>CAKXYN010000026.1:20000000-21265000 GCA_935064755.1 Tragelaphus eurycerus | reverse complement strand
TCTCGTAAGGTAAGGCTCCCTTCCTCCTAGCTTATCCCAGCTCACCGGAGGTGCCGTGGAGGCCGGACTCACTCAGCTCAGGCCCGAGACAGACTTCTCCTCCCTGTGCCCCGGGTGCAGCTGAGCCCACCCTTTCCCTCCAGGCTTCACCCCTTTTTCTTCCCTCCCCTCGGGGCTCCTCCCTGATCCCTGGATGCCCCAAAGTGGGCAGAGGTGATGCTGAAGAGTTCACGTTGAGCTCAGTGCCCCGAGTGCCCGAGATGCTCACAGGCAAAGAGAAGATATTGAAAATCAGGGAAAAGCGGGTCATGGAGCCTGGGTGTCTCTCCCCACTGCAGACAGGAGTCCCTCCTCCCACCCACACCCCTGGCCCTCAAGTCCTTGTCTCCCTTCCGTCCTCTTTCCATCTTTTCCTTTCCTCTTGTTCACCCACCTTCTCCCTTCTCCCACGGGTCCGTTTTTCCTGCTCAAGGTTGGTGGAGGGCCGGCAACCCAAGGCGTGCGTGTCCTGGGATGGGTGGAGTGGCTGTGGCAGGAACGGGGAGGTCGAGGCAGCCTGCGGTGGGGGTGAGTGCAGGGCAGAGGGCTGGCGGGAGGCCCAGCGGTCATGCCTTTGTGGGGAGCGCTGCAGGCAGTGTCTTGAGAGCAGAGAGTGGTAGACAGACTTTCCCCCAGTCCTCGGGCCGCCTCACAGCTGGGCTGGGTCCAGTCTGGGTTGTCTGGTGCTCAGCCCAGCGTGTGCAGTGCTGCGTCCGGACCCCTGCTCTGGGACTGGCGGGGCAGGCCATGCAGGGGAGTGTCCCAGCAGGACAGGTCCTGCACCTCTCAGCTCATCTCTGCATCTTTGTGCCCTATGACTGTATCCCATCTCCTCAGGGAAGTGAACACCTTACGTGGCTGCCAAGCTGAACGTGGATGGGACCCTGCGTGGCCTCCTTCTCCACGACCTAGGGGCCATGGCTGAGCTCCCCTTTCTGGGAGGTCTGGGCTCAAGATCCAAGCGCCCAGGCTCCCAAGCATCAGTTGAGACGGGAGTCTGTCCACTCTCCCCCCCCGTCCCCAGTCCTGGTTCCCTTGCCCCCAGAAGGGGCAGCTTTCTGTCACAAAAGACATCTCAGGATACAAGGGCTTCTGGTCACCTCTACCCTGCGCAGCTCTGTTTGCAGCTCCCGGGCCTGCATCGAGAGGAAAGTCAGTGTCTTTGACGTCCCCGGATCATTCAAGAGCACTGTGGTCACTCTGGGTCAGCCAGGGTGGCCGGGGCCTGGGGGAGCCTGTGGAGTGCCCGGCAATCCGCCACCCACCACCCCCTCAATGAGTGACCACGGGTGTTTCCTGTCTGTGCCCCTTGATCCTGGGACGAGGAACCTGGGCCCTCTGTTCGTCTTTCCTGGCAGCTTCCCTGAGGTGTGACCTGGGACAGGACCTTCTCTGTGAACCTGTCTGTCCATTGGCAAACCCAGGCTCGTGGCAGTGCTCACCTTCCTTGTGAGGATGAAATGAGCTCGTCCATAGAGCAGACACAGATGGGGGCCCGGCCCAGGGCAGGTGCTCAAGGGTGGTCTGGGAACACGGCTGTGACTTAGGACACCCCCCATCTGGAGCGCCGTGGAGGGGTGCACCCACGTCCTGTTTATCTGAGCCGTGGGGAGCGTTGCACTCAGTCGGGCGCTAGACGCCACTCGGGTACTCCTATCCATCACTGGCCACATGGACCACCCCTCTGGCTCCTCTGCTGAGAACACCCGCCTCCTTTCTGTCTGGAGTACACAGGGGCTTTGGCTGGGACACCCCGCCATCAGCTCGCTGGGCGCGGCCCTTGCCTGCCAGGCCTGACCTCCCCACCTCCCTGGCCTGAGTCGGACTCCAGGGGAGGGTATTCCTGGCCTACAGATCCTTCCTTTGAGGTTTTGTTTCACTCAGCCCCCCTTTTTCTGGCGCCCCTTGCCTGTGACCTCCTTTATCCTTGCCCGTTTCCCACAAGCTCCCAAGAGGCCCCCGCCAGTCGGCTGTCAGTCACCGCCAGACCAGCCCCGCCCACCCTTCACCTTCACCCCTGCACCTCTCTTCTCCCCTCCCCTGCATCCTTGGGATGCAGCTGAGACCTGAGAGTCGGGGGCTGGGCCCTGCCCCATGGCCCCTCTGCAGCTGTGGACAGAGGTGGGTCTGGCAGCCCTACCCACACAGCCCTGAGTTCCCATCCATAGCTCTGAGGAGCCAGCTGGCACTGGGGAGGCTCTGGGCCCTTTGTTCATCCGAATATGGAAAGGTGCCATTGCGTTAGCAAAGTACCGTCTTAGCTACGTCCTGCTTGAAGGCACGGGCCCTGTCCCTGGGGTCCTACCCCCACCTCCCCTGCAGGAAGCAGACCCAGAAGCCAGCTCTGCGCCCGCCGTCTCACGGTCACAGCTCAAGACCAGTCCTTATGCTCCCCGTGGACAAGGCTGAGCTGGGGCCACCATTTTTCGCCATGTTTGGGGGACAGTCTGCTCTCTGGGGCCCCCTCCTCAAGCTGACAGCTGACACCTGGTTCCGTCAGCCTGGAATTCTGAGCATAGCATGGAATCCCAGTCTGGAGAATCCTGGGGCTCCGCTTGCCCTTCAGATAGGGTTCAAGCCAGCACCCCGGGCCTTGTGAGACTGAGCATCCAGCGGCAGCTGGCTCAGGTTTCCCCTGTGAGCTGTCCATGGTGGCCCACGTGAGTGGCTATTTGTCTGTTCTCCCAGCTCCACCTCCTCTTTCCCTGGCCCTGGAACGTCTCTGTCCCTCAGCCTGTCCACACCCCGTCCGCTCTCAGCACCTTCTCTGGTTCAGGGCCCATGACCCACGATGTCCCCTTTTGCAGACTCTTCCCCCTCTGGCTCACTCTCAGGCCAGCCTCGTCTTCCCTGCCATTCTCCATGGCCTCATGGGGACCCCAGCCTTCCCCACGTCTTGTTCTCTGCGTGGAACGAACGTCAGCCTTGCTCAGCCCTTCCTCCTCCGCAGGCTGAGCTCACTGTGCAGCGTGGAGGGGACATATGCAGGGTTAACGTGACTTCCTGCCTCTGTCCTCACACTTGACTTTGACTCCTCTTCTGTTTCAACGTTGCCAGGCTGCTCCTGGGAGTTATGTGGTGCAAGGGTCAAGGCTGTGGGCCTGATGTCCCACCCACCACTGACCAGCTTTGTGACCGTCACTGTGTCCCCACTTGGTGCCTTCTCAGAGCTCTGGGTTCAGGGGTACCCGGAGAGTGATGGTGACTGGCCACCAGTATGTTGGCCATAAATGACTGTGCTGGCCCCATGCTGCAGAGCCTCCGTGGTGTCCCCTCTAAGGAGGCTTAGGTTCTCACACCCCACATGGAGTGACTGGGTGAAAGTCACTCAGTTGTGTCCAACTCTTTGCACCCCCATGGACTATACAGTCCATGGAATTCTCCAGGCAGAATCCTGGAGTGGGTAGCCATTCCCTTCTCCAGGGGATCTTCCCAACCCAGGAATCAAACCCAGGTCTCCTGCATTGCAGGCGGATTCTTTACCAGCTGAGCCACCAGGGAAGCCCAAGAATACTGGAGTGGGTAGCCTATCCCTTCTCCAGCAGATCTTTCCAACCCAGGAATCGAATCCAGGTCCTCTGCACTGCAGGCGGATTCTTTACCAGCTGAGCTATCAGGGAAGCCGCACCCCACGTGGAGCCTCTCCCTAAACCAGCCCTGCCTCCCTGACTTTCCACACCTAACCAAGGATCTATTGGGGCCAAATTCATGACAGTGAGAGCTGAGTGAAGAGGCCGAGGTGCGTACCGTGGGCCGGGACCGGAGGTGGGTGCTTGCTGTGCCGGGTGCCCGGTCGTCCCCTAGCCCTGCAGGCCGGCCTGCTGTCCCCAGTGGACACACCAGGACGCTGACACTAGATCGCTGGTCACTGCTGGAAACCAAGCCAGTGTTCAGCTCCTGTGTCTGTTTCCAGAATCCTTGCTCGTACCATCCTGCTGTGGGGTCACCCTCCATCCCTGGACCCGCGGTTGTGACCGCCCCCAGCCTGTGTCCACAGACACATGCCGCCTACCGCTTAGAAAGCTGCTCCATGTGAATTATCCGTGGGATTCAGAAGAGCTTCGGAATGCCTGAGCCCGTAGGTCGGTGGGTGGTGGCTGAACCCAACACTTTAGAGACATTTGTGCTTCCTGTACCACATGGTTGGAAAAAGAAACCCTTGAATTCAAGCAGAGGGAAAAAGAAACCCTTGAATTCAAGCAGAGCTAGAGTTCCATGGCTCTGGTGAAGCTTGGCCTCTGCCTCCAAAGCCCACTGGGCATAAGGATTCTGCACTGCCCCTCATGACCACACCAGTCCTTTATTGCAGGGCAGAGGGTCTCAGGAAGAAGGGGGCGTGTAGTTGAGAGTCCCCACAAGGGCATCCCTTCCTTTAAGGGACCATAAGCCCAGCTGAAGCTCCAGTACTCTGGCCACCTGTTGGCAAGAGCCAACTCATTGGAAAAGACCCTGATGCTGGGAAAGATTGAGAGCAGGGGGAGAAGGGGACGACAGAGGATGAGATGGTTGGATGGCATCACTGACATGATGGACGTCAGTTTGAGCAAGCTCCAGGAGATGGTGAAGGGAAGGCTGGCATGCTGCAGTTCATGGGGTCGCAGAGAGGCAGACACGGCCTAGCGACTGAACATCAAGCACAGACAGCATATTAAAAAGCAGAGCCATTACTTTGCCAGTACAGGTCCGTCTAGTCAAGGCTACGGTTTTTCCATAGTCATGTGTGGATGTGAGAGTTGGACCATAAAGAAAGCTGAGTGCTGAAGAATTGATGCTTTTGAACTGTGGTGTTGGAGAAGACTCTTGAGGGTCCCTTGGACAGCAAGGAGATCCAACCAGTCCATCCTAAAAGAGATCAGTCCTGAATATTCATTGGAAGGACTGATGCTGAAGCTGAAGCTCCAATACTTTGGCCACCTCATGCAAAGAACTGACTCATTGGAAAAGACCCTGATGCTGGGAAAGATTGAAGGCAGGAGAAGGGGATGACAGGATGAGATGGCTGGATGGTGTCACCGACTCAATGGGCGTGAGTTTGAGTAAACTCCAGGAGTTGGTGATGGACAGGGAGGCCTGGCGTGCTGCAGTCCATAGGGTTGCAGAGAAGCCGACTCAACTGAGCGACTGAACATCAAGCCCAGCTCAGGGCGCCCTCTAGAGGTAGAAGTGCTCACAGGGTCCTGGGCCTGGACAGGCATCCCAGGTGGACAGAGACACCGAGCCACTCTCTTACCTCCCTTCTTAGCACACCTGGGGTCACCTGCCGTGCAGAGCCCGGGGTCTCAGCCTGCTGGCCGACTCCCGCCAGGCTTCGTCCTTGCCCCAGCACCCAGTGGACAAGTGGTTTGCCTTTCCTGCTTCAGAGCTGGGTGGCTCTGGCTCCTGTGTTGCAGGCTTCCCCAGGGGATGGCAGCCCGTCATGTGCAAAGGTGATTCCTGTGGGTCGGGTCTGGCCGGTGCCCCTTCAGACAGCCCTGAGGGGCGGAGCGGGCCCCTCATTCCACCCAGGAGGAGACCCAGGCTTAGGGAGTCTCAGTAACGCCCCCAGTGGTCCAGCAAGGGGTGAGCAGATCAGGCCCAAGCGCTCAGATGCAAATGAAGTGAAGTGAAGTTACTCAGTTGTGTCCAATTCTTTGCAACCCCATGGAAGTCCATGGACTTCTCCAGGCCAGAATACTGGAGTGGGTAGCCTATACCTTCTCCAGGGGATCTTCCTGACCCAGGAATCAAACTGGGGTCTCCTGCATTGCAGGCGGATTCTTTACCAACTGAGCTATGCGGGAAGCCATTCAGAAGTGAATACCGGTTCCTAAACCCACCAGCAGGGCACATTAGAAATCCCTCCAGTCTATGAGTTGCATCCATTGGCTTGAAGACGGAGTCAAGCACTTTTTCAAACCATAACTGGTGGCGATTTCAAGTCATGACCCAAGTGAGCCTCAGAGGTTTTCAGCCTCATTAACTTTTTTCCCTAATCTCTGCAGCCACTCCAGTGTGGTGAAACCTTTGTCCTTTCTTACACCAGGACCCCAGGACGGAGCCCTGGGGCCCCTGACTCTCAGGTCATGGGGCTCTGTGCTACCTCCTTTGAAGATGGGCCAGAGAACATTATTGCAGGGCGGTCAGACCTCAAGGACAGATGCGTGTTCTTGAGAAGTGAAGGCCAGGAGACGGGGCTGCAGACAGGCCAGAGGGGAAGAGGCCGTGTTTCAAGGCTTTGCGGTTGCCTTGGCTGTCCTCCCCACCTTCCGGAAGCCCCCTTGCAGAGAGCTGGATGGAGGCCGGAGGGTGGGGTGGGGGGAAGTCGGGGTGGTACAACCCAGCCTGTGGACGGGTTGTCCTTGCGTCCCGTCCTGCACCCCTCCACCCGCTCATGGCCGCCCCTTGTCTGTACCAGAGCCTGGTGGGGCTGTTTCTCAGTCTGGGTGCCATGGACCCCCCAGCTGGGTGGCAGGGGACAGCGGAGGGGCGCAGGTCCGCACAAGCCGCCATCTGGGCTCCGAGGGACCTCACCTGTCTGTCTGTCTTTCTGTCTGCAGGTGGACAGCCCCTTCGGCTCGGGCAGCCCCTCCAAAGGCTTCTTCACCAGAGGCCCCCAGCCCCGGCCCTCCAGCCCCGTGTCTGCTCCCGTGCGCCCCAAGACCAGCCCCGGCTCCCCCAAAACCGTGTTCCCGTTCTCCTACCAGGAGTCCCCGCCGCGCTCCCCACGCCGCATGAGCTTCAGCGGGATCTTCCGCTCCTCGTCCAAAGACTCCTCCCCCAGCTCCAACCCGTCCACCTCGCCAGGGGGCATCCGCTTCTTCTCTCGCTCCAGAAAAAGTAAGGCATTGATGCTTTTGTTCCAGGTGGGTGCAGGGCTGCGGGGGGAGCCGCTCTCGCTTGGGGGACGCCGCCGCTGGCCAGTGGCTGTAGCGATGGTGCTGAATGCGCGTGTCTGGGTCCATCCCCCAAGAACAAATTGAGCTCCGGAAAAACGGGTTTCCATCGGGGTCCCTTTCTTCCTGCGCTAACCCCCACCCGTTGGGCGTGGTTTGCGGGGGGTTAATGCAAACATCACCATCCGATAGGGCTGTAAGGACAGCCACGTGGAATGCTGGAAGTCAGGAGTGGTGTGAAGCTAAGATTGGGCCCCGTACCCTGCTGTGGTCTGCCCCAGAGTGGACCACAAGCTAGAGGGATTTGAGTCTTTGGGTCTCAAATTTGGGACCACATTTGAGGGATTTGAGGCTTACTTGTTTCTGGCACATCCTGACTTTATTTTGGGTCCTGGATAGCTGGGGTTCATCTGCTAAGAGAAACGGGCAGGAAACATGTGTTTAAGAGAGAGTTCTTTAGGCTCATGAGAATTTGTGATCTAAGGATAAACTGTTCTCCACTGAGCACTGTTGATCATAACTAGAAATATTACGGCAAACCATAAAGTTGTTATTGTTTAGTTGCCAAGTTGCATCAGACTCCTTGTTATCCCCCTGGACTGTAGCCCACCAGGCTCCTCTGGCCCTGGGATTCTCCAGGCAAGAATATTGGAGTGGGTTGCCATGCCCTCCTCTGGGGGATCATCCTGACCCAGAGACTGAACCTATGTCTCCTGCGTTGGCAGGCGGACTCCTTACCACGAAGCCACCAGGGAAGCCCCAAACCATAAAGCAGATGGTTTATTTTCGCCTCTCCTGTTTCTCAGTGCATCTCCCTACTCGTTACAACTCTCTCTGATGACAGAGGACGTTCCTGTTCAGGAAGACGGTGATTTGGGAAACATGCTTGCCCTTGGGCGTCGGGTCTGAAGTGGTCCTCCTTTGTCTCTGGTTGTATTTGCAAGAGGACCTGTAGGTCAGAGCTGTATCGGCAAGGCCAGTACCAGTGCAGTGTTCTCTCTGTGACTTACAAGGAAGGGTGGGGGACTCTTCTTTTGGTGGTTTGGGGTGTTGTTTCTAGAACCCCTCAAGTCCTCCCCGTGATGACTGAACTCACGTGTAAGTGTACAGATGTCCTGTGGCAAGGTGGTCCTCATGCAGACGACGCGGGCCAGTTGCGGTTGGGAACTTACCTGTGAAGCCAGAGGGGCAGGTGTGTCCCAGCCCTGATGCCCCAGCACCGCAGAGAACATCCCCCATTTCCTCGACAGGGATCCTGAGACCCTCAACTACCCCATCACACACCAGCTCTCAGAGGAGTGCGGTCAGACCAGACGTTCACCAGGCGTCCTGTTTCTTGCATCAGGCCTGGGTTGGTTACAACAGAATGAGGTTTTGTTAATTTCTTGGGGGCAGCCTTGACGAAGTAGCCCAAACCGGGTGGGTTAAACAACAGGAGTTTATTCTCTTACGGCTCCAGAGGCCAGACGCCAGAACCAAGCTCTCAGCAGGGCCGTGGTCCCGCTGAAGTGGGGGAAGAGTCTGCTGCAGGCCTTTCTCTCAGCTCTTGGTGTTGCCGGCAGCCCTTGGGGTTCCTGGCCTGTGGAGGCAACGCTCGGCGTCTGCCTCCATCACTGTGGGCACGTGGCCCGCTCCCGCCGGGTGTCTGTCCGTGTCCACGGGCTGCTTCTCTTCTGAGGACCACAGATGCTTTGCATGAAGGGCCACCTGACCCCAGGACGACCTCCTCCGAATCCCTTACATCTGCTGTGACCTTGTTTCCACTTAAGTTCCCTTTTGAGGTTCCTGGAAAAGACATGAATTTGGCGGGGGTGGCGGGGGGTGGGGAATACCTGACAGCTCAGACAGTAAAGAATCTGCCTGCAATGCAGGAGACGTGGGTTTGATCCCTGGTTTGGGAAGATCCCCTGGAGCAGGAAATGGCCACCCACTGCAATATTCTTGCCTGGAGAATCCCATGGACAGAGGAGCCTGGCGGGCTGCAGTCCATGGGGTCGCAGAGAGTCGGACACGACCGAGCAACTAACACACACACAACCATCCCACCCAGTACACCGGTGACATCAGAACAGCCAAGACCTTCAGTTCACGTCACTGGCTGGGGAGTGGAGGACTGACTTATGGGCATAGGATGGTCATCCTGTTAAGACCAGGGTCACTTCTGAAGGCAGAAGGCAGCAGCCGAGATGCAGAGTCTGGGAGGTCTGGGGGAGCCTGCAGTGGGATATGAGTCCTGGAGGCATGCCTGACCTTCAGCTCCTGGTGCTGGGAGTCCATGCTGCCCGTTTCTGGTCAGTGATTTTAGAGGCCATTCAGTGTGCTTGGCTAGAAAACGTGCATGCCTGGGTGCTAAGCTGCTTCAGTCGTGTCCGATTCTTTGCAACCCCATAGACTGTCACCTGCCAGGCTCCTCTGTCCATGGGATTCTCCCAGCAAGAATACTGGAGTGGATTAGCATTTCCTTCTCCAGGGGATCTTCCCAGCCCAGGGATCGAACCCAGGTCTCCCGCATTGCAGGCTTTAACAGCTGAGCCACCAGGGAAGCCCCACATCTCATCTAGTTCCCAAGAAGTCTTACATGGCCATGAGGCAGTAGAAGCTTCCAGAAAAGCAAAGCTTATCTCCAAAAGGAAAACTAAGATTTCTTACAACTTGGCTACGGATGGCCTTGCTTTTGAAGGTGAGGAAAGGGAAATGCGTGTCCATCTGTTTGTGAACTGCAAATAATAAGATGAAAGTTTTTTTTTTTTTTTTTTAAAGAAAAACAGTCTGGCATGGTCAGCAAGGCAGGACCTCAAGAAGGACTGAATCTCATGTTACTCAACTTCACTCCCTAATCACTGATGGTAATTATCCTTGTTACTGGGCTCGTTCTCAGTCGTGTCGTATGTGATCGCTGGGTTTTGTTCCGACATGTGCATATTTGTTTATTTTACATTTGCTTGTTAATACTTCACTGATACATTAGGTGCATCATAAAACACACACCAAAAACTTAATTGGAGACTTCAGTGTCCCAGGTGTCAACATTCAGGGTTCACTTCCTGGATGTGCAGACAGGAAAAGCAAGATTCTCTAGATTGGGCACTGTAGCAGGTTTTCTCGGTTTGCTTTCTCTATCTTCTGTTGGCCAAAACCTAACAGCATTTCCACAGCAGACAGTTCCTCCTAGTTCAACATGCGGCAAACACACAGAATCCAGGACAGGACCTGCAGTGGTGCAGAACACATCGATGCCCTCAGGCTCCCGGGGGACCAAATGACAAGGCTCCAGGGTGGAATTGATCATAAACGGGGCACGAAAGGAGGGAACAGCAGAGAAAGGACAGGAGGAAGTTCCAGGCACGCTGCGGGGAGGAGACATAAAGCGACTTCCCTGGGCTACAGTAGAGACGCTGAGCTCTGAGAGCAGAGCAGAGGTGAGAAGGTCAGGTGACCCACGTGGGTGACACGGGACAGCCTATGCTGGGGAAGACCGAAGGCCAAAGGAAGAGCGGGCAGCAGAGGAAGAGACGGTTAGACAGCATCACTAACCAATGGACGTCAGTCTGAGCACCTCCAGGAGATAGCCAAGGGCAGGGAAGCCTGGTGCAGTTCATGGGTTGCAGAGTCGGACACAACTTTGCAACTAAACAGCAACAACGTGTCTCCATTAAAAAAATAATAATAACCTTAGGTTGACCACAGGACAACTGACAACCCTTACAGGCCTCCATAAAGAGAGTGCGGACAAAACCGATGCTTGGAGAATATGATTAGGACTGCTTGTGCAGAGGGTGAGAGGGGCTCGTGAGGAAATGAGGCCACCATCCCAGTCCAAAGTGGCCTGGGACCCAGGCGAGGGACTCGGAGCAGTGGAAGGGATGGTAGGAACAGAGAGGAATGAAAGAAGGACTAATGGTGAGAATCCCCTGGCAGTCCAGTGGTTAAGACTCTGCTTCCAACGCAGGGTGTGTGGGTTCGGTCCCTGGTCCGAGAGCTAAGATCCCACGTTCCTCATGGCCAAAAAACATAAAATAGGAGCAGTATTGTAACAAATTCAATGAAGACTTAAAAAAGAAAAATAATTAATGGGGTGTAGAAAGGATGGGGAAGAAAGAGGGAAATGAAAGGGTGAAAGAGAGAACCTAAACCTTATGTGTTCTCGCCACTCAGGGCTTGTTCCGTGATGGTAGTTGTCAGTACCGACAATCCGAGACCAGCGGCTCCTTGTCCAGGGCTCCCCAGAGCCCCCTCTTCAGGGCCTCGCTCAGCTTGGGGCTGCTGCGCACCAAGAAGCCAGAGTGTAGACAGATGCCCGCATAGGCCAGCACCTCCTGGAGCCTGGCGATGTTCGTAATGGCCACGGCCAGTGACAGGAAGTACGACGTGTAGAAGATGATGAGGAAGAAGGCAAGTGATTGCAGGTCCACAGCGTAAGCCCCGGAGCTGGGGTCACGCAGTGAGAACATGAGCGAGAGGGTGGACGCCAGGAGCAGGAGGGGCGGAGCCGACCACGGGAGAACCACGTGGGGCAGAACGAAGAACAGAGAGACGGTCCTAGCCTGTCAGCCACGATGTGGTTTCCATGGGAACCCTGGGTGGCAACCATCTACCTAAGGACCGGAGGCCTCGTGGCGGATAAGATGATCGATGAACCAGACAAAATCGGGGCGCCCAGCAGAAGCCGGGGCACCTTGTTTCAGAAACCCTCTGTTTCAGCCAGAAGAAGACAGGGTACAAGAAGGAGGCAATCTTGGTACAGTGCAAGACCGAAAGACAGGCAGTCAGCCAGGAGATGAGGCTGCTGATGAAGCTCCAGGAGATTTCAAAAGAACTTTTGAAACGAACACTGAAGGAGTTTGAGAGGTTGTTTTGGAGGGCCACCCTGTGGAAAAGACCCTGATGCTGGGAAAGACTGAAGGCAGGAGGAGAAGGGGACAACAGGATGAGATGGCTGGATGGCATCAGTGACTCGATGGACATGAGTTTGGGCAAACTCTGGGAGTTGGTGATGGACGGGGGGCCTGGCGTGCTGCAGTCCATGGGGTCACAAAGAGTCAGACACGACTGAGCGACTGAACTGAACTGAACCCTGTACAGAAAGAACTGGGAGGCGGCCGGCAGGCCACGATTGTGTCGCCTATAGGCAGCGCCCGGCATTGCACGCGTTCCCGGCTCAGCACCGTAACTATGAAGCCATCCTGCAGCGTGGCAGCCAGCGACTCCAGGACAAAGCTGACCCTGAAGATGGGCATGGGGGAGGGCAGCATCTTCTCCAGGCACTGGGATTCACCCATGGGGAGACAGCCTCCCTGGTCAGGCCACGCTGTTGAGACTACAGACCCCGAGGCACTCCCCTGGGATTCAGGCAGATGTGCAGCAAATGCCCCCCACACCCACCGGTCCTCCAGGAGCTGAGAAGGGGACCTCTGTGACTTCCCTGAGTGTACACATCCCCCCAGCTCAATGACACCCCTTGTCTGTTTGCATAGCCTGTATGTACCTGCTCTTCATCAGAGCCAGATGTAGAGAAATGTGAAGAAGAGAGGCTGTGGGGTGATTGAAAATACCCCTCTGTTGCTCTTTATTTCTCACCACGCTATTTCTTTCCTAGTATTAGTCACTCAGTTGTGTCTGACACTTTGCGACCCCATGGACTGTAGCCCACCAGGCTCCTCTGTCCATGGAATTCTCCAAGCAAGAAGACTGTAGTAGGTTGCCATTTCCTTTCTCCAGGGGATCTTCCAGACCTAGGGATCGAACCCAGGTGTCCTGGATTGCAGACAGATTCTTTACCATCTGAGCCACCAGGGAAATCCATTTCTTTCCTAACTTTTTTTCTTAAAAGTTCACTAGGGAGGGTGACCAGGCGGGGAGGCAGTCGTGTGTGCAGCAGGGGTGGGCTGGGGGTGGCTGATGTGAAGAAGGACCAGGCCTGACCCCTACCCTGGGGCCCTCGGGTGCCAGCAAGACGGGGAGGAGGGGAACTGGTCTGTGTGCAAAGTCCGGACCATCTACGCTTCCTTTCAGGATGAGAAACAGTAATCCCTCCCACTTCTGAAAGTCTTCTTTGGAAACGGCCTTCAGAGCCACATTTGTTTTTTTTAATATTCTTGGTGATGGGCTGTCTTTGCCTTTGGAAGATGGATTTCCTTTTTGTAAAGAGATCTTTTGGGGCCAGTAATGTTTGGGGTCAGGAGTTGAGATGAAGCTGCACTGGTAGAAAGCCACAAGCGTGCCGCTGGGTAGGGATAGGACACAGGCTCACTGCAGGGCGTGAGGCTGGGGCTCCACCCTCAGCTCAGCTCGAGGCTTTGGCTGCAGCAGCTGCTCATTCCTTCTCCGCCCTGGGTGCTCAGCGGTGTCCTTCTGACATGACTTCACCATCCACACGGTGAGGTCCGTTTTCCTGCTTTGACTCCGAGTGGAGGGTGGAGGGTAAGACACTTGGTTGTTCAGTCGCTCAGTTGTGTCCGACTCCTTGCAACCCCATGGACTGCAGCACGCTGGGCTTCCCTGTCCCTCACCATCTCCCAGAGCTTGCTCAAACTCACGTCCATTGAGTCAGTGATACCATCCAACCATCTCAACCTCTGTCGTCCCTTTCTCCTCCTGCCTTCAATCTTTCCCAGCAATGGCGTCTTTTCCAGTGAGTCAGCTCTTGGCATCGGTGGCCTAGCATTGGAGCTTCAGCTTCAACATCAGTCTTTCCAATGAGTATTCAGGGTTGATTTCCTTTAGAACTGATTGGTTTGATCTCCTTGCTATCCAAGTGACTCTCAAGAGTCTTCTTCAACACAACAATTTGAAAGCATCAGTTCTCTGGTGCTCAGTCTTCTTTATGGTCCATCTCTAATATGACTACTGAAAACACCATAGCTTTGACTGTACTATGCATGCAAAGTTAGCTGATGAGAACCCACTGTATGACACAGGGTGCTCTGCTCAGCGCTCTGCTGTGACGCAGAGTAGGTACACACGTACACATGTAGACGTGTGCACAGATGTGTGCTTGCGGCTAAGTCACTCTGCTGTGTCACAGCAGAGACTGACGCAACGCCGTAAAGCAACTAAACTCCAATTTAAAAAAAAAAAACTGATTTCAGACACTGTTAGATGGATTATAAAGACAGAGTTTTATTTAACCCTTGGAGTAACTGTTGTAGGTTTGTGTCCTCTCAACAAAGATACATTGAGGTCCTAACCCCCAGTATTTCTGATTGTAATCTTACCTGGGAATTAAGTCACTTATGCGGGAATCAGGTCACTTACCTAGAAATCAAGTCACTTACTTGAGAATGAAGTCACTTGCTTGGAAAATCAAGTCACTTACCTGGAAATCAAGTCACTTACCTGGAAATCAAGTCACTGCAGGTGTACTTAGCTGAGGTAGAGTCATACTAGAGTCAGGAAGATGGTGATGGGAAGACAGAGACACACGGGGAGGATGCTGTGTGACAACAGAGGTGGAGACTGGAGTGACTCCAAGCCAAGGGCTGCCAGCAGCCACAGAAGCCAGAAGAGCAAGGAAGGGGCAGAGCCCTGCGGACACCTTGATTTCTGTCTTCTGGCCTCAGGACTGTGAAGGAACCCTCCTCTGACGACCCGGTTTGGGGCGCTCTGGTGCAGGCAGCCAACGCAGGGACTGGCCATGGTCAAGTGATGAGGGTCAGCAGACCGGAGGCTGAGCTCTGCGAATCAAGGCCGGCCCCTATCTCTGCATCAGGAGACCACCGTCCATGATGGCGGGACTGTGGGTCTCAGACAACCCCCACCTTCTCCAGTGGGGAGAGGAGGCTGGACCTGAGGCCATCTCAGCTGCTGCTGTCAAGTTCCCAGTGACGTGCGCACAGACCCCTTGGTGATTTTTGAGAGAGCAGTTTGGGTGGTGGGGAAGGGAAGAAAGCTATGCTAGGAGCTGAGGGTTGAAGACACTAACCTCGTTTCACCGTGTTGGGGCCTGAAGGGTAGGCCAGCTCAGAGCATGGTCTCTGTGTTCATCCACAGTCCCCGGGGGGCTCTGGCCCCTTGCTGAGGCTGCATTGGGACCACTCGATGGGGTTTCCATCAGGGGCTGACAGTTACGGGCAGATGGGAGGTCTTCCATCTGCAGCTGCAGGGCTGGAGGAACAGAAGGTGGAGGCGATGGGGCTGCAGGAGGCAAGAAGCCGGATCTGTGCCCCGATGCGGGGAGGCGGACACGGGCAGGCCCACCACCTTGCTTGTGTGAGACTGTGACATGAGCGGGAGAGAAACCCTTCTGAGGCCACACTGCCAAGAACCCGGGGCTCCGATCCTACTGTGGCATCAAGTGAGGCCATCCTGACCCGGGTGGGGGGACGGAAGCAGATGCGCGCTAAGGGCTGGCTTATTGGCTTCACGACAGGAGAGACCTGGGCGCACTTCTAGGCAGAGCAGAGGTGCACGGGTCTGGGAGACGGGCCTCCAGGCTTGAGTTGTAGACAATCTGATAATCCAGTGAGGACATGCTGGCTTCCACGTCCCTAGCCTCAGGGTGAACCAATGGGATGTAAGTGGAACCCTGAAAGCAATCAAAGCAAAGGCGCCTCCTCCCCGCCCACTAAGAGGGATGTCCGTGGGCTGATTCCCCTCCCCTCTTCCTCCGTGGTGAGAGGCCATGGCTTCCAGGGCACCTCGACGTCTAGGGACCCTGGAGGACAGAGAGGACGGCGGCCCGCCGGGGGGCAAGGTCACAGAGCTCGGTATTTTAGATAATAGATGTCCTGGTGGTTTAATCTCTTTTATGTTGTGTGTTCGTTTCGGCTATGACGTCATTAAAGCGCCCTAACTAAGCTACACGTCTCCTTAGTGGCAGAGGTGACATTTGTCCAGATGGCAATTAAGGCAAAACTTGGGGGCAGATTGGGGCTCAGACAAACCTGAATCCCTCACCACCACCACCACCCACCCCCCCCCCCCGTGCTAGAGGGGGAACGGGACACATGAGGAGGTAGGGACGGAGTGGTTTGGGGCAAGACGTGGTGAGGGATGAATACTGCTAATTGACCATGACTGAGCCAGAGGAGGGGCCAAGTGCAGGTTAGTAAAAAGCCTCATGATCCATGCCAGCACCGTCCCTACCCCGCCCACCAGCCTTTTTCCTCCAAAACTCTCCCTTGACCCACCAAATAAGCTAGCAAGCTCATCAGGCCACCTTTGGGTGACGTCTTAGATCTGAGTTCTGCCTTTTGTAAATTCACTTTTTCTAGGTTTTCTCTGTACGGTGGTTTTTCTTTTTTTAATTGTTTTTTAATGGATACAAATGAACTTCTTTTTGGTTTATTTGTTTATGGCTTCCTGGGTCTTTGTTGCTGCACTCGGGGTTTCTCCCTAGCTTTCTGCACTCCCCCGGGTGGTGTGTGGACGTCTCGTTGTGACGGCTTCTCCTGTGGCAGAGCACCGGCTCCAGGTGTCGGGGCTTCAGCTTGTGGGCTTGGCTGCCCTGAGGTAGGTGGGAACTTCCCTGACTAGTCGAGCTGGTGTCCCCTGCATTGGCAGGCAGATTCTTAACCACTGGACCACCAGGGACATCCTGCCTTCTTTTTTTTTTCAAGTTTGCCTTTGAAAAGCTTCGATGACTTGAGTCTCTGATGGGGTGGCTGTCCCCACTCCATGCAGATTTCCCTGGGGGCAGCTGGTCCACCAGGAAGCACAGAGCAGAGGAAGAAGTTCCGAGTTAAATCTCTCCCACATTCGAGACAAGACGGGGTGAATGTGTATCCGCCTTCCACCTTTCTCTCCTGAATGCTTCTTGGAATCTGATTTCCCACAGAAAACTGGGGCAGGGGGCAGCTCTGGGTCCCAGGGTTGGGTGGATGGGGGGGCCTGGGAACAGCCCTGCAGGCCTGCAAAACTCCGGGGCTTTTCCGGCTTCGTGTCCGAGTGACCGCTAGAGGGGGATAGAGTCCCGTGTGTGAACCCAGGGGACGAGGCTGGACCCATGGTTCCTGCCTGGGTTTCCCGGTGCTTAATTGCTGTCATGTCCATTCTCGTGGATTGTAGCCCGCCAGGCTCCTCTGTCCCTGGGGATTCTCCAGGCAAGAATCCTGGAGTGGGTTGCCATGCCCTCCTCCAGGGGATCCTCCCCACCCAGGGATCAAACCCGGGTCTCCTGCGTTGGCAGGCAGATTCTTCACCGTCTGAGCCACTCCCAGACAGAATTAAAAAGTGGATGTCACAGAGCAGGAAGTGGATCTCACCCCTGACCAGCCTGACCCAGCCTTTTATAGGGGAGCAGTCTCACACTGAATATTTGTTCTGTCCTTATTTGATGAGAGCTTGCTGAGATCCTGGGCACCGGGGACAGTGCACAGGTGAGGGAGACGCTGAGAGAACTGTTGCTCCAAGAGTGAAACACAGGGAGAGGGGATGGCTCTTTAATGCAGGACCTTCAGGAAAACTGATACGGGGGCATCTGAGCAGAGGCGGGATGGAGCCAGGTGTGGCCGGGCAGGTGCATGAGGCAGGTGTGTGGGGCAGGTGGGGTGGGGACAAGGCGTGCCTGGCCTCGGGGACAGCAGTGGAAGTGTCCAGAAGCTGGGGCGGCCTCCGAGCCTGCAGGGAGCAGGAGGTGTGGCTGGAACCACGTGGGGAGGGACAGGAAGGAGTGGTCAGAGGTGGGGGTTGCAGGCCAGCCCAGGACCCCATGGAGTGGTCCAGGGGGGTGTCGTGGGGGAATGACTTGCTCCATGGAGGGGTTCATCTGGCTGCTGTGCAGAGAGAGATGGTGGATGCAGAGGCGGGGGCCCAGCCGGGGCCGCTGATATAGACCTACCTGGCCTCCAGAAAGCCTCGCCTGACTGTTCTCACCTGGAACAGTTATATCTTGACTTTCCCCATCACCCTTGGGCTCAGACCAACTCTTGGGGAAGGTTCTGGCAAAGGTATTCCAGCTACGATGTGCATTATGGACGTTCACGGCTGCATCCTCTGGGGGTCCCTGGCACGTTTAGCGTATAAATGAGAAGGATGTAGCATCACAACCAGCGGCAAGGGAGTCCCTGGCGGTCCAGTGGTTAGGGCTTCCCCTGCAGGGACACAGGTTCCCTCCCGGGTCAGGGAGTTAAGATCCCATGTGCTTCCATGCGGCCAAAAGGAAATAAAAGTTAATAGTGATTCCAAAAAGCAAAAACAAAACAGATGCGACAGATGCTTTTTTTGGAAGCAGTGGGCTTCCCAGAACGCACGATTGATCGAGCTGTGTCAGCTGCTGGGGTGAGGCTGGAGCGCTTTTGCTAGCTGCCCCCCTCCCCCTCACTGAGCAAGAAATGGCATCGTGTCCCAGTTGGGCAGCTGTCCACCCCAGGTGACCACGGCTGACGGAAGTCGGCCCCACTGGGCACTGGGACATTTATCTTTGTCCCGTGCTGTGCTAAGTCGCTTCAGTCGTGTCTGACTCTTTGTGACCCTGTGGACACACCAGACTCCTCTGTCCATGGAACTCTCCAGGCAAGAATCCTGAAGGGGGTTGCCATACTCTCCTCCATGGGATCTTCCTGACCCAGGGATCCAAACCTGGGTCTCCTGCATTGGAAGGTGGGTTCTTTACCATTATGCCACCTGGGAAGCCCCGCTAGAAAAAGGTGTTGAAAGTCACAGACTTGGACAGCCACCCACTCTGATGACCCCGAGGGCTTCTCTCAGTCCCGACTGCAGGGTCTGTAGGACAGACGGGCCAAGTAGACCCTAGGACCCAGGTACTGCTGCAGCCCAGCGGGGAAGCAGGAAGCCCCGGGCATTCAATGAGGCCACAGAGCATCGTCACAACCCTGGTCTGAAGCTGCTTTGTTGCGGCCCAGAGTCAGAAATACATTTGATATCGTAACCTGGCACAGTCACATGAATGGCTAAAAACCATTTCTCATGAAACAATATTTACCCTGGCGCTGTTGTCGACTCGACTCTTGTTGGGTTGGTGGTACCAGCATGTCGTCTCTGACCTACACGGCGGGGTGTCCAAGGGGGCAGGTGTGGGGCTGTGCTTGCACTTTGGGAAATGCCACCCTAGATGGTCATAAACAGCAGGACAGGCGTGGATCGCCTGCCCGCAGAAGGAGGAATCTGGCTGGGAACTTCGGGTCCCAGAGAACTAGAGGGGTTGGAAGGACGCATTGAGGGCTTTGCCAGAGATGCCAGATGCTGGAGGTTTGAACTTGTTTCTCAGACCAGCTCATAGCCATGACCCAGGCCATGTGTACTTGGAACACCCCGAATACATTTCCTTTTCTGTTCCTAGTTAAAATATTAATGTTCTATTGTGGGTGACCGTGATTCTGGGTTATTTACAATCTCGCTTCTTTAAACCCTGCTCCTGGTGTGTGGGTCTGATCAAAGGATGTAAGGAGAGCCGTTTGAAATGCGAATGAGCTTCCTGGGAGGTTTACTGAACTTGTGAACCTTGTGTCCTTTCTCGCTCCTCTCCGTGTTGGATCACAGACAGCTCTTCTTTTTTCTCCCAGCAACTGGAGTTTATTTTTCAAATAAAAGTCTCTTTTCCCATAAAATGCCAAGAGTTTTGTACTGTGTGTGGAGGAACGAACTTGGGCTTTTAAGCTTTTAGTTTGCAGCCTCCGAGTCTCCGATTCACATGCCAGGGCTCGGGGCCTGTGTGCCCCCTTCTAGAGCAGGGTTAGACGTGCAGGATTTCGTCCCTGGTACTTGGGTCTGGACATCAAGGCCTCAGAACCTCCATGCCAACACCAGTCGTCTCTTGGAAAGGCTGTTTCGGTGATCAGCAGGTTGGAACTGCTCTTTTGACGACGCCATCAAGTTTTTACTTAAAGAAAGTTGGTTTGAGTAGGATGCTTAAAACTTGTTAACGCAAAACACAGTTCTTCATGGAGGTTCCTTTTTAAAAGGCCTATCATAAGTACCCAAAATCACCGCAGATGGTGACTGCAGTTGTGAAATTAAGACGCTTACTCCTTGGAAGAAAAGTTATGACCAACCTAGACAGCATATTAAAAAGCAGAGACTTTACTTTGCCAACAAAGGTCCGTCTAGTCAAGGCTATGGTTTTTCCAGTAGTCATGTATGGATATGAGAGTTGAACTATAAAGAAAGCTGAGCGCCTAAGAATTGATGCTTTTGAACTGTGGTGTTGGAGAAGACTCTTGAGAGTCTCTTGGATAGCAAGGAGATCTAACTAGTCCATCATAAAGGAAATCATTCCTGAATATTCATTGGAATGACCGATGTTGAAGCTGAAAGTCCAATACTTTGGCCACCTGATGCGAAGAACTGACTCATTGGAAAAGACCCTGATGCTGGGAAAGATTGAAGGCAGGAGAAGGGGACGACAGAGGATGAGATGGTTGGATGGCATCACCAACTCAATGGACATGAGTTTGGGTGAACTCTGGGAGTTGGTGATGGACAGCAAGGCCTGGCGTGCTGCAGTCCACAGGGTCGCAAAGAGTCGATCATAACTGAGTGACCGAACTGAACTGAATTGGTAAACTCTTCCTATAAAAGGGAAGTGAAAGTTGCTCAGTCCTGTCTGACTCCTTGCGACCCCATGGACTGTAGCCCTCTGTCCAGGCTCCTCTGTCCATGGAGTTCTCCAGGCAAGAATTACTGGAGGGGGTAGCTTTTCCCTTCTTCGGGGGCCGCTCCCCACCCAGGGATTGAACCCAGGTCTCCCACATTGCAGACAGATTCTTTACCATCTGAGCTACAAGGGAAGCCCCTTGCTATAAAGGCCAGATGGGAAATGTTTTAGGGCTTGTGGATCACCAGGTCTCTGCTACCATGATTCAGCCACAGACAAAATGTAAGCTATGTCCCAGTGAATCCCTATTTGTAGAAGCAGGCGGTCAGCAGGGCCGGCCCCCGTTTTAATGGATGGTGGCCATCTTGGTGTCCCCTTTGCGACCCCTCAGTGCCTCCTCGATCCGCCTGAGTGAAAATCTGGTCTTGCTAAATCCTCCACGCTCTGGCCCTGGGCTGGCTCTGACCGTGGCCTGTACTGGCCCCCCTGGCCTCCTGCCTGCTGGGTCCTCAAAGGTGCCTGACTGTCAAGGACCAGCCCCTCAGCCCACTCTGGGCAGCTCTGAGGGTTGTCCTCGCTCCGAGCTTTCTGAGTAGGGATGCCTGGCTGGGTCTCTGTGGCCTCTGCACTTCGCCCCTCCTCCTGCTGGGGATGTTGATCCTGAGAGCGTCCCTAAAGCACACCCTGCCGCCGTCCTTCTCAGGTGTTGCCCCACCCTCGGCTCTCACCCTGATGTCCTGCTCGACAGTGGCCATTGGAGGGAAGACAGGGCAGCCTGGATGCGGAGATGAAGAGGTGCACGGGCCTGGAGGCAGGATCCAGGCTTGGGGTGAGGCTGCACGTGAGCTGGGAGAGGAGGCAGGCGCCCGGGCTGCCGGCGGCCACTGGTCCCCACGGCCCTGGCCCCGCTGGTTGTTTGCGATCTGGAGTCACACGAGTCCTACCCTGCGCGCGGTTGAGCGAGACCCTCCCTGCCTGGTCCCGGGGCTCAGGGCCCCATCGTCGGTCCACCGCCCAGGCCGGAGCCCTCTGGATCCTGGCAGCTGCTGAGGTCCGGATCCCGTGGCTCTGCAGACTTCAGAAAAAAACGTGACTCATCCTGCCTGCCCGCAAAGAAAGGAAAAGTATGTGTGGCATCCGAGTTTCCTGAAAAGTTCAGCCAGCGCATGGCAGAGCTATGTGGCCGGGCACCCACGTGGTCCCTGGAGAGAGCGCCCTCTGCTGGCCACCACGCAGAGAAACGCGGCCCAGCCCGCTTGGGTCCGGCTGCAGGGCGCCGCCTTCAATGCTGTCATCTGGGAGAAGCTACTGGACAAAAATCTCCTTTCCCTCCGCAAACTGTAGAGCTCTCTGGGTCTCTCAGCGCTGCTCCGGCGATGATTCTATACCATGTGACACAATAAAAGGAGATGCCATCAAACCCTGGATTTTTTTTTTTTTAGATAACATTTCTTTTAAATTTATTTATTTTGGCTGCACCAGGCAGCAGCAAATTCTTAGTTCCCCAACCAGGGATGGATCCAGTCCCCCTTGCACTGGGAGCATGGCGTCTCAACCACTGGGCCACCAGGGAGGTCCCTACATTCTTGCTCTGACTGCTGCTTTTTTTAAAAAAATAAGTCTGTATATTTATTTTTGGCCGTGCTGGGTCTTCCTTGCTGTGAGGTTTTTTCTCTGATTGAAGCAAGCAGGGGCTGCTGGCTAGTTGCTGTGTGCAGGCTTCTTGCTGCAGTGGCTTCTCTTGTTAGGGAGCACAGATCGGGGATCAGGGATTGAACCCATGTTCCCTGGTGGCTCAGCTGGTAAAGAATCCACCTGCCATGCGGGAGACCTGGGTACCCACTCAAGTATTTTGGCCTAGAAAATTCTATGGACCATGCAGTCCATGGGGTCGCAAAACGTCGGACACGACTGAGAGACTTTTGCTTCACTTTCCTGCATTAGCAGGCGAATTCTTTACCACTGAGCCAGCAGGGACTATTGCTTAATTTCTCTTTAAAAAAATCATATTTTATTTTGAAAATCTCAAGCTTATATAAAAGTTATAAGAACAGTAGAAAGCGTTCTCCCACCCCTTTCATCTAGATGCCCCAGTGTTAACGTTTTGTGACCACATTTGCTTATATCCGCTCCCACCTCTCAATAAAATATGTATTTGTGTGTCTATATGAAATCTGAACCATCAAGAAGAAGCTGCAGTCGCAATGTCCCCAGCCCCTAAATACCTTGTCTCTTAAAAATAGGGACATTCTTCCAATTGCAGTTTAATTATCAAAACCAGGAAATTAACATTAACACAACTGTCTTCCGGAGAAGGCAATGGCACCCCACTCCAGTACTCTTGCCTGGAAAATCCCATGGACGGAGGAGCCTGGTGGGTTGCAGTCCATGGGGTCGCTACAAGTCGGACACGACTAAGCGACTTCACTTTCACTTTTCACTTTGATGCATTGGAGGAGGAAATGGCAACCCACTCCAGTGTTCTTGCCTGGAGGATCCCAGGGATGGGGGAGCCTGGTGGGCTGCCATCTATGGGGTCGCACAGAGTCGGACACGACTGAAGCGACTTAGCAGCAGCAGCAGCAACTGACTTCGCTAAGCTGCAGTCTGTATTCTCAGTTCATGGATTGTCTTGGTGGCGTTTTCAGAAGAGGAAGCCCATGTCACACGCTGTGTTTGGGTGTCCCTTCTCCTCCTCGATTTGCTGCCCCCAATCTTTTTTCATTGTGACATTTTTCAAGACCACACACAAACTCTCCTTCCCTCGGGTTTGTCTGACGTCTTTCCCTCGGGTTTGTCTGATGTCCTTCACTGTGGTTTGTCTGATGTTTCCTCGGGATTCAATTCAGGCTGGCTGGTTGGGCAAGAGGCCAGGTGTCCAGTGTCCTGTGCTGGCCTCACTGTGGGAAGCGTGGGACGTCATGTTGATCTCTTCTGGGTGACTCTAAGTGATCACTTGGTTAGAGGAGGTGTCTACCCCAGTTAAGAAAGTTATTCCTTTCCCCTTTGTAAGCAGTAAAGATTTCATGGGGAACTCCTTTAGAATTACGTAAATATCTTCTTTCTCATCCAGCTTTCTCTTGCTGATTTAGCATCAGTCATTATTCTGCCTGAATTATTACTGCGGTGGTGGGTGGGGTATTTTCTTACATGATCATTAATTCTACATTGATTGGTTGGAATTCCTAGGAAGGAAGAAATTTTCCTTTTTGCCTTATGTTTGTAGGAACATATATGATCACGGGCTCATGTTTTAGTCAACAGGTTTCAGTTTATCCTTGTCGTATTCTGAGGTTCAGATTGTCCCGCCGGCCAGCAGGAGCCCCTCTGGGCTGGTCCCTGTGTCCCGGGTCCATCCTCTGTGTCCTGGGTCTGCCCCTGTGTCCTGGGTCCGTCCTCTGTGTCCCGGGTCTGCCCCTGTGTCCTGGGTCCGTCCTCTGTGTCCCGGGTCTGCCCCTGTGTCCTGGGTCTGTCCCCTGTGTCCCGGGTCTGTCCCGTGTCCTGAGTCTGTCCCCTGGTCCCGGGTCTGTCCTCTGTGTCCCGGGTCTGTCCCCAACAGCACACTCCTGTTCAGTCACGAAGTTGTGTCTGTGCTCGCACTTCTTATTTTCTGATGCAACAAAACTATCCAGCCTCACCTGAACTTTCCCTGCCCCAGTCCTGGAATCAGCCATTTCTCCAGACAGCCCTTGTTATTTTCAGGCAGTCAATAGTATTTAGAAATAAGGGCCAAAGTATGTTCATTGCAACTGAGATATCACAGCTTCTAGACCTTCTTAGCAGACATCCCGGAAATACGCTTAATTTAGGAGAGTGGTTCAGATCAGATCAGTCGCTCAGTCGTTTCCGACTCTTTGCGACCCCATGAACTGCAGCACGCCAGGCCTCCCTGTCCATCACCAACTCCCGGAGGTCACTCAGACTCACATCCATCGAGTCAATGATGCCATCCAGCCATCTCATCCTCTGTCGTCCCCTTCTCCTCCTGCCCCCAATCCCTCCCAGCATCAGAGTCTTCTCCAATGAGTTAACTCTTCGCATGAGGTGGCCAAAGGACTGCAGTTTCAGCTTTAGCATCATTCCTTCCAAAGAAATCCCAGGGCTGATCTCCTTCAGAAAGGACTGGTTGGATCTCCTTGCAGTCCAAAGGACTCTCAAGAGTCTTCTCCAATACCACAGTTCAAAAGCATCAATTCTTTGGCGCTCAGCCTTCTACACAGTCCAGCTCTCACATCCATACATGACCACAGGAAAGACCATAGCCTTGACTAGGCGAACCTTTGTTGGCAAAGTGATGTCTCTGCTTTTGAATATGCTATCTAGGTTGGTCATAACTTTCCTTCCAAGGAGTAAGCGTCTTTTAATTTCATGGCTGCAGTCACCATCTGCAGTGATTTTGGAGCCAGAAAAATGAAGTCTGACACTGTTTCCACTGTTTCTCCATCTATTTCCCATGTACTGATGGGACCAGATGCCATGATCTTCGTTTTCTGAATGTTGAGCTTTAAGCCAACCTTTTCACTCTCCACTTTCACTTTCATCAAGAGGCTTTTTAGTTCCTCCTCACTTTCTGCCATAAGGGTGGTGTCATCTGCATAGCTGAGGTTATTGATATTTCTCCCAGCAATCTTGATTCCAACTTGTGTTTCTTCCAGTCCAGCATTTCTCATGATGTACTCTGCATATAAGTTAAATAAACATGGTGACAATATACAGCCTTGACGTACTCCTTTTCCTATTTGGAACCAGTCTGTTGTTCCATGACCAGTTCTAACTGTTGCTTCCTGACCTGCATACAGATTTCTCAAGAGGCAGATCAGGTGGTCTGGTATTCCCATCTCTTTCAGAATTTCCCACAGTTTATTGTGATCTACACAGTCAAAGGCTTTGGCATAGTCAATAAAGCAGAAATAGATGTTTTTCTGGAATTCTCTTGCTTTTTCCATGATCCAGCGGATGTTGGCAATTTGATCTCTGGTTCCTCTGCCTTTTCTAAAACCAGCTTGAACATCAGGAAGTTCACGGTTCACATATTGCTGAAGCCTGGCTTGGAGAATTTTGAGCATTGCTTTACTAGAGTGGGAGATGAGTGCAATTGTGCGGTAGTTTGAGCATTCTTTGGCATTGCCTTTCTTTGGGATTGGGATGAAAACTGACCTTTTCCAATCTTGTGGCCACTGCTGAGTTTTCCAGATTTGCTGGCATATTGAGTGCAGCACTTTCACACCATCATCTTTCAGGATTTGGAATAGCTCCACTGGAATTCCATCACCTCCACTAGCTTTGTTCGTAGTGATGCTTTCTAAGGCCCACTTGACTTCACATTCCAGGATGTCTGGCTCTAGGTCAGTGATCACACCATCATGATTATCTGGGTCGTGAAGATCTCTTTTGTACAGTTCTTCTGTGTATTCTTGCCATCTCTTTTTAATATCTTCTGCTTCTGTTAGGTCCATACCATTTCTGTCCTTTATCGAGCCCATCTTTGCATGAAATGTTCCTTTGGTATTTCTGATTTTCTTGAAGAGATCCCTAGTCTTTCCCATTCTGTTGTTTTCCTCTATTTCTTTGCATTGATCACTGAAGAAGGCTTTCTTATCTCTCCTTTCTATTCTTTGGAACTCTGCATTCAGATGTTTATATCTTTCTTTTTCTCCTTTGGTTTTCGCTTCTCTTCTTTTCATAGCTATTTGTAAGGCCTCCCCAGACAGCCATTTTGCTTTTTTGCATTTCTTTTCCATGGGGATGGTCTTGATCCCTGTCTCCTGTACAATGTCACGAACCTCATTCCATAGTTCATCAGGCACTCTATCTATCAGATCTAGGCCCTTAAATCTATTTCTCACTTCCACTGTATAATCATAAGGGATTTGATTTAGGTCATTGAGTGACTTCACTTTCACTTTTCACTTTCATGCATTGGAGAAGGAAATGGCAACCCACTCCAGTATTCTTGCCTGGAGAATCCCGGGGACGGAGGAGCCTGGTGGGCTGCCGTCTATGGGATCGCACAGAGTCGGACACGACTTAGCAGCAGCAGCAGTAGCAGCATACCTGAATGGTCTAGTGGTTTTCCCTACTTTCTTCAATTTATGTCTGAATTTGGCAATAAGCAGTTCATGGTCTGAGCCACAGTCAGCTCCTGGTCTTGTTTTGCTGATTGTATAGAGCTTCTCCATCTTTGGCTACAAAGAATATAATCGATGTGATTTCGGTGTTGACCATCTGGTGATGTCCATGTATAGAGTCTTCTCTTGTGTTGTTGGAAGAGGGTATTTGCTATGACCAGTGCATTTTCTTGGCAAAACTCTATTAGTCTTTGCCCTGCTTCATTCCGTATTCCAAGGCCAAATTTGCCTGTTACTCCAGGTGTTTCTTGACTTCCTACTTTTGCATTCCAGTCCCCTATAATGAAAAGGACATCTTTTTGGGGTGTTAGCTCTAAAAGGTCTTGTAGGCCTTCATAGAACCGTTCAACTTCAGCTTCTTCAGCGTTACTGGTTGGGGCATAGACTTGGATTACTGTGACATTGAATGGTTTGCCTTGGAAACAAACAGAGATCATTCTGTCGTTTTTGAGATTGCATCCAAGTACTGCATTTCGGACTCTTTTGTTGACCATGATGGCCACTCCATTTCTTCTGAGGGATTCCTGCCCGCAGTAGTAGATATAATGGTCCTCTGAGTTAAATTCACCCATTCCAGTCCATTTTAGTTCGCTAATTCCTAGAATGTCGACATTGACTCTTGCCATCTCTTGTTTGACCACTTCCAATTTGCCTTGATTCATGGACCTGACATTCCAAGTTCCTATGCAATATTGCTCTTTACAGCATCGAACTTTGCTTCTATCACCAGACACATCCACAGCTGGGTATTCGTTTTGCTTTGGCTCCATCCCTTCATTCTTTCTGGAGTTATTTCTCCACTGATCTCCAGTAGCATATTGGGCCCCTACTGACCTGGGGAGTTTCTCTTTCAGTACCCTATCATTTTGCCTTTTCATACTGTTCATGGGGTTCTCAAGGCAAGAATACTGAAGTAGTTTGCCATTCCCTTCTCCAGCAGACCACATCCTGTCAGATCTCTCCACCATGACCCGCCCATCCTGGGTTGCCTCACGGGCATGGCTTAATTTCATTGAGTTAGACAAGGGTGTGGTCCTGGTGTGATTAGATTGACTAGTTTTCTGTGAGTATGGTTTCAGTGTATTTGCCCTCTGATGCCCTCTTGCAAGACCTACCGTCTTACTTGGGTTTCTCTTACCTTGGGCGTGGGGTATCTCTTCCCGGCTGCTCCAGCAAAGCACAGCCATGGCACCTTACCTTGGACGAGGGGTCTCTCCTTACTGCCACCCTTCCTGACCTTGGAGAGGGGGTATCTCTTCACCGCCGCCCTTCCTGACCTCGGTAGTGGCGTAGCTCCTCTCGGCCAGGCTCCTAGTGCGCCGCGCAGCCGGCGGGGCGCTCCTAGTGCGCCGGTCGCGGGCAGGCGAGGCGCTCCTAGTGCGCCGGTCGCGGGCAGAGGAGGCGCTCCTAGTGCGCCGGTCGCGGGAAGGGTGGGGTTTAGAGTGAGACTTATGTCTCAACCTTCCCTACCCATTTCACAGTGGGTGTCTTCTCTTTCACTCGATGTGTAGGAGTCTCTCAGCTGGCTTCTATATTTCTTTTATATATTTATATTTCTTCTATATTTTCTTGTTATAGCCCATCACATAGATACGATAAAAAATGGTGCACCCACATGGTAGAGTGTTACACAGCTGTAAAAATACATAAACATGGTATCTTTGAGCTGATGTAGCAAGAAACATGATAGATGATTCTCAAGGGACATGAAGATGGCCTCTCAACAGCACTTAGACATCAGTAGGAAACCTTTCCCTAAACCCAGGTTGTATAGGGTTGGCCAGAAGTTCCTTAAGGGTTGACACTGAGCGTCTTTTCACGTACATGTCTTCTTTGGAAAAATGTCTATCATTTTTAACTGGGTTGCCTTTTTGTTACAGGAAAACCTGAATGAGCTTTTTGACCAACCCAATAGAATTTACCAGTATTTTCCTCTAATTTCTACTGTAGTTGAACTCTTTTGTTCTAGAACGTTTTCATCACGCCAGCAGAAACCTCGTACCAATAACCATTGCTCCACACTCACCCTCCACTCAGCTCCTGGCCACACTGATCTCCTTTTTGTCTCTATGGATTTGCCTGATCTGGAACTTTCGTTTAAATGGACTCATACAAAACACGGCCTTCTGTGTCTGGCTTCTCTCTCTGAGCATATTGTCTTGAAGATTTGTCCATGGTGTAGTGTGTGCCAGTACTTCATTCCTTTTCATGAATAATATTCATGAAACTGAGTAATATTCCATCATCTGGACAGACCGCGTTCTGTCTGTCCATTCATCCACTGGTAGACACCCGGGTGGTTTCCTCCGTTTGGCTAGTGTAACTGGTGCTGCTGTGAACATCCGTGGATGTTTTGTTTAGACACCTGTTTTCAGCTCTTTTCGCAGATACCTGGGAGTGGAATTTCTGGGTCATTTGATTATCCTGTTTAACGTGGTGAGGACTGATGTAACTGTTTTCCACTGTGGCCACACCACTTTACGTTCTTGCCAGCAACGGATGAGGGTTTTCACGTCTCCACATCCCCTCCAACACTTGCTGTTTTCCATCTGTTATTGTTATTAGTACTGTTGCCTTCCTAGTCGATCTGAAGTGGCGTCTCGTTGTGGTTTTGATTGGCTGTTCTTTAATGGCATTGAGTATCTTTTCACGCAGCCTGGCGTGCTGCGATTCATGGGGTCGCGAAGAGTCGGACACGACTGAGCGACTGATCTGATATTTTCACGTACATGTCTTCTTTGGGAAAATGTCTTATCGTTTTTAACTGGGTTGTCTTTTTTGTTGTTGAATTGTAGGAGTTCTCCTATATATTCTGGATACTAGACACTTATCAGATACATGATTTGGAGATATTTTCTTCTTTTCTGTGGGTTTTTTCACTCTCTTAACAGTGTCCTTCAATGTGCATAAAAATGTCTTAGTATTTATTTATTTGACTACCTTGGGTCTTAGTTACGATATGCGGGATCTTTTATTTGTTTATTTGACTGCACTGGCTCTTATCTCTGGCACTCGGGTCTTTGGACGCGGCTTGGGGACTCTTACTTGTGACACATGGGATCTAGTTCCCTGAGCAGGGATGAAACCTAGGCCCCTGCACTGGGATTGTGGAGTTTTAGCCCTTGGACCACCAAGGAAGTCCTGAAAATGTTTTAGTTTCGATGGCAGCAAGCTTTTGATGACCAGAATTACTCAGTGTGCTGCCCTTGGTGCCTGGCCCTTAGAGACCCTCAGACCTGTTGGCATGAAGAATGGGGAGCAGGGCCCCGGGAGGTGGCCGCCCCTGGCTGCGGGTCACTGATTCCAGGAATGAGCCTCTCCAGGGAGGATGAGAGGCCAGGCCAGGCCAGTGCACGAGGGCATTGTCGCAGGGTCCCTCGCCTCATCAGGAAAGGCTGGCTGAGGGTCTGACGGTCCCTTAACGCCTTGAGTGAGGGGACATTTAAGCAGCAAGTTCTCTGGAGCATCCGTGTCTGAGTTTCGTCTTCTGACCCTCGGGAAGTTTTCCTGCTTGACCTCAGGGAGTCCGGTTTCCTCCGAGCATTTCTGTTTGGTGGAGAGGGCTGGAAGGCCTCCTTCTCTGCCCATGCCGTCCTCCTCACCCTCTGACCCCAGAGGACCGCCAGCCAGCCCCAGGAAGCTGGGCTCTAGAACGTTGGTGAATGGCAAGTTCTCTTAGGTTGTCCCCAAGGACAGGTTGGGTTAAAACGAGAGCTGATGGCCTGGGAGAGGTGCTGGTTCCAACAGTGTCCCTCATCTTTGTTTTTTTAAGCATTTGCTAGAACAATTGCTTAAAAGGTGCTTTGCTGATTTTTTTTTTCTGTTGAAGACACTAATTGCCGTTTGTTCGATTTTGTTGTTGTTTTTCTTTTGTTTTCTCTGCTTTACATTTTAGTTTTCAGTAAAGTAGTTCAATCACATGGTTTTCAAAACAATAAAAAATCAAGGAATGCAAAATGATCCTTTGGAAAGGTCCCAGCCCCACTCCTCCAAAACCTCATAAAGGACCTCTTTAAATTATGTCCCTCTTCAACTATTGTACAGTTTACTGGTGGCAAACCTTGCCTGCGGTCTTATCACAGTGGGGGATGAATACTTTCTTCCCCACGTCTTCCTCAATTTCCCTCTGTTCTCCTCTTTTTTTTTAAATTAATCAATCTTTTCTTTTTATCACCCCCTCGGGAATCTTTTTAGGCATTTTAATAAAACAGATATACCACATATTATTTATGTGTTGCATGAAACTGTGCTTTATATATAAAAAGAGGCTGTCTCCCCACCACCCTAAGCCAGTTTTCACCCTTTTAGAGACAATATTGCCCACAAGGAGAATGATGCCGTTAGCGGGATTTGAGATGAGAGATTTCAGTGATTATGGTAAGATCTGATTCACTGGGGGTGAGGCCCATCTGAATCAACAAACGATCTAAATTATAGGATTTTTTTTAATATTTGGTCAACCTCAAGAAATTAACCAGCCAGGAAAATGAACTTCCTAGATACCAGAAATGTAAGCCCTTGAGCACCCAAACCTGCATCTCTTCAAGTGTTTGGTGCCTCAGACACTTTGCAGTTTTCTTATTCGAAAGATACTAAATATTCTCTCACTTTTTATTGATAACGTGGGGTCCTGACCATATTCCCTGGGATGGACGCATCCCACTGCCCCTGACGTGTGAAGACTGTGTGTAGACTTATGGACTGGAGGAGTTTTTTTGGTAACTTTTGCCCACGTAACTTTTGCCGCATGACACGTGGGATCTCAGTTCCCTGACCAGGGATCGAACCTGCACCCCCTGGATTGGAAGCAGAGTCTTAACTGCTGGGGTACCAAGGAAGGACTGAACTTCTGGCTACCCTGCCCCTGGTCCTTCCTTCTGCGTTCCCGCTGCATGCTTTGCGGTGGAGTTTTGCCTTGAACAGCACCCAGGCTCTCCCTGATTGAAACTTGCTGCTAAGAAACCGGGGTTCTTTGTGCATGTTGTTTCAAACGAGTAAATGATCAGGAGGAAAGTCCCTTGGCTCCCCATTCGAGAAGTGCAGTGCCTTTGGCTCGTGAGCGGGGTTTCTGTCCGAGCACCTCTGACTCAGTTCAGCTGGAAGAGGAACGGCAGACACGTGGTGCTCCCTGTTCAAGTCCAAGTGCCCCACAGTGTCCCCCGTGCAGAGCCTGGGCAGCCAGCCCTGCGCCAGCTGCCGCCGAGCCGAGGTGGCCTCCGAGACCGGCCCTCCAGTTGACACCCTGTGAGGCGCATGACAGCCCCCTGGGTTGGGTTAAGGTCCTGATGATGCCGTTTGGTGTTTAAAATGCTCAGGGGCTGACAGGGTATTTTTCCTACTTTAAAACCCTGTGACACGGGCTCAGGCTGTATTGTGATTTTTTTTTCTTATGGGAGAAATGAGGGAAAAGAAACAGCGGCTCAGAACTGACGCCGGTAACTGAGTTGCTGCGGTGTCTGACTCAAGTCTTATGAACCTTTCTGTGTATCGTCTCGTTGGGGAATATATGTCACGATTCAGAAGGGACGGCTCAAGGCAAATCTCCACCCAGGCGTCATATTCTAAGCTAGTGGTTTCCAGCTGAAGAAAGTGCCGAAGCAGGAGGGGTTTTCCTACGTGCTCAAGTTGCTTCAGTTCTCTCCAACTTTTTGTGACCCCCCTGGACTGTAGCTCGCCAGGCTCCTCTGTCCATGGGATTCTCCAGGCAAGGATACTGGAGTGGGTAGCCATGCCCTTCTCCAGGGGATCTTCCTGACCCAGAGATCGCACCTGCCTCTCTTGTGTGTCCTTCATTGGCTGAAGACAGATTCTTTACCATGGCGACACTTTTCAAATTTCTCCTGAAAGCCTTGGATTCCAGAAAATGGAGACGGTGCCTGGTTGCCTGGGAGACGAGGGGCCGGGTGGACCACAGTCTGGCTTTCTGCCGAGCCTGTGAGTTCACGGGTCTTCACCCTTGCACAAGGGTTTTACACATTCCGGTAGCCCTCTGACCTCCCTAAGACATAACTTAGAGGAAGAAGTAAACAGAAAAACCAGACGCTCGACCTCTAGACCCTTTGGAATCTGGTGTTTGCAAGTCTTGCTCTGTGACCTTGAGTCCGGGATTCACCCTGGGGCCAATTTGAAAGCTGGAGTCAGAGCAGATCGCATCAGCTCTCATCTTGGGCGCCATCAGAGCCTTTGGCCTGGCGAGAGACCCCCGGAGGACTACAGGGCCCACGAGAAGGGATTCAGTGAGGCACACACTGGGTCCTTCCGTGGGGCATTAGATTTTAAGAACACCTGGGGATTCCCTACTCTTGGGGTGCTGTACTTTGGCGTGCTAAAAATCATGACTGCCATTGGTGTTTGCTTTTTTCTATCCGTTTCGGTATTTGTTTAAATCAAGCTACCCCCGATGTCACTGGGCTTAGATGCCACTGGCATGACTTGAACTATTCCAAGTTGAGGTGGTTTGTCTTTGCCAGAAAAATCACCCTCTTGTCGCTCAGAGTTCCGGGAGGAGCCAAGAGGCGTATGTGATGGTGGGTGTGTTGGGCGACACGTGGGCACCCGAGTTGGGGTGGGGACGGTTGCCCTGGAGCCTCGGCCTCACAAACAGCTCTGGGGACGAGGAAAGGAAGCCCCGGGGAGGTGACACACAGTCTCACTCAGAGTCAAGTGTCGCGGTGACCTTTAGAACTTTCCATGAAATCTGACACGGTATTTTGCAACCAGCCGGAGAGCGCCAGCAACTCTGTGCTCCCGGGCGAGCGGCCCGCCTGCCGCTTCAAGGGCTGCCCCCCAACCCAGAGCCTCTTACATAACTGAGGTTTGGTTTGGCCCGCGGCCTCTCAGGGGTCCTGTGCTTTTCAGGTACCATCACGTGACCCGCAAAGCTTCCGAGTACATTGGCAGTGGGTCTGTCTTCCTTTCCTTTTCCAGCATCAAACCCAGAAGAGGCAGCCCAGCAGAGCGGGGTGGGTGGGAGGGTCCCGAATGCCATGAGATGAAAATGAAAGAGTGAAGTCGATCACTCATGTCTGATTCTTTGCGACCCCATGGACTATACAGCCCGTGGAATTCTCTAGGCCAGAATACTGGAGTGGGTAGCCTTTCCCTTCTGCAGGGGATCTTCCCAACCCAGGGATTGAACTGAGGTCTCAGAGGGGAGCAAACCGGCAGGGTGCCAGCCCAGCTGTGCCGCTGGCCCCCAGGGTGGATCTTGGGCAAATCATTTCGCTTCTCTGAACCTCCACGTGTTTTGCTTCTTAAACAGAGTTGTGAGGGCTGGCCTCCCTGCCTCACGGCGTGGCAGAGAACTTTGGGAAGGCCCTGGTCTACACGGGGTGCGCCTGCCTGCCGGCAGCCCTCCTCAGCCCTGCAGGCCTGGACCGGGGGCCCAAGGTGAGGCTGTGTCTGGACACGGGGGTGACAAGCAGGACAGGTCTGCACGGGGTCTCAGCCCCGAACCCCAGCCTCTCATCCAGGCCTCCCAGTGACCGTCTCGGTGAAACGGAGTAAACGGGCTCCGTCCAGGTGTCGGCTGCTGGCCCGGGAGGCCCCTTCCCACAGCACAGGGGACAGAGGCCAAACCAGGAGGCAGCTCTGCCCAGTAAAGGGGTCCACCCTGGGCTTCCTGCCAGAGCCCTGGCAGAACTTGTCAGCTGGCCACGTGGACACTGTGGTCGATGCTCAGCGTCCTTTGGCCCCTCCACCTGCCCATCCGCAGCGCGTGCAGGAGAAGGCCCTGACTGCAGAGACAGTGGCCGACAGGCCCCCTGTCCCCCACCCCCATCAGAAGGCCAGGCCGCCCAGGCTCCCCGAGGAGCAGTCCACCCTCCCCTGGATTCCCAGCTGTCACGCAATAATAACAGTAAGGAGAAATGAGAAGTGTTCAAGGCCTGAACCTCCCTGGGCGGTGGAGCCTGCTCTGAGTGCTGAGTGGTGTTCTACTCTCCCGGAGTTCACTCAAACTCATGTCCATCGAGTCGGTGATGCCATCCAACCATCTCATCCCTGGTCACCCCCTTCTCCTCCTGCCCCCAATCTTCCCCACCATCAGTGTTATTTCCAGTGAGTTAGCTCTTCACATCAGGTGGCCGAAGTAGTGGAGCTTCGGCTTCAGCATCAGTCCTTCCAATGAACACCCAGGACTGAACTCCTTTAGGATGGACTGGTTGGATCTCCTTGCAGTCCCAGGGACTCTTAAGAGTCTTGTCCAGCCCCCTAGTTTGAAAACTTCCCTCATTACATGGTCCTATTCCAGGCTTCCGGGAATGGCACCAACCAAGAGAGTGATTTGTATAATATGCTCCAGCAATACATTTTAAACACACTTTTCGGGACTTCCCTGGTGACCCAGTGGTTAAGATCCCACACTTCTGCTGCAGGAAGAGTGAGTTCGGTCCCTGGTCAGGAAATAAAGGTATCCAAGTGCCGCACAGTAGGGCCAAATGAAATGAACACAGTTCCATCTTGTAAGCCACTGGTTCCTTCTTTTTCAGCCCTTCCCTTTAAAAAATCCCCCAAGTGTGGAAAGCGTTCCATGAGGATGTGTTCTTGCCGGCTGAATCACTATCACGTGAAGGGGCTTCACCTCTTGTTCATTTGGGACTATCAGCTGTGGAAACCGTGATAAAGGGATGTTTGGTCTTCCTGACAGTGACCACCGCTCCCAGCCCCGAGGTCAGATGTCCTGAAGGAAGTGTCCTTGTCACTCAGCCTGCAGCCTGAGTGTCGCCTCATCCTTATGTATCTGCAGTCATCTCAGTTGTGCAAAAGTGTTGTCCCAAGTTAAGGAATTTCAGACAAATACGAATCGAACAGAGAGACACAGTGGTAAGAGAGCCGATGGTAAAATGTCTGGGCATTCTGCAAGCCTATCTGTGCCCATCGGTGCCTTGCTATGGACCAAGGTGGGAGGTTTGCACCCCAGCAAGTGGCAGACCCTACAGCTTAGTCCTCCCTGCCCCCCACCCCACCCCAGCGTTTCCCGCACGCCCTGCGTCTCCACCCCTGGAAGTCCAGTGTTGCCACGGCCTTCTTCTCTGCTCTTGGGTGAAGCTGACCCTGGGAAGAGCATTTTGAGTGAGATCAAAGGCACGTGTCAGTGAAGTCCAGGTCTTGCCGGGGCCTTGTATCCATACCCAAGGTCGTCATGTCTGGCATCACTTGTTTTGTTATTGCTGTTCAGTCGCTCAGTTGTGTCTGACTCCTTGCGACCCCATGGCCTGCAGCATGCCAGGCTTCCCAACCCTTCCTCATCTCCCAGGCTTGTCTTAGAGCTGCATTAAACCTGCTCCCCAGCTCCGTCCATCCAGAGCTCCCCAGGGTCCGTCCTGTGGGACAGAGAACTGTTCTGGGCCTCAAACGACTTTTTGCTCAATCAGGCCAGTTCTACTGTGTCTTTTCAGAATATTCTGTAGCCATCTCAGTAACAGAACCATGACCCCGAAGGACCCAGGGATTCTTTCCTCCACCCTGCCTGCACTCCACGTCCTGACTCTCCTCTCTGAAGGCATCAAACGTTGTTATTGGACGAATCCAGAGGGTATGGAGCCCAGAGCCGGGCAGCAGCAGTGGGCTCTGGCCCTGCAGAGACTTGCTCAACTTTATTTTGTTTATTGGAGTATGGTTGCTTTACAAAGCTGTGTTAGTTTCTGCTGCACAGCAAAGTGAATCAGCTCTACGTATACACGTATCTTCTCTTTTTCGGATTTCCTTCCCGTTTAGGTCACCACAGAGCACTGAGTAGAGTTCCCTGTGCCTACAATAGTTTCTCATTAGTTATCTATTTTGTGTTGTTGTTCAGTCGCTCAGTCGTGTCCGACTCTGAGACCCCATGGACCGCAGCACGCCAGGCTCCTCTGTCCTTCACCAACTCCCGGACTTTGCTCAAACTCATGTCCATTGAGTCAGTGATGCCATCCAACCGTCTCATCCTCTGCCGCCCCTTCTCCTCCTGCCTTCAGTCTTTCCCAGCATCAGGGGCTTTTCCAATGAATCAGTTCTTTGCATCAGGTGGCCAAAGTATTGGAGCTTCAGCATCAGTCCTTCCAATGAATATTCAGGGCTGATCTCCTTCAGAATGGACTGGTTGGATCTCCTTGCTGTCCAAGGGACTCTCAAGAGTCTCCTCCAACAGCACAGTTCAAAAGCATCATTTCTTCAGCACTCAGCTTTCTTTAGTATTGATAGTGTATATATGTCAATCACAATCTCCCAATCCATTCCACGCCCCCTTGCCCCCTCGATACCCATACATTTGTTCTCTATGTCTGTGTCTCTATTTCTGCTTTGCAAGTAAGTTCATCTCTTCCATCTTTCTAGATTCCACGTGTATGTGTTAATATACAACATGTGTTTTTCTGACTTCACTCTGTATGAGAGTCTCTAGGTCCATCCACGTCTCTGCAGATGGCACAGTAAGAGTTATTCAACTTGAAGTAAAATGGTGTTAGTAACACTTGCCCCGTAGGCTTCTGGGAGTGATGAAATAAATTCATATTCACCACTCCAACCGACGTATGGTAGGCACTCCCCAAACAGTATTTATTATCTTGCTAATTAAAATATAATTCTTAGAGGACAGGAATGTCTTTGAGTTTTCCGTAGCGCTAATCCCCTCCATCAGTATCTGTCCTGCTTGTTTGGTAGAGGTTTAATGACTACTTGGTGAGTGAACGGCTGTATAAACTAGTGCAGAACCATTGCATGTGCCCAGGTCGCTGTTTATTTCCCACACAAATTTAAACTCGTTCTTTCCTTTCAGTCGCTAAGCTCTGAAGTGTCTTCTCCTTCTACGTAGTCTCTCATATAGTATGAGTCTTGCATTGCTTTAGACAAAGCCTTTCATTTTTCTTTTAATCGAATATGGCTCTTTCTTACTAGAATTCTTGTTTAGCAATCTTTTCTAAGGAAGCTCTGCTTTATCTCATTTTTAAACCAGAAGAACATTTCCTTTTTTTTTAATGCCGAATTGATTTTTTAATTTTTCAAAATATGTATTTATTTGTTTGGCTGCACTAAGTCTTACTTACAACACATGGGATCTTTAGTTGAGGCATATGGGGTCCAGTTCCCTGACCAGGGGTAGAACCTGGGCCCCCTGCATAGGGAGTGCAGAGTCTCAGCCACTGAACCACCAGGGAAGTCCCCGAATTGATATTTTTAAAAAGTGAAAGTTGCTCAGTCATGTCTGACTCTTTGCAACCCCAATGGAATTCTCCAGGCCAGAATACTGGAGTGGGTAGCCTTTCCCTTTTCCAGGGGATCTTTCCAACCCAGGAATCAAACCCAGGTCTCCCGCTACGCAGGCGGATTCTTTACCAGCGAAGCTACCAGGGAAAAGTTAGATTTCCTCTTTTAAAAAGAGAAAATCTAAATAGGACACTCCGAAACCTACCTTCTTAGACTTTTTCAGAGCTTAAGTTGGGGCTACCGTATTTAACACAGATAACAAGCCACGAGTGCACTGGAGAACCCAAGTGGAGGTGGGTTTTGCGACTTGTTCTGTGACTTGTAGGTTCCTCCACAGGTGCGATGGGGGCCTGGCCTCTCCTCTCTTCTGCAGAACCCCCAGCCCTCAAGGCCAACTCAAACTCTGCTTTCCGAGCAGGGTCATGTGATTGCCCCTCTCCGTCTCTCCTTTTGTGCTGATGACAGTGTCCATTCTGGCCACTGGCCATTGAGTACATTTCGCTGTTTTATGCAGTTAGTATTATAATTTTTCTTTCTCTCCGAGTCGTTTTCATGTAGCTTGAGGGCAGGACCTATTTTCTCTGTCCCTTCAATGCATCCTGCTACAAAGATTTGATCACTGGCTCCCCGTCCGTCCCAGCAGAAAGAAAAGGCGGGGCAAAGAGCCATTAGATGTTCAGACTTCTGGAAGGAGATGAGTTCCTAACATGAGCAGATCTCACCTTGGTTTGAGGAGGAAACTGGGACCAGAGACAAGGAGTGACTTTCTCAAGGTCACAAAGCTAATTAGTGGCAGGTCCCTTTAGTCTAGTGAAGGTATCAGCAAAAGGAATTGAATATTTTCCCCTGTCTTTTTAAAAGTTCTATTTTTAGTTGCAAAACACATGTACACTAGAAGTTTTTTTGTTTTTATTAGGTCAGGGGTTTGGTTTAGGGGGTCAAGGAAGTTGGAATTCTAACCACTGGTTACAGGACTTGGAGCAAATCATATGCCCTTTTGGAGCCTCGGTTTCCCCGTCGGTCATGGGAGGGGGTTGGATCACATCTCTAAAGTCCCCTTGGGTTCTACCATTCTGCAGTTCTTTGCAAGTTCCTGGTTCAAACTGACATGAGCCCAAGACCCTCCTGGTGAGTCCCTGGGGACCCCGTGTCCCCTCCTCAAAGGCTGTCACTGCTTCTTTCATGTCAGGGAGCCGCGAGCTCAGATTCAGCGACTTCCAGCCCTGGGGACCTGCAGCTTCTTCAGCGAGAAGCAGCCGGAGCCTGCTGACCCCAAGGAGCCCTGGAACACATGAATCAAAATAGTTGTGTGATGTCATGTCATGATGGGAATGCGCTCTGGCCAACCGGTGCCAGGAATTGTCTGGACTGGGTGGTTTCCTTTTACAGTCTTTTTAAAGGGACCTCTGCAGACCCGCACATGACCGGCCGGCGTTGCCCTCCTCCCATCGCCTAGCTCGTCTTCCCTCCCTTTTTTTTATTTTCAGGAGGAAAAAGCCCCAAGCGCCTGAGTGTGTGGCTGACCTTAACTATATAAACAGACCTGCCTGGGCTTCCGGGGCAGCTTCTTGCCTACTTAAGGGCAGCGGCTACTCTGGCTTTGCCGCGGCCCCGGCGGGTGGGTGCAGAGGTGAGGACCACCCGGCCTGTCCAGCGGCTGCTAGCTCCGCGGGCGACCCCTTTGGCATTGGCTGGGGGACCCCAGGCTGTGGCTGGCGCGCACGGGCGGCGTCTCTGAGCTCTCGGGCCCCACGCCTGCCAGCCCATGCGGCGCCCCTCCTGGCCCCCGGCCGCCCGGGGCTGACGCTGCCCCCGCGAGTCCTGGCATGCACACCTGGCCCGGCTCCCGCGTCGCCCCCAGCTCCCCATGAAGCGGTTTGGCAGCCTCAGGGGCAGCAGAAAGCACAAGGACCCAAGCCGGAGCACCGGGAGGCGGCAGTCGGAGCCCCATGGCCTTTGTGGTAGGACCCTTCCCTTTGCCCAGCCCTCTGCTGGTCCCAGGGCCAGTGTGTGTGTGTGTGTGTGTGTGCGCGCGCGCGCGCGCAACCTCCCAGGTGACAGCTGTGTGCAGATACGGCTGTCAGGCAAAGGGGACAGATGGGGACGTGTGTCCTTACAGATAATCCTGCCCCCCACTGTCCTGGACGGCCCAGCAGTGCTTTCCCCCAGGCTGTTTTCTCTAACTGGCCCTGATGAGGTTGAGTGATCAGTGGGACTGGCATTCATTTCAGCAAAAGCAGCGGCCTGGGGACGAGTAAGAATGGACCAGAGCTGGTGTTGACGGCTGTGAAGTATGAGATGTGTGTGTGTGGAGAAAACTAGCGCCGGAGATCACAGAGGATGCCTTTCTCTCATCCGCTTGGATTGAGAAGGGATCCCCTTTCTCACATCCCCACCGCTGTCTCATCGGGTGGTCAAGGGTTAACACGGGAGGGAAGAGTTAACTCCTGCCTTGATTTTTGTCCTGGGGCTGGAGGTGGGGAAGGGGGAGAAGCTCACTCTGTGATCTCCCTGGCTTCTGGGACCTTCTTGCAGCCTCTCCGGGTACAGGGGGTCAGGACCAGTGTGCTTGTGGGGTGAACCATCTACATTTCAGTATTTCCATGACCTGTGGGTTTGAGGGAGACACCCTGTCTGGCTGGAGTCAGACAAGTGCATTTCAAAGCAGCCAGGGGTTCCCAGGGGCCTGGCTAAGGCCTGCCCACTCAAAAGTAGGTGGTGGACTTCCTAAGAATTGGGAGTTTGCCTGCCCTGAAGGCTGCTGCTTGCAGATCATGGGTATTCCTGAACACTCTCCCCTAAGACAGAATAGCAGCCCCCTCACACAGCCCAGTGGTAGCAAAGATGGAGAAGCTGACAGGTGCACTAAATTGTGTTCCTTGGGTAGGAGGCAACATGGTAAGTGGCCAAAAATAATCATTTTGTGTAGTAAGGAAATGACTTTGGCAAAGCATCTTGGCAGTACATGGAAACTGGAATATAGGCATGTGTGCGTGTTCAGTCTCTTCAGCTGTGTCCGACTCCTTGTGACCCCATGGACTGTAGCCCACCAGGCTCCTCTGTGCATGGAATTCTCCAGGCAGGAATGCTGGAGTGGGCTGCCTTGCCCTCCTCCAGGGCACCTTCCCAAACCAGGGATCGAAGTCGGGTCTGTCTGCACCTCCTGCGTTGCAGGCAGATTCTTTACCGACTGAGCCGACTGGGAAGCCTAGAATATAGGCATGCCTCATTTCACTGCATTTTTCTTTGTTTCTTTTTTTTTTTTTTTTTAACAAATTGAAGATCTGTGGTTTCCCTGTGTTGTCAGATGATGACTAGCATTATATTTTAGCAGTGGGAATAAATATATATATTTATATATAAATATATTTACTACATTATTGTATGATCATTACTCATATATGCACTTGGAAACTGAGAAATCCGTGTGGCTCCCTTCACCATTCCGATATTCACTTTATTGCAATGGGTTGGAAACCGAACCTACAGTATCTCCAAGGCAGTGCCTGTAGTAAGAAAAGAAAAAGGTAAACAGAAAACCTGCCGACATCGCTTTGCTACACCCAGTTTAGCCAGTTCCTTCCGGAAGCTTCTAATGGACCGAGTGTGCCACTGATAACCTCCGGGAGAATAAGCAGAGGAGACAGCAGCTCTGAGATTCAGGGAGTTTTCAGCCTTGTGAAAGAATTAGAGAGCAGAGTCTGACTGCACCGTGTGCAAAGGTGAATTGCTGGAGGAGAACAGGGCCTGGCCTGACACGGCAGGGGAGGGGTGGGGGGTGACAGACACCCAGGACTTAATTGTTGGTTCAGTCGCTCGGTCGTATCCGACCCCATGTAGCGCGCCAGGCCTCCCTGTCCATCACCAACTCCTGGAGCTTACTCAGGCCCACGTCCATCGAGTTGGTGATGCCATCCAACCCTCTCATCCTCTGTCATCCCCTTCTCCTCCTGCCTTCAATCTTTCCCAGCATCAGGGTCTTTCCAATGAGCCGGCTCTTCAAATTAGGTGGCCAGAGTACTGGAGCTTCAGCTTCAGGCTTAATTAGACATGGTTTTAAAAAGAAGACTCTTCTTTTAAATAATAAAGTAATAAACACTCATTTACTATAGAGCTAAGTCTAAAACCTATTATTTCACTAAAAGTCTGGTTTTGCTAATGAGCGTGGGTGGGCCCATTAGCAAAAAAAAAGCCTGTTATTTGCCAGACAGTGGTTTCTCCCTTGTGTTTTAAATCGGTCATCCTGTCTGTTCTGCTTCCAAAATCAAAAATAACATTTGCATGTTGACCAGGCTTTACAAGTGCTCACATGCATATGCCGGCTCTGATCGCAGGGTCAGGAAAATCAGAGTATCTTCTAGAACCTTCTTCTGGGATTTGGGATATAGCCCATGTATCTAGTTTTCCTTCTGTCAGAGTCCCAGTGTGAGAGCCATCGAGCAGGGGCAGGCAGCAGGTGCTGGCCCCTCAGTCATGTGTGGTGTGGATACATCAGATGAAAAAGAAAAAAAAAACCACAGTGTGTGGACCAAGCATCCTCCCAGCTCCCTTCCAGTTGCCACCTACCCACTCCCAAGACCAGACTGAACCACTTTTGTCTGAAACCATCCCAGATGCCTATTCAGTGACCTCCGGGCTTCTTAGGAACAAGGACCACGTCCCCAAGGAAGCTTTCCATCCTTCTTCCAACCCTGACACCTTGAAGCATCCCAGGTTCTCAGTCCGTGGAATTCTCCAGGCAAGAATCCTGGAGTGCGTTGTCATTTCCTCCCCCAGGGGGTTTTCCGGACCCAGGGATTGAACCCGCATCTCCTGTGTCTCAGATTCTTCACCTGCCGAGCCACTGACGAAACCCTGGAGCTGAAGAATTTCAGAGAAGTCTTCTTTCTTCTTTTAAGAAAGCTTCCATGAGGGTTGTGAGGATGTCTGTCTGCCTTTCACCCACCCTCCGTCTTCCCTAGATCAAGTGAACATAGGTGGTCGGCACGATTCTGTGTGTTCTTTGGCCGCTTCTGGGGTCCCGTCAGTCTTTTCCAGGAACCACTCACCGTAGCCTCTGTTCCATTTCGAGGTGGGGTCGCTCCTCACACACGTGTGTCTTCCGTGTTACACACAATTGCACACGCAGCCAGCCCTGTAGCCTCTTTACCTCCTTCTGATTTTAGCTGTGCGGGGTCTTTGTTGAGGTGTGGGGGTCGCTGTGCGTGGGCTTAGTTGTCCTGCAACATATGGGGTCTTAGCTCTCTGACCAGGGGATGGAACCCACGTCCCCTGCATTAGAAAGCAGATTGCTTAACCACTGGACCACCAGGGAAGTCCCCTCCTAGGCTCTGGAGCAGCCAGAACAACCACAAGAGGGAAACGAAGTCCTGGCAGGTCGGCAGTTACTTCATCCACGTCTGTTTGCCCCTAGTCAGCATGTTTGTTTGGAAGCCTGTGGCTCTGGTTGGAGTTTTAAACACTTCAAGCCTGGTAACAAAATGCCCCAGAAGGTTCTGATTCATGAGAAGCTTGCCCCTTTTGGCCCCGAGCTTAGGGCCCACCCAGCCTCCCACCCCCCTACGAAGCTCAGCAGGCACCTCCCGCTGCAGGTGTCTCTCTGTAGGCAAACACAGCGATGGTTTGGACTTAAGCCTTCAATTTCGGCCTCTTTGGTCAACAGAGATCCAGATGATGTGGACAAAGAGCATGTAGCAATAGTAATAAAAATGTAAAAGGCAGATTAGGAAAGGATTTTGCTTATCAGTTCAGAAAACTGACTGTAGCAACTTTTCTACCCTCTGTAGTGAGAGGCGAGTGATTAAACAGAAGCTACCTGGAGCCTTAAGAGGCCCCTTCTGAGGGCCAGCACTGGAGCCAGGAAGGCCCTGGGTGTGTCAGGAGGCTGTGTCCCCACGCGGCTGGGGTCCAGGGGATGCTGGAGACCAGAGCCCCCGACAGGTCTTGTTTTGCACTGAGTCTGCTCCTCCTGTTAGCCCTCCTTGTGATGAATGTCCAACCACTTCTGGAACGAAACTCCAAAGTTCCTCCTGCCCGGGTTCATGCATCACCCCAACGCTGCCTGTCCCCGTCTCTCATCCCCTGTTAATGCCAGCAGAGCCCGCAGCGGGCTTTGCCACTGCGGGGACCGCAGGTCATCTTTGTCTCAGCAGCGGGCATGGCTGTTGTCCTGACTCCCCCTGGTATCCCCCCCGCCACCCTGGGACCCTCTGCTCCCTGCCCAGCCCCTTGTTATCTCCGTGCTGCTTCTGGGTGCCTGCCTGCCCACCCAGCTTCCAGTGTCCAGACTGGGGTGGCCTTGAGAGAGCCCAGTATTCATTTGGTCATTCATTTGAATATATGTATTTAGTTATTTATGATGGAACATTTCAAGCATCCAGAGAAGGAGGGAAAATGGAGGAACGGTGTCCATTTTCAGGCTCAGTGGTGAGAAGCGCTCTGCCAGTCCCGTGGACAGAGGAGCCTGGCGGGCTACAGTCCACGGGGTCGCAAAGAGTCGGGCACGACCAGTGATGAACGCTTCCACTTTGGCTTCACTTTCTGCCAGTCCCACCAGTGTCTGAGCTGCTTGGTGCCAACACGAGGGGACCAGTGTGCCCTCCCAGGGCAAGCCACTGAGGTGGTTCTTTAAACTGTGGTAAAATAGGGGATGAGATGGTTAGGTAGCATCACCGACTCAATGGACATGAGTTTGAGCCTAACTCTGGGAGATAGTGGAGAACAGCGGAACCTGGTGGGCTACAGTCCCCAGGGTCACAAAGGGTCGGACACAACTTAGCGACTCAACCAACCCAGCAAAGCAGATGGAACGTAACCCTTAGCAGCTTACCCATTTTCACCCGTGCTCTTCACTGGACTTAAGCTCATTCACACTGTTGAGCAGACCATCGCCACCTGCATGTCCAGAACTTCCCAGTGTCTCCAACCAAACCTCTGTCCCTTTTAACAGCTGGCCACTTGTCTGCCTCCGTAAAGCTGGCACTCCCCCCAACTTCTCCTCCCTGCTTCTCTCCAGTGGCCGCTCCGGGTGCCTCACAAGGGGAATGACACGGTGTTCCTCCCTTGTGTCTGCCTTGTTCGACAGCCGAGTGAGTTTTCCTTTGCGATGCTGGGCCATGGCAAGCGCCGTGGGGGAAAGGGCAGGACGCAAGGTTGGAGGGGACAGGAGGAGGCGCCGTGTGGACCCTGAGGCAGGTCCTTCCAGACACATGGAGGGCCCAGGCCCTGGGGGAGGGTGAGCCTTGGGTCCAGGGGCACTGAGGGTCTAGAGAGACTGGATGGCAGGAAGCAGGGCAAAGCCCTTAGGCAGGGGGCCCAGCAGGAGGGCAGGTGAAGGGCGAGAGGGCGTGAGATGAAGCCCCTGGAGGTCTTGAGCCAGCACTGCTGGGCTCTGGGGGCTGGGGCCTTGCCCAAAGCCATGGAACAGTAAGGGCAGAGCTGGGGTTATGAGCCTATGTCCCCAGCCCTCCGCAGGCCCGGTGCCCACCCGGAGCAGCTGGCCCTGGCTCCCAGCCTCTCTGCCGAACCTGCGCCCACACAGGAGACCCCAGAGAGCCTGCAGCTCATCTGCAAGGGGAAGGGGTTGGGGATTCGGACTCTATAATGTCTGGGGGAGGCGTTTGGGATTTGGGATCGGTCAGAGGAGGCTGGCTCACTACCTCCTGCCCATCCTCCACCACACCCCAAACCCAGCTGGGAGGGCTCATCTTCCTTTGCCCAGTTTTCCTCCGTATGGCCGTCAATACGCTGCGTGGCGGCCCTGGCCCAGCATCCAAGGATGACAGGTGGAAGGAGGGGTCCAGGCCAGGGGCTTCCCGGGGAAATCCTGGTTAAGCACGTCCACCTTCATCTTCCCCCAGTGGCCGCCCTGGATCACTGGCCAGTGGGCCAGTCACCGCCTGACAGGCAGGCACGGAGCGGCAGGGCTGTGCGTGTTCTCACTGCACGCCTGCTTCCCAGCTGTGCCCCGCCCAGGGCTGGAGGTGAGGATGGAGGAGACAGTAGCAACCAGCCTTCACTCGCAGTGCCGCTTCCTTTCCCAGCCCCCAAGGGGGCAGACTAGGAACATTCTAGAAACAAGGCCCGAGTGATGATGGAGACAGTGAAGTGAGGGCTCTTGGGCTGCCTGGAGGAGGCGTGGTTCCGGGGAGTCCCGCTTCTGGGCAGAGAGCTTTGATACCGGACATGGAGAGTCTGTGATTCCAGGACTGAGGGGGTGTGTGAAGACAGTGGGACCCGATCGCAGAGCCTGGTGGAGTGAATAGAGGAATAAGGGAAAAAGAAGTAAGGTCGGAGGGGGTGGGCCTCACAAAGTGACCCCGCTCGGTGGTGGAGACACCTCGGGGCTGGAAAGCCTGGGGGTCAGACGACACCTGCTGCTCTGTCACCCAGACCCTCCCGCTGGGACCTGGTCCAGGGTAAGTCTAAGGGCCCGGGGGCTCTGCACCCAAGAGAGCAGCATCTGGGGCTTCCAGCATCCAGAGCAGATTGAGAACCTGGGACGTTTTTAAAGAGATGGTGATTTCTGTCCTCAAGTCATTTGTTGTGGTTCTTCAGTCGCTGAGTCATGCCTGAGTCTTTGCAACCCCAAGGACTGCAGCACACCAGGCTTCCTGTCCTTCAGTATCTCCTGGAGTTTGCTCAAACTCATCCCTCTTGAATCAGTGATACTGTCCAACAATCTCATCCTCTGTTGTCCCCTTCTCTTCCTGCCTTCAGTCTTTCCTAGCATCAGGGTCTTTTCCGAAGAGTCAGCTCTTTGCATCAGGTGGTCAAAATATTGGAGTTTCAGCTTCAGCATCAGTCCTTCCAATGAATATTCAGGACTGATTTCCTTTAGGATTGACTGGTTAGATCTCCTTGCAGTCCAAGGGACTCTCAAGAGTCTTCTCCAGCACCACAGTTCAAAAACATCAATTCTTCAGCGCTCAGCTTTCTTTATGGTTCAACTCTCACATCCATATATGACTACTGGAAAAACCATAGCTTTGACTAGATGGACCTTTGTGGGCAAAGTGATGTCTTTGCTTTTTAATATGCTGTCTAGGTTTGTCATAGCTTTCCTTTCAAGGATCAAGCATCTTTTAATTTGAAGGCTGCAGTCACTGTCTGTAGTGATTTTGGAGCCCAAGAAAATAAAATCTGCCACTGCTTCCACTGTTTTCCTCAACTCTTAGTTTGTCTTTAATGATCGAGAAGGAAAACACACGTGGTCCAGACCCTCTCGAGAACCCGAGCACCAGGACGCCTCTGGGGCCGCTGCTGCCCTTGGCCCTGGCCTGCTGGCCTGCACAGGTGTCTCCTGACCGTCGCGGTGGTCAGGGTGTAATCCCCAGAAGGGAGTGTGTCCCCTCCCAGGGAGGCCCCAGCTCAGACCTGTGTGTGGCCCGTGGAGTCTGGGGTGATTGGTGTCCCCAGAGCTGTGCAGGGAGGTGTGGTGTGGTGCTCCAGCAAACCCAGGCTGGAAGCAGAGATGTGGCACCCGCCTGGGGCTCCAGGGCCAAGGGCACTGCTGAGACAGACATGAGGAGGGCTCAGAGGGCGTTTCGGTGACTCAGATGACTACAAGGCTTTGCCGAGAGAGGTAGCACAAACCAGCTGATACTAGTGACCTCACAGACGCACAGCAGATGAACGATGAAACCGCCAGGGCTCAGCCTCGCCTGCGTTCAGCTGTCCTGCCGCTTTCATGTCCGTAATCCAAATCCCTGGGCTTCGCTGCTTGGCCCAGTGGTGAAGAATCCGCCTGCCAATGCAGGAGACACGGGTTCGATTCCTGATCCGGGAAGATCCCGCGTGCGGCGGAGTAGCTCAGCCCGTGGGCCACAGCTACGGAGCCTGTGCTCTGGAGCCCGGGAGCCGTCACTACTGAAGCCTGAGCGCCCTGGAGCCTCTGCTCGAAAACAAGAGAAGCCACCACAATGAGAAGCCCAAGCATCAAAGAACAGGCCCCGCTCGCCACCACTAGAGAAAAGCCTGAACAGCAGCGAAGACCCGGCACAGCCAAAAAGAAAGAATTTGTTTAAGATTCCAAATGCCCCCAACCCAAGCCCTTGCCTCCTAGAGACGCTCAGCTTTGCGGGGAGACGAGGCTGAGAGAAGGAGGACAGGCCCCTGCCCGCCGAGTTCCAAGCCCCGGGCCTCAGGCCGCGGGTCGGTGGTCTTCCTTCCTCTGTGCTCGCACCTGGGAAGTCAGTCTGGTGCGCGTGTGCTTCTGCAAGGGCTTCTGAGAAATGCCCTGTTAGTCAGAGTCAAGTGCGTGTTTTCCCTTGCAGCTTTTCTGTTGACAGAAGATTTCGTCTGTGTGGATGTGGGGAGTCCTTCTCACGTCTGCCAGTGCAGAGCAAAGAAACACACCTGGCATAGACAGTGGGGAGCTGTATTTTTATTTTTTGTGAGTTAACTAGTTTATTTTTGGCTGCTCTGGGTCTTGGTTGCTGCCCACGGGCTTTCTCTAGTTGCGATGAGCAGGGGCCAGTCTCTGGTCGTGGTGCCGGGCTTCTCATTGCGATGTCTTCGCTTGTTGCAGGGCACAGGCTCCAGGGCATTGGGCTCAGTAGTTGTGGCAAGTGGGCTCCCTTGGCATGTGGAATCTTCCCGGATTGGGAATTGAACCCATATCCCCTGCATTGGCAGGCGGATTCTTAACCACTGGACCACCAGGGAAGTCCCACGAGAGAGGTGTATATTTAAATGTCGATTTCATTATTATTCTGGTGCCGTGACGCTGACAGGTCAGGAATGGATGCCACAGAAAGGGCGTTGGTCACTCCTAGTTCCCAAGAGGAAGGGGCACAGCCTCCCCCCACCCATGCCCTGCAGGACCACATGGGGAAGCTCCAGGGTCAGTGTAGGGGGTAGAAGAAGCCCGGGGAAAGGGTGGGTGGGAGCCTTCATTGTGGTTTCCATGGGAGAGACAAGGCCAGGCAGAGCAAGCAGGGGTTGGGGTGGGCTAGCTGAATCATTTCAGCAGGCGCTGGGGTCTGGGGGCTGTCTGTAGTCTGGGACCTGCTCCTGGGATGATCAGGCAGGGGTAGTGCCTCTAGAGCATAAGGCCCAGCTGCAGGAGGGTGCCTCCCAGTAGGACTGTGGGTTGGCTTGTTTGCATGTGAAGGGCAGGCTCCCTGCAAGGGAGGGGCAGGCCTCCCCAGTCAGCCAGACCCCAGATACCAGACCATAGAGAACACAGAAAACAAGAAAATCTAGTCAATGCAGGATGCTGCTGCCCCCATAGTTCTCACTTGTTCTCTTTGCCCATAACTTCGAAGTGTTTCCGACTCCACTGGGGAGCGACTTGCCTGCCCTGAGACCCCAGCCTCCAGCTCAGAGGGGAGGAGGGGCTGGTGTCCCCTAGTCCAGATCCCGTGGCTCCTAGTCTGACACACCCAGCAGCTCAGGCCCCCAGGAAACAGGGTGAAGGGCTGTCTGTGCCTGGCGTGTCTCCTTCGGGTCCTCCATCCCATCTTTAGGCCTCAGAAAATGCCCGTGAGTGACTGCAGACCAGCTTACGGGTGCCGCCTATTCCTCCCCACCCCCTCCACCACCCCCACACTGGTCATCAGGGCTGGCCCATCAAACGACCACATGCCCACCCTTAGTGTGGCCGATGGACGCACGGCAAGTGGGTTCTGAACACACGTGCTGCCAGGGTTGCTCTGTGGTCACCTCCGCGTGGAGTCTGGGAGTCCCTAATCGTGGTCGTGTTTCTGAATGAAAGTGACAGGGAGGTGTGGCCAGGCCCACACAAGCGTGTGCTGGGGACTCAGCATCACCTGTGAGCTCTGGGAGGCCCGCAAGTCACGTGGGGGTCGCCCTGGGGCAGAGCTCCACTCACAGTCTGATGCCCCGCCCAGGGTCTGCCCCCTCCCAATCCTGCCTGTGTGTCCTCTCTGCCTGGTTCTGTACCCACCTGGGCATCAGACTCTCGGGGCTCCCACCTCCTGCTGTGTGTCTGTGGCTCTCTCTGACGTTAAGGTTGAATTCACCAAACACGTCCTACCTTGGGGTGTGGGTGTAGCTGCTGGGGACTGTGGGGAACAGGATAGGTGCTGAGCAAACATGCGTCCGTAGTAATTAAAGTGCATAGTGAAATATTAAAGAGTAAGCTGAGATGTCAGGAGGATGGATTTCACTGTTCAGGAAGGCTGCTGTGGACAATAGGCTCTAAAGCATTGGATCGCAGCCAGTAGGGAGGGGAGGGGAGGGAAGGGAAGAGCAGGGCAGAAGGGATCCTGGTGGGAGAAGCCGTGTGCAAAGGTCCAGGGCAGGTCTGGCCTGGCACGTGGAGCACCCCAAAGGGGTTCCCAGGGCCCAGGGGGACTCGGGGGGTCTCTGACACCTGGAAGGCCATCCTCAGTGGGTACCACTCAGCCCAGCATCACTCTCAGACGTTTGGGGAAAGTGGTGGCCGTCACCGCCGGCTGACCGCCCTGCTTCTGACGTCCCTGCTAAGCTCAGTGTGGCTGTCGCTGAGGCAGGCCCACCTTTGCAGAATCTACCTGACTGGTGGTGACTGGTTTGTCGGCAGGACAGGGAAGGGAGCAGATCCACTCCCAGAAAAGCAGGTTTTCTCTCAAACAAGGCGCAATGGACCTCTGCGGCAGGGTCCCCGTGCAGCCCTGGCAACGCCTAACACACCTCTGCTTCTCGCGTCTGCCCTCATGGCAGGCCTGTCTGGGTCACGAGGCTGAGAGGGGCCTTCTGGATCCACGATTACCTTCAGAAGATAAAGGAAAGAGAACCTCACCGATTATACTTTTCCTGCAGCTTCGCCTCTAGGTCCACGGCCCTGGAGATGTCCTCCTACAATCGTGGCTGGGCTCCCCAGGACCTGCCTTGAGAAGACTCAACCCAGAGCCTGATGAACCTGGCTGGGCTGTTCTCGTTAAACTCCTGGGCCGCAGAGACTGACTCATTCTCTCTGCTTGTGATCTCTCTGATCATCACCCTCATTCCTGCTCCCTATCTTCCTCAGTCTCAGGACCTTGGTCTCATCTCATGCCCATGCGTGTGGCTCAGTAGGGCAGGTGACAGTTATTCAGTGAGCTATATGGGCAAGTGTTGTTTTCATTTAGAAAGACTCTTAAAAAGGGGGAGAACTGGGGACTTTCCTGGCTGTCCAATGGTTAAGATTCCTAGCTTCCACTGAAGGGGGCGAAGGTTTGATTCCCTGGTCAGAGAGCTAAGATCTCTCATGCTGCAAGGTAGGGCAAAAAAAAAAAAAAAAAAGAGGGAGGAGAAATAAATCCCTTTAGGTTCCTTTTACCTGCTGCCTGCTGTGAATGTAGATGTGAGGGTTGGAGCTCCGCAGCCATCCTGGATCATAAGGTGACTGCTGAAGATGCAAGGAATGAGGTTAGTGGAAAATAAAGATAGAAGCCTGGGTTAGCATTGTGAAGCTGCCATACTAGCTATGGACCGCCTGTCTTTCAGGCATCTTTTTTATGTGAAAGAAGAATAAACCTCTTTCTGGCTGAAGCCACTGTTATTTTGGGTTTTGCTGTTAAATAAGGACAAACTTAACAGAAACTAACACAGCTTAAGATGGAACTTGATCCAAACCAGGCCTTCGGTAGCTACTTAAGACCAGTCAGGAGATCCGTGTGGGTGTGGCTCCTTCAGACCGAAGACAACGAGGCCCAAGTGGGTGAGGGCTGCCCAGACCAGGAAGAGGACATGTCTCTAAGGTCATCCCATGGACCTCTGTCCGGCTCTTTCCCCTAGAGCTGAGGAAACTTGAGGGAAGAGGACCAAGGTCATCCCATGGACCTCTGTCCGGCTCCTTTCCCTAGAGCTGTGTGTTGACTGCACTGCAAGAGGACTCTCTGTAAGGAAACTCTGATATTCTAAACTTAGACTAAAAAAATTAGGCCCGTGGGTGCTTTATACAAATGGGCCATTTCTTTAAATTGCTGTGTCCCTTCCTGTGGACATATTTCATCTTAAAATATGACTTCATTTTAGGTGATCCCACTGCAGAGAGAGAGAGATGAGCTATGACATCCATGAAGGTGTAAAGGCAAGTTCACACCCAGCTTTTGGGCCACCGTGGCGAGCTTGAGAGTAGCCGTGAAGTCTGGACTCTGGACTAACATGGCTTATTAAAAGAAAATTATTACAGTTAACCATAGACCTTTTTAAAATATATATATATGTATTCATTTATGTATTTCTCTTTGGCTGTGCTGAATCCTCGTTGCTGGTGGGCCTTTCTCTAGTGCTGAGCAGAGGCCACCTCTCGCTGCGGTTGCGGGGGCTTCTCACTGCAGTGGCTTCTCTTGCTGCCGAGCACAGGCTCAACAGGCTTCAGCAGTTGCAGCACACGGCTTCATTACCTGTGGGGCACGGGCTTAGCGGAATCATCCCAGACCAGGGATCGAACCCATGTCCTTTGCAGTCGCAAGCAGATTTTTATCCACTAGGGAAATCCAACCATAAACTTTTTAAAATCAGAATACAGTTGGCATTCAGCACTGTATACGTTCAGGGTGGACAGCAAACACCATGAAATTACCACAGTAAGTTTAATGAACATCGTCATGGCGAATAGATACAAAATGGAAAAAAGTTTCTGTGTGATGAAAACTTTTACGATTTGCTCCCTTAACAACTATCATATATAACATCCAGCAGTGTTAATTATATCTTTTTTAAAAAAATTTATTTATTTTTTAAATGAAGGATAATTGCTGTACAGAATTTTGTTGTTTTCTGTCAAACCACAACATGAGTCAGCCATAGGTATACATGTATCCCCTCCCTCTTGAAACTCCCTCCCATCTCCCTCCATATCCCAACCCTCTAAGCTGATACAGAGCCCCTGTTTGAATTTCCTGAAATGAAGTGTATTTTTCTCATAACTGAAAGTTTACACCTTCGTGACCATCTTCATCCAACTCCCCTCCCTGATTTTCCACCCCCACCTCTGGTAAGCACGACTCTGATCTCTTTTTCTATGAGCTTGTTTGTTGGTTTGGTTTTTTTTTTTTAAGTATTTATTTATTATTTATTTATTTGACAGCCTTGAGTCTTAGTTGAGGCGTGTGGGATCTAGTTCCCTGACCAGGCACTGAACCCAGGCCCCCTGCATTGGGAGAGTGGAGCCTTGGCCTCTGGACCACCAGGGAAGTCCTTGATTCTTTGATTTTGTTGTTGTCCAGTCGCTCAGTCACGTCTGACTCTTGGTGACCCCACGGACCTTGGTCGGCAAAGTAACGTCCCTGCTTTTTAATATGCTGTCTAGGTTTGTCATCGCTTTTCTTGCAAGGAGCAAAGTGTCTTTTGATTTTGGTTTGGAAGTGTAATTGCTTACAGCACTGTGTTAAGCCTGATGTAGAGATTCACCATTTCTGTACGTTTTTAAGTGAACCCCCAGCCCACCCCGGCCTTGGCCTTCCTTGCACTGCTGTATCTCTGGGGCCCATCAGTGGAAAAGCCAGACACCCACCAGTTAACCTATCTGTTAAGTGTTATTTATCGTACGTATGTCAGGCTGCTCTGAGAATGATGTGAAGATGCCAGAGGAGGCTCATTGGCTTGCACGTAGGCAGAGGTGAGGGACGCTTGCCTGGAGAGGGGCCCCCAGGACGGGCACTGGGGCTAAACACTCAGGCGCTTGGGTGTGAGCAGCGGTGGGTGTCTGCTCTGGACACTGGATTGGTGGAGACCAGGGTGGGGGTTCTTGCCTAGTCAAGGAAACGTCTAGAAAGAGAAGATGGGGCCAGACTTTAGAAAAACCTAGAATGCCAGGCTGGAGGGTGAGCTGGGAACAGGGGCCTCTAGGAGGGAGTGTGAGCAGGGGCATCGTGTCAGGGGGTGGGGGGCTCAGGGAAGGGGCTTGTGAGCTGAGACTCCACTGAAGGGAGCTTGTCCCTAGAGTGCACAGCCCTCCCGAGCCTCAGCTGCAGCTCCCCAGGGGCTGCAGGGGTGTCGAGCCCTGAAGCACCGCCCCCTCCCTCCCCCGTGAGCAGCCCCGTGGCCTCTTGCAGGCGGGTGTCTCCCAGTGCCGGCTGGGTGCAGACCCCAGTCGCCCGCCTGGAGAACCGGACCTGGGCAGCATCTAGGGGAGAGTGGAAGGCCATGTGGGAAGTGGCTGCTTTGGCCTGGGGGGCTAGGATGTCCCCGTTGCGAGCTATCTGTGTTGGTGTCCCTTGCTTGGCTGCCTTGACGTTCATGTTCAGTCACCCTGTTAGGGCAGGAGGTGGGGCCCAGGGAGAGATGGGCGCTTAGCATCTCAGCCTCCTCCAGGCATCATGCGGGGCCTCCTGCTGCTGACTGTTTGGGGGAACCACACCCTCCCTGCTCCCCTGCAGGGCCAGCATAGCATTCCCCTCTCCTCCACCCCTCAAGGCTGCCCCCCGCTGCTGGCCATGACTCCCGGTGGAGACTGAGTCCAGAGTCCCCTCTGTCCTCCCTGCGTCTCATTCCTGGGTGACTCAGCCACTCACAGAACAGCCGGAGCCGATCTAAAGGGACAACAGGAGTGGCCGAGCCTAGGGGTGGCCTCTGAGCAGCTGTGGAGAGGGGGAAGCGCCGTGCCTTCAGTCTGGTACCCGTGGACCGAGCACCCCAGGGTGTGCTGAGCCTGGGGGATTACCCTCCCCTCCGCAATCCTTCCAGGGTCTCCCTTCTGCAGGATCACCCCCAGCGTGGCCCCAGGGGTGGGCGTGCAGCCCTTGGGAGTCCACCCATTCTGACGCCTACACTCAGATCCCTCCAGCACCGAGTGCTTTTCACACCACCTTGTTGATTCCAGACAAACAGTGCAGCAAACTTGTAAAACCTTGTTCATGTAAATTTTGCTACTTCTCTGCCTGCTGTCTGCCTGCTCAGTCGTGTCCAACTCTTTGCAACCCTGTGGACTGCAGCCCGCCAGGCTCCTCTGTCCGTGAGATTCTCCAGGCAAGAATACTGCAATGGGTTGCCATGCTTTCCTCCAGGGAATCTTCCCCACCCAGGGATTGAACCTGGTCTCTTGCATCTCCTGCGCTGGCAGGCGGGTTCTTTACCAGCTACCGCAGACGCTTACAGAATCATGTCCATCGTAGGTGGTGAATTTGCACAGTCCGCACGTACTCGTGTAACCGACGTTCGGACTAAGAGACAGAACGTCACCAGCCCCCCAGAAGCTTCTCCCAGGTCCCCGTGGGCACGCCCCACCCCCAAGATGGGCCTTGTCCGGCTTTGACCTTTATGTGATGGGTCCGCACAAGGTTTCTCCGTCTGGCTTCTTTCACCTGAACGCCAGCGGTGCGGCCCCGCCCACAGTGTGGCTTAAGTTCATTCACTTCGTTGCTGGGTCACTGCTCCGTCCTCTGCGTAGACCACGCCCCCTGAACCCCCACCTGCGGGCGGGCGGGTGGGCGGGCGGACGCTGGTCTCGTCTGCGGTCTGGCTCCGAAAGTTCCCGCTGCTGCTGTGCCCCTTCTTGTACGTCCTCCCGCCTTTCCGGTGGACACGCAGCAGGTCTGCGATAGGAGAGCACGCGTACGTGCCGCCTGGTGCCCCCAGCCTCCTCTGCCCATCGCCCAGCTCCACACTGAGGCAGGTGATCTCCTCACCTGGTAACTGAGCTGTAGCATCCCCGGGAGGCCCCCGGGGCCCCCTGAAGGCTAGTTCCCGCACCCTGATCCGTTCGCCCACCAGCGGGGACTCAGGTCCAGCTTGTTGACTGCAGGGCAGGCCGGGACCTGGTGGATCCGAAGGAGCTGTGGTCTCTGAGGCTCCTTTCTTCCTGGGGCTCAGCGTTAGGGGTTTATTTATGACTGGGAACTGTAGCAGGACCTGGCTTGTAACCACCAGCTGTCGCTATGGCAACTCTTCACTTACACCACTAAAAATAGATCCTCTTCATCCCTGGTATAGAAAAAAAAATCAAAGAAAATGGAAGTAGGGGAGGGCCCGTGTGCTCAGCTGCGGGCCTCCAGACGGATTTTGAGGTGCAGCGATATAGCTCTTGGGGTCTCTTTAACTGCCCACCTAAGAGCAGAAAGGGCTGGGGGTCGGGGGGATGGCAGGTCCACCCTGCTGGGCTTCTCCAGCTGGTGGGGACGCTGGTGTCGCCCCTCCCCTGACCTTGTCTGTCTTCTCCTTTATAGGCTGAACCACAGAAGTTAATCCATAATTATAAAGTCATTTCTCTTGGGCTTTATTCGGTATCTTAATCGTTAATCTCAATTCTTCTATGGGATTGTAAATATTTTTCAGGGTCAAGGACTTAATTAGTAGGGTGGTATGAGAACTCGAAATCCTGTCCTATGAGAAACAGTTGAAAGAATTGGACATATTGGCACAGGCAGAGGGACCTTGGGAGGACAGGGTGGAAACAATCTTCAGATGTTTGTCCTGGTTCCTCTCATGCTCCAGGAACTCAGAACTCAGCTCCACGGACGAAGAAATATTTCCCCCCATGAAAAGACGTATCTTTCTTTCTATTGCCTTTTTTAAAATCATGGAAGTGAAAGGACAGTTCCAAACGGTTCTGAGCTAGGGAAAGCCTCCATAATGACAAGCCTGCACAGCACGCAAGTAGCTTTGTGGGTCTCTAAGGCCGAAGAATGGATGCTTTTGGACTGTGGTGTTGGAGAAGACTCTTGAGAGTCTCTTGGACTGCAGGGAGATCCAACCAGTCCATCCTAAAGGAGATCGATTAGTCCTGGGTGCTCATTGGAAGGACTGATGCTAAAGCTGAAACTCCAAAACTTTGGCCACCTCATGCGAAGAGTTGACTCATTGAAAAAGACTCTGATGCTGGGAGGGATTGGGGGCAGGAGGAGAAGGGGACGATAGAGGATGAGATGACTGGATGGCATCACCGACTCGATGGACATGAGTTTGAGTGAACTCCAGGAGTTGGTGATGGACAGGGAGGCCTGGAGTGCTGCGATCCATGGGGTTGCAAAGAGGTGGACACTCCAAACAGTTCGGTTCAATGACTGAACTGAACTGAAGGGCCACAAGGCTCTGTGGGTGGGGGGGGTGCTGAGGGTGCCCAATGTGGACAGGGTGGGGCCCAAGTCAGCTGCACTCCGTCAGCCTGCGGGGGTGGCCGTCCTCTAAGGGGGCTGTGGACACTCAGGGTGTTGTCCAGGGCTCCCTGCCCTGCACACCATCGGCACTCAGCCGCGTGCATTGTTACCACTGGGAGAGTTCCAGCCGAGGGTGAGATTTCACACGGGATGGGAGGTTTATGGAGATGCTGAGGTCCTAGCTATGCGATTCTGGCGGGAGTGGAGCACAGATGTGGGTGAGAGTGAGAGATCAGCTGGGAACGTGGAGTGGTCGTGCAGGCGGTAGCCCCCAGAGCACAGGCTGAGGCCAGGCAGGGGCACTCGGGAGCCTGGGCTTGGGCCACTGCTGGGGAGACCACCCCCCAACTCTGCTCCAGTGGAGCCCTGACTGCCTGGGAGCCACAGATGACGGCAGGGGTGGTGCAGCCACTCCTTTCTCATCAGTCTTTGATTGTAGTCAAGATAACATAAAGGCACCGTCTTAACCATCTGGTTCAGTGGAACAAGCACTTTCACACTGATGCGTGACCATCACCACCATCCAGCCAGAGCCTTGTCACGTTGCAAAACGGAAGCTTTGTCCCCAGTTAAACAACAGCTCCCCGTCTCCTGCCCCGCCACCGTTCTGTTTTCTGTCTTCATGAATTTGACTGTTCTCGGAACCTCGTGTGGGCTTCCCCAGTGGCGCTAATGGTAAAGAATTGGCTTGCCATGCAGGGGACTCAGGACGTGGGGTCAGTCCCTGGGTGGGACGATCCCCTGGAGGAGGGGCATGGCGACCCACTCTGGTATTCTTGCCTGGAGAATACAGAGGAGCCTGGCGGGCTGCATCCATGGGGTCGCAGAGTCAGACCTGGCTCATCACGCACGAGCTCCATATCCTCACATGGTGTTTGTACTTTTGTGACTGGTGGAATAGCGTGTATCAGAACGTCCTTCATTTTTTATGACTGAGTAGTATTCCATTGTATGTAACTGCTGCGTTCCAGACCCATTCACCTGCTATGGACGTGGTCTCTCCCCGCCTTGATGGCTAGCCATTTGAGACACTAATGGCCTGTTCCTCTCCCGCTGGACGAGCTCACTTCAGTGCTGGTGGGCCCTCCTGGGGCTGCACATGGGCCCGTGCTGAGAGGGCCCCATGCCTCCCCTGACGGGCAATGAGCAGGTACTGCTGGGGGTCAGCCCCCAGGGGACTTTAGGGGCATCCCCATGCCGTGTGGTCCAGGGACAGTGAGCACCCCCAAGACCCCTCCATCTGACTTTCTCAAGGTACTAGATTTGGTCCCTTAGGGCTCAAATGGTAAAGAATCTGCCTGCAATGCAGGAGACATTGAACCTAACCTGGGTTCCATCCCTGGGTCGGGAAAATCCCGTGGAGAAGGAAATGGCAACCCACTCCAGTATTCTTGCCTGGTGAATCCCATAAATGGAGGAGCCTGACGGGCTACAGTCCATGAGGTCGCAAAGAGTCGGACACGACTGAGTGACTAGATTTCACTTTGCACTTTGGCCCCAGCATCGCCCTCTGTCCCACGGACCCTCCCAGAGGCTCTGCCTTGTCAGCCTGTGCAGTTTGGCCCCAGCACCCATGCAGGAGTTGGCTTACTATACCGAGCAATGGTGATGGGTGAGGACTGGTTATTTGGGCAAGGAGCTGTGCAGCAGTGGGGAATGCTGGGCCGGGGAGCTGGTTTGAGGGCACAGGGCTCTTAGAAAAGATGGCAGAGAGGACCTAAGAAGCCGGGAGAACTTCCAAGAGGAGGCAGTGGGCCTTGGAGACCTGCTTGGTGTTGTCACAGGAGAGTGGGAACCAGCTCAGCCTTCTGAGGGGTCTAGAGGGTTTGCCTGGGCCAGGGAGGGGCTTGGAGTCACCTCTTCCCCAGGACAGAGGTGATGCACCATGGAAATCCTCAGTCCCGGGCTTAAGAGGAGGAGTGGGAAGACCTCCGAGGCCAGAAAGGCCAACCGTTTATTTGGTTGGATTGGTTGAAGAAGAGTGGTCATTATAGAGGAAGGTCTCCAAAGGCTCGGGGAGATTGGAAAGTTTGCCTAGATTCTCATGTAAGACCTGCTCGCTCTCTCTCTCTCACTCTCTCTCTCTCTCTCACACACACACACACACACACACACAGGAGGGTCCAAAGGACACGCCTTTCAGCAAGACCATGACAGATTCTCGGAGAAGGCAATGGCACCCCACTCCAGTACTCTTGCTTGGAAAATCCCATGGATGGAAGAGCCTGGTAGCTGCAGTCCATGGGGTCACTAAGAGTCAGACACGACTGAGCGACTTCACTTTCACTTTTAACTTTCATGCATTGGAGAAGGAAATGGCAACCCACTCCAGTGTTCTTGCCTGGAGAGTCCCAGGGGCGGGGGAGCCTGGTGGGCTGCCGTCTATGGGGTCACACAGGGTCGGACACGACTGAAGTCATACATCATCATCATCATCATCATGACAGATTCTCATGTAAGACCTGCTCGCTCGCTCTCTCTCTGTCTCTCTCTCTCTCTCTCTCTCTCTCTCTCTCTCTCTCACACACACACACACACACACACAGGAGGGTCCAGAGTCACGCCTTTCAGCAGGACCATGACACGCTGTTTGACACGCTCTGCAGCCGCTCTCCGGGAGATCAGAGTTTACAGGGGGAACTGCAGCCACTGCTCTGGGAATCCTAAATGCGGTGCCAATCACTGGACCCCGGGCAGCAGGGCCACGTGGCAACACTGAAGCCCCAAAGACAAGGCGGGCGTGGTGACCGTAGAGACAACGGGGTCAAGTGCAGTGAAAACAGTCCGACTCTGGCAGACCCATGGCTGGTTGATCCTGGTGGTCCTAGAAGTGAGACTGATAGGGGCCTCAATTTTTACTTGAAAATAAGTGACCAGTGAGCTCCAGGTCAAGTGAACAACAGTCTAACTTGAATCATAAGAAACAGAGCATCGTGACCTCCTAAATTAATCCCGAGGCTAATCTGGTTAATCTGCCAGTTTTAACAGACCCAGAGCCAAAAATGGTAGACTATTGTCCTTTCCCCGGCCTTCCCCGAAGCTGCCTGTGGCTTCTTACCAGGCAGAGTGCGTTGGCAAAAAGGTGAGAATTAGACTATTCACAGGTGAGTGGACATTGGCTCTGAGCTGACGCAAACCCCAGGAGACCCAGAGCGCTGCTGTGTCCCACCTGCCCCCGGCAGGAGCTTAGGGGAGGAGGAGGGCCTGGTGACTCCCGCAGAGAATTTCTGCCGCTCCCTCATGGAGGGTGAAAGCCTTTCCCCTTGGCAGGCCTCAGTTTCCCTGTTTCTGGAGGTGGAGACCTGGGAGAGGGGGAAGGGAGGGTGTGGGGCTGGGGCTGCTGGAAGCTCAGAAGCAGGAGCTGTTGGAAGGTTCAGAGGCGTTTGGGGAAGTGAGGAATGTTCTGTAATCAGAACCAGCGGCCCGCGTCTATCTAATCAGCGTGGGTGTGTGTTAGCAGCACATCCAGAATAAGAACGTGCCCGTGACGGGCCAGTCCAGGGGCCGTCCTGGTGTTGAGCTGCTGGCTAACGGGGGACTCGAGGTGCCCACTCTCCATCCCCAACCCTCACTGGCATAGAACCCCGAGAGCATCTGTCTGTCCCCACCAGAACCTTGCTGGTTTCAAGAGGACGGATGGACTGTCTCCACCCCCCACCCCCACTTCCTATCTGTCATTCACTTATGGGCCGCCAAGAGGGGCCGCTGGGAGGGAGAGCCTGCAAGTGACTGACAACAGATGCCCGTCCCGGGCAGGTGTGATGCCCAGGGCAGGAAAGGGACCCTGATGTTTGGGGGAGGAAAAGACAGGTCCATGCAGGCAGGAGAAGGAACAGTTTTCAAGCAGTCCTACCACCTTGACGGCCCCGCCAAGTGCAGGTCTTTCGGCCCCACCAGCCACAGGTAGGGAGCAGCATTTAGCTTTGCTCACAGAGGACTCGTGCCAAGGACAGTCTCAGGGCACCTGGCCAAGATGCACAGCCTTTGTGCTGTGCCCACAGGAAACCGAAAGTGTTAGTCGTCCAGTCGTGTCCGACTCTTTGCAACCCCATGGACTGCAGCCCTCCAGGCTCCTCATGGGATTTCCCAGGCAGGAATACTGGAGTGGGTTGCCATTTCCTACTCCAGGGGATCTTCCCGACCCAGGGGTAGAACCCGGATCTCCCACACTGTGGGTATGTTAATAGAGCTCAGAGCAGAAGGAATCTAAAAGGCCTTCATCCCAGCCTCCACCGGCTTTCTAGTAGGTGTAAGATCAGTGCACCTGGTTTACAAATGAGGCACCTGGAGCTCAGATTATTTGCACAAACACCAAGCAACTATATATGCTGGAGTCCCCAGAATAGTTTCAGTCTCTAGAAGAATACTCTTTTGTTTAATACGTATGCAACTGAATACGTGTGCAAGTTTTGCTGTTGTTCAATAGCTGTCATGTCTGACTCTTTGTGACCCTCTGGACTGAAGTACGCCAAACTCCTCTGTTCTCCACGATCTCCCGAAGTTTGCTCAAACTCATGTCCACTGAGTCGATGATGCCATCCAACCGTCTCATCCTCTGCTGCCCCCTTCTCCTCCCGCCTTCCATCTTTCCCAGCATCAGGGCCTTTTCCAGTGAGTCGGCTCCTTGCATCAGGTAGCCAAAGTTCTGGAGCTTCAGCATCAGTCATTGCAATGAATATTCAGGGTTGATTTCCTTTAGGATTGACTGGTTTGATCTCCTTGCTGTCCAAGGGACTCTCAAGAGTCTTCTCCAGCACCACAGTTCAAAAGCATCAATTCTTCGGTGCTGAGCCTTATTCAGAAAGCACAAAGGCATATGGTAAAAAAAGGAAACATTCTTCCACCCTGGACCCGGTCCCTCTGCCCAGAGCCAACAGTTGCTTCATGTCCTTCAGAAACAGTCTATGCATTGTTGAGTTTTTGTGTTTTTGTTTCATTTCTACACCTTTGTTTTAACCCCTAGGCAGCTCACACTGGCGGTCCTTCCTGGGGGCCCATCAGGAGACGCCCTGTTCATTTCCATGGTTGCGGGGTGCTCTGTTAGGTACTAAACTGGTCCTCCATCAACGGAGCCATTCTCAATCCTTTGCAGTAAAAAAGCCTTGCCACAGATATCGTTGTAGGTACTTCTCGTGCACGTGTGTAAATATAGCTGTGATAGAAACTCCTAGGTGTGGGAGTTTCTTCCTTGGTGGTCCAGCGGTTAAGACTCCGAGCTTCCACTGCAGGGGGCTGCAGGTTCGATTCCCTGGTCGGGGAGTCAAGATCTCACATGCTGCCAAAAAGAAAAGAAAGAAATGCCTAGGAGTTTGTTGGGTCAAGAGTGCGTGGATTCTTACTGTGAGAGCTCTTGCTGAATCACCCTGCGTGGAGGTCGTACCGCGTATGCTCTGCAAACACACCTTCTCCCGACATCCTCCACACGCGCAGAGATGAGCGCTCCTTGATCTTTGTTGTCGTGGTGGTTTCAGAACTGAGCCATGATAGAGAACCTTGGTGCCGGGACAGGGGCAGATGTGATGCAGGGCCAACCCCTCTCCAGGATCATGAGTGTTTCCAGGTGTCACAGTGGAGTTGCTCCTCCCTGTCCTGTGCCAGCTCCTGGGGCTACTGACGTAGTTGCACACGTGTTGCCCCCACAGATCCGCCCAGCACCCCGCCCTCTCCCCCCACAAAGGAGGTGGTCCAGGGACTCCGTGTCTTGACTTTGACCTGAAACACTGTGGTCCTGGAAACACTGTGAGCTGAAGGCAGCACCGCTGATGTCAAGGGCAGACTCAGGAAGCTGCCCACGGACCCGTCAACAGTCTGCCATCTGCAGGAACCTTTGCTGCTCCGCCTGCCATCGTGGGTGGCCTGGGATCTTCCCAAAGGCATGGAAGCCAAGGGCTGCTAGAAAACTCTACAACCCAGCCTCAGGGGCTCAACCCTCCCCTCCTACCTCCAGCATTCTTTAACCCGGGCTGCAGGCCTCCACAAATGCCCTTCCCTCCTCTGCGTGCCTGGGGATTCAGGGACGCCCCCCCAGGGGATGCTGCCTGAGTCCAACCCAGCCCCCCACTTTGGCACTTTTCCTGGCCCCCACTCCCGGAAGCCACGCCCCCCAACACCCTCTGCGTTCCTCCCGGCCACCTACAGTGCTCCTGAGCAAGGGCTTCCTCTAAAGTGTCCTCCTCACTGGTGTCCTCCTCTGAGCCCCCTACTCACCTGCTGTATCCTTGTCCCCCTCTCTTCAGCCCTGAGACGTTTGGGCGATTGTTCATGGAGTAAATAAACAAGGGCTCCTTCTGCTCCAGGAAATACATCCTGCTGTGGATCCCAGGTCCCCGTCCTCCTGCTTGGGCTCAAGGAACTTGGGGCACTTTGGAGATTTGAAAGTTTCTAGTCTGTTCTGTGGGATGTTGGTCCTGGATCAACACCATCCCCTCTGGTTACATCCTTCATCTTCAGGTACCCCGAGACCTCGAGCCACTCAGCCCCACCCTGGCCTCCCCGCCACGTGTCCCCACTGGGGAATTGATGCCCACGTCAGTGGTTTTATGTACATGAATCTTCCTTAGCTTATGATGGGGTATGTTCCAATAAACACACCAAAGGTCAAAGTGCATTTAATACTGCTAACCTACCACACCTCACAGCTTAGCCCAGCTCACCCTGCATGTGCTCAGAGCACTCACAGTGGCCCACAGGTGGGCAGAATCCTCTAACACAGAACCTACATTGTAATACAGTGTTGAATATCTCATGAAATGTATTGGATGCTATACTGAAAAGGAAAAGCAGAATGGCCCTCTGGGTCCAGAAGGGTCCTCCGTGTATCATGGTTTCACCTGTTGACCGAGGGGGCTGACTGGGACCTGCCCTGCCCAGCGTCACGAGAGAGGATTGGACCACACAGCACTGTCCAGGAAAAGGGCAAACTTCAGAACTTAAAGTACAGTTTCTACTGTGTGTGCATTGCTTTCACACCATCATGAAGTCAAAAAATCGTAAATCGAACCAGTGTTCAGTTGGAGATTGTCTGTATTCGTGGCTATGTATCCAGCACTGGAGTCCATTTTAGAACACTTTTCATCACCACACAAAGAAAGCCTGGGCGCCTTAGCCAGCACCCCGCCCGCAGCGCTCAGCGCCACAGACCTCACTTCCCATCTCCACGGATTCATCTCTTCTGGTCGTTTCGTGTAAAATGGAACCATTCTCCACATGGCCTCGGCAACGGCCTTCTTTCACGCACTTTTCACACTTTTTCACTCTTTCCCCAAGGCCAGCCTCTAAGGCAGGGCTGGTCAAGGCTGGGCATAACCAGCCAACGTCCCCTGAACTTAGCTCCCCAGGAGAAGGAGGGGCTCCAGGGAAACCAGAATTTTCTACAAGAGCAAAGTGAGAAGGTCTGGTCACATCACTTCGTGGCAAATAGATGGGGAAACAGTGGAAACAGTGGCAGACTTTATTTTGGGGGGCTGCAGATGGTGACTGCAGCCATGAAATTAAAAGACGCTTACTCCTTGGAAGGAAAGTTATGACCAACCTAGACAGCATATTAAAAAGCAGAGATATTACTTTGCCAACAAAGGTCCGTCTAGTCAAGGCTATGGTTTTTCCAGGGGTCATGTATGGATGTCAAAGTTGAACTATAAAGAAAGCTGAGCGCCAAAGAATTGATGCTTTTGAACTGTGGTGTTGGAGAAGGCTTTTGAGAGTCCCTTGGACTGCAAGGAGATCCAACGAGTCCATCCTAGAGGAAATCAGTCCTGGGTGTTCATTGGAGGGACTGATGCTGAAGCTGAAACTCCAATACTTTGGCCATCTGATGCGAAGAGCTGACTCATTTGAAAGGACCCTGATGCTAGGAAAGATTGAGGGCAGGAGGAGAAGGAAGATGAGATGGGAAGAGGATGAGATGGTTTGATGGCATCACTGACTCAATGGACATGAGCTTGGGTAAACCCCGGGAGTTGGTGATGGACAGGGAGGCCTGGCGTGCTGCTGTCCATGGGGTTGCAAAGAGTTGGACATGACTGAGCAACTGAACTGAAAGTGAGAAGGAGACCTCTCTGCCCTGCTGTCTCAGTTGGGTCCGAGTGCACACTGGTTATACCAGAATCTAGGGATCCAAGAGATAACCAGCTAGTAAAAATAGGTATTCAAAGCCGCCTGTGCTCCAGCCGCTAGGCCTGACCATAGGAGGCGTGCCAGCAGGGTTTTGTAACGTGGGTGATATTAACAGGCAGCATACACAGCGGCCAGCTCCTCATCAAGTGCTCCTGCCAGCGCTTGAGGAATTCTACGAGGGCGACAGGTGGGCACGCGTAGTCAAAGGGCGATGTGGGGAGGAAGAGGCAGCCCGAGAGCCTGGCCTTGAAGGGGCAGCAGGACCAGTCGTCAGAGGAGGGGAGGACTTCACGGCCCCACCGCACGCATGTGGTGTTTCTGCATGGTTGCCATGGAGACCAGGGAGCCAGGGGCCCCAGAGGCAAGGTCGGGCCAGACCACATCCATGAGAGCAATTGAAGCAAACACAGTTGCTTGTCAGTGAGTGATGATGGGCCACCGGCCTGTGGCTGGGAATACTTCGCATTCGTCCACCCCCAGACAAACTCAGCTTGTTCTTGGATCTTAGAGGTGTCCGCCGGGCTGTGCCCAGGGTAGATCGCTGCGGATGCCCGCTTCTGGCCACATGCCCTGCAGTGTGCAGCACGGCGGTAGCACCGCTTCTGCTGGTGGTCTCCCTGGGCCCCTGGACAAGAGGGCGTGCCCTTGGGAGCCAGGTACAAGGTCATCTCCAGCTGCACGGCCACACGACATCACTCTGCTGGCCCCTGGTGCCGGCCCTGGCTTCAGCTGGTGCTCAGGCCTAAATGGGAAGCCTATCCTGAAAAAGATGAGAGGGCGGAGGGCGCAGGGAGGGGGCATTTCTGAGCCGTGGAGGCATAGAGGGAGGGGGGCAATCAGAGAGATGCCAGCTCTGCAAGGCAGGGGCTGATTGGGTGTGAGGTGGGGACAGGGCTGAGTCTGGGGCTCCATTCCTGTGCCTGGTGGGGTTGAGGCTGAGGCCTGGGGAGACAGGAGGCCCAGGAAGGGGACTAGGAGTGGGCGGACACCAAGGAGCCAGGACCAGGGGGCAGCAAGGGCCCTGAATTGTGGGCACACAGGGACACGGCCCTCCTCGGCTGCCACCCCTGCCCGGGACGCTGGGCCCTTCCAGATGCTGTGTGAGCTGTTTGTTCTCCAGCTGGTATGTTTCCAATTGTGTCTCTTTAATGATTGGATCCTGTGCTGAGAACAATAAAAACCCAATACCTCTTCTCTTACTCCGGAAAACAGGGACCGAGAAGACGTGGGGCAGGCTTTTCATTCGGAAGGCGACCTCAGCAAGCATGGAGGGAGGGGGGCAGGGGGCAGAAAGAGGGAGGGGCTCACAAGAGCATCACCGTGGTCACCAGGTGGGCTTGGAAGATGACCCCGGGGGTGTTACCCCCCCGCGCTTCAGGGCTGGGCTCAGCTGTGGACTGAACCTTGCTGGTGGCTTCAGGGGGCCCTGTCTGCTTGGGGGACTGTCCACAACAGCTGCCCTGGGGTCAGAGGTGGCCCGGCAGGGGACGCCTGTGTGCACACACCCCACCTCACCAGGGGATGCAGCCTTGGGGGCCCACCTCGTCCTCTTCAGCCAGTCTCTGCCCCCCTTCTGTCACTGCGGTCCCCCTCTGGACCAGGTTCCTGGATCTTTCTTACCAGCGCACATCTTCTAGAGCCGGACCCAGCTTTGCTTTAAAAACAGACACTCTGAATACTTGACTTGAGTGTGTCAGGTCTGTTCTGAGTTATCTGTTTTAGGAAAATTGCTTTCCACAAATTGCAGAAAGAACCCAATTTGTATCACACATACACACCCACAGAGTTGCAGAAAGAACCCAGTTTGTGTCACACACACACACAGTGTGGGCTACTCTGAAGGCCCGCGGCATCCGTCAGATAGAACCTCCCGCTTTGGGGCTCGGGGCCTGTTAGCAGCAGAAAGCCTCAGTCTGCCCGGCTTGAACAGCAGCAATGCTTGTCTCGGGACAGGAAGGCCTGGGTGCGGCTGTGTTCTTTCTGTGTCCACTTGGTCGGCGGCTACCTTTCCTGGAGGTCACCGGTGCTGCCAAGAGCTGTGTCGCTGACCTGGGAGGAGGGAAAGGAGAAAAGGGGACCCCCCCCCAACCCCCTACCTGGGCATGAGGCCAGGCCTCAGCCACCCTCACCCTGGACCAGGAGGAGTTGCCAGGCCCTCCCCGACTCCCAGTAGGTCAGCCAAGCCGGCCATCCTGGGTGGGTGCTCTGGAGCCCAGAGAGTCAGCGGAAGGGTCAGGGGGGTGGGCAGTGGCCCCTACGTGGTCCTGGGGCAGAGTTAGTCCAGCCAGCCAGGGGCACTCTGAGCCGTGGCCCAGGCTGATGCCGTGACCTCCTCCCGGAAGTCATCCCAAGGATGCCAGCTGTGTCACAGGCAAGGTGCAGGGGCCCCAGGAGGCCCATGAAGCCACTCCCCGCCGCTCCCGGGTGGAGACAACGTGGAGCCCCAGGCCCCCAGAGGGTCTGGTCTCCATGACACGGGTAATGATGCAGAACAGCAGGACCCGTCCCGCAGGCAGAAACCGTCTGGGAAGCGGGGGCCTTGATGTAGTCGAGGAGCAGATGGAATTCAGCATGCCAGGGAGGCCTCGGGTGACCTCCCGGGAAAGATAAAGTGAGGGAGCGGGAGCTGGCTGAGAGCCGGGGGCGGTTCACAGGACTGACCTGGGGGCAAGGGGCGGGGACACGGGGTAGCAAGAGTCCCAGAGGGCTGCCTGGTTCCGAGGAGGCTCCGGGCAGGGGGACGGTCGCTGCCGCGTTGGGTCCCGCGTCGCGTCCCACGGGATCAGACTTCCCTCCGCACCTGTCTTGGCCCCAGAGCAGCCGGTGGGAGCTGCAGGGACTCGGCCTCTGTGTGGAGTGGGGTCCGTGGTCCCCAGCAGGAGGCTTGAGCCCTGCATCCTCCTGCCCGTGGTGACAGCCTGTAGGGGAAGCTGGGCCCCGGCTGAGCCCGGGAACGGGGTGTGGAGCCCTCTCCAGGCTGGGGGACTCTGCCATCTGGCACTGACTCCTCCCCTGAAGACACCTGTGGGAAGGGGCGATGTTCCCGGCGTATCCGTATCCCATTTCCCAAGTTCAGGGCCTTCTGCTTAATAGGCCTTGGGGACTAGTCATCGAGGGGAGGGACCCACGACGTCCCTGTGCCTGGAGACCGCGGGAATCCCCCGAGGATGGGAAAGCCCTTGATCACCTGGTGGGCCGGGAGCTCGGAAGGCGGAGGGGAACAGGGCAGCCCTTTCAGACTCTAGCAGCTGATGCAGAAAAGAGAGAGGACGAGTTCTTAAACAGAGGGGTGGGGGAGGGAGTGCAGTCCTGTGCTCGGCTCGGTGGGCGAGAACTGGAGAATCCCACTGGGACATCAGCTTTGGACTCCATGCGAGGGGGTCCCGTTGGGCCTGGCGTCAGTTGGCCTTCCTACCAGCCAGCTAGAAATGAGATCTCCCTTGTTGAAATGGACTCCAGAATGTATTAAAGGGTATTGAGGGACTCCTCTGGCAGTCCAGTGATTAAGACGCCTCACTTCTAACACGGGGAGGGGGAGTGCATATTTGATCTCTGGCCAGGGAACTAAGATCCCACATGCCATGAGGCTAAAAATAAAATAAGGTATTGAGTAGCTCACAGAATCCCCAGCATGCAAAGAACAAGGTTAGATCTTCCCAAGAAGTGCCCAGAGTCCAGAGCGGGAACACTGGACTCCCATACAGACCTGAACACAGATACCATGACCCTCTGCCAGGCCCTGGGCACACCACTGGTAAGGACTGAATTGTGTCCTTCCCGACTCCCCCCTCCAAGTTCATGTGTTAAAGCCTTAACCTTTAATGGAGCGGTATTTGAAGACAGGGCTTCCCAGGTGGCTCAGTGGTAAAGAATCCACCTGCTAATGTAGGAGATGGGGTTCAATCCCTGGGTTGGGAAGATCCCTAGAGAAGAAAATGGCAACCCTCTCCAATACTCTTGCCTGGGAAATCGCATGGACAGAGGAGCCTGGTGGGCTACAGTCCGTGGGGTTACAAAGCATCAGACACAACTTAGTGTCTCTTGAAGTCACTCAGTCATGTCCAGCTCTTTGTGATCCCATGGACTATAGCCCACCAGGCTCCTCCGTCCATGGGATTTTCCAGTATTGACGTGGGTAGCCATTTCCTTCTCCAGGGGATCTTCCTGACCCAGGGATTGAACCTGGGTCTCCCGCATCGTAGGCAGACGCTTTACCATCTGAGCCACCAGGGAAGTCTAAATGACAACAAAATTTGAACATAAGGCCCTTAGGAGATAATGAAGGTTAAATGAGGCCATAGCATGAGAACCTAATCCCATAGGGTTGGTGGCCTTATAACTAGAGGAAGAGAGAGAGATTTCTCTCACCAGAACTTGACTGTATTGGTACCTGACCTTGGATTCTCCAGTCTCAAGAACTATGGAAATTAAAGTTCTGGTGTTTCATCCACACAGTCTGGGGTGTTGTGTGAGAGCAGCCCGAGCAGACTGTCAGCCCCCGGCATCTCTGGAAGCCAGGGGATCCTGCTCCACAGCTAGCCCTGTGCTACTGAGCCTGGCCCAGAGTGTCCATCTGTCATTCTGGGTCCGCCAGGGGCTGGAGAGGTGAGTCTTTGAGCCCCTTCCATCCATCCTGGAAACCAAGCACAGGGAAGATGCAGCAGATACTGGGTGGGCAAAAGGACTGACAAGCACCCTCCCAGCGTCAGGGCAGTGAGTTTGAGCGAGGTCCCCAACAAGGCTGAGACCCAAGGTTGCCCAGAGACATGGTCTCAAGACGGGTAATCGGCTTCCTAGGCTCTAAAACCTCACTGTCTTCCAGCACACCAAGAACAGATCTATTTCTTGGTTCATAGAAACTATCAAGAGCTAAGGTTTTCTCATCTGTGAGGTACAGATAACAGGTACATATGTGCGTGTGTACATCAGAGCTCTGCCGGCTGGGCCACAAGGGGACTCAGTCCCTTAGCTGCAGAGGGATTGCCAGGATGACACAAGAGAGGACTGGAGCCGCCACCCTCCCCGCAGACCATGGGTGGGAGAGCGTTCGTGCCCTTTGATGAACATTTTCCCTCCATTCTCTTCTCTTGGAGTTTCTCCCAAAACACTTCTTCTTACTAAATCAGAGTAAGATATTATTTCTGTCTCCCTGCAGGTGATTCAGATCACTTTCAGTGGAGTTACGGGTGCTCCCAAATTCTTAAGCCATAGAATCACAGTCTCTTGGTTAGCGCCCATCGGTGGCTGATTACACCTTCTCTTTATGTTTTTCAAAACTGAACTTCATAAGGGCAGCGTCGTTCCTTCTCCTGTTTCCCCAGATTCTTACGGGGCAAGTCACTGCTGCTCTAGCTTACTGCCGACACTTATTTCTAGAAAAGTTTATAGTTGCTGAAGGCGTAGCTACTGTCCTTCCAGCTGCCCGCCCCCCGGGCCAGTATGTGCCCTCACCTGCCCCATAGAGGTTCACATCTTTGAGTCAGTTGCTTGCCTCAGGTCTACGTGTTTTCTGATAGTGTTTAGAAACTTTCCCTTAGGGAAATTAAGACCACTGGCTGATAGAATCTTAGGGCTTCCCTGGTAGCTCAGCTGGTAAAGAATCCACCTACAGTGCAGGAGACCCTGGTTCGATCCCTGGGTTGGGAAGATCCCCCGGAGAAGGCAAAGGCTACCCACTCCAGGATTCTGGCCTGGAGAATATACAGTCCGTGGGGTTGCAGAGAGTCAGACATGACTGAGCTTATTAATCCCTAAACAAATAAAATAAGTAAATGTTAGTTGTTCAGTCGTGTATGACTCTTTGAGACCCCATGGATTGTATCCCGCCAGGCACCTCTGTCCATGGAGTTCTCCAGGCAAGAATACTCAGGCGGGCTGCCATTTCCTTCTCCAGGGGATCTTCCTGACCCCGGGAAGGAACCCCCGTCTCCTGCATTGCAGGCAGATTCTTGACTATCTGAACCACCTGCCTTGCAAAATGAATTTCTGTGGAGCCACCTTGCAGGCTTGGTTATGTCCAAGCTTCAGTGTCCACATCGACCCTAATGGGAGCCGTGTCCCCCGCCTGCCTTTGTAGCTGATATGTGCAGGCCTGGGCTGCATTCAGGTCGTGCTTGATGGGCTCTGGTGTTTTGAGCCCTGAACTGGTGAGACCAGGGTTGGTGAGTTCAGTCCCCATCTGACAAGGGGGGGCTTGCTCTGACCAGCCCCTGGTTCTCTAATGAACGCCCTGCATATGGGGCTGGAATGACTGGGCACTCTTACCAGACCAAGGTCTCTATCCGTTGCCTTGGCAAACGTACTCAATGTGTCCAATAGTAAACATTTCCACTTGTGTTCCCCTTTGATCTCTGAGTTAAAGGACAAGAGAACCTTGGGTTTGGTGCCACATCTGACCACTGGGGGTTAATATCAACCTGCTTAGGTTCGGTTTGTCTCTCTGTTGGTCAGTGGCCCTAAACAGAATCATATATGGCTCTATGTTCGTACCAAGAGGTGGCTGGGCTCAAGAGTTCAGATGAAGCCTCTGTCTTGGAAGCCCTTACAAAATCTCCAGCTTGGTCTCCATTTTTCTTGGGGCTTCAAAACCAAACAGAAGTGAAGGATGTTACTAATAGCATTACGTGTTTAATGAGCATGTACTGTGTGTCAGGCACTTTTCTTACACTGTTTTAATTTATTCCTCACAACACCACCGTCTTATCTATGTTCAGAGGGAGATGTGAGCTGAGCAATAAGAGACTCGTTCAAGTTACCCAGCTGGTGAATGGCAGAGCAAGGACCAAGGCCAGGGTTCTCTCCCCACGCTTGGTAAACCCTTCTCTGTCGACGAGCATCCTCTAGGGGATGGATTGGGAAACTACAGATTCTTGGACTTGACTCCCTCCAATGGTGATATATACTTGGTCTGGAGTAGGTGATATATACTTGGTCTGGAGTAAAGTCTGGGAGTTTGCAGTCTTTAAATTTTTTATTTGTTTATTTATAGCCGTGCTGGGTCTTGGCTGCTGCGTGGGCTTTTCTCTAGTTGCGGCGAGCGAAGGCTGCTCTCTAGCTTCAGTGCACAGGCTTGCCACTGGGAGGGCTTCTCTTGTTGGGGAGCACAGGCTCTGGCACACACAGACTTCAGCAGTTGCTGCTTCCAGGCTCAGTACTTGTGACGTGCGGGCTTCGTTGCTCCGAGGCATGAGGGATCTTCCCGGATCAGGGATGGAACCCGTAGCTCCTGCCTTGGCAGGCAGATTCTTTACCACTGAGCCACCAGAGAAGCCCGGGGGTTTGCATTTTTTAACAGGACTTCTAAGTGATTCCAATGTGGGCGTGAGAGTGACTACACTCATGTACCATCTTCGTGAGTTGATAGTTGCGGACGGTGGCTGATGGGAAAATGGAACATCAGGACTCATGTGTTTAAATTCTTCCGCACCAAAAGGTAAAGAAACAATACTTCAGTACACACATGCAGGAGACAGGCACTGCGGCCTTTAAAAAAACAAAAAACAAAAAAACTGCTGATTCACAGCCTGGCTTGCAAGCCAGGGGTGCGTCCTGGAGACCGGCATTAAAGGCTCCAGGCTGCCTCGGTGGAGGGATCAGCGCAAAAGACAACAAAGTCCACAGTTCCCTCCACTCCCAGGAGAGGGTTAGGGCCTGTAGATTTGCCAGCCAGCCTGTCTGGTTTCAGAACTCTTTCTCCACTGACCACCCTCCCCACTCCCCCACGCTCCCCAGCCCCGGCCCCAACCCTCTTGAGACTTTTGCATTTGAGTCTTCCTCCTCCGGGTTCAACACGTTCTCTTATCCTGCCTTGATTTGCTTATCCAGCCACAGAAGGAAGAAACTGAAAACCTCTTCAGCTCCACAGGAAGTTCCCCCCCAAGCAGGGTGAAGAGTGTTCGCAGAGGGCACACCCAGAGCCAAGGCGTGAACGCAGGGAGGCCCCATGAATACAGCTTGCTTGGGTTGCTGGGAATCTGCTGAAAATACCCTGTACCCAAATGAGTGATGGAACATGTAAATGCAAGCGGAACGAATTTGCAGGGCTAGAGAGTTTTTCTCCTCTGAATCACCACACTGTACAGAAATCGCTGCAAAAGATGAAAGATTGAGGAGAACGTTGCCGCATCTGCATTGGCAGTCGGACCCCAGCTAAGCCTGTGGTTGACTCTAGTTTTAAACAGTCACTGTAAACCCCTTTCTAAGGCTTCCCAGATGGTACCGGTGGTAAAGAACCCGCCTGCCAATTCAGGAGACACAAAAGATGCAGATTAGATCCCTGGATGGAGAAGATCCCCTGGAGAAGGAAATGGCAACCCACTCCAGTACCCTTGCCTGGAGAATCCCCTTGGACAAAGGAGCCTGGTAGGCTACAGTCCATGGGGTCCTAAAAAGGCAGACACGACTGAGCAACTCAACATACACACGAGCCCCTTTTGGGGATAGGAGCCTGATTTTCCCCAGGGCTCCCTCCTACAGCCGACAGCCCTAAGAACCATCTCCAGTCAGGCCAGCAGCTGTGGATGAAGCCAGGTCCCAGGTGGCTGGTCCCACCCTGGTCTTCCTAGCTGCCTGTCACCTGAGAGGCAGCCGAGCCCCTGGGTGAGGCTGAACGTCACCCTGGGGTGCAGCACCAGGAAGCCTCAAGACTGCTGCCAGCCCTGGGTCCCTTGGGGAAGGTGGGGATTCTGGGGGCGGGGGGCGCCAGACCCAGCCAGTAGCTCTCACTCCACCAACACGTGGCCTGCGTCCCAAGTTCAGGGTCACCACCCGGCTGAGGCAAGGAAGAGTCCTTGGATGGGAAGATTTCTAGAATGCAGACAAGAATCCACAGACAGGCCAGAGGCTCTCATGAGAATGGTGTCTGATGCTTTCATCTCCTCTCAGGCACCTCAACAAGGAATCTCCGATTTCTGTTTCAACATTTCTTGTGATGGGTTGTTTGTTCATTTAACAAAGATTTATTAACTGTCTGCAGGTTATTTACCCTTCCTGTGCCTCAGTTTCACTGAACCGCCAGGGAAATCCCACTAACTGGGAAATGGGTGTTAAAATGCCATTATTATTTTTACTCTCTGGCTTGGGTTCATCCTTCTAGCCTCATGAGTGCTCTTTGGGGCTCCAAGGTAAGCACTTTTCCTCCCGAAAGCCCCTCTGAAATGGAAAGTTCCCCCCACCACACACACAGGTTCATTGTCACTTGTCCTGGTCCCCAGGGCCCAGAACTGAGAGTCTCTTGCCTGCTGGGCTGGGCTCAGAGCAGAGAGTGCTGTTTGCAGATCTCCTGCGGGGCCATGGGTTTAATTGGTGCCCAAGACTCTGCTGGCTGCCTTGGTGGCTCGAGGGGAACTTGAGTTACTGGCTTCACTGAGAAGGTCCCATAGATGTGGTTCTGAGCCGTCGCTCTTCGGCACTTGTCCAGTTACTTTTTCACGCGTTTCCTGGTAGAATTTCCCACGGTATTCAGACATTTCACCTCTCTTCTGCTCACCGCCAGCATTTCCTGGATAAGTTCGATGGTGCTGTTTAGTCACTGAGTCGTGTCTGAATCTTTTGCGACCCCGTGGACTGTACGTAACCTGCCGGGCTCCTCTGTCCATGAAAGTTCCTAGGCAAGAATGCTGGTGTGTGCGTGCTAAGTCGCTTCAGTTGTGTCGGACTCTTTGCGATCTTATGGATCACAACCTGCCAGGCTTCTCTGTACATGGGATTCTCTAGGCGTGAATACTGGAGTGGGTTGCTGTGCTCTCCTCCAGGGGATCTTCCTGACCCGGGGATCGAACTTGTGTCTCTAACGTCTCCTGCATTGGCAGGCTGATTCTTTACCACGGAGCCACCAGGAAAGCCCAATCTTGGTGTAAAAAGAGGGAAATGCATCCAGTGGGAAGAGGGTCTTCTCACCAACTCTGTTCAGAGGCAGAAATGTGACCCCTGTGCTCCCATACCTGGCCTGGGTTCCTCGCCCGGCTAACTCAGTACCTTAAAATCTGTCATTGCAAATGCACTCCCCTGCTGAAAAGAAATGATCACAGATTGAAAACATTTATGCCCCTCTGCTGCTGCTGCTGTTGCTAAGTCGCTTCAGTCGTGTCTGACTCTGTGCAACCCCATAGACGGCAGCCCACCAGGCTCCCCCGTCCCCGGGATTCTCCAGGCAAGAACACTGGAGTGGGTTGCCATTTCCTTCTCCAGTACATGAAAGTGAAAAGTGAAAGTGAAGCCACTCAGTCATGTCCGACTCTTTGTGACCCCGTGGACTGCAGCCTACCAGGCTCCTCCATCCATGGGATTTTCCAGGCAAGAGTACTGGAGTGGGGTGCCATTGCCTTCTCCATTATGCCCCTCAGAAGATAACTCTATTCTCCAGTTTCTATTTGCTCCACTGTACTTAGGGCAGACAGGGCTCAGATCAACACAGGAGGACCCAGAAGCTATGGAACGCCTCCCCGAGCGGTTTTGCCAAGGGTGAGCCTGGCTGCCAGCAGTTAGTAGAACTCTGAGTACATTAATTAGGCCTCACTGAGCCCTGCTAAAAAAAGCAAGAATAAGAACATTCGTCCTACTTTCCCTTCACAATATTGAATAGTAGTTGGCTCCATGGAGAGCGGAGAGAAAAACAAAACCACTCCAGTTGAGTTTGGAGCCAGGTAGTCCTGGGTCCAGGCCAGCTCTGCCCAGTGACCTTGAGTAAGCAATGCCGTCTCTCCCCACTGTGGTTTCTCAACTTTACAACCCAGGGAGCACCACGCCCGAGACAGGCGATGGCCAGGGTCTTGTCCCGGGGCGTGTTCACGGTGCCTTGCCAAGGTCGGAGCTCTGCACGTTGCTCCTCCACGCCCTTACCCCACCCTTTCAGGGCGTGATGAGAGTTTCCTGACTTAGTATGCCCCTGCTGGCTCTTGGGGCTTCCCTTGAGCTGGGGCCTGAGCTGCCTGGTGCAGGATGTGGGGTCTTCTTGTTACTAGATCTCCAGCAAGGGGGTTGAACCCGTGCCCGCTGCACTGGGAGCGCAGAGTCTGGGTTGCTGGCCCCCGGGGAAGTCCTGGCCTTATCCAGCCTGGCTCCTGGTCAGGGGCTCGGGCCTCTGTGTGCCCTGTGTGCGGAGCGGGGGCGGGATGCGCAGAAACCTCTTCCACAACCTGACCCGTCCGTCCCTTGGGCTCCCAGGGGACAAATTGGCGGGATAGGGTGGGGCGATGGAGGGATGTGCTTGTTCCGGTCACTTCTTAGCATTTCCCTCCACCAGGCAGAGAATGGCTGGCCTTGGCATGTCTACTGCTGCCCACAGAGGCTGCAGCCCCACCCTCCTCCCACCTCCACCTCCCTCACCCCTCTCCATCTCCCCGTACCCCTCTGCCTTCCTTACCCTACCTCTGTTCCCCCTCACCACCACCCCCCCCCCTCCTACGTCCCCCCCCTTCCCCGCCTCTGTACCCATCCCCTCCTCCTCCCCCATCCCCCTTCCCCTCCTCTGTTCCCCCTACCGCTCCTGCAGCCTAGGGGGGATCCTTGGGAAGCTGGCATGTGGGCTGGGGGGCATGAGTGAGTCTCAGAAAGTCACTCGGTGGTTCCACGAAGCAGCGGGGCTTTTCCAGCCACTGGGCTGCAGGAGGGACCCAGGACACATGGTGGCCACAGCACCCCCGCTGTACCCACCTCCCCCACCCCGGGCTGCCTGCTGACCACCACCCAGGGTTGGCCCATCAAGGTCAAGTGGACACGCCGTTACCATTTGGACAAAGCCCCTCCAGTCTGGGGAGCATCCAAGAGAGGAGGGCCTGAGTTTCAGGGACACGACCCTGTTGTTACCCAGCCCCTGCTGTGACTCCCACTGAGCATTCTGGGTGACTGAATGGCCGTGGCCCCTCCCAGAGTGTTTCCTCGTGAGATGGGGTGACTGGGAGCAGGGGCTCCTGGCGGCTGCCGATGGGGAGGGACCCCTCTGGGCATCCTGGGCAGAGGCTGGGCTGGCCTGATGGCCCCACGCTGCCTGGAGGTGGACACCTTGGGGGTTCGCTCAGGGCCTGTCCCTTGCTCTCCCAGCTGAGAGGCCGAGGGAGCCAGTGGCCTCAGGGTCCAGTCTGAGCAGCGGAAGCAGTCACCAGAGCATAGGTTGGAGGCTGCCCGCGGGAAGCGTGGGCTTGAGCTGCTGTCTCTGCCACAGCTAGCGCCCAGGCCAGACAGGTCCGCATCTTTCTTGTGAATGCATTCCTTAGAAGCAAGTGGGGAAGGTTCCAGCCAATGACATTATGGGCCCGCAGTTTGCCTTTCAGGGTGCATCTTAGCGAAGCACACGGTGGGCTGCTGCACATGCTCTGGCCCCTGTCACCCCCGTGGTGGCTTCCTGGGACTTGTCTTCACCGTCCACCGCTGACCCTTATGGGACTGATGCTCTGGCCCTTTCAGAACCAGTTTCATGGCCTGGGGAGACTAACGAAGGGGATGTTTTGAGAATCTCACTGGTTAAAAGCAATGGGCTTCTCAGGTGTCTCAGTGGTAAAGAATCCACCTGCCAGGGCAGGAGATGCAGGAGATGTGGGTTCAGTCCCTGGGTGGGGAAGATCCCCTGGAGAAAGGAATGGCTACCCACTCCAGGATTCTTGCCTGGGGAGTCCCATGGACAGAGGAGCCTGGGGCACAAAGGGTCGGACGCAACTGAGCACGCACACAGGGGTCAAAGGCAGGGTGAAGTGGGAGCCTGACTTCTGGTCTAGGGCTGTGAACAGCTTCTCCGGCTCCCTCACCTCCGACTCAGAAGGCTTGGTGTTTCCTTCCGTGCCTGAGGACCAGGAGCAGGAGAGGCCAGGGACTCGGAGCCTGGATGGGGAGGCCAGATGGCATAGGTTGGCTGCGGCTCTAAATACCCCCTGCTTGGACCCTCAGGGAAGCCATGTGACGCCCCCCTCCTGCCCTGTTTCCTCATTTCTCAGGGGCCACAAAGCCTCCCTCAAGGGGTGTGGTAGGAGTAAATCAGATTAAATCTGTTTGCAGATCGCCCCAAACAATGCCTGGTAGAAGAGCCACTGAATACAAGGCTGGGGAGTGAATTTTCAAAAGAACTGAAGCTTACCCTTAGAGGACACCATTCTAACAGCGTCTTTCTAGAATATGCATCCCTAACCATCCAGGCAGGAAAATCCCCTTCTCACTGTAATAAACCTGGGTTTTTTTGGCAGGGGGTGCTTACTGGATCTTTGCTGGGGTTCAATAGTTGCGGCATGCAGGATTAATTGCCCCATGGCATGTAGGATCTTATTTCAGGGATTGAACCCACATCTCCTGCATTGGTAGGCCGTGTCGACTTAAAACATCATCACAACCTAAAAGTTAGAGTTATGTTTTATTCAGTGGGAATTTTTAGGACTTCAAGCCCGGGAGACAGCATCTCAAATGACCCTGAGAGAACTGCTCTGAGGAGGCGAGGGGAGGAGTCAGGTTATACAGAAGTTTTGCAGCAAGGGGCAGGTAGTCTGAACTTCAAAAGAGTATTGTTAACTAAAGGAAGTCAGATATCCCGAGTTAAGCAGTTTAACACTTTGCTATGCGTGGGAAAATGCAAGAGTCTTGGCTCACTGAAATCATCCCTTTCATATGTATATCAGCTATCCTGGGCAGGATCCTCGGTTTTTTTGCATCCTGAACTCCCTTGCAGGTCCCCGTAGGGAGTGGCTGCAGCCTGCTGGCTTTTAGATCACTTCCAGAGTGCCCTTAGGGCTCGTCCTAAGGTGGTGGTGGTGGTGGTGGTGGTTTAGTCGCTAAGTCGGGTCCAACTCTTGCAACCCTGTGGACAGAAGAGCCTGATGGGCTACAGTCCATGGGATTCTCCAGACAACAATACTGGAGTGGGTTGCCATTTCCTTCTCCAAGCTTACATTGCTATGCTAAGTCACTTCAGTCGTGTCCGACTCTGTGTGACCCCACAGACGGCAGCCCACCAGGCTCCCCCGTCCCTGGGATTCTCCAGGCAAGAACACTGGAGTGGGTTGCCATTTCCTTCTCCAATGCATGAAAGTGAAAAGTGAAAGCAAGTCGCTCGTCGTGTCCGCCCCCCCCCCATGGACTGCGCCTCCGGCTCCGCGTCCCTGGGACTTTCCAGGCAGACACTGGAGTGGGTTGCCATTTCCTTCTCCAATGCATGAACGTGGAAAGAGAAAGTGAAGTCGCTCAGTCGGTCCGACTCTTAGTGACTCCATGGACTGCAGCCTACCAGGCTCCTCCGTCCGTGGGATTTTCCAGGCAAGAGTACTGGAGTGGGGCTGCAATTGCTGATGAACGTGGCATCCTTGTTTACTATCATATCATGGCAGGAAATATTCCATTTCTGTTAAGTGGATTCTCAACCACTGGACACAAGCAAGCCCCTATAATGAACCTTCTTTTCATGCCTCAGCAGCACCACTGTGAGTGGCCATGGCCGAGCCTGCTCCTGGCCTGGGTCTCCTGTGGGCAGCTCCCCTCCAACCTCCTTGGGCCCCTCTGGTTTCTGCCCCTCATACACCACGGCCAGGACACCAGCTGAAACAGGCCAGGAGGCAGCCAGTATCAAGAGCAAACCCACCACACAGGCCCAAGGATGCGACTGCACCGGGCACTCTGTGGCATTGTAGCCCCCTGTCATGGCTGTGGTTGCGGAAAGGTAGGGAGCCCAGGTGTGGCTGCCAGGGAGGTTGCTAAGACACACCCTGTCCCTGGTCCCCTACTGATGGCCTGGGTCGTTCTCAGAGTGGAGTTTGCTCAGGCCCTGGGAGTCTCAGGAAAGCCAGACTTGGCTTGACCAGGCCTTGGTGGCTGGAAGTTGCCAGTTAGCAGGGGCTCCCATTGCCGGATCCACACTCGTTTGGGCTGGTTTTCCCTGTGATGGGGAGCTGCGGTATTCACTGGCACTGGGTGAATACTGTGGTATCTCACCTTTCTCCAGGGAAGATGCCGTCTGTGCCTGACCTGCTGACAGGCGGTTCCTCGGACCCTGTTTCATCTTTACTCTCATCAGTAGGGCTCAGGAGACCCAGACTGTTGGCTTGAAGTCCTGTCCTCACTGACACTGATCTTGGGAATTAGGGGGCTTCTCAAGTGGCGCTAGTGGTAAAGAGCCCTCTTGCTAATGCAGGAGACGTAAGAGACAAAGGTTTGATCCTTGGATTGGGGAGATCCCCTGGAGGAGGGCATGGCAACCCACTCCAGCATTCTTGCCTGGAGAATCCCATGGACAGAGGAGCCTGGTGGGCTACAGTCCATAGGGTCTCAAAGAGTCGGACATGACTGAAGTGACTTGGCATGCATGCATGCGTCCTAAACCTGGTGTGTGGAAGTGGTGTGTGGTAGTGAAGAGGCAATAGGGGAGGCGGTGTGTGAGGCCAGCCCAGTCCTGACACCCCTCTGGGCCTGGTGCTGACTTAGAGCATGCCCTAGGGGAGCAGGCAGACCCTCAGCTCTTGCTGTAATTCTAGACCAGCCCCAGAACCTGGGCACCCAGAGCCCAAAATTCACTCAGATTCTTAGAAGCTCCAGGAGGACCTCAGAAAGCTGATCTTTTGGCCCATGGGACTGTTTTCTCTCTGGGTCATTGTAAAAATCGACTGCACCGATTCTCACATCTCCTGTCTCTCTGAAGTGCCTGTTTCCCTTCCTGTTGCCCACAGCTGCTCCGTTGGCCTGGCACAGCTGCGTCCCGTGGCCCCTTACATAAGATCAGGAGCTAGCCTGGCAGGCACACGTGCCTGCTAAGTCAGGCTCCCAGATGGGCCGAGCTTAGGGGTCATGGACAACTCCCCCACCCTACCCCCGTCCCTCCTGGGCAGTGAGACCCCGCCTCACCGGCGAGAGCACGGCACAGCACGAGAAAGCCGCAGAGCAGCCTCTGGTGCGTCCACAAAAGCTCATGAGGTCCCTCTGTGTATCAGCTCAGCAGCCCGCCACCACCTGTCTCCCTAAGGAGTGTCTGCCGCAGACAGCTTGGCTGTGGCAGGAACTGCACCCGTCCTGTGATGGATGGTGCTGGCGGACGATGCCGCTGTGTTCAGTCTGCTGGATTAATCCTGTGGGGCGCAATGCTGGACAGCCAACTTTACCGGCAGGATCAACTTTGGACTCTTGTTCATCAGCGTGTGCGTGTGTGTGTTCTATGACCAGGGTGAGCAAAGGAAACAAATGCAATAATCCTTTGTTTTCTTGGTGTTACTTAAAAGGAAGTGGGCTCTTCTCTTATCAGCGGGAATGGAAAGGGAACCTGCCGTGCTCCTCGGACTCTGATACCCGAGCTTGATAACAGAGCATTTCATCATGTGTTTCAGACGCCCGGGCCTCTGGTCAGGGCGGCCAAAAGTTCAGCCCTATCGCTTTTACATCTTATCAGAACCTTGAGAAAGTCTCACTTGCCGGCTCGTCCTCAGGCGTTTGGCGTTCGGCTGTCAGTTCACTTGTGTATCTGACAGGAGATAGTGGCTGATACTCAAAAAAAAAAAAAAAGCTCTCATTCAGCTCAGGGTTTTCTGTTTCCCTGTGGCTGAGGCCGCCAGGGGAGGCCTGCTGAGCACTAACTTTTGGGGACACACTCCACCCGCTTGGTCTGAGGTTTGGGATTGTCAGACTTGGGTTCAAAAGCTGGTCTCCACCATGTCCCAGCCCTACTTCTGTGCTTTCGTGCCCGCCAACATGTCTCTCTCTCTCTCTAGCTCTGTGTCTCTCTCTCTGTCTCTCTCTCTCTCTGTCTCTCCTTCTCTGTCTTCCTGTCTCTCTCTCTCTCTCCAAGTCTTGGCACCCCTGCATACAGAGGGATAACTTCCTCCCTCACAGGTGGTGCTGGGCTCCCTCAGTTGCAATGTGTAGCCCAGCATGTTGCAGAAGTTCCACAAACGCTCCAATGCTAGTCTCCTCATTTCTCTCCAGGGAGATGAATGTGTGTGAATAAAAACCTCAGATAAAGGCAAGCAAAACCCCCAGTGAACATGCATGTGTCTTTGGTGAACACATATATGCTGTTCAGATGATGTTATTCGTAATCATCCCAACATAGAGACTCCGCAGGTGCCCACAGCAGTCAGGATGGTGAAGGTGCTGCAGTGAGTTGAGCGATGGCCCATTCTGCAGCCACACACGGCGAGTGTGGTGCACGCATCGTACAAACAATGTGAGGAAGAGGAGCCTGGTGTCAAAGAACATAGACACAACAGGCAGGACTCCTGGATGATGTTCAAATCAATATGGGGATCACCTTCCGAGATGGGTGGTACCTCTGAGGGGCTCCTGGGAATCAGTACCATTCTGTACCTTACCTGAGAGCTGCTTCACTTTGTGCCAATTCGTCCAGTCGTTTGCTCAAAACTGGTGAATTTTTCTCTATTGTTGCTCAGTCACCAAGTCATGTCCGACTCTTTGCAACCCCATGGACTGCAGCGTGCCAGGCTTCCCTGTCTTTCACTGTCTCCCAGAGTTTGCCCAAATTCATGTCCACTGAGTCAGTGATGCCCTCCGACCATCTCATTCTCTGTCGTCCCCTTCTCCTCCTGTCCTCGATCTTTCCCAGCATCAGAGTCTTTTCCAATGAGTCGGCTCTTTGCATCAGGTGGCCAAGGTATTGGAGCTTCAGCATCAGTCCTTTTCTGTATTAGGCTCCAATAAAGCATTTCTCAAGCCACGAGCAGCAAGATGCTGGGGGAGGAGGGACACTATCAAGTTCATTTCATTGATGAAACAGACGGAGGAGAGTGGGGGAGCCGTGGAGACTTGGGGCCTGACCTGGGAGCGGAATTGCTCCTGTCCAGGAAGGAGATGCGAGTGGGGTCGGGGCAATGCTGACTCATATAAGTTTCAAACTCACCGGAAGAGCAGGCAGGGGAGCTCTGTGAACAGACTTTCTTGCTGAGAGCAGTTGCAGAGCGTTATTCATGATGGCAGAGAAGAGCCATCTTTTCCCTTCCCCTTCTGTGCCTCTGGGCCCCGCTGGCAAGTGAGTCAGAGAACTCGAAATGGCCTTAAAGCCGAATGAGCGGCTCTCAGCCTCTGACACGGGCTGGAAGGGAGGGTGGGGTGGGCGGGGTCTTTCTGCCTGGTGTTCCATTCCTTCATTTCCCTTTCTCTTTCTCTTTGGGCAAAATGGTGTGTGCTGCCCTGGAGGGAGAGGTGAACGGTGCTCAGGACGTGTGAAAGCTCGGCGGCCACGTTGTGCCTCTGACAGCTGGACCTCAACCTTGCTCTGTCCCAGTTCTCCAGCTGTAACCTTCAGCTTCTGGCCTTGGGGGGCTCGCTAGCAGCCCTAAACTTGGGCCCCTCCCAGGATACCTCTGGTCTCTGGTCCTCCCCTCCTTGGCATCTTCCTACTCCCCTGGTCACGCCCCTCAGGCCTTCTCATGATCGTTATTAATTCATTCTGCTATCTTATCCAGGGCTTCCCTGGTAGCTCAGCTGGTAAAGAATCTGCCTGCAATGCAGGAGACCTGGGTTTGATTCCTGGGTCGGGAAGATCCCGTGGAGAAGGGATAGGCTAACCCCTCCAGTATTCTTGGGCTTCCCTGGTGGCTCAGCTGGTAAAGAATCTGCCTGCAGTCTGGGAGACCTGGGTTCGATCCCTGGGTCGGGAAGATCCCCTGGAGAAGGGAAAGACTACCCACTCCAGTCTTGTGGCCTGGAGAATGCCATGGACTGTATAGCCCTTGGGATTGCAAAGAGTCAGACACGACTGAGCGACTTACACTTCACTCGCAGTCTTGTTTATCTGTCTGGCTGTGCTGGGTCTTAGTTGCAGCATGCACACTCTTAGTTGTGGCTTGTGGTCTCTAGTTCCCCAACCCAGGGATCAAACCTGGGCCCTCCCGCACTGGGAGCTCAGAGTCTCAGCCACTGAACCACCAGAGAAGTCCCCCATGCTGCCATCTTATTAGCCAATAATGTGGATATTTTAACTCGGTTTTCTTGGGACTGTGAATGCTCCATCCTAAGGACTACATTACTAGCAGGTGATTGATGAATTTGAGAGTTGCCTTTGTCTGGGCCCACAGTGGACATGGTGTGCCCTTGGCAAGCTTACTTGCAGATGAGGAGAGACATCAAACCTACAGAAGAGATAGTTATTAATAGATGGGGGTGACTCCCTCCCTTTTGAAGGACTTTTTGACTTTTCCTGAAAATCAAACCATTGATCTTTGCTTCTGTCTTAAAAAGGCATGCAGTGGAAGAGCACCGTCCAGTAGAACTGTGGGTAGAGATGGAAGTGTCCCGCTCTCTGTGCTGTCCAGTGTGATAGCCACCAGCCACGTGTGGCCAGGGAGCACCAGCAAGATGGACGGGGCTGCTGTAATTAGACTGCCAACCGGGCGGCTTAAAGCAATAGACATTTCTCTCTCAGTTCTGGAGGCTGGAAGTCTAAAATCAACGTGTCTGAAGGTGGGCTCCTTCTCGTGGGCTCTGCAGGAGACTCGGTCCCAGGTCTGCCCCCGGCTGCTGGCATCGTTGCTACTCCATGGCTTGTGGCTGCCTCCCTCCCGTCTCTGTCTCCCTCCTCACGTGGCCTTCCCCCTTGTGTGTGTGTGTCCAGATTTGCCTCTTGGCTTCCCCGTGGCTCAGACGGTAAAGAATCTGCCTGCAGTGCAAGAGACTGGGGTTCAATCCCTGGGTTAGAAAGATCCCCTGGAGGAGGGCATGGCAACCCACTCCAGGATTCTTGCCTGAGAATCCCATGGACAGAGGAGCCTGGCGGGCTACAGTCCATGGGGTCACAAAGAGTTGGACATGGCTGAGCAACTTCACTTGTAACGACCTCATGTTAACTTGATTATCTCTGTAAAGACCACAGTGTGCAGTGTGCGTAGTTGTTTGTGACAGACGACGGCAGCAGGCCACAGTCCCCCTCCACAAGCCTGTTCCTTCCTTACCGCAGCTCCCCCAAATGATCTAACCCTGCTGCTACTGCTGCTAAGTCGCTTCAGTCGTGTCCGACTCTGTGCGACCCCATAGACGGAAGCCCACCAGGCTTCCCCGTCCCTGGGATTCTCCAGGCAAGAATACTGGAGTGGGTTGCCATTTCCTTCTCCAATGCATGAAAGTGAAAAGTGAAAGTGAAATCGCTCAGTCGTGTCCGACTCTTAGCGACCCCATGGACTGGAGCCTAACAGGATCCTCTGTCCATGGGATTTTCCAGGCAAAAGTACTGGGGTGGGGTGCCATTGCCTTCCCCAATCATTCTCAAAGACCAGCCTCGTCCAAGAATCGGCCCCACCGCCACCACTGCCACGCCTACAGCCCCTTGCTCTCTGTGCACCGGGCTCCTTGTCTTACTGTCATTTATTTGTGAACACCCTCTGTTTTCCCAAAAAGGGTTTATGCGCCCTTCATCGTACGCTCCTTGCACTGTGCCTTAGTGGGCTGATACATTTCTGTCTCAGCCTGTTCCATTATATGAGGCACGGGATCTGTGGTTCATACCTTCTTATACCTGTCCAAACACTTCACTCCCCGATGGCTCAGCCGGTAAACAATCTGCCTGCAGTGCAAGAGACAAAGGAGATGTAGATTCAGTCCTTGGGTCAGGAAGATCCCCTGGATGAGGGCATGGCAACCCACTCCAGGATTCTTGCCTGGAGAATTCCACGGACAGAGGAGCCTGGCGGGCTACATACAGTCCATAGGGCTAAGCACCCAGGCAAACACTGTGCAGCCAGTGCCCAGTAAATGCTTATCATCTCATCAGTTGATTATTTCAAAGCAAGAGCACTCTGAAAGGCCCCTTTGCCTTCTCTTAAGTGAAAAGTAAACATCTCCAGCAGGATGAGGAAAGCTCTTTATACCAGTCTCCTTCATGATAAAGGCTGCAAAAGAAATGTTGCTGGCTAGGGAACGTTTCTACTCTAGGGAATCAGAGGTACCAGGCTCACCGCGGTAACCCTAGCACCTCCCTCTTGCAGGGGGTTGAGACTGTACCCTTGACCGTATCCACCCAGGCCAATCTCCCTCACATCTGTTGGGAGATCAGCCAGCAGCAGCCTCGCCCAAAGGAGGAAGGCAGCCTATGTGGAGGCGGGGGGCACCCAGGCAGGAACTCTGCCCAGAGATCTTAACTGCTGCTGAGCCCTCGTGACAACTGTTCCTGTGGCTTCTCAGGCGTGTCCTACTAACATGAGGGTGAAATTTTTACAGTTGACACCTCAGCCATCAAGGAGGGACAGGTCCACCCGAGGGGAAAAGGGGATCAAGGTCAGAGGAAAAGGATTGGTCTCAAACATCCCCAGGGCATTTCAGGGTGCTGCTCAGGGTTGCTGGGAAGGCTGCTGGCTTGCCAATTGTTTCCTTCTAACTGAAACTCTTGTTGCTGTTCACTCACTCAGTCATCCCTGACTCTGTGTGACCCCATGGACTGCTACACACCAGGCTTCACCATCTCCCGAAGTTTGCTAAAACTCATGTCTGTTGAGTCAGTGATGCCATCGAACCATCTCATCCTCTGTCATCCCCTTCTCCTCCCGCCTCCAATCTTTCCCAGCATCAGGGTCTTTTCCAATGAGTCAGCTCTTTGCATCAAGTGGCCAAAGTATTAGAGTTTCAGCTTCAACATCAGTCCTTCCAATGAACACTCAGGACTGATTTCCTTTAGGATGGACTGGTTGGATCTCCTTGTAGTCCAAGGGACTCTCAAGAGTCTTCCCCAACACCACAGTTCAAAAGCATCAATTCTTCAGCATTCAGCCTTCTCTATGGTCCAACTCTTGTATCCGTACATGACTACTGGAAAAACCATAGATTTGACTGTATGGACCTTTGTCAGCAAAGGTGATGTGTCTGCTTTTTAACTGAAACTCTACCAATGACCATTTAAGCTTAATGGTCATTGCACTGGAGTGAGTTTTCACAGGGACATATGCTGCATCTCTGGGTGCCCGGGGACAGGGAGGAGGCCAAGGTCCAGACGTCCATACGCTCTCATCTCAGAGATGAGGGCTCGGGGACAGGAATCTGCTCGGGTTCACCTGGACCCTTTGCACCGCCCCAGCCCCTCTATTCTGGGGCCCTTGGGCCTTTGTGTGAAGAAGGTAGGGAGGCCAGGCAGAGAGCAGGTCCCGTTTGGTGCCATTGCAGTAGCTCTGATGTTCCCATCCATCAGGACTGACACCTGCCTTGGCCTCGTCTACCCCCGGTCCATTCCTTGCTTTGCTGTGCCCGTGGGGAGTGGTGCTCCCTGGTGGGAGGCATCCCATCCAGATGTTCAGGTGTGATCTGCCCATTTCCCTGATGGGTAAACTGAGGCTCAGATTACACGGGAGCAGCCCTGTGGGTGACAGAGCTAGAGTGCACACTGAGGTTCCCGCAGAAGGAGTTGAAAGAGGGCAGGGGCCGTGTTTCTCACCAGGATGTTTGAAGCCCCCGGCACAGGGGGCCAGCTGGACTCCAGTGAACACATGCAAAACCACAGAACCACCCACGTCACCCACCCCCGCCAGGGAAGGCGTGTCCTCTCTGGGAGTCTCCCAGACGATCCATGCCAGGCCTCTGCCTGATCCTCCACCTGATCCTCTCCAGGAAGTTAGTGGGTATTTTCTGGAATGGTGTTCTCAGGGTGAGGGGAGGAAAGGGAGGCAGGGGACCCCCAGAGGGGACAGGCTTAGCGAGTGCGGTCACATTGGAGGGAACAGGTTGAGCCGTCACATGGTGGGAAGCAGGTGACCAGTGGTCGAATTTACACAACACGGTCACCGGACTGTGCCCAGCTGCGGGCTCTGTGCCCGGGGGACACACCCCCTCCCACCCTCCCCAGGTTATGTCACCGCGGCTGCCTCCCCGGGTGTCATGTAAATGTCACATTACCCTTGGCAGGGCTGCCCAGATAGCACATCGGAAACTTGGCTGTGGAAGCCAAGGGCTGTCTGACGCCGCTCTGGCCTCCCTCCTACTGCCAGCCTGGTGACCCATTCCGGGTCCTGTGACCACGGCCCTCCCCACCCCATACACACACCCAGAGCCCTGGAGGAAGGGACGGGCCCTGGCATGGGCTAATAAGACGGATGGATTCTGACCGGGATGGACAGTGGGGATGTCCCCACGGTATCTTTGAGAGCCGCATGCACGTCACACGCCCCGAATCCCTGTTCCGGGCCCTCGTGTCCCACATGCAGGGGTGCGTGGAAGCCAGGCTATTGGTTCCAAGGGAGCTGCTGACTCCATGGAAAAGGGCTGTCAGAGACCCAGGAGGGAAAGCAGGGCAATAGCAACACTGGAGAGGGGGGTGGAATTTTAGAGGAAAGCAGTGTGTGGTCTGGCCACGCCCTGGAACGTTGTGTGCGTGCTGTGTGCTCCGTCACGTCCGACTCTTTGCGATTGCACGGACCGTAGCCCGCCAGGCTCCCCTGTCCATGAGATTCTCCTGGAAGAATCCTGGAGTGGGTTGCCATTTCCTTCTCTGCCCTGGAATATTATTCAGCCTTGAAAAGGAATAAAATTCTGACACCTGCTATGACGAGGGACCTTGAGAGCGTTGCCCGTGGGAAGAGAAGCTGGCAGAAAAGGACAAACGCTGGACGATCCCACGTGCACGAGGGCCCAGAGGAGACAGATTCATAGACCCAGAAAGTGGGCGGTGGCGGGGAGCCTGGGGGAGGGAAGCAGGAGACAGTGTCCTGCGGGGACAGAGTCTCAGCTTCGGGAGATGAAGAGGTCAGGAGCCTGGGTGGCGATGAGGGTTGTACAATGGGGTGGGTGTTTTAACCCCGCCAAGCTGAATGACTCAAAAGGGTTCGGATGGCAGACTTTCTGTGTTGTGTATTTTACCACAGTTAAATTTATTTTTTTAGAAAAATTCTGATTAACAGGTTAGCTTTTTCAGAAAGGTTTCCTAACGTATCTGTCAGCTGTCCATGAGCATTCGCGCACTTGGCACTTAGGTTTCTAAACAAAGCAAAACCGCAGTCTCTATGAATGGAAGACAGAGTAAGGCGAGCCCCGTTGGGATGGGGACGCGAGGCTCCTCTGCGAGCCTGGAGGGTCTGTGTGGACGGAGCCAACAAAGGGGGCAGCTGGCGGGAGAGACCTGGGTCTGGGAGGAAAGGTGCGCGTTCTCATTCCTGCAGTAGTGGCTCTGGGCCTGCGGCCACCTGGCAAGGGGGACTCCCCGGCCCCTCTGCTCCGGACCCCTGTGCAGTCCTAGGAGAGCCCCGGGGCCTCCTGCCCTGGCCCTGAACTTTCCTGGGAGCTCAGTCCTGCCTGGAGCCCCGTGAAGAGACATAGCTTGCGGGTCTGAGACGCAGCCTTGGATGAGGCTCGTGTCCGCCTGCGGGGCACGGAGCGTGAGGCTTGCCTCTCCCGGCGGCTCTGCAGGCATCTCCTCCCCTTTCATGGCCTGACCTTCTCAGCGGCCTGGAGGGCGCGGACTGGCTTGCAGGGGGCTTCAGGGCCAAGGCCTGGCTCTTTCCCTGCTCAGCAGTAGTGGCTCCAGCCTGTTTCCTGAGATGACCTTCAGGGCAGAGGGACGGGATTCCAGCTGCTGTTTTTAGTTGAGCAGGTCTTGGGTCCCCGGCCGAGATGGTGTGGGAATGCTTAGGGGTGCCCCTCAGAGCCCACCCGTCTGTCCATGGCTCCTCTGTCCATGGGGATTCTCCAGGCCAGAACACTGGAGTGAGTTGCCGTTTCCTTCTCCAGGGGATCTTCCCGACCCAGGGATCAAACCGTGTCTCCTGCTTTGGTCGACAGGTTCTTTACCACTGAGTCACACTCAGTTCATGTTAGAACGCGTCTGTGAACCATCAGGCTTGTTGACTTGGAGTTTACGTACAGTAAAATTCACCCTTTTTAGTGTACAGTTCTGTGAGTTTTGTCAAACATATACAATTATATAGTCACCACCATCCGTAAAGAGAGGTTCTCTCAGTGGCTCAAGTGGTAAAGAATCTGCCTGCAGAGCAGCAGACACAGGGGATGCAGGTTTTATTCCTGGGTCAGGAAGATCCCCTGGAGGAGGAAATGGCAATCCACTCCAGTATTCTTGCCTGGGAAATCCCCTGGACAGAAGAGCCTGGCCGGCTACAGTCCATGGGGTCGCAAAGAGTCGGACACGACTGAAGCGACTAAGCATAGCCAGTAAACAGTGCTGCAGTTGCTTTAAGTGGACAGCGAAGGGATTCAGCCATACATAATACATGTATCCATTCTCCCCCACACTCCCCTCCCATCCAGGCTGCCACGTAACACTGAGCAGAGTTCCCTGTTGCTACACAGTAGGTCCTTGTTGGTTACCCGTATTAAACACAGTAGTGTGTACATATCCATCCCAGACTCCCTAACTGTCCCTTACCCTCATCCATCCCCCGGTAACATAAGTTCATTCTCTAAGTCTTAACAGTATCTTCCTAGAAGCTTTAAGTTTTAAATTTTGATGAATCCAGTGAATTCATTTGTTCTTCTATGGACTGTGCTTGTTGAGCATTTTGTTGAACAGGGGTGACACATGAGTCCTGCCAGTATTTATTGAGGAGGGACTATGTGCCTGGTGCCCTGCACGCTGGGGGCTGGACGACCAATAAGACTTACTGCCGCTTCCACTTAGTGGAGGAGATGGAATCTGTACAGCTGTACCTGCAGCATCCTGTAACTGTGTAAGGGTCTTCCCTAGTAGCTCAGTTGGTAAAGAATCCCCCTTGCAATTCAGGAGACCCTGTTTTGATTCCTGGATCGGGAAGATCCGCTGGAGAAGAGATAGGCTACCCACTCCAATATTCTTGGGCTTCCCTGGTGGCTCAGCTGGTAAAGAATCTGCCTGCAATGTGGGAGACCTCTGTTTTCCGTGGCCTCCTCCTCGTTGTGTGTGTCAAAACTGTGGTCCCGCCAGCCTGCAGCAGGTTGGCCTTGATGGACAGGGATGGCATCTCTCAGGGGAAAACAGCGTGGAGAAAGGGGAGTTGGGGCATCAAAGAGATTGATGGGGCAGGTCCAGCGTGTGGAAGGCGGGACCCGAGAGCCCCCCAGGGTCCGGCTGAACTCGGTAGGGGGCCCCACACAGAGGGCTGCCCTCTCCCGTCTGTAAAACAAGCTCTGACAGTGGTGGGTATCGCAGGTCAGACGCAGAAGGTGAGGAATGCTAGGCTCCCCGGAAAAGGCGGCCTCTCTCCCAGCTGGCTCTGGTGGGGTTGTTCCCTCTCTTCTGAAAGCACAGAGGAAGTTGAGCAGTGATGCTGTGACCTTGTACTGCAGCCTGAACTCCAGAGCTCTTCCTGAGCTGTTTCTGTCTGAGGCTCTGGGTCGTCTTTCTTTATCTGTGTGTTTTTTTACGTATTTGTTTGGCTGCACCAGGTCTTAGAGGCAGCCCGTGGGACCTTTTAGTTGCGTCACATGGGATCTCGTTCCCTGACTAGGGATCGAACCCGGGCCCCTTGCATTGGGAGCTCAGAGTCTTAGCCACTGTACCCACAGGGCCACCCCTGGGTTGTCTTTAGAAGGACGCAGCCAGGACGTGCGTTTCCATCTGAGATGCCTGGTTTCCTTCTAGCAGCAGCTTTCTTTCCTCGTCTTTTCCTCCTCCGTGGAGAGCCCCCCGCCCCCTTAGTTAATCCCTGGGTGGGGAGGGGAGTGGGATGCTCTCCGCCTCTCATTCCAGGGGGTGCATGAGGAGGGGAGGGAGCTCAGACCAGCTCCATAGACACAGCACGGGTGGCAGAGGCTCGGCCTGGGTGCCCGCCCAGCCCGAGGCCACCCTGGCCTGGCACGCCCGCCGGCCAGCCTGAGCGGCACCTCACACTCTGAAGGCCTGGCCGGCGGTGTCACGTGATGTGTTGAGTCAACAGAGTCACAGGAGAGCCCTGCTTGGAGTCCTGTGGCCGCGGCCGCCGCCAGCACCCCGGGGAGGGGAGGGGATGCCCCCACTGGCCGGCAGCCACCTGGCCTGCCTGGCGCCCAGCAGAGGGAGGCCAGAGCCGGCATTACACGCCCCCACTAACCCACTCCGGGCCAGGCCCCCGCCTCCTCTGCCTGCTGTGCTGGGCGAGGTTTTCCAGAGAGGTGGTTTGTTGCTCCCGAGTCCGCCGGCCACCCAACAGCCTGGCAGGCCAGTACACTCTGGGTGCGTCAAGGGCTGCACGTCTGGACACGACCACAGGCAACTTGGGGAGGGGATGGGGTCTCGGCACCCTTCCTAGGCCCCACGGCCCACTCCATACTGAGTCCAGCATGTGGAAGAAGGGATCAATCAGATTCTGGCTAAACAGCCCAGGATCCACCAAAAATGGGGCAGCCAAGCACAGCACGAGGGGCCATGTTCCACGAGCTCTGGGCTCCTATAGTCCACGCTGGTGTGGGGGAGGGGGTGCTGGCATCAAGGGTTCTCAGTGGTTCCTACATACAAGTTGCAGAAAGTGCAGGAATAACTCAAGGTGCAATTTCAGATTTTATAGAGTCTGCCCTGGGAGCTTCCGAGTGGCAGGTTTCCCCATTAGCTAGAATAATAAACAGGTGATGGACGATGGACAATCAGGAATTCCAAGGAGGGGCTGGAGACAGGGCAGGGAAAACCTTGGGGGGTTGGTGTCCCAGGCGCAGAGAGGGGAGGCCCGGCTTGGGGTCCCCGGTCAGCACGGGGTGGGTGGTGCCTGCAGGCAGCGGCTCTGCTGATGGAGACCTCTCTTGGAGAGGCTACTTCCGGGGTGGGGGCGGGAGGTCTTGCCCCTCCCTGTACAGTAGGGTCATCCCGGAGCCAATGCCAAGTGTGCCCTCGTACCAGATCCACCAATTTCCATCACAGCCAGGTCTTCCAGCACCAGGCATGCTGGCTTTGCCAGGACAGTCTGCCTGCACGAGTCTGTTATACACAGGCAACTCCGCGAGGTCAAGGTTACAGAGCCTTGTCTGAACTAACATAGAAGTCTGGTCCTGACCTAAGGCCACACCTGAGCAGGACAGGGCCCTAGGAGGGCTCCTGCCCGGAAATATTCTGGCCCCACCTGTGACCAGTGTCACAAAGCCTTGCCCCCACCCCCGGGCACCTTGGCACCAGCTGGCGAGTAGGAAACCCATGGCCTCCTGCCGAATTAGTGTCCTTCCCTTGCATGCTCTCGGGGGGTGACAGTCACCAGACCAGCCCTCCTCCTCTTCCTCTCCCAAACCTCAATCAGGGCTATCCACTCCGCCCTCCACCCTGTGCAGCCTGTGGGGGCGTGTGGGGTGGCAGGGGATACCCCCATACCCCACCCTCCCACCTCTGAGTCCACACACCTGCCAGGCCCCCCATGGAACCATGTGCTCTTTCTCCTCACCCACACAGATGGGCCCCTCCCCAGACACACATGCTGGTGAGGGGCAGCCTGAACCTCTCACAGCTCAGGGAAGGTGCCCCCTGGGGATCTGAAGACCCGTGTCAATGACATGCCTGGCCCAGCTTGTGTCCCAGCCCTGGCCCACGGGCCTCCCCATCGCCTCCCAGGGCCTGCCTCTCCACTGTAAAAGGAGGTCATGGCACATGTGTCCACCCAGGTCACCACGGCCATGTCCCCCCAGCCCCGATTCCCCCTCTCGCGTTCAGCGGAATCCATCTGTGTGGTCCCGGAGGACGCTGGCTGCTTCTGTGATCCCACAAAGAGCGTCATCAGAGGGCACCGGGGTAGCTAGTTCACCTTTCTCCTACGTTGTCAAATCCTTAGTAAACTGGTTTTCAGAAACTGTCTTACATGGAAACTGGATTGCTGAGAATCACTCCTTCTTTTTTTTACCAGTATGTATTTATTTTGGCCACGCTGGATCTTTGTTGCTGTGCAGGCTTTCTCTCGTTGCAGAGACCTAGGGCTGCTCTCTGGTTGCAGAATGCAGGCTTCTCATCTCGGTGGCGTCTCTTGTTGCACAGCACCGGCTCCAGGGTAGTCGGGCTTCAGTGGTTGTGGCTCCCGGGCTCTAGAGCTCAGGCCCAGTAGCTGTAGCTCACGGACTTGGTTGCTCCCCGGCATGTGGGATCTCCCCGCACCAGGGATGGAACCTGTGTCTCCTGCGCTGGCAGGCGGATTCTTGAGCCCCCAAGGAAGCCCTAGAATGTCTCTCTCTTACAAAGCAGCTGAGGGTTTTTTGTTTTTTTTTTTCACTTCCCTTCTGGGAGACTTGCCTTTGAGCTTCAGCATCAAAAGGCACATAAACTCTTGTCTTATTGCTGTAGTGAAGTTGCTGGGGGCAGGCCACAAAGCAGGACACAGGCCTCCAGAGGAGTCTGAAGAGGACACAGCTCCTCTAAAGGCAGACAGATGCCAGGGGTCGCGTCGCCCTGCTGGGGCCAAGCCAGAATCACCTCTGTGAGTGCCCACGCCCTCCCCACCACTGTTTCTGGTTTGTTTTCTTTTGCCAGTTCACCCACGCCAAAAGTCAACACGCCAGCACCAACCACGTAATAACCAGGTCCAGAATCCTGTCGGGTGTACGAGCCCCTGTGAAACTGCGGCTATTCCTGCATTCCTTCTAGGAGAATAAGAACCTTAGAAAATGTCCTAAGAGAGTTGGTTTTCTGAAAGAATTTTTCACCTACTGCTTTATCATCAAAATCGATAAACTGACTCCAGAACGCTTGGAGAAGGCGATGGCACCCCACTCCAGTGCACTTGCCTGGAAAATCCCATGGACGGAGGAGCCTGGTGGGCTGCAAGTCCATGGAGTCGCTACGAGTCGGACATGACTGAGCAACTTCACTTTCACTTTTCACTTCGATGCATTGGAGGAGGAAATGGCAACCCACTCCAATGTTCTTGCCTGGAGAATCCCAGAGATGGGGGAGCCTGGTGGGCTGCCGTCTATGGGATCACACAGAGTCGGACACGACTGAAGCAACTTAGCAGCAGCAGCAGCAGAACAACTTGGGTCTCCAACAGACTTTGAATAGTTTCTGTTATAAAAGATTATAAAACAGGCTCTTTGCGTCTATAAGCAAAACTTGCAGCCCCAAACCTTATTCCAAATTAATATATGAATTGAGAGGAAGCTCAAGCAGAGCCAAAGCCATATAAAGTTATATGGCTGGTATAAAGTTATCCAGGCCCATTTCTAGAGAGAGTGTGTTAGTCACTCAGTTGTATCCAACTCTTTGTGATCCCACATACTGTAGTCCTCCAGGCTCCTCTGTCCATAGGATTCTCCAGGGGATCTTCCACACCCAGGGATCGAAGCTGTGTCTTCTGTGTTGCAGGCAGAGTCTTTACCATCTGAGCCACCAGGGAAAAGAGTCCAGAAACTCTGTCTTTGGCTGCAGGAGGAGTAATTTCCATCAGAGGTCAGTCAGGGAACCTGGAATTCAGGAGGAAGAGAGTTTGCTGTCAAGGAAGGGAGCTGTGAGAGAGAGGGCTGGACCTGCTGCCACGTGGCCACCAAAAATGGTAACTAGAGTTACTTTAGAAGTCTCTTATCTGTAAAATGAGGAAGCTGGTTTGAATGAATGGTTCAAAATTTGTCTGGCCACCTGAATCACCTGGGGAACTTCAGAAATGCAGGTTCCCAAGCTCCGCTTTGGACCGTGGTAAAGAACACGCCTCCCAATGAAGGAGATGCGGGTTCCATCCCTGGGTCAGGAAGATCCCCTGGAGAAGGGAATGGCAACCCACTCCAGTTTTCTTGCCTGGAGAATCCCATGGACAAAGGAGCCTGGCGGGTTACAGGCCACGGGGTTGCAGAGAGTCGGACATGACTGAGGGGCTGAACACACAGGCTTCACCTTGGACCCCTGCAGCAAAATCTTTAGGCTCTGGGATGGGGTATTCTCCAAGCTGCTGGGTGATCCTGCTCGGTCAGGTTTGAGAACTGTGGGCTGAAACCATGGCAACTGGCCTGGTGACTCAGACGCCCTGCCCCAGGGCGTTGGGTCAGACTCTGGGGATGCAGACGGAGAACTGCATCCTTGTCACTGCCCAGACAAGGGTTTTGAGGAAAGCCTTCCCATGGGAAAGGGAGGCAGAAAGGTATCCAGAGTTCAGTGAGAAAGTTATGGGGACTCTTCATGGGTATTCTTCCTAGAGCCTGAGAACAGGACACTGCCAGACTGGGACAAACCAGGACCACATACATGCTGGGGCCGGGGGCGGGGGGTGCCTAATCCATCCTCCTGAGCAAAGAGAAGCACCTGCTGCTTCTTCTTTTTTTAAATATGTATTTATTTGGCTGCTGCAGCAGATCTTAGAGCCTTAGTTACAGCACAGAGGATCTTCCATCTTCAGTCGCCGCACGAGGGATCTCTAGTTGTGCTGTGCGAACTCTAGTTGCAGCACGTGGGGTGTAGATCCCTGACCAGGAATGGAACCCGGGCCCCCTCCATTGGCCCCACAGAATCTTAGCCACTGGACCACCAAGGAAGTCCCAAGAGCACCTGCTTCTGCACCGAGGGACACCCCAACCCACTGAGGCCAGAGAGTCTGGTTTCCCCTCACGGAGCGTTCAAGCCCCACAAAGTCCAGCTGCCACCGGAAGGGCCGTAGATGATCCCTTGAAGTCAAGAAGGACTGAGGAATCTCCCATCAAGGCTCAGACCTCACGTAGGCCTGTGCCCAGAATGCACTGGGGTCTCATGTTTGGGCCCAGGTTTCTTAATGACCCAGCTTTGTGCTTTGACACGGAGCTCACACACCTTTGTGTTTCCAGGCTCCCGTGGGTTACCCTGGGAGACTCTGCAGGGACGAGAGAGGTGAGATTGCCTTTCTTTCCAGAGTCCCCACCTCGGGGTATCCCCCCACCCCTGTCGCTATCCTGCCCTGTCGAGTCAGTTGGCGGCTCTGGGCTGTATTTCACCCCATCAGGCACCGGGTGGGCACTGGCCATCCTGGACGGCCAGAGTGGAGGCCTGTGATCTGGGGATTTGCAGAAGCAGGACAGGTACCCATCTGCGGGCCTCGGCGCCTCTACCTGGACTGTGACTGCTTGTCTGGGATGTTGCAGGCTTGCCTCGCTGCAGGACCTGACTCAGGGTGGCCTCTTCCCTCCATCCCCGCCACATCCTCTCCGTGCCTGAGTGGTAGATGCTTGGACTGGGACTGGTGAGGCCTAGAACAGGACCTGCGGACAAGCTCCAGGGAACTGGCTCTGCTTCTGCGGCTCTTCTTCTGCTTCTGGTTGTCTCATGGATGTCAGCCCTGGATGCGGGGAGCACCGTGATGGACGTGTGTGCCCTGTACATGAGGACCACTCCCTACAGGGGAGACCGGACCCTGGCGTGTGCTCAGCTTGCTTGTCTTCTTTCTATTACCCCGGGGCCTTCTGTCCCTTCTGATGTCCTCATCCGTGGCCTGGCTCCTTAGCCACAGGGGTCCCTGCATCTCCCTGGCCGGGGCTACTGGTCTGACACATACTGTCCGTGTCGCCATCTCCCCATGACCCTCACCCGTCCTAAGTCAGGAACACCTGGACTTCCCTGGTGGTCCAATGGTAAAGAATCTGCCCACCAGTGCAAGGCACATGAGTTCAATCCCTGGTCCAGGAAGATCCCCATGTTCTAGTTAAGCCCACAAGCCGCAACTCGAGAAGCCACTGAGACGGGAAGCCCATATAGTGCATCAGAGTAGTCCTGGTTGGGACAGCTGAGAAAACGCACACAGCAAAAACCCAGCCCCGCCAACAGCAAATAAATACATGAAAATAGTACTATGATAACTGAATAAACTTTTTTTTTTAATGTCAGGAAGAACTAACTTTGTTGTTGTTGTTCCTCATCCCTGTGATGAGTCGTTAGTTATTTTAAAGGCCACATGTTAGCAAACCGTCATGCAGGGTAAATCAAAAATTTGTGCTTCTCACTCCAGGCTCTTGGGATGGTGGTCAGCAAGGACATTTAAGATCAGGAAGAAAATGAATTTTTTCATTTTGGTATTGTATGTTTCTGGATATTTCAGATGATGTGCACGAAGAAAGTTGGTGCTACCCTGGGGAAGGGGACACCACATGTCAGGGGCAGGCCCCCCCGCTCCCCTGCTCCCCTGACCACACACATACCACACAGCCATCTGGTCGACCTGGCTTTTTTTTTTTTTAACCCAAGCAGGGGGTTGGCTAGTGGTGAAACTAGGCCTAGAACTCGAGGCTCCCGAAACCCAGGGCTCTCCTCTGCACTCTCCTGCTGCCCTTGTTCACTTCCTTCCAGCAGTCCTGCTGTTCTCCTCTCTCCCCTCCTCTCCAGGCACGGCTCAGGCCATTGTGGCCCGGCCCCGTAAAGTCACCAGCTCGTGGCTCCCTGGTGTCTGGTGTGGCTGCCAGGCGTCGCCTCTGTTCACTCACTGGGCCTATTCACTGGCCCTGGCTGTGGCCCCGGGAGACGCGGGGGCATTGTTCAGTCTCGGAGGTGGTGGCAGCGCTAACAAAGTCCTCGAGGGCCGGGGGAGGGCGGGAGCGCCTTCCCAGAAGAGCAGAATGGGGGAGCCTGTCGGGGCTTCTCGGTTATGTCGCCGCAGCCCTGTCCCGTCTGGGCCCCTTTGAAAGCCGTCTCAACTGGGGGCAGATCCAGTTCCTTCTCGAGTTGAGCCCTTCCCGGTGTTTCTGTGGGGCCTCCCAGCCCCTCCAGCCTCCTCTCTGAGCTCCCCCTGCTCTGGGCTTACGGGCACTTGACTCTTGGCGCTCACCGCGTGGTGCTGTTGCTGTGCATTTGGGTTTGAGTCGTTTTCCGTTTCCTCCAGCCAGACTGGAAGGTGGGGCTCATCTGCTGCACCTTGACCTGGCCCAGAGCCGCTGGCCGTTCAGACACCAGCCTCTCCTGGGAGCCTGAGCTTGGCAGTTTATCTTACGATTAAGAAAATAAATCGGTCTGTTTAATGGTAATGGAGGATTTTGTCAGCATCGCCCCATTTTCCTCTCTATGAATGGTGACGCCAATATTTAAAAAAGGGGGAAAAGTATTAGGAATATCATTCTTACCCACTCACCCCTTCCTTCCATTAGGCAGTTTTCCCCTCACGGGTGAAAGTGAGTAAAAATGTTAGTTGATCAGTTGTGTCTGACTCTTTGTGACTCCTTGGACTGTAGTCTGCCAGACTCCTCTGTCTATGGAATTCTCCAGGCAAGAATACTGGAGTGGGTTGCCATTTCCTCCTCCAGGGGATCTTCCCGACCCAGGGATGGCAACCAGGTGTCCTGCATTATAGGCGGATCCTCTACCATCTGAGCCACCAGGGAAAGGGGCATAAATGTGATCAGAAGACCCCTGTCTGTTGAAATTCTCTCTGCTCTTTCTGGCTGGCATGGAAGAGAAACCCTCTTTGAAGACGCCCATCCCCACCCCGTAAGGCTGCCCCGCTCCCCTCCGACAGCAACCCCACCTTCCCTCCAGGCACTCAAGCTTCCCAAGCTCCCCCTCCTCTTAGCCTGTGAAACCCCACTTTCTGGAAGGGTGATTCACGCACCCAAAGTGTGATTCAAAGTCTTTGTGTTCTTTCTCTGGGTGATTTCCCAGTGTCATTGTGGCAAAATGGGACCTCTGCCATCCACTCACACCGGTGAGTGATTTCTCTAGTTCCCAGTCTCTTCACCTGGGAAGTAGGGTCGTAAACCCGCCCCCTGTCTCTTGGGGATGGGGGGCAAAGGAAGCAAGAGTGTACCCCAGCACTTTGTGACTGGTAAGATGGTGTCGTAAGACTCTACCCTGAGAGGTGTGTCAGGCTGCAGTGCAGGCAGGGGGCATGTTTTGGGCTCTAGCAGAGTTCTTGCCCTGTGTCCTAAGCTACACACGTTCCTAACCCACACGTCATGTCACCTGTCCCGTCCCCTGCGGGTCCCCCTCCCGACTCTGAAGTCCAGGTATCATCCTGTATCCCCCTCAGGACTCACTTCTGGGAAGGGAGGAGAGCCCGCAGGAAGGCCAGGTGGAAGGTGGACGAACCTCTTGACATTAGAAAGAGTTCCATGAGAGGAGCTTTCTTGAGGGCCATGGAGTTCCCTTCAGTTCCCTCATTTCCACCTCTGGACAGCAAGTCCGCCATCTCCTCCTCAGTGCGGGCAGCTCCACATGGCTGTGTCGAGAGCGCATCCTTTGAACGTCCCTCTTGTCCTCCGTGGGGACCCTGTCACACTTGCCCGCATGCTCATGGGACGAGCCCCAAGGGACACAGGAGCTGCCATCTAGGCTTTAAGGAGTGCTTTCTGATACCTTACACTTGAGAAGGGAACACGCTGTCTCAAAGAACTAGCCAGGAGTTCCACCAGCTCTGAAAGTCCCCCTGCAGCAGAGGAGGGGGGCTTATCCTGAGGACTGGATAAGCCCAGTCCAGTCCAAGCGGGACAGCATCTCGTGCAGAGAAGGGGAAGGGGGGGCGTTGGGGGATCCTGGAGGGAGCGGCCCTGCCCTCTATCCTTTCCATGGAGAAACCCCATCAGGTCTCCAGCACACACCCCAGAGTGCAGGGAACACCCCAGAAAGACACAAGAAGGTCCTTGCATCCAGGGGCCGGGGCCAGAGTGGGAAGCAGGGACCATGACACTTCTCACTGGACCACCGTGGCCCTGGGAGCCGGTCCATTCCAGGCAGCTGTGCGGCCATCACTGCAGCCAGTGAAGGACACGCCACCAGCCCTGGGGCCCGAGGGCGTCCACTCACAGGAGAGCACAGGGGCTTCCCTCTCCCGGTCGGTCCACCTGGACCCAGCCTCACTCCTGCCGGACTGTGGGTATCACTCACAGTCGACCCCCTCCTGCCCTGTCTGCCCTGCAGAGCTGCTGGACTCAGATCTCTCCCTCCTCAGGGTCCTCGCTCTCCATCCTCCCCTCCCCACTCCCCCAACCCCTCCTCCAAGTGGGTCTTGCTTCTAAAACCTTTGGTGTGAACCTTTTTCAAAAGAGCTTGGGGTCTTGCTCCTAGGGGGCCTTTCACGTCATAAGCCTGGAGACCTTCAAGGGCACGGTGACAGCAGTCTACCTCCTGCTTTCCCTGGAGCTCCTCCCTGGTCACCCTGGGGGCTGAGATCTCTGCTTGGTGTGGTGGTTCCTGGCATAACGGGGTCCCTGGAAAAAGACCTGGTTACTCCCAGTGCTCCCGTCTAGGAAATATGGGAGGGAAGGTTCCAGCCCAGCTTGAGCCTTGGCCCCGCCCACTTCTGTCTCCCTGCCTGTTGCAGGGGGACACTGACCACGCACCTGCCCCCCGCCTGGCTGGGCAGATGATGAATTGGGGCAGGAAGGAGAAACGTAAGCATGCTTCCCAGGTGGCCCTCCTGCAAGTGCAGGAGACACGATTCAGTCCCTGGGTTGGGAAGATCCCCTGGAGGAGGAAATGGCAATCTACTCTCCCATTCTTGCCTGGACAATCCTATGGACAGAGGAGCCTGGCAGACTGCAGTCCATGGGGTCACAGAGAGTTGGACATGACTGAGCACCTGAGCACGCATGAGAAACCTGTTTTCATCTGGTTTGGTTTGGCGTGAAGCAGCCTGTTGTTCATTGGTAGGCCTGGTACAGACGAGATGGGCTGAGGCTCACAGGGCCGCAGAGTCAGGAGTGGGGGGATGGGATGGATCGGGAGGTGGTCTGGGGGGTGAGGATGGAAGCAGAAGAAGGAACACAGTTGCGCAGGGCTGGCGAGCGGAGGAGTCTGGACAGGGCACAGAGCAGCACAGGGCTGGCGAGCAGAGGAGTCTGGACAGGATGCAGAGCAGCACAGGGTAGGCTCGGGGCTTGTAGGATGATCAGTCTTTGTCAAGGTCAAAGGGAGCACGAGGGTGGCCCTTGGACCGTGTTTACTGACGTCTTTGGCTTGCATGCCTGTTGTATTTTTAAATAATTTAGAAATTGTACTCAGTTACCTATAAATGTGAGAGTCCGCCTGTTCTTGGAAACAAATCAATATCAGGCAGCATTATTGTATTGTTTCCTAGAACTTCCATAACAAAGTAGCCCAAGCTAGGCAGCATGAATCCACAGGAGTTTGTTCTCTCGTAATTCCACAGGCTGGAGTCTGAACCAAGGTGTCACAGGACCATACCCGCTCTGAGACTCTGAACAGCCTCCCACCTGGCCGCCTCTCGCTTCCTTTTTCCTTTTTCCAGTATTATGGAGAAATAATTGATGTGCGTGACTGTATATGTTTAAGGCATATAGCATGATACTTTGAATTGCTCGTATTGTGAAATGATCACAGTGGGTGAGCTAACATCCCTCATCTCTACAGAAACAAGAAAAAGAAATGAAAAAGAAGAACTTTCTCCTTGTGATGAGAGAGCTCTTAGGAGTTGTCTTAACTTTCTTGCGTGTCATACAGGAGTGTTAACTATAGTCATCATTTTGTACATTGCATCCCCGGCAGTTAGTTATCTGATCATTGGAAATTTGGACCTTTCCACCAACCGCCTCCAGTCTTCTGATGGTTGCCAGCAGCGCTTGGCATTCCTTGGCTCACAGAGACATCACCCCAGTGTCTGCCTCCGTCATTACGTGGTCTTCTCCTCTGTGTGTATCTGTGTCTTCTCCCCTTATAAGGACACTACACGTGGGGTTAAGAGTCCAGCCTGTTTCAGTATAATCTCAGCTCGGTTCCGTCTGCAAAGATCTATTTCCAAATAAGGTCACATTCATAGGTACTGGGGGTTCGGACTTTACCTTATCTGTCTGGGGGACTCCATTCAGCCATAACCACGATCTTACAGCATAATCAGGCAGGTGTGAGTGACAATCGCCTGCTTGAGACAGGCCTCCAGGATCGCACAAAGCCTGTGGACGTGTGCAGCCCCTCACTCCGGGCAGATTCATGTCCGGGTCTCCTGCCAGTTGTTTGTCCCCCGCATCCCACCCACTGCTTCCTGGTTCGAGTCCTATCCACGTCTTCACTCCACAAGGCCCTTCCTTCCCAAAGCCACCCCAGTAAGCATCTTCAGGGTGATTCTAGCTCTTGCCTGCCCACAGTGGCAGTTTTCACATCACACATTTTGACAGTAACAGCGTGTCTGGTCTGGTCCTTGGTGTAGTTATGACTTCTGACCTTCATCTCTGCTGAGTATGAACTTCCTTATGTCTTATCCCAAGGACTATGGGATCCACTCCACACACTCTCGACACCATGCTTTGTAGGGGAGGGAGGGGAGATTCAATGGTCTTGGACTAAATATGAAAATCACATCTGACAAGTGTGTATAAGTCTTATCACCCGACAACTTCTGAACTGTCCCTGTCACAGCAAGGGGGACTCTGGCCACAACTCAGGTTGGGTGGGGCAGGGATTTCTAGACACAACCAATTCTAAGGGATTAGAAGTAGTTTACGCAAGCTTGTCCCCAGCATTCAGAATTGAATCATTTAGATTCTTGCCCTGTGAGACTCTCAGCACTTGCAGCTCGGAGCCCTTTTCTCCATGTCAGCAAATCGCTCACACCCTTTGTGGTTCCTCCTCTACCCCAGGCCTCTCTTCTTCTCCGTCGACACCCACCCAAGTGGTCAAGCAGCACACGTTCCCTCTCGAGTCCTACAAGCAAGAGCCTGAGCGACTGGAAAATCGTATCTATGCCTCCTCTTCACCTCCGGACACAGGCCAGAGGTTCAGCCCGTCCTCCTTCCAGAGTGCAGCCAGGCCTCCATCAGCATCGCCGACACATCCTTCTCCCTCCAAATCTGTAAGTCTGGGCCTCCTCCTGGGGGCCAGGTCGCCAGGCGTGGGAGGGAGGGCAGAGTCTGGATATAGCTGAAGCTAAGGCTGGGCACTCCTGACATCTTGGGTGTATTTTATCATAAATCACAGACTAAGAACAAAAAGTGACGAGAGCACAATTGTTGTTCAGTTGCTAAGTCGTGTTTGACTCTGTGGCCCCATGGGCTGTAGCACACCAGGCTTCCCTGTCTTTCACGATCTCCCGGAGCTTGCTCAGACTTGTCCACTGAGTCATTGATGCCATCCATCCATCTCATCCTCTGTCAACCCCTTCTCCTTCTGCTTTCAGTCTTTCTCAGCATCAGGGTCTTTTCCAGTGAGTCGGCTCGTTGCATCAGGTAACCAAGGTGTTGGAGCTTCAGCTTCAGCATCAGTGCTTCCAATGAACATTCAGGGTTGATTTCCTTTAGGATGGACTGGTTTGATCTCCTTGCAGTCCAAGGGACTCTCATAAGAGCACAGTAGGCAAGTGGACATCAAATGGACAGTAGCTTCTGGAACATGGCCAGGAAAACTTTTTTGCTGTCCTAGCTTCTTTTTAAAAATCAGTTACTAAAAGCTTTATTTGAATTTGTCATGATTGGGATACTAAAGTAAAAAATCATAGGCAAAGCAAAAAAATATTGTTTTTTTAATAGAAATTTTTTTCTAGCTTTTTAAGATTTAGAGTCTGACATCATTTGACTTGGAAAGCAGTCTTGGAAAGATGAGGCTTTCCAAGCAGAGTGGGTTAGTGAAACGGGTGTCTTTGCGTCCTTCAGGGGATCAGAACTAGTGGATGTGAATGGAGGAGGATGGCTTAATGCCAGCACTTGAACACTCTGCATTTTAACACCGTGGGCCTGAAGTGTGGGGACCACCATCACTGCCTCGTAGTTTATGTTGGGACCGCAGACATGCACTGTCATTCCTGTGCCCAACAAGGATATAAAAACCACATCACTGAAGTCTTTGCATATGGATGTAACTAGTCTAGTCAGTGTGGGATTAGTTTCCAGCAGGTGCTGTAACAGAGGAGCACAAACTGGGGGGCTTGAAACAACAGGAAGCCATCATCTCGTGTTCTGGAAGCTGGAAGCCTGAGATCAAGGTTTTGGCAGGACCGTGTGCTCACAGAAGTCTCAGGGGGCGGCGGGGTAGGGCAGAGCCTTCCTTGTCTGCCCAGCTTCCAGGAGCCCCAGAGTTTTCTTGGTTTATGGCAGCTTTCTTCCAGTCTGTGCTTGCATCTTCACTTGCTGTCTTTACTCGGACTCTGTTTGTGTCCAGATTTTCCTCTCATAAGAACGTCATTCATATTGGATTAGGATCCAACTTGGTGGCTCAGATGGTAAAGAATCCGCCTGCACTGCAGGAGACTTGGGTTCGATTCCTGGGTTGGGAAGGTCCCCCAGAGACAGGAATGCCAATTCACTCCAGTATTCTTGCCTGGAGAACCCCATGGACAAAGGAGCCTGGTGGGCTACAGTCCATGGGGTCTTTGGGCTGTAGCCCAAAGAGTCAGATACAACTGAACAACGAATAGTAACTCAGTATGACCGCTTTATACATAGATAGGTATATCCTTGGCTACACCAGGTCTTCGTTGCGGGATGTGGGATCTAGTTCCCTGACCAGGGCTTGAACCCAGGCTGCCTGTGTTGGGAGTGCAGAGTCTTAGCCACTGAACCGCTGAACCGCCAAGGAAGTCCCTGGATTTTTTTTTTTTTTTAAGATTTATTTGTTTATTTTTGGGTGTGCTGGGTCTTTGTTGCTGCACGTGGGCTCTCTCTCGTTGCTGTGAGAAGAGGCTGCTCCTCATCGCACTATGTAGGGTTCTCATTGCGGTGACTTCTCTTATTGTGGGGTGCCATCTCTAGAGCATGGGCCCTGTAGTTGCAGTGTACGGGCTTTAGTTGCCCCGAGGCATGTGGGATCTTCCTGGACCAGGGATTGAATCCGTGTCCTCTGCATTGGCAGGCAGGTTCTTAACCACTGGACCACCAAAGAAGCGCGACTTTTAAAAAAATATTTATTTATTTGGCTGCCCCGCGTCTTAGTTGCAGCATATAGAATCTAGTTTCCTGACCAGAAATTGAACCCAGCCCCCCAACATTGGGAGCACAGTCTTAGCCACTGGACCATTAGGGAAATCCCAGGACGACCTCTTTATAACTTAATGACCTCTGCAAAGACCCGATTTCCAAACAAGGTGGCATTCATAGATGTTAGTGGTTAGGACCTCACAAAGCTTCTGGGGGGACACCATCTACCCATAAAACTTGCTGCCTTTGGGGAGAAAGAAGATGTGTTAGTCTGGCAGAGAACCTACCATGAGTCTTCTTGTTTGTCCAATGATTACTTTATTAGATGTGAGCTTAGCAGAGTATTGTTTTAAGTGCTGAGGGATAAAATGTAAGGTATTGTCTCTGCCCTCTGGGGCTTACGGTCTTACTGGGAACAGAATAACACTCAGATAAAGCAATTAAATCAAAGCGGAAGGTAGGTTGGCTGGGGGTCAGGGGGGAAACAGTCCACACTGCAGGGGGGTGGGAAGGGGAAAATCCTGGTGTCTGATGAGGGTAAGGAAGGAAGACTTGAGTGACTGTAGGGCCTTCTGGTGGTGGGGCAGGCACTGTCTGAGGGTTCCTGGTGATCCGGTGGAGATTGGAGACAGGAAGACCAGGAGGCCCCTTAGCACTCAGGGCCCAGGAGGAAGGTCATCCATGTTCCTGGTGTGAATGAGAAGAGATCTTGGGTTTCTGCTCTCCCGGGCATTTAGCACAAAGACTTGGTCATAGAGATACTAGAAGAAATTTGTCCAAAAACAGGGATCATTAGGTAACTGAAGGTTATCGAAAGCAGGGAGCTGCTACTCCCCTTGGGCTGGAGAAATGTGAGGGGACCCCATCAGGTGGGAGGTGGGACCAGTGTGTCTGCCTGGCAGGAAGGAGCTGGGGCCACAGAGGAGGAGCAGCCACTGGCCTGAGCTGCCGTTGGAGGCAGAGGGATAGGAAGCCTGGCATCTCCGTGGCTTCCTGCCCTCCACCCTGTGCCTAGCCTGCCTAGAGGCCCGCGGGCCCAGAGACCTGAGAGGGAGCTGGCAGGGGACCGGAGCAGGGAGCCGAGAAGGGAGTGACCGAAAGAGAGGCCGGGGTGGAGGAAGTCTGTTCAAAGCATCGGCTTCTTCTCCCGGACCTGGGATGACGGTCAGTCCCATGGGAGAAGAGACGCTGGTTTGAATCGGACGTGGTTATTTGGGCTTTAGATCATTTGAAGTGATGGTGCAGACACAGACACAGGGTTTTTCCACGATTTCAGAAGTTCTGTGCACAGACTGAGCCCACAGCCTTTCCCACCTTAAATGAGAGAGCATTCAGAGGACGTTCTAAGTCTGCTTTCAGCACCCCTTCCCCAACCCCTGATTGTGAATAGACAGTGATATTCTTCTTTTTTTTAACCTTTCTTTTTTATTTTTTAAATTATGAAAATATGATAACACACTTACAGAACACTTGGTAAATACATAACAAAGTTACATGTAGTTTCACAATATATTACAATTGTTTGTTAAGTAGATAAATGAAGATGTTTAGATGCAGTTTCAATATCAAACTCTCAGAAATCAATAGAATGAATGTACAAAGAAGTAGTAGGGCTCCCGAGGTGGCTCAGATGGCTAAGAATCTGTCTGCAATGCAGGAGACCGGGTTCAATGCCTGGGTTGGGTAGATCCCCTAGAGAAGGGAATGGTTCCTGGGAAATCCCATGGACAGAGGACCCTAGTGAAAGTCGCTCAGTCATATCTGACTCTTTTAGACCCCATGGACTATATAGTCCATGGAATTCTCCAGGCCAGAATCCTGGAGTGGGTAGCCTTTCCCTTCTCCAGGGGATCTTCCCAATCCAGGAATTGAACTGGAGTCTCCCGCATTGCAGGCAGATTCTTTACCAGCTGAGCCATAAGGGAAGCCCAAGAACACTGGAGCGGGTAGACTATCCCTTCTCCAGCAGATCTCCCTGACCCAGGAATCGAACCAGGGTCTCCTGCATTGCAGGCAGATTCTTTACCAACTGAGCTACGAGGGAAGCCCCATATGTATATTTTACCACATTAAAAAAAAATGATCCAGTCAACAGTACAATGTTTATAAAGTTTGAGCTTCAGAAATTCAGGGTGATCACCCGAGATTCCCCACTTATGTTTTGAAATGATATGTTTCAAATTGGAAGACAGTGTTCCACTGGCTATGAACATGAAACAGGAGCCTTAATCATGTTTAAGTTTTATCACCCAAGGCCTCCAGGGGCTCCTTCAAGCATACTGGTCATAACCCCTGCAGCTGTGTTTGGCCCTGGTCTCTGCTTTCAGCAGCCTTTGGCAGGAGGGCTGGTGATGGATTCGGGTTCATCTAAGTGTTTCTTTATAATTGGATTATGTTGAATGTCCTCATGTGCTAAATTCCTTAAGAACTTGGCTGATTTCATGCATTTGGTTACCGGCAGAATCTTCATAGAGGAATGTGAGTTGCTTAAAGGCTTCTATCTGCTTGAAAGTATTTAGATATAATTTATCTCTGCCTTTTGGAATAAAAAGACACTTACTGTAAACATTGACCATGAAGATCACTTTTATAAACTTTGTTCCCATGAATTTTATTCTAAAATTAGAAAGGGGATGAGGGCAATGAATTCGTCTTTGTAGAAGTACTCATTTTACCGTTTATTTACTCAGCAAATATTTATTAAGCAACTATTGGGTGCCAGACACTGGGCTTGGGAAGGTTGATGGGTTGACAAGTGTGTGAGTGGCTCTCATGAGGCAGAGATGGTATTCTCTTCATCTATTAGCAGCACTTTATGCTTGGGAGGGCTTTGATAAATAGCTCAGCACTCACTGAACAAAGGTTTTCCCTGGTAGCTCAGCTGGTAAAGCATCTGCCTGTAAAACAGGAGACCTGGGTTCTATCCCTGAGTTGAGAAGATGCCCTGGAGAAGGGATAGGCTACCTACTCCAGTATTCTTGGGCTTCCTTCAGCTGGTACAGAATCTGCTCGCAATGCAGGAGACCTGGATTCGATCCCTGGGTTGGGAAGATCCCCTGAAGAAGGGGACAGGTATCCACTCCACTATTCTGGCCTGGAGAATTCCATGGACAGAGGAGCCTGGTGGGCTGCAGTCCATGGGGGTCACAAAGAGTCAGACATGACTCAGTGACTTTCACTTCCACTGAACAAAAGGAAGGAGCTTTTATCTATCTGAGGTGGTGGTGTTGTTTAGTCTCTCCATCATGTCCAGCTTTTCGTGACCCCATGGACTGTAACCCGACAGGCTCCTCTGTCCATGGGATTTCCCAGGCAGGAATACTGGAGCGGGTTGCCGGTTCCTTCTCCAGGGGATCTTCTCGACCCAAGGATCAATCTCGTGCCTCCTGCATTGCAGGTGAATTCTTTTCCACTGAGCCACCTGGGAAGCCCACCTTGGGGAGGGGGGTATAGACAGGTAAATAGTTACAAGAGAATTTGATAAAACTATGCATGGGAGAAAATTCCTAGTCTGGTCTTGGGGAGTGGAAAAGCCAATCCCGGAGGAAGGAAGTGGAAACTTTTTTCAGCAGCAGAGAGCAACAATCAACTCTGCATTTTAGGATGATCCCCGTGGTTGGGTGTGGAAATGAGACTGGATGTGGGTACAGGAGGAGTTCAGATGAGATGCCATGTGAAATGATCTGGGCCTGGTGGCAGCTGACGGTGGAAAGAAGGGGAGGGGACTGGTGTTAAAATGTAAAGAGCTATTTAAGAGGTCAGGTTGAAATGGATTTGGTATGCAGCGATTGACTAGTTGAGGGGACAAAAGAGAAGAGTGCATTGGAGAAGGAAATGGCAACCTACTCCAGTGTTCTTGCCTGGAGAATCCCAGGGACAGGAGAGCCTGGTGAGCTTCCGTCTTAGGGGTCGCACAGAGTCGGACACGACTGAAGCGACTTAGCAGCAGCAGCAGCAAGGATGAGCGCAAAGATTTTGCCTTGGGAAACTGGATGGATGGTGGTTGTATTTTCTGGGATAGGGAACAGAGGAGGAGGCAGGCTGTGTGCAGGTGTGTACATGTGTATAAGTGCACACGCATGTGTGTTAGCTGGTAGTGGTACAACAAAGTCCCCAGGAGATAATTAAGTGGAGGTGTCCAAAGGTGAATCTGGAGCTAGAAATTAAGATTTTTGCTTATTTGTTTTTATTTATTTATTTGTTGGCTGTACCACACAGCTTGCAAGATCTCAGTTCCCCGACCAGGGATTGATCCTGGCCCCTAGCAATGAAAGCCCTAAGCATTAGGCAACCAGGGAACTCCCTGGAAATTAAGATTTTTTTAATCATCAGAATGTAAATGGTAACCCTCACCATGATAGTAGATGAAATAATCCAGAGAGATGTATCATAGGTGAGAAGAGAGCCAGAAAAACGTGGATATTTGAAGGACAAAGGAAAGGATCCCAAATTATCTAGAAAACAGGCAGAAAACCAGGCAAACACAGCATCACGGAAGCACAAGTACTGTGTTTTGTGGTGTATCATGCATTTGAAGGGCACGGTCAGTGACGTTTCTGGCTGTGGGACGTAAGGACTGAGGTCATCTGTAACCTTGGCAGGAGTACTTCGAATGGCAAGGTCAGGAGCGGAAGCCATGTGATGTGGGTGAACGATTAAGAGCTGAAGACATGGAGGCCTTAGTGTAGAAAACTCTTTCCAGGATCCTGGCTTTGAAGCCGGGGGAAGATGGGGCTGCAGCTGGAAGAATGAAGGTGATGGTTTGTTCCCATAAAGGGGAATAGAGTTAAACACCAACAGGGAAAGAGTTAGTAGGAAGCGAGCAGGTAAAGATAGAAGGAGGGACTTCCCTGGTGGTCCAGTGGTTAAGACTTCCAATGCAGGAGGTATGTGTTCGATTCCTGGTCAGAGAACTAAGATGTCACACACCAAAGCATGGCAAAAAAAAAAAAAAAAAAAAGGGAAAAGCAAGCATGCCATCTGTGCTTGTAAAGGACACAGGTGAATTTTCTTAGGAGGTGGGAGCACGTGATGGGGGTATTCGTCTTGAACCGAAGGAAGAATCGGGAATCCCTGTTGGCTCAGTGGTAAAGAACCCACCTGCTAGCACAGGAAGCACAGGTTCGAGCCCTGGGCCTGGAAGACCCCCTGGAGGAGGGCATGGCAACCCTCTTCAGTATTCTTGCCTGGAAGATCCCATAGACAGAGGAGCCTGGTGGGCCACAGTCCATGAGGTCACAAAGCGTCGAACACGACTTAGCGACTAAATCATCCAGCAAAGGAAGAAACGTCTTTTGGGGGTTGAAAATTTTATGTGCAAGTGTTAAAGTGATCAGTACTTATCCAATTTCCTTTCTACAGTCACTCCATGCACCCCCTGTTTTCTTCTATGGAATTTCACTCTTGACTTGTGTCTTGAATCAGAGTCCCTAGAAGCAGAGCCCGAGACGGGGCTTCAGGCGCAAGCGTGTTTATTCATTACAGAGAGCTCTCAGAAGAAAAATCTAAGGAGCCGGGAAAGGAAGGAACAAAGCAAGGGTGTGGCTTCAGATGAGGTTGAGCCTCAGCTGTTCAACAGGGGAGCTCTGCAGTATAAACTGCCCCAGGAGGTGCTCTGCCTCAGGGCGAGGAAGCTGGGCTTTTATATCTTTTTTTTAATATTTATTTTTATTTACTTGGCTGTCCCAGGTCTTAGTTGTGGAACATGGGATCTTAAGTTGCAGCATATGGGGCCTAGTTCACTGACCAGGGACTGAACCCAGGCCCTTGGCACTGAGAGTGCGGAGTCTTAGCCACTGGACTACCAGGAAAGTCCCTGGGCTCTTATTATCTTTATATGGAATGGTTGCCATCAGCTCTGGGATGCCCTGGGTGAGGAAAATGCACCTGCCAGCTGGGATGGCGCTTACGGGGCAGTCCTGTAAGGAGGTTGCAGGTTTGGGCCATTAGCAGCAGCCCCCTGCCCAGCCCGCCAGTGACAAGGACCCCAGGACACCTGCCGCAGCCTGGAGTCTCTGATGCCTCCTCTCCCGCCTGCTCGATTCCCATGGCCAGCAAGGTTGGGTCCTGCGTCAGTCTTCCCACCGCTGCATAACACACCTCCCCCACACTTAAGACAACAACCATTGATTTAGCTCACCATCCTGTGGGCCAGCAATTTGGGCCGGGCATTCTTCTGGCCCCAACTGTGCTTACTCACCCATCTGTGGTCACTTAGCAGGTCACTTGGGGACTGGCTGGACCAGAGTGGCCTCGGCCAGAACAGCTTGTGTCTGTTCCATGCGGTCTCCTCCTGCAATCGGGTAGACTGGGCGTGCTCTCATGACCGTGCTGGGGCTCCCCACGACAGGGAGGTCTATCCAAGGCTTCTTGAGGTCAGACTCAGAATCGGGGCTCTGTAGCCCCTCCCATCCTGGGGTAGAACCTATGTGCTCTCCCCTTGGGTCTGGGCCTGTGGATTCCTTTGGCCGACAGAACACATCAGAAGTGACCATCGCATGGCAGGGACTTGGACACAGGGTGTGGGCCAGTTCTGAAATCTACCTTCTTTCTTATCCCTTGATTCCAGCAACTGGGTCTGCAGGTGAACACGTGACCTGCTCGAGTCTAGAGGCTCATGGATCTATATTTAAGGAGTCTAATTTAGATGCTGTACCTCGCTGAGAGTAACTTCCTGTTAAGCAGACTGCTGCAGTTTGTGTTCCTGCAGAAACAGAGACTCTACGGTAGAGATTCCTGTGCAGGATGTTTATCGGGCTATCCTTTTAGGATCGACACCTGTGGGAGGAAGGAGGGAGAGGGATGGGCAGAGAGAGAAGCTACGGTGCAGTGCCGTCTCAACACAGTCCTCCCCAGACCTTGGGGAGCATCTCCTGTTGACCCCAAGTTGGACGAAGGAGCCAGCCTTTACACCTTCATCACCAGTCGTTAGATGGCAGCTGTCCTGGAAGAGGCTCGACCCCAGGCAAGGCAGCCCTCTCCAGCCAAGGGCTGTCCTTGCTGAGAGTTGAGGGTCACCAGTTGGCAGGTTCCCAGCATCCAGGGGAAAATTCTTCATTGTTGCAAGGGGGCCAGAGTGGTAGAGTTGTTGCTGCTGCTGCTAAGTTGCTTCAGTCGTGTGCGACTCTGTGTGATCCCATAGATGGCAGCCCACCAGGCTCCCCCGTCCCTGGGATTCTCCAGGCAAGAACACTGGAGTGGGTTGCCATTTCCTTCAATGCATGAAAGTGAAAAGTGAAAGTGAAGTTGCTCAGTCGTGTCTGAACCTTAGCGACCCCATGGACTCAGCCTACCAGGCTCCTCCGTCCATGGGATTCTCCAGGCAAGAGTACTGGAGTGGGGTGCCATTGCCTTCTCCGGTGGTAGAGCTGACCCTTGAGTAGTAACACAGGTTTGAACTGCATGGGTCCACTGGATGCAGATTGTTGCTGATAGTAAATCCTGCAGTACTGCCTGACCCGAGGTTGGTTGAATCCTTGGATGCAAGACAACAGATACGCAGGAACCATGTATAGTGAGAGTTGACAGCAAGTTACACTGGGTTTCCCACCGCGTGAAGGCTCAGCACCCCTAACCCTCAACTGTGCATCACAGCCTCTAGGATGTGGACTTATTCTCTGTTTTTCCAATTTATTTGTATATTTCTTACATAATATTATTTATTAGTGGTTGTGCTGGGTTTCCATTGCTGGGCACAGGCTGCCTTCCTGCAGCAGGCAGGGGCTACTCTTCACTGTGGTGCAGGCTTCTCACTGCAATGGTCTCCTCTGTTGCAGAGCACAGGCTCACTAATTATGGCCCACAGGCTCAGCTGTTGCATGGCGTGTGGAATCTTCCCGGACCAGGGATCGAGCCCACGCCCCCTGCCCTGGCAGGTGAATTCCTATCCATTGCACCACCTGGGAAGTCCCTATTTTTCCAGTTGATGATACCAAAATTCTGATAGATGAACATAAGTGTTGTCATATCTCTCCTTATGAGATAGTATGTAACTAAACTGAAGAAAAGGGTTCAGGATGACTGGTTGGGATTGAATGAAAGAGGTTTCCTTAGGCCCAGAGGAAAAGGGACTAAAGCCTCCAGCTGATAACCATCACCAGTATCCCAGCAGTAGGAGTGAGCCACCATGGAAGTGGATAGTCCAGCCCCAGCCAGGCCTTCTGATGAGACCACGCCCCAGCCCATACCTGCACCAGGACCACCCACTGAGCTGCTCTTGAACTCCTGACTGCAGAAACCATCAGACATCACATATCAGTCTGCTGGGGCTGCTGTAGCAAAATATCACCTACTGGGTGACTTAAACTACAGAAATTTATTTCTCCGGTTCTGGAGGCCCGAAGTCCAAGTTCAGGGCAGGTTTGGTTTCTCCTGATGGCTCACTCCTTGGATACAGATGACTGCTGTCTCGCTGGGTCCTCACCTGGCCTCTCCTGCATACACGCACATCCCGGGTGTCTCTTCCTTCTTACAGAAACCCCAGTCCTATTGGATCAGGGGCCCACCCTTACAACATCATTTGACCTTAATTACTTCTTTAAAAGTCCTATCTCCAAATAAAAGCCCATTGAGGGTTAGGGGTTCAACATAAGAATTTGGGGAGCAGGGGGAAACAATTCAGTCCATAACAGATATTAAAATATTATTGTTGTTTTAAGTCATTGAGTTTTGGGGTGATTTGTTACATATCAAAAGATAACTAATACTTATTTGATCATGTTTGTGGGAAGGAAACAGCTCAGTAGATTCAGAAAAGATAATAAACTCAGGAACTTTGGGTTCTTTTTAAAAACTGGTCATCTCCCCACAAATTACTCACCAAGGTCCCTTGTTTTTTCAGTATGACTATTTGGAAAGAAACTGCTAACCAGTTTTCAAGATGCTATTTGGAATAATTAGCCCCTTTTTAAAAATAGACAGCCCTTTAAACATCTGAAACTATTTCAGATCACTTGACATCAAGGAGTCAAGATTTTCTATGAACTACTTTGTTTTATATTTCTGTCTGCCATGTAAAAGAGCAAGTTATAACCTAATAAGGTCTTGACGTTAGGACTGTCTGCCCAGGAATGGTAAACTAACAGTTTCATCATCTGTTACTCACAACAGATTAGATAATTTAAAAATAGTTTGAAAAAAATTCACATTGGGTCAAGGAATAGAAGCTGCTGAGAGACACGATTCACAATGGGGCTGGTTATCACGAGAGCTGGAGCTCGGACAAGTGCTGCCTGTGTGTTGAAGAGGCAGGTAGAGAGCATCTCTTCTCCCAGCTGTCAGGAAAAGGTATCATAACTGGCATTGTTCCTGGGTTCCTGCACTGTTGGAATCATGCCTGGATGAGCGGAAAGAAGGCAGAGCCAGAATAAGAGAGACGTACTTGGCTGAGAGCTTGGTGCATTTCCTGAGCTGTGGCCTGAGGCTGCGGGATCCTCATTTACTCTGTTCCCCCAGGGTAGCTGCAAGGAGAAGGGGATGACAGAGGACAAGATGGTTGGATGGCATCACCGACTCAATGGACATGAGTTTGAGCAAGCTCCAGGAGATACTGAAGGACAAAGACACCTAGCGTGCTGCAGTCCATGGGGTTGTAAAGAGTCAGACATGACTGAGCAACTGAACAGCTAGGGTAGCTGAGATCCAAGGAGAAGACAGTGGATCTTTTTACCTCAACATTTTTTTAAAATATTTATTTATTTATTTATCTGCCTCGGGTCTTAGTTGCAGCACATGAAAACTTCACTGCGTCATGCGGGGTCTTTCCTTGTGGTGCACGGACTCTCTAGTTGTGGAGAGTGGGCTCAGGAGTCATGGTGCTCAGGCTTAGTAGCTCCATGGCCTGTGGGATCCCAGTTCCCCCATCAGGGATCGAACCCATGTCTCCTGCATTGCAAGGCAAATTCTTAACCACTGGACCACCAGGGAAGTCCCTCAGCATTTTTTTTTTTTTTTTACAGCTTGATAAATGCCCTGGCTGTGTCACCTCCCCAGGGGCCCAAGAAGGAACTCATTCCTTCACCAGTTATATCCTAAGACCTTGCCATGTGCCTGGCACTGAGCACTCAAAGATGGCTGAGATAATTCCTGTTCTTGAAAATCTCCCAGAAAGAAGTAAATCCTGCAGAATCAGGACCCTGAGCGAAAGCACCGAGGGGCACCTTCCACGTCTTCACTCTTGGGTCACAACCTAACAGATGGTAGATTGGCTTTGAAAGACTCACAGGTCCCACGACCACGCACATGGAAGTGCTGTGGTCCCAGAGACACAAGTGTGGGGTAAAAAAATGTAAATTTCCAGTGGTGGATTATTAGACTGTGTTGGCTGATGGAGCCAACCCTTCTTGTGGTTAAATCTGCCATCAGGACAGCGGCCACCTTAGGTTGCACCCTGGGGGCGCAACCCTGCTTCAACCTGGCAGAGGCAATGGTTAAAATGTTGGGATGTTCACTGGAGTTTATCACAGGGATCTACAAAAAGTACCCATACCCAGGGGCAGAGTCCATCACGGTCATCTTTTCCCCTCACGTGGGCTGGTATGAGGAACGTCACCTGAATAACAGACTGGACATATCCCTGCTGAAGAAAGGATCTACCATCACCAATTTTGTGAAGCTGGGGGCAGAAGCCAGCCTGCAGAGGGTGCCTGAGTGGGTGTGAGACGACAGAGGATGGACAGAGAATGTGGACCTCTTTGTCAGGAAGTTTAGCGTGAAGGGGAGTCGTGAATAAGGACTGTGACTGGAGGGGGCATCTAGAAGGGCATTTCTTTTAAAAGACGGGTGTGTCTTAAGCATGGACGTACACTGGTGAAAGGGGTTACAAGTTGCTGAATCTTCAAGGCTTCTCTCCCCATGCTTCTGTTCCAGAGGAACGTAGGGCTTACCTCACAGGATTGTAATGAAGATAACCGAGATAATCTGAGTAAAGTGACCCAAAGGATCCTGAGCTAGCCTTGACTTGAACTGAACTGAACCAAGGCAACTGGGTTCCAAAACCCACATTCTTACTGTCTTATCACTAAGAAGTCTCAGAGTTTGCAGCCTTGCCCACCACACACTGACTCAGCATCTTAACCTGCATCCCTAACTCAGGGGTTGGCACCCTCTGGCCCATGGGCCAAACCTGTTTTTGTCATGAACGTTTTATTAGTATGTGACCACAGTTATTCATTTACGCATATACTCTAGCTGTTGTCATCAACAGCAGAGGTGAGTAATTGCAGTGGAGACTGGGTGGCCTGCAAAATATTTACTTCCTGGCCTTTTTTCAGGAAAAATAAAAGCCAGCTTCTGACTAATCTGTGCCAGAGGTTCCCTTTGCTGCCACATAGTTTGTTGCTAAGACATCCCATGCAGAGTGGCAGAATGAGGCTGGTCTCCAGAAAGGCAAGAGACAGGCCAGAGAGCTTTGCCCCCACCAGATGCATGGGGTGTGTCCCTCTGGGGAGAGCGAGTGGGTTAATCACCAGTTACACCCACAGGAGGCCCGGAAATTAGAGTGGTCGAAAAGATGGCAAACCAGCAAACAGTCCTGTAGAGCTAGGACTGAAGGGCTCAAATTTCCCTGCCTCTCAGATCACTATAACATGATGCGATCTGCTTTTGGAGTGAACTAGGGATATTTGGAATAATGTGACCTCAAGATGGAAGGGCCCTTATTCTTCCCCTTAACCTCCTTGAGTTAAGAAATGATCAAATTTGATGCAAGCAGCACAGGGGAGCATCATCGACTTTTCTTTTTTATGATTTTATTTTTTGACGGCATGTGGGATCTTAGTTCTCTGACCAGGCATTGAACCCACACCCCCTGCCTTGGAAGCAGAGTCTCAACCCCTGGACCGCCAGGGAAGTCCCGAGCATCATAAACTTCTCATTGGCCACCCTGGCAGTGGTTTTCCAATGAGTGTGTTGGTCAGACTTGCATTTTAATAGAAGGACGACTCCAGGGATGAGCTGGAGGTTGGATTTCATGGGAGAAAGACAAAGCAAGCTGACCCATCAACAAAGTCCTACCAGAGTTCAGTGAGAGATGGCAAAGCACTGAATTAAGACCACAGGAGTGGGGATTTGGAAGAAGGGATTAATTATAAAAGAATCTAAGAGATACATGGCGTATGGAAGGAGGGGTCTAGGGTGACTCTCCAGGTTTTGGCATGAAAGGATGGATGGCTATGTCATCAAATTAGGAAGGGGAAATAGATGTGGGGATGAAGGACAAGTTCCATCTGGGTCACTCTCTCTTTGATTGTTTTGGAATGTCAAATGGAGTTGTCAGGGGCCTGGATATAGAGTCTGGGGTGGAGAAGGAGAAGTTAGAAAAATGATCCTCTTTGTTCACTTTATTTGCCATTTATTAAGTCAAAGGACTCAAGACTCTGAACACCTTTACCTGTGTGACTGCTAGTGCCAGGAAGAAAACATAGCTTCATCCCATAAGGGGCACTTCACCAACACAGTTGTACAAAAATGCATTTTAGGGGCTGAACATTCAATGGTGGAAAAATTACTGTACCTAATCATGCATTCTCAACGGGCTTGTCTTGATTTGCATTTAGATGGGAATTCCTTTAGCTCAGAACCAAGACTATCCCTAACTCACAGTATTTAGAAAAGCATTAACTTTAGCTGGTAAAAGTACCACTGGTACAACAGTAACACAAACCATAACACCAGTATTAATAGTGTGCCTTTAATGGCTCAGTAGGAATTGGCTGCTGGAATGGTGGAAAGGTTTAGCACAAGCCTTCCTTGACATCTCTCTGAGAATGGAGTGCCTGCCCAGTTAATGAATGACACCCAAATTCTGCAGCAGGCCTGGAGTAAACCTGTTTCAAGGGGGTGTGTGTTGTAACATTTTTTCTACTTTTTTTTTTTTTTTCTGTTTGCTCCACTTGCATGGCGTGGGGATCTTAGCTTCCCGACTAGGAATCGAACCCAAACCTCCTGCAGTGGCAGCACAGAGTCTTGACCACTGGACCTTCAGGGAAGTCCCGCCACTGTTTTCCATGAGGCTTAGCATGGAACTCTAAACCAGTGTTGTTTTGAGTCTGGAGTAAGAATAATATCTGCTCATCTTGAGCGTGATGAAATCAGAGGATATTTTATTCAGAAAAAGGAAATTGAAGCAAGTAGTTCAATAAAAAGCCCTCCAAGGAACCACAGAGGGTAAGGTTCAAATATGATTTCTACATCTGGTCCAATGCTTTCCTCTCCACACGGTGTCTCAAAAGCAAGTTAAAAGTCCATCGCTTGTGATGTTTTCATTTGCAAATTGGTAAGACTATTCAGTGATCACTTTGCCAACAAAGGTTCGTCTAGTCAAGGCTATGGTCTTTCCTGTGGTCATGTATGGATGTGAGAGCTGGACTGTGAAGAAGGCTGAGCGCCGAAGAATTGATGCTTTTGAACTGTGGTGTTGGAGAAGACTCTTGAGAGTCCCTTGGACTGCAAGGAGATCCAACCAGTCCATTCTGAAGGAGATCAGCCCTGGGATTTCTTTGGAAGGAATGATGCTAAAGATGAAACTCCAGTATTTTGGCTACCTCATGCGAAGAGTTGACTCATTGGAGAAGACTCTGATGCTGGGAGGGATTGAGGGCAGGAGGAGAAGGGGACGACAGAGGATGAGATGGCTGGATGGCATCACTGACTCGATGGATGTGAGTCTGAGTGACCTCCAAGAGCTGGTGATGGATAGGGAGGCCTGGCATGCTGCGGTTCATGGGGTCGCAAAGAGTCGGACACGACTGAGTGACTGATCTGATCTGATTCAGTGATCTTGGTTTGGCCTGATTAAGCCATTCCATGTACTATCTTTGCTTTTAATTTTAAAAATTAGATGCATCTGGAGAATTATTCTCTCTTAAAATACCATTCCTCTAAGAAGAAGAGTTCTGGAAATTGTTGTACAACAAGATAATTGTACTTGACACTACAAACTGTGAACTTAGAAATAGTTAAGGTACATTTTATGTATCTTTTACCACAATTAGGATAATTTTGTATAAAATCATTCCTCTAATGATATAAGGAGAGGCATAAAGAAGAGAACAAAAACTTCCCGTAGTCCTACCACTTCAAGACAGTTAAATGGTGGCGTAGCAGTCTTTGCTTGGCATATGTTATTTCTTTATTCCTAGATATAAAAATAGACTGTGTAGCAACTTAGCTTTTCACTTAATATTACATTAATAGTAATTAATATTATGGTCAGGCCCCTGTCTTCGGTTGACATAGTTTGGTTGTTAGGATAATGACATTTTAAAAAGTCTCCTGCTTGTAAAACTTGGCGGTTATACAACATTGTTGTTGTTGTCCAGTCACTAAGTCATGTCTGACTCTTTGCAGCCCCAGGGACTGCAGCACGCCAGGCTTCCCTGTCCTTCACCATCTCCCAGAGTTTGCTCAAGTTCATGTCCATTGAGTCGGTGATGCCATCCAACCATCTCACCCTCTTGTCATCCCTCTGTCCTCCTGCCTTCAGTCTTTCCCAGCATCAGGGTCTCTTCCGGTGGGTTGGCTCTTCCCATCAGGCGGCCAAAGTATTGGAGCTTCAGCTTCAGCATCAGTCCTTCCAATCAATATTCAGGGTCAATTTCCTTTGGGATGGACTGGTTTGATTTCCTTGGTGTCCAAGGGACTCTCGAGAGTCTTTTCCAGAACCACAGTTTGAAAGCATCAATTCTTCAGCTCTCAGCCTTCTTTATGGTGCAACTCTCATCCATCCATACATGACTACCGGTACACAACATCAGCACACTTTATACTATTTGAATTATGAAGCACACTGCTGGGTCTGGTACAGTAAACAGCAAAGGTCACAGACAGCCTGGAGCATGTGTATAACACACCAAAGCCCTCAGACAGAGACTATATTGATACTTGTATACAAAGTAGTGCAATTTCAATAAGTTACTAGTGAGCAGATTTTTTTAAAACACTGAATGCGTGCGTGCTCGGTCACTCAGTTGCGTCTGACTCTTTGGTGAGCCCACAGACTGTAGCCCGCCAGACTCCTCTGTCCCTGGGATTTCCCAGGCGAGAATACTGGAGGGGGTTGCCATTTCCTTCTCTGGGGAATCTTCCCGACCCAGAGATCAAACCCAGGTCTCTTGCATCTCCTGTGTTGGCAGGCAGATTCAACCTGGGAAGCCCAAAACTCTGAGTGTGTATATAGAATACTTCAGTGTCTGGAGGTCAGAAGAGTTTCAAGCTGTTTGCCTGCCTGAGACTCAGCGGCTAGTTTGAGACTCAGGTGAGCAGGGGGATGAAAGGAACACGTTTCTACCTTAAGATCTGTCCTCATTCCATGTTCCCGAGTCTGGCCTTCCACATTTGTTATGTCTAGCAATGAAGACTGGTTTTGGGGATCCCCAAATACCAGTTCATGTGTTTGTTACCCACACTTCATGGCCCTAGAATTGGGTCATAATATCAATATGGTTTTTTTCAGGATGTAAGAATGAATTGCAGAGGTCATTTCTCACTGGTTATGTTTAATGTGATAGAACATAGCTGGTGGAAAATATCTAGTTAATTCATTCAGAATTTTTCCTAGGAGGCCCCTCCATGAGGCTGTATGCAGCACACCAAGCTGAAATAATCAAGGAAATGATCGTCAAACTAGTTGAGACCTGGTCTTAGTGGTTCAAGACCTTGTGCTGGGGGAAGGTTGGGGGGAAGGGATGGTTAGAGAGTTTGAGATGGACAGGTACACACTGCTATATTTAAAATGGATAACCAACAAGGACCTGCTGTGTAGCACAGGGAACTTTGCTCAATGATAAGTGGCAGCCTGAATGGAAAGGGAGTTTGGGGGAGAATGGGTACGTGCGTTTGTGTAGCTGAGCCCCTTTGCTGGGCACCTGAAACTATTACGACGTTGTTAGTTGGCTATAGCCCAATCCATAAGAAAAAGTATTTTAAAAAGACCCTGTACTCTTAACGCAGTCAGGACACGGCTCCACAGATGGGACTGTGTTTTCACTCTGCCTGTCTGCTTGTTCCTCTCACAAATGGGCGATTAAAGAAAATGTCTGTTTCCCACTTGGCCTAAAGCATCACATGCATTCAGTTGTGTGCCTTAGATCTGCAAACACGGGCAGTGACCGTGCAGGGGCCCCTGTGTTAAGGTATCTGAGTGATCTGAGAGGAAAGCCTTAACGTCAGCACAAATCCTTGTCTCCTGCCTTTTTATAAGGTGCTGAAAGCAAGCATAAAGGCTTTTAGAGGCGGTAGCCGCAGGACTTAGCATGTAGTCAGCATTTAGCTTGTTGGCCTGACTTAAATGGAAGGGTGTACACACCACAGCCTCCCCTGAACAAAGCCAAGCCAGTTTAAATTTATTTTTCTGAGAAACAGAGGGAGGAGGCACCAAGAGCAGTAAGTACAGCAGGGACTATCCTGCCTGGACAAAACAAACACAAATCATGAAAGAAGGTCTATTCGGAACAAAATTAAAGGGAAAGAGGCCGCTTTAAATAAACCACCAAGACCAGCACGAGAAGATCAACTTGTGCTGATATTTATAAATATGTTCGGTTGAGCTCATAGAATCAGGTCAGGTTTTATTTCCATTTAAACAGCACTGGAGGGACTTCCCTGGTGGTCCAGTGGCTAAAGAATCCCCCTTCTGATGCAGCAGACACGGGTTCCATCCGCCACAACGCCTGAGCCAGGGCACCACCACGGGAGAGTCCTTGTATCACAACAAAAGATCCTGCGTCATGCAACAAAGATCTCTTGTGCCATAACTAAGATCCGAGGCAGCCAAATAAATAACTCTTAAAAAAAAAAAAACAGCCCTGTAACAGGTTGGCTTGGACCCAGCTTGCTTGCTGGGTCACCGAGTCCCTTCGCTACTTGAGCCACAAAAGTCAAGCAGAGCCTTCATGCAGTTCATTGTGGAACCAGGAATTCTTTAACCATCCATCCTATCTCGTCCTCTTCCCCTCCAGTCTTATTGAATTAAATTCTGATTGACTTAGATCAGCAGCACCCATTAGGAGATTCTGTGTCTTATTTCCAGCTTGGTCCTTTAATATAGAAGGGCAGCTGTCGAAATAATATAAACCAGCTCCTTATTCGTCTACACCGGAAAAGACATTGATGGAATGATCAGAGCCATGTTCTAGATGTTTAGCGATGCTAGCTGCAGGTGAGTTAAAAAGCATCTTTCTCGGGGAATTCCCTGGCAGTTCAGTGGGCTCCGCACTCTTCACTGCCCAGCTTTGATCCTTGGTTGGGAAACTAAAATCCCACAATCTGCGTGGTATGGCCAAAAATATTTTTAAATAAAAATAAATTTTAAAAAATTAAAAAAACAAAACAAAACCATCACATATTCCTCGTTGACGCTGTCCAAGACATTGGCATCCCTTTACTCAGATCCTTATAAATGGGTCTGGTCCTTCAAAGATTTCTGCTCAGCTAAATATACTGTTGGCCTAAGGATACTTGCATAAGAAATAAACTGTTTTTCTCACTGACATGTATTAATAGCATATTTTGTGTTGTCCTCTTTTTTAATTTTTTTAGTTTTTTTTTTTTTTAATACTGATATATTTGGCTGTACCAGGCCTTGGTTGGGGGCATGCGTGCTCTTTTAACTGCAGCATGTGGGGTCTTCAGTTGCAGCATGTGGGATCTAGTTCCCTGACCAGGGGTTGAACCTGGGGCCCCCTGCACCGGGACCACAGAGTCTTAGCCAGCCGACCACCAGAGAGTCCCCGTCCTCTGTTTAAAACTGCTAGTTAGTTCCAGTTTTTCTTGATTCATCAGACAACACATCATTTATATTTCTCTGTGGTCATGCTAAACAACAATGTACTTATCATTCTTTAAACTTAACCACAAAAATGAAGCACAGTATAGTACTACCAAGATTATAGGTTTAGCCTGAGTTTTCAGTCATTATAGTTTATTCACTGAAAAAAAAAAAAAAAATCCCAGGGTTTAAAAAGCACGTAATCGTTGGCAGGTTGCCGTTAACCAGATTTATAAAGTTGGGTTTGTCTGTTGGACCATATCACAGAGAACTAGGGGGCTGTATTTTCATCAGATGTGGGTAATATGTTGAGATGGTCTGACGTGAAGTGTAGGTTGTGTGGGGATGTGGTGGCCATGTCTCAAGTTCCTGTTAAATGCTGGTGTCAGTGCTGTGTATGCAGTTGACATGCGTATGCCTTGCAGCCTCTGAGGCTGGTACAGTTATGAGTCCCATTTTACAGATGGGGACACTGAGGCACTGATGGCTACATGGTTGTGGAACCCACGCTGTGACGCAGGAAAGAGTCGCACAGTTGTATCCAACTCTTTGTGACCCCACAAACAGAAGCCCGCCCGGCTCCTCTGTCCATGGGATTCTCCAGGCAAGAGTACTGGAGTGTGTTGCTATGCCCTTCTCCAGGGGATCTCCCCCACCTAGGGATCGAACCCAGGTCTCCTGCACTGCAGGCTGATTCTCTGCCGTCTGAGCCCCCAGGGACACAGGGCCCTTGCTCAGAAGGGCCCACTCCCGGTGCAGTGCTCTGCTGTGTCACCTTTAAATGCTCGACTCTGGTTTTGCCGTGGGCCGGGCAAACAGTGCAGCCAGTGCTGGAGTTTAAACCATGTTCACATGTGAGAGCCAGGCTTAGGCTCCAGTGTCCACTCTGGAACTTACCCTCCTGGCTCAGGCCAGAAAGGGAAGGAAACTCTCAGCTATGAAATACAAAGACAAAAAGCAAACAGAATAAAAGGAACTTGGACAAAGAAATTAAACGGAGGAAAAGGTACTGCAGTCATGAAACAAGATCAGGATGCTATTGAAAGGGGGGGGGTCGTATTCCATGATCAAGAGTCCCAGGAAAATAAAAATATGCAAATAGATATACATGGATATTTATATGGGCTTCCTTGGTGGCTCAGATGGTAAACAGTCTGCCTACAGTGCAGGAGACCCAGGTTTGATACCTGCACTGGAAGACAAATTTGAGGACATCTCCCAGAAAGTAGACAAAAGGCAAGCATTAAAAATCATTTTATAAAAGAGAAAATGAGAGCATCTGTCCAGGAGGTTCAGCCTCTAAACACTAGCCCAGAGAGGAAGAACCAGGGAGATAGGAGGAGAATCAGAGGAGAAAAAGGTCCTCGCCCATGAGGAAAGAGCCCTACTTTCCAGACTAATGCCTAATACAAAAAAATAAAAAACAGAAAGAGAGGAAAAAAGAGGGAAAAGAAAGAAGACTTACACCAAGACACAGCATCATGAAATTTCAGAAATGACAGGGACAGATCAGATCAGATCAGATCAGTCGCTCAGTTGTGTCCTACTCTTCGCGACCCCATGAACCGCAGCACGCCAGGCCTCCCTGTCCATCACCAGCTCCCTGAGGTCACTCAGACTCTCATCCATCGAGTCAGTGATGCCATCCAGCCATCTCATCCTCTGTCGTCCCCTTCTCCTCCTGCCCTCAATCCCTCCCAGCATCAGAGTCTTTTCCAATGAGTCAACTCTTCACATGAGGTGGCCAAAATACTGGCGTTTCAGCTTTAGCATCATTCCTTCCAAAGAAATTCCAGGATTGATCTCCTTCAGAATGGACTGGTTGGATCTTCTTGCAGTCCAAGGGACTCTCAAGAGTCTTCTCCAACACCACAGTTCAAAAGCATCAATTCTTCGGCACTCAGCCTTCTTCACAGTCCAGCTCTCACATCCATACATGACCACAGGAAAGACCATAGCCTTGACTAGGCGAACCTTTGTTGGTAAAGTAATGTCTCTGCTTTTGAATATGCTATCTAGGTTGGTCATAACTTTCCTTCCTAGGAGCAAGCGTCTTTTAATTTCATGGCTGCAGTCACCATCTGCAGTGATTTTGGAGCCCAGAAAAACAAAGTCTGACACTGTTTCCACTGCTTCCCCATCTATTTCCCATGAAGTGATGGGACCAGAGGCCATGATCTTTGTTTTCTGAATGTTGAGCTTTAAGCCAACTTTTTCACTCTCCACTTTCACTTTCATCAAGAGGCTTTTGAGTTCCTCTTCACTTTCTGCCATAAGGGTGGTGTCATCTGCATATCTGAGGTTATTGATATTTCTCCCAGCAATCTTGATTCCAACTTGTGTTTCTTCCAGTCCAGCGTTTCTCATGATGTACTCTGCATATAAGTTAAATAAACAGGGTGACAATATACAGCCTTGACGTACTCCTTTTCCTATTTGGAACCAGTCTGTTGTTCCCTGTCCAATTCTAACTGTTGACTCCTGACCTGCATACAAATTTCTCAAGAGGCAGATCAGGTGGTCTGGTATTCCCATCTCTTTCAGAATTTTCCACAGTTTATTGTGATCCACACAGTCAAAGGCTTTGGCATAGTCAATGAAGCAGAAATAGATGTTTTTCTGGAACTCTCTCGCTTTTTCCATGATCCAGCAGATGTTGGCAATTTGATCTCTGGTTCCTCTGCCTTTTCTAAAACCAGCTTGAACATCAGGAAGTTCACGGTTCACATATTGCGGAAGCCTGGCTTGGAGAATTTTGAGCATTACTTTACTAGCGTGTGAGATGAGTGCCTACCCCCAAAATTCAAGGTCATTAACCCCAGAGGAGAGGATGAAAGGACGTTTTAACTTGTGCAAGATGGTGAGTTGTTTCTGAGCTTTTGGGTTTTGCTCCCTTGCAGTTCAGCGGTTTTCAACCTTGTTGATCTCAGGACCCCGTTATACTCATGATTATTGAGGACCCCAAGGGTTTATTTTTCATAGGCTTCATCTACTGATTCTTACCATATTAAAAATTAAAGCTGAGCAATTTTAGTTTCTAATTGACCCAAAAAAGATCAATAGTAAACTCATTATATATTATCATAATTTTTTGTTAATTTTTAAAGATAATTTTATTTATTTGTGGCCGTGCTGGGTCTTCATTGCTACGTAGGGTTTTCTGTCACTGTGCTGAGCAGGGGCTACTCTCCAGCTGCAGTCCGCAGGCTTGTCGTTGCGATGGCTTCTTCTCTTGTTGCAGACCGCGGGCCCTGGAGCGCAGGCTTCAGCAGTTGCTGCCCGTGGGCTCAGGACTTGCGGCTCCCAGGCTCTAGAGCACAGGCTATTAATAGTTCTGGAGCATGGACTTAGTTCCTCCACAGCACGTGGGATCATCCCAGATCAGGGATCGAACCCATGTCTCCTGCATTGGCAAGGGGATTCTCTACCAGTGAGCCAGCAGGGAAGCCCCTCATAAATACATTTTTAATCCAAAAAAAAAAAAAAAAGTAGTGAGAAGGTGGCATTGCTTTACATTATTGTGAATCTTTGTAATGTCTGGTTCAGAGACAGTGGGATTCCCATACCTGCTTCTGCATCCATGCTACTGGCGTGCATTGTTTTGGTGGAAGTACATGGAAAAAATCCAGTCTCACACAGATATATAGTCGGAAAAGAGAGAAGCATTTTTTTTTTTCTGTATTTATTTATTTGGCTGCCCCAGGTCTTACTTGTGGCATGCGAACTCGTACTGGTGGCATGTGGGATCACCTCCTGACCAGGGAGCAAACCCTGTCCCCCTGCACGGGGAGCACAGTCTTAGCCCTGCTCCTGCAGGGACATCTGAGAGGCGGAAATTGTGAGTAGTCTTCTTCACAAGTAGTCGTTTCTTAAAAGTTAGTTGCAATGTGAAATCGGAAACCATATTAATGAATTTTCATCATCTATTTCATAGAATCTGTTCTATCACATTAAAATCCACCCTTCTGTCTTGCACTTTGAGTGAATCTTTAACCCATGAATGATTTTGTAACGTCATTCTTTGGTCATTTGGAAAATATCAGGTCAATGATTTATGCAGATCGTCCAAATGTTGGCATGTCTCATTCCACAATACCAAAAAAAGCAAAATCACGTTTATTAATGACACCAGCCGTCTTCCCCAGAAGACTTCCCCCTAAGTGGTGGGAAGCTGTCAAGCTCATTGTGGCAGATACAGCTTCTCCAGAATGCCCATTTTTCACTTGAAAACTCAAATGTATCATCAGTGACAAGTCCCATCAGTTGTTTTCCTTGAAGCGACAGACTCACCTCATTTAGTTTGGACAAAACATCCTCCAGACACCCAAGTCTGAGAACTCAAGGTTTTTCGGTTTTCAGTATTTTATTTTAAAAGACAGCTCAGTCCCACAAGAGCCTTTGCTCAAGAGCACTACCATATGCAGCACGTGACGGTTCTGCGTGTACTTCTTGTTTCATCACTCAGAATACTAAGAAGACATGTACTCGAGGGTCGAGAGGTAATCAGAATACACTTTGCTGCAAGTGTATTCAAGGACGTTCTTAGGAAAAAAAGGCTTCTGCCCCGGAGCGGAAGTTTGGTTAACTTTGCTACTGCCTTGCTAGGGTCTCCCGGTGACTGACGGGAGGGGACACTCAGCAATAGCGGAAAATCACACGATGCCCTAGGGTTACCATGAGACGGTGTGTCCTTGTGGGCTCTCTGAAAAGGTTGCTTCAGCCTCAGGAGTCCTCTGACGACACTTTAAGACAGTTGTAGGCTCTGCTGTATCCACGCGTCCCTAGGATAGCTAAATGACAGACTGCTGAGCCTCAGAGGGTTTATGAGCATCAGTTCAGTTCAGTTCAGTTGCTCAGCTGTGTCCGACTCTTTGAAACCCCATGAACCACAGCATGCCAGGCCTCCCTGTCCATCACCAACTCCTGGAGTCCATGCAAACCCATGTCCATCGAGTTGATGATGCCATCCAACCATCTCATCCTCTGTCATCCCCTTCTCTTCCCGCCTCCAATCTTTCCCAGCATCAGAGTCTTTTCCAATGAGTCAGTTGTTCGCATCCGGTGGCCAAAGTATTAAGAGTTTCAGCTTCAACATCAGTCCTTCCAATGAACACCCAGGACTGATCTCCTTTAGGATGGACTGGTTGGATATCGTTGCTGTCCAAGGGACTCTGAAGAGTCTTCTCCAACACCACAGTTCAAAAGCATCAATTCTTCAGTGCTCAGCTTTCTTTATAGTCTAACTCTCACATCCATACATGACCACTGGAGAAACCATATCTTTGACTAGACGAACCTTTGTTGGCAAAGGAATGTCTCTGCATTTTAATATGCTGTCTAGGTTGATCATAACTTTCCTTCCAAGGAGTAAGCATCTTTTAATTTCATGGCTGCAGTCACCATCCGTAGTGATTTTGGAGCCCAGAAAAATAAAGTCTGACACTGTTTCCACTGTTTCCCCATCTATCTGCCATGAAGTGATGGGACCAGATGCCATGATCTTCGTTTTCTGAATGTTGAGCTTTAAGCCAACCTTTTCACTCTCCACTTTCACTTTCATCAAGAGGCTTTTTAGTTCCTCCTCACTTTCTGCCATAAGGGTGGTGTCATCTGCATATCTGAGGTTATTGATATTTCTCCCAGCAATCTTGATTCCAACTTGTGCTTCCTCCAGCCCAGCGTTTCTCATGATGTACTCTGCATAGAAGTTAAATAAGCAGGGTGACAATATACAGCCTTGACATGCTCCTTTCCTGATTTGGAATCAGTCTGTTGTTCCATGTCCAGTTCTAACTGCTGCTTCCTGATCTGCATACAGGTTTCTCAAGAGGCAGGTCAGGTGGTCTGGTATTCCCATCTCTTTCAGAATTTTCCACAGTTTATTGTGATCCACACAGTCAAAGGCTTTGGCATAGTCAATAAAGCAGAAATAGATGTTTTTCTGGAACTCTCTTGCTTTTTCCATGATCCAGCGGATGTTGGCAATTTAATCTCTTGTTCCTCTCCCTTTTCTAAAACCAGCTTGAACATCTGGAAGTTCACAGTTCACGTATTGCTGAAGCCTGGCTTGGAGAATTTTGAGCATTTCTTTACTAGCATGTGAGATGAGTGCAATTGTGTGGTAGTTTGAGCATTCTTTGGCATTGCCTTTCTTTGGGATTGGAATGAAAATTGACCTTTTCCATTCTTGTGGCCACTGCTGAGTTTTCCATATTTCCTGGCATATTGAGTGCAGCACTTTCACAGTGTCATCTTTCAGGATTTGAAATAGCATTAACCTCATCCCCAATTCTGGTCCTAATCTTAACACACAAACCATCCCCTAGAGAGAACGTTCTCTCAACCACCCACTTCCCAGCAGGAAAATAGTGAACCATTACCACTCTTAAGTTCTTGATGTTCAGGGGGAAATTAGAAGTACCAAGTAGTCATTTTACTTTACTAGTGTCTGTCTGTCTACATTTACTCCCAGATATGCAGATCTAGCTACCTGAATATACCTTTGAAAAGCACCAGCCAATATCTCAAGGCAATTTGGTGTGCACTAGGTTATCTGTGGGTTTCCCTGAGGGCTCAGATGGTAGAGAATCCTCCTACAATGCAGGAGACCTGGGTTCAGTCTCTGGGTTGGGAAGATCCCCTGGAGGAGGGCATGGCAGTCCACTCCAGGACTCTTGCCTGGAGAATCTCATGGACAGAGGAGCCTGGTGGGCTACAGTCCATAGGGTCACAAAGAATCGGACACAACTGAGTGACTAACACTTTGAATTTTACTTTCTTTTTAGGGTTTCTGTATTACTTTTCCTGTATTACTTTCAACTTAAAAATGAATGAGTTGAAAGCATTTTTCCTCTAGTTCTTCCCAACACTGCCCACTTTTCTCTTGGGTGGAAGGAAATTTGACCATTGTTTGGTTCAATTCAGTTCAGTTGCTCAGTCGGGTCTGACTCCTTGCAACCCTGTGGACTGCAGCATACCAGGCCTCCCTGTCCATCACCAACTCCCGGAGTCCACCCAAACTCATGTCCATCCAGTCAGTGATGCCATCCAACCATTCATCTTCTGTCATCCCCTTCTCCTCCCTCCTTCAATCTTTGCCAGCATCAGGGTCTTTTTCAAGGAGTCAGCTCTTCACATCAGGTGGCCAAAGTATTGAAGTTATAGCTTCAACATAAGTCCTTCCAATGAATATTCTGGACTGATTTCCTTTAGGATGACCTGGTTGGGTCTCCTTGCTGTCCAAGGGACTCTCAAGAGTCTTCTCCAACACCACAGTTCAAAAGCATCAATTCTTCGGTGCTCAGCTTTCTTTATAGTCCAACTCTCACATCCATACATGACCACTGGAGAAACCATATCTTTGACTAGATGGACGTTTGTTGGCAAAGGAATGTCTCTGCTTTTTAATATGCTATCCAGGTTGGTCATAACTTTCCTTCCAAGGAGTAAGCATCTTTTAATTTCATGGCTGCAGTCACCATCTGTAGTGATTTTGGAGCCCAGAAAAATAAAGTCTGACACTGTTTCCACTGTTTCCCCATCTATTTACCATGAAATGATGGGACCGGGTGCCATGATCTTCATTTTCTGAATGTTGAGCTTTAAGCCAACTTTTTCACTCTCCTCTTTCACTTTCATCAAGAGGCTCTTTAGGTCTTCTTCAATTTCTGCCATAAGGGTGGTGTCATCTGCATATCTGAGGTTATTGATATTTCTCCCAGCAATCTTGATTCCAACTTGTGCTTCCTCCAGCCCAGCGTTTCTCATGATGTACTCTGCATAGAAGTTAAATAAGCAAGGTGAGAATAAACAGCCTTGATGTACTCCTTTTCCTATTTGGAACCAATCTGTTGTTCCATGTCCAGTTCTAACTGTTGCTTCCTGACCTGCATACAAATTTCTCTGGAGGCAGATCAAGTGGTCTGGTATTCCCATCTCTAAAAATTTTCCACAGTTTATTGTGATCCACACAGTCATAGGGTTTGGCATAATCAATAAAGCAGAAGTAGATTTTTTCTGGACCTCTTTTGCTTTTTTGATGATCCAATGGATGTTGGCAATTTGATCTCTGGTTCCTCTGCCTTTTCTAAATCCAGCTTGAATATCTGGAAGTTCATGGTTCATGTACTGTTGAAGCCTAGCTTGGAGAATCTTGAGCATTACTTTGCTAGTGTGTGAGATGAGTGCAATTGTGCAGTAGTTTGAGCATTCTTTGGCATTGCCTTTCTTTGGGATTGGAATGAAAACTGACCTTTTGCAGTCCTGTGGCCACTGCTGAGTTTTCCAAATTTGCTGGCATATTGAGTGCAGCACTTTCACAGTGTCATCTTTCAGGATTTGAAATAGCTCAACTGGAATTCCATCACCTCCACTAGCTTTGTTTGTAGTGATGCTTTCTAAGGCCCACTTGACTTCACATTCCAAGATGTCTGGCTCTAGGTGAGTGATCACACCATTGTGATTATCTGGGTCGTGAAGATCTTTTTTGTACAGTTCTTCTGTGTATTCTTGCCACCTCTTCTTAATATCTTCTGCTTCTGTTAGGTCCCTACCATTTCTGTCCTTTATTGAGCCCATCTTTGCATGAAATGTTTCCTTGGTATCTCTAATTTTCTTGAAATGATCTCTAGTCATTCCCATTCTATTGTTTTCCTCTATTTATTTTCACTGATCACTGAGGAAGCCTTTCTTATCTCTCCTTGCTATTCTTTGGAACTCTGCATTCAAGTGGGTATATCTTTCCTTTTCTCCTTTGCCTTTTGCTTCTCTTCTTTTCTCAGCTATTTGTAAGGCCTCCTCAGACAGCCATTTTGCCTTTTTGCATGTCTTTTTCTTGGGGATGGTCCTGATCACTGTGTCCTGTACAATGTCATGAACCTATATCCATAGTTCTTCAGGCACTCTATCAGAATAATCCCTTGAATCTATTTGTCACTTCCACATTTGGTTTAGGTCATACTTGAATGGTCTAGTGGTTTTCCCTACTTTGTTCAATTTAAGTCTGAATTTGGCGATAAAGGAATTCATGATCCAAGCCATAGTCAGCTCCCGGTCTTGTTTTTGCTGACTGTATAGTGCTTCTTCGTCATTGTTAGTGACAAACTTAACATTTCCTGTAACTACACTCCCATCCATATAACTAAATCTTTCAAACAAGAGCTGTCAGAAGGTCCTTTTTCATTATCTAGTCTATGACCATGCCTGCATACATGTAAAGTCACTTCAGTCGTGTCTGACTCTGTGTGATCCTGTGGACTGTAGCCCGCCAGGCCCCCTCTCCATGGGATTCTCCAGGCAAGAATACTGGAGTGGGTTGCCATGCCCTCCTCCAGGGGATCTTCCCAACCCAGGGATCGAACCCTCATCTCCTGTGTCTCCTGCATTGGCAGGTGGGTTCTTTATCACTAGCACCACCTGGAAACTACGATCAAAAATCTTGGCCCAGTACTCATATACATATAGATAATTAAGACAGATTTCTTGAAATAACTACCCTCACCAGCCTGCAATTCAAAGTGAGATTTCTATATTATTTCATTTTAAACTAATGTAGTCCTGACCCCTTAAACTGCCTTCATGAGTCATGAATGGGTCACGGTTTACCATTTTAAAACCTCTAGATTTGCATCCTTATCTCACATTCAATAATATTGAAAAAGAGAGGGAAAAAAAGGCTTGCCTTCTCACCGCCTGCTTTGGCCTGTCCCAGGTGGAGTAGATGGACTTGTGGGGCTGTTCCCAGGGGCTGCTTCTTTTTGATACTCCTGATTCCTCTTATCGCTTCAGTAAGAGGACCTCATCTCCCCCACTGAAAGTCTCCTCCCTTTGTGTTGTGAACACCAGCCCTGGGTCTCTGGCTCTCCGTACCAACTCCTTGCCCCGCTGGACCAGTTTTCCCAAAGTGCAGGGGGAGCCCCTGTGTTATGCCAGATGAGTTCAGGGCAGTATGAGGGTGAACAGTTTTCACAGCAATATATTTGTGAATCGGGGGTGGGGCGGGGTGCCGCGGGGAAATACCTAGACTATCCAAACTATGGCTTCATGGAATGTTGGCTAGTATTTTTTAAGTCAATTTAAATAATTGTCCAGGGACTTCCCTGGCGGTCCGGCAGTTAAGATGCTTCCAGTGCAGGGAGTTCAGGTTCAAACCCTGGTCCAGGCACTAAGAGGCTACGTGCCACGCAGCCGAGTGTAAATAAGTAAATGTATAGTTTGTATGGGGACACGACAGAAATCACAAAAATGGCACCAGAGCTGTGCCTTGGAGCACACAGCTGATGAATTAAACCACCCACTCCTCCTTTGCTGCAGAGCCACATACCCACAGCTACCCTACTCACATCCTGAAAGGCGCTTCTTGGCCAGGCAATCAACATCTGAGGTTTAACAGCTTCATCCCAGCATTTTCCCTGCTTCTTACCTCAAATAGGCTCATCCTGCCAATTTCCCCCGATATTCTAGTCTCTTTTCTATTTATTCCCTATCCACTGAAACACCAAGCCCAAGCTATTTTTATCTCTGTGCTACTCCTCAGACTTACTGCATCTCTTCATTGTACAGACATCGGAAATTTTCCTGCTGGTTTCTCCTCCCCCATCCAACCCTCTCCACTCCACGCAGATATTAAAATCTTTTCACAGCACCAAGAACAGTTTGAGGAGATTGACATTCACTCCTTAGAGCCTACATTTGAAATCTGATTCCACCCCTTAGCTTCTCATGGTCTCTACTGATCTTTCTTTAACTTCTCTGCAAGGACACCCCACCCTCTACAAAGACCTCCTATACAGTACAGGGAACTAAACACCATGTCTTATAATAACTTACAACAGAAAAGAATCTAAAGAAGAACCTGTATATATGTGTGTGTGTGTGTACAACTAAATCACTTTGCTGTATACCTGAAACTGACCCCACATTGTAAATCATCTGTGAAAGTGAAAGTGTTAGTTGCTCAGTTGTGTCCCACTCTTTTGGGACCCCATGGACTGTAGCCCACCAGGCTCCTCTGTCCATGGGATTCTCCAGGAAAGAATACTGGAGTGGGTTGCCATGCCCTTCTCCAGGGGATCTTCCCAGCCCAGGGATCGAACCCGGGTCTCCTGCATTGCAGGTGGATTCTTTACCATCTGAGCGACAGGGAAGCCCCTGATAAAAAGTTATAACACTCTACTGCACTAAATACTGTTGGCCTGCTGTGGCTGCAGGTGTCTTTCCCTTCAGGGCGCTTGTGCTCTGCTGTGGCCATTCTCTGAGATGCTCTCCTTTCCCTGCTTCTGTCAACACCCCCTCAGTGCATCTCTTTAGGGACTTCCCTGGTGACCCAGTGGCTAAGGTTCCGAGTTTCCAAAGCAGGGTGCCTGGGTTCAACCCCTAGTTGGGGAACTAAGGTAAATCTCAGATCCCGCATGCTGCATGGCATGCCCCCTCCCAAATAGCATCTCTTTAGGAAGACTGCCTCTCAAGTATTTCCTTCCTTCTTAGTATTTGTGTCCACTAAGCAGTTGCTAAAGTCTTTTTTTTTTTTTTTTTTTTAAGTACTCTGTAAGGTTTTTATGCTGTTACATATGCAGAAATTTACAGTGAACAATTAGACGTAATCTTTACTGAATTAGAATATCATCTCCTGAGGGCAGGGAGGGCCTGTATCTCATAAAATTACCAAATATCACCTAGAATGTTCTGGCTGCAAAGGAACAGAATATTTCAACTCAGACTGAGTTGGAGGACAAAGACGTCTATTGCCTCATATTACAGATCCAGAGGTAGGACAGGCCCCAGGCAAGGTGGGACACAGGCCAGCTCAGTGATGTCGCCAAGGACCGAAGCACTTTCTCCCAGCACTGGCTTCCTCTGAAGACTGGTCCTCAGTAGCAGTCAGGGTTCCAGGCTATCTGTGGCAGGAATAGGGGTGGATGGGGACATGAACACGTGCATGTGGGCGCTGGCCTCTCCAACCTAAAGTCCTTTCCTTTAGCCTGAGATTGAGTCACTGTCATGACTCGCATAGGGAAATGGTATACACTGTGACAAAATTAGTGGGGTGTTCTGGAAAGGAAAGTGGTAGGAGACGAATGGACGCCAAGTAGGCAACCAGCAGTATCCACTACAGTTTAGTACAGTTGGCCACACACTGCCAGCAATTGAGGCTAAACTGGGGAATACACATACATTCACGTATGTACACATATATCTTTATGCATGTCATTACATATGTAATGCTTAAATCTTACACGTATACATGTACAGGTTACATACATAATGTCATGCAGAATAACAGAAATGTCTTTTTTGAATAAAGAAACCTAAGATGATATATTTAGGTAAGAATCAGAGTGTATGAATAAGACACTTTACAAATAATAACAATTTACAGTGTTCTGCTGTACGGCAAAGTCATTCACTTATATATACGTATACACTCCTTTTCATATTCTTCTCCACTGTGGTTTATCACAGGATATTGAGTAGAGTTCCATGTGCTGTCCATGGACCTTGTTGTGTCTCCATGCTCTATATAATAGTTGGCGTGTGTTCGTCCCAAACTCCCAGTCCTTCCCTGCCTGCCCTCCGCCACCCTGGAGACCACGGGCTGTTCTCCACACGTGTGAGTCTACTTCTGTTTCACAGAGAGGTTCACTTGTGTTGTATTTTAGATTTCATATACAAGCGATTGTTGTATGATATTTATCTTTCTCTGACTTATTTCACTTAGTATGATAATCTCTAGGTCCATCCATGTTTGCTGCAAATGGCCTTCTTTTTTATGGCTAGAAGTGCATGCATGCACGCTCAGTCGTTTCAGTCGTGTTCAACTCTTTGTGACTCCATGAACCGTAGCCTGTCAGGCTCCTCTGTCCGTGACATTCTCCAGGCAAGAATAGTGGAATGGGTTGCCATGCCCTCCTCTGGGGATCTTCCCAACCCAGGGACCAAACCTATGTCTCCAGCATCTCCTGCATTGCAGTCAGATTCTTTACCGCTGAGCCACTGAGGAAGCCCATGACTGAGAAGTATTCCATGGTGTATATATGTGTGTGTGTGTGTGTGTGTGTGTGTATGTGTACTACATCTTCTTCATCCTTTCGTATATTGATGGGCATTTATATGGTTTCCATGTCTTGGCTCCTGTCATATGGTTAGCTGATTTTAGATAAATGTGCTAAGGCAGTTTAGCGGGAAAAATAAAGTCTTTTTAGTAAGCATTGTGGAGCAACTGGAGATCAGTATGGGAAAAAAAGAATTTAACCTTACCACACATCATAATACAAAATTAAACTAAAACAGATCATTGACCTAATGTGAAAGTCAAAATGTAAAGTTTCAAAAAAAAGATGTAAAGTCTCTAGGAGGAAACACTACAGAAAATCACCACAGTGTTGGAGGAGGCAAAGATTTCTTAAATAGGACATGAAAAGCATGAGTCATAAAAGGATGGATTGGATCTCATCAAAATTTTAAATTTTGCTCTTTGAAAAATATGGTAGGAATATGAAAACATAAGCCACAGAATGGAATGAAATGTCCACAATACATGTATCTGACAAAGAACTTGAATCCTCACTATATTGTTTAAAACTTGTTGCATCATCTGTTGGTGCATAACGAATTACCACCAATTAATCAATTTAAAGCATGTATTTATGCTCTCACACTTTCTGTGGGTCGGAAGTTCAGGCGCAGCTTAGTTGGGTCAACTGCCTCCAGGTCTTTTATGAAACTTCAGTCAAGACGTCAGCCAGAGCTGAGGTGTCGTCTGAAGGCTTGCTGGGGAAGGAGCAAGTCTACTAGCACAAGAGAAGCCGCAGTCTCATGTAGCCTAATCATGGAGGTGACAGCCCATCACCTTGCTGTGTTCTATGAGAAGCAAGCCGCTAGGTCCAGTTCACACTCCAGGGGAAGAAGGACCAGGGTCTTTCCAACAGTTCCAGAAACATTAAGCACTGTGACACATGTTATCTTTGTATCTATTCTTAACAGTCTCCTGTTTTCACTCTGAGTAAATAAGCTTGTAAAATCATATGATTGAACCAGCTTTAAACTATCATTATGCCATTATTTTTTATTATCTGAGTGAAATTATTGAGGCAGATATTGCATGAACAGTCATAATATGATTCAACAGATGTGCTATGCAAAAAAGAGTCTCTGTGCCACATTCATACAACCCAACATGGACCCAAAATATCCAATTTAAAAAATGGGCAAAAGATCTGTGTAGTCACTTCACAAAAGAAGATGTATGAATGGCCAAAAAACAAGATATAAGTAGTCCTCAAGGAAATGCAAATTAAAACCACAATATAAGAAACCATTATACACCCACTAGAATAACTAAAAATAAAAGAATATTTTAAGGCTAACCATATGCCCAGTCATTCTACTCTTTGCTATTAGTTCAAGAGACATGAAAATGTGTTCACACAAAGACTTGACCATGTATCTTCAGAGCATTTTTATTCACAATGGTCAAAATTTAGAAATATCCCAAATATCCATCAAACAAGTGAATGGTGATGCAAAATATGGCAAGTCGATACATACAGTGGAATACTACTCAGCAGTAAAAAAGAACAAACTACTGATACACTGAACAGTGTGAAGGAATCTCAAAATCATCATGCTAAGTGAAATAAGCCAGTGCAAAAGAGTGTATACTGTATGATTCCATGTATATAAAATTCTAGAAAATACCTACAGTAACAAAAAGTAGATCACTAGTTGCCTGAAACTGTGGACAAAAATAGGGATGAACCACAAAGGAGCACAAGGAAACTTTGGTGGGGGGTAATAAAAATGTATTATATCTTGATTGTAGTACTGGTTTCAAGTTGACACAGTTGTAAATGGATGCAGTTTACCATCAGATCAGATCAGATCAGTCGCTCAGTCGTGTCCGACTCTTCGCGACCCCATGAACCACAGCACGCCAGGCTTCCCTGTCCATCACCAGCTCCCGGAGGTGACTCAGACTCACATCCATTGAGTCAGTGATGCCATCCAGCCATCTCATCCTCTGTCGTCCCCTTCTCCTCCTGCCTCCAATCCCTCCCAGCATCAGAGTCTTCTCCAATGAGTCAACTCTTCGCATGAGGTGGCCAAAATACTGGAGTTTCAGCTTTAGCATCATTCCTTCCAAAGAAATCCCAGGGCTGATCTCCTTCAGAATGGACTGGTTGGATCTCCTTGCAGTCCAAGGGACTCTCAAGAGTCTTCTCCAACACCACAGTTCAAAAGCATCAGTTCTTCGGCGCTCAGCCTTCTTCACAGTCCAGCTCTCACATCCATACATGACCACAGGAAAGACCATAGCCTTGACTAGGCGAACCTTAGTTGGTAAAGTAATGTCTCTGCTTTTTAATATGCTATCTAGGTTGGTCATAACTTTCCTTCCAAAGAGTAAGCGTCTTTTAATTTCATGGCTGCAGTCACCATCTGCAGTGATTTTGGAGCCCAGAAAAATAAAGTCTGACACTGTTTCCACTGTTTCCCCATCTATTTCCCATGTAGTGATATCACAGTAAAAAAGGGATGTAAAAATCTTTCTCCGAAGGTTGCCACACTGAGGTCCCACACATGTATTTAGTTGGCTCTGTGTCCCCGGTTCATGCTCCTCAGCACCAAAGAGAGCGAAACGGAGCACAGAATCCCCCGGGGTCAAGCGGAGAGGGTACGGCAGGGCATGAACAGGTCCGCTTAACTTTCCTTTTGGTCCCTTAACACACACCAAGACAGAACCAAAATGGAAGCAGTCGCAGTCACTTCTGTAGCTTTCCACCAGTTTCTTGCCAGAGCTTCCATAAAAAGGGGATACAACGAGCTGGAAAAACGACTCAGAGTAGTCTGTGCTCAGAAGGCTTAATAGTCACAGGGGAGAGAGTAGAGAACAGTGAAGAAAGAAAGACTTTATGTCATTTGAGGGATTGCTTTATAAGAGGAATATAAATTTCTATTTGTTTTGAAATAGAGATTTCAAAGTTTATGGCATGATGCAGTAAGAACCGAAAGGTTAATTGAACTGGCTGAGCAATACTTATTTTTTTAATTTGCTGATTATGGGATATTATGGGATAATAAGAGTTGTCAAAGTAATAGAAGGTGTTTAGTTCCCCAGGAAGTCCTGTTAAACACAAACTTGATAAGACTTCAACTAGCCAAAAAAAAAAAAAATTTGGATTTCTTTGTGAAAGGAGAAAGAAATACATATTCTAGACCCTGAGTTATGAGTTCCACAGATCCAGAATTTGAAAGTAAACAGATTAAACTTATATATGTTTAGGGTTCTTACTTCATATCTTTGATGTGAATTTCTCATCACACCAGATATTTAACTGACTCACCTTTTGTGGTTCTTGGCACATAGCAGATGGTAAATACTTGCTGAATGACTATCTTCAAAATCTTCAGATCAGATCAGATCAGATCAGTCGCTCAGTCATGTCCGACTCTTTGCGACCCCATGAACCGCAGCACGCCAGGCCTCCCTGTCCATCACCAGCTCCCGGAGGTCACTCAGACTCGCATCCATCGAGTCAGTGATGCCATCCAGCCATCTCATCCTCTGTCGTCCCCTTCTCCTCCTGCCCTCAATCCCTCCCAGCATCAGAGTCTTCTCCAATGAGTCAACTCTTCGCATGAGGTGGCCAAAATACTGGAGTTTCAGCTTTAGCATCATTCCTTCTAAAGAAATTTCAGGATTGATCTCCTTCAGAATGGACTGGTTGGATCTCCTTGCAGTCCGAGGGACTCTCAAGAGTCTTCTCCAACACCACAGTTCAAAAGCATCAATTCTTCGGCGCTCAGCCTTCTTCACAGTCCAGCTCTCACATCCATACATGACCACAGGAAAGACCATAGCCTTGACTAGGCGAACCTTTGTTGGTAAAGTAATGTCTCTGCTTTTGAATATGCTATCTAGGTTGGTCATAACTTTCCTTCCAAGGAGTAAGCGTCTTTTAATTTCATGGCTGCAGTCACCATCTGCAGTGATCAAGACCATCCCCATAGAAAAGAAATGCAAAAAAGCAAAATGGCTGTCTGGGGAGGCCTTACAAATAGCTGTGAAAAGAAGAGAACCGAAAAGCAAAGGAGAAAAGGAAAGATATAAACATCTAAATGCAGAGTTCCAAAGAATAGCAAGAAGAGATAAGAAAGCCTTCTTCAGTGATCAATGCAAAGAAATAGAGGAAAACAACAGAATGGGAAAGACTAGGAATCTCTTCAAGAAAATCAGAGATACCAAAGGAACATTTCATGCAAAGATGGGCACGATAAAGAACAGAGATGGTGTGGACCTAACAGAAGCAGAAGATATTAAGAAGAGGTGGCAAGAATACACAGAAGAACTGTACAAAAAAGAGCTTCAAGACCTAGACAATCATGATGATGTGATCACTGACCTAGAGCCAGACATCTTGGAATGTGAAGTCAAATGGGCCTTAGAAAGCATCACTACGAACAAAGCTAGTGGAGGTGATGGAATTCCAGTGGAGCTATTCCAAGTCCTGAATGATGATGCTGTGAAAGTGCTGCACTCAATATGCCAGCAAATTTGGAAAACTCAGCAGTGGCCACAAGATTGGAAAAGGTCAGTTTTCATCCCAATCCCAAAGAAAGGCAATGCCAAGGAGTGCTCAAACTACCAAACAATTGCACTCATCTCACACGCTAGTAAAGTAATGCTCAAAATTCTCCAAGCCAGGCTTCAGCAATATGTGAACTGTGAACTTCCTGATGTTCAAGCTGGTTTTAGGAAAGGCAGAGGAACCAGAGATCAAATTGCCAACATCCGCTGGATCATGGAAAAAGCAAGAGAGTTCCAGAAAAACATCTATTTCTGCTTTATTGACTATGCCAAAGCCTTTGACTGTGTGGATCACAATAAACTATGGAAAATTCTGAAAGAGATGGGAATACCAGACCACCTGATCTGCCTCTTAAGAAATCTGTATGCAGGTCAGGAAGCAACAGTTAGAACTGGTCATGGAACAACAGACTGGTTCCAAATAGGAAAAGGAGTACGTCAAGGCTGCATATTGTCACCATGTTTATTTAACTTATATGCAGAGTACATCATGAGAAATGCTGGACTGGAAGAAACACAAGTTGGAATCAAGATTGCTGGGAGAAATATCAATAACCTCAGATATGCAGATGACACCACTCTTATGGCAGAAAGTGAAGAGGGGCTAAAAAGCCTCTTGATGAAAGTGAAAGTGGAGAGTGAAAAGTTGGCTTAAAGCTCAACATTCAGAAAACGAAGATCATGGCATCTGGTCCCATCACTTCATGGGAAATAGATGGGGAAACAGTGGAAACAGTGTCAGACTTCAAAATCTTAACATTGTCTATTTTTTGGAAGTTAAAAGAAAATTCAACAGAAGCCAGACAAAAGGGATTTTTTTTTTTTTTTTGGTTTAGTCCCTTTTCTTCATCTCTTATTTTTTTGTTGTTGTTAAATACTTACTTTTATTTATTCCTTTGGCTGCACCATTTCTTAGTTGCACCATATGGGGTCTTCACGGCAACATATGGGATCTAGTTCCCTGACCATGGTTCCAACCTGGGCCCTCTGTATTGAGAGTGCGGAGTCTTAGCTGCTGGACCACCAGGAAGTCCCTCTTTATCTCTTATTTAATGATACCTCCTTTGAAACAGTTTTGAGCTGACTTGTTGAATGGTAAAAATTGGTTACCATACTCTCTGAAACGATTCTGTGGAATAAATGCTCTTTAAGGGAAATCATAAATAAATGTTAGGAAGGAACTAACTTTATATTATCTGAAATTGTTTTTTAGAAAACTGTCAAAAGGAACAAAACCTTTCTCCCAAATATAATGATTAAAATCGATCAGAAGGATTAATAGTTATGATGTTAAATATGTTATATTTTAAGATACAAATAGTTTCAGTTTGTATTAGTTTTTATTTTATATATCAGTTTTTATTTTTTATTTACTGTATCAGTTTTTATATTTATTTTATAAATAAATATCTTATATTTTAAGATATAAACAGTTTGAGTTTTTACTCAATTTTTAATAGTTAAGTAGTTTCAGTTTTTATCAAATTTCTATAGCGCTTTAAAAAATCAATTGTTCTTACTCAACAGAAACTAAAATTGTAGAGAGATGGTAAGAGCTGGCAGCAGTATCCAAACCAGGATGCGCAGTCCACAACCTCTAGTCCTCAGAGTCTATTAAAATAAAAATGCTGCTCCTGTTTCTTAGCACAGTCACTTTCTTTTCCTCAAAATACCAGCTCCGATGCTCAAGGGGAAGTGGGTGTAATTATTTCTAAACAGAAATGAGGTCCAGGAGAAGCAGGAGTGAGTGGAAGTAAATCACCTCTGAGCCCATTTATGCTCTTAAAATCATTTGTTCACCCACTGTGTTTTCAATTGGTTTGCTAATAATGAACAATTCATTTCACCCAAGTATTTTTGCAATGCTCACTATGTGTCAGGCACAGGCGATATAATCAAACAGGATCGTTTTTCCTGTTCAAAGAGTTTATGGGATTTAGGGGAGGACAGAAAAGTGAATCCCAGTCTCACGCTACGTGCCTTATAAAAGCCTGTGGATTCAGAGAAGAAATTTATCAGGTGAGCTGTTAGAAGAGGTCAAGAATCAAGAAAGGCTTCCTGGTGAAACCTGAGCCGCTTTCTTAAGACTCATTCTTTTTTTTTTTTTTTAATTGGCAAACCTTGAATTTATTTTAGATTGCTTTTTTCCAAAGAAAAATTCCTAATGGAAATTTTCTTAAATTAAGATCCCAGAGAAAAATAGAACCAAATGATAAAACCTCTGAGGAGTATGAGGGTTGATATATATATGATATAAATACATATACATACATACATATGTATACATATATATATACATATATGTATGTATATATATGTATATATATATGTGTGTATGTATTTTGGTCCTGCCCCACACCTTGCTCAATCATGTCTGATGGCAACATACTCCGGTGTTCTTGCCTGGAGAATCCCAGGGATGGCGGAGCCTGATGGGCTGTCTATGGGGTCACACAGTCAGACACGACTGAAGTGACTTAGCAACAGCCACACCTTGCAGGGTCTTATTAGTTCCCCGACAAGGGACCAAATCCTGGGCCCAGGTAGTGAAAGCACAGAGTCTCCTAAGCACTAGACCACTGTTTTCAATTTTTAATATTTATTTATTTGACTGCACCGGGTCTTAGTTGCAGCATGTGGGATCTAGTTCCCTGACCAGGGATTGAACCCCAGCCCTCTGCATTGGGAGTGTGGAGTCAGCCACTGCACCACCAAGGAAGATCCAAAAAGTATATACTTTTAGCATCTTTTTTTTTTTCCTGGACTAGTTCTTAATATGACTAAAAAGTGTTTCTCATCGTCAAGACTCATAAAGGAGTGAGCGGGAACTAGCCCAGTGGCAGAAGTAGGAAAGGGGAGCAGAATATTCAAGCCTCGGGGCTCCAGTGTAGGGGACGCAGAGGAGCTTGGCCAGAGAAGGTGAAGAAATAAAATGACCAGGTCCTGCTCAGGGCTGGGGAGTTGCACGACATCCCTAAAGGGCCCTGAGCGTCACTGGGTGGTTCTAAAGAGAGTTACAAGAACAAGTCTGTGTTTAAAAGGAGCCTTGGTTCCAGGGTAGGGAATGGACTAGAAAAGGATGAGATGGGAGAAACCAGAGCTGTTCCAACAACCAGGCTCGCTAAGGAGTGTGATGGAGACAGAGTCACCTGGGACCGCCTCCAAGGATGCTGAGACACAGTGAGAGGACCCAGGGACCATTTGAGATGGATGAGTTTGAACTGCCTGTAGAAGATTAAAATGCAGCTGATCAGCAGGCGGTCTGGAGCTCAGGAGAACTGAGGGCTTGTGGCTGAGGCTTGAAGGCCAGCAACACAGGAGCGGGGGTGAGGCCTGGCTAGGGAGCGCAGAGTGGGAAGTAGAAGAGGGTGCATGCACATCTCCTGCCCGCAGTGGTGGGAGCTTCCCATTCCCCCTTTGCTTCCAGACGGAGGACATCTTTGCAGAAAAGCAGAGCTCACGGAAGACAGCAGAGGAGAAACATCGAAGCTGCTAAATTATTCAAGAGCTCCTTATCCAGTATTTAAAGTTGATTGATTTCTTGCAGTAGCTATTTAGGATTTTTTTTTTTTTTTTTTAAGGCAAAGTGAACTCACATCTGACCTCATTGCATACAGGAAAGCTTTTTTGGCCATTGTTTTATGATTAAGTTTCAGGCTGGCGTTTGCCCTTCCGACAATCATTCAAAACACTGGGCGCAGTTATGCAAGATGGTCCTTAATGACTTAACATTTTGCAGCAACCAAAAAGTCACACTTGTAAGGGCTCCATGTTTCTCAGGCATTCTTTCAGTAAAGTTCACCTCCGCTCCCTCCCATTGCACTGAAGTCCAGTAAGCCCAGACTGGCCGCAGAAGTGGATGGTATAACATAGAAATACTGCAAATCTACACGAGGTCTAGGGAGGGAAACCCGGCACCTCTCAAGGATGAGAGGCGCTAGGTATGGGGTCGCATCAGTCCAAGCCCCTTTTTTTTTGCATGCACAACATGGCCCAAGCCCTCCCTCTCTACTCTCCTCCGTCCCTGGCTTCCCCTCCAGCCTGAAATAGCTAAAATTAAGTCTGGCGTGTAAGCCTGTTAAGACTTTAAGAAAACATCACTGTTGAAAGGGCAGCCGACGACCACCAACTTCAGATGATCTGTCCGAACCCATCCATCACTCATTTCAGCCTGTCGACATGTCTGTGCACATCTGAAAAGCATTTTGGGCCTTCACGTCCCTGAAACTGACCTTGTGTGTCATAAAACAGAGTCATCTGCCTCCTCCTGGTACCCTCTGACTGCATGCCTTTCGAAGGACGAAAGCGTGAGATGTCTTACAAAGTGAAAAAATAACCTGTGGAAATAAATTCAGCCTCACTCGTATATTCGATAGAGACATTTTTATTTTCGTCTACTCCTGTACCCCTACTATCAAGTGCAGTAAAAGTAAGAGACTCACATTAATTTGTCTCCATCTGTATTCCCCATACATGTCAACAGTCATAGGCACGGGACTTTTGGGTCTGAGGACCAGTTTTTCGGAGTTCACAGCATCCAGAAATGTGTACTCCCACTGGCTGCACAGTTCTGCCTCCCAGTAAAGAATTTGTCAGGATTACAGGGAAATTGCTGACGCTCCTACTGAATATCAATGAGGGAATTTTTTTTTTTTTCCAAGTATGCCAAACTGACTGCAGGAAATTGAAATGTAGACTTTTCTAAAATCAGGATGATTGACATCTCCACTAGGTACGACCAAACTTTTTAAAATTAAACTTATTTTGAGATCATTGTGGATTCACGTGCAGTTGTAACAGATAATCCTGCGTGCCCTTCGCTTAATGTCCCCCATTGTAACATCTTGCAAAAACTACAGGACAGGAGAAATCGGAACCTTCATACATTCCTGGTGAAAACGTAAAAAGGTGCAATCACTGTGGAAAATGGTTTGGTGATTTCTCAAAATGTTAAATATAGTGTTGCCATATGACCCAGAAATTCCATTCCTGGATCTCCACCTAACAGAAGTGAACACGTATGTCCACACAAACCACGGTACAGGAGTGTCTATAGAAGCAATATTCATATTATCACCCAAATATCCAGCAACTAATGAATGGATAAATAAAGTGTAGTCTATCCATTTGATGGAATACGATTCAGCAATAAAGAGATTAAGTGTTGATAAATTTTACAACATGGATGAACCTTGAATGCATTATGCTGAGTGGAAGAAGTCAGAGACGAAAGACTACATATTATATGAGTCCATTTATGTGAAATGTCCAGAATAGGCTAATCTATAGAGTCAGAAAAGATATTAGAGGTTGCCTAGGACTGGGCGTGGAGGTTAAGGAGGTTAAGACAGTGATGGATACAGGGTTTGCCTTTGGGATAATGAAAGTGTTGTAGACAGAGATGGCTGCACAACCCTGTACAGGTACTGAATCATTTTTTATGGTATATGAATCCTAGTTCAATAAGATTTTCATAACATTTCCTTCCTTTTATACTTTTTATTCATTTTAGTTTCGGTTGCACTGGGTTTTGGTTGCTGCGCGCGTGCTTTCTCTAGTTGTGGCGAGCAGGGGCTACCCTCCACGTGTGCTGCTCGGGCTTCTCACTCCAATGGCTTCTCTTGCTGTGAAGCACAGGCTGTAAGCACTTGGGCTCAGTAGTTGCAACTTGCTGGCTCTAGGGTGCTCGGGCTTCTGTAGTTGCACGCAGCATGTGGGCTCAGTAATTTGGGCTTGAGAACTTAGTTGCTCCCCACCATGTGGAATCTTCCTGGACCAGGGATCAAACCCATGTCCCCTGTATTGGCAGGCAGATTCTTATCCACTGTACCACCAGGGAAGTCCTCAATAAAGATTTTTTTCTAAATGAACCCCAATTGTCATTTCCTCCACACAATTAAATCAGCTTGGCTTGACTTGTGGGGGAAAATACAGTATGATATCACAAGCAGACCTCAGATATGCAGATAACACCACCCTTATGGCAGAAAGTGAAGAACTAAAGAGCCTCTTGAAAGTGAAAGAGGAGAGTGAAAAAGTTTACTTAAAGCTCAACATTCAAAAAATAAAGATCATGGCATCCGGTCCCATCACTTCATGGCAAAGAGATGGAGAAACAGTGGAAACAGTGGCAGACTTTATTTTGGGGGCTCCAAAATCACTGCAGATGAAATAACAAGACTGAAGCCATGAAGTAACAAGACACTCCTTAGAAGAAAAGTTATGACCAACCTAGACAGCATATTAAAAAGCAGAGACATTACTTTGCCAACAAAGGTCTGTCTAGTCAAAGATACAGTTTTTCCAGTAGTCATGTATGGATGTGAGAGTTGGACTATAAAGAAAGCTGAGCACCGAAGAATTGATGCTTTTGAACTGTGGTGTTGGAGAAGACTCTTGAGAGTCCCTTGGACTGCAAGGAGATCCAATCAGTCCATCCTAAAGGAGATCAGTCCTGGGTGTTCATTGGAAGGACTGATGTTGAAGCTAAAACTCTAATACTTTGGCCACCTGATGCGAAGAGCTGACTCATTTGAAAAGAACCCAATGCCGGGAAAGATTGGAGGCAGGAGGAGAAGGGGACAACACAGGATGAGATGGTCGGATGGCATCACCAACTCAATGGACATGAGTTAGTAAACTCCAGGAGTTGGTGATGGGCAGGGAGGCCTGGCGTGCTGAAGTTGATGGGGTTGCAAAGAGTCGGACATGACTGAGCAACTGAACTGACTGATCGCAATCAGGATATTGACTTTGATACAGTTAAGAATCAGAACAGTTCTATCATCACTTTTATGGCCACAGATACCTCTGTTCCCCCACCCCCATCCCTGAACCCTCACCCCTAGCCTTTACTAATCTGTTCTCCACTTCTGTCATTTTGTCATTTCAAGAACATTATACAAATGGAATCATACAGTATATAACCTTTGAAAGTGAAAGTGAAGTCGCTCAGTCATGTCCGACTCTCTGCAACCCCATGGACTGTAGCCTACCACGCTTCTCGGTCCATGGGATTTTCCAGGCAAGAGTACTGGAGTGGGTTGCCATTTCCTTCTCCAGAGGATCTTCCCGACCCAGGGATTGAACCTGGGTCTCCCACATTGCAGGCAGATGCTTTTGCCATCTGAGCCATCAGGGAAGCCTTTAAGGAGTGGCTTTTTACACTGAGATACTTGCCTGGACATTCATGCAAGTGGCTGTATGTATCAATAGTTGATTGCTTTTTATTGCTGAGTCGTACTCCAACCATCATGATCCATGATCCAACTCCATCATGAGAAACGCTGGACTGGAAGAAACACAAGCTGGAATCAAGATTGCCGGGAGAAATAACAATAGCCTCAGATAGGCAGATGACACCACCCTTATGGCAGAAAGTGAAGAACTAAAGAGCCTTTTGATGAAAGTGAAAGAGGAGAGTGAAAAAGTTGGCTTAAAACTCAACATGCAGAAAACTAACATCATGGCATCTGGTCCCATCACTACATTGCAAATAGGTGGGGAAACAGTGGCAACAGTGGCTGACTTTATTTTGGGGGGCTCCAAAATCAGTGCAGATGATGACTGCAGCCATGAAATTAAAAGACACTTCCTCCTTGGAAGGAAAGTTATGACCAACCTAGATAGCATATTCAAAAGCAGAGACGTTACTTTGCCAACAAAAGTTCGTCTAGTCAAGGCTATGGTTTTTCCTGTGGTCGTGTATAGATGTGAGAGTTGGACTGTGAAGAAAGCTGAGCGCCAAAGAATTGATGCTTTTGAACTGTGGTGTTGGAGAAGACTCTTGAGAGTCCCTTGGACTGCAAGAAGATCCAACCAGTCCATTCTGAAGGAGATCAGCCCTGGGATTTCTTTGGAAGGAATGATGCTAAAGCTGAAACTGCAGTCCTTTGGCCACCTCATGCGAAGAGTTGACTCATTGGAGAAGACTCTGATGCTGGGAGGGATTGGGGGCAGGAGGAGAAGGGGACGACAGAGGATGAGATGGCTGGATGGCATCACTGACTCGATGGACGTGAGTCTGAGTGAACTCCGGGAGTTGGTGATGGACTGGGAGGCCTGGTGTGCTGCCATTCATGGGATTGCAAAGAGTCGGACAGGACTGAGTGACTGAACTGAACTGAACTGAGTACTCCACTATATAAATGTAACACTGTACATTTATAGAATCACATCTGTTATTTCCCGTTTTGGCTGTGACAAATGATGCTGTTGTGAACATGCATACATAGGTTTTTGTATAAACATGTTTTGTTTCCCCTGGGATAAATGCTCAAGAATGCCATTGATGTATCTATCATATGACAGTTGGGAGGTTATTTCCTTAAGGAACTGCCAAATTGTTTCCCAGAGTGGTATAATTTTGCATCCCCACAGCAACACACAAGAGATTCTGTTTCTCTGAATCCTCACTGGCATTTGGTGTGACCACCGTCCCTGGTGGCTCAGATGGTAAAGCGTCTGTCTACAGTGCGGGAGACCTGGGTTCAATCCCTGGGTTGGGAAGATCCCCTAGAGAAGGAAATGGCAGTCCACTCCAGGACTATTGCCTGGAAAATCCCATGGACAGAGGAGCTTGGCAGGCTACAGTCCATGGGGTCGCAAACAGTCAGACACGACTGAGCGATTTCACTATATATACTATACACTAACAGGTGTGAGGTAGTAGCTTATTGTGGTTGTGGTTAGCATTTCCCTAATGGCTAATGTGCTGGCCTTACTTTCGTGTGCTTATTTGCCATCTATACATCTTTTTCGGTGAAATGTCTCTTTGTATCTTTTGCCCAGTTCTGACTGTTTTCTTTTTCTGCTGTTGAATTTTGATAGTTCTTTACATAATCCAAATACTGGTCATTTGTTGGCTTTGTGCTCTGCAAATCTTTCTCTCCCACTCTGCAGCTTGTCTTTTTATTCTCTCAACAGGCTCTGTCACAGGGCAAACATTTTAAATTTTAATGAGGTCCAATTCATTAATTTTTTATTTTACGGCTTATGCTTTTGATGTTGGATCCAACTCTTTGTTTATCGATAGGTCCCAGAGGCTTTCTCCTATTTTCTATCTAAAAGTTTCATAGTATTACATATTTGTAAGTCCTTGATCCATTTTAGCTCATTTTTGTATAAGGTGTGAGGCTTACATTAGGGCTTTTTGCCTGTTGATGTCCAGTTGCTCCAGCAGCATCGTCTTTGCACCTTTATCATACATCCATTTGCAGTATTTATGTGGATCTATTTCTGGATTCGCTACTTGTTTCTATTGATCGTTGTATCTATCTCCCTGCCACAACCACACAGTCTTGATTACTGTAGTGCTATAGTAAGCTTTATTTTTTATACTAATAATTATCTTTATCTGTTTGGCTGCGCCAGGTCTTTGCTGCACACGTGGGCTCTCTGATCTTTGCTGTGGCATGTGAGATCTTTAGTTGTGGCGTGCAAACTCAGTTGCAGCATGTGAGGCCTAGCTCCCTGACCAGGGATTGAACCTGGAACCCCCTGGATTGGAAGCTAAGAGTCTTAGCCACTGGACCACTAGGAAAGACCCTGTAGTAAGCTTTAATATCCATAGAGTGACTCTTCCCACTTCATTCTTCTTTTTCAGGCCTGTTTTAGCTTTGCCTTTCCGTGTAAATTTTAGAAGCTTGTCTTGTCTATGAAAATCCTGGTTGGGATTTTGATGGGCATTGCATTCAACCTGGAGATCAATCTGGAGGGAGAAATGATGTCTTTACTATGCTGAGTTTTCCGATCCATGAACATAAAGTACCTCTCCACTTATTTTAGTATTCTTTAATCCATACATTGTAATTTTCAGCGTACAGATCTTGTGACATGTTCTCCCAAGTGAATACCTATTTGATTTTGTTTGTGGTGATCGTAAATAATGTTGGTTTTTCTTTTAACATTTATTTATGTGGCTGTGCTGGGTCCTAGCTGTGGCACGAGGGATCTTCAATCTCCAGTGTGGCAACATGTGGGATGTTTAGTTGTGACATGTGAACTCTGAGTTGTGGCATGTGGGATCTAGTTCCCTGACCCGGGATCTAGCTCTGCCTGCATTGGGAGTGCAGAGTCTTAGCTACTGGGCCACCAGGGAAGTCCCAGTAATATTATGTTTAATACCAGTTTCCCCATGTTCGTTGTCAGCATACACAAATATGACTGACTCTTATGTATTGGTCTTGTGTCCTGTGACCTTGCTGAGCTCATTAGTTCCAGTTTTGGTGTTTTAGGGGTTTTGTGGGAGGTTTTTTAATTAGTAGATTCCTTGGGACTTTCTATGCAGACAGTCATATCGTCTGCAAGTAGGGATGGTTTTATTTTTTCCTTTCCAACTTGTACATCTTTTATTTTTTCTTGCCTTATTGTAGTGGCTGGAACTTCCGGTACTATGTTGAATAAGAACAGTGTGAAAGCAGACATCCTTATCTTGTTCTGAACTTAGAGAGGAAGCAAGCATTCCGTCTTTTGCTGTTAAGCATGACACAGAGAAGGGTTTTTACCACCTTTTACAAAATTATTTTTATTTTCCTCCCCCCATATTTTTTAAAGCAAAGATTAAGACTAAGGGATTGGTAGGACATAGGGGATCCAGTGGTTAAGACACCACGCTTCCAGTGCAGGGGGTATAGGTTCAGTTCCTGGTCAGGGAACTAAGATCCCCCATTCCACAGGGTGTGGCGAAAAAAACAAACAAAAAAGACTTGAATTGGCCCAACCGAGATGACAGAGCAAAAAGAAGGCATAAAGATATGAGTACTTCCTCCTCCAGGCTAGGCTTGCAATAATGACAGAACTGAGTGCCTTGGGCGGGGATGGGGGTGGAGCCTTAATCAGCGCTGGCGAGCTAATCTCTTTATCACGGTGCTTGCACTCTGCAGTGAGCTAAGGGCCCTGCACCTGGGGCTATGCTATGCTAAGTCACTTCAGTCGTGTCCGACTCTGTGTGACCCCATAGATGGCAGCCCACCAGGCTCCCCTGTCCCTGGGATTCTCCAGGCAAGAACACTGGAGTGGGTTGCCATTTCCTTCTCCAATGCGTGAAAGTGAAAAGTGAAAGTGAAGTCGCTCAGTCGTGTCCGACTCTTAGCGACCCCATGGACTGCAGCCTACCAGGCTCCTCCATCCGTGGGATTTTCCAGGCAAGAGTACTGGAGTGGGGTGCCATTGCAGTCATTGCCTATAACACAGGAGAGGGGTGCCTGTCGCCTATCTGGCTACCCTGCCCTTCCAGGAAGCTCTCGGCTGCCAGGCCTCGCAGCCTGCCAACCTGAGCTGGCGATCGAAGAGTCTCAGGTACCCGGATCCAGGGTAACAGAAGTGGCCAGAGCCAGATTTAGAATTGTAAGTACTTTTTGGCACGGGCTCCCCAAACAAGAGAACGAGGTATGAAGAGAGGAAGCAAGAGTGTCATGGCCGGGTAAAACTGACAGCAACACAGTGCATCTACATGTATTTCAGGGAACACAAATTTTAATAGGGGAGAAGGGATGGGCTTTTTTGTTGTCTCCGACTCCTCGCGACCCCATGGACTGCATGCAGACGCCGGGCTAAAATTTAAATGAAAATCAAGCAAGCACGCCCTCATTCATACCGCTCTCCGCCCCCGTCTGCGATGTCATCTCCCCTGGGGTCTTGCAGCCTCCATCCCCCTCTCCCGGGCACGTCGCCCCGCCCACCGCACCCCTACCTGGCTCCGCACCCCTACCTGGCTCCGCACCCCTCGGGCCCCACCCCCGGCTGGCCGAGACCACACCCGCGCAGGTTAAACCTGCGGGGACGCGCTTCCGTGGGTGGTGGGGGGAAGCTGAGGAGGTGGGAGGACGGGCAGAGGATGAGAAGACCGGCCTCCGCGAAAGGCGGGTCGGCGGCCCCGGCGGCCGGAGGGGGACGCCCCCGCCGCCCTGGCGCGGACCAGCCCCGGCTCCCCGGAGTCCTCTTCCCACGGTTCCCTCTCGCCAGTCGGCACCAACGCGCGGGGCCCGGAGAGGGCGAGGAGCGGGAGCGGGCCGTTCCACTCGGGATGCGCGCGCGGCAGGTCAGGCCGCGGCCGGCCTGGGACGGAGGGGGGGGACTGGGCCGCGCCGCCGGTTCCCTGCCGGGCACCGCGAGCTGGGCCGCGCCAAGCCACCACCGAGCCACCACTGTCCTGCCAGCCGCATGGGAGGCCGCCTTCTCGCGGCGATCCGCCGCTGAGCGAGGCCGGAGCCCGGGCTGGGCAGCTGAGCCCACCTCCCGCCCCGCGGCCCCGCCCCCACCCACACACTCCCGCCCACCCAGGCCCCGCCCCCGCGCCCTAGCCACCATACCACGGCCCTGCTTCCCCCCGCCTCCCGGCCCCGACCCCGCCCTTGTGGTCTAGGCCCCGCCCCCGCGCTCTGCCGTTGTGCAGCGGACCCCGCGGCCCCGGCCCCGCCCTCCACCCCGCCCCTGCCCCGCCCCCGCGCCCCTCCGCCGTTCCGCGTCCTGGCCCCGCCCTTGACCCCGCCCCTGCGGTCTCGGCCCCGCCCCGTGCGGCCCGCCCCCGCTGCCGTACCGCGGCCCTGCGGCCCCGCCTCCGCGGTACCGCGGCCCTGCGGCCCGGCCCCTCCCCCGACCCCGCCCCTGCGGCTCCGGCCCCGCCCCCGCGGCCCCGCCGCCGTACCGCGGCCCTGCGGCCCCCCGCGGCCCCGCCGCGCCCCAGTCTCCCCGCACCCCCGCCCTCCGCCCCCGCGCGCCCCCGCCCGCGCGGCCGGGGACGAGCGCCGCCGAGCGCATGCTGATCCGTGTCGTCCTCCTCCTCCTCAGGCGGCGCTGGCGGCGGCCCCGGGACCCGCGGAAGCCGGCATGCTGGAGAAATTCGAGTTGGAAGAAGAAGGTGAGTGCCCCCCCACCGCCCACCACCGCCCGCCGCTGGATCGCGCCTCCTCCGGGGGCCGGGAGGGGCCGGGGCGCGAGGACAGCCGGGTCTCCGCCCCGGAGGCCGCGGGTCCCCGCCGCCCACCGCCCGTCCAGCCGCGGTGTGGGCCAGTGAGGGAGACGCGGGGCCGACGGAGCGTGTCTGCGGCGGCCGCGGTGTCTCTCGGAGACGTGATCGAGCTGGCTCCAAGGGGAGCCCACAGCCCGGCCCTCGGCACGGATGGTCGGTCCTTTTGTCCTTACAAGCTGGACTCGGCTGAGAGCAAGGTGACATGCAGTCATGATTGTTTGTAATGCCACGATACGTGAGGAAGTCGCCCCCAAATTATGTGTATGGTCCGTACCTTTAAATAACACACACGGCTTCCCTATCAGTACTTGTGAAAATACCACCAGCAGGGTGTGTCTTCTTGTCTTAATAGGGAAAGTTCAATAGGAAAACCGGAGGCGGCTCAGCGAATGGGGTCTGAGTTCAGGTGACCCTGTCATCCCGTCGTTTCTGTCGCCTCTTCTCTCACTCACTTTTTCATCTTCCTGGCCCCTTTTCCCCTTTCTTCTTCTTACTTGGATGTTATTTCGAAGCTGTGAAAATGTGAGGGGATGGATTTTTTTTTTCCTTTGCAAAAATGAATATTGAACATGGAATATGGTTAGCTCTTACCTGAATCTTATTTTGCAACTGAAAGTTTGGAGAGAGTGCTCTTGTTTGGTAAAATTAGTTTTTAAAATGGAATATGATGAGCTCAGAGTTGAAAAAGAACTTTGTATAGGATGTTGGGCAGTTTGAGGAACGTAAAAGACCTCCACCCTGCCTTGTGTTCTTCCATTATTCATTGAGTGACTTCTCTTTTTTTTTTCTAAGAGTATTGCTGGAATAAAGCTCTGGGAACAAAGCATGTGCCATGTGGACGCTGTGCCCTGTGCCAACTTTAATACTTAGGTTCATTTACGGTCAGGCAATTAACTTAAATAAGCGTGCTCAGCCAATATGAGAAGGGTTCAGTCGACAGTATTAGGCCAGGGCCCAGTGTTTTAGGCCTACCTTTATTTTACCTTTTAGAGTTCCTGCATTTCACGCCCTGTTAGCCAGAAGGTAATGTATTCATAGTAATTATCATCAAAAGTCTGCAGCCATATTTACTATTAACAAGCAGTTACATGATACATTTCAGAATTTTACTGGGACTTAATTTTCATTCTGTCTTACTGAAAAATAGTCCAGTGTCTTAAGTCAAATCCACCTCACTATTCCTCCATTTTATTGCATTGCAGGTCAAATTTTGGGCATTGTCCAAAGGGCCCCCGCCCCTTTCCATTAAGACTTTGAATGTCGAAATCATAAGGGTTTTCTTTGTCCCTGATTTTAGTAACAATGGGAATCCATTACATTTTCATCATTTTGTGATTTACATGGCGGCTAAAGAAAAGGAGAGGTGATCCTATTAGAAAGGTGCTTATAGTTAGGGGCTTCCCGGTGGTTCACGGGTAAAGAACCTGCCCGCCAATAGAGGGTATCTGGGCTCAGTCCCTGAGTCGGGATGATCCCCTGGAGGAGGAAAGGGCAGCCCACTCCAGTATTCTTCCTGAGATAATCCCACGGATAGAGGAGCCTAGCGGGCTACAGTCCATGGGGGTCGAAAAGAGACTGATCAACTGAGCACACACACACCCCCACATAGTTATTGTTAAGAGCACAGGCCCAGCTTCAGATCCATATCTTAATTTACTAAGCTGTGTGACCTTGGGCAAGTTACTTAACTTCCCTGTACCTTAGTTTTCCCATTCATAAGGAGCTAATATCAGAGTGTTTTGAGGATTAAATGAGATAGTCCATATAATGCTATTTAGTACACTGTAAATCCACAGTAAGCATTGTGTAAATGTAGCTGTTAATTTTAAGCACCATTTACTATTGTACCAAACTCATGGACTTTGTTAAGTTTTTATCAATGAATCTTCCATAGAGATTCTTCTCAACATAGGTTAGGTTTTTTTTCCTTACTTGAGATTTGTTAATTATGTTACATTTTTCAAAGCAGATATACAAGCCTTTTCTCTTTTGCATTGTTTCTGCCAATGGAGTGAATGTAAAATGTTAAACCTAAGCATCTAAGGAAAGGAATTTCCCATTTTCACCTATCTGCTTTTATCTATATTGCTGTCATTACTTTAAAGCATGCTGAACCCCACAAATAACCCTGTCAAACTTTTCTGGATTCTTAAGGAGGCAAAATGTTAAACAGCAGTTTCTTGGAAGCTGTGAGCCAAGCTGGAAGGGATAGTGTTGGCGTGGTAGTCTCAAATGCTGCTTTGTTTCTTTTGAACTTCAGATTGCTTATTCATCCAAAATACAGAAAAATTGAATATCAAGCAGAATCTTACGTTTATGTGAGGGAACAGTGAGTCCTAACAGACATTACACCTTTAAGTATCCTATGAGCTGACTTGTTAGCAGCCTACATAATACATGGCTATTGAGTAGATCCTCATTTCATCTTCCAGCTCCCTTCTTATTCACCTAACGTCCTCCTTCATGCATTGTGATCTGGAGGTTTTCCTTAGATGGAGATACATTTGGGATACACCAAGACACTTGATTACTAGTGTTTTTGTTACCAGGTGTTTTTCTCTTTCCTAATAGATTATAACAGATACTCTGTTAGAAACAAAATTGGCAGCATTAGTGAAGCTGGAGTCATCTCTTAAAGCATTCTTTGCTTCTGGGAAGAAAGAACAAATTGGACCTCAGTCTCCCCTGTGTTGTTCAGGTCCTCCTTTGCCTGGGTTCTGACCCCAGCTGCCCACCCATTTCTTACCCTCATGCCCTGACAGAGGGACCTTTCCAGAGCAAGAATTGACAGCCCCATTCCTTTATGGGAAAAATCTTTACCACTTTTCTGTGTCTATATATAGAATACACGCAGACTTTTCATCTGCAGCCTCACCGCCTCTTCCCAGCCGTGCACACGAGAGACTGGAGAGTTTGCTTTCTGTGCATGAGAGAGATTCTGTGCAGAAGGCAGATTCGAGTTCTCTGCGTCGGGGAGTTGGGGCTGGGCCTGGGAGTCTGCATTTCTGCCAAGCTCCCAAGTGCGGCTGTTGCTGCCTCACAGATGGAGTCATCAGGCTGTAGAACCAGCCTCAGCAATCTCATTCTGTCAAAAACTAGATGGTCTCAGTCTCGGTCACAACTCCTCAGCCCGCCCAGACCGCCGCAGAGCAGCAACGCGGTCCCACTGGCACGGCTGGAGTTCCAGCCAAACTTTGTTTACAGAAAGAGGCCAGATTGAGCCCACAAGCAGAGTTGGCCAGCCCCCTATTCTGTGACTCCTCGCGGTCCCAGTGACTCAGGGTTTACATCCTTTGGAGGGTGAGACGTTCTCTTGCAACGTCCTCCAGCTGCCAGCATTACCACTGTGTACATCCTGTCTCATAGCACCACCATCACAGCTCAGCCCAGGTCTCACCCTCCCAGAGTCCCTCCCAAAGCCCTTCTGTGCGCGTGTGCTTAGTCACTCAGTTGTGTCCCAACTCTTTGCAACCCCATGGACTATGACCCACCAGGCTCTTCTGTCCACGGGATTCTCCAGGCAGGAGTATTGGAGGCGGTAGCCATTCCCTTCTCCAGGGGATCTTCCCAGCCCTGGGATCGAAGCCGGGTCTCCTGCATTGCAGGCGGATTCTTTGCTGTCTGAGCCACCAGGGAAAACCAGAGCCCTTCTGTACTTCTCCACAATCCTGCCTCCCCTTCCCAGCTCATGACACAGTGGTGCACCGTGGGTGCTGAGCGGTATTGTGTGACTACATCCAGGGTTTATGGTTCCTTTATGGGAGCGATGGGAAGATGGGATGATTCAGGATCTGCAAAGTGATGAGAGCGGCACTTAGCGCTCAGCAGTCACATTATTTGTTCGCTTTTCAAATGTTTTATTATATCAGTCATACCTGTTTGTTTTTATCAAGGTTAACTGTCTAGAATTTATTTAACAACAAGACCAAGCACCGCCGTAAGCACCTGAACATAGCCCTCGAATGCTTTCTGCAGTAAATGATGTTGTTGTTCAGTGGCTCAGTTATGTCCAACTCTTTGTGACCCCAGGGACTGCAGCACACCAGGCTTCCCTGTCCTTCACCATCTCCCAGAGCTTGCCCAAACTCATGTCCGTTGAGTCGGTGATGCCATCCAGCCATCCCATCCTCTGTCGTCCCCTTCTCCTCCTGCCTTCAATCTTTCCCATCTTCGGGGTCTTTTCCAGTGAATCAGCTCTTTGAATCAGGTGGCCAGAGTATTGGAGCTTCAGCCTCAGCAGCAGTCCTTCCAGTGAATATTCAGGGTTGAAATTTATCCACGATTAATAACCCTATGATTCTGGCACCACGTCAAGAATGTTACAGCCCCTGGAAACTATCTGTGTTATCTCCTCGCCCTCTTCTCACCGTTCCAGCTGTCGCAGCCTCTCCAGTTATTTCAGGCTTTCAGTAGCTCACTGTGTGGGTTCGTCCCACCGTCTCACTTCTGTCCACTCGCCTCTGCCCTGTTCCCTCACTGTCTGCTGCTTCCTTCGCAGTCCTCTGAGCTATTCCTTCTTCACCTGCAAGGAATTCCTCAAAGGATAGTTCTTTCAAGATTTGCCTCCAAACTCATTTTCCTAGCAAGATGTAGTCGGCACTTCCTAGGTAAGAAGTGGACGTGGAGAGTAAAAGCGAGAGGGCAAGTCCTATTTCTCCGTCAGGAGTCTGGTAACCTGAGGCCCCGTTCTGTAAGGAGGCAGCTGTGTCCTTGGATGATCCTCGTCTCTCCAGGTGGTGTTTGTCTGTCCTGTTGTTGTCGCTGCTGTGGGTTTTCCAAACTTGTGCTTTTCCTTCCAGCCTGAAAATATGACCTAGAACAACCAGCAGCTGCTCTACAGAAACCAGAAATGTACATTCACTCAAACTCGCTCATTCTCAACTGGAGGATGTTGCTGTGTTGAGGATGTTGCTGTGATGTGAGCAGAGATTGGTTCTTTTGGGAGGACAAAAATCTTAGATACTGTAGTGGTTTCTGGCTCTCCGAAGGGCCTCTAAGTGAATATACTGTGTATGCACAGTGTTCAAGTTTCATGGGGGTAGGACAGTTAAGGGGGGGGGAGGGCCATGTGGGTAAGGAGAAACACTGCTCTCACTTTCTTAGGGAAGAACGTCCTCCTGTGCGTTTATATCCCCTCACCACTTAGCCTTGATAGCAGATCGCCCAGGAGGCTTGGCTGCGTCCACTTGGCTCGCCAACTGTGGTGTGAGGGGTGCTGACCTCTGGTGGCGACAGGCTGGTGATCACAGCTCGGTCGCTGGCCGATCGCCTCGTAGTATCGGAAGGCTCTGATGACCTGCCATCCAGACTCTGCCCATCCCTACTGAGCCTGCAACTTACCTTCCACAAGAGAGTGACTGTGTCTCAATTATAAAAATAGTTACAGCTGTATGAAATATTCATAGTGAAACATTTTCTTTCCTGGCTGGCCCCATATTTGAAAGTTTGCCATATTTAATAGATTTTAGGTGTACATTTTAAAGTCTCTGAAGTCAGGCTGTAACTTCACATTTGATGGTATCTTAGATTTGATGAGGTAGAGGAGCGGAGGTTTTGTTATCTAAAATGTTAAGCCCCACCCTCCCCCCGCCCTGCCCCCCCGCCCTGCCCCCCACCTTCCAAATCCTTTAAACAAGAGGGGAGTTCACAGCAGGGTTTGGGGATCTGAAAGCGGGACCGGCCACTGGGCTTCACAAGTAACCGAGGAGTCAGCGGGAGCCGAGGTGGGGCTGAGTCATCTCTGGGATGAAAGGATTGCCATGACCTTCCCTCTCAGGACTGGCTCTGTCTGCTCCGTGGTGGGCGCCCAGCAGCCCCAGCCAACAGCTGGCTGGAGTCCAGGCCGGTGAGTCAGACCGTGTGCTCGCTGGCCGGTGGCTCCATCCTACAGCTCTGCAGTGGGGGCGGAAGAACCCTTGTGAAGTTGTCATACCAGAACCCCAGGGACTTTCCATCTTACCTGTGAAATGAAAAGTGGAAGAAACTTTGTGTCCTTTTTCTGGTTTATAGTAACTTGTGTGTACTAAGTATATTAAGACACTGTTGTAAATCTTTTATGTTGATCTCATCTAATCCTCACAGCAACTCTAAAAGGTAAATATTTTATCATCCCTGTTTTATAGAGGGGGACATTAAGAGGGTGAGAGTTTAAGTAAGATACCTCAAGGGAAGGGAAGGTGGGGTCACCATCTGGGAAGGTGGGGTCACCAGGTTTCAAACATGGTTGTTAGGCTCACTGCACGGGCTTCCGAGCCAGCCTGCGTTCCCAACAGGAAGTAGTCCCTTACCCGGAAACTCACTTTCTAGGCCCTCACCCCCGTCCAAGCTCCCCAAGGTGGTCCTTTGTGGCTCCGTTCTGCAAACTCCAGCGGACACTTAGTCCTCTTCTCATTTTGAGCTCTTAGTAGCCGTCCCCAGAGACAGCCTCCGCCCCCTTCTCCCTCAGCACACTCCCGGGTGCACTCCTCGTCCCTGTCTCCTCCGTGATTCTCCTCTTTTTCCTTTTTTGGTTCAGTTATGTTTTGTAGTAGCAGGTGGAGTGAGGTCTGACTCACGCAGACATTAGATACGGGACTTGCTCCTGGCTCTGCCCAAAGCCCCCCTTGTCTTCTCCTCCTGTCCTCTCCCTAGACAGCCCTACTCACTCCCAGGGCTGTAATTACCCGCTGCCTGTTGCCCAGTGTTCTAATCCCGTGTATTTAATTACAGGATGCTTTAATAACCGATGACGCTCCTGCAGTTATCTCCAGCCACATCTCTCCTGAGTATCCGGTTGCCTATTGGATGTCTCCACCTGAGGCACCACCACCTCTCACCCAGCCTCCCACTCCCCTCTTCTGTTTTCTCCCCCAGCCTGATTCAGTAAATGGATACCGTGTCCCCCTGGTTTTTTGCTTTGTATTTTAACAAGAATAATTTTGAGCCCTGCCTGTCTCACCCCGCCACATCCAAGCAGTCTGTCCTCTCCCCATCACCTCCTGAATCCCTCCCGTATGTCTCTCTGCCATCATCACCTCTCTGCTAACTGTTAAACAGCCTGATCCACTCTGGCCCCCTTCAGTCAACTTCACATGCTGCATTTAGCGATACTTTCTGAAAACATGTGTCTAATGGCGTCATTTCCACGCTTAAAAGCCTTCTCCGGCTACCTCTGCCTTTAGGCAGGACTCCGGTCTTCTCCCCGTGTTCTCTGCCCCTCCATTCTGCCTGCCTCACCTCACACCACCCTTCTCCAGGCCTCCTGCACGTTCCTCAGCTTTGTTCTCTGCACCTTCTGGACTTCAGGCGGGCTGTCTCCTCTCCCTGGATGGTTCTTCCCTGTCCTCTGAGCCACCCGCTGGCTTTCTTCAGGTCTCAGCCTAAATGTCACTCCCTCAGGAAGGGCAACTTTCCAGAATCCCCAGACCAGCCATCACACTTTATGTCATGACCCCACCTGGTTGATGGGGCTGTTCAGGAGAAATGTGTTCATGTTTCCTTGCTGTTGTGTAAGCCCTGTGAGGACAGGGCTGAAAACCTGCTATTTGCCAGGGCTCAGAGATATCACGATAAACAAGACCTAGTTTCAGTAAATATCTGTCACATGTGAACTGATAGTTTTTGGAGCTCTAACTTTTACTCTGGCACGTGGGCTCAGTCTACTTCAGTGGTTAATGTTACTTCTTATGAAGAAATAAAGGCATTTCTATTAAAGGCAGTGAAGAAGCCCCCTTGCCAAGTTGATGTGTGCTGATCTAAGAGCAGTGACAAGGCAGAGGTGAGATGACCTGGGTGTACCTCCCAGATGTGCCGAGACTCCCGCTCCTGAACGTGAGGTCAGGGTGGACTCTGTCCGGAACAGCTTCAGAGGCAGTCATGGACACGTGATGACTTACTCCCATAAGCTGGTGTCCCAGGAGAAAGTCTCTTAGCTCTTTCTTTTGTGGCTGTGACTGCACTTGTGCTGATGTTAGGGGAGAAGTCAAGCTTCACTCAGATGCTCAAAGGACAGAGTCCTTTGGTTCAGTTCAGTTCAGTTGCTCAGTCGTGTCCGACTCTTTGCAACCCCATGAATTGCAGCATGCCAGGCCTCCCTGTCCATCACTAACTTCCGGAGTTCACTGAGACTCAACGTCCATCAAGTCAGTGATGCCATCCAGCCATCTCATCCTCTGTCGTCCCCTTCTCCTCCTGCCCCCAATCCCTCCCAGCATCAGAGTCTTCTCCAATGAGTCAACTCTTCGCATGAGGTGGCCAAAATACTGGAGTTTCAGCTTTAGCATCATTCCTTCCAAAGAAATCCCAGGGCTGATCTCCTTCAGAATGGACTGGTTGCATCTCCTTGCAGTCCAAGGGACTCTCAAGAGTCTTCCCCAACACCACAGTTCGAATGCATCAAGTTGCTACCAATAGATTGTTTTTCATAGACCACGTATTGTAGAGTGTGTACTTGTTTCAGTAAGACCTCAGGAAGACAGACGACGCATCATTTGGCTCTTCCTTTCACAATGACTCCTTGAGCTTTGATGCTTACACATGTGGCCTGTCCCCTCGCCCTTTAAGTTGCATGTGTAATTAGTGCCAAGTAATCAAGAGCAGGAGTCAGACCCAGGTTGGAGTCCCACTTCTTCAACTTAAGAGCTGTGAGACCTTAGGCAAGTTATTTCAAGCTTCTGTTTCTCCTTGTGTAAGCAGGAAGTAATCATAGCACCCAGCGAAATAGGATTGTCCGTGCATTAAATAACCTGAATGTAATGGTACCTGCCCTATTGTATCATCTCCACAAATATACTGCAGTGATGCCCCTGGAAAGGACCAGAAAGGCAAAGAGCCAAAAGGTAGATCAGGCCACCATCAGTGCTTCATCTGGTGACTGCGGCTGGCCCAGCGACGGCTTCGGTGTCAGACGTCTCTTGCATGTGACTATCTCATGGGTACCATCCAGTCAGCAGAGCATGTGATCTATCCCATCCCTGAATCACTCTGCAGGAAAAATGGTGTCCTCCCCATTTTACAAACGAAGAGATCCAGGCCTAGGGGATGAAGGAACTTGCGGAGCGTCCCGCAGAATGTGATAGCAGTTCTGACACAGATCTGCTCTAGACGTGCCCCATTGGTTCTTCTACACAGGCTCTGGCCGGCACCCGGAGTTACTGTAGCCCCCGCTGGAGAGGCGAGTGCTCTCTGATGTACCTGACGTACCAAGGGGCCTGATGTACCAACGTACTGATATACCTGATGTACTCACATACCGGACGTATTGACATGCCTGACGTACAAACGTACGTGCTGATGTATCTGACGTGCATGTCGTACTGACGTCCCCAGGCCTGTGGGCTCGGCCATTTGTCCTCCCTGCCTGACTCTGCAAATCACTTCTCGGCTTTGGGAGTGAAATCATGACTCTGGGCAGCACTCCCGCGTGCGGTAGAAGGATCCTGCGCTGTGTTAGAGGCGGCCGGAGGACCCATTGTGTCGCTAAACCCCAGAGACACGCACGCGTTTATAGACGTGTTGAAGCGCTGATAACTGGAATATGTCAAGGCGCGTCCAAACCGCATTCTAATCCAGATGTCAAACAGAAGCACGCTGGTGGGGACAGGGTGACAAGCCTGTCTGAGCCATACCCGACTGGTTCACTGCGCTGGGTCCCGCATTGTGGTTCAAGGTGGTTTGTTGAATATGTTAGTGTCTCTCTCCTCCCCACCCCAGAAATGTGATCAAAATGTCAGCAATCCATGAAATCGAATACAAAAAATAATCTTGCTCAACAAAAGCTAAAGCTTAATTCTTAGGAAAAGACCAATAAAATGGGTAAATGTGTATCAAGTCTGTTCAAGAAAAAAAAAAAGTGAAAATACCCGGTATTAGAAATAAGGACTAATAATAAATGCAGAGATTTAGAAAATCACATTGAAAGAAATCTGAATATTTCAAATTATATCAATACATTCAAGAATCTTTTCAGTCACTTTTGAGTAAGTTTCACCAGTTTGTATTTTCCTGATTGATTATCCCTTTCATCAATCACCATAAAAGAAGTTAAAAGGTAATCAATTGAATTATACTCTTCAAATGGGTGAACTGTATGGTTGTGAAAGTTTTTTTGTTTGTTTCCAGTAATTAAAGGGCCTTACCCTTCCTCTGCCCCTGCAGAAGAGGCCTGGGGTTCAGCCTGTTGATGGGTGAATTCTGTAAAAGCCTCAAGGAACCGCTAAAGCCGCAGTCACTTTAATTATTTTAGGGCTCAGGAGAGGACAGCAGGGACCGTGCTCCTTCTGTGGAGCTCGCTTGATCCGAACATCAGAACCGGACGGTAGCACACAAAGAAGAAAGCAAACGATTCGCCTGGTATTTAAAGTCCGGGCAGAGCTCCCATAAAAACATCAGCAGAGTGAGCCATGCAGTCTGTGGTGACCAAACAAAGTCTTGTCCTGCAAATGCAAGATTGCAGTTTATTAGGAAATCCACCAAGGAATTAATGTCAGCAGATAAAAGGAGAGAAACCTCTGGTCATCTCAGTAGATCCTGTGATGGCAGCTGATAGAATTCAACCTATGTTGCATTACCAAAATCCTGAAGAAATAAGCTAGAGAAAGCAGGAAGCTCCTTCGGGTTGCAGGAGCTGGCTGGGGCAGCCCCAGGTGGTTGGTGGCATCACTGCTGTCAAGGGCTTCCTCAGGCTCCTGGCCGGCTGCTGCTGGCGGCTGGACCCTTGCGCGCCAACCTCAGTCCTCACTGTTGCTTCAGCTCAGAAGCTGGGCTCTGTTTCCTGAGAAAGAAGAAACATTGGCTGTGGTAGATGTTTGAGCCATGTAGTTCCGAGAATTTTCAAGTGGATGGGAATCAGTGGTTTCAAGGTCACAGCCTTGTCTGTTTGTGACATTCCTTAGGCATTTATTGCAACTAACCTTTAAATTTTATTTTCTTTTATTATGTATTGTATATTTGTTTATATTACTGTTTATTTGTTGCAACTAACTAATTGGGGAAACTTTGTGCCTTTACTTACATACGCTTTTCCTACTGTTTTGATAACTCTTTGCCCCCTTGTCTGGAAGAGCATCTGTATCTCCGTCTTCAGTGGATCCTTTTGCCACCAGCACACACGAAGCCATATAAAGCATGGAAAGGGAAAAACAAAAACTAATGCACTTCATTTATTCTGCTACCTTTTTAAGTCCCATAAAATTACATTTAAACTTTGACTTTGTTGATATCCATGTATCTAAGCACTTTAGGAAAATGTCCACAAGAGTTTAATCTTTTCCATATACTTTTAACTTTAAGATTTCCCTTTCTGCTATTCCTGCTGAACTATTTTAAATTGTTTTTGCTTATTTCTTGCTCAGCTATTTTAAATGATTTTCTAAAAAGAAAAGATAGGACTTCCCCGTAGCTCAAATGGTAAAGAATCTCCCTGCCATGCAGGAGACCAGGGTTTGACCCCTGGGTTGGCAAGTTCCTCTGGAGAAGAGAATGGCAATCCATTCCAGTATTCTTGCCTGGAGAAGTCCATTGACAGAGAAGCCTGGTGGGCTGAAGTCCGTAGGGTCGCAAAAAGTCGGACACGACTGAGCGACTAACACACACAAAAAGAAAAGATGCTGTAGGAATACAGTAAACTTATACTTCCAGATGTAGAATAAAGTATAAAGGACAAATGTTAAAATGACTAACCTACTGATAGTCTTTTTTCTTTGTGGAATTAGAATGAAAGGTCTTACATTAAGTTAAAATTAATAGGAATTGGAAATAAGGAGTCAGTTTTTTTTAATTTGGGGTGTTTTTTTTTCAGTGCTTTGGGCGATGTGTAAATTTTGTTTTAGAGTGCTTCTCATCCTACACCCTTGGGGCTTCCCTGGTGGCTCAGACGGTAAAGAATCTGCAATGCAGGAGACCCAGGTTCAGTCCCTGGGTTGGAAGATCCCCTGGAGAAGGGAACAGCAACCCACTGCAGTACTCTTGCCTGGGAAATTCCACGGACAGAGGAGCCTGGCGGGCTACAGTCCGTGGGGTCACAAAGAGTCAGACACGGCGGAAGTGACTAACGCTTGCACCTTCCAGCCTCGGCTCTTGAATGGGGGTTGGATCCTAACTGTGGCCCCTGCCTTTCCCCGACGTGTCTGTCAGTGCCATACCAGTTAGCAGCTGCCTCCCTCCTGCCTTCTGGTCTTTGCTTGCCCTCCTTGGCACCTGGCAGTGTCACACTGATCTCTGCCTCCATCCAACATGGTCTTCTCCTCTGTGTCTGTGTCTTCTCTCCTGTTAGGACATGGGTAGTTGAATTTAGGGTACAACCTAGTAATCCACAATGGTGGTGGTGGTGTTCAGTCACTTGGTCATGTCCGACTCTTTGTGACCCTGTGGACTGCAGCACACCAGGCTTCCCTGTCTTGCACCATCTCCCAGAGTTTGCTCAAATTCATATCCATTGAGTCAGTGATGCCATCCAACCATCTCATCCTCTGTTGTCCCCTTCTCCTCCCATCTTCAATCTTTCCCAGCATCAGGGTCTTTTCCAGTGAGTCGGCTCTTTGCATCAGATGGCCAAAGGGAGCTTCAGCTTCAGCATCAGTCCTTCCAATGAACATTCAGAACTGATTTCCTTTAGGATTGACTGGTTGGATCTCCTTGCAGTCCAAGGGACTCTCAAGAGTCTTCTCCAACACCACAGTTCAAAAGCATCGATTCTTTGGCACTCAGCTTTCTTTATAGTCCACCTCTCACATCCATACATGACTACTGGAAAAACCATAGCTTTGAGTAGACAGACCTTTGTCGGCAAAGTGATAATCTGCTTTTGAATACGTTGTCTAGGTTTGTCATAGCTTTTGGCCTCATCTCAAGATGCTTACCTTAAGTACACCTGCAGAGAGCCTTGTTTCCAGAAAGGTCTTGTTCTGTCATTCCAGATGAACACCATTCAGAAAGGCAGGTAGCATTGCAGTGGCCCCTACCTGAGGCAATGCACTGGGCAGAGGCAGGCACAAGGACAAGGTCCCAGAGCTAAGACACTGCCTTTGAAGAGAAGTGTGGATGGGATCCTAGGGTGTACGTCCTGGGGGACGTACGTGGCGGCTGAGTGGCATGGCTGTGCTATGAAGTGAGGACGCATCAAGGGTGTTGTGTAATCAGATCTTCTTTCAGGGAGGGACACGCTGGTTCGTGTGTAGAATTGTTCCCGTGTAAGCTTAGATGTCGCAGTTTCCAGATTGTTCTGCTAACCTTCATAGGTAAACACTTCAACATATACTTTTCCTAGACGGCAGTAGTCTTCAGTCGCTCCCTTGGACAATGGCCTTGGGTTAGCGTGTGATGGAATATGTAACATCCATCCATCCACGAGGGGAAGCTTTCACAGACCACAACTTGGGTGCCAGTGAGACACCCTTTAGTTACACTTTTGCCCGGGGACGTTGTGATGCCGTCTTAACCCCAGTTACCTGTTGAGTAATGAGAGCTTGAACTGGCCTTCACAGGAATTTTAGTAACTAACATATTCCAAACAGCCTCTTGTGGTTGAATGTTTTGGGGGCTTTTGGTTTGGTTTTTTTTTTTTTTTTTTTTTTTTGATTTGACTCCAGTTGACTCTATTTCCTGTTTCAGTGCATTTCTTCGTTCAGGTACAATTGGAGACTTCATCATAATGGAAATAAACGGTGCCCTATTCAGAAAGTTTTACCAAAAGTGGAGAAGCAGTGACATTTCATAGTATTATACTTTATTCTCCTAACTTTAAAGGCTAACACTTTCGTTAGCAATATTATTACATAATTAGTAATCTAGCCTTTGTAACAAACCAAAATTCAATCTTCTATCATCTGTTTTACATACTTAACATTTTGCTTTGTTTGGTCAAGATTTTTACATTACCAAAAAAATGTTACAGACCTGCCTCAAAGCCCAGAAGTGCAGGCTAAGTATGAGAAAAACATCAGACGAATTCCAGTCGGAGAACCTCATCCTAAGGACCTTCCCAGAGGCCCTCAGAATCACCAGGACCGGCAGATCAGGGTCTGGGGAGACTAAGGAGACAAGGCTGTCTGTGAGGGGCTGTCCCGGAGGAGTGACAGTTAAGGCAGATGAATAATTGAGACAAATGCACTCCACTGATGTGAGACGTTAGTGATTGAAGGCACACCGCCCACCACCAGGGAATTGAGGGAGCCCCTCTCACAGCGAGACCCCAAGGCCCCAGCTCCCCACATCCCGCTGGCATGGGGGCTGCAGCTGTGAGCAGGGACACCCCGGGGGAGGCTGACAGGGAGTCACAGCCCCGGTGGGCTCCGGGAATGTGGGCCTCGCCCCGAGCAGCCCCATCCACTGGAGGGACCCTGCCACTCCGAGCACCACTCCTAACAAGGTGTTGGATTGTGACTCAGAGAATGAGAGAGATACCACGTGTCCACACTGAGATTAAAGTGTGAGTTTTTAATCATGCGTGAGTCGTCACTGTGATTCGTCGGTCGTGACAAACATGCCAGTGCATCCTTTAGGGGAATGTTATCTCAGAAAATCGCTGTTGTTCAGTCACTCAGTCCTGTCTGACTCTTTGCAGCCCCATGGACTACAACATACGAGGCTCCCTTGTCCTTCACCATCTCCGCGGAGCTTGCTCAAACTCATGTCCATTGAGTCGGTGATGCCATCCAACCATCTCATCCTCTGTCACCCACTTCTCCTCCTGCCCTCAATCTTTCCCAGCATCAAGGTCTTTTCCAGTGAGTTGGCTCTTTGCATCAGGTGGCTAAAGTACTGGAGCTTCAGCATCAGTCCTTCCACTGAATATTCAGGATTGATTTCCTTTAGGGTGGACTGGTTGGATCTCCTTGCAGTCCAAGGGACTCTCAAGAGTCTTCTCCAACACCACAGTTCAAAAGCATCAATTCTTCAGTGCTCAGCTTTCTTTATGATCCAACTCTCACATCCATACAAGACCACTGGAAAAACCATAGCTTTGACTAGAAGAACCTCAGATGATCCCTGTAGGGGAAATCCAGTGTGGAGAATGCAAGGAGCTGCTGTGTCTTCATAGCTATAAATCTAAAGCTATTCAAAATAAAATGTTTATTTAAATATTTTTTAAAATAAGACGAATTAAGATGGTACCCCAAAATATGTTTAGCCCACAAAACTTGCAGTTTTGGGAGCTGATACCGTGGCTAACTCCCCTGCATCCAAGTTCCCTTATCTGAACACCTCTACCTGAGGGTATTTGGCAGCTGGACTTGTGGGTTCGAGGCAGGAGCAATACCCGAGAGTGACCCCTAACCAAAGCGGGCAGGGTGGTCCCGATGAGGAGGCATGCACAGCCTCTCCAGGGTCCCCAGCAGCTGCGACTGCATGGAGCTGTGACCTGCCGACTAGAGCTCCCCCTTTTTTTAAATTATTTTATTTTTTAAAAATGCTTATTATTTATTGATTTGGCTGCACCAGGACTTCACTGTAGCGTGCAGGATCTTCTGTCTCTGTTGCTGCCTGAAAACTCTTAGTTGCAGCAGGTGGGATCTAGTTTCCTGATCGGGGATCGAACCTGGGCCCCCTGCGTGGGGAACGTGGAGTCTTAGCCACTGGACCACCAGGAAGGTCACTAGAGCTCTCTCTCTCTCTCTTTTTTTAAATTAATTTACTTGTTTTAATTGGAGGCTAATTACTTTATAATATTGTAGTGGTTTCTGCCATACACTGACTTGAATCAGCCATGGGAATACATGTGCCCCCATCCCGAACCGCCCCTCCCACCTGCTTCCCCATCCCATCCCTCAGGTCATCCCAGTGCACCAGCCCTGACTGCCCTGTCTCGTGCCTCGAACCTGGACTGGAGATCTGACTCACATGTGACAGTGTACATGTCTCAGTGCTGTTCTCTCAGATCATCCCACCCTCGCCTTCTCCCACAGAGTCCAAAAGTCTGTTCTTTACATCTGTGTCTCTTTTGCTGTCTCACATACAGGGTCATCGTTACCATCTTTCTAAATTCTGTATGTATGTGTTAATATCCTGTATTGGTGTTTTTCTTTCTGACTCTTTCCTTTCATTTCGCTTCCCCTGGTCTCACGGGTCAGCTGTGGGAGAACCCACACTAAGACCATCTGCAATAAATAGGTATTGATGGACTTAATTAACGTAGGAAATGGGTAAGATTCTGACCATTCAAAGAAATGAGCATCCAGGAAGAGTAAGACTATCAGGGCCGTGTGGATCACACCCTGTTCGCCCAGTGAGGAGCCATGGAAGGTGCAGAGTGAGCACAGCCTGCCCTTCCTGACTTAGGGTCACTTCCGCCCGTGGCCTCGTGTGGTCCAACACCTCACGCATCTGGGGATACGCATCCCGGAGCCCTCACTGCCCCAGCTAGCCCACGTGCTAGGAGGATACGCCAGGTGTCTGCACAGCGGGACGGCCAAGCAGACAGCAGCTCCTCGACATGAATTGAAACCCCACTCCCATCACTTTCCTAACTTTCTGACTCCACCCCAGTTGCTGAGTCGGCTCACACATAGAGCAAATCCAGGCACACCCTTTGAGCTTGTCACGTAAATTGCATGAGGTCACTTCCTGTAATACCTGGGATCGCAGCGCCGAAACAAGCACTCAGGCAGTCAGTGCCCTTGTGGAGAAGATGACATTTGAAATGGGGCAAGGAAGTGGAGAGCAGGACGTTTCCATTACGGCAGGAGGAATGACTGCCAGAACGTGAGATTAAGGACTGCAGGGAGCTTGGCAGACAGCTGTGTGCCTGGACAGAACCGGAAACAGGCAAGCAGGGTCACGGAGAAGCCAAGCCCGTAGCCTGAATGCCAGCCAGAGTCAGCTGACTTTATTCCACGAGCAGGAGGGGAGATGTAGGAGAAGGGGGCTGTGCTGGAGGTGATGGGAAAGATGGGAGTTTGAACCCCGAATTACAGTGCCCCAGAGAGAGGTCACAGTTGGAAACAAGAGATTTGGGAGTAGTTCACTAAATAGCTTTATCATGAAATTGGCAAACCAACCAGCATGGACTCTGTTCACCACAGTTGGAAATACAATAACGGGCTTCTTGACGTAGTCAAGGAAGTTGGTTCCTGTAGTGCCATTTTACACTTTTAACTCTCATCTTGCTAATTCTGTTGTCAGTAATCGCTTAGTCATGTCCGACGCTTTTGTGACCCCATGGACTGTAGCCCACCAGGCTCCTCTGTCCATGGAATTTCCCAGGTGAGAATGCTGAAGAGGGGTGCCATTTCCTTCTCCAGGGGATCTTCCCAACCCAGGGATCAAACCCATGTCTCCTGCATTGGCAGGGGGGTTCTTTACCCTTGAGCCATGAGGGAAGCCCCGTCTTGATAATTAGTATGTATAATAAAGTGAGATGTTGGACTGAATGAACTACAAGCTGAAGTCAAGATTGCTGGGAGAAATATCAATAGCCTTAGCTAGGCAGATGACACCACCTTAAGGTACAGATCAAAGAGGAACTGAAGAGCATCTTGTTGAAGGTGAAAGAGGAGAGTGAAAAAGCTAGCTTAACACTCAACATTCAAAAAACTAAGATCATAGCATCCAGTCCCAACATTTCATGGCAAATAAATGGGGGCGGGGGGGGGGAATGGAAACACTGACAGATTTTATTCTCTTGGGCTCCAAAATCACTATGGATGGTGACTGCAACCGTGAAATTAAAAGATGCTTGCTTCTTGGAAGAAAAGCTATGACAGACCCAAATAGCGTATTAAAAAGCAGAAACATCACTTTGCCAACAAAGCTCCATCTAGTCAAAGCTGTATTTTTTCCAGTAGTCATGTACAGATGTGAGAGTTGGACCATAAAGAAGGCTGAGCACCGAAGAATTGATGCTTTTGAACTGTGGTGTTGGAGAAAACACTTGAGAGTCCCTTGGACTGCAAGGAGATCCAACCAGTCAATCCTAAAGGAAATCAGTCCTGAATATTCATTGGAAGGTCTGACGCTGAAGCTGAAGCTCCAATATTTTGGCCACCTGATGGCGAAGAACTGACTCATTGGAAAAGACCCTGATGCTTTCAAAGATTAAAGACAGGAGGAGAAGGGGACAACAGAGGACAAGATGGTGGATGGCATTATTGACTCAATGGACATGAATTTGAGCAAGCTCTGGGAGAGAGGGAAGGACAGTGAAGCCTGATGTGCTGCAGTCTGTGGGGTCACAAAGAGTCAGACACGACTTAGCTAGCAGACAACAATAATAAAGCAGTTGTTTTTTTTTTCTCCCTGGATACATTATCCAGGTAATCTAAAGCTTCCCCAAATGTAGAGGTTGGTGTGGGCTGAGCGGTGTGGGGGTATGTCCTGCCAGTGGACCAGGAGATAGGAGTGAGGTCCTTGCAGACAGGGCACTGGGCCACCAGCCAGCACAGCCACAGCTTTGGAATCCAGCACTTTGTCATTCCTTTTGCCAGTTGTCCATTAACTTCTACAGGAATTGAAATAATAGAGATGACGTTATACAGATTTGTTCATGCAGTTACTGTTTTCAGGTCTCCCTATTTCCATTTCATTTTTATATAAATGATGCCTTTAACATTTTCAAATTTCCAGTTGTTCCTTGCTAGTATGTAGAAATACAGTAGCATGTGTTGTTTAGTTTTGTTTTTTTTTACTTTGCCGTCTGTGACCTGCTAAACTTTTTTTTTTTTAGATCTGTGAGCTTTTTATAATTCTTTGGTATTTTCTATGTAGAAAATCATCAGATCAGATCAGTCGCTCAGTCGTGTCCAACTCTTTGCGATCCCATGAATCGCAGCACGCCAGGCCTCCATCCATTACCAACTCCCAGAGGTCACTCAGACTCACATCCATCGAGTCAGTGATGCCATCCAGCCATCTCATCCTCTGTCGTCCCCTTCTCCTCCTGCCCTCAATCCCTCCCAGCATCAGAGTCTTCTCCAATGAGTCAACTCTTCGCATGAGGTGGCCAAGATACTGGAGTTTCAGCTTTAGCATCATTCCTTCCAAAGAAATCCCAGGGCTGATCTCCTTCAGAATGGACTGGTTGGATCTCCTTGCAGTCCAAAGGACTCTCAAGAGTCTTCTCCAACACCACAGTTCAAAAGCATCAGTTCTTCGGCGCTCAGCCTTCTTCACAGTCCAGCTCTCACATCCATACATGACCACAGAAAAGACCATAGCCTTGACTAGGCGAACCTTTGTTGGCAAAGTAATGTCTCTGCTTTTGAATATGCTATCTAGGTTGGTCATAACTTTCCTTCCAAGGAGTAAGCGTCTTTTAATTTCACATAGTCCACCAAATACAGTTTTAGTTTTGCTTTTTCCTTTTCAGCCCAGAGGCTTCATTTCTTCCCTTGCCTTCTTGCATCAGCAAGGACAGCAGGGTTGAGTGGCATGTGATTCTCACTCTTACAGGGAAAAACATTTCTTATTCTCCATTAAATGTGTTAGCAATAGGTTTTTCATGCATGCTCTTAATCTGAGAGAAGTTCTTTTTTAATTATCACTGATACTAGCCTTATTTTTTCCTTTTCAGCAGAAGACTCAGAGAGTGGCGTTTACATGCGATTCATGAGGTCACACAAGTGTTACGACATCGTTCCAACCAGCTCCAAGCTTGTCGTCTTCGATACCACGTTACAAGTGAGTGGGCCCCGCTTCCCTGAGTTCAGGCTGTGTGATTCTGGTGATGTTCTGTTGGGTAATTTGGACCCAGTCCTTTCTGCACGTTGGGGCCTGTGCTGAGGTTTACCATCTGAATTCTCAGTCGTCACGGCAGTCTTCTAAGGAATGCACTGTTTAACAGATAAGGAAACTCATTATCTAGAGTTTACTCATATTCTAGAATTTGAGAATTTGGTCCACAGACCCGGGGAGTCATGGGGTGGAATCTGAACTCAGGTCTCCCTGATATGTGTCCATCCCGGTCCCTCCTCGGCACATCCTGATTCCCTGTGTTAGTTATTTACCAGAATAAAGTTGAAAAAACTTCAGTTATAAAGAAAAAAATTACTCAGGTGGATAATCTCTTAAGAGAAAATCATCGATCTCTTTCAGCAGAAAATTTGAACTCAATTATTATGGTATTAAAATTGTGCTTACTGCAACTCGTTTTATACCAATATGACTTACAATCGTATGTGAAAAGTTCCAAATAATACATTCAATATACTCAAATTACATCCAGTGTAATAAGATACATGTGCATATATATGTATACTTGTGTGCATGTAAATTTATGCATAAATCTTTACCAAGAGGATTACATTCGCTTGGGTTCCCCCAAAGTAGCCACCAAGGCAGGAATTCACTGGCCATCGGCACTTTATGAGGGCGTCATCCCCCTGGGGAGCCCCCGAGGGACTAGGGAAGAGTGGGGAGGCTGAAGGCCTCCGGGGACAGCTCTCAGGTGAAGACCACCGCTCCTCCCCTCGGTGGGACTCCAGTGGGCGAGCGCGTTCAGCCCGGGTCCTCAGCTCCTCGTCCAGCGGGGTCCTGGGAGCCCTGCCCAGAGCTCTGGCCTGTGAGCTCCGGGACGCCCTGCGGCTCTTGCCCCAGGACGCCTGGACTTCAGGAAACCTTCTCTATCCCTAAAACTACAGACTGCAGTAGTGAAGTACCTGGAAATTCTGAATTCTCCAAATAAGTAGATCACCCCTCTTACCCTCAGACATCTGCCAAAGGCCTGAACGGAGGTTTTCCAGCAACAGAAAAGCAAGTGATCCTGGGTTTCATTCTTACTCAGCTTTTCCCTCGTCGTGAAATGGTCTCTTTTCTGAATGTAGCATTTAGCCAGAGTGAGTGATAATGTGAAAAATGTGATGCTTTATGAATCTTTGGAGGTCACTAATCCAGTCACTGTCACCCTCCTGATTAATAGAAGCTGCCTGAGCCTCATCCCATGGAAGTCACGAATCCTGTGGGCTCCATGCTTCCAAGGAGCTAAAACAGGTTACCATGGAAATGGGGGTGACACTTCGGCACTGGTGACAGCAAAGTTAATTATGTGTCTGAAAGGCTAAGCAGACCATCGTCTAGACGCAGCCTGTAGGGTGACTGTGGACACGTCTCAAGGGCGAAGGAAGCAGGCTAGGGGGCTGCAGCGTGTCCGTCCCCCAGACCATACAACGGTCATCCTCCTCTCGAGGTGGCAGCCAGGACAGCGCCTGGTGTGCCCGTGGTAGGGTAGCACAGAGCCGTCGAGACGGGTAGAAGTTTGTCCAGAATGTGTTTCAGTTAAAAAAAAAAAAAAAAGGAATGTATTCTGCTCAAGTCGTTCTCAGGGTATCAAAGACACTGCTGGTCTGGGGAGCCAGAGTCAGCCATCCACACGTGAACTGAAAACAAGGTTCACAAAAAACAGGCAACTAGAGAGGCCTGAGAAGGGCCCCTGGCGCCTGTGCCCTCGACCTGTGTGAGGCCGCGGGCCTCCAGCGGGTCAGGCTGTGACGCCCCTGTGCACCGTGTCTGTGTGCCTCGTGTCTGCAGACACGCAGCGCCTGTCTCTCGGTGCCCTAGAAACCAAGTGCATGTCCCAGAGTCCTGCTCCTCGAGCTGACCGGCTCTCCCTCGAGGTCAGCGGTTGTCACGAGCCGCTGACGGTGGTGTGACTAAGGTGGGGGCGCTGCCTGGCTGCCCCCTACTCCCCGGAGGGCAGGAGCCTGCCTTAGATGGTTCCACAGCCAGCGGTGCGGACGGCCCAATGCCACCCTCTCGGGGTGGGCTCTGGGCTTGCACGGTTCCTCGGCCTTCAGCTGAGTTATTCTTCCCCTACCAGGCCCTGTAGGAAGCCAGGAGCCATTTCTCAAAAGGAAAATAATGACCTGCAGAAGAGGGTGTGGGATTTTTTTGAAATCTTTCTCCTGCCCCCAAACCAGTGACTCGCCTGTTGGTGCCTGGTGGGCCATTCATCCAGTGGCCCCAGCTCTGCCTCTGGGGGTCGCAGGCCCGGGTGGACGAGGTGCCCACCCTGCTGCAGAGCCGTGCCCTGCTCTGGGCCCCCTGAAGACCATTGTCGCTGGTCACTCAGTGCACGGGTCAGAGCAGCACTCAGATGGGGCCGTATTCTTCCGAAGGCCCAAGAGGGTGGCGGGGAGCAGGAGGCAGGCGGAGTCTCACGGTGGGGGGGGTCTCTGACGCTCCAGGCCGCTGCCCACCCCCCGACCCTGACCCCTCTTGCTTGCAGACATACTCTAAGATCTCTGTAAAGCGTTGCTACTCCCTGCCCACCAGACCAGCCAGCCCGCTGTCGTCGATGTCACTGTGCGCGACACGAGGCCTGGGGGGCCGGTCAGCATCTCTGTGGACAGTGGAGTCAGAGAGCATGGGAGTGGGCTGTGCCCGCCGAGGTGGCCTGCACCTCGGGGGCCGAGTGCATTGGTCCAGAGAGAACTCGCGTGCAGGTGGAGCTACAGGGTCCAAGATACTCAGTCTGGAGTCGCAGGAATCCAGCCGCATGGGCAGGTTCCCCCCGGGGTGTGACGATCAGCTCCTCCATCTCTGCGCTTCCCCAAGGACACCCTGATGCCCCTGGCTTGCCAGCCTGTGGTTTCGAGGGGCATCCTGCCTGACTGTAGCATCCCATGCCCTGTGTGTCCGAGAGCCAGAGTAGGGACCCCAGTGCTCCATTCAAGAACTCGGGGGTAGCCAGTGCGGCCTGCAGACCCCTGAGCTCCAGGGCTTGACCTTGGCTGAGACTCTGTCTGTCCCCTGGCAGACCATTCACCCCACTTGACTGCAGCCACAGTGGCGTTGGAGGTGCTCGGAAGTGGCGCCTGATCAAGGCCAGTGCCTGGTGACTCTGAAAGTTCTGCGCTCAGCTGTCCTGGAGAAGCAGCAGTCCTGGGTGGGGCACCATCCTTAGGGGACCCTGACCGAGTTTGGGACTCGGGTCTGGGAATGGTGGGAGGATGCGACTGCACGTTGATGACTAAGGCAGGGTTCCAGCCCCTGGGCCGAGAGTTTTTCTGGCTGTGTGGATCAGGGAACATTTCAGAGGCTGGGCATCAACCTCGTGGATCAGAACACTCTCACCCCAGCCGGGCGCCTGCTGCCTCATCCTTGGCACCTCAGTGCAGCCCTGCCCTCCCCAGGAGGACCCTCACCCCACACGCAGCTGCTCAGGGTGGAGGGTCCCCGCGCACGACCTGGGGAGGGTCTGCTGGGGAAGGGGGCTGGGGGCTGGGTGCACAGGCGCTCGTGCCGAAATCTCCATAAGCCCCTGGGTTCACTCTTCCTCCTCAGAGCACCGGAGTTCTGGCATCTCGGCGTTCCGCAATGGCCTATATTCAAGGCCATCAACTCGGAAAGCTTTTGAGCCTGAAGGCAATGGCACCCCACCCCAGTACTCTTGCCTGGAGAATCCCATGGACGGAGGAGCCTGGTAGGCTCCAGTCCATGGTGTCGCTAAGAGTCGGATAGGACTGAGCGACTTCACTTTCACTTTTCACTTTCGTGCGTTGGAGAAGGAAATGGCAACCCACTCCAGCACTCTTGCCTGGAGAATCCCAGGGACGGAGGAGCCTAGTGGGCTGCCGTCTGTGGGATCGCACAGAGTCGGACACGACCGAAGCGACTTAGCAGCAGCAGCAGCGGCTGCCCTAGATGTCATGTCCATACTGCTGGTAACTCCACCAAATCCATCTCATCTAGAAGCAGTTCCCACACTCAATTTCCAGGTTTCTGCAGACACGAAGTGGCGAAGCCCTGTCCCTGTCCCCACGTGTGAGGCCCTCGCTGGGGCAGGCGGGAGCCTGACTCAGGTCTCGGGGCGGCAGGGGGTGGCTGCGGTTGTCTGGGGAATGAGTGACCCCACGTGTGCAGGGCACCCACCCAGGAAAACTTGTCCCTGGGCCTCCAAGCCAAGACAGGCAGTTCTGACACCAGCCTGTCGCTGCGCGCCTAGGCTTTCACGTCCGAGACGCGGGGAGGCGGTGACCCCTGGGGTCGTGACACTCCGTCCCCTGTGTGAGCCCCAGCCTGGCAGGACTCTGCCCACACCAGAATCCTCATTCCTTTCACTGCAGTGGCTGCATCCCTGGCCCGGCTCTCCTCTGGCAACTGCAGGCTGGGGCAGGGGCGCCACGGTCATGGGGAAGCCCTGGTTCCTTCTCAGTGCTCCCTGCCCAGGGCCACGGGGTCTGGGCCCCACTGATCCAGAGCTCAGCACTGTGTTCAGGCCCCAAGACATGAGCCCAGTCCCAAACCCTCGGTCCCTAAAACCCTCCCAGGTGCATTTCTGATCCATTGGGGTCCAGTCAGGACACAGAAACCACAGCAGTAGTTGAATAGAAAGCTAACATATATTGGTATAATTGGATGTAAGTTACCTGGGTAACTGACAGGGTAAATGCTGACCTCTAAACTGTCCTTCTTGGTGAGGATGTAAGAGGAAAGTGAAAAGCCTGGCTTAAAACTCAACACTTAAAAACAAAGATCATGGCATCGAGTTTCATCACTTCATGGCAAATAGATGAGGAAAAAGTGGAAACAGCAACAGACTTTATTTTCAGGGGCTCTGAAATCACTGCAGACAGTGACTGCAGCCACAAAATTAAAAGACGCCTGCTCCTTGGAAGAAAAGCTGTGACAAACCTAGACAGTGTATTAAAAAGCAGAGACGTCACTTTGCCAACAAAGGTCCGTCTAGTCAAAGCTATGGTTTTTCCAGTATTCGTGTATGGATGTGAGAGTTGTACCATAAAGAAGGCTGAGCACCAAAGAATTGATGCTTTTGAACTTCGGTGTGAGAGAACACTCTTGAGAGTCCCTTGGGGAGCAAAGAGATCAAACCAGTCCATCCTAAAGGAAATCAACCCTGAGTATTCCTTGGAAGAACTGATGCTGAAGCTCCAGTACTCTGGCCACCTGATGTGAAGAGGTGACTCATTGGAAGAGACCCTGATGCTGGGAAAGATTGAGGGCAGGAAGAGAAGGGGACGACAGAGGATGCGATGGTTGGATGGCACGCCTGACTCAGTGAACATGAGTTTTAACAAATTCCAGGAGATGGTGAAGGACAGGGAAGCCTGGTGTCCTGCAGTCCCTGGGGTCGCAAAGAGTTGGACACGACTTAAGGACTGAACAACAGTAACACCAGGAAAGCCCCACTTGCTTACTTTAGAGACAAGAAAGATAAGGGTTCAACCTGTTCCCAAAATTCATGCTGCAGGGGCTAATGAAGAGGAAGAGAGATGTTTCAGCTCATTTTGTGCTTTTTCATCATCAAGGACAATGATCATCAAAATGGAAGAAGTGCAATAAATGGTGATTAGAAGAAGCCAAGTCCACGGCAGGTGTGGAGACTGCAAGAGGGTGCCCATTTGCTTCCGGGCCCCGACTTGTGTGGTGGTGTCGGAGGAACCGTGGAGACCAGGTGAGCAGGTCTGAGGCCTGCTGCCTGAGGCCAGAGGTAAGAGGAAAAACAAGATTCCTGGAAAAACAGTGGGGCACACAGTGTCTATCCCAGGTAAGGTGTTTAAATGAAGTGTTAATAAAAGTAGTAGTCTCTAGAAACCTGTCGTGGCCTGACCCTGGAAAGTCAGAGTGAGGAATCCGGTTTCCTCTTTGGATCGTTCGTAGCTGTGGTAATACCATGAAGGAAAGGCCAGTGTGGGGACTGACCGAGCCTGGCGCGGCATCCTGGTGGACAAGATACAGAAGTGTATTTAGGCAGCTCAGCGAATTAATGGCTCATTATGGACAGAGGATGAGAGGGCTGGATGGCATCACCGACTCAATGGACATGAGTTTGAGCAAGCTCCTGGAGTTGGTGATGGCGGGGAGGCCTGGCGTGCTGCAGTCCATGGGGACACAACTGAGTCGCTCAGATGAACTGATGGACCGTAAATGAACATCAGTGAAATCTCGGTTTCCCTGGAGTGAGGCTCCTGGTGGTTTTGGATTCCTCTGAGGGACCAGGCCACTTGTCCCTCCAGCCAACCCTGCCTCCTGCAGGCTCGATGGGCAGCACCCTGCCTCGGGAACCAGCGGGGGACGAGCAGGTGGGTAAGCGCCCCTGCCTCTCCCTCTCCGGGAGGACAGTCCTCAGAAGACCCCAGGGGAATGGAGCCCCGTCAGGCCAGCTCGACCACCCGCCCCCCTCTTCCCTGCAGGCCTGTGTCACTCCTACTCCTGGAGTCGTCTTCTCAGATAAGCCACGGGCGGCGGCCCAGGCTCTGCTTTCTGGGATAACCTAGCTAAGAAATTGCTGGATGCCTTAAGGTTCTTTCCCTCTAAGCCCATCAGCATTTGGAGCAGTGACTTGAATATTGATTTTATTGGCAGCATCATCTACTTAACAGATGACTTGAAGCCGAGAGAGAGAAAATAATAACCAATATCCAGAAGGATTCCTCAATAAGCTGAATGATCCCTGGGACTAATTAGTAAGTCCCTGATGTCCAGAACAATGAGAATTAGAGTGTATCAGTATTCCAGAAAAGACTTAAGTGGTCAGAACCACGGTGTGAGGCTGACCCGACGGCGGGGCTCACACAACATCTGGTGGGCTGTTAACAGAAGTACAGGCAGTGGGCTTCACCTGTCCGTCGTTTAGAGGTGGTGCAAAAGGCTTGCATACGAACAGCGGTCCGTGTTCCTCCTCACCCCCTCGTCGTATTCCGAGAAACAGCAGTTCAGCTGTTAGGCCTGGCAGTCACTGCCACCTTGCTCAAGTCATTCATTTTAAGACACTTTTCTTCTTCCTAACTTGGCAGCTGGATGCTTTGTTCCTCGCGTGGCTTCCTTCCTCCCCTCCTGCTGGCCCCCCGCCCCCATTAGCCGTTTCTCAGGGCGTGTTTTCATGCATCTGACTGTGCCATGTTGTACCGCGGTGACATTTCCTATTTGTTCAGTTCAGTGTTATTCCTGGAGCTTGGAATCCTTCCGTTTTTAATTTTCTTTGATCATCTAAGGCTTTTCCCACCACCTGACCTCTCAGTAGGAGTTCCTGTGCAGTCAGGCTGGGCCTGCAGGCTTGCAGCCCCTCGCATACCCACCCCTGCTGCTCCTGTGTCTCCTCTTCGGTCGTCACCATCCCGCGAGACCCTCAGTGCTTCACGCCGTCAGTGCCTCCACCCTCTCCTGATAACCTGAACGCAGGCTTTTCTGCGCTCTTGATTTATTCCCTCTTTTTGGTGGAGCACTTTCCCCTGGAGCTTCCTGCCTCAGTCCACTAGGGCTGCGTGACAAAAGCCCGCAGACCAAAGGGGTTCACTTCTCCCGGCTTCAAGTCCTCTCGGCTGGTGAGCCCTGTCTTCCCGGCTTGCAGACAGTTGCCTGGGGAGCAAGACCAGTCTAAGTCTTTCTCATGAGGACAGTGGTCCCACCCTAGTGACCTCCTCTAACCCCGTTCAGCTCCATCACACTGGGGGTTGCTGTTGTTCAGCAGCCCTTTCCGACTCTTTGAGACCCCATGGACTGTAGCCCTCCAGGCTCGTCTGTCCATGGGATTCTCCAGGCAAGAACACTGGAGTGGGTTGCCATTCCCTTCACCAGGGGATCTTCCCAACCCAGGGATTGAATCTGTGTCTCTTGTATTGGCAGGTGGATTCTCTACCAGAACTTCCCTGGTGGCTCAGACGGTAAAGTGTCTGCCTACAGTGCCAGAGATCCGGGTTCGATCCTTGGGTCGGGAAGACCTCCTGGAGAAGGAAATGGCAACCCACTCCAGTATTCTTGCCTGGAAAATCCCATGGACAGAGGACGTGGTAGGCTACAGTCCATGGGGGTCACAAAGAGTCGGACACGACTGAGCGACTTCACTTTCACTTTCTTTACCACTGGGACACCCGGGAAGCCAGGTCATGTTGGGTTCAGTTCAGTCACTCAGTCGTGTCCGATTCTTTGCGACCCCATGGACTGCAGCATGCTAAGCCTCCCTGTCCATCACCAGCTCCTGGAGTTTACTCAAACTCATGTCCATTGAGTCAGTGATGCCATCCAACCATCTCATCCTCTGTCGTCCCCTTTCCTGGCCTCAACCTTTCCCAGCATCAGGGTCTTTTCATGAGTCACATTGGGGTTCGGAGGATTCAAACGTTGGTACGCTTGCCAAGAAAAGATACGTGAGAAAGCAGTTACTTGAAAAGTTCAACATTGGTTGCACTCTCTCTGTAGACTGTGTACAGAATTCCATAATGTGTATTTCGAAAGTTGAAGCCTTTGTTCCACTACTTCTATAGCTGCCAGTGTTGCTGAAGAGAAAACTGTTTTGTTTTTTTCTTCTTTAATCTCCGTCTTTGATGTGTGGTTTCTCTTCCCCTTCTGACGCTTTTGAGGTTTGCTCCGTGTCTCTGGGGCTCCTGAATTCCGTGCCTCGTGCCCGGTCGTAGGGTTTTCCTCTTGTGAGCTGGCACCCAATGGGCCTCCAGGCCTGACCCATCACTCGGTTTGTGTTCATGGTGCTGTTTCTGCCGAGGTCATCTTCCTGCTCTTTCCTTTTTTTCTGAAACTTCAGCCAGGAGATCGTGGGCCCCTGAATTGCTCTTTCGCATTCTTATTATGTCCCCTTTTTGTTCTGTTTTCTTCATCCGTCTAGAACTTGTACAGCTTCAGTGTTCAGGGCTGCACCGAGTGGTGCACAGTTAAGCAGAGAGCACCCACAGCTGGAGGAACCCGCTGTTCACGCAGGGCTTCTGCCTGGTGGGTCTCACTCAGGCGTCGGGCCAGCTGTCTTTTCCATTGGAAGCGCCCAAGTGTTCATCTTTGTGCATTTTATTTCTGATGCAGTTTCTCTGGAAAAAAGTCCTTTGATGGTTGATGCGGTTATGATATGATTTGAAACAATCTCCCTGCTTGTTTTCAGACCCGCCCCCACCTCCCTGGGCATCCGGAGCCTCCAGTTGTGGGCTTCTCTCCACACCTGACTCTCCCCTGCCACGCCTGACTCTATCCCCCACGCCTATTAAAATACAGAATTTTTAAATGGTGTATCTGTTTAAGTAAATTGTTCATCAGGTGAAAAGAAAGAAATTTTTCAAAGGTACTCAGGGACCCTGACGTTTTTCCCTGAAGACTGGAACTCAATTGTGCCCGTCCGCTTTTATCCTGTCTCTGTTTGGTAACTGGTGACACCCTGTGCCTTCTGAAGTTTTCTAAGTACAGTATCAAAGGACTCCGCACACGTGATGCTAAGGAAGCAGGTTTAGAAGGTCTCCTGATGGTGCAGAAGCTGCGGCCAAGTCAGAGGAGGGACAGGCAGGGCTGCTGACCGGTGACACCGACACGCACCCCTCTCGGGGGCTGAGAGCATGTGCTGGCCACTCCAGGAGTTTCTGTCCCATCTCTGGAGGGGCGAGTTGTGGCCCCCACCCTCCATGACGTGTTGACATGTCAACAGTCTGTGTGGCTGAAGTTAAGACAATAAATCTTTCTCTGCTTCTGGTCTGGTTTGTAGAGACTGGAAAATTAAAAGCTTTTTTCCTTTTTGACTCTTAGTGCTGAACATCTTCAGAGCAAGTCTGGTTCGTGCAGTCACTTGTGGGAACTCCCTGGCTGCCTAGTGGTCAGGACTCCAGGCTTTCACTGCTGAAGGTCCAGGTTCAGTCTCTGGTGGGGGAACTGAGATTCTGCAAGCCATGTGGCATGGCAAAAAAAAAAAAAAAGCCCATGCACTTGTGAGGAAAACATTGTCTGTTAGCCCCTTGTGTGGCTGAGAATGTTGGGGCTCAGAGAGGGCAGAGGGCCTGAGCCAAGGAAAAGCCAAAGTCAGCCTGGTTGGTCCTGCAGCTTCACCCCCCTGAAGGCAGCGGGAGACACCTCTGCTTCACTCCCGACATTTTCCTCAGCATCTGGCTTCCCGGGTGGCTCAGCTGGTAGAGTCCACCTGGAATGCAGGAGACCCGGGTTCGATCCCTGGGTCGGGAAGATCTGCTGGAGAAGGCATAGGCTACCCACTCCAGTATTCTTGTGTTTCCCCTCTTCCCTGGTGGCTCAGCTGGTAAAGCCTGCAATGTGGGAGACCTGGGTTCGATCCCTGGATTGGGAAGATCCCCTGGAGAAGGGAAAGGCTACCCACTCCAGTATTCTTGTGTTTCCCCTCTTCCCTGGTGGCTCAGCTGGTAAAGCCTGCAATGTGGGAGACCTAGGTTCAATCCCTGGATTGGGAAGATCCCCTGGAGAAGGGAAAGGCTACCCACTCCAGTATTCTTGTGTTTCCCCTCTTCCCTGGTGGCTCAGATGGTAAAGCCTGCAATGTGGGAGACCTAGGTTCGATCCCTGGGTTGGGAAGATCCCCTGGAGAAGGGAAAGGCTACCCACTCCAGTATTCTGGCCTGGAGAAGTCCATGGACTGCAGAGTCCATGGGGTTGCAAAGAGTCAGACACGACAGTGACTTTTACTTCACTGGCTGTCTTAGCTTCCCATGCAAAAGTGAAGGCACTTTTCACCTTGAATCCTAATGTTCCCTTTGCCCCTGGATGGTGGCTTCCCTGGGTTTGTCCCTCTCGTGGCATCCGCAGTGGACCCTCAGGTCAGCACACGTCACAGCCCCGCCATCCGAGGTGCCACCCTGAGCATCCGCCCTGCATGTGGGAGTCAGTGCCGTGCGGGCCTCTCCTTAGTTTGTGTGCAGAGCCCTTGAGAGCCCGTTGGTAACCTCTGAGCATTTAGGGGCCATTTAACAGTTTATGGGCTTCCCATGTGGCTCAGCTGGTAAAGAATCCACCTGCAATGCAGGAGACCTGGGTTTGGTCCCTGGGTCGGAAAGATCCCCTGGAGAAGGGATAGGCTACCCACTCCAGTGTTCTTGCCTGGAGAATCCCAGGGGCGGGGAAGTCTGGTGGGCTGCTGTCTGTGAGGTCGCACAGAGTAGGACACGACTGAAGTGACTTAGCAGCAGCAGCAGGTCAGGCAGAGAAGTTATTGTGGAAAAGCAAGATGTTTTTCTGTTTCTGGAGGGACAGTCACCGTCTTCAGAGTCTTCAAAGTCAGACCCTGCTTCTGTCGGTGTCCCCATCTGTGCACTTGTTGCTTCTTTGAAAGTAATGTCCTTTTTCCCTCTGGTCGATTCAGTTTTCTCTTTGCCTTTGATTTCCAGCATCTTACCTGTGATGTGCTGGGTGCGGTTTTCTTTGTCTGTTTCCTGCCCTCGTTTTATTTGACTCTTTTTGATCAATTACAGTTTTCTATTGAAATTCACTGATTTGAAGATGATTGGAAAAATGCGTTTGGAAAAAATTCCAGAAAGATTATGGAGCTCAGTCAGTGTCTTTTCTCTCAATCATTGTAGCTCCTTGAATCCTGCCTGTTTGGTGCCTGCCAGCGCTTTCCCATCAGGGTTTGCATACAGTCTGTCCAACTTGTGTAGTTGTTTTCAGCTCTTTCACCATGGCCAAACCAGAACTTTAACGGCTGTGGTCACTCAGGCTTACATGAATGATCCTCATCAATGATTTTTACACTGGTTTTTCTGTGCTAAATCTCTTATTTTGGAGAAAACAAAGAGCAGTTTGTGGTTTTAAAAGTGCCCCACTCCCTGCCTACTCCAGCCAGTTAGAAAAACAAGCTAAGGAGATATTTAATGTGTTTCAGAATCTATTTGTCTGTGACTTTCCCCGTATCCTTTGATGATATTTTCTAGGCCCACCATCAAGGATTCCCAGATTCCCATGGTCCAGGTAGAAACAGACCATTCACCCTCGCTCACCACCCCGGGGTGCCATTTAGTTCCACACACTGTGAATGTTTTGTCATCCTTGATACAAGCTGTGGTTCGAAAACCATCTTACCAGTTTGTGGATGCCGTTCAGTTCCCACCTGACTCTCATGCCCTTGGATTGGCTGTTCTCACCTCCTCTCCCCAGTCCCCTGCCCGTTTGTCCAGCAGGTTGGTGGAGCCCCCGCTGTACTGAGGACAGTGCCAGGCTCGGCCAGGACAAGTGTGGGAAACGGCCAATGAGACTCCCCCTCAGCTCTAGCCGTCCTTCGGCTCCTGTTCTGATGAGCCAGGCACCTCCATCAGTCACTCTTGTTCCGTAAATAAAGGCAGAAACCAGTGCTGACCCGTTTCTCTTCCTCTGACATGAAGCTTTCGGGTCCTGTAATCCTCCCATTTGTTTTCGCTGTTATGTTAACAAGGGGTTTGGGAATATAGTGGATGAAAAAAGAGCCTTTTTCTTTCTTGGTTATAAACATAACTGTAACACAGAATTTAAAAAATTTTTAAGACATACACTTTCACTGCTTCGACTCCTTAGTATAGAAGTTACATTTTTTTGCTTCTCTTTGATCTTTTCTGTTTAAATACATGTTGTGTGTGATTATAATGCGCAGTTTTATAGTCTGCATTTTCATTGCCATAAACCTTTTTTTCCCCCCACTGCAACACAGTCTTCACAGTTATGCTGTTTGGTACTTTTTTTTCTCATTGGTATGCCAGTATTTAACAAGTGTGCAGGAGGCAGATCTTTTTTCAGTTTTCTGTAGTAGAAATAATGCCACACTGAACATCGTTGGTTCAAAAATCCTACTCCTGAAATTTTTGTGTAACTAATGCCAGTTTTATAGTCTGCATTTTCACTGCCGTAAACCTTTTTTTTTCCCCACTGCAACACAGTCTTCACAGTTATGCTGTTTGGTACTTTTTTTTCTCATTGGTATGCCAGTATTTATCAAGTGTGCAGGAGGCAGATCTTTTTTCAGTTTTCTGTAGTAGAAATAATGCCACACTGAACATCGTCGGTTCAAAAATCCTACTCCTGAAATTTTTGTGTAACTAATTCAACAGAGAAAAAACCGGTACACAAACAGTATTTTTGTGATTCTTGATACAAGCCGTGGGTCAGAAACTATTCTAACAATTTGTGATGCCACCGGTGGTTTTACAGCCACACCTGTATTAGGTGTTGTAACTTAATATTGGCTTATTTAGCAGCTATAAATGATAGTTTTAATTTGCTTGAACTTTCATTTCTTTGATAATCAGTAAAACTGAGCCATTTTCCAGACGCCCTTTGCTCTCTAGAGGTCATTGTCATCACTGAGCTTAGTAAGTCGTCACCTCCATCACCTTCTTTCCCTGCCGTGGTATCTGGGAGGGTGTTTGTCCTGGGGGCTCAGAGAGATTCTGCATGTGACCTACTCTGAACAAGACCCAACCCACGACGGGCGTACAGTGGTGGGTGTCCGGCTCAAAAACGTATAAAAGTATGTTTATGTTATGTCCTTCAGTCCTTCTGTTTCTCACCCTCAGGGGAATGAAGGGGGTGTGCTTGATATTTTGCTATTAAACATATGAAAAACAGATTTTCATTTCAAAATGTACTTTGATACAACTTCAGTGTTTTCAAATGACTTGATAACCACCTATAAAAGGGATTAAACTCTGAAGTTTAATTCTTTTATGTGGAGTTAATTATATGAAGTCTGTATGTAGCCAAGAGACTTTAGATACAAGAAAAACATTTTTGAGGTTAATTGCATTGTTTGTTTCAAAAAATAATCTCCAATCCCTGTATACCTTGCAATATAATACAGAAGCATATTGCTTATATTAATACATTCAGTTATTTTTAACTTATCAAATTACAAAACTCATGTTGAAGATAACTGGTAAGATTAGGTTGAATATTTTAATAGGTTGGTGCAAACGTAATTAGCATTTTCAGTCCGTGAATTTTAAATCATTATAACTAGGCTCAAGCACATCTTTATTAATCAAAATAGGAACCATTACAATCGACACATTTTTGCCATTGAGAAGTTAATTCATGTAGCGTAACAACCCATGCTTTGGGATTTGACAAACTCCAGGAAAGCATTTTCTGCCTCCTGGTGATTAAAGAATCGTTTTCCCTGCAAAAAGTTGTCAAGACGCTTGAAGAAGTAGTAATCAGTTGGCGAGGAGTCAGGTGAATATGTGGTTTGAGGCAAAACTTCCTAGCCCAGCCTTCAACTTTCGAGGTGTTGGTTGTGCGACATCAGTCGGACTTTGTCATGGAGAAAAATTGGGCCCTTTCTGTTGACCAGTGCCGGCTGCGGGCCTTGCAGCTTTCAGTGCCTCTCATCAATTTGCTGAGCGTGCTTCTCAGATGTAATGGTTTCTCCGGGATTCAGAAAGCTTAGTGGATCAGATGGGCAGCAGACCACCAGACAGTGACCATGACCATTTTTGGTGCAGGTTTGGCTTTGGGAAATGCTTTGGAGCTGCTTCTCGGTTTAGTCACTGAGCTGGTCACTGCTGGTCGTCGTATGCAATCCACTTTGCGTCACACATCACAATCCAGTCGAGAAATGGTTCATGGTTGTTGCGTAGAACAGGAGAAGATGACACTTCAGAACGACGATTTTTTTGATTTTTGGTTAGCACATGAGGCACCCACTTATGGAGCATTTTCACCTTTGCAGTTTGTGTCAAATGCTGAATGACCACAGAATGGTCAGCATTGAGTTCTTTGGTAACTTCTCGAGTAGTTGTAAGAGGATCAGCTTTGATGATTGCTCTAATTGGTCCTTGTCACCTTCCGACGGGCAGCCACTGTGCTCCTTATCTTCCAGGCTCTCATCTCCTTTGCAAAACTTCTGGAACCACCACTGCACTGTACATTCTTTAGCAGTCCCTGGGCCAAATGTCATGTTTATGTTGTGAGTTGTCTCCGCTGCTTTGCAACCTATTTTGAACTCGAATATTCAAGAAACTGCTCGAACTGGCTTTTTGTCTAACATCATTTCCATAGTCTAAAATAAACATAAAAATACACAGCAAGTAATAAGTCATCAGCAAAAAAACATAAAGCGAGAAGGTCGCGTTAAAATGATGTATAACATAACACATTTAAGAATGGATTCCCGTATCAAACAGCAGCTTTCAGCAATGCAAAAGCACAGTTACTTTTGCACCAACCTAATAGTTGAAGGTACTTTTCTCCCTGCATATGTATGACTAAAACTGCGTGTTGTTTCTCTTGTCTTAGGTTAAAAAGGCCTTCTTTGCCTTAGTCGCCAATGGTGTTCGAGCAGCACCTCTGTGGGAGAGTAAAAAACAAAGTTTTGTAGGTAAGCAGTGTGGGCCTGGGGAGAAATCTGAACACCTGAGGTGCTGGAATCCAGCCTCGTAAAAACATGACCAAGTTAAAAAGCACTGTTACTTTTTACATCCTGTGAGGTGGGGCTGCTAGTAAATACAAAACATTTATGAACCTGTATTGGGTTTCTTTTCATCCAGCACCTTTTTGGCTCCAGAGCTTCCTCGGGGCCTGTCCCGTCCTGAGAGCCCCAGGATCCGGGGGTGCCCGGCCTGAGGCCTGCCCTCTGCTGGTCGGCAGCTCCGCTAGGTTCCCGCTGCAGGGCATCCCCGTTTCCTCCCGGGTGAACGTCTTTCTGACACGGCAGATGAAATGATGCAAACGTGGTTGATGCCTTTGCTAAATCATTGTTACACTATTAAAGATACCGCTGACTTGCGGTATCTAGGCTCCACAATATGTCATCTTAGGAGCCGCGGTGGACTGTGGGTGTGGCCCCTTCTCAGCAGGCACTGCACCATCTTGAAATGACTCCCTGTGTCCGCCTCCCCTCGGGCTGCAGCTTCATCAGGGAAGCGGTCCTTGTCTTCACGCTGTAGTCCTGGTGTCCAGCACACAGTGGGCCCTTCGTAAATTGTGCCTGAGGAAGCCATTGTTTTTAGAAGGATTCTCAGAAAACCATCCACGTGCTACCAAGAGTGTCATGTCTCTAGAGCTTATGGTATACTTGATCTTGAAGTATCTGAAATTATTTGCGCGCAGATGCAAGTCTTTCATGATGGTTTTGTAACATTCAGAAAGTTTTCTCTCAGTGAATTGCCAAATATTGTGATTAATTCCATTAAATACTATTAGGCTTTAACTTCAGTTAAATTTGTATATCTTAGTTTGGGGTAGATAATTAACAGGTTAATAGTTTAAATGATATATTAAGCTGTGCTGATAATCATTATAGTGTAATTTAGAAGGTTTTCTAGTAAATAAACATTTCAGGTTTGCTTATCACCTGAAATTTTCCTTGAATGTTTTCATAGTTTTATATTTAACATGTAATTCTTTCTTCCAGGAATGCTAACAATTACAGATTTCATTAATATACTACATAGATACTATAAATCACCCATGGTAAGTGCCAGAAATCCTTATGTCAAGTAAGTGGAACTATGTATGTCTATGCATGTATATAGAACTGTTCATGTGTGTGTGTTTTAAGATTTTGTGTGTTTTTTGGCACTGGGCTAGTAGTGCTGGTGGTTGATCTTTCCAAATACACACACACACACACACCGTGCACACAGGGCTTCCCAGATAGCTCAGTTGGTAAAGAATCCACCTGCAATGCAGGAGACCCCAGTTCAAGTTCTGGCTTAGGAAGATCTGCTGGAGAAGGGAAAGGCTACCCACTTCAGTATTCTTGGGTTTCCCTTGTGGCTCAGCTGGTAAAGAATTCCGCCTGCAATGCGGGAGACCTGGGTTCGATCCCTGGGTTGGGAAGATCCCCTGGAGAAGGGAAAGGCTACCCACTCCAGTATTCTGGCCTGGGGAATTCCATGGACTGTACAGTCCTTGGGGTTGCGGACTGTACAGTCCTTGGGGTTGCGAAGAGTTGGACACAACTGAGCAACTTTTGTGTGTGTGTGTGTGTGTGTGTGTGTGTGTGTGTGTGTGCAGGAAACTTCAGTGTAAAGTAGTCTGATATTTGAAGCTTGAAGAAAGTAGTCTCAGGAAACATAAAAAAAAAATAGCCTTTTTATTCAGCTTTCAGAAATCCTCAGATTAGTGGGATTCTGGGTACTTACTTATTGGCTGTGTGCTAAGTCACTTCAGTCACGTCTGACTCTTTGCAATCCCATGGAGTGTAGCCCACCAGGCTCCTCTGTCCATGGAATTCTCCAGACAAGAATACTGGAGTGGGTTGCCATGCCCTCTTCTGGGGGGTCTTCCTGACCCTGGGATCAGGGAACCCTGAACCGGTTCTTTACGTCTGAGCCACCAGGGAAGCCCCGCTTACTGCCTAGCTAGTCTATTGTTTGTTTAGTTGCTCAGCAATGTCCCCCTCTCCTGTCACCCATGGACTACAGCCCACCAGGCTCCCCTGTTCATGACATTTTCTAGACAAGGATACTGGAGTAGGTTGCCATTTCCTTTTCCATCCCGGACCCAGGGATTGAACCCTGAGTCTCCTGCATTGGCAGGCAGATTCTTTACCACTGAGTCACCAGGAAAGCCCCTACTGTAAATTTCACTAAATTTGTGCTCTTTAATGACATTATGGGCATGCTGTAGCATTGAGATCTGCCTGGACGCATAAACGAAGGGGGCCACTCGTGCGTCCTTGGACCGGATGGCTGTGCCCAGTGAAGCCTCACAGTAGAGGAGCTGACACAGGGTCTGCCTTCCGCGCCTGCGGATGTTCATGCAGCTCCTTGCAGTCACCCCCGAAATGCTATAACAAGGACTATACAGACACTGTGGTTTTAACGAAGTAAAAATTAAAGTTGGAGAAATTCATTTTTGACATCTTTCTACTGGCTAATTTTAGTGACAGAACTCCCTGGTCCAGTCCCGCTGTTTTATAATAGCATAGTTGGAAACGCCCATGTGGCCCTAATCTAACACTGTGATTTTCGTGATTCTCCCAGCTTGTTTGGTTTTGTTGTTCTTCTTGCTTGATTTCGTGGGCTGAGCCCTCCAGTACGGCGCGGACATCATGAAGGCAGGCCTTACTGCCCGGTGTGCCCGCCTGGAGGGACAGTGCTCAGCATCTCACTGTGCTGTGGTGTCCGCTGTGGCGCTTTCACAGGTGCCCTCTATCACACTGAGGATGTTGCTCCGTTTTCAGGTTTGCCAAAGCGTTTTCTCAAGAACGGATGTGGAATGGCGTCAGATGTGTTCTGCAGCTGTTGCGATTATCATCTTCTTTTTCTCCATTCTCTTAGACACCATTTCTTCAAGTATTTTTCTGTCCACTCCTCCACTTTCTAGGATGCTAGTTACTCAACTGACACTCTCTTGTTTTGTAGCATTTTCCCCAGTATTTCCACTCTGGGCTTCATTTCAGATATATTTTATTTCTATGTCTTCATTTTCACAGTTCCTTTCCTCCACAATATCTTACCTACTTTTTTTTTTTTTTTTCCTTTCAGATAGTATGTTTTCTGTCCTAGGAGTTCCATTTGGCTTTTTTATGTTTTCCATTTCTCTCCCTGTAATATTTATATTTTTCTTTAAATCCTTGCACATATTATGTCAGTTGTTATATATCTGGTATATATGTATCAGAATCTATTTCCACCATCTCTCTTCTGGGTCTGATTCTGGTGACTGGTTTTTCTCCTATCATGTGTCGCATTTCTGCTTCTTACAAATTAATAATTCCTAATGAATGCTGAATATTATGTATCATATATTATAATATTGTGACTATTATAATTATAACATTATGTGGTTGAATATCTGTTTTGTCTTCCTTTAAAGAGTATTGGACTTTGGGCAGGCAGTTAAATTACTTGACGATCATTCATTAAAAGCAGTTTTGTTGAGGTATAATTTGTGTGTCTTATATTTCATGCATTTAGAGTATGCAGTCCAGTGGATTTTTAGTATATCACAGAGCTGTGCGGTCATCACTACAGTCAACTGTAGAACATTCTCATTACCCTAAAAAGAAACCTCACGCCTCTTAGCTGTGACATGCCACCACTCCACCATTGCCTCCAAACCTAGGCAACCACTAAGCTACTTTGTAGATTAGCCCATACTGGACACCTCACGTCAGTGGAATCGCACAATATGTGGTCCTTTGTGACTGACTTCTTTCACATAACATAGTATTTTCAAGATTCCTCCATGTTGTAGCATACATCAGTACGGCATTTCTTTTTGTTGCCAAATAATATTCCATTTTATGGCTATATCACATTTTACTTATCCATTCATCAGTTGATAGACATTTAAATGGTTTCTACTTTTCAGCTATTATGAATACCACTGCTATGAACAGTCACATACAGGTTTTTATGTGAATATCTTGTTTTCATTTCCCTTGGGTATAGACCTCAGTTCACTTCCAGTTCAGTTCAGTCACTCAGTCGTGTCCGATTCTTTGTGACCTCATGGACTGCAGCATGCCAGGCCTCCCTGTCCATCACCAACTCCCAGAGCTTGTTCAAACTCATGTCCATCAAGTCAGTGATGCCATCTAACTATCTTATTCTCTGTCATCCCTTCTCCTCTGGCCTTCAATCTTTCCCAGCATCAGGGTCTTTTTCAATGAGTCAGTTCTTCCCATCAGGTGGCCAGAGTATTGGAGTTTGTGCTTCAGCATCAGTCCTTCCAATGAATATTCAGGACTGATTTCCTTTAGGATGGACTGGTTGGATCTCCTTGCAGTCCAAGGGACTCTCAGGAGTCTTCTCTAACACCATAGTTCGAAAGCATCAATTCTTTGGCACTCAGCTTTCTTTATGGTCCAACTCTCACATCCATATGTGACTACTGGAAAAACCATAGCTTTGACTAGACAGACCTTTGTTGGCAAAGTAACATCTCTGCTTTTTAATACACTGTCTAGGTTGGTCGTAACTTTTCTTCCAAGGAGCAAGTGTCTTGTAATTGCATGGCTACAGTCACCATCTTCAGTGATATTGGAGCCCAAAAAGGGTATAGACCCAGGAGCAGAATTTCTGGGTCACACTGTAACCTGTGTTTAGCTATTTTCCACCATGGCTGCAGCACTGCACCTTCCCACCAGCAGTGTGTACTGTGCCAATTTCTGCACACCCTCGCTGACACCTGTAACTGTCTCTCTCTTGGATGACAGCCATTCTAGTGTGTGTGAGTTGAAACCCAGTTGTCATTTTGAGTTGCATCTCCCTGATGGCTAATCATGTTGAGTATCTTTTCACGTGCTCCTTTCAAGGATTGCTTTTAAGCTTCGTCAGGGTGTTAATCGTTACTCTGGTTGGGTTAGCTCTACGTACACTTTAGGGATCTCCATGGATTTCCCTGGTTGTTTGGCAAGGACTTTCCACCCTGTGGTCGGAAGGTAAATGTCCTTCAGGGTACGTCTGCCTGGACTCACATAGCATCATCCCGTGCATGCCTGCTTAGCGTTCAGTCAGAAACTCAAGGAGCTCTGTGCAGCCTTCTCTTTTTCTGGATCCCCACCCCTGCTTTGTCTGGTGGTGTGTCCTGCAAGTCCCACTCGGCTCATTCTGTCTAGACTTTGATTTCTGTCTCCTCAGCTCAGTGTGATGTCATACTCTGCTGGGGGTCAGCTGCCCGCGTCAAGGTCGTGATGCCTCTAAAGCAGGACATGGCGGTCACAGAGCTGTTTGCCTCCCTTCTCTCGGGGACAACCGACCTGCCCCTCCTGTTGTCTCATGTCTAACAGCAGCTCCACATAGTTTTTTTCCCATTTCTGGTCATTTGTACCAGGAGACTAAGTGTGGTCTCATCTATCGCATCGGGGCCAGCAGAGCTCTGTGGCTATTTCAGGCATACCTTTTTGCACAGTTTTTGTTGTCGTGCTTGCTGTATGCGTTTCAGAATCAATTTTAACTTACCACAGTCCACTGAGAGTTTATATTGGTGTTATGTAGAAGGTATACTTCCATTTAATCTGCCCCTTACATTTTTATTTTAAACAAAATGAATAAAAGGAAAAAAATCATTTTTTAAATTTACCCACATAGGTACCCTTTTCTATTCTTTTCTGTGGATCTGAGTCACCATCTGTTTTCACTGCACTTGAAGAACACGCGCCAGCGTTTGTGTGTCCACATCGGTGACGAGTTATCTCAGTTTCTGTTTGTCCATCAGTGTCATTATTTTCTCTCTTTTTTTTAATCTTGATTTTGGAAGGACAGCTTTGCTCTTTTATAGAGATTGAGTTAACTGATTTTGTTTGTTTTCTTTTTTGTTTTTTTAAATTTTATTTAACTTTACAATATTGTATTGGTTTTGCCATATATCAAAATGAATCCGCCACAGGTATACATGTGTTCCCCATCCTGAACCCTCCTCCCTCCCCATACCATCCCTCTGGGTCGTCCCAGTGCACCAGCCCCAGGCATCTGGTATCAGGCATCAAACCTGGACTGGCGACTCGTTTCAAATATGATATTATACATATTTCAATGCCATTCTCCCAAATCATCCCACCCTCTCCCTCTCCCAGAGTCCAACAGACTGTTCTATACATCAGTGTCTCTTTTGCTGTCTCACATACAGGGTTATTGTTACCATCTTTCTAAATTCCATATATATGCGTTAGTATACTGTATTGGTGTTTTTCTTTCTGGCTTACTTCACTCTGTATAATAGGCTCCAGTTTCATCCACCTCATTAGAACTGATTCAAATGCATTCTTTTTAATGGCTGAGTAATACTCCATTGTGTATATGTACCACAGCTTTCTTATCCATTCATCTGCGGATGGACATCTAGGATACTTCCATGTCCTGGCTGTTATAAACAGTGCTGTGATGAATTGTTTGTTTTCTTTACCTCTTTAAGGATGTAGTTTTGTTGTCCTTTGCCCCCCAGTGCTTTTGATAAGAAGTCAGTGGAAATGGCTGTCCTTGTCTCTTCTTTGTAAGGCACCCATTCTTCCTGGCTCAGGGCTCTCTCTTTTAACTTTGGATTTCAGCTGTTGACTGCAATGTGTCTTTGTATTCATCCTGTTCCGGGTATGTTGCGTTTCCATGATCTTCTTAGTTGCTTTTCTACCTATTTGGGGGTCTGCTGTTTTTTCAAAAAAAAAAATTTTTTTTAATCTCATTCTTTCTCTCCTCTCCTTCTGGGACTTGGATTCCTTGTATTAACATAGAGACCACTTGATCCTGTCTCATAGGTCTCAGTCTTTAGCACCAGGGATCTTCAGATAATGTCTGTTGATCCATCTTAAACTACTAATTCTACCTGGGATGACCTCCAATCCTACTATCAAACCTTATTTCTTCTGGATGCTTCTTTTCAGTGAGACGGGATCTGTGACTATGAATGATTTTGTAGCTTCTCTGGAAGATTTTCCAGGCTGATTTTTCACCAACTGGAAATGGCAATTTTAAATTATCATTTTTATGTCTATTATAGAAAGAACTGTTCCTGATGATGAGAGCCACGGCAGCTAGTTTTCCTATTAACCACTGTATTTACACAAGTGGAGGTCAGATAGCCTTTTTTTTTAAAGCCCTGTTTTGTTCTCAAGCAGGGCTTCCCTGGTGGCTCAGAGGATAAAGCGTCTGCCTGCAATGCAGGAGACCCGGGTTCGATCCTTGGGTTGGGAAGATCCCCTGGAGAAGGAAATGGCAATCCACTCCAGGATTCTTGCCTGGAGAATCCCATGGACAGAGGAGCCTGGTGGGCTACAGTCCACGGGGTCACAAAGAGTCGGACACGACTGAGCAACTTCACTCACTTCACTCACTTTGTTCTCAAGCAAGGATCACCGGCTTCTTCCCCGCAGTCCCCAGAGCCGGCTGGGGTGTTGCTGACGCTGGGCAATTAGGGTCCCGCTTGCTTCTCCTCTCCTGCCAACCTGTCCACCCAGTTCCTCTTCTTTCTTCCTCCCTGGACTCCCCTGCTCTCCTCCCCCGTGGCTGCTCTTTGGAGATCCAAATCCGTGCCATCCACGGGCATCCTCCTTCAGGCCCTTGGTCCTTGCTGGTTGACGCTGTGGTCTTCCAGAACCCTGCTCAGGCACCCGCTCCACCATGGCGAGCTCCCTGTTGTCCCCCTGGAGCAGATGAGTCCCATTTCAGCGCCCCCCAGGAATTACTCAAGTGGCACTTGTCACGTTGTGTTCTGATTTCACCGAGGGCATGGCCTCTCAGCTGGGAGTGACTTTCCTCCCCCGGAAACGTTACATCTCTGGGCTGGGGAAAGGGTGGGCTGGTTCGACCGGTGTGGCATGGGCAGAGGCCGAGGATGCTACCAAACAGCGCACAGGACGCCCCAAAGCGTCCACCGTGTCAGGGGCAAGAAGCGCTGTCGTCGGGGTATCTGAGATTCTTGTTAGGTCATTTTTAGAGGTAGCGACTCTGTCTTATGTGTGTTTGTATCTTATACACTATATATACCTTCCCATCGTTCTGGGGCCAAGTGTCCCCAGTTCATAATAGACCCCCATGTTAGCCGAACATGTCCATGCTGATGACCGCAGCTAGAGCCCCAAGGGGTTGTTCAGGCAGACAGCAGGGAGGCCCCTCCTCTGCTGGGCTCAGGCTCCACCTCAAAACCGCCTGAGACAGACCAGGATGTTCTGCTTTCAACTGTGAAAGCCAGAGGCTCATCTTCCTCGTTCAGGAAGCTGATTCCTTCCTCATCCTCCTCTGTGTCCTGGATGCTATCCTTCAGTCACCTAGCATCAACATCAGGAGGTGGGGGCTTCTTATGTATCCATCTGTCTCTATCTCCCCTCCTTCATTCTTCTCTAAACCTTTTTATTCTTCTCCCAGCGGCCCCCTCTGTCCTCACTGTCACCATTTCGAGATCTGACCTTGGTCTTGTTGCATCTGACTCTGGTGCCGTCTCATGGGCCGGATACTTAAACCATCAGTGCTGCTGGCCTCTTCCCCTGACTCGAGCCCACCCCGGTTTGTCAGTACCCTAGCCCCCGGCTGCCAGGTGGGCTCCACCCTTCCCGTCTCCTGTGTTCAGGAACTCGAAGAAGTCCTTTCTTCTCCGGGCCCTTACATGGGTTTGTCTTTTGGGTTGATGTGAAGTCCACCCAGCAGGCAGAGCCTAGCTGAAACCTGCCTCCTGAAGGTCTCCGGGTCTGACCTCTGACCTCTGCTCATCCTTGCATCCCCACAATAAACCTTGTAGAGTCTGCTTCCCCCACCGGTCAGTGGCGGCTCTGCACAGGAGTGTAACAGTGTTGCCAGGCCAGGTTGGGAGCTCAGAAAGAGGCCAGGCGTTCCTGCGGCAGGGCTCCAGGAATAGCAAGCGGGATAGCAAGCTCTGCAGGAGGCTGGGAGGCCCTGTGCCCCAGGCTCCCTCACGTAGACCTCACAGAAGCTAGTGTGGAGGGCAGGGCCTTCCTCCAGGTTGTTTAGGGAGGGACCCAGATGCGGAGACTTTAAGTACTTTGACCAAAAGCAGCAGCCAAGATGCGGTGATGCACGTGCTGACGCCAGGTGACTGGCTATCAAACCCTCTCTTACCTTTGCGAAGATGCCGCCTGGTCCAGGCATAACCTGATCCAGCAACTTAATTAGCGCAGTTTAACCAACTGCCCTTTTTAAAATAGAGAGGCTAAAAATCTTATATTTCCTAAGAAGGAATGTGTGTTTATATATGTTTTAAATTTGTAGTTAGTATAAGTTGTATACTAACTATATTGTAAAGTTTTTAAAGTGTATCACAAATTTTCAAATTAAATTAATAATATTGTGTTGGTTTATGTTTTAAATTTATATATTTGTCTTCAAAGAAATTCAGAGCACGCTTTATGTCTCTCATTTATATTTCTACATTTCTGAACTACCTCACTTGTTTCCATCTGTTGAGTTATGGGACTCAGCAGTAGTTATGAAATAGTAGTTTCTTTTTTTCCTTGTCTTGTATATGTTAACATTTGCAAATAAAATTTTTCCTTATTTCTAGGTACAGATTTATGAATTAGAGGAACATAAGATTGAAACATGGAGGGGTAAGCAACATTGAGTGTTAAAAAAATCTTTTAGTAACAGGAAAAAAATGTTCCACTCATACGTAAAATGTTTTAATTTCACAGGTCCTTTTCTCTCCACTTTGTAATCTACTATGTTAATTAAAACAGTCTTTCCTATCTTAATTTTGACACCACTGTATGCCATATTACTGTAAGTGTTACCCATTCTGTTGGGTGCACATGCACAGAGAACCTGCAGCAGGTCTGTGTTTGAGGCTGGGGTGTGGAAAAACAAGGAGCAGTGCCTGAGGCTCCGCCGCTCAGTGGGGCCACCACTTGCCACTGAGTGTTACCCCCCAAATCTTTGTCTTTGGACAGAAAACGCACAAAAGGAATGCCTGAAATTAACTGAAGCAAGGATCTGTTCCTACTTAAATTCGACCAGTATTTCTTTGCAAATTATGTAGAAACATAGAACAAATGAACCTTAAACTAGATGATTTGAATTAAATCACAAGAAAATAACTTTAAGATTGCTTTCTTTTGCAACATTGGATCTCACCCTCTTCGTGTATAATCTCAATACCCTTTTCTGAAATGGAGCCATTTTAAAAATTGTAATTTCAGGGCTGTGAAATCGTTGTCTTTAATGAGACCTGTCTTGCTGGGTTTGGTACTGCAAGGGCAAAGGAGCAGTCAGCAGTAATAGCATAGCTAGAAGCCAGGGGTGGGCATTATTAAGGAGGGATCCTTTATAGGTATTCAGGGAGGTGTGTGGATAGAAACAGAGGGACTCGCTGAAGGTAGCTTTTTAATTTAAATCAGAAATTTAGCTTTGTACTTCCCATTATCTGCTTGGCTTGAAAAGCAACCTTTAGACTGGCTGCAAAATCTGAACACCCATTAGAATTCTCTAAAGGGCTGGGCCTCTTTTAATCCTGTATGGAAGTTTCATTGAGTGATATATTTATTTGATTTATGATGGCTTTATCATGCCAAACCAAAGTAAGTCAACATGGAATCCACATATTAGCCTATTATGCAGTGAATATATATTTTAATACCAAGATAAATACTTCTTAATAAATTCTACTGTTTAAGTTATGTTAGACCAAGGTTTAAGTATGTTTACGCTTTGTATATTACATGGCATTTGGTAGTAATAATAACGTCAAGATTTTCTTGAATGCCTTCTCTATAGAAACCTCAGTAAAGCAAATGAATTACAGTTTATCTTTACAAAGATGATTTCCACATACTAGAAAGATCCCCAGATACAGTAGATCTGAGCTTTGGTCTGGAAAATAAAACCTAGTAACATTTAAAGAACAAAGTTTGTTACAGCTTTTGTCTTTTAACTTATAAAAATTAGTTTTAGAGGATATCATACTAAGCTTCATTTCTTGAGGGTAATCATGACTTGGTAATATTCCAGTGGCCTCTGCTAGTATTGCTCTTTAACCAGATTTCTTGACTTTTCTGGTTTTTACAATATCTATGGTAACATTGTTTTTAAATACTTTTCCACAAAGGCACCATCTGAAAAACAGTGTGGAACTTGTTTAAAATAATCATAACTATCATTAACACAATAGTTTTCAGTAAGTTAATTCAGTTTGGGTTTTTAATCCTTCTAATCATTATCTGTAAATGGAAGGCTATTTTAAGTTAATAATTACAAATACCAACTATGTTACTAATTACATATTTTCTTTCTATAAATACAGAGCTTTATTTACAAGAAACATTTAAGCCTTTAGTGAATATATCTCCAGATGCAAGGTAAACATGTCAAGTTTTTCTCCTTTGAAAACATTCATTCATTCAGATTCATCCGTTTTGTGACCATGGGTGACAGGTTATTTTTGTCTAGATGGGGGCAAGCCTTCAGTATTAAATTCAGTAAACTTAAGAGACAATGGATGACGGTCCACAGGGTTGGTGATGGACTAGAAGGTACTAAGCAGCTCAGGAATCCAGATCACCTGCAGCAGAGGCCAAGTGGGGAGCTGTTTGGTTCTTAGAGCTGCCGATCCCCGAGCTGTCCTCCGAGCCTCGCAGGCCAGCCTTTGGAGGGTGTTGTGCCCAGGAATGTGCGTTACAGCCGCTCCCCCAGGGGTCCTGATGGGCACTGAAGCTGAGCAGTCAGCCTCCTCAGGAACTGGTCCGGAGGTGGTCAGAGGCAGGGCTGCCCTCCGTCGTCCTGCTGGACGTCCCACTGTTCCAGATCCAGGAGCTTCCCAAAATTAAAGACAAACATCAAACCACAGATCCAGGAAGTTGGCCACACGTGTGGAACCAACCAGGCTTCCTGGAAATGGCTCAGAGACATCTCTACATTGGTATAAAAGCATTCTTAAAACTAGAGCTCTAGTGAGAAAAGGGTGGGCTTCCCTGGCAGCTCAGATGGTAAAGAACCTGCCTGCCAATGCAGGCGACCCAAGTTTGATCCCTAGGTTGGGAAGATCCCCTGGAGAAGGGCATGGCACCCCACTCCAGTATTCTTGCCTGGAGAATCCCTGTGGACAGAGGAGCCTGGCGGGCTACGGTCCAGGTTGAAAAGAGTAGGACATGACTGAGCACACACAGTGAGAAAAGGTGGAATATTGATTTTTATTTCCAAGACCTAAAAAAGCAGGTCCACCCAGCACCCCCTTCCCTTGTCTGCAGTCACAGGAGAGGCCAGAGCAGGAAGCGGCCAGTGAGTGAAGTCAGGGCAGCCTCGCCAAGCCCACCACAGCGCCCTCTGTTGCCAGGGTTGTCCATTAGCCTCCCTGGGGGTTAGCTTCTGTCCTTTCTCAAAAGCATCAACCCTGCTGCTAAACAAAACTGGTCTCCTAGAGGTTTGTAACTTTCATTTGGGTTTGAGATTTTATATTAACACCAATTGTGGAAGATCAAAAATTTGGCTGAAGTCTGCAGTCTAAAAGTTTTCCAGAACACTTTAATGTCTATCAACCTCTTAATAATTGTTACTGAAAGGCATTGAAGATATGTTGAAAGCAGGGGTGGTCCACAGTTATCTACTTCTTCTTTAAAGCCTCCTAACAACTGTAATGGCTTTTCCCGCAGCCTCTTCGATGCTGTGCACTCGTTGATCAAAAATAAAATCCACAGATTGCCAGTTATTGACCCCATCAGTGGGAATGCACTTTATATACTTACCCACAAAAGAATCCTCAAGTTCCTCCAGCTTTTTGTAAGTAGTTTTTAGTGTTTCTAAAGACGTAGTTGCATCTGCTTTAACTAATTTACTTTAAGTAAATTGGCTCCCTGTTACCCTCATAGAAGAAATTTGTTAGCTTTGAGGTCTCCATTTCTAAACTTCCGTTTTTCATCTCACTGCTATTTGAATTGCACATTCTCAAAGTTGATTCCAATTAAAAAGCAATCCCCTTTTAGCGCAAGCATCAAAATAGTAAAAACGCTTGGAATTCTCTATTTAAATAAGAATATTTTTATCGCCTGAAATGAGGGGACATAAAGCAATTTGCAGGTCAGTCTAATTAAGGAACTGCTACACAAGATAAGGAGCCAGATTGCCTTATAAAGCTTTATTGGTGTCATGGGTTTGGAAATAGATTCACAAAGTCCTGTCCCCCGGGTTATCTTATTATTATAAGTGCAGCAGTGATAGAAAAACCCAAAGCAAATAAAATTTTGACCAGGAGAATACCATGTTGGTCCAAATGAGGGCTATATTTTCTGTAGGTTTTTTCAACTGTGTTTGAAATAAGATGGCTTCATAATCAACAAAAACATAGAACCTCTTTGTTTTGCAGTGTTAAAAAGAGGCTCAGAGGACCAGAGTGTTTACAGAAGGGCTTTAATCTTTTTTTCCCCTCTAATTACATGCACTGAAATTGAGGTTATAAGTAATCGGTCAGCTGGAACCAGTAGGCGGCCTCATTCCTGGTTCAGAAGAGGTCATATTAAGAATCATTCTTTAAAAGAAGGTAAAATCTGCATGAGGTTAGCTTTGCTGTCTTCCCCCCAGCTTCAGATAAGGAAGTAGTGTAGCATCTGGTGTGACATCCAAGAGCTCAGCTGCTGCCCCTGGGACCTGCTCCCCACAAACCCCTTGCCAGACAGCAGCACAGAGAGTTTAGTTAAGACTGGGAGAAACGCCTTGTCCATCAGACCAGCCCTGTGTTCTAGTAAGTTTGTGTAAATGCAACCCTCTTGATGCTTAAATGGATAGAAAAAGTAGGAAGAAGAGTTAATTTACAAAAAAAAAAAAAAAAAGCATGAAGTTTGGTAGAGACAGTCCAGGGAAGAACTACAGAGGCACGGATTTTGATGGTCAGACTCCCCATCCGCCATGGGCTGGATGCAGTCCCCTTGGCTCCGAGCTCCAGCAAGACCCCCGGCCGGGGCTGGGCCAGGTCCTTTGCCCATGTACCCCTTAAAGTCATCATTTAAAAAGAATACGAATCATGAGCGCCAAACACCGTTAAGCACTGACACTGTGTCAGGCACTTCACATGGTAAACCTGATCCCCGCCACCACCCTTCTCAGGTAGGTATTTTTACTCATCTGACTCTTAAACCATACAGTTCAGCGAGGTGGCGTGGCTTTGCCTCCGTAGCCCTCCCTGCCCCCGGCCCGCTCGGGAGGCGGCTCAGGTCCTAGCCCTCAGGGTGCCTGGCTCACAGACCCGGACCCCGGTGGCGGAGCTCCAGCCCGCTTCCACGGCCACGCTGTCGCGGAAGGGCCACCCACAGTCGGAGACAGGCCTTGGGCCATTTTTCTCTTCTATACAACGGAGAGGAGGTTGCCTCTGCCGGTCCTGCTTTCTGTTTGGGCCAATGTGATCATTACAATCATGCTGTTAGAATGTCCAGCTAGGAATTTCCAGATAAAAAATGAATTCTAAAGCCTGATTTCTACTGAATTGAAAGCACTCTCTCAGAAGCAGTAGCATTGCCCCTGGAGACGTTTGCCCGTTAGCCAAGTGGACAGTGTGGATCAGGGGTTAGTGATCCTACATCAAGATGGGCGAGGTGACCTAATAGGCCTTTCTTTTTTTTTTTTTTTTTTTCTCTAAATTTCTAGGATTCTCATGATTTGAATATTGATGAACTCTTTGACTTGAACATTTTGTTTCTTCTAATTGTTCATCTTTTCCTGATAATTATAAGGTACACCAGGAGGACGGAATCAACTGTGCCCTTTATAAAAGGTGGATTTTTGAAACCATAGAACCTTGTTTTGTTTTAGTCAAACGTGACCCTAGACTTCTCTCTTCTGACTTCTCCCTCCTCCTCTAAAACAGCCCATGAAAAGAAAAGTTAACTTTTAAATGTTCTTCTAATTCTGTTCGGTTGGCTTGTTCTTGTTCCTCATAGACAAAAATTGGAGTCCTCCAAAGGAGAATTTGGGATGTTAGAGGTGGGGTGGGGTGAGAACTGGCTTAGCTGCTCAGCTAGCCACCATCCAACACTTTGGGTTTAGAAGCGTGTGGCTTCTTAGTAACTGTTACTTAAAGATGACAACAGAACCACGAATTTAACAGGAATACTTTTAAAAGATTCTTGGTGGCTGATGGGCCTTAGTATCCAAACAGAGCTGTTGTTCCCTTCTGTCCACTTTCCCAGTGAATGAAGAGAAGGAGAAAATGTTAGTGCTCTGCAGCGTTTTACTAAGTACTTAAATAGAAGCTTAGACATACAATCTGGTTTGAACAAAAGACACAGTCCTTATATGTAACATTTTCATATTAATTTACTAAATACTTAAATAGAAGCTTAGATTATACAGGCTGGTTTGAACAAAAGACACAGTCCTTATATATAACATTTCCATATTAATTCAGATTTCCGGATAGATTTCTAGAAAAGACTAACTTTAATTTGTTGCACATAGTTTTTCATCAAGTGTGGACATGTGAGCATTAACAAGGAGTGTCTTGGCTCTAGAGCATCTGTATTATCTTCCTGTCTAGATGTCTGATATGCCAAAGCCTGCCTTCATGAAGCAGAACCTGGACGCACTTGGAATCGGGACCTACCATAACATCGCCTTCATACACCCGGACACTCCCATCATTAAAGCCTTGAACGTTTTCGTGGAAAGACGAGTGTCTGCCTTGCCTGTGGTGGACGAGTCAGGTCTGTGTGCCAAGCCATACCTGTTACCTCCTTAGGGTAGGGTGTGTGGGAGCCGCTCAGTTGTGTCCGACTCTGCAACCCCAGGGACTGTAGCCCGCCAGGCTCCTCCATCCATGAGGTTCTCCAGGCAAGAATACTGGAGTGGGTTGCCATTCTCTGCTCCAGGGGATCTTCCTGACCCACAGATCGAACCTCGGTCTCCTTCATTGCAGGCAGATTCTTTACTGTCTGAGCCACTAGGGAAGCCCCACTTAGGGTAAAATTATTGTTAAATGACCTGGAGTATCAGATAAGTGGGGAAAAGGAAAACTTAGACCAGGGAGCACTCAGGGTAATAAGAATCATATTTTCCATGAAGATATGATTTCATATCTGTTTTTAAACAGATAAGTTTATTTTGTTTAGCAGTATTTAATTCCCAGTGATTATCTAGTTAAGATTGATATTAAATGCTATTTCTTGTTTTAAGACTTTTTCTAACATATATTTTTATTTTTAGGAAAAGTTGTGGATATTTATTCCAAATTTGATGTAATTGTAAGTATTTTTAATTTTGTTAAACCTGTCACCTAGAATGCCTGTGAAGCATATTCATTACTCTGTTTTTGTCATTTTTCCTAACTTAATAATTCCTGGCTTATTTGAGGATGAGGATCCTATCAGAGAATTCCACAGACTCCCCCATAATAACCGTACTTTTATTGGTATTTTATTCATTGATTTAGCAGTAAATAACATACTATCAGCATCTTATAATTCTTTGTTTTTTCAGATCAGCCATGCCTTACCCATGACTATAGCGTGTGTGTGTTACATGTTTCTGTGTGGGAGGCAGTGATTCATTCTGCCGACAGGTGTGGGCCAGTACACGTGGCTCCCTGGGTGCACATAGCCCACTACTTGCTGATTGGCAACCACTGTTGTAAAGAGGGCAGGAAACCGATTACATAGTGTTATATAGAGATCTTCTTTAATCCCTGGTTTAAATGTACCAGATTGATTTTGGTGCTACATCCTTCCACGTGGTGCTTCTCTCCCCACCCCACTCTTTTAAATGCATTTCCTTAGAGTTTTACATTAATTCTAAGAAAGGGAACTGAAACTCTGATAGCCCCAAGCATGCACATCTTTTTTTTTTTTTTTTTGGCCACAATATTGACTGCAGCATTTAAGTATTCTTTTGTAGCTGTCTCAAATCCTTATGTTTCATCCTATTCCGTTTAACATAACAGACACCATAAAACAGGCTTACTGGAATCTGGTTGGGTGGGACCCCTGTACGCTTAATCAGAGCCTTGAGACCCATCACATGTATAGGAGTTCCTCCACGAGTACTTGGTCCTGACCGCTCTCCACCCCCAAGCCTTCCTAGCAGAAACCTTCTTCCCCAGCCCTGGGGACTTCTCACCCTTGGCAAATGTTAGTCCACCTCTCAAAAGACTATACATCAGGGAACAACCCTGTACAGTAAGAGGGAGAGGGATAAATTAGAATTTGGGATTAGCAGATACAAATTACTATATAAAATAGATGAAGAAGATCCTGCTGTAGAGCAGAGGGAACCATATTTAAGATCTGGTAATAACCTATATGAAAAAATACACATTTATGACTAATTCACTTTGCTGTATACGAAAGAGTAACACTACCTTGTAAATCAACTATATTTCAATTTAAAAAAAAAAAGAACCCTATTGGGTAAGAATGGGGGAATCTTCCATAGGTCACACAGTCAGAATTTAACACAACTGCTTCATAATAAAGGTATACCTTACAAGCTTTACTGTTGATAAGATGATGAAATAACAGTACTCACGGCATGTGTTAAGCCAGTACCATGGTACTAAATTAAGATACACATTAATGTTTTTAAAAAATCAGGTTGCTTTGAACTTACTTTGGTCATTAATGTGAATGGAAACAAAGGATATAATTCACTGCCACTTGATTGCAGAACCTTGCTGCTGAAAAAACGTACAACAACCTAGACATCACAGTGACCCAGGCCCTACAGCACCGGTCGCAGTATTTCGAGGGTGTAGTGAAGTGCAGTAAGCTGGAGATACTGGAGACCATCGTGGACAGAATCGTGAGAGCGGAGGTGAGGCGGCTGCGTGCACACACAGACACACACACACATACACACGTCCCTCCCACCTCCCTCCTTCCTTCCTTCCACCAGCAGGAAGCAGTGCCCCAGGAATTCCGAGTCACAGGAGCAGCCCCTGAGGCAGCCTTCCAGTCCAGTCGAGCAGCAGTCTCCTGCTGTAGAGCGTATCATGAGTCTTGGCACTTGGTAGATCATCTGTGATGTCTTGGCACCTACTAGGGCATCTGTGAATGGCCAGTGTATTAAATTTATAAGGCCTGATGTCATAGCCGAATCAAATAAATGGGTAGGCTACTTTCATGGTTTTAAAACTTAGGAAAACAGAAGTCCCAAGAGCTTTAAGTTTCCTTAAGGTGCTAGTGAATTTAAAGCTATAGATGTAATTATATGGTTTTAACAAAGTAAGTCAATAAAACTGTGTTCTGATCTTTTACTAAGTTAGAGTAATTGTCTTCCCATCAGTGTGTCTTTTCCTGATTTAAACTGTAAATGGTCAGTCCATCGCCTGACCCTCGGCCTCATGTCCCCTTTTATTTTACTGCCTGTAAGATTTTTTTTAATATACTTTGCATAACACTCTAAATAAAGATGTGCAGGATCACCCCCGTAGTGTATCAAATCCATTAAACCCATCCTCAGATAATTTCTTTCCTTTCTTGTTAGGGTTAGGAAATTACCTTCTTTATCAATCTTTAGGACTGAATCATCGATGCGCCTGTGTTCCTCCTAACCCCTAACTGGGCAAAAACCATTCATAAGTCTGCTCTGATTTTTATTTAAATGCAAGCATGCTGTCCAAAAAGAAAAGTGCCTGTGTATTTTTAGGCTCACGGCGGGTGACCTTAGCCTGCTTTCTGAATGTTACCTGTGAAGTGGTGTGGAGTCTGGAGCCCCTGCCCAGGAGCCAGTGGTGCCCAGGTCCACGGGCCCTGCCCAGGTCACGCATGTGAGGACCCCCACTGCCCTGTCCTCGGGGCTGACGCCCAGCTGCAAGCACCAGGCTTTTACCCTGTTTCCCTAGCCTTAACATGAAGGCTTTCCTTTTTCTACTTGAACTTAATACCCATTACTGGTTTTCCAAAGGGCTTTAAGTGGCTTAGGAATACATCTAAGCTTTCTATTGTTCTTTTTATGTGCCTTTTGAAGATCATAAGAAATCCCTCTATAATTATAAGGACAATGGACCACATCCATCTGATGGATACCTTTATAATGATTAAGGATCATGTTAAAGGAGGATGCTCAGATCAGATCAGATGAGTCGCTCAGTCGTGTCCGACTCTTTGCGACCCCATGAACTGCAGCACGCCAGGCCTCCCTGTCCATCACCAACTCCCGGAGGTCACTCAGACTCACATCCATTGAGTCAGTGATGCCACCCAGCCATCTCATCCTCTGTCATCTCCTCCTCCTGCCCCCAATCCCTCCCAGCATCAGAGTCTTCTCCAGTGAGTCAACTCTTCGCATGAGGTGGCCAAAGTACTGGAGTTTCAGCTTCAGCATCATTCCCTCCAAAGAAATCCCAGGGCTGATCTCCTTCAGAATGGACCAGTTGGATCTCCTTGCAGTCCAAGGGACTCTCAAGAGTCTTCTCCAACACCACAGTTCAAAAGCATCAATTCTTCGGCGCTCAGCCTTCTTCGCAGTCCAACTTTCACATCCATACATGACCACAGAAAAAACCATAGCCTTGACTAGGCGAACCTTTGTTGGCAAAGTAATGTCTCTGCTTTTGAATATGCTATCTAGGTTGGTCATAACTTTCCTTCCAAGGAGTAAGCGTCTTTTAATTTCATGGCTGCAGTCACCATCTGCAGTGATTTTGGAGCCCAGAAAAAGAAAGTCTGACACTGTTTCCACTGCTATTGATATGGAAAAACAATATATTGTCAAGAGGAAAAGCCAATATAAAGTGTAATCCTTTGTGTGAATGTAACACACACGCGCACAGAAAAGAGCCTAGAAAGACTTGGACCCCAGCACTGACACAGCTGTTTCTGGGGACGTGAGGCGTGGGGTGCCAGCACTCTGCGTGTCCCACGCCTCTGTTTAGGCATCTGTTACTGTCACATAAAGAAGAAAGTGATTGGCTTGTCCTGGAAGTTCATCGAGTGAGCAGCACAAATTTTACTGTAATATGAAATAGGTTATTGAGGAAAATAAAAACATAATTAAAGTTTTCTCAAGTTGCCCATCTTGACTTTTTTCCTCATTAACTATTTTCCACCAAAATATGTTGAAGCTGAAAACTGGGGACAAAGACCAGTTTTTAGCTTCAACATATTTTTGTTAGGAGAAGGGTATATACATCAGCGATGTATGTGTCAGCCATGATTTGGCTTATTTATATGACGAATATCACACTAGCTTTTAGAACAGGAACATCTGTACGTTTAGACTCATCAACAAATAAAATACTTTTGGTGCAACTAATTCTAAGTGAAATGGTTTCCCCTTGACCTTTAGTATTTAGTAGTTCAAAAGAGAGTCATTTATCATTATTAAATATTAAATACCAACTGTGTCTAGTATAGAATATAAAGCATTCTCTGACCCTAGCTGTGAAGCATCAGTTTATGATCACAGTTAATAGATAACTGTGTTATATCACAGGGTAATTGAAGAACCTAAGTTGTTCTAGAGGAATTTTTAAAAGAAATGTATAGTTAGTATGATTAAGATGACAGAATAATTTCCTTTTTAACCTAAAAGCAAGCTATGATGTCAGAAGCGTCACCAGCATAGTATCATTCAAGACAGACTTTAAAAAGGATTCCCCTCCTCCCTCCCATCTCTTCCCGGTGCGCCCCACCCCGATTCTGCACCAGCCAGGGTTTCCATGGTCAGAATGGATATGTGGTTGCCTCAGGCCTGAGTCCTCACGCTCATACATCAGAGAAGCTCTATGCTCTCTCTCTTTTCTGAGGATGCCTTTTTACGGTAATACCTCAAACATTGTCCACTTATAAAAGCCTTTCAAGTAGAAAACAGGACCTGAATGTAATTCATTTCACTGTATTATAGTTGATTATCCTCTGTTATTCTTAATATATGAACTTCATAGAGAAAAGAGAAAAAATAAGCATAGTGACCTTTTAGTTTTGCTGTTTATTTGGACTTCTCTGCCATGTAAAACAGTTATCTGATAGTTATTAGAAACCAAAGTACAACGGTAAAAAAATCTAAAACTGTTCAAGAGATTATAGCTACAAGAAATAGCTACTATTACACTTCCTGTTTTGAGTTGTATCTTTCATATATTAATATTTTGAAAATAGAAAACTAAGCCAGACATAGCCAGCCAATGTTTCTTGTGTGCGTGGGGCTAAGTTGGACTCTTTGCAATGCTTTGGACTGTAGCCCTCCAGGCTCCTCTGTCCGTGGGGATTCTCCAGGCAAGAATACTGGAGTGGGTTGCCATGCCCTCCTCTAGGAGATCTTTCCGACCCAGGGATCAAACCCAGGTCTCCTGCATTGCAGGCGGATTCTTTACCATCTGAGCCACTGGTTGTTGTTACTCACTGTAGAGTACATGAAAGATTTTCTTTCTAAGGTTCATTTTAAAACTTGACTTATTTCAGCTTTCACGTGTGGGGCCTCCCCTTCTCTCTTTTGCAGGTCCATCGGCTGGTGGTCGTCAATGAAGCCGATAGTATCGTGGGGATTATTTCCCTGTCGGATATTCTGCAGGCCCTGATACTCACCCCCGCAGGTATAAATGCTAGTGTCTGACCTTCACCGTAAGTACATGGCAGGGGGTGGGGTGAGCAGTAAGCCCTTCCCTAGCACCTGCAGCCACAGCCTTCTCTACAGCACTTCATTTTCATTTTCATTGTGGTTTTGAAGTTTCACTGTCCTACTTGAGAGAGAAAAGTTTATAGAAAGTATTCTGACTTAGGAGCATCCTATCAACACCTAGAGTGCTTCAGTAATCAAGGTCTCATCGCCATGTTCATCATAACCTTTTCCTTTAAAAAGAGCTCCTCGGTTTCGCTTTGTTTTTAGGGCTGCTAACTGGAAATCAGGAAGGAAATTCTTCAGGATCTACCTATTAAAACCATCCTTGGGTTCAAGCCCTGGGTTGGGAAGATCCCCTGGAGAAGAAAACGGCAACCCACTATAGTATTCTTGCCTGGAGAATCCCATGGACAGAGGAGCCTGGCAGGCTACAGTCCATGGGGTCACAAATAATTGAACATGAATGACTGACACTTTCACTTTCACCCTTCCAAAAGAACTTACTAGTACTGAGTATATAAAACAAGTGAGCTGCACAGACTTTTCCATTAATAGTGTATTAATAGTTATTTACATTAACTGCCAAATGACATTTGGTGACTAAACTCATTTTCTCCCAGATTCACTCTAAGCAAACCCTCAGGTCACAGTCAGGGAGCCTGCAAGACTAGGGCAGGGGCTTTAGAAGAGAGAAGTTGGTGTTTGTGCCATGCCACATGTTTACTAGATGGGTCCTAAAACCACCGACCCCCCGCCTCTACCCACCTCGCCCATCTACCGTACTAAGCATTTACAGATGGCCCAGCCTCAGGCCTCACAGATCAAGGCCAAGACCTGAGAGTAAATGATGTGCCCTTTGAACTCTTAAGTTAAACATTAAAATTTGCATTTTCTTGGGTATTGATTTTCCTTTAGTTCAGAAATTAATCAGACTAACTACGACTAGTTTTTACAGTTGGCCTGTGAGCTGAAGATACCCGCCCTAAAGGAACCCCCACCACCAGTGGGAAGCAGACCCCACTAAGCCAGGAGGGCGGGGGCGGGGATGTGGCCCTGGGGAGCAGGGGCTCTCAGAGCTGGAGCGGTACCTGGCCGGTGTCAGAGACGTCCTGGGGCCCAGCCTACGTCTGCTGAGCCGAACCTCTTGAGATGGGGCTTGCCGCAGTCATTTTCAAATCTCAGACATTAGAGAACTTCCTTTTAAAGACAAGTTTCAGTACAGCATTAGAGGTCAACCTCTGCACACACCGCTAGCAATCAGCCACCACCATGCAACTGACCCCTCACCCATGTCAGCCCCCATCCCCATCCTTCTGAAAACCAGTCCTCTCTTCTCCATGTGTTTTTGTTGTGATTTCATTAGTTTTGGCTCAGGGTTTTTGGGGTTTTTTTTAAGATTCCACATATGATGAAATCATATGGTATTTATCTTTTCCTGTCTTATTCCATGCTGAAATAAGTGAACGATCCATCCACGTTGTCAAAAATGGCAGGATTTCTCTTTTTTTTTTTTGGCTCATGATAATCTCTATAGTCATGAAATGAGAAAAGGACTAAAAGAATGTGAGATTGTCCGTAGCATTACTTACAATAACCTAAAACTGGGAATAACCCAGACATCTTTGAGCACAAGAATGGACAGACTGCATTCTGTCCGTCAGTAGAATGGGTGGATAGTGAACGCACAGTTGTATCTGACAGTGGACGAACCTCATAGACAAACCATAAAGCGAGGAAGCAGGACCAGTGTGGAGAGGGTGGTTCCACCAGTGTACAGCTAACCCTTGAACAATATGGGTCCACTTTCACTTGGAATTTTTTTCAGTAGTAGACTGTAGTCCCACACGGCCCATGGCTGGTTGAATCCACAGAGGCGGAACCAAGGATGCAAGGTGGAATCATGGGTACAGAGGCCAAGCTGTATGCAGTGCCCCAGCTCCATATGTTCACGGGTCAGTTCTACAGCCCCTCCATGCACATTAGGGAAAGGACTCTTCCAGTCAGGCTCATCCCCACGGCCACATCACTTGGCACCTTGAGAAAAAGACACCCCTTTTCTAGCCGGCTGGCTCTGGGCCAAGGCACACAGCTTGCCGAGCAGAATCAGGCCAAACGTCAGCTCCCTTCTGTCCCCGAGGCCAAGATTCTTTGTGCATCACAAATTCACAGTAAGCAATTCTTTATCCTCTCTGTGCCTTGGCATCACAAACCAGAAGAATGAGAATGTTCATCTGGGTGAGTTTAAATTTCCATCCAGATTGGGTTTTTTCAGAAATTCTAAGTCACTGATGCAAGTCAGCGTTAATGAGAATGCAAGGAGGAAACCTGGGCCACAGCTGGATTTGAAATGTATGTTAACACAGAAATAGCATTATGACAGAGAAGGCAATGGCACCCCACCCCAGTACTCTTGCCTGGAAAATCCCATGGACGGAGGAGCCTGGTGGGCTGCAGTCCATGGGGTCGCTAAGAGTCAGACACGACTGAGCGACCACTTTCACTTTTCACTTTCATGCACTGGAGAAGGAAATGGCAACCCACTCCAGTGCTCTTGCTTGGAAAATCCCAGGGATAGGGGAGCCTGGTGGGCTGCCGTCTCTGGGGTCGCACAGAGTCGGACACAACTGAAGCAGCTTAGCAGCAGCAGCACCATTATGAAAACAGGGATAGTCAAAGTAAGAGTTCTTTATAGTACAGTTGTATGTAATACTGTTTATTTAAGGATGTGCCCTGTGCTCCCAGCATCTGCATTATCCATGAGCCTTGGGGGCAGAGCTCTCTTGGAATGGAGGGAGCACCTCCTTCAGACCAGACAGTGTAGTGGGAGCGTCAGACCAGAGGTCCCACCTGGGCAACCAAGCCCGCTCGCCACCCACTCTCCCCCGGAGCTGTCAGAGTGTGGGCCAGCTTGCTACTCCCCTGTGCAGCCTCCACCCCTTCTACAGAACAAGCAGCTGACACAGGCCTCCTGTCCCTGCAGAGATCCGCACCCTGATTGAAACCGCACAACAAGGCCCCACGCCCAGGATGAGCAGGGTAGATGTTTATTGGATAATGAGTAAGAGATGCTTTTGAAATCATCCACTATTATGTGAATAAAAGGGCAGTTCAGTTCAGTCGCTCAGTCGTGTCCAAGTCTTTGCCACCCCATGGACTGCAGCACACCAGGCCTCCCTGTCCATCACCAACTCCCAGAGCTTGCTCAAACTCATGTCCATCGAGTTGGTGATGCCATCCAACCATCTCATCCTCTGTCGTCCCCTTCTCCTCCTTCTCCTCCTGCCTTCCATCTTTCCCAGCATCAAGGTCTTTTCCAATAAGACAGTTCTTCGCATCAGGTGGCGGAAGTATTCAATTTCAGCTTCCACGTCAGGTGGCGGAAGTATTCAATTTCAGCTTCAGCATCAGTCCTTCCAATGAACATTCAGGACTGATTTCCTTTAGGATGGACTGGTTGGATCTCCTTGCTGTCCAAGGGACTCTCAAGAGTCTTCTCCAACACCACAATTCAAAAGCATCAGTTCTTTGGCGCTCTGCTTTCTCTATGGTCCAACTCTCACATCCATACATGACTACTGGAGAAACCATAGCTTTGACTAGACAGACCTTTGTGAGCAAAATAAGGTCTATGCTTTTACCAGTAGTTACTCTTTTCACTGGATAATGGACACAATTCCCCATTAAGGATACTGATTTGATAATTAACATTTTCTCTTGTTCAAAAAAGTTTCAGCTATAGTTCATTGTCCGGCTTATCTCAGATGTTTCAAGCGAACTTAAGTGTCTACACACGCAACCAGTGAGTCAACAGCTCAATGGCAGTAGCTACAGTCTTTTAACCCCTTATTTTTATAGATTGTTAATCTCTTTCAAAGTGAACAGTCTTCTAGTGTCTAATGAGAAAACAGAGAAGCTGTTGTAATGGGAAAAAAAAAAAAAAAAAAAAAGCAACTCTCCACTCCCAGCCCATTTAGAAATATCCTGGCCAGATGAGAGTAGGTGTTAGGTGCAGGTACTGTAAACATGTTACAACGCTTTTTTTTTTTTTTTTTTCCACATTTTTGTAAGTATATACAACGGAAGTACTTTGCACCTTCACTAAAACTTAAATATACATTTCTTTTAAAAATTTTTAGCAGCAAAACTCTCTTCTTTTCAAATTAAACCTTGCCCAGTTAGAGTTACAATATGCAGTATGAAATAAAGGCATGCCGCAGCGATGCCAGGGGGAGGGGGCGGTGGAACCCGGACCCACCTGCTCATCGCCCACGACTTGTGAGGCTCTGCAGGTGAAAGTAGGAGCCACAGGGTGGAGAACCACCTCTGCTCACCTAGGACCGGCACAGCAGCAACATATTTTTACATTGGCTTTGAAACTTCCATTTCCCGTCTCCTGGCAGGTGCCAAACAGAAGCAAACGGAAGCTGAGTGACCCCCATGAGCGGAGGAGCCCTCGCAGGAGAACTTGAACAAAGATGCTGGGTCACGCTTTGCCTCATGAACACGGACTGCGATGAACACAGCAAAAATGGCTGAGAACGTGTGGTATCAGGGTTTAGCGATGGGTTTTTTTCCCCAGTGATGTTGACACGAAGCATATAAAGAGAAAGCTTGTATGTGTTTGAAGATTTCAAGCTTGCATTAAAAGACTGTTCTCAGACCATCGTCTGAAAGATTTCAAATGCTGTATGTCATTAAAGTGCACTGTGTCCTGCGTTTTTATTCTTTTTCATGTTAAAGAAGTCACTGGTATCTTAACAGGCAGCATGACATAAGGCAAGTGTGTGGCCTGTTGAGAACTAGTGCCTTATGTCGGAACAGTGGCGTGTCACCACCGCTGCCGCGGCGGCTGGAGCGTGTCCTGGCAAAGCGGCACTGCTGGAGTGTCCTGGCGAAGCGGCACTGCTGGGGTGTGAACGCTCTGAGCCTTTACCAGATCAGTTTGTTTTCATCCAATTTGTTGACTAGCTGTAATCTGAATATAAATAATTTACTTTATAAAATTTTAATGATGGTCTTATGTTTAAGTGTTCCGTTCTGAACCACAGTGTAAAACAAGGCTGACTTACAGCAGCTTTATTTATTTTTTACTTTCATGCAGTTTTTTTACACATCTTTTTGGTGGGTAAACTTCACCATACCCATGAATAAACCATTGGTTGCTACTTTAAAAGGGCAGTTTTCTCATCATTTCAGTTCGGACCTGGAAAGGATAAGACTTCTCAGAGAGCCACTGTTGGGTTTTAAAAGCTGATGTTTCTAACAGCATGTGTGGGAACCTGCTCTGCAGGGCTGCAAACAAAGTGCCCGGAAGATGTCTATTTTTTTCCTTGTGTTTTGACATGAAAATCATGATGTCTGTATGACTGCTGATGCGATTGTTTTGTAAATTTTACTGTGGCATATACAGTATTGTCATATGGTTGAGGAGAAACACAATGTTTCCTAGTGTAAGTGCTCTGAAAATGTTGACACTGTGTGTGTGTGTGCGTGTGTGTGTGTGTACACACACACACACATGAGTATAGTTTGGTTTTTTGTTTTGGGGTTGGTTTTTTTTTTTTTCAGATTGAAAACTTAAAATAAATCTTACTATCTGCCATCTTGTTAAAGAAGTTCTTTAAAATACTTTGTATTTCAGCACACATTAATTAGCATCCGACATGCAATTTTCCACTTAGATCTTTCTCCCCAAATAAAGGAGAACATGCATTCTCCTATCCTTTTTTACATCAACAGGAAATAAGACCTTAGTGATTTGATTCATGAACTTTATCTCTCTCCATTATTAAATAAAACGTTTCATTTAAAATTTCCATGCATATTTTATTATGCTAGGGGTCAATTTTTTCATCTCCTAATAGGCCAAATATGAAAGAGATTTTGCCTGTTTTCCCCCATAGAAACAGTAGTGTTTGTGATTTAGGCTAATGGTAAATCTTGGAGAACAATTAAATATCAGAGAAAGTTAAAAAAAAAAACCTGGTAATAAACCTGACCCAGGAGGTGGGAGGCTTATATGCTAAGAACTATAAAACACTGATAAAGGAAATTGAAGATGATTCAAAAAAATGGAAATATATCCCATGCTCTTACACTGAAAGAATTGACATTGTTAAAATGGCCATGTTACCCAAAGCAGTCTATAGATTTAATGCAATCCCTATCAAGTTACTCATGACATTTTTTACTAGAACTAAAATAATAACTAAAATTTATATGGAAACATGAAAGACCCAGAATTGCCAAAGCAATACCAAGGAAAAACCAAAGCTAGAGGCATAACCCTCCTAGACTTCAGACGCTACTACAAAACTACAGGAACCAGAATAGTCTGGTATTGGCAAAAAAAAAAAAAAAAAAAAGGACATATAAATCAGTGGAAGAGTAGAGAGTCCAGTAATGAGTCCAGTAATAAATCCACGCACAGCCAGTCTTCAACAGAGGAGGCAAGAATACACAATGGAGAAAAGACAATCTCTTTAACAAGTGGTGCTGGGAAAGCTGGACAGTTGCATGTAAATCAATGAAGTTCAAACACACCACACGACACACTAAAATGGCTTAAATACAAGACATGACACCATAAAACTAGAACATGGGCAAAGCATTCTCTGACATAAATAGTATCAATTTTTTTTTTTTAGGTCAGTCTCAAGATACAAGTAAAAGCAAAAATAAAGGGGACCTAATCAAACATACAAGCTTTTGCATAGCAAAGGAAACCATAAATGAAAAGCCTACAGACTGGGAGAAAATATTTGCCAACAATGTGATCAACAAAGGCCTAATTTCCAAAATATACAAACAGCTCATATAATTCAATAACAATCAAAAAATGGGCAGACAGCCTAAGCAGACGTTTCTCCAAAGAGGACGTACGGATGGCATGAAAAGATGCTAACCATCACTAATTATTAGAGAAATGCAAATCAAGACTACGATGAGGTATTGCCTCACCCAAGTCAGAATGGCCATCATCCAAAAGTACAAAAAATGCCTGAGGGTGTAGAGAAAAAGGAACTCAAACTCAGTGAGAATGCAATTGGTGCAGGCACTATGGAGAACAGTATGGAGGATCCTTAACTAAAAATAGGGTGGCCATATGATTTTGCTATCCATCCTGGGCATATAGCCAGAAACCCTAATTAGAAAAGATGCATGTATCCCAGTGTTCATACCAGCACTATTTCAATAGCCAAGACACAGGAAGCAGAGTAAACATCCATCAACAGATCAATGGATGAAGAAGATGTGGTACAACAGAATATCACTCAGTCAAAAAAAAAAAAAAATGGAATTAGGCCATTTGCAGCAGCATGGATGAACCTAGAGATTATCATAAATCAGACAGACAGATGGACAAATAATATCATGATACCACTTATGTGTGAAATCTTAAAAAGATACGAATGAACTTATTTACAAAACAAACAGACTCACAGACATAGAAAATAAGTGCATTGGCCTAAAAAAAAAAAAGTTCATGGTTACCAAAAGGTAACGGGGGGGTTGGAATTAGGAGTTTGGGATTAACAGATACACTACTATATATAAAATAGATAAACAACAAGAACCTACGATATAGCACGGGGAACTATATTCAGTATCTTGTAACAACCTACAATGCAAAAAAACCTAAACAAAATATAGGGGTGTGTGTGTGTGTGTGTGTATAACTGAATTACTTTGCTGTATACCTAAAACTAACATTATAAATTTATAAACTATACTTCAATTGGGGCTTCCCTAGTGGCTCAGACCGTAAAGCATCTGCCCGAAATGCAGGAGACGCAGGTTCGACCCCTGGGTCTGGAAGATCCCCTGGAAAAGGCAATGGCACCCCACTCCAGTATTCTTGCCTGGAAAATCCCATGGACAGAGGAGCCTCGTGGGCTACAGTCCATGGGGTTGCAAAGAGTTGGACACAACTGAGCGACTTCACTTTCCCTTTCTTTTCATACTTCAATTAAACAAGGAAAATACTTGGAGAAAGGGAAAAAGTCACAAAGCTGCAAGAACACAGTTTTGAAACTCACAGTATGTATCCTCAGTCCAGCCTTGCATGTGCAGCACACGCACGTGTGCACAGACGGCGCACAGTGTGGAGGAGGCATGCTCTGTGTCCTCTGCTTCAGAAGACAGTTTGGGTTCTTAAAAGAACCAGGTCTCTTCCCACGAGGCACACTCATGTCCTGCAGGTCTCTGACCCACCCCCGAGCGAACTTTTTTGTTTGAGGGTTTTGAGTTGTATGGTCGGGGCCAAGCACATCAGGGTGTGGAGCCTAAGGAAGCAGCCCCGTCTAGTGGTCAGGCTACAAGTAACCAAGTTCCATTATCCTTCGGTTTCCATCTAAGTGTTATTTGTTCCCAGCAAATGATTAAGACTGGGTTACAGTAAACATGTTTCTGGGTGCCCTTCTAGAAACAAGGAAAAGAGGCACTTGAAGGTCAGGTGAGATAAGGATTCTGAGGGGAAACGTCTAAACAATTTGAGAGATGGAGCTCACCTTGGAAACCCTTGTACCAAGAGGCTCACAGCACCTCCAGAGATTGGTATGAACATAAGTGACTCATGTGAAAGCATGAGCATGACGGAAATGCCTCCAGAAACGGAGGGCATCTGTTCTACCTTGTCTTCTAATCTCTAAGAAAAACTTAGAGACATGTTGAACTGATAACGTTTCTCATGACGGTCTTCAACATCTTTGCATGAACAGACAGTCCACTTAGACCACTGGTTCTCAATCCAGAGAGATTTCCATTCTAGAAGACGTCTGGCAAAGTGCAGATGTTTTGGCTGTCACTCCTGGGAGTAGGGAGAGGGGCTGTGTGTCACAAAACACACCTCACTGCACACGACAGCCCCCGTGACAAAGAGTATCTAGTCCAAGATGTCTGTAGTATTGAAGCTAGAAAATCTGACCTAAAAAAATCAGTATTTTCTTGATATTTTGATTATATTTGTTACTTCCTAACTGAATCCACCTGTCTTTGGAAGAAAAACCCAGCAGATAGCCTTTCTGGGCGAGGAGACAACCGAAATAACACACAGGTGAATTCCATGGGTCCACATGACCCGTATCACAATTTCCTTCCGAAGCATTTTCACCAAAAAAGGGAATGTTGCTTGCATAATATCAAGCGCTCTAAAGGGAAAAGTGTTACCCACAGGGAAATGCTCAGAAAGCCAACTGTGCTCAGTTATCTTATTTTCATTAAGAAATGTAGAACAGGCTCCAAAATTGTTTTTCATGTAAAAAATTTTACATGTGAAAATGTTAAAAAAAAAAAAAAAATTTTTTTTTTCACCTGCAAAGCTGACAGTAAGTCCATGTGTGGAGCACACTTAAAGCAACTTCACCTGAAATTCCATCTTGGTGTGAGTCACGCCATCTCACTTCTTGGACTAAACGCACTGCATAGAACAATCGCTCGGCTCTCAAAGCAAACTAAGGTTCCAACCTGCAGGGAGAAAATCAGACACCCAGTCCTCTCTAGACATCTCTGCACCGGAAGGAGGCTGACCTCCACACCTCACAGGTCAGGACCTGAAAACTCACTGAGACACCAGGCCTGACTCTTAATTCTGTGTCTCCCTCCCTGGAACACCTGCATCCGCGTCGCCAGGTTTTCTTGGTGACCAGAGCCCTAAGGATACCCGGTTCTGGCACACTGAAGACAGAGGCCTGGGGTCAGGGTCATTCCTACCCGCCAAGGTCAGGACTCAAGCATCCTGCCCCTCCCGCTTCTCCCCAGCCCTCAGGACACAGGACAGCAGAGAACCTGGGCCAGCGCTCCTGGGGCCCCAGAACTGGTTGGCCACAGGCTGGGGTTGGGGAGCCCCTTGCTCGTTCCAGTGACCCACTCGTCCTGGGAGCACTTGAAAGAGAAATGCATTCCACCATCCAGGGGCAAAGCCACCCCTTCCCAGCTGGGGCCTGTTCCCTACGCCTCCTCCTGGCTCCAGGGCCCAGGGTCCAACACCCCGAGTCCTCGGTCAACCGCATCCACGCACGAGGCTCTGGCCACCCTCTCAATTTGCTGCCCACGTCCAGGCTGCCCAATTTGTGGGCTCGGTGGCTGGGGGCGGGGGATACAGGGCCACCCTGCAGGGAGTGGCGCCCCGGCTCCATCCCACCTGGACGCCCCCACCCACACCCCGACCCCTGCGCGCAGACACACTGGAAACCCCTCGCCTCCCGTCCCATCCCTCGAAGACATCACACAACGGCAGCGTTCCTGACAACTTCCGGGCGCAGTGAGGTCCATAAACCGGAAAAGGTGACCCTTCCGACATTTCATCCGTCACAGTGATCACGCTGCCATCTTCACCCAAACCTCTGATCACCTCATTTCACTGCTCAGAAACCATCAGCCCCCCTACCCCTAACCCCATTAAGCCTGCAGGATCCAGCTGGGCCTCCCTGGTGGGGATGGGGCCCCACCCACACCTGTCCACCTGGAGAGAGTCAGTGCTCTCCAGGCGCTCATCAAACGCTGCCTCCTCCATGAAGCTTCCCAGGACTCTCTGCACCCACGAACAGCCACCTCCTGCCTCCCTGCCTCACTTGACTCAGGGCACGCTGAGCGCTCGGCGTCTAAGTTTCTGCAGTGTCCTGCCGCCTTTCCAGAAAGCAGAGAGCAGGCTTGGGCCCACCTGAGGTCCACTGCTGCTGGTGCTAAGTCACTTCAGTCGTGTCCGACTCTGTGTGACCCCATAGACGGCAGCCCAGCAGGCTCCTGCGTCCCTGGGATTCTCCAGGCAAGAACATTGGAGTGGATTGCCATTTCCTTCTCCAATGCATGAAAGTGAAAAGTGAAAGTGAAGTCTCTCAGTCATGTCTGACTCTTAGCGACTCCATGGACTGTAGCCTACCAGGCTCCTCCATGGGATTTTCCAGGAAAGAGTACTGGAGTGGGGTGCCACTGCCTTTTCCCCTGAGGTCCACAGGCTGCTATAAAAACCCCTCAGGGCTCCTAGCCCAGTTCCCCCTCTGTGGAGTCACTGAGAGGGATAAATACACGTGTACACAGGGCTAGGAGGAAGGGCACTCCCCAAATCTCAAGGACTATGTATAGTCAGATGCAGATGCTATCGTGGTTGCCTGGGTCCCTGGGAAGGTAACAATACCCTATTTCTCTCTCCCATCACTTATCCTGGCGAGTCACTGGCACCTGGGAGGTGCTTCCTGAATATTCCTCCGACGTTTGATGAATGATTGGTAAAGGCCAGTACTCCACTAGGATCGTGGGCTGGCTCACAGGAGCTCTTCCCTCTAAACTGTGGGTTTCCTTGGTAAAGTTAGAGAGATACCTTAGAAGATGGAGTGCCATCCACACACTCAGAGGCAGCCCTCTCCTCTGCCTTGACAGTGAAAGTCGCTCATCGTGTCCGACTCTTTGCGACCCCATGGACAATACAGTCCTTGGAATTCTCCAGGCCAGAATACTGGAGTAGGTTGCCGTTTCCTTCTCCAGGGGATCTTCCCCACCCAGAGATTGAACCTGGGTCTCCCACATTGCACGCGGATTCTTTACCAGCTGAGCCACCAGGGAAGCCCCTCCTCTCCCTTGCTGCTGCTAAGTCGCTTCAGTCATGTCCGACTGTGCAACCCCATAGACGGTAGTCCACCAGGCTCCCCTTAAGTTGCAGCATTTGAGGGCTAACATGGGCATCCCTGGTAGCTCAGATGGTAAAGCGTCTGTCTGCAATGCAGGAGACCTGGGTTTGATCCCCGGGTTGAGAAGGATCCCCTGGAGAGAGCAATGGCAACCTACTCCAGTACTCTTGCCTGGAAAATTCCATGGATGGAGGAGCCTAGTCCATGGGATCGCAAAGAGTTGGACACGACTGAGCAACTTCACATGGAGAAGGAAATGGCAACCCACTCCAGTATTCTTGCCTGGAGAATCCCATGGACAGAGGAGCCTGGCGGGCTACAGTCCCTGGGGTCACAAGGAGTTGGACACGACTTAGTGACTAAACCGCCACCACCACTGTGGGGGTTCCAGAAGAGGCTGTGGAAGGAAGGATCCCTAGGATAAGGGCCTTCCTCCCTTTCCATCACAAAGGGCACTTCCTTATCAGAGGGGTGGGTGCAGGTGCTCTTGGACCCCCAGTCAGCACCTGAGGTCAGAGGAGAGAGCTGCCCTCCTGGGACGGGGTACCAGGGGCAGGGAACACAATGGACCCGAGTGAAGGAGAATGAGGAAAGGACACCAACACCCGCTCAGAGAGGAAAACGGGACTGTCCTCAGGAGCTGGGAGTGGATGGAACAGACCAGAAGGAGGTGAGTTTACGGCCAGACCCTCTCCCCTCCAGAGAAGCTGCAGAGGGTCCAGTGAGCTCGCTCCTGACCCTCTGACAAACCGGGAGCAGCCACTTGGTGGTTTTTTGAGAATTCGAGGCACCATCTTTCTTTGCCCCTTTTCTTTTCGGCCAGCTCAATTTCCAGAAACCCTAAGGCACTGTTTAAGGAACAGTTCTAGATGAGTCCCAGTTGGAAGTATGGAGCAGAAGGAGGAACAGGGCAGTGGAGCAGTTTGCAGGTGGGAAGCCAGCCTGGAAAGCAGGCCACGTCATCCTTGGAACTTTGCAGAACTACAGTGAAGAGGAGAGTTTAGTCCTGATTGACAGAGCTGCAGTATTAATTCATTTACTTGGCAACAGCTGCGCTGGGCGCAGAGCACTTGCCTGGGCCACACGTGTGACCAGCATCCTTCTAGTGCACTCCATCCACTCCCAGCTTCCAAGGAGAGTCTCATTTTCCTGTCTGAGTGGCTGCTGGTGTGTTTCCTCATTCTCCTTCACTAGGGTCCATTGTGTTCCCTGCTCCTGACCCACTGTGCCATCCAGTACCCCCGTCCCATGAGGGCAACAAATCCCTTGGGCCCTCCTGGGGGGCAGAGGGTGGTGAAGGAGAGCAGCACTGGGTGGGTGGGTGGTCTTAGGGTTCTGGTTCCAGCTGCTTTCTCTCCATGGAACCCCCACCCCAGATTCCAGCTCAGCGGATTCCCTCACGGCTTCAGTCTTGCTGACATGTCACCCTCTTTGGCGAGGCCTGTTTTGACCACATTCTATTAATAATTATGGCCAATACAAATAATAACGCAAAGCACATCAACGGGAGGAGAGCCAACAAGGAGCTAACGTGTTTCTCCTATGAGCACAGTCCCCTCACAACATCGGGAGCTGGTCTGCATCAGCACAGAAAAGTTCACGGGCCCAAGTTCATACAGCTTCAGATTCGAGGACGTTGAGGTAACAGTCCTGTCTAGTTCCAAAGCCCATGCCCTGAAACCCAGTTCTCAATGGCTATCGTGGGGGGACCTACATCCCCCAGGAGGGTCTGCAGAAGTCCTCACCCTCAGGACCTGCAAATAGGACCTCACTGGGAAGCAGAGTCTTTGCAGATGTCACCAAGCGGAGCAGGGCGGGCCCTAATCCTATCCTATGGCTGGTGACGTCATGAGACGAGGAGAGTGACACAGAGACAGACACGCCGACAGGCCAGGACAGGCGACAGCTGACTGATGCCCGCGACAGACCTAGGTGCTTAGGTATGTGTTTGAAACGTTCCATACTAGTTGTTCTTAAAGCTTTACAAAATGTTTTACAAAATTAAAGTTATCTTTCCTTTTAAAGTAGTTTTATCTTAACCTAGACATATTAAAATTAAAGTAAGTGATAGGAGATATATAGCTGAGAATTTAAAAAGCAGACACTTGCAATTTTTCAGTGACATAGACTCATTCGACTTCTCGGTACTTTGACATGCCTTCATTAGAAGCAGACCATGCATGCTCCTTCCTGTTATTAGTACATTCAAAGTTGTCACTCAGAAGTAACCATGTTATTGATTGCAGACAACTTAACACAACGTGATGAGTAATTTGGGTTTGTTCATTACACGCGTGCACTTGAAAGTTCTATGTATTATGCTATAAATTTGTTTATCCCAATGCTCTTTTTTGAAATAGTTTTTAAGAAGCAGAAACAGTTTTTAAAAGAGAACGGAACGTACTTTCCTCTATTATTTGCAAATTGTCTTGGAGAAGAATGCTCCCACCTCTGTTTGTGAAACAGAAATGAAGGTGTAAGAATGTGGGGAGCATGCCTTGCAGGGAAGTGAAATGATGGGAAATGGCCGCCCTGCCCCGCCCCCAAGCTCATCAGCCGCCTCCAACCCTCCTGATGGTCCATGATCATTTTCAGGTTGCGGGTCACTGACCCCGGAAGCAACCCTCCTCTTCCCCCAGCCCCGCGTGCTAGGGCCCTGTGAGCCCCCGAGGGGGGCTAGCCCACAGCCTCGAAGTCCTCGCGGTCTGACCCTCCTGACTCCCTGCCCTCCTGGTCCAGCCTAGATCCCACCCAGACACCACCAACCTGATGTCCGTCTCCTCCTGAAAGACCCCAGCCCTGGATGGCCACACGCACTGCCTTGGCTGGCCTCACCCATCACTTCTTCATTTGCTTAGATTTCCATCCCGTCATTAATTCAGCTCCCAAACTCTCAGCAGGAAGGACTTGTCTCTTTGCACGGAGTTCAGAAACATGCCATAACCCATCTGTTTCCTTGTCCTTAGGGAACCCATCTGTTTCCTTGTCCTTAGGGACTGCTCTCCTTGGCTGGCCATCCTCCTGCTCAAACTGGACCAGTGACTTTTCTAGGCCCACTGTCTGGCCAGATGCTTGTCCGTTGTATTACTTCTTCCCCAAACCAACATCTTCCTTTGATGGTAATATTTAATTTTTGCTTTGTATATTTTTAATTCCAACTATTTATTTTTCCTTCCTTCTGATTTCCTTGAGTTTATTGTGTTCTTATTCTAAGTTCTTATCCTAAACTCATTAATATTCAGCCTTTTTTGCTGTTCTAGTAAAGTAATGCTCAAAATTCTCCAAGCCAGGCTTCAGCAATATGTGAACTGTGAACTTCCTGATGTTCAAGCTGATTTTAGAAAAGGCAGAGGAACCAGAGATCAAATTGCCAACATCCGCTGGATCATGGAAAAAGCAAGAGAGTTCCAGAAAAACATCTATTTCTGCTTTATTGACTATGCCAAAGCCTTTGACTGTGTAGATCACAATAAACTGTGGAAAATTCTGAAAGAGATGGGAATACCAGACCACCTGATCTGCCCCTTGAGAAATCTGTATGCAGGTCAGGAAGCAACAGTTAGAACTGGTCATGGAACAACAGACTGGTTCCAAATAGGAAAAGGAGTACGTCAAGGCTGTATATTGTCACCATGTTTATTTAACTTATATGCAGAGTACATCATGAGAAATGCTGGACTGGAAGAAACACAAGTTGGAATCAAGATTGCTGGGAGAAATATCAATAATCTCAGATATGCAGATGACACCACCCTTATCGCAGAAAGTGAAGAGGAACTAAAAAGCCTCTTGATGAAAGTGAAAGAGGAGAGTGAAAAGGTTGGCTTAAAGCTCAACATTCAGAAAACGAAGATCATGGCATCTGGTCCCATCACTACATGGGAAATAGATGGAGAAACAGTGGAAACAGTGTCAGACTTTATTTTTCTGGGCTCCAAAATCACTGCAGATGGTGACTGCAGCCATGAAATTAAAAGACGCCTACTCCTTGGAAGGAAAGTGATGATCAACCTAGATAGCATATTCAAAAGCAGAGACATCACTTTGCCAACAAAGGTTCGCCTAGTCAAGGCTATGGTCTTTCCTGTGGTCATGTATGGATGTGAGAGCTGGACTGTGAAGAAGGCTGAGCATCGAAGAATTGAACTGTGGTGTTGGAGAAGACTCTTGAGAGTCCCTTGGACTGCAAGGAGATCCAACCAGTCCATTCTGAAGGAGATCAGCCATGGGATTTCTTTGGAGGGAATGATGCTAAAGCTGAAACTCCAGTATTTTGGCCACCTCATGAGAAGAGTTGACTCATTGGAGAAGACTCTGATGCTGGGAGGGATTGGGGGCAGGAGGAGAAGGGGACGACAGAGGATGAGATGGCTGGATGGCATCACTGACTCGATGGATGTGAGTCTGGGTGATCTCCGGGAGTTGGTGATGGACAGGGAGGCCTGGCGTGCTGCGGTTCATGGGATCGCAAAGAGTCGGACATGACTGAGCGACTGATCTGATCTGAATGTAAGCATTTAAGGTTAAAAATTTCCTTTAGCATTTTTTGTAGCACTTTTATTATCGTTCGGTTTAAATATTTCCTAATTTCCTTTTTTATTTCTTTTTGACCCATGACTTATATAGAAGTCTATTCCCTGTTTCCCAAATGCATGGGGTTCTACCTGTTTTTGTTGCTGACTTCCAACTTAACTGCCCTGTGAGCAAAGCATATGGCCAATGAGAGAAATTCTTGAACATCTGTTGATTTGTTTGATGACACAAGACACGTCTTCTTGTGTCTTAAATGGCTTGAATGTATTTCTTTTTGTTTGTTGAGAGCGATGTCTAATAGATGGGCATTATACAAGTTTGTTAATTCTGCTCCTCAAATCTTTCCTCTCAAAAAAAACCTTCCTCTTCTGATTTTTAAAAACGATTTTACCTACCAACTACTGAAAGGTATTAAAATATCCTATATGATTTCTTTCTCTCCTTGTAGTTTGTCAAGTTTTGCTTAATATATTTTGCACTAATAAAATGTTATTGCTTATGTAAGTTTGGAATCATGATATGTTTCTAGGGATTTAAACCTTTTATAATTATTTAGAGACTCTCCATTCACAGTAATGGTTTTGCTTTAAAACCTAATTTTTTTTTTAAATCAATACAGCTTCACAAGTTTTCATTTGGTCAATGTTTGGTATATCCTTTGCAACATTTGTTTTCAATTTTGTGTATGTTCTAGATGTTTCTTTTACAATCATCACATGGAGAGACTTTTTTTTTAATCCATTCTGTCAATTTTTGTCTTCAGAACATTTTATATCCATTTGTTGTAATTACTGATATATTTGTATTTGGCTTTATTTTATGTTTTCTATTAGCATGGCCTTATTTTATGTGTCTTTTATCCCATTTTCTCCTTCTACTATTTGGAATTTTTGCATATTTCAGCACTATCTCAAATAGATAGGGACTTTTTAAGACATCTAATTATCATACGATTATCTCAACTGAACATAATTAACAAAATCCCTTACTATCACATAATACCCTCTGTTCTCAAACATTCCCAAAGCAACAAACATTTAGTGTGTTCAAATCAAGATGTAAACAAGATCTGTATGTTGGAGTTGGCTAATTTCTCTCTCCGCTTTTTTAATCTGTGTGTGCGTGTTCAGTCGCTTCAGTCATGTCCAACTCTTTGAGACGCTATGGACTGTGGCCTGCCAGGCTCCTCTGTCCATGGGATTCTCCAGGCAAGAATGCTGGAGCGGGTTGCTATGCCCTCCTCCAGGGGATCCTCCTGACCCAGGAATCGAACCTGCGTCTCCTGCATTGCAGGAGGATTCTTTACCCACTTGAGCCACCTGGGAAGCCGGTTTTAATCTGTAAGAGTTTCTACCCACCTCCCTTTTTCCAGGTCACTTGGTTGTTGAAGGAATCGGGAGGCTTATCCCACACATCTCTGCACACTCTGGATTGCTGATGCTTCACTGGGCGTCACTTAGTATGTTCCTCTGACTTGGGGCTTCTTTAGACTCAGGTTTAATTTTTTAGCAAATGTATTTCATAGATCGGACTTGTACTTTCTATTACAAGACAATCAGACATTGTGTGTTTCCTGACATGATGCAATTCAGCATAAAAGTCAGAAAGCAAACACCACTCAGAAATAATAGTGTCAAAAAGCCTCAGAAATACTACACGGATGCTCCAGTCTGGCATAAATACAAAACATTCACATTCTAGAATTTTTAGTCTTATTTTAGACCATCCATTTTTATCTTCCATTTATTTGAAAATAATTAGAATCATATTAATGGGGCTTCCCTGGTGGCTCAGTGGTGAAGAATCCACCTTCCAATGCAGGAGACATGGGTTTGATCCCTGATGGGGGAAGACCCCACATGTTGTGGAGCAACTAAGCCTGTGAGCCACAACTGTCAAGCCTGTGCTCTAGAGCCAGGGAGCCTCGACTACTGAGTCCACGTGCCACAGCTACTGAAGCCTGCGCGCTCTAGGGCCCATGGTCCAAAGTAAGAGAAGCCGCTGCAAACACCCACCGCAATTAGAGTCACGACCCCTGCTCACCACTAGGGGAAAGCCCGTACAGCAACGAAGACCCAGTGCAGCCAAAACATCAATAAAACAAAACATCAATTAAAATTAAAACAAAACAACAACAAAACATCAATTATTTTTTAATAAAGAATCATATTTAAAAAGAAATGTTTCTTTTGTGAAATAGGATAAAAATGCCCCTATGTTTTCTGTGAAAGAGAAAAGTATGAGCACATAATGCTAAGACTTATCAGTCTGTCTTATCAAAGGTCCACCTAGTCAAAGCTATGGTTTTTCCAGTAGTCATGTATGGATGTGAGAGTTGGACCATAGAGAAAGCTGAGCGCCAAAGAATTGATGCTTTTGAACTGTGGTGTTGGAAAAGACTCTTGAGAGTCCCTTGGACTGCAGGGAGATCCAACCAGTCCATCCTAAAGGAGATCAGTCCTGAATATACATTGGAAGGACTGATGCTGAAGCTGAAATTCCAATACTTTGGCTACCTGATGCAAAGAACCGACTCATTGGAAAAGACCCTGATGCTGGGAAAGATTGAAGGCAGGAGGAGAAGGGGACAATAGAGGATGAGATAGCAGGATGGCATCGTCGACTCAATGGACATGAGTTTGAACAAGCTCCGGGAGTTGGTGATGGACAGGGAGGCCTGGCGTGCTGCAGTCCATGGGCTCGCAAAGAGTCGGACACAACTGAGCAAGTGAACTGAACTGATCAGTCCAGCAGTTAGCATAAACTTCTACTTTTTGCTCTTTGGAGGTAGGAAAATTTAACCATTTTATAAGATGACATAAAAATGATTAAAATACATATATTTTATTATAATTTGGTAAAATGGGTTTTAAGTGCCATTTTGAACAACACACAGTATTAAAGAAATATCAAGTTTTGCTCCTGAATTTTATCCAATATATGTTGAAAATTTGGGTGGCTTAAGAAATTTTTTTTAGCTATATTGAATAGAATCAGCTTACCTATCATACTGCTTTGGCTATTTACAGTTCTTTTCAGTTAATGAGACAGCTGAGAGATGAGTATTGAGAGCAGTTGAAAAGAATTCTGTTCTGATAAACTGTTTTTCAAAGATGGTTTTTATATATATTCTTTCCAATTAATGCTCTCTTTGCTTTGCTCTCATGAAACTCTCCCTCAAAATGAATCTATATTGACAACAACCCAGGGACAGAAGGAAATAAATCAAAGTTGTCATTCTCTCCACCCCTTTCTACTCTATTCCTGAATATCTCAACTGGGGCTGAAACACCTCCCTTCGGACCCCAGGCTTCAACCTTAACATAAATGTGTCTAAGAAGGAAGAATATAGGAAACCCCAGGGGCTTGTGCTGTTTCCATTAATCACTCAAGGAGTTCTTCACTTTATCTGGAGGCCTTTGGTTGTACAGATCTATCCAATGATGGGGAATAATCCTGACTGCCTCCACTATTTACCCAATTTACAAAAATTACTTAATGGTGAAGGGAAATCACAAGTGAAAAAAAAAAAACTGCAAAGCTAAAATTACAAAATGACAATTGTCATAATTTGCTGAATGAAACACAATCTGGAACTTGAAAAGTCACAGGTTAACCATAATTTCTAAGATAAACCCTTCACTTTTCCAGAATTATATACCCCCGCCCCCTGATATTTTTCAAGACCACATTCCCTGATATTTTTCAGGGACTGAAAAGACACATTTTTCAAGAGCCGGCCCCTCTGCCTCTCCCTCTGTAAGTATTATGATTAAATACTGACAACAGGCAACTCTGTTCCAAGTTCACTCAAGGACACGAGAGCTGCTTCTGAGAACCAGTCAGTTAGGAAGCAAAGGACTTGCCTTGCGTCCTGGGCTCCTCAGAAAAGCTCGACAGGCTGATCACCTTGGTGACAGGCTCCACAGACAGGTGAGACGGAGGGAGACCTCCACCCCACACAGCCGGCTCTGGGAGACAGCGCCGCTCCTCTCTGACTGAGCGGGACCCTCAGGGGCCTTCCCGGGACAGGCCACCCCCATCCCCTCTGCCGGAACACCTCTCTGAAGGACTGGCCTAACACTTGATGAACATCTAAGTTGTTCCACAGTTGTGAAAACCTCACCAAATGAAGACATTAACTACTTGAGGACCAGGGCACCCAGCTCCCAGGCCTCTGGAGCCCAAGGACTGATCCTGTTAACCCTTGTGACACCACCCTGTGTGACCTCCCCATCAGCCAGAGGCTTGTGCACGAGCTAATCCCAGACTCTAAGACCCTCCTTCCTCACCCAGCTTTTATTTATTTTTAAAATTATTTAGTTGGCTGCATCAGGCCTTAGTTGCGGTGTGCAAGACCTTCTGTAGATGCAGCCTGCAGAAATGCCGCCTGCGAACTGTTCGTTGAGGCATGTGGGATCTAGTTCCCTGACCAGGGACCGAACCTGAGCTCCCTACTTCAGGAGTTTTAGTCCTAACCGCTGGACCACCAGGGAAGTCCCTCACTTGGCTTTAAAAAAAAATGCTTTGCTGAAAGCTTTCGGGGAGCTTTGGGCTTTTTAGAGCATAAGCCACCCGTCTCCTTTCCCGGCCCTACAGTAAACCTCTCTTTACTCCATCCAGCAATGCTTTGGTGTGTTTGTTCTCACACTCCCACTCGGGTTCCGCTGCCCCCCAAGTTGCACCCTTTCTACCTGTGGTACGCCTCTGCTACGTGGTCTTCAGCGGCCTATGGCTCCTGTTTCCCTGTGTCTTTTGGCTTCTACCCTGCTTCCAACTTGACGCATCTTACATGCAAGCCCCGAGCAGCTGGGACCGCTGAGCCAATCACACAGTACAGCTCACTCTTCGAGCCGGGCTCTGAGCAGGCCACCCTTGGCTCATGTGCTTGTCCTGACCCAGCCACTGCCAGACCAAAACCATCCCGTCACAGACCATGCCACCCTATGAAGGAAGAAACCCTCCAGCAGGGCCCTGTGGGGGTGAAAAGCCTTCCAAAGTCTCCCCAAAAAGCAGCTGTGGAATTAAACCAGCAAGCAATCTGACTGGCCTGCTCAGGAGAGTTGAAAATAAAACTATCCATTCAGACTCGATGTTCTAATGTAATGACTTTGATCTAATATTAGCTTAAGTTACTAATGAGTTCCTACATTTCAGCAAATGCTGAGACAAAGCTATACTCCAAATCAGGATGGGCTGTTTCAGCTCAGAATTTAGGTACTCTTAGATGAAGTTCAGGCACAAAGCTTATTCCCCAAATTCTCCTCTTTGAATATTTTTATTGTTTAGTATATGGTATGCTAAATGATACATTTTCTTGAACTCTTGACAGCTGGCTAATTTTATGCTTGCACTAATCTTAAAAATTGTAATTCTCATGGAAGAAAATTCACAGCCAAATTTTCTTACATACCATTCAAGCTTCTTTCTTGTCATTTATCTGGGCACATCACCTTTTTACATTATTTTATTTATTTTTTAGTATCCAACCCATTTTGTAAGCTTCCTCTCTGACCCTGACCTTGGTCATGTTGACCATCCCACTAACAAAGGAAACTTCTGAACCAAGCCTGGCGCTGCCCAGTTCAGGGAAGACCTCTGTCTAGCACGCTCCAGTCAGATCTCTTTCTTCCTCCAGCCAAGTGCTGCTTCTAAGGCTTTTCATTGGTTTGTCTCCAGCTGGCTGTTCCCCTCTCGACTACTGTAGCTGGTTTTCTTTTCTTCCCAGCCACCTTCTTCAAGGTCAAGCAAAAGAGCCCTCCCCGCTTTAGAAGTTCTGAGATGGGAATCTTTTCAGTTCATGGAAGCATCTGATACTCCTTTCATGTTTGTGTTTTGGTTGACTCGCTTTAATTTCAAAAGACTCATGTCACTAATCTCTCCTCCATCAAAATCAAAGGAAAGTTGGCTTTCCTTGGAGATGAAATCTTTAACAAAAACCACATTAAAGAACAAGTAACACGGTATGAACTGATATTATGAAAGAATTCAGAGAAAAGTAGATATCATAGAATAATTTGAAAACAAGGCTACAAGGAAAGTTTATATTCAATGCCATCTCATATACTGCATGAGAGAATACACACTGAAGACAGAACCAAGTGTTTAACCCAGTCCCAAAAGAGAAAAGAAGGAATGCAAAGTAAAGGGACAAGAATACAGGCGAAGCCTCCCCAGGCATTAGTTGGGGAGCCTCACCCAGCCCGTCGGTGGGCTCTGGAGGCACACGGAGGTTGTGTGGCTTGCCAGATTTTATGAGGCAGAGCAGGAGTTCAAACCCTGGGGTATTTACTCAAAACAGAAGTCCTTGCCTTGTTGATAGGCCATTTCTGGAATAAAACTGGCATACCAATTTTTTTTTTCAAGATGATTTCGGATACAAACATCTCTTGCTAAGTAAGGTTGGAGAGTCTGAACCAACTGTATCTTGTCCTCAAGCAAATAAACACCACACTTAATGGTGAAATGTGTATTGCTTACTCCCCAAGGTCAAGGACGAGACAAGGGTATCTGCTCTCACCACTGCTATTCAGGATCATAGTGCAATAAGACAAGAAAATTATATAAAGCATCCAAAATGAAAAGCACCCAGTAAAAACTGTATGATCATCAACACAGAAAAGCTAATGGACTTCTACAAAAAGATCTACTAAAACTAGTGAGTTTAGCAATATTTTTGGATAAGAGATCAGTAGTCAAAAATCAATTGTATTTCTGTATATAAGCAACAGGCAATCAAAAATAGAAAAATTTAAATCCCATTTATGTGTGCCCAGTCACTTAGTCATGTCTGCCTCTTCGCGACTCCATGGACTATAGCCTGCCAAGCTGCTCTGTCCGTGGAATTTTCCAGGCAAGAATATTGGAGTGGGTTCCATGTGCTCCTCCAGGAGATCTTCCAGATCCAGGGATCAAACCCACATCTCTTGCATCTCCTACATTGGCAAGCGGGTTCTTTACCACTAGTGCCACCTGGGAAGCACCCTATAGGGATGTTATGAAGGTTTTAAAAGCTCAATGAGTTAATGCCCATAAAATGCTTAGGCCACAGTCTAACATGCAATATCTTAAGTACTACATGCATGCATGCTCAGTCGTGTCTGACTCTTTGCAACTCCGTGGACTACAGTAGCCCACAAGGATCCTCTATCCACGGGATTCTCCAGACAAGAATACTGGAGTGGATTGCCATTTCCTACTCCAAGTCCCATTTATAACAGCATCAAAATATGAAACACTTAGAATAGATCTGATAAAAGATATATATAGACCATACACTGAAAAGTACTAAATACTTCTGAGAAATGAATGAAGACTCAAACAAGGGGAGTGAAACACTTTGCTGATGGGTCAGAAGCCTCAATATTGCTAAAATGTAAGTCCTCCCAAAATTGATTATGGATTCAAAACAATGCCAATCAAAATTCCAGCATTTTGTAGAAATTGACAAACTGATTCTGAAATGCACATGAAAAGACAAGATCTTAGATTAGTCACAACAATGGTGAAAAATAAGAACAAGGTTAGAGGGATAAAACTACCATATATCAAGATTCATTTCATCTATAATGGCCACTATAAAATATAAATTAGTAGATGTGAAAAGAAACAAACAAACAAAAATGACCTATAATCAAGAGAAAAGTCATTCAATAAAAGCAGACCTGTGGGACTTCACTGTGGCACAGTGGATAAGAACCTGCCTTGCCATGCAGGGGACATGGGTTCGATCCCTGGTCCAGGAAGATTCCACATGCCTCAGACCAACTAAGCCCATGCATCACAACTACTGAGCCTGCATTCTAGAGCCCTGGAGCTGCAACTACTGAGCCCAGGGCTGCAGCTACTAAAGCCAGCATACCTAAGGCCTGTCCTCCACAACAAGAGAAGCCACCGCAACGAGAAGCCCGCACACCACAATGAAGAGTAGCCCCTGCTCACCGCAACTGGGGAAAACTCATGCAAAGCAATGAAGACCCAGCACAGCGAAAAATACTTAAAAAATAAAAAAGCAGACTGATGGGGAAACAGTGGAAAGAGTGGCAGACTTTATTTTTTGGACTCTAAAATCACTGCAGATGGTGACTGCAGCCATGAAATTAAAAGACGCTTACTCCTTGGAAGGAAAGTTATGACCAACCTAGACAGTATATTAAAAAGAAGAACTTTGCCAACAAAGGTCCATCTAGTCAAGGCTATGGTTTTCCAGTAGTCATGTACGGATGTCAAAGTTGAATTATGAAGAAAGCTGAGCGCCGAAGAATTGATGCTTTTGAACTGTGTGTTGGAGAAGACTCTTGAGAGTCCCTTGGACTGCAAGGAGATCCAACCAGTCAATCCTAAAGGAGATCAGTCCTGAGTGTTCATTGGAAGGACTGATGTTGAAGCTGAAACTCCAATACTTTGGCCATCTGATGTGAAGAGCTGACTCATTTGAAAAGATCCTGATGCTGGGAAAGATTGAAGGCAGGAGGAGAAGGGGACGACAGAGGAGGAGATGGTTGGAAGGCATCACTCACTCAATGGACATGAGTTTGGGTAAACTCTGGGAGATGGTGATGGACAGGGAGGCCTGGTGTGCTGTAGTCCATGGGGTGGCAAAGAGTCGGACACGACTGAGCGACTGAACTGAACTGACCTGATGAATGATTTAGATATTACAATTAGCAAAGATTTAAAAATAGCTGTGATAAGTATGTTAAAGAACCTACAGAAAACAGGTATATGTTGGGGAGAGATAGGAGAACTTCAGGACAGAGGTGGAAATTATAAAAGGATCAAATGGAAATCCTAGAACTGAAGAATATGTTACCCCCAATTTTTTAAATTATTAAATTAGAAATCAGAAAAAAAATAGAGAAAAGAACAAACAGAGGCTTAGTGACTGGTAGAAAACTATCAAATTGCTTAATACGTGTGAAACTGGAGTCCCAGAATAAGAGAGGAGAGACTATAGGGCAAAAAAATACTTGAAACGTTGGCTGGGAAGCTTTCCAAATTGGATCAGAAACAGTAACTCACAAATCTAAGAAGCTGAGTAAACCTTAAACAGCATCAAAGCAGAGAAAATTACACATAAACATATCACAGTAAAACTCTAAACACCAAAAATAAAGACAAAATCTAAAAAGGAGATGGGTAGCAAGGAACATAGGACATAAAGGAATTAACAAGATGATAGCTGATTTCTCAACAGAAAAAAATGGAGGCTAGCAGAAACTGGAACATCTTTAAACAGTAAAACACAGAGAGAGACACATACACACACACCACTGTCTACCTAAAATTGTATATCAACCAAAAAAACCCCCACAAAACTTTCAAACATGTAGAGGGATAAAATAACATGTGGGAGATCTTTGTGATGATGGGACAGCTCTGTATTTTGATTGTGGTTTCAGTTACACAAATCCACAAATGTAATAAAATTTAACAGAACCACACACACACATGTAAAATTAGTGCACTCTGAGTTCTGTGGATCATACATTTGTATTTCCTGGTTTTGATATCATGCCACATTTATGTAGGATTTACCCTCAGGAGAGCAGTACATAGGACATCTCTGTACTATTTTTTTCAGTTCAGTTCAGTCGCTCAGTTGTGTCCGACTCTTTGCAAACCCATGGACTGCTGCACGCCAGACCTCCCTGTCCATCACCAACTCCCAGAATTTACTCAAACTCATGTCCATCGCATCGGGATACTGTCCAACCATCTTATCCTCTGTCGTCCCCTTCTCCTCCTGCCTTCAATCTTTCCCAGCATCAGGGTCTTTTCCAATGAGTCAGTTTTTTGCATCAGGTGACCAAAGTATTGGAGTTTCAGCTTCAGCATCAGTCCTTCCAATGAATAGTCAGGACTGATTTCCTTTAGGATGGACTGGTTGGATCTCCTTGCAGTCCAAGGGACTCTCAAGAGTCTTCAACACCACCACAGTTCAAAAGCATCAATTCTTCGGCATTCAGCTTTCTTTATAGTCCAACTCTCACATCCATACATGCGGCTGCTGCTGCTAAGTGGCTTCAGTCGTGTCCAACTCTGTGTGACCCCATAGATGGCAGCCCACCAGGCTCCCTCGTCCTTGGGATCCTCCAGGCAAGAATACTGGAGTGGGTTGCCATTTCCTTCTCCAATTCATGAAAGTGGAAAGTGAAAGTGAAGTCGCTCAGTCGTGTCTGACTCCTAGCGACCCCATGGACCGCAGCCTTCTAGGCTCCTCTGTCCATGGGATTCTCCAGGCAAGAGTACTGGAGTGGGTTGCCATTGCCTTCTCCCATCCATACATGACTACTGGAAAAACCATAGCTTTGACTAGATGGATCTGTATCAGCAAAGCAGTGTCTCTACTTTTTAATATGCTGTCTAGGTTGGTCATAGCTTTTCTTCCAAGGAGCAAGTGTCTTTTTATTTCATGGCTGCAGTCACCATCTGCAGTGAATTTAGAGCCCCCCAAAATAAAGCATCTCACTGTTTCCATTGTTTCCCCATGTATTTGCCATGAAGTGATGGGACTGAATGCCATGAGCTTCGTTTTCTGAATATTGAGTTTTAAGCCAACTTTTTCACTCTCCTCTTTCACTTTCATCAAGAAGCTCTTTAGTTCTTCTTCGCTTTCTGCCATAAGGGTGGTGTTATCTGCATATCTGAGGTTATTAATATTTCTCCCGGCAATCTTGATTCCAGCTTGTGCTTCACCCAGCCCAGCATTTTGCATGATGTACACTGCATATAAGTAAGCTGTTCATCAATAATTATTTCAAAATAAAAAGTTAAAGAGATACTTCCCTGGTGGTGCAGTGGGTAAGAATCTGCCTGCCAATCCAGGGGACATGGGTTTGATCCCTGGTCTGGAGAGATACCACATACTGTGGAGCAACTAAACCTGCGAGTGCCAACTCCTGAGCCTGGGGGCTGCAGTTACCGACGCCTGCATGCCTAGAGCTCTTGCCTGGAGGATCCTAGGTATGGGGGAGCCTGTTGGACTGCTGTCTATGGGGTCACACAGAGTCGGACACAACTGAAACGACTTAGCAGCAGCAGCAGCAGCATGCCTAGAGCCAGTGCTCTGCAACAAGAGAACCATGGCAATGAGAAAAGTAGCCCCCATTCGCCGCAAACAGAGCAAGCTCTTGAAAAGCAGTGAAGACCCAGGCAGCCAAAAAAGTAATTAAAAATAGGTGAAAAATCCATTTTAAAAAAGTTAAAAGAAATAAAGACAATTTTCAGATAAATAAAAAGAACTTGGATTTGTTGCAGGAGACTACAAGAAATGCTAAAGAAATGCTAAAAGAAATTCTTCACGCAGGAGGCAACTAGGGAAACACTCAACTCGACTCACCAGTCCCTGAGGGCTGCACACAGTGAGCCCCTTCCAAAGAGTACAGCATGGAAAGGGAGAAAGAGGACCTCGCCTGTGTGGGAGCCAACAGTTGCCACCTCAGACAGGTGATCCAGGACAGCATCCACAGTGGCAGGTCACGTAGGGACGATCCACCCTCGATGAGATGAAAATGGCACTTCACCTCTGTGGTCTTCCTCCCAAAACCCGCACACCCCATTCACATCCGAGACAAATACCAGACAAATCCCAATTGAGGAACAAGCTATAAAATCATGCCTGAAAGCATGCCTCGTACTTTCAAGGTCATCAAAAACAAGAAAAATCTGAGAAATGGTCACATCCAAGGGGAGCCTAAGGAGGCATGACGGGGTGTCCTGGAAAAAGTGCATTAGGGGACAACTGGGAAATCTGAATAATGTATGAAATTTGCTGCTGCTGCTAAGTCACTTCAGTCGTGTCCGACTCTGTGCGACCCCATAGACAGCAGCCCACCAGGCTCCCCTGTCCCTGGGATTCTCCACTCCAAGGAAATGGGTTGCCATTTCCTTCTCCAATGCATGAAAGTGAAAAGTTAAAGTGATGTCGCTCAGTCGTGTCTGACTCTTAGCAACCCCATGGACTGCAGCCCACCAGGCTACTCCGTCCATGGGATTATGAAATTTAGTCAGCAAGAATTAACTAACTTGTATTGATCATTGTAACGAACAGTACCACACTAATGTGGGCTATTGATAAAGGGGGAGAGGGAGGAGACTGAGCCCACGGTATGTGGGAATCCTCACATTATCTTCCCAATTACTCTGCACATCTAAAAGATAGATTATTAAAATAAAAAAAAAAGACGATATAGTAACCAATTGCATCATATGAACTTTATTTAGATTCTGATTTAAACAAACTGTAAAAGAAAATGATGATGCATTAAGAGACATTGGAATAGTCTGGCTGTTTGGTGGTACTAAAGTGAAGTCGCTCATTCTTGTCTTTGCGACCCCGTGGACTGTAGCCTACCAGGTTCCACCATCCATGGGATTTTCTGGGCAAGAATACTGTAGCGGGTTGCCATTTCAGGATTCCTTAATGGACTTCTTTGTTTTTCAGAGCGAAAATAGCTTTTTTTAAAAAAAGAGTCATCTTTTAGAGACTTCCTTGGTGGTCCAGTGGTTCGAACTCTGCAGTTTCACCGTGGGCCTGGATTCAGTCCTCGGTGGAGGAACTAAGATCTCACACGCACACACACGCACGCGCGCACACACACACACACACACAGAGTCATCTTTCAGAGAAAATACTGAAATAAATGAATTTGAAATGGTATGACATGTAGGACTTACTTGAAAATAATCCACGTGGGTGGAAAATAGTTGGCAGGAAATGGGAGTGTCAGTAAATACGGAATGAAGCAGGGGATGGGTGGTCTGGGGTTCATCGCATTAATCTCTCTACTTTTATACATGCTTGAAATTTTCCAAAGAGGAAAAAAAAAGTTACAGAAATATTTGTAAAATCTGCCTTAGTGTTTTGGATGCTCAGTTTTTTAACATCTCACTATTTAAGGGATATTTACTACTTTATTAGCTAATATCAAGGTGTAATTACGCTGTCATCATTAATGATAGCGGATATGAATTCGTATTTTTAATGCTCTTGTCAATTTTTGTGTGTATTTAGTTGCTAAGTTGTGTCTAACCCTTTGCGACCTCATGGACTATAGCCCACCAGGCTACTCTGTCCATGGGATTTCCCAGGCAGGATTACTGAAGTGGGTTTCCATTTCCTTCTCCAAGGGAAGTTCCCAACCCAGGGATCGAACCCAGGTCTCCTGCATTGGCAAGCGGATTCTTTACCACTGAGTCACCAGGGAAGCCCCTTGTCAACTTTTACCTTTTTGGAAAAACGTTTGGTCATTTTTTGGTAAGATATGATTAGGTTACCATGTTCAGCTTTAACATAGATGGCAAAGAGCCCACACGAGGAAGAAGTGCAGCCTGTTATTTTTCTCAGTGTATACTTACATTGCATTTTTATTCTCATCAATAATTCACGGTCTTTTTGAATGGAAAACTTTTATTTTTTATGTATTTATTTTAGTTGGAGGCTAATTACTTTACAATATTGTTGTGGTTTTTGCCATAAATTGACATCAATCAGCCATGGGTGTACGTGTGTTCCCCATCTTGAACCCCCCCCCCCTCCCTCCCCATCCCATCCCTCTGGGTCATCCCAGTGCACCAGCCCTGAGCACCCTGTCTCATGCATTGAACCTGGACTGGCGATCTGTTTCATATATGATAATATACATGTTCCAATGCTATTCTCTCAGATCATCCCACCCTCACCTTCTCCCACAGAGTCCAAAAGACTATTCTATACATCTGTGTCTCTTTTGCTGTCTCGCATATACAGTTATCATTACCATCTTTCTAAATTCCATATATGTGTTAGTATACTGTATTGACAGAGAAGGCAATGGCAACCCACTCCAGTACTCTTACCTGGAAAATTCCATGGACGGAGGAGCCTGGTAGGCTGCAGTCCATGGGGTTGCTAGGAGTCGGACATGACTGAGCAACTTCACTTTCAGTTTTCATTTTCATTCATTGGAGAAGGAAATGGCAACCCACTCCAGTATTCTTGCCAGGAGAATCCCAGGGATGGGGGAGCCTGGTGGGCTGCTGTCTATGGGGTCGCACAGAGTTCGACACGACTGAAGCCACTTAGCTGTGAAGAAGGCTGAGCGCCGAAGACTTGATGCTTTTGAACTGTGGTGTTGGAGAAGACTCTTGAGAGTCCCTTGGACTGCAAGAAGATCCAACCAGTCCATTCTGAAGGAGATCAATCCTGGAATTTCTTTAGAAGTAATGATGCTAAAGCTGAAACTCCAGTACTTTGGCCACCTCATGCGAAGAGTTGACTCATTGGAGAAGACTCTCATGCTGGGAGGGATTGAGGGCAGGAGGAGAAGGGGACGACAGAGGATGAGATGGCTGGATGGCATCACTGACTCGATGGATGCGAGTCTGAGTGACCTCCGGGAGCTGGTGATGGACAGGGAGGCCTGGCGTGCTGCGATTCATGGGGTCGCAAAGAGTCGGACACGACTGAGCGACTGAACTGATCTGATCTGATCTGAAGCCACTTAGCAGCAGCAGCAGCATACTGTATTAGTGTTTTTCTTTCTGGCTTAGTTCACTTTGTATAATAGGCTCCAGTTTCATCTACCTCATTAGAACTGATTCAAATACATTCTTTTTAATGGCTGAATAATATTCCATTGTGTATATGTACCACAGCTTTCTTATCCATTCATCTGCTGATGGACATCTAGGTTGCTTCCACGTCCTGGCTGTTATAAAACAGTGCTTCGATGAACATTGAGGTACACGTGTCTCTTTCAATTCTGGTTTCCTTGGTGTGTATGCCCAGCAGTGGGATTGCCAGGTCATATGGCAGTTCTGCGGTTCATGGGGTCGCAAAGAGTTGGACACGACTGAGCGACTAATCTGATCTGATCTGATGGCAGTTCTATTTCCAGTTTTTTAAGGAATCTCCACATTTTCTCCATAGTGGCTGTACTAGTTTGCATTCCCACCAACAGCGTAAGAGAATTGGAAAACTTTTAAGACCCACGACTATTCTGTGAGATTAAGTTTAGCAGAACTGAGGTAATATGTTCTGTAATTCCTCAGAACTAGACATGTAAAAAGGAATCCATTACAATATTCTCTACACTGAACAGTGAGGGCCCCACTGATGGCCCCTCCCCATTGTGGAAACCCCACTAGGACACCTATCATCCCAGTCACAACACGCTGCCATGAGTATGTCATGGTCAATCCATATACTACATAGGTTTTTTTGTTTTTTGTTCAGTCACTAAGTCATGTCCCCATGGACTGCAGCACACCAGGCTCCCCTGTCCTTCACTATCTCCTGGAGTTTGCTCATATTCATGTCAACTAAGTCAATGATGCTATCTAACCACCTCATCTCTGTCCCCCACTTCTTCTCCTGCCCTCAACTTTGCCCAGCATCAGGGTCTTTTCTAACGAGTTGGCTGTTTGTATCAGGTGGCCAAAGTATCAGAGCTTTAGCATCAGTCCTTCCAATGAATATTTAGGGTTGAGTTCCTTTAGGATTGACTGGTTGGATCTCCTTGCAGTCCAAGGGTCTCTCAAGAATCTTCTCCAGCACAATTTGAAAGCATCAGTTCTTCCATGCTCAATTATTTATAAATAAAAACATTAAAAATAAAAAACCTACAAGTTCTTTTTTCTTCCCTGCACAATAATGTTAGAAACGCTCCAGGTCCCAACACGCTGGATAAAGCCCAACACTGAGAATGCTTCACACAGGAGGAACCAATGGTGAATGGTCCCTCAAACCATAATTATAACTTTTGGTGGCTTATAAGCACTGTGACTAAATTCCACATCTAAGGCACACGTGAAGAGCATACACAGTCATAATCAAAGCCTTGCTGGCCAAGCCATCACGTTTATTGCAAGGACCTGGCCTCCTGTTCTCCTGGAGCTTCCCCGGGTACTGCCGTGCCAGCTCTTAGGAGCATGGTGTTCCCCTTCAGTCATCGTGCCCGATGACCACACAGGGACCCTCAGGACTTGCTCTGCAGGGCAGCTAGCACCCCCCTAGGGAAACACTCCCAGGAGGCACACACTGGCTTGGGGTGTTGGGAAGAAGGTTGGTTTAATCCACAGCCTGGCAGAAACCAGAGTCAAACTTTAAATGAAAATCTGACAACGTGAAGACGGTGATGGGTTCTTTTTTCAGGGCTGCTATTAACAAAGTACTGTAAACTGAGGCTACTTTTCTCACAGTTCTGATGTCCGAAGTATAAATGCCCCCCAACTTCAGAGGGAAGTAGGGCTCCATCCCTCTGAAGTCTCCAGGGAGGGGCATTGCTCCAGCCTCCGCCTCCATCGTCACATCAGTGTGTGGGTGTGTCTGTGTGTGTGTCTCTCGTCTTCTCTCATGAGGAAACCAGTCATGTTGGATTAGGGCCCACCCTCCTCGGTGTAATGGACTGTAGCCCACCAGGGTTCCTCTGTCCATGGGATTCTCCAGGTAAGAATAGTGGAGTGGGTTGCCATTTCCTGCTCCAGGGGATCTTCCCCACCCAGGGATCAAACCCGTGTCTCCTGTGGCTCCTGCACTGCAGGTGGATACTTTACCACTTGAGCCATCACGGAAGCCCACTGCAGTTTGACCTCATCTTAACTAATTATATCATCAACAGCTCTATTTCCAAATAAGATTACATTTTGAGAGGATTAGGACTTTGACATATCTTTGTGGGGGACACATTCTGAGATAGGCTGGGACCTCGGATCCTCTCCTGCAGTGCTCGCACCTGGACAGATGTCTCCTCATCTCCTCTCCCACTCCTTGGGCAACAGAACACAGAGAAACTGCTGCTGCTGTTAAGTCGTTTCAGTCATGTCCCACTCTGTGCGACCCCATAGACAGCAGCCCACTAGACTCCCCTGTCCCTGGGATTCTCCAGGCAAGAACACTGGAGTGGGTTGCCATTTCCTTCTTCAATGCATAAAAATGAAAAGTGAAAGTGAAGTCGCTCAGTCTTGTCCGACTCTTCATGACCCCATGGACTGCAGCCCACCAGGCTCCTCCATCCATGGGATTTTCCAGGCAAGAGAACTGGAGTGGGGTGTCACAGAGAAACTACAAAGATAGTTGCATATTTAAAAGCAGAGACATTACTTTGCCAACAAAGGTCCGTCTAGTCAAAGCTATGGTTTTCCCAGTGGTCGTGTATGGATGTGAGAGTTGGACTGTGAAGAAAGCTGAGCACCAAAGAATTGGTGCTTTTGAACTGTGGTGTTGGAGAAGACTCTTGAGAGTCCCTTGGACTGCAAGGAGATCCAACCAGTCCATCCTAAAGGAAATCAGTCCTAAATATTCATTGGAAGGACTGATGCTGAAACTGAAGTGCCAATACTTTGGCCACCTGATTCGAAGAAACGACTCATTTGAAAAGACTCTGATGCCGGGAAAGATTGGAGGTGGGAGAAGGGGACGACAGAGAATGAGATGGTTGGATGGTGTCACCAACTCAATGGACATGAGTTTGAGTAAACTCTGGGAGCTGGTGATGGACAGGGAGGCCTGGTGTGCTGCAGTCCGTGGGGTCTCAAAGAGTCAGACACAACTGAGCAGCTGAACTGAACTGAAAGATAGCTGCACACGTGCACTGCAGGGGAGAATTATCAACAGTAAAAAACAAGAAGGCCAAAACCCAATGGTTGCTTCTGAGTGTCAGGAGGAAAAAAGGATGATCCTTGCACCCATCATCACCAAGGGGATGGGCAGACCACCAAGCCACCCCTCCCCCCCAAGCAAGGGCACTTGCTGCTTTCTCTCTCTCCTTCCTGCTGCAGCATGAGCCCCAATAAGGCCCTGCCTGCATTTCCCATCTGGTCTCTTATCCTATATGGTCTGGCAGCAGTCAGGTATTTCTATGTGAATTCATACACCAATCCCAAATATTTCAGGTCATCTGAGTCATTTCTTAAACTAAGGAAATTCTCCCCATTCTGGAATAAAGGAATCTTCAGAACTCCGGGGTCTGGCCTGAATGGGCTTTAACACAACTGGAATATTTCACGAATGAATCTGTCATTTACAACTGCACTTCTCGGTCTGGACTCCTTAAAGTCTGGACTCCTAAGTCTGGACTTCTCAGGCTAGGGCGGTGCTTTCAAACTTTTGGGGGCAACACACAGAAAGAAATACATATTACAATGGAATGCAGTCCACAATACATATATACATAGCATATATAAAAATATATACACACACAACAAAAGTGTCATGAAACAATACTCACCCTTACTATGCAAGGAATTATTTTCTATTCTGTTCTTCTATTAAAAAAAAAAAAAAACAAAAAACAAAACCACTAAGCTGATTTCACAACCTACTGGGGAGTCTGGTACCATTAGTTCAAAATACTATAGTGGGTACTGGCTCAATCGCATCGCGCTCTGTGACTCCACGGACTGTAGCCTGCCAGGCTCTTCTGTCCATGGAATTTCCCAAGCAAAAATACTGGAGCGGGTTAACATCTCCTACTCCAGGGACCTTCCCGACCCAGGGACAGAACCCGGGGTCTCTGGCCTCGACAGGCAGATTCCTTACCACTATGCCACCTGGAAAAAATACTGAAGGAGAGGCATCCAATTCACAGGACAAAAATTATACATTTCCCTGATGAGTCCATTTTAAGGCCTGAATTGTTTAATTATTTCAACTAATTACAGGGTGGAATGCAAAAATCAATTAACAAAAAAGACACCTTGAAAGATTTTCTCTTGTCCAACTGGTGGCCTGGGGTTTCAGCTGTAAGGCGCCCCCCTCCAGGACCTGAATATGCACGCGCACTCTACAGTGAGCAGGGAGCCGAGGGAGGACTGTGCCCCAAAGTCAGTGTTCTAAACCCAACACGCGGCAGTCCTAGGGACTGTCGCCTCTAAATCTTCCTAACCCAAGAATCCTGCCCTTGCCGCTCAGTTTCCTGGAGGCTTCTCCTCGGTGCTCACTGGGCGAGGCCATGACCAGAGAGCGGTGGTCCCACTTAACCAGGCAGGTCAACACTGCCAGACAGCCCGAGGACGACAGAAGGACTTTAGTACGAGTAGCAGGTATCTGCTTCTTCAGCAACCTCCATTTACAAGAATACTTAGCCTGATAGAAAGCTTTGATCCCATCCTGTTTTCCTGGGCCCGGTTTTCCCCTTCTTGTCGCATGATCCAGGCCTCCCGAGCTGGCGTCCCTCCCTGCACTCCAAGACTGGTGCTACCCCCAGACACCCTTCACCAGCACCACTGAAAACGGGGTTGTCAGGGAACCTCTGGAGGGAAATACAGCAGCGTCCCTTCAGCGGAGAAGTCAGCTCACGCCACAGCGCCGGCTCACCGGTCTTAAATCCCCCTGGAAGGACGGTTCTGGAGAGTTCTCAGCCAACAAGGGCGAGTGTTTTAAGTCTGCCTTACTCAATTAGCCATGCAGGCGTTCACAGTTAAACCTGAGTCGACCCGGCGCTGTTCCTTTCCCGTGAGGTGTGTGGGATCCGCAAACGCCAGGGTTAAGACCGGAACAGAGGAGATGCATGAGAACTGAGGAGAACGCTTTTTTCATGAAACGCGTTCACATTTTCAATGAACGCACACTTCATTCTTCCCATGGTCCTTCACCCATGGCTGATGCTTCGTCATCACCTACATCCTCCAACCTAGACTCACGAAAGCCAATGCAGCAATTTTAAAACAAAAACAAAAAAATTACACGAGGAAGATACCGGCCAACCAACAGCCAGCAAGGCACCCGCCACGCGCCTCGTGCCTTTTAAGGGCTCAGAGGGCGCGAGTTCCAGGACCTCTCAGCAGTCCACCAATCACCGGACCTCCCACGCGTCTACCCGCCCCCTCCCCGCGATCTGACCAATCCCTGGGGAGGTAGCTTCTCTCCGCCCCTCCCACCCACCTCCAGCCCCTCTGAACTTCGAAGCCTCCAAACTTCACCCGCGCCCAGACGCGCGCTCCCAGTCGGCGTTTATTTTTAGCTGCCGGGCCAAGCAGCCCCCGCCTCCGGGCCCGCCTCTTCACCGCCCGCCCCCCCAATGGGAGAAGGAGTTTCCGTCGCGTCAGCGCGCGGGCGGATGGGAACTGTCCAATCAGCGCTCGGGAAGAGCTGGCGTCATTAAAAAGCGGCGGAAGACGGTGGGCGGGTCATGACGCAGCGAGTTTTAGTCGTGACTATTCCAGGGGCATCTCGGCGTCCCCTCTTTTTCCCTTTAAAGTAAAACACCTCCCGACGCACACCCCGTGCGTTTGGGGGAAGGGGCCGCGGCCGCGGGAGGGCGGTGCTGACGCGAGCTGCCTGCGGCGTCGCGCGGTCACGTGGGCGTGTTTGGGGGCGGGGCCGCGCGGCGGTTCCGGGCGGTTGGGCGCGCGAGCGAGGAGCTAAGGCAGCCGCGCCCGCCCGCCCCGCCCCTGGATGCCGCTGTGCCCCGGCGCGGCCGCCGCCGATCGCAGCGCAGGAGCTCCCGCCGCCGCGGTTGATGTGGTTGACCCGGGGCTGAGGAGGCCGCCAAGATGCCGCAGTCCAAGTCCCGGAAGATCGCGATCCTGGGCTACCGGTCTGTGGGTGAGTGGCGGGCGCCGCGCGGCCTCCTAGCTCCCCGGGCCCCGAGCCTCGCCCGGGGCCCGGCCAAGTTTGGGGCTGGCGCGGCCATGTGGCGGCCGCGGGTTTCGTAACCGGCTGCCCGCCGTCGCCGCCACCTCCATCTTGGAGCGGAGGCCGGCGGCGCGGCCGGGCCCGCGGGGCAGCGCGGGGGACGCATGTGGGAGGCCGCGGGCGAACGGGCGCTCGGGTCGGGCCGGGCCGGGTTGGCCGCCGCGCCGCCCGCCGCAGGGCCCTCCACAGCCCCGGAGTCGCACTTGTCCCCCCTTCCCCGCGGGGAGCAGTCCGTGATTGTTGCTGGTGGCCTTTTCCACCGCAAAATTAAAACCCATGGGGCTTCAACAAAGGACGTGGCTCTTTGGCCGTAATTTTTCTGTCTTGTGAAGTTTCAACATTTTAAAGCAAACCCAGGAGCTCAGAGGACGTTTGGCTGCTGAGGGCCAGTTTCCTAGGAAGAAACTCGAAAGAGCCCCCCGCCCCCCGCAACCTCCCGATTCGGAAGCCCCCCGAGATGCTGCCAGCGACCGAAGTAGGAAGGCAGAGAAAGGGAAATTTCTGCCCTCTTGGTGTCCTGTTTTTTCCTTTGAGGAGGAAAAAATAAGGTCAGATAACTTGTAACCAGAATGTCAAAGTAATTCAAAAGTACCCCTCCCCACCCCCCGCCAAAGGTTGACATATATTTGAAACTGAGTGTGGCAGTCGCTTGTTCCACCCCGAACAGAGGTGGTCTGGGGTGGGCGGTGGTGGACGGGATGCCAGAAAACGAGGGAGAAAACAGAACCGTTGAACTTAACCGTGCTTCAGGGTGAGGTTTTTATTGTCTTTGACAACCGGAAGTCTGGAAAAATTACTTTTATCTTTCTGTGTTGTTTTTAAGAAGTAGCTGTCCAAGGAAAAGGGCGCACTTGACCAGAGTGGGGTGGGGGTGGCGAGGGCAGGGGTTCGGAGTCTGTGGTGACTGCAGAAGGAGGTAACACGAACTGCCCTGGGAAAGCTGGTAACTGCCTGCTCATTGGCCGAACCCCCCGACTTCGCTTTCCCTTCTGCTTCTTCACCCCCATTTTCCACGGTCGGTGCCAGGGTCTGTGCTCTTTGACCAAGATCAGCTGCCGCGTGCTTACTCACCCTTTTATCACCTCTCTGTCAAAGTGCTGGGGGGGATATCAAATGAGAGGCTGAGAGACTCTTGTGTACGTACAGATAAGGGGCGCCAGGAGCCCTGGGGGTAACTCCTGTGAGATGCAGTGATCGTGGGGGGCAAGGAGAGGTGAGAGTCTTAACAACTGCAGCCGTCAAGTCACCGGCGTCAGATGGAAGCTTTTCAAGTCTGTAACAGCCCCGAATGCCCATATGGAACCACTGCATCCCACCTTTATCAACAGTCAGTGTCTCAGAGCCTTTGCTTCTGTGTTCCTTTTCTTCCTCTGCATTGTGAAGAGTGGGACTTGGACATATCCTGTCTCTTGAATGGGTTCTGTCTCCTCAGAGTGCCCACTAGTTAAAGGTACCAGTGTCTGAATAATCAAGTTACAGGTGACATGAATTACCAGGGCTGCCTGCTTTCAACTGAAGAGAATGTCCCAAACATCCTGACTTATTTACCCCTTGAAATTCTTGAGATGGTGATTCCAGTCACCAGTAATCTAGTCTAGCATTTTATCACTGTTAAAGAAGTTCTTTAGGCCCAGTTGAAACCAATTTTGTCTTACCTGCCTTCTGATGCCACCATCTTGAAGACCCGGAGGTGACACATCACCCATTTGCGTTTATTCACGTTTATTTTAAACCACTGTTCAAGAAATACTGTGCTGGATTAGCCTCCAGGGACCCCCAGAGCAGGTCCAGTCCGTTTTCTATGCCTTCCTATTGCTAAACCCAGCTCCATTGTGTTCATATTTATTTTCATACGTGGTAATGATTAAAATGTGTTTTTCACAGGTTCAGTGACTACCAGTCTTTGCATTTGATTTTACCGTTGTTTACCTTTGTTAGGAACCAGGACTTTTTGTAGTTCACCAGCTCTTTTGTTTTGCCAGCATCAGAAACAGAGATAGTTCCCTGATTCCACATCCTAGCCACTCTTCAGAGAATTACTCAGACTTCCGAGTTCACTGACATGTCTGCTTGCCAATGATGCTAGCGTAGAGAAATCTGAGTACCTGTATTCCTAGGTTGTGTTACTGTGATGCTAAACTGTAGTGTCATATTGACTGGGGGTAAAAGAGTGGTGGGAAAAGTCTTAAGCCCAAAACCGCATCTTTCTTAGAGTATTTTCTTGACTAAATTTCGTATACCAGTTTAACTCGTAAAATACTTGTCATTGTGAGTTTATTTTAAAAGTGTGGGCTTCCCTGGTGGCTCAGAGGTTAAAGTGTCTGCCTGCAATGCGGGAGACCCGGGTTTGATCCCTGGGTTGGGAAGATCCCCTGGAGAAGGAAATGGCAATCCACTCCAGGATTCTTGCCTGGAGAATCCCATGGACAGAGAAGCCTGGTGGGCTACAGTCCATGGGGCCGCAAAGAGTCGGACAGGACGGTTTGCCCTCAGATGAAACTACTAAGTGCAATGACTGCTTTACAATTTGGTGTTCAAATTTTGTATTTTTTTGAAAACACTGAAAAAACTTACCAGTGAGAAGAAACAGAATTCTCAGATAATTTATACAACTTTTTTTTTTTTTCCTGAAGCACCTTTCCTGTTATTGACAGTGTTAAGCTTTTAAGGACACGTCACCTGTAGCGCAGGCTGGCTTGTGGGGAGTGCTTTGTATGAATTGTTTCGGTGTTAGCCAAATGTGCCAGCTCCCTGACGTCCATTGTTCTAATACAAATGAGTAGTCCCGTGATAGGAGGTAACTGAATGAGTAGTCCTGTGATAGGAGGTAACTAAACTTAATCTGGCTAAAGTTATAGTGTCAGGTTAACAAGTATCTTCAAATAATATCTGGCATATTTTTCACTGGAATGTTACACAGAGAGGTTTGATGATCAAGTTTACCATTAGACCACAACAATCAAAAGGTTGTCGTATATTATTCTCAGAGGTTAACAAACAGGATGGGATCAAAGGAATATGAAAGATCTTAAGAGAGAACATGAAAAAATTCTATGGTGTGGTAAAAGGCATTTCAGTAAAAGTATCTCAAATCATTACCGTCCTTGTCAGAATGTTTTAGGTAGTAAAGAACGTGCATCCTTTGATTTGGCTACTTCACAGGGAAAGATAGCATTATATTTGCTCCCAATAGAATACCATCCAATTGTATGCTGATTTACTGTGTATGTTTAAATTACCGTATCCTTTTCTAACACATGGCATTGAGGACTTGTAAAGTTAGAGATTGTTTGCCATGTATAAAATGTATTAGTATGTGAAATTGTATGTTCACGTGCTTCATAACATTGTGAAGTTGTGTACTTGTGGGTGGGGATAGTCTGCAGTGACCACCTTGTGCTGAAGCTTGAAATTAACTTTTCTTTCAGTGCCATTCATTGTTCTGTACAAGAAACATTCAGAGCTCGCATTTGTAATTTTGACTTTCCAGCGCTTAATACCATATTCGTAGACTTTTCCTTTTTTTGGCTGCACAGGGTCTTTGTCGCTTTGTGTGTTTTCTCTAGTTGCAGTGAGCAGGGGCTTCTCTTGTTGTGGACCACAGACTCTAGGTGCTTGGGCTTCAGTGGTTGAGACTTGCGGACTTAGCTGCTCCATGGCATGTGGAGTCTTCCCCGGCTAGGGCTTTGGACCTGTGTCCCCTGCGTTGGCCAGGTTGATTCTTATCCTCTGTACTACCAGGGAAGTCCCTAGATTTTTTTTTTAAGTATAGTTGATGTATCATATTTATATGTTACAGGTGTACAGTAGAGTGGTTCACAATTTTAAAGGCTATTCTCTGTTTACAGTTGCTATAAGATCAGATCAGATCAGTCGCTCAGTCGTGTCCGACTCTTTGCAACCCCATGAATCGCAGCACGCCAGGCCTTCCTGTCCATCACCAACTCCCGGAGTTCACTCAGACTCACATCCATCGAGTCAGTGAAGCCATCCAGCCATTTCATCCTCTGTCGTCCCCTTCTCCTCCTGCCCCCAATCCCTCCCAGCATCAGAGTCTTCTCCAGTGAGTCAACTCTTCACATGAGGTGGCCAAAATACTGGAGTTTCAGCTTTGGCATCATTCCTTCCAAAGAAATCCCATGGCTGATCTCCTTCAGAATGAACTGGTTGGATCTCTTTGCAGTCCAAGGGACTCTCAAGAGTCTTCTCCAATACCACAGTTCTAAAGCATCAATTCTTCGCTCAGCCTTCTTCACAGTCCAGCTCTCACATCCATACATGACCACAGGAAAGACCATAGCTTTGACTAGGCGAACCTTTGTTGGCAAAGTAATGTCCCTGCTTTTGAATATGCTATCTAGGTTGGTCATAACTTTCCTTCCAAGGAGTAAGCGTCTCTTAATTTCATGACTGCAGTCACCATCTGCAGTGATTTTGGAGCCCAGAAAAATAAAGTCTGACTTGTTTCCACTGTTTCTCCATCTATTTCCCATGTAGTGATGGGACCAGATGCCATGATCTTCATTTTCTGAATGTTGAGCTTTAAGCCAACCTTTTCACTCTCCACTTTCACTTTCATCAAGAGGCTTTTGAGTTCCTCTTCACCTTCTGCCATAAGGGTGGTATCATCTGCATATCTGAGGTTATTGGTATTTCTCCCAGCAATGTTGATTCCAACTTGTGTTTCTTCCAGTCCAGCGTTTCTCATGATGTATTCTGCATATAAGTTAAATAAACAGGGTGACAATATACAACCTTGACATACTCCTTTTCCTATTTGGAACCAGTCTGTTGTTCCATGTCCAGTTCTAACTGTTGCTTCCTGACCTGCATACAAATTTCTCAAGAGGCAGATCAGGTGGTCTGGTATTCCCATCTCTTTCAGAATTTTCCACAGATTATTGTGATCCACACAGTCAAAGGCCTTGGCATAGTCAATAAAGCAGAAATAGATGTTTTTCTGGAACTCTCTTGCTTTTTCCATGATCCAGCGGATGTTGGCAATTTGATCTCTGGTTCCTCTGCCTTTTCTAAAACCAGCTTGAACATCAGGAAGTTCACAGTTCACATATTGCTAAAGCCTGGCTTGGAGAATTTTGAGCATGACTTTACTAGCCTATGAGGTGAGTGCAATTGTGCAGTAGTTTGAGCATTCTTTGGCATTGCCTTTCTTTGGGATTGGAATGAGAACTGACCTTTTCCAGTCCTGTGGCCACTGCTGAGTTTTCCAAAGTTGCTGGCATATTGAGTGCAGCACTTTCACAGCATCATCTTTCAGGATTTGGAATAGCTCCACTGGAATTCCATCACCTCCACTAGCTTTGTTCGTAGTGATGCTTTCTAAGGCCCACTTGACTTCACATTCCAGAATGTCTGGCTCTAGGTCAGTGATCACACCATCATGATTGTCTGGGTCGAGAAGCTCTTTTTTGTACAGTTCTTCTGTGTATTCTTGCCACCTCTTCTTCATATCTTCTGCTTCTGTTAGGTCCATACCATTTCTGTCCTTTATCGAGCCCATCTTTGCATGAAATGTTCCTTTGGTATCTCTGATTTTCTTGAAGAGATCCCTAGTCTTTCCCATTCTGTTGTTTTCTTCTATTTCTTTGCATTGATCGCTGAAGAAGGCTTTCTTATCTCTTCTTGCTATTCTTTGGAACTCTGCATTCAGATGTTTATATCTTTCCTTTTCTCCTTTGCTTTTCACTTCTCTTCTTTTCACAGCTATTTGTAAGGCCTCCCCAGACAGCCATCTTGCTTTTTTGCATTTCTTTTCCATGGGGATGGTCTTGATCCCTGTCTCCTGTACAATGTCACAAACCTCATTCCATAGTTCATCAGGCACTCTATCAGATCTAGGCCCTTAAGTCTATTTCTCACTTCCACTGTATAATCATAAGGGATTTGATTTAGGTCATATCTGAATGGTCTAGTGGTTTTCCCTACTTTCTTCAATTTCAGTCTGAATTTGGCAATAAGGAGTTCATGGTCTGAGCCACAGTCAGCTCCTGGTCTTGTTTTTGCTGATTGTATAGAGCTTCTCCATCTTTGGCTGCAAAGAATATAATCAATCTGATTTCGGTGTTGACCATCTGGTGATGTCCATGTGTCGAGTCTTCTCTTGTGTTGTTGGAAGAGGGTGTTTGCTATGACCAGTGCATTTTCTTGGCAAAACTCTATTAGTCTTTGCCCTGCTTCATTCCGTATTCCAAGGCCAAATTTGCCTGTTACTGCAGGTGTTTCTTGACTTCCTACTTTTGCATTCCAGTCCCATAGAATGAAAAGGACATCTTTTTTGGGTGTGAGTTCTAGAAGGTCTCGTAGGTCTTCAGTGTATCCCTCCTGTTGTACAATGTATTGAGCTTGTTTTGCACATAATAGTTTGCACCTCTTAACCTCCTGCTTCTGGATTGCCTCTCCCTACTTCTAAACATTAGTTCTGTACATCTCTGAACCTGCTTTTTTATTATACCAAATGTTAATGTGATGTCCCTGCGAGTTACAGCAATCTGTGCCTCCCTTCATCCCCCCAGAAGAAATGCTGGACTCAGCAGCAGTCCCCTCCCATCCTCTCCTCACCTCACCCCCTGGCATCACTAATTTTCCTGTTCCTACAGATTTACCTCTTCTGGACATTTCATATAAATGGAATCACCTATACATGGCCTTGCATGCCTAGCATTTTTCATTTAACATAAATATTTCCCAGGTTCCTCCGTGTTGAAGCAGGTAGCAGTAATTCATTCCTTTTGGTTGCCAAATAATAATGCATTATTTGAATATACCACATTCTATTTATACGTTCATTAACTGATGGGCATGTGGGCTCTTTCTACATTTGGGCTAATATAGATAGTGCTATTAGGAGAATTCCTGTTACATATTTTTTGTATGTGAAATTTTTGTGTAGACATGTTTCTCTTCTTTTGGGTATACTTCTAGGAGTACAGTTGTAATTGCTGGGTCATATGGTAATTGTACGTTTAACATTTTGAAGAACCATCAAACTGTTTTTCAACCAGTTTACATTCCAGCTAACAGTTGAAATTGGTTTCAGTTTCTCCACATCCTCACCAACACTTCTAATCATCTATCTTTTTATTTAATTTTTATATTTTTATTCTCTTAATTTAAAAATAAAATTTTATTGAAGTATAGTCGAATTCAGTCCCTGTGTCGGAAAGATCCCCTGGAGAAGGGAATCCCAACCCACTCCAGTATTCTTGCCTGGAGACTCGCGTGGACGGAGGAGCCTGAAGGGCTGCAGTCTGTGGGGTCACGCAGGGTCGGACACAACTGAGCGACTTCACTTCCTTCTCTTTTCATAGCTGACTGACTGACAATGTTGTGTTTCTGGTGTACAGCAAACACTGAGTTATACGCACCTGTATATTCATACTCTTTTCCACTGGATTTTGTCACAGGCCGTTGAACATAGGTCCCCGTGCTACATTGTGTGAGTGCTCAGTTGTGTCTGACTCTCTGACCCCGTGGACCATAGGCCACCTGGCTCCTCTGTCCATGGGACTCTCAAGGCAAGAATACTGGAGGGGGTTGCCATTTCCTTCTCCGGGGTGCTATATAGTAGGAACTTGTATATTTTATATTCAATATATAATTGTATCTGCTAACCCCAAACTCATAATTTATCCCTTCCCCACATACCCTTACCCCTTTTTAATGGGAAGTTTGTCTGTAGGTCTGTTTCTGTTTCATAAATAACTTCATTTGTGTCATATTTAAGATTCCACATATAAGTGATATCCTAGAGTATTTGTAGTTCTTTGTCTGCCTTAACTTCACTTAGTATGATAATCTGTAGGTCCATCCATGTTGCTGCAAATGCTATTATTTCATTCTTTTGTGGCTGAGTAATATTCCACTGTATGTATGTATCACAACTTCTTTATTCATCTATCAGTGGATGTTTAGATCGCTTCCATGTTTTCGGTATTGTAAATAGTGCTGCTATGAACGTTGGGGTGCGTGTATCTTTTTGAACTAGAGTTTTTGTCTTTTGGGGGTATATGCCCAGGAGTGTGATTGCAGGATCGTATGGCAGCCCTAGTTCTAGTTTTTTAAGGAACCTCTGTACTGTTTTCCATAGTGGTTGCACCAGCTTACATTCCTACAGTGTAGGAAGCTTTCTTTTTCTCCACACCTTCTCCAGCATTTGTTATTTGTAGATTGGATGTCCATTCTGACAATTGTGGGTGATACCTCATTGTAAATTTGATGTGCATTTCTCTAATAATTAACTAAATGCAGAGTTCCAGAGAATAGCGAAGTAAGATTAGAAAGCCTTGTTAATGCAAAGAAATAGAGGAAAACAATAGAATGGGAAATATGAGATCTCTTCAAGAAGATTGGAGATACCAAGGAAACATTTGATGCAAAAATAAAGATCAGAAACATCAAGGAGCTAACAGAGGCAGAAAAGATTAAGAAGAGGTGGCAAGAATACACAGAAGAACTGTACAAAAAAGGCCTTGATGGCCTGGATAACTATGATGGTGTGGTCACTCGCCCAGAGCCAGACATCCTGGAATGTGAAGTCAAGTGGGCCTTAGGAAGCATCACTACAAACAAAGCTAGTGGAGGTGATGGAATTCCAGCTGAGTTATTTCAAAACCTAAAAGATGGTGTTGTTAAAGTGCCAGCAAATTTGGAAAACTCAGCAGTGGCCATAGAATTGGAAAAGGTCAAATTTCATTCCAATCCCAGAGAAGGGCAATCCAAAGAATGTTCAAACTACCCTACAATTGCGCTCATTTCACATAGTAGCAAGGTAATGCTCAAAATCCTTCAAGCTAGGCTTCAGCATTACATGAACCAGGAACTTCCAGATGTTGAAGCTGGGTTTGGAAAAGGTAGAGGAACCATTGCCAACATCCATTGGATCACAGAGAAAAACAAGGGGATTCCAGAAAAACATCTGCTTCATTGACTATGCCCCATGAACAAGAATTTGAGCAAACTCCGGGAGATAGTGGAGGATGGGAAAGCCTGGTGTGCTGCAGTCCGTGGGGTTGCAAAGAGTCGGACACTTCTGGTGACTGACCACTAATTAGCTCATCCGTCCTTCTTGTACTAGCCATCCTTGTGAGTTTGTGAAGGGTCCTATACAATGTGCAAATAATTTCTTCCATTCTGTGGGTTCTTTTCACTTTCTTGAAAGTGGCCTTCCTTTGAAGCAAAAAGTTCTCAATTTTGACAAAGTCCATTTTATTTATATTTTTATTTTGTCACTTGTACTTTTGGTGTCATATTTTAGAAACCATTGCCTAGTTCAAAAATACAGATTTACTATGTTCTCTTCTAAATGTTTTAAATCTTTCTCTCTTACAGTTGGGTCTATTATCTTTTCAGAGCTAAATTTTGTGGTGGGAAATAGGAGTAAAACTTGATTCTTTTGTATGTAGATACCAAGTTGTGCCACCACCTTTGTTAAAAGACTGTTCTTTCTTCATTGGATTGTCTAGACGTCCTTGTCAAAAACCAAGTGATCCATCTCAAAATGGAAGTACTGTTTGCAATGGAGAAGAAAGCCCCTCTCCTTCATCCCTCTTCCCTCTGAAAAAATAGTTACAAGGTAGTAATAGAAACTCATTTCACATTAAATAAAAAAGAAAACCTCCAGTGATCCCAAATAGCTGTTTTTTTCTGGACTCTTCCTTTGATCTGTGTGTTGGTCCTTGTGCCAGTATCATACTACTGTGGTTGCTGTTTTTTATGGTAAGTTTCAAAATAGGGAAGTGTGAACCCTCTAACTTAATCCTTTTTCAAGATTAACTTCTGAGTCCCTCGTATTTCCATAGGAATTTTAGGACTGGCTTATCAATTTCTGCAAAAAAAAAAAAAAAAGGCAAATGGGATTTTGTTTTACAAATTTGCAAGTGTCTTCAACGCCTGGTTTAAAAAACACTTGAATTCTCTTATCTGCTTCTGAGTTCCTTCCATTGCAATATATAACTTTATATAAATTATATAAGGGAAATCCAACCTGCCAGATAGGTACTTGGGAAATGGAGGAGTATTTTAATACTGTCACATTAAATTACTAATACAATACTTTTTTGGGTGATTTTGTGGCTGTTCTCTGATACTCAGGCTTCCCAGGTGACACAGTGGTAATGAATTCGCCTGCCAATGCAGGAGATACGGGTTCGATCCCTGATGCGAGTAGATCCCCTGGAGTAAGAAATGACAACCTGCCTGGAGAGTTCCATGGACTAAGGAGCCTGGAGGGTTGTAGGCCATGGGGTCGCGAAGAGTTGGACACAATTGAGTGTGCACGTACACATACTCTGATACTCACGAAGACTCCGTAAGTGGTAGTTTCTTAGAAGTTAGTTGTAATATCTGAAATCATACGAAGGGTTTTTTTTTGTTTTTTACTCTGTACCTTTGAACCCCATTGACTCGTCTGCACTTCGCGTGCATCTTCCACTCGTACCTATTTGGGAACATGGCACGTTGTTGTTGTTCAGCCGCTGAGTCATGTCCGACTCTTTGTGACCCCATGTACTGTAGCACACCAAGCTTCTCTGTTCTTCACCATCTCCCAGAGCTTGCTCAAACTCATTTCCATTAAGTCAGTTATGCCATCCAACCATCTCATCGTCTGTCATCCCCTTCTCCTCCTGCCCTCAATCTTTCCCAGCATCAGGGTCTTTTCCAATGAGTCAGCTTTTCGAATCAGGTGACCAAAGTATTGGAGCTTCAGCTTCGACATCAATCCTTCCAATGGATCTTCAGGATGGATTTCCTTTAGGATTGACTGGTGGGATCTCCTTGCAGTCCAAAGGGCTCTCAAGAGTCTTCTCCAACACCACAGTTCAAAAGCATCAGTGCTTTGGCATTCAGCCTTCTTTATGGTCTAACTCTCACACCCATACATGACTACTGGAAAAACCATAGCTTTGACTAGACAGACCTTTGTAGGCAAAGTAGTGTCTCTGCTTTTTAATGTGCTATCTAGGTTGCTCATAGCTTTTCTTCCCAGGAGCAAGCATCTTTTAATTTCATGGCTGCAGTTAGCATCTGCAGTGATTTTGGAGCCCAAGAAAATAGTCTCTCTCTGTTTCCATTGTTTCCCCATCTATTTGCCATAAAGTGATGGGACCAGATGCCAGGATCTTCATTTCTTGAATGTTGAGTTTTAAGCCAGCTTTTTCACTCTCCTCTTTTACTTTCATCAAGAGGCTCTTTAGTTCTTCTATTTTTGCCATAAGGGTTGTGTCATCTGCATATCTGAGGTTATTGATATTTCTCCCGGCAATCTTGATTCCAGCTTGTGCTTCATCCAGCCCAGTGTTTCTCATGATGTACTCTGCATATAAGTTAAATAAGCAGAGTGACAATATATAGCCTTGACATACTCCTTTCCCGATTTGGAACCAGTCTGTAGTTCCACGTCTGATTCTAACTGTTGCTTCCTGACCTGCATACAGATTTCTCAGGAGGCAGGTAAGGTGGTCTGGTATTCCCACCACCCATTCTTCTAAAAGAATTCTCTTTTTAAATTCTCCTTACGAATTTTCCACAGTTTGTTGTGATCCACAAGTCAAAGGCTTTGGCATAGTCAGTAAAGCAGAAGTAGATGTTTTTCTGAAACTCTTCCTTTTCCATGATCCATCGGATGTTGGCAGTTTGATCTCTGGTTCCTCTGCCTTTTCTAAATCCAGCTTGAACATCTTGAAGGTCTCAATTCACATACTATTGAAGCCTGGCTTGGAGAATTTTGAGCATTACTTTGCTAGCATGTGAGATGAGCTCAGTTGTACAGTAGTTTGAACATTCTTTGGCATTGCCTTTCTTTGGGATTGGATTGAAAACTGACCGTTTCCAGTCCTGTGGCCACTGCTGAGTTTTCTATATTTGCTGGCATGTTGAGAGCAGCACTTCAACAGCATCATCTTTTAGGATGTGAAATAGCTCAGCTGAAATTGCATCACCTCCACTAGTTTTGTTCGTAGTGATGCTTCCTAAGGCCCATTTGACTTCACACACCAAGATGTCTGGCTCTAGGTGAGTGATCACACCATCATGGTTATCTGGGTCATTAAGATCCAGTCAATTGGAAATACTGGTTCACTCTTTTGCAGATCTTGCCACATTTCAACACATTTCAATATACAACTATTTAAATGACATCTTGTAACATCACCACCCATCTTCTCAGAAAAATTAAGTATTGGGAAGTAGTTAAGATCATCCTGAGTGGTGCAGATTTTCCAGAATTCCCCTTGAAAGTTCAAGTTTGATCGCTGGCAAAATGCTACCAGTTTTTCTTGAAATGAGTCTCTTGTCTTTCATTTTCAAGATGTCTGCCAGAGACCTGCATCTGGAACGCAATAGCTTGTTGGTCGTTCTTACAGGTAAAAATGGCATTCCACGATAAAGCTGCCTGTTTCAGACCACGTCCCACACCCTCACACGAGTGCTTTTTCCCCAGGTGACGCCATGCTTGAGTGTGTAGCAGCCACACTATATGCAAACATCCCATTCTGTGTGCAGAGTATTCAAAAGACATGGATTTAAAGGTCAAGATTTCATACAAGTAGTTATTTCTACTGCTTTCTCAAGGACACGGTTAAGAAAAAATGGCCTTTTCTGTTTTCTCCTTTTTTACTGTGTGTGCGTAGTAGTGAGGAATATGTGACTGTCCTTTACAGTTTGTGACCAATGTCTTGATTTGTGCTAAGGGGCACCAAGCTAGCAGTTTTACCACCATTGGTTTTGCACCATAAATGCACACAAAAGCATAGTGGAAAAGGCAGATTATACAGTGAGTCCTCTACATAGGAACAGGGGCCATTCTGAGAGCACATCCTTGCGTGTGTGTGAAAGTCTCTCAGTCGTGTCCGACTCTTTGCAACCCCATGGACTGTGGCCCGCCAGGCTCTTCTGTCCATGGAATTCTGCAGGCCAGAATGCTGGAGGGGGTAGCCGTTCCCTTCTCTAGGGGATCTTCCCGACCCAGGAATTGAACCAGGGTCTCCTGCGTTGCAATTCTTTACCAGCTGAGCTATCCAGTTTTTTTCTCAAGTCCAACAGAGTTGGCCTAGATGCCCAACTAACACAGTTGGTTATACAGTACTGTTCTGTAGTAGGTTTATAATACTCTTCACACAAATAATACATAAAAAACAAAAAATAAAACATTTTTACTCTTCCAGTACCTTGAAAAGTACAGTGGTAACAGAAGCACAGTACAGCAGCTGGCACTCAGGGGCATGTTCTCATCTTTGAAAGTTTGTGTGTAGGGGACTTACCGTGAAATAGTTTGACTTACGAGCCCCCTGACTGTCTCCGGGGACCCCCAGCGTTGTGCAGACTGCACTTGGAGAACCATGGTGCACAGGATCTGGCTAGACTGCTGCTCGCTCCTGTTCAGCCGGGTGTGGTGACCACAGTCTTAGAGGAGCCTTCCAGAAGAGGCCCTGCAGCATCAAAGGAGACCAGGCTGGTGAACCGGGAAGGAGCTTGACATGCTGAGAAGGAAGGAAGTGGGGGTGGCTGGGCTTCGCGAGGTGGGAAGGGGAAGCAGGGTTGGAAAGGTAGGCAGGAGCTGGCTGTGCAGGGAACTGGAGGGCAGCTTTCCTGTGTGGTATGCAGGGAATTACTGAAGCCTGGGGAGAGTTAGGGTGTCTAAATGCCAGTTGACTTGGCCTCTGATGGTTGTGCAGTTAGGGTGAATGCTTGTTTTTCAACCTGGTACCAATGAAGCTCCCAAAAGAGTAATAAGAATTGCCATGGTGGCAGCACCACCAAGACCTATATGCTAATTAGGTGGTTTTCAAGTCCAAATATCAGCAACTTTATCACAGAATATGAAATGGCATCTGTGCCTGTGACTATGAAGTCAAAAAGGTGCAACATTTCCCTTTGCTTGGGCCTGGAAGAGAGCTAATAATAATAACTCTAATACTGTCCACGCGTGGATTGCACTTACTCACTTGAATAAATCAGAACTGACCTGGGACATGATTGTGCAAGATAAAGCATTATGAAATCTTCAGTGCTCACAGTTGAGAGAACCTTTACTCTTAGTTCTAATTTATTTTGAAGTACCAAATTAAATCTTAGAGTACTCATAGTCTGTCTTAAACTGATAACTGTCAGAATGCAGACTGTTGAGTACCTTTGACGTGAATTGCTGATTGATTTAGAAATATAATTTAATATCTGAAACACAAAGGTCCCAGGATGCTATTTTAGTGTTCTAATAGTTTTAAATATATATTGGGCTTCTGACAAAAGAGAGTTCCACATAGGGCATCAGAATTTGAAGTCTAAATTGATGTTAGTTTAGAACAGAAATGCTGAAAATCTTGTACTGTGCTTTGTAGGCAAGTGAGAGCAGGGCAATTTAAGGATACCAATATAATTAATTCCTCTGTGTCCTTGGTTGGTGTCCTAGCCATGATAGAATTGAGTTCCCCCTTACCTACCTGCTCCCCTCCCCCATATTTCCTTTTGTTGTGCTTTCATGCTTGTAGAAAGACTCCTCCAGGACTTTTGAAACAGAAATAAATATTTTAACAAGCCGTGTTACGATCCTACTTTTTGCAAGATTCAAAGTTGAATCTTAGCTCCATGATGGCATAGTGAATAATTTGTGAACATGGAAATGAAAATACTGGCTTTTACAGTTCATACAGTTTTAGGACATGAAAATGCTTTTCTTGGACTAGTATGTCTTGAGTATAAATGCATCTGGCCAGTATTTTGCTCGTTCTCAAATCTAAATCACTTTCAGAATTTATTTTAAAGAGAAGATTTTATAAATACAGGTTCTTTTTAGTCTTGTTCATGATTTAAGTGAGTGAATAAACAACGTAGCTGGCAAAATTCAACCATGGTGGCTGAATTCAAGATGGAGGAAGATTCAAAATGACCTTGCCAGACTTGGACGTGTGTGCTAAGTCACTTCGGTCAGGTCTGACTCTTTATGACCCCATGGACTTCAGCCTGCCAGGCTTCTCAATCCATGGGATTCTCCAGGCAAGAATACTGGAGCAGGTTGCCATTTCCTCCTCTGGGGGATCTTCCTGACCCAAGGATTGAACCCGCGTCTCTTAACAGCATGGCAGTCGGGTTCTTTACCACTGGCGCCACCTGGCTCTCCATGGCAGGAAGGGAAGTGGGAAAGCTCTGTGGGATTTCTAATCCATCTGTGCTGTGCTTAGTCGCTCAGCCATAGCCAAGTCTGTGTGACCCCTTGGAGCCCAGCAGGCTCCTGTGTCCGTGGGGATTCTCCAGGCAAGAATACTGGAATGGGTTGCCATTTGCTTCTCCAGCAGATATTCCCAAGCCAGAGATCGAACCCACGTCTCCCACACTGCAGGCAGATTCTCTATCGTCTGAGCCACCAGGGAAGCACGCCCTCTAATCCATCTGCTGACGAGAAATTAGAAGTGAGTATGACCCTGAGCACCCTCAGGAGCAGGAGCACCTCACTGCAGAGGAGAGCTGTGCAAGAGTGTAGAGCAGAGCGTCCCTGGAGTGGCTGCTGAAGGAAAGGTGAAGTCGTATGTTTACATCTCAGAAGAAATCTGTGCACATCCAGGCTGAGAGACCTGGATTCATTTTCTGAGCAGTTCAGGTGACTGGTTCTCATCGTGAACTCGTGAGACCTAACATTTAGCTGTTCTCAGTTCTGGTGCCCACTTTGAGTGGTGGTTCTTAAACTTGAACTTCAGGAGTTTTGCCTGGGACCATGTGCACATTTTCTGAGGAGAGAGTCCAGGGTTTTTTATCAACTCCCCAGAGGACTTCGGTCCCCCAAAAGATCGAACTACTGAAATGACTGGTTGACGAGGACAGTGTGTGGGTTAAGTACCACATGTTATTCAAATGTTCATTAAATGTTTGAGTCAACTATGTCCCTTCCATGGACCAGGCACTGTGCTCTGAGTCCCCAAGACTGGGAAAGTCCTGACCTCTGCTGCTGGGGAACTTCAGTCTAGTGAGGGAGCTGCAGCAAACAGACACATCACTGCCGCTAATAATCATTGGTGGGTGTTCTTAAAACATTTACTGGTATGGGATGCCTTAACCTCCAGGAGGTAGCTCAGGAATAATAAGGACCTAATTGCACGGGATCAATGTAGATGTTTAAAGAACTTTTGAAGAAATAATCTGTATCAGTAACCATTTATGCTGATTGATAAATAGGCTCTATTTCATATCTCGATTCATTTTCCTAACTTTTTTGTTATTACTAGTTTTAATCAGTTGTAAGCTCCATGTGGTTGTTACAAGATTGTGTTATAATTTAGGAATTTCTCTCGTTTGCTTTTCTCCAGCTCTTTCCCACCCTGACCCCCAACCTTCTTCCCAGTTTTGGCCCCGGATCTAGCAAAATTCATTCTTCATTGTTGCCAGACACTTAATTGACTGCAGTTTTTCGGTTCTGTTCTCTTGCTTTCCAACTTGGCTTTATCTGTAAATTATTCCATATAGATGAATATCCTGTTCTTAAAATCTTTAGGGAAGCAGTTCCTGGCGTTTGTTAGCAGCACTTTCTTTTCTTCTTTTTAGTTCGTAGCCCTGACAGGTAACAAGATTATTCATTCATGCAGCTCATATCTTCATGTTACAGAATTAAGTACAAATGTGTTTCTCTCCATTTCCTCAGAGGCACGTGTCTGGCAGCATGTATGCTCTGTGTGCCCAGTCATGTCCGACTCTCTGCGACCCCAGGGACTGTCACCTGCCAGGCTCCTCTGTCCCTGGGATTCTCCAGACAAGAATCCTGGAGTGGGTTGCCATTTTCTTCTCCAAGGGATCTTCCCAACCCAGGTCTTCTGCATTGACAGGCGGATTCTTTAGCATCAGCTTCTCTTGACAATAGTAAGCACTCAGTAAGCATTTGAATGAGTAATAGTTTTACAAGCCTGTTTTATGTATTCTCTTTGTTGTGATAACTGCACCTTAATTTTTTTCTCTCCTAACACCCATTTTTTTGAAAATTAGTAAGGAAGTGTGAGAAAGAATAAGGTGATGTCAGTACTGCTTAATTCATAGGAACAAGTGATATAATTCACGAGAATGTTTTGTAAACTCTTTAACATGGTGTCTCACTTGTAGCTTCTGGTGAACAATTAAAGTCTGGATTATCTGCATCACATGCCCTCACGTGACCCTGTGTGTGCTGGAGATGTGGGGATGAGTGTGCCTGTTAGACTCCAGGGAGCACTTGTACAGAACACACCAGCAATCCTTAGACATCCTTTTTAAAATGAGAATGGAGAGGTCAGGGTTTGTATTTTTCAAAAAGCTTCCTTGGTGACCCTAATATGTATACATCTCACCCTGCCCCCTCTAAAAAGCAACAATAACCAATGCTACTATTGACAGAACACTTTTTTTCCCCCCCACTAAAATGAGTGTGTACTTTAATAAGCATGTAATTGATATTGTGTATTGTGTGAGGAACACATTGTTAAACAAGCCTTCACACAGTTCATTGTTATTCTAGCCCTTTTAATAGAGATGATACGTACAGTCAGGTTGCCATCCCCATTTGCAGCCCCTTAGATTCTGCAGTCTTTCTCTGCTGTTTGCAGACCTGGCCCCCTTATCCCTGTCCTTCTGTCAGTGGCTCCCGGACAAGCCCCTTCCTGGGACTTCTTCACGGCTTGGCCCTGCAGCACTCATGGCCAGCAGAGCACTGCAGAGATGACCATGGGCCATTGTGAGGCTTCAAGCCGTAAGAAGTCGGCAGCTTCCAGTAATTTTGGGGGGACACTCAGGAGAGGACACGTGAGGAGGGAGAAGGTCCAGCCCTCCCTCTGAGTCGCCCACAGCCACCCACCCACTGAGGAGCCAGCCAAGCCCAGCCTCGCTTGTAGAATCCGGAGCAAATGAAATGGATGTTGGTTTCAGCCACCAAGTTTTGAGGTGTTTGTTGTGCAGTGAGTGATAACTGAAACAGTAATTTTCTGCAGGGGTGTGTGTGTGTGTGTGTGTGTGTGTGTGTGTGTTGATAATTTTTCATGTGAGTTTGAGAATTTAGCTTCAGTAACTATTACTGTATATAATTATCTTAGCCAAGTTAATATATTAGAGATAATTATTAGAATGTTAGCTGGGATTAAATGAATATCTAGAATATGTGGTTAGATAATCAGTCCTCAATAACTGTCATTATTATTACATACCAGATATTCAACATGTATTTTCATTTAATCCTCACAGCCATCTCTAAAATAGGGACTGTTATTATCTCTGTTTTACAGAGAGGAAACAGACCAGGAGAACTGCCTGCTGTCACTTACCTAATAGTCACCATCCTACCCTGCTTGGTGAAAAAGTCAATATATTGTCTTCCCCTTGTTATACATTTTTTAAAATCAGGTTTTGTCTTTCTCTGTCTGACTTCAGTTAGCATAATATCCTCCAAGACAAATACTCTGATGCATCACTTACATGTGGAATCTTAAAAAATGCAACACAGTAGTAAGTATAACAAAAAAGAAACCAACTCATAGATTCAGAGAACAAACTAGTGGTTACCAGTGGGGAGGGAAGGGGCGGCGGGCAAGATAGAGGTGGGAGATTAAGAGGTACAAACTAGTAGGTATGAAATGGAGAACATAGTCAGTATTTTATAGTAGCTGTAAATGGAGCATTACCTTTAAAAAAGTGAATCACTGTATTATACATCTCTACCTTCTGTAATATTATATACGTGAACTATACATCAATAAAAAAAGAAGCCAAATTTTGTTGAGGTTTAATTTATGTATAATAAAGTATCCATTTTAAATATAAAGCTAGGTGCTTTGGGCTTTGGTAGATTTATTCACCTGTGTAAAACCACTGCTGCAGTCTGAATAAGAAACATTTTCATCGTCCCCCATTGTTCCCTCACACCTCACGCCACTCCCAGGCAAGCAGTGATCTGCTTTCCATTACTATCAATTAGTTTTTCTTGTTCTGAAATTCGCTTGAATAGAATCATACAGTGAATACTCTTTGTCTGACTTCTTTCAATGAGTGCACTGTTTCTGAGAGCCATTCATGTGGTTACAGGAGTAAGTTTCTTCTTGGCGCCAAGTAGCAGTCTGCTGTGTGGTCATACCTTGATCCGTCTCTCCAGTCACCTGCTGTCTCCAGTCTCACTGCTAAGAATAAAGCTTTGATGAGCGTTTGTTGTGTCTTTGTCAACATGCAGTCATTTCTCTTTGGTGATTATCTTGGAATGAGGGTAGGGCCACATACGTGTTGAGTTCATAGTTTTCTGAGCAGCTACCAGTTTCAGCTGCTGTTTTACACACCTGCCAGCGACAGATGAGGCCTGTCCTCATTGCCGCTCGCTGTCGTCACCTCTTTTCGCTTTGGTCACCCCGATGTGGTTTTGTTGTCAGGCCATGGAAATTTGAATTTCCCGATGACTACCGACTTTGAACATCTCACACACCTCGTGGTTGTTTGTATATCTTCTTTTGTGAAACATCTGTTCAAGTGTTTTGCCTTTGTCATTGAGTTCTTTTTATTGAGTTATATATTCTGAACAAAGTTCTTTTTCATATATATATAATATTTTCTCCTAGTCCATGGCTTCCCTTTCATTTTCCTCTATTTCAAAGAACAGAAATTTGTAATTTTGATAAAGCCCAATTGATCAGTTTGTTTATGGTTTAGTCATTTTTTTAATCACATAAAGAGTCTTGGCCTACCTGAAGATCATATTTTCTCATTTTCTTATGTTTACTTCTAGAAGTTTAATAGTTTTAGCTCATAAGTGTAGGTCTATGGTTCATTTCTAGCTAATTTTTGTGCATGAGGGAGGGTTAGAATTCTTTTTTAAACTTGAAGTACAGTTACATGCAGTAAAATTTATCCCTTTTGGTGTGTGACCGTGTTATCAATCACAGCTACGTGACCACGTGACATGGAGCAGTTTCCTCCCAGTCCCCAGAAGGCCCACGTGCCCCTCGTCGTCAGCCCTTGCCGCCTTGTTTGCTGTCCTGTGGTTTTGTCTTTTCCAGAATGTGATATAAATGGAATCCATTTGAGGTTTATCCATGTTGTGTCTGTCAGTCGTTCAGTCCTTCTCTATTGCCAACTTCCTTTGTGTGAATTTCATATAGTTGTTTATCCAGTCACCTGTTGAAGGACTTTTGGTTTATTTCCACTTCGGGGCAGTTTAATGCTTGCATGTTTTTGTGTGACCTTTTTCATTTATCTTGGATAAATGCCTTAAGAATGGCACTGTTGGGTCATCTGATAAATGTATGTTTTATTTTTAAAAAACTTTTTAAAGTGACTGTACCATTTTTGCATCCCCTCCAAACAGGTCAGTTTCTCCACATCCTCTCCAGTACTGGCATTGTCAGTATTTTTTATGGTAGGCATTTTTAATTAGATGTTTTAATCACTGATTATATTTGCATTTTCCTAATGAAACATGATAAGCATCTTTTCTTGAGCTTACTTCCCTGTTGACCATTTTCTTTGTTAAAGTGTTCAAATCTGTTGCTCATCCACTTAATTGGGTTATTTGTTTTCTTCCTGTTAAATCTTGAGAGTTTATTGCACACCCTGACTCATGCCCTTTGTCAAATAGTATGTTCTGCGCCTGTTTTTTCCAGGTCTGTGGCTTGTCTTTTCCATTCCCTTAACAAGATTTATCGCTGACCATTTTTCGTTTTGATGAAGTCCACTATATCCTTTTTGTATTTATGGAGTGCACTTTTGAAATCTTGACTCAGAGTCACAAGGATTTTTCTCCTATGCTTTCTTCTGGAAGTTTGATAGTTTAGATTTTACAGGTTGGTCTGTGATCCATTTTCTCATCCTAGACTTTGATATAAGATGTGACGGGTTCTTTCTATTTTAATATTGATATCCAGTTGTGGCAGCACACTTCTTTGGAAAAGGTTCTTCTCCCTTGAATTGCCTTGTACCTTTATCCAAAATCAGCTCGTCATTTATACATCTGGGTTTATTTCCAGGGCCTGTATTTTGTTCCATTCATCTGTGTATTGTCTTTATGCCAGCTAGTACCACACTGGTTTTTGTTTACCTTACAGATTAATTTTCCCTCCCCCCCTTTTTTTGGGGGGGTTGTAATAAATACTTACTTTGAAGTAGGTTAAAATCTGCATTTTTCATTTCTAGTCCATTTTTCAGAATTTCATCCTGATCTTCCTGGTCTTTCACCTTCTCACATCCCTCTTAGGACTGGAAATTCTCCAGCTTTGTTTTGTTTTTTAAATAGGATTAAGTGGAAAACCTTTCGTGGTTCTTTTTTTTTTTTTTTTTTTTTAAGAAAAACAACAACAGCACTCTCCAGTCCTATGGAGGGTGTGTATACTTTTCACATGGGTGCTTTTCTCTCTATTAAGGATACAGGATCCTTGTAGGTGGCAGTCAGGCGTATTGCACTGACATCTATTTTAGATTATCATAGAGTCTTACTATGGTGATCGTAATTTGGGAAAAGCTTTATTGACTTTGGAATGCTGTACTAGAATTTATTAATCATTTATAGGTGATTACTGTCATCACCTATGCTTTGTCTTTGTGATTTCAAGTAGTCATCACTTGCGTGAGAGCCAGGGCACAGTAGCGTCCTGGGGCTCACCCCATACTCTGAATCCAGACCCTGACCCTAGCCCACAGTGCTGCTCCTCCTGTTTCCTGGGCGCCAGGATGCACTGTGCTTTTCAGTTACTAGTGCGCTCATCAGCCCCTGCCCCCGAGACTGCGGCTAAGAGATGATGTTTCTCAGAGTAAGAGGAGTCCTGGAAGTGGGAAGAGATGAGTACGCCGTGGTGAATGCTTTTGCCCTGTAGATATAACCACAGTTATTCCACTATTTCCTTGAAATGTATTTTATGTGAAATAGAGATGTATTTCAAAAGATGTTACCTAAGGTTTTTTTTTAACAAGGGGTTTGTGAAAAGTTTTTTTCATACTCACTTGACCATGTTTAACCTGTTTTTTCCATAAGTTTTTTGGTTTTTATTTGTTTATTTTGGCCGTGCTGGGTCTGCATTGCCGCATGGGCTTTTCTCTGGTTGCAGCAAGGGCTTCCCATGCGGCGGCTTCTCCTGTTGCAGAGCGCAGGCTCTAGGCGAGCAGGTTCAGTGGTTGTGGTGCCTGGGCTTGGTTCCTCCACAGCCTGTGGGGTCTTCCTGGATCAGAGGTCAGACCTGTGTCTCCTACATTGGCAGGAGGGTTCTTTACTCCTGAGCCGCCAGGGAAGCCCCTTTTTCATAAGTTTTTAAAAGTAGAAGTGATGCCTTGGATAATCTCTGGAAACTCTTGGCATATTTTTGTTAGAGGCTTTGGAGTCTTTATAAGATTAATCTCGTCTATTCCAACTGCTCTGATGGCTGTTTTTTCTCAGCAGTGAGGGTTTTGTGTGGTTAGAAGTTTGGGATTGCAGGTTGGCATCAGAGTTGGCCTCCTCTTACTTCCCCTGCCATCCATCTTCACCACTCCTTTCTTTGGGGTTCTTTCATGAGCCTTCATCTGGACCCTGTCCAAGACCCTCTTGTGAGGCACTTGTTTGGTTCCTGGTTCAGTTCAGTTCAGTCACTGAGTCATGTCCAGCTCTTTGCCACTCCATGTACTGCAGCACGCCAGGCCTCCCTGTCCGTCACCATCTCCCGGAGCTCGCTCAGACTCATGTCCATTGCGTCAGTGTTGCCATCCAACCGCCTTATCCTCTGTCATCCCCTTCTCCCACCTTCAGTCTTTCCCAGCATCAGGGTCTTTTCCAAGGAGTTAGTTCTTCACATCTGGTGGCCAAAGCATTGGAATTTCAGTGTCAGTCCTTCCAATGAATATTCAGGACTAGTTTCCTTTAGGATTGACTGGTTTGATCTCCTTGCAGTCCAAGGGACTCTCAAGAGTCTTCTCCAACATCACAGTTCGAAAGCATCGATTCTTCAACACTCGGCTTTCTTTATAGTCCAGCTGTCACGTCCATACATGACTACTGGAAAAACCATAGCTTTGACTAGACAGACCTTTATCGGAAAAGTCTCTGCTTTTCTTATGCTGTCTAGGTTGGTCATAGCTTTTCTTCCAAGGAGCAAGCGCCTTTTAATTTCATGGCTGCAGTCACTGTCTGCATTAATTTTGGAGCCCAAGCAAATAAAGTCTGTCACTGGTTCCTGGTAGGGAATCTGTGACTGTGTCCTGTCCTGTCCCTTTTGCCACCCCCATCCCAAGCACAAAAAATATGGACCCCACCACCCCTTGCTTGGTGGGCAGCTTTCTTTTAAGTTTCTGGCTCTGGGATCTTCTGAGGATCATTCATCCTGGCATCGTGATGTAAAGACCTGAATTCCCTGAGAAATTCTACTTCCAGGTTATGTCAGTTACGAGTGGGTGTAGAGTCAAGTGATAAGTAATGTTTCTTAAAGCAGAGAAGACTCCTATCACTCTAAAATTCAAATTTAGCAAATAGAAGAGGAGTGATCTGAGTGAGCTTCAAAAGAAGATACTTAAATTTTCACTTCTAACTGCAGTAATATTGTAATCAGTTAGGATGCTTTTGACTGCAAAGTAATTTATCTTGTGCTGGCTTAATAAGAAAAGGGTGCATGTTCATACTAGGTCGCTTCAGTTGTATCTGACTCTTTGCAACCTGTAGCAAAGACTGTACTAGACTGTAGTCTGGTAGTCCGTTAGGTTCCTCTGTCCATGGGATTCTCCAGGGAAGAATACTGGGGTGGGTTGCTATGCCCTCCTCCAGGGTTTCTTCCTGACCCAGGGATCAAACCTGCCCACTTATGTCCCCTGCCTTGACAGGTGGGTTCTTCACCACTAGCGCCACCTGGGAAGTCCAAGGAAAGGGTATTCATTCATGTAAATAGAAAATTGGCAGTTGATTGAGTGAGTGGGCCGTCAACTCAAGAACGGAGTTTCTTCCATCTCTTTCTGCCATCCTTGACCTTGATCCAGTGGTTCTCAAACTTGTGGCCCATTAGAATCACTCAGAGAGCTTTTAAAAATCCCCACCCCAACTGCACCTTTACTGGTTTAATCAGAATTGCTTGAGGGTGAGGCCCCGCCAGTAGTTTTTGGAATTCCCTAGGTAATTCTGGAGTGCAGCTAAGTTTGAGAACCAGAGTTCTAAACTTTAGAGCTTGGTTTGGAGATCAGTATTACCAGGGAGCTTGGTAGAAATGGAAAATCCCACACCCCACCCCAGATCGACTACATTAACAATCTGCACTTTAACATGGTCCCTGGGAGAACTCCTTATTCTTCAGCATTAGTGAAACCCTCCTCTTTTTCAGACTTCAAAACACGCTGGAATCCCTGGAGGAGTTAGAAAAATACTGACACATGGGCCCACCCCAGGAAATTCTGATTCATAGGAGCCCTGACGTGTTACTTAGATCCTGGGTTTTGCTGTTGCATCCCATAGGATTCAAGGCATTCATTTGTCCCGTTATTTCCTGTAAATTGGCAGTTAAATTTAACAGTTGGGTTAGATTTAGGTGGTTTCTTTTTCTTTTTCCTTCCCCAACCTTCTTAAAATTGCTTCCAGGTTAAAGGTCTCTGCATCAGGAAACCCATAATATCTGGTTATTTCTCTTTTTGTGGCGTTAATAGCTGCTCCTTATTGTTGCTTAGATCCATTCATTCATTGGTTTAAAAAATCATGGTAATTGTTGATTTTATCCTTTTGTTTACAAGGAACAGATGCATATTTTCTATAAATTTACTGCATTTATTGTGCTTATATTTTTTTTTTTTTTTTAATGTACTTCTCACTGTTAGTACTTACATGCCAGAGAAAGGTTTCAGTCTGTTTGGTGATAGATTCCAGTGCCCACAAACGCCCCTGGAACGTGTGTGCTCTGTGCTCAGTCCTGTCTGACTCTTACAGCCCGCCAAGAGCTGCTTAATAGATAGTTGAGTAGATTGATGAATTAACCCATAGTCAGGGCTTTGAAAACTTGGGCTTCAGAATAGAACGAAATGTTATCAAGCTTGACATCTTAGACAGTACAACTGTTTGGATGCAGAACTGGGAGGGAAAACGGTGCTTGGACAGGTCGAGGGGCGCGCCTCATTTCACAAAGTGGAGCCCAGCACTTCCGTCTCTAACTCTAAGCTGGAAACCAAGGTTTCAGTGCCAGCTGTTGTAGTCAGTCGCTCAGTTGTGTCCGACTCTTTGCGACCCCTGTGGACTGCAGCACGCCAGGCTCCTCTCTCCTCCACTATCTCCCGGAGTTCACTCAAACTCATGTCCATTGAGTCGGTGATGCCATCCAACCATCTCACCCCCTTCTCCTCCCACCTTCAATCTTTCTCAACATCAGTCTTTTTCCAGTGATTCGTCTCTTCACATCAGGTGGCCAAAGCGTTGGAGCTTCACCTTCAGCATCAATCCTTCCAGTGAATATTCAGGGTTGATTTCCTTTAGGATTGACTGGTTTGCTCTCCTTTCGGTCCAAGGGATCCTCAGGAGTCTTCTCCAGCACCACAGTATGGAAGCTGGGGTAGTGTCACCATTTAGCTCTGGGGAGTGGGCGGGGAGAACAGAGCACCTGCAGCTGGGTGGCTGTGCAGCCTTTGGTCCCTGCAGAGATAGACATCCAGAAGTCCCAGTGTGGCTCAGACCAGGGGTTCTTGGAATTGTTCTGAGTTGCAGGCTTCACTGTTCCTTGATTTCTTTTGTAAAATGAAAGCGCTGCTTCTCTTCCTTCATTGCTTCCATAGCTTTAGCCTCTGTTTTCCTGACTTTTAACTCAAAGCTCCTGACACTAGAGACTACACACTTTTGTCAGGTATTGTGGTCATAGAAGACATAGCGGTCACACGCGTACCCACGGTTGCATTTCCCTTGGGTTAGTGGATAGAGCTTTAAGTCACAGATCCGCTTGTGTCTCGCGCACTCATCTCTGGTCCAGCAGGCAGCACCCAACAGCTGCAGCGCCCAGCCAAGGCTGTCCAACCCTGAGATCAGAAGGGGAACGTAGGTTAGAATATATTGCCTGAGATTTTTAAACAGACTTAATAAGTATTTCAGAGGTTTGTGAAAAACCAGATGAACTGGAGCAAATCAGGGAGAAACGAAGAGTGAGTTCAGAAGTGTTTCAGGAGGACGGTGTGGAGGAGGCCAGGAGAGGGTGGATCTGGAGCCAGGGGCTGGAACTGCTCTGTGGAGAGGAGGGTGTGCTGAGCGCACACCTTAGCCTTGAGGGGACGGTATGCAGAGGGCTGGGCAGATGAGCTGCTGACTGTCAGATGTGCGTGAAGATGAGGATGAATAGAAGACAGGGTCACGGCTGTGACCTTTAAGGTTCAGCTCCAGCTGGTAATCAGGGCTGTATCTTAGTTCCCAGCCCAGTATGTGTGTGCTTTAAATGCTTCTGATCTGAGCTGCTGGGAGGAACTGGAGGATTTGGGAAGACCCTTCAGGCTGGTCAGATTTTAACTTGTTGCCTGGGGGGTTGGGTATTAAACTTCAGGGTGCATCAAATAAGTAGGGGGGCGGGTTGTTAATATTCCCATCTGAGGCAGGAGGACTTAACTTCCTGGTGGTCCACTGGTGAAGAATCCACCTTCCAATGCAGGGGATTGGATTCCAATGCAGTCTGATCTCTAGTCGGGGAGCTAAGACCGCACATGGCACGGGGCAGCTAAACCCCCGAGGCCACAACCAGAATTCCACTTGCAGCACCCTGATACAGCTAAAAATAAATATATTAAAAAATATAGACTCCTATCCAGGAGGTTTGGATGGGCTCAAGAATTTGCATTTGTAATAAATTACTCTGTGACACTGTCAGAACCACACTTGACTTCTTTGCTAGGGAAGGGACACCCCCAGAAAGGATTCCTAAAGAGGGGACTGGGGGAGAGGGGCACAACTGGAGACTGTTGCCAGCCTACACAGCTGCAGCTGAGCTCAACAGGCTCAGGAAAAAGCCAAAGATTAGATTGAGATCAGAGGATTTATCGGTGAGCCCAGAGAAAAGAAGTCGGCGGGTTCTGATAAAAGAGCGTTGTGTCGTGCAGAGTGATTTATCTTGGGACTTAAACCGTAGGGAAGAAGGTGAGCCGTGGTAGAGATTGGAGATTCAAGAGAAATGTGCCTCTAACTTTTTTTGGCTTCAAACTGTAGTAAGAAACACATTTTACCCCAGTCATAAGCATTTATGTAACTGTTAGTTTCTTGGCGACTTTATTATTTGCAGTCCACTCTGGTGTGCCTGTTTCTTTAAAAACAGTGCTGGTCATAGCTCTGTTGAGTATATTGATTTCATGATCTAGTGGGGTTATGACCCCTAGTTGGACAACATTGCTTCCAGAGACCGGCTGGATTAGGTGATGGGAGTCAGAAGGTGAGGGCACTGGGAAGTGCAGATGTTGGAGGTGGAGTTATCTGGGTGTTTCGTGATTTGGAGACGGTTGTTGGTAGCAGGACCAGTGAGTTTGGACAGCTCGTATGCATGATCATCAAAGTCCTGTACGGTAAGGTTAAGGACTCAGGGAAAATGAAAGCAGTTCTTGGCATGGGTTGTGTCCCAGGTCCATGACTTTGGTCCTGATGGACCCTTCTTCCCAAGGACTTGACCGCCTAACAGATTGAAACCTACTCCTCCTCATTTTATCCCTGTGATCTCGTGACTGCTGTTCCAGAGGATGCTCTTTAGGGTCAGGGAAGGGATAAGGGAGTGGTACATAAGTGTTTTCCTTTTTGGAGACCAAACATGAAAAGTCATTCAAAATTAATCTGAAAGCTACTAAAACGTTTGTATAAATAGTGCCCATTTGTAACAGTCATGAAGTGCGAGACTCAGTTAACAATCTTGAAGGTTTATCTTCTGTTGTGAAAATACTGGGTATGCTGAGTCACCATTGCAAAATACATGTAAATATGGCAGTGCTATTTTTGATCTGGTAAAAAAGTTCAGAAGAAACTTTTTAAAAATAATTTTTATGATTTTTAAAACTGAGGTGGCTCTTAGTTTGGAGGAAACTATTTGGAAGATAGTTGTGGGGGTATTGAAATATGTTATTTTCAAACCTTTAAAGATAGTACTGTTATAAAATGAGTGATTTATGTCTCTGTATTGTAAACCCTCATCTGGGCATGCGCTGCTTTTCCTTTTCTCTCAGATCACGCCTGTATTGTTTTCATACAACGTTTCTCCAAAGAGTTGATCTGGAGTTGCGATTCTCTTAAGATTTAAAACTTAATGCACCTTCTGAGAGCATGACCATTGTTGAACCATCTTCAGGAAATAACTAGTGTTTCAGAATCCGAATTGGACTAGGACAAAAGCCAAAGTAAATGTGTGAACTTATTATGGTGGGAGACTTTGAAAGGTGATCAAGTAAAGAACATAATTTGCTGTAGATTAGCAGAGTCTCTTGCAGCTGCTGCAAGCAGACTGCTTGTGAACTTGGCCAGGGAGCTGAATGGCCAGTTTGGAGGAGGAGGTTGGTGAGGGCGCCTCTCAGAGCCAGGAGTGACTAGCAGGACTGCGAGCACTGTGAGCACTGGGATTTGCTTGCTGAGAATGGTTACCGTTTAGTGCTGACTTGTGAAGATCTGAGCCCTGGTTAGCTTATGGTTCTGCTTCTGAATGGAAACAGTAGACCACTGTGTCAGGCCTGCAAATAGAACCTTCCTGTTCCTTCTTAATTTAAGTATTAATGATCCCGCCTTAGGGGAGAGTCCCAGGATGAAAGACCCTAGGGAGACCTAGCTTTTCCTCAGTCCTGCTTCTGCTCGTGAATAATCCCCTTTTCCAGTGACCATTCTGAGTGGAGTCGAGCTTGCTCCCCGGGGAGCTGGGGTTTCATCTCTTGTGTCCCAGTTACTCCTGGAAAGGAGAGCTTGCTGCCAGCCTGCCTGTGACCTGCGCTAAACTACGTTGTCTGCTTTTGTCAGAATAATTGCTTGTGTTTTCCAGTTAAATGTTCGTTTAGCCTGTCAGGTAACGTATGCCCTTTACAAAGATATGAATAGGGAACTTTCATTGGATATGTGCCAATAATTACATTTTTCAGTGTGGTCTACTGGTTTTCGTACCTGTGATTTTGCACTTTATCTCATTGTGTCTTGTTTACTGTGTGTAAAAGAAGTGAAGAAGTGTTAGTCGCTCAGTCGTGTCCAGCTCTTTGCGACCCCATGGACCGTAGGCGATCAGGCTCCTCTGTCCCTGGGATTCTCCAGGCAAGAATCCTGGAGTGGGTTGCCATTTCCTTCTTCAGGGACTCTTCCCAACCCAGGGTCTGAAACCAGGTCTCCTACATTGCAGACAAATTCTTTACTGTGTGAGCCACCAAGGAAGCCCTTACTGTGTGTAACTTCTTTCAGTTTGGTCGTCATTTCGGAAATTGACTCAATAATTTATGAGGCTGTTCCTCCTGACCCCCCCCACCCCTGCAAGTAAGGCTGTTGAGACTTATCTGGTACCAACACATTATGGTTTGTTACTGTCTAATCCAGTGTTTCCTACTGATTTCCCTCTTTGGGGAAGCTTAACATGTATAGCATAGCATACCTTCTTTCTTTCACTGGTTTTAATCTAATTCTACTTTGAAAAAGTTATAAAAATCATTTTTAATTTCTTTTTTAGAAATTGTTCAAAACTTTTCAGCCTTGCTAACTTATAAAAGAGGTGTTTGGTTGTTTTTTTTTTTTTCTTGCTGCTTTCATTGCATAAAAGAGTTGTATTATATTTTGAGCTAAATGTTCCTTAAGGGGCTAGTATCTCACCTAACCTAGGCCAGGTGTTACCATCTCCCTCATCAAAATTTTCTCAAAGTCAAAACACTTCCTCCATGGACATACTCTTTCCTCTTAAAATACACAGTCACAAATGGCTATGGCTGGGTTGTGTGTGTGTCCCTTTAGGAAGAACAAAGCCAAAGAAAAAAACAAACACGCAGAAACGCAGGGCAGTGGGCACACAGTGCGACACCAATTCAGCATGTTTCTCCTGACCACAGTGCACCTGAAGTGTGCGGCGCTGCCAGACGGCTGCTGCGACTGTGTCACAGGCGGGCCGGCACGCGGACACCAACGCCGACTAGACACCTGTTTCTTACTAGGTGGCTGCAAACATAATTGCCTTTTCTGATCATGAATTTTAAATCATTATAACTAGGCGCAAACACGTCTTTATTAATCAAAATGGGAACCATTACAATCAACACATTTTTGTCAATGAAAGCTAAGTTTGTCTATTCCTGTGGTGTGAAAACCTGTTCTCCAGAATTGGATGAACTCATGGAAAGCATTTTCTGCCTCCTGTTGCTTATGGAAGTGTTTTCCCTGCAAAAAGTTGTCAAGATGCTTAAAGAAGTGGTAGTCGGTTGGCGAGAGGTCAGGTGAATATGGCAGATGAGGCAAAAGTTTGTACCCCAATTTGTTCAACTTTTTGAGGTGTTTGGTTGTGCAGTCGGGCATCGTCAAGGAGAAGAATCGGGCCCTTTCTGTTGACCAGTGCCAGCCGCAGGCCTTGCAGCTTTCAGTGCCTCTCATCGATTTGCTGAGCGTGCTTCTCAGATGTAATGATTTCGCCAGGATTCAGAAAGCTTAGTGGACCAGACGGGCAGCAGACCACCAGACAGTGACCATGACCTTTTTTGGTGCAAGTTTGGCTTTGGGACATGCTTTGGAACTTCTCCATCCGACCACTGAGCTGGTCACTGCCAGTTGTATAAAATCCACTTTTCATCACACATCACAACCCAATAGAGAAATGGCTCATTTGTTGTTGCATAGACTTAACACTTTAAAACGACGGTTTTTGAATTTCAGTCTGCTTGTGTGGCACCCGCATACTGAGCTTTTTCACCTTTCCAATTTATTTCGAATGCCAAATGACCATAGAATGGTCAGCATTGAGTTCTTCAGAAATTTCCCATGTAGCTGTAAGAGGATCAGTTTCAATGATTGCTCCGCCTTGGTCCTTGTCACCTTCTGATTGCTGGTGATTGTGCGCCTCATCTTCCAGGCTCTCGTCTCCTCTGCGGAACTTCTTGGACCACCACTGCGCTGGACGTTCATTAGCGGTTCTTAGGCCAGATGTATTGCTGATGGCACAAGTTGTCGCCGTTGCTTTATGACCCATTTTCAACTAGAATAAGAAACTGCTTGAATTTGCTTTTTGTCTAACATCATTTCCCTAGTCTAAAATAAATATGAAATAAACAGCACATAATAAGTCATTAGTAAAAAAGCATAAAGCAAGGAACACACATTAAAATGATGTATAACATAACCATGTTTATTTATTCCAATATCAAATGGAAAATTGCAGCAGTGCAAAACGGCAATTACTTTTGGACCAACCCGATAATTTCTGTTGACCTGTTTCCTAGTCATATATGTAAATTGACATCTTTAGTGGTCTGAGTGTGAGCGTGCCCTTCAAAGGTCTGAACACATGTGTTTACAGTGTGTCAGGCACTGCGCTTGTCTTGGTAGACTGATTAGTGAAAGAAGATCCTTTCAGACAACTTTGAAGCATGAAAAAGAAAGAAAACAAGACCGCTATGAGAGAGTGACTGGCAGGGGATGGGTGCACCTCCGCTTGGGCGGTCTTAGAGAGGGATGTTTGAACTCAGGCCAGAATAATAATAAAAGTGTGTACATTCAGAGATGGGGGTGGGCGGCTAGGACAAAGGCATGAAGGCAGCAGGAACTTGGTGAACATGGAAGGATCTGACTGGAGCTTGGGGATGGGGGCGGTTATGAAGATGGAAGGATACGACCGAGCTTTCCTGGTGGCTCAGATAGAGAGCGTCTGCCTGAACCACAGGAGACCCGGGTTCCATCCCTGGGTCGGAAAGATCTCCTGGAGAAGGAAATGCCAACCCGCTCCAGGACTCTTGCCTGGAAAATCCCATGGATGGAGGAGACTGGTAGGCTACAGTCTCCAGGGTTGCAAAGAGTCAGATATGACTAAGCGACTTCAATCTCTTGGGGGTGGGGGCGGGCGAAGCAGATGAGGTAGGGTCCTTGGTGGGCAGAGCCTGGGACTGCGGGCTGTGGTTTGGAGGTGGGGCTTATTCTGATGGCAGTGAGGGTTTTCAGCAGGGCAGTAACATTTAATTATCAGAAGCTCTTGTAGACTGCTTTGTAGAGAACAATTTTAGTTTTTAGGCATCCTAAAAATGCTCTGAGTTGTGCTTACTGCACACACATCCAGAGAGGCCTGCCAGCTTGGGGATTTTCTCATCATCTCCCACAGCCCCGACTTTGAAGCATGTGTGTTTATTATTTGGAGTGTGTGGGGACTGCCTTTGGTGTGAAAGTTTGAGCCACACCTCTCTGTGGTGTGGAGGGAGGTGGGCACCACAAGTGTGAAACTAGTTTTATCAGACTTCTCTCCTTGGCCCTCCCTGCATGTCGTTTGAGGTGGAAGTTCCATGAGATTCAGCAGGCCCATAAGATGGGTGTTTAATGATGCTCTTAAGAATGTGAGAGAAGGAAAGGTTTGGGGTGAAATTAGGGAGGGACCACTTCCTGTTTCCTGCCGATAAAATCAGTCTGCCCTCCATATTCGCAGGTTCTACATCCAGGGGTTCAGCCAACCTCAGGTGGAAAATATTGGGTTGGGGGATGAATTCTAGAAAGTTCCACAAAACAGAACTTGAATTCGTTACACACTGACAACTATTTACATGGTATTTACTTTATATTATTGGGTATTATAAGTAATCTAGAGATGTATGTTAGTTTCAGGTGTACAGCAAAGTGATTCCGTTTTTGTGTGTGTGTGTGTGTGTGTGTGTGTATATATATATTCTCTATCATATTCTTTTCCATTATAGTCTGTTAGAGGTTATTGAATATAATTCCCTGTGCTGTACAGTGGGACCTTATTGTTTATAGTTTATATCTGCTAGTCCCAAACTCCTAATAGACCGCCCCCCACCTTCCCCCTTTGGTAACCATAAATTTGTTTTCTGTGTCAGTGAGTCTGTTTCTGTTTTGTAAGTTCATTGATACTATACCAGTGTTACATGAGGGACATAGAGTTTTGGTGTCTGAGGAGAGTCCTGGAACCAATGCCCTGGACTCAGCAGGACAGCTGCAGCGTGTCCTTGCCCACTTTCTTCACAGGGTTTGTTATCCAGCCCCCCAGTAGAAATTGACTGACAGCAGAGGGGAGAGAACTGAAGGCCGGCTCTTGATTCGTTAAGATAGACTTTTATCACATATTTTCAGATATTGTGTGTTTGTATTAGTCACTCAGTCGTGTCCAATTCTATGCAATCCCATGGACTGTAACCCACCAGGCTGCTCTCTCCATGGGATTCTCTAGGCAAGAATACTGGAGTGAGTTGCCATTCCCTTCTCCAGGAGATCTTCCTGACCCAGGGATCGAACCTGGGTCTCCTGCATTGCAGGCAGATTCTTTACCAGGGAAGCCCATTTTCAGATTATCTTCTTTAAAAACTATGCTTGATAACACTTATAACATCCATAAATTAAAGAACTCAAAGAAACTAGTCATGCTGTATTAATTTTATGTTCAAAATTAATAACCAGATTTCAGGGACACCAGAGGAAATTAGCTTAGACCTTATTTTAAGGTTTGTTTACTTTTAACAAACTGTGTGATGTGCTTATTGGTTAGTACTGTTTGTTAACATCACAGACATGTTTAAGTCATAGTAGCTTCATTGCTTAAATTCCTATTTTATATATGGAATATATTTCCTCTTAGACTTTTTTTTGGTAAAATAGTAAAATTAAAGTTTTGGTTTTTTTTAACCTTAATATGCCAATACATACTGTGCTGTTGCTCTCTTTTATAGGGAAATCCTCGTTGACGATTCAGTTTGTTGAAGGCCAATTTGTCGACTCCTACGATCCAACCATAGAAAATAGTAAGTATTGTTTTCAGGGATTTATAAGCTGAGAAGCCTGCTTTTTATCAGCAGCCACTGTGTATTCCTGGAGGCTTTGATTGCAAAGGGTATTCAGTTAAACCTATAGATCTCCAACCGGGGGGCCCAGAAAAACTTCCACATCTTTACCCATTTCACACGGAATGAATTTTACTTCACACTGAATGAATGATGTCCATATCCCATTATCTTGAAGTTGTTACTCATTTCCATAGGATCCAGTTCCACATTGGAACCTCCTATTAGAGATGCTGCTGTAAGAAAAGAGAGTATGCAAGTATGCAATCTTTTCTTTCCCCTTCTCAACGGTTGCCCTTACTAGCGATTCCAAGCTTGAAAGGATGAAAACACTCCAGCTCCTTTGTACCTTTTGTAGACCCTCTAGTCCCCATAGCCCCTTCCAGCTCTAAAGACTTGAGAGGAGGCTGTAGAGAGTGAGCTGTTTCAGGATTGGAAGCCCTTGCAGCGTTTTCTGAAAAGTTGCATCCAGAGTTCGTTGGCATTTCAGGACATGTGGAGAAAAAAGCCCCCAAGACCAGAACCAGCCTCAGCCTTTACTTTGTCCAGTATCAGTCTGTGGTTTCAGAATCTTCCTGAAGGATTCTAGGCCCATGGCCCAAGCCTAGATCGTGGGAACAGGGAAGAGAACCCGGAACACTTCCATCCTGGGAAGCGGGTATTTTGGACACTGGCCTTATTTCAGACTGTCTTAGAACCCTAGGCAGACACTAGAACCAAGTCTTGAGGTTCTTGACACTAGGACTTAGCTAGAATCTCCCCAGGAGCTTACAGATTTAAAGCTGAGATTGTCAAAGTGTGATTGGCATGTTAGACTGAAGCTGACTTAACAGCCAGGTTCATGACTCTTTTAACAGCTGGATTTGAAGACTTCTCCTGCCAAAAAAGAGGCTCATGACGGGTTTGACAGACAATGGCCTGCATGTCACAAAGGCCTCACTGCCTTTTTGTATGGCTCATGAGCAAAGAATGATTTTTACATTTTTTAATATTTGAAAAAGTCAAAACAAGAATAATGACGGTGACATGTGAGTGTTGCATGAAATCCAGATTTCAGGATCCATAAAGTTTTATCAGAACATGGCCCTGCCAAGACGGTATGCTCCACTGTCTCTCGCCGTCTTGGCTCTACCATCGCAGGGCTGTTGAGTGGCTGCCTCAGAGACCATCTGGCCTGAAGAGCCTGAAATAGTTACTGTCTGGACCCTTTCAGACAGAGTTTGCCAGCCTCTGGCTTAAAATACTCAACTGTCCTTCGTGTCCCAGCATGCTGGTGGCAGGGAAGGAAGGCTGTAGGTTGCTGAGCTAACTCTGGGCAGATCCGAGTTTGAGGTAACCCCTGCCAGTCTCGGGAAGGAGGTGTCCTGACTCCATCCTGTGTTGATGTGTTTAGCTGGCTGGCATCGACTAATGTCCCAGTGTGAGGAGCAGATTCATCTGAATGCTATGTGCACAAGCTTGGTTGCCTCAACGTCAGAATAAGGACAGAATAACCCATGACCTTGCCCTTAATATTTGTTATACTTAGCAATTTTGAAGTTTGTGTCCTTAAAGAGATAAGGTTCATTTGGGAATTTTATCCATAGAAGACAGTTTTCATGGCAAGCTCTGCCCTAAAAGTGGTTCTTCTAATTGTGTAGCTTTGTGCCATTTAAAATTGAATTTGAAGGAAAGTCATGTTGTATATAAATACATTTTATTTGTATGTACATAATGGACCTGATGAAAGTGGGACTTTGTCCTTGATGCTGTCTCAAAACCAGAATATAAGCCTACCTTGAAGGCTGTCAGCATCATCTTTAATCACATTTTTAATATTTTCCTAACACTTAGTATTCAGTAATAAAGATTGAATTCTCAGTGTTTATTAAATTTTTTGGCAAGAGCAGAAATGATTGTCAGAGTATGAGTCCCTTTAAAGTTCATGAGGTGGGACCTCCCTGGTGGTCCAGTGGCTGAGAGTTCTCCTGCTAGCAGAGGGGACAGAGGTTCGACCCCTGGTCCAGGAAGATTTCACTTGCCGCAGAGCGACTGCTGAGCCCTTGCTCCAGAGCCCACGCTCCACAACAAAGGAAGCCCAAGCACCGCAGCCAGAGAGGAGCTCCTGCTCACCACAGCTAGAGAAAGCCCATGCAGCAGTGAAGACCCAGCCCAGCCAGAAACAAATAATAAAAAAAAAATTTTTAAGTTTATGAGGCATATACAGACATCACATTCCATATATGAAGCTTCTGACCAACTAACACAGTGAGAAACCCTCCACCCTCCCCCCACAATGTAGGGGAAGAAAATTGCTCAGAGAAAACAAGGAATGAGCAAGGAAATGGTTGTCATAAACTTGTTGGTAGCATCATAAATAAATGTGTGGTTTTATGGTTTTGAAAAACAGTACTCTAAATCTGGGAACCGCTACACCTAACTTTATAATCTAGTCCAAGTTGTTGCTAGCAAACATTCAGTAGTAACACATCTCTGAAGAATCATTGCAAAAGCAAAAATTCAGGGACTCGGTCATTTTTTGACAGGGGTTTAAGAGAATGCTGCTAAGTCGCTTCAGTCGTGTCCGACTCTGTGCAACCCCATAGACAGAAGCCCATCGCTCCCCCGTCCCTGGGATTCTCCAGGCAAGAACACTGGAGTGGGTTGCCATTTCCTTCTCCAATGAATGAAAAGTGAAAGTGAAGTCGCTCAGTCGTGTCCGACTCTCAGTGACCCCATGGACTGGAGCCCACCAGGATCCTCTGTCCGTGGGATTTTCCAGGCAAAAGTACTGGAATACTAAGAGAATAGTATCAATAGATACTAAGAGAATAGTATCAATAAAACCATGGTAATATTTTCTAGTCTGAGGAAATTTCTAGACCAAATACTGCTCTGCCAATGTGCTTTCTTATATACTGTAGTGTTACTCCCACAACTCAATTCAAACTAGATTGATGTAACGGTGGTGGTTGTTCAGTTGCTCAGTTGTGTCCGACTCTTTGGGACCCCATGGCCTGCGTCACGCCAGACATCCGTGTCTTTTCACTCTCTCCTGGAGTTCGCTCAAACTCATGTCCGTTGAGTCGGTGATGCCATCCGACCATCTCGTCCTCTGTTATCACCTTCTCCTGCCTTCAATCTTTCCCAGCATCAGGGTATTTTCCAAGGAGTCAGTTCTTTGCATCAGGTGGCCAAAGTATTGGAGTTTCAGCTTCAGCATCAATCCTTCCAGGGAATATTCAGGATTGATTTCTTTTAGAATGGACTGGTTGGCTGTCCTTGCAGTCCAAGGGACTCTCAAGAGTCTTCTCCAGCACCACAGTTCAAAAGCATCAATTCTTTGGCGCTCCGCTTTCTTTATAGTCTAACTCTCACATCCATACATGACTACTGGAAAAACCATAGCTTTGACTAGACGGACCTTTGTCAGCAAAGTAATGTCTCTGCTTTTTAATAAGCTGTCTAGGTTGGTCATAGCTTTCCTTCCAAAGAGCAAGCATCTTTTAATTTCATGGCTGCTGTCACACCTCAATTGAAACTAAATTGATATGATGAAATCTCACAGTGGTAGTTTATAATTTAAAGGAAAAATAGCAGCGGTTCACAGTGTCTGCCATCTGGAAATAGCACTGTTAGTGAATTAGTACAGCTCCTCACCAGAAGTTGGGAAATTCTCCTTAGGCGTTATACCGCATCACCACATGTTGGCATGGTGGGTAACTTGTCCAGCAGACTATGAATTAGTTCTCAGCACACATTAGTAACACAGATCTTATTTTGTGAGTACCTCATTTTAGAAACCTTTATTAATATGCTGCTTATTTGCTTATTAGGTTTAACTTTAGCTTGTAAGCAGCTGTTCGTCTTGCTTGGCGCCAGTTTTAGGGTTTGAGGTTGGAAACTGGAGGAATTTCTCTAGTGATTGGAAAACGGAGGGAGAGAGGAGAGCCCAAGGACAGGCTTGGAAGGGCCGGCCGCCTTTCCCTCCTACATGAGGAGGTCGTGTCGAGTGTCTTTCCAGGCTATGGAAATCCCAGGCATGCCTCTCGTTGCACTTCCCTTTTTCTGTAGTAACAAGAAGAGGCAGTGTTCCCGAGGCAGATGGAAGGTCTTCAGTTTCATTTCACTGCTGTGTGTAGGAGGGTTTACATCCTCTTCCTAGGCAATGAAATGCTAAAACACTTATTAATATCTTGTTTCTTCTCTGTCTCTCCCCTCACTGGCCAGTACGTCCCCTATTCCTTGGTTGAATCTCATATGTCTTTCTGACCGGGTCTCGCAGTGCCCCTGGCGCTCAGACCTTTGCTCTCTGGTGACCCTGTCTCTCCCCTCAGCTCAGCTGCTTTCTATAGCTGCCCCCGTCGCCCATTGGATATTTCCTGGGCTTTCACGCTGAACATAACTAAACCCAGCCACACCGACCCCCACCCCCACCGCAGCTCCTCCAGGCCTTGCCTCTGCTGATGGCTGGTGACTCGGGCCTCGAATTGCTCAGGCCAGAAGCTCAGGAGTCATCCTGATCTGTAGTCTCTCACATCTGCCTCCAGACCATGAGAAAACCCTCTGGCTCTCCCTGTGCACTGCATCCAAAATCCGCCCTTTCTCAGCCCTCCAGTCCAGGCCCCCATCCTTCCCAGATCATGATAGTCTAGATGGCGTCTCCCTGTGTCCCTCATCCATTTTCGTCTATCTCATTACTCATGGCATAGCCAGAGTGGTCTTTTCTTTAAATACAGATCGCACCAGGTTACTGACCACATCCTAGCCTGTTCATTACCTTGCCCCTCTCCCCACCCCCCACCCTCACTGTTCTCGCAGTCTCAGTGGCTTAGTCTTTCTCACTTTTCCTTGACTTTCTTACTTTTTCACTTGCAGTTTCAGCTCTGCCTGGATGCTTCTCAGAGAAGCTAATTGACTGTGTCTGTCTCTCCATCTGCTTATCCTCCCTTTCCTGGGGTGTCAGCTCACTGAGGTTAGAGACTGCAGTATCTTGAACACTTGGAATAGTGCTGGCGGTGATCACCGGTCCCCAGGAAAGAGTTCCTGAACGATGAATGTTCTGTCTCGGTGATCTTTTCCAGGTTTCTTGCTCACCAGCATTCCTGACAGAGCTTCCATCGAGTCTCAGATGCGCTTCTGATCTCACCTGAGTGTGATGGGGAGGGGGCAGGTCTTCACAAAGCACAGCACGACTGCCCCCGGCTCACAGGGATCAGGAGCACAGTCAGTCCGCTGTGCACCCCAAATTCAAGGTTACAGCGTTGGGGAGGAGTTCAGTTCAGTTGCTCAGTCATGTCCGACCCTTTGCAACCCCATGAATTGCAGCACGCCAGGCCTCCCTGTCCATCACCAGCTCCCGGAGGTCACTGAGACTCACGTCCATCGAGTCAGTGATGCCATCCAGCCATCTCATCCTCTGTCATCCCTTTCTCCTCCTGCCCCCAATCCCTCCCAGGATCAGAGTCTTTTCCAGTGAGTCAACTCTTCGCATGAGGTGGCCAAAGTACTGGAGTTTCAGCTTTAGCATCATTCCTTCCAAAGAACACCCAGGACTGATCTCCTTTAGAATGGGGAAAGAGTATGAATGAAATGAAAAGTCGCTCAGTCGTGTCCAACTCTTTGCGACCCCGTGGACTGTAGCCTATCAGGCTTCTCCATCCATGGGATTCTCCAAGCAAGAATACTGGAGTGGGTTGCCATTTCCTTCTCCAGCATTTTTTCTTAGAAGTGATGAAAGCAGTTTATCTTGGGTACTCCCTATCTTGATGTATTTTGATTCAATTTTCATCCAGTGTGACGATTTCAGTGAAGTGATGGTTTTCAGAAAGGGCACAGGAATGATAAAGTGTGGCAGTCGGCTTGGGTGGTCTGCTCTGCCATTCTCGCTTCCATGATTCTAGCCCTGCCCTAGTCGCGTCAGAAAACCTTGGTGCTAGGACGAGTCTCTTCGACAATCGCTTGTCTTGGGGCCAGCCTTTGTCTCCCGGGTGAATTCATCATTGACGTAAGATCTCTCCTCCTCGTCACAGCTTTCTCTCAGGATTTTCATCAGTCACTTTTTGCTTTCTCTTTCCTCTGTGGACAAACGTGGCAGAAGTGGGTCCTCTCTCAGTGGTGCATGGGGTGGATTCTGTTGGCCACTCCAGTCAGGTGGGAGGCCAGCCAGGAGACTGAGAACTCAGGCTGAGTCAAGATGCTGGGCCTGGGGTGTGCAGAAGAAATCTGTTCCATTTATTTACCAGGGCTCAGATGCTTATTTACCAGGAGTTCATAGCCTATTACTACTATTAATAGTTAGTTCTTTCCTCTTTCATCTCTATTTGTTTGCTCTCTTTCTCCTTAGAATTATGAACTTTCCCTAAGTGATTTGAGTCTGATTCCCACCCACCCCCTGATAGGGAAAAACAGTTGTGACAAATTGCTTCTAACCTTAAGCCAGGTCGGAGTGGTGACTTCACAAAGAACATCTATTCTGTGGCGTTCTATTTCTCGATAAAATTGTTTAATTTTTTATGCACTGGAAGTTCTTAACACTCCAGTTAATATTAGCTCTTTGTGCTCTGACACCAGACTTGCTATAAATTATTGACAAGTTGTATGCTTTGGATCCATTCTAGACCTCAAACTTTATATGTTGCACTTGTTCACAAGAGGGCTGTCCACAGAGTATTCAAACTGCTTTGTATAAGATACAAAGTATTGTCTGCTCCCAGTTTCTTTGAAAATAGTTCAAGGTTTGCCTGAAGTTGGTTTTAGTAAGTCGTCACTGCTTAGTTAAATAGTGGAAGAAGGGAAGAGTCTATTAACTCAGACATTCTTTTTTGTTTTCTGGGATCGTTTTATGAGATTATTAAGGACTTTGCTTAGTTGGTTGTCATTGTTCAAGCTTTCAGTGATTGAAAGTTTGTTTTTTTCTAGCTAACAAATATTTTAATTCCTTTTTCACTGTAGCTTTCACAAAATTGATCACAGTAAATGGACAGGAGTATCATCTTCAACTTGTGGACACAGCTGGGCAGGTAAGTGTCAGAATCTGGCGTCCTGGCCCTGCTACTGACTCGTAAGCACAAGGACGATGCCAAGAGAGCCCCTATGATTTTGTGTGTTTGGACATCAGTCGGCTGTCTGCTTTGTCTTTTCAAAGAGACTTATGGAAGTTTTTTCAAATAATTAGCTTGTTTTTCTACTTCAAAATTTGTTTTGAATATATTCATGATGACATTGTGAAGGTTTATATTTATTACAGGATAGTTTTCTATTTTCTAAACATTGATTCCATATCAGAGGATCACATCAGTGCTTTTCCTCCCTTTGAAATACATCTTCTACATTAAGAACAAAAGTAGATCTTTTCCAGGGGAAAAGGCATGGGAAGGGTATAGGGCAGAAACAAGCTGGTTGTATGGACTTATTATATGATTACAAGATTAAAGAGTGTCAGTTTTCCTTGCTAGACAGTAATTGCCAAAGGTAAGTAACCCCTCCCCCCAAAAGATATCCCCAGGCTAATGTGGCAGTGAAGGTGGCCAGTGGGTCGCTGGCACCAGCGGTGAAGAAGCCGCCTGCCGGTGCAGGAGACGTGAGAGACGGGGGTTGGGTCCCTGGGTCGGGAAGGTCCCCTGGAGGAGGGTATGGCAGCCCACTCCAGTATTCTTGCCTGGAGAATCCCACGGGCAGAGGATTCTGACGGGCTACGGTCCATGGGGTCGCGAAGAGTTGGGCATAACTGAAGCAACTTAGCATGCGTGCAAAGGATAAAAGAAGTGAAGAGAACTTCAAAGGAACAAAGAGAACCCTTTGACAGCTCATCTTCCCCATTACATGTCGCCCAGTCCTACTTTGATTACAAACTGCTTTGTTCAGCTGAGTTTATGACTTGCCTGAAGGCTGGGACCTGTAAAGACGCTGGGTGCCACCTTGTGTCTTAGAATCAACAGAGGATCAGACTGGCAGGCAGGGGAGAGTCAGGTAGACTGTCTGCCATGTTAAATGGAGGGTTTTTTTCTGGAACCTGGGAAAACGGATAGACCTAGAAGGATGCAGAATGATTCCCTCCACTTCGTATCTTAAAGTGAACGAAGAAGGAAAGTGTAAACCGCTCCCCCCTCCCCCCACCCCCTCCACCCAGTGAAGCAAGAGAATAGCTGTATTGAGTCATTTTGGCTGTGCAGGGAGTCCTGGAGTTTCTTTTCTGGAAGCTTCACATACAGCAAATGTGTGTGTCCCAGAGCTGTAACACCCAGCTCGTTCACTCAACGTCCGTGACCTCATGGGGTTTTCTTAGAGCGAGCCATTCTAGGCTTTCGTCAATGCGGTCCCTGCCCATTGCAGAGTGGGAGCCTACTGGAACAAGAGAAACAACAGAAATCTTCACCAGCGACCGGCCTCATAGATGACTGATAATGTGGCTTAGAAACCAGTGTAGAAGAGCCCCTGGAATAGGACCTTATTATGAGTGTGTTCTATGAGGTTTTGTTTTGCTCTAAAGCATAAATGTACACTTTGCCATTAACTGTTTTAATGACGGAGTGATACAAAGAATGACCCCAAAAGGACCAGAGCTGTCAGGGACTGTGTCCGGTGTGAGTGTGATAGGAGTGTGGGCTAAGTTCTGAGCCCTGCTGTCTCATTCCTTTGGGTTTTGTTACCACCGGCTCAGAATATTTAGAGAATTTCTGCACAGAATATACCCAGATTAGGTGCTTTGAATAATTTGTTCTCATTGCAGCTAATAGTTCCTAAAGGCTGTATTCACACTTGGGAGACCATTAAAGGCTGTGCTGTGTTTATATACCATTCAGCATGGGACAGCTGGGGCACTATTTCTTGTGCCACGGTTCCACCCTCTTTCTGTAGTAATTGGATGACATGGCACTTACATTTACTGCTCCAAGAGTTGTTTTTAAATTGGATTCCTATGGGCTGGGGCTGGGGTTCAGACTGTGGTAGCAAGGAAGAATGATTAAAAGGCAGTTTCCATAAAAGCAGTCTGTAATACATTGTTCACTCACGCATTTGAGGAGTAAAATTACATGTAATCCATTACTGTATAGCAGTATTAAGAAAACTAAGATCATGGCATCTCGTCCCATGACTTCATGGGAAATAGATGGGGAAACAGTGGAAACAGTGGCAGATTTTGTTATTTTGGGCTCCAAAATCACTGCAGATGGTGATTGCAGCCATAAATTAAAAGACGCTTACTCCTTGGAAGGAAAGTTATGACCAACCTAGATAGCACATTGAAAAGCAGAGACATTACTTTGCCAACAAAAGTCCGTCTGGTCAAGGCTATGGTTTTTCCAGTGGTCATGTATGGATGTGAGAGTTGGACTGTGAAGAAAGCTTAGCGCCGAAGAATTGATGCTTTGAACTGTGGTGTTGGAGAAGACTCTTGAGAGTCCCTTGGACTGCAAGGAGATCTAACCAGTCCATTCTGAACGAGATCTGTCCTGGCTGTTTTTTGGAAGGACTGATGCTAAAGCTGAAACTCCAATACTTTGGCCACCTCATGCGAAGAGTTGACTCGTTGGAAAGACCCTGATGCTGGGAGGGATTGGGGGCAGAAGGAGAAGGGGACGACAGAGGATGAGATGGCTGGATGGCATCAGCGACTCAATGGATATGAGTTTGCGTGAACTCCGGTGATGGACAGGGAGGCCTGTCCCTGTCCATCTTGGAAGATGGACTCTCAAGAATCTTCTGTGCTCTGATTCATGGGGTCACAAAGAGTTGGACACGACTGAGTGACTGAACTGAACTGAACTAAATATTTGATAGCAAGTACCGTTTATTTAGTAGTTTATTTTATGAAGCTGATTTAATTGCCCAGCTAGGGATCATGATGAACATAGTAAATACAAGTTGGTTATTTTTAGTTTGCATGAAATATTTTGTTTTGGTCTAGTTTAAGTAAACTCATGACAAGTGAGTCAGAGACAGTCAATTTTAATGTCAAATCCGCCGCCGCCCCCCCCCCCCCCCCCGCTTTTTTATTGTCTTTTAAGGTCATCTAGAAATAATAATACATGTGCGTATTAATAGAAATAAAATAACGCAAAAAGGTAAATAGTCAAATCTTTCTACTGTAGCTGTCTTAGCTTCCCTTTGCCAGTAGTAACCCATTGTGAGTTTTTAGTGAGTGCTTCCAAGCTCTTTTATACATGAACATGCAAATATTTTTCAAGTTTTTTCTTTTATTTTCTACACAAAAAGCAATGTGCTTCTGTATCTCCATCTTGGCGATCATTTTGTATCGGTATAGATGGCCTGCCCTGCCCGCCCCGCCCCACCAGGACTGCATACAAGCCCATTGTTTGGGTATATCCTTTGTTGTTTAGTCAATAAGTCGTGTCTGACTCTCTGTGATCCCATGGCCTGTAGCCCACCAGGCTCCTCTGTCCGTGGGATTTCCCAGGTGAAGGATACTGGAGTGGGTTGTCATTTCCTTCTCCAGGGGATCTTCCTGACCCAGGGACAGAAGCCCAGGACGCATCATAATGTAACTATTGATCAGCAATTAGGTTGTTTCCAGTCCGGCCACCAGCAGTGCTGCAGTCAATATCTTGTGTGGCTTTAGAAAGGTGGTTACATCTGGCACGTATATAAGGTTTCCTGGGTGGGGGGGGCTCCTGGGCCCACGGGGTCGCCTGCTTGCAGCAGTCAGCAGGACTGCCTGTTTCCCTGCAGCCTCACCATCACGATATGTGGCCAGTTTTTTTTGTATTTGCCAGTCTGCTGGGTGAGAAATAGTACCCCAGTGTCATTTTAATTATCTTTCTTATTAAGGAATTTGATCTTATTTTCCTGTGTTTGAGGATATTTTTATTTCCATTCTGTGAATTATCTTTTCTGTTCACATACCTCACCCTTGTCTTTTGGCAGGATGGTCTTTGCTTGCTGATTTTAAAGATCCGTTAATATGTGAAGAAAATTAGCACTTAGTATATGAGCTGAGCTTCAAGGTTTTGTTTTCAGTCTTCTTTTGTTTGGAAGACTTTTAGCCATGAAGAACTTGTTCATTTTCATATAGTTGAGTTGATTAATCCCTTTTTAGCCAAGACTGCGGTTTGTTTGTTTATTTTTAATTCTCCCGTCCACGGTGTACACACTGTCGGTTTTCATCTGCAAGCCACTCGTTCCTCTGGAATACTCTTTTGCTAAGGTGTGAGTTAGAGATCCAAGTTAGTCGTTTACCCCCAGGTGGCTCTGCGTTCGTTCTCTGTACACTTAGCTGAGGGTTACCTTTCATCCGTACTGATTTGAAATGCCAGTGTTACATGCCTGCTTGGGTCTTCGCAGACTTCCAGTCTGCTCCATTCATGAGGTAATCCTGCTTTGTGTTAATCTCTAGCTTTATGGTTTCCACCCACCTGCTGTGCACTTGCTGTTCTTTCTCAGGAAATACACTTTTCATCAGGAGTATGTTATACTCGTGTATAATTTAGGATTAATTAATAGATATCCTTGCGAGTCTGCATATTCTTGCTGAAGTCTCTGGCACACTCATCAGCTGATTAAGTCTTTTTATCTTTTAGGACTATTTAAAGGTTTTCTTCAGCTGGACCATATATTACACTTCTATTTTCTTAGGTTTTATTCCTAGGAATTTTGTCTTCTTTGGTCACTGTTAAAGCTGAGGGTCTTTTTCCTCCATTTTACTTTCTTACTAGTTTTTTCACACTGTGCCTCTTGAAAATGATGAAATTTTTAACTTTGAGTCTATTGTCGCTGAACTCTACTAAAAGCGTTTGAAATTTTGTTTTAATCTGGGTAGAAAGATCTGTCATTCCATTAATAATTTGATTTTCAACACCAACACTAAAGTGAATTAAACTTAATCATAATTTTACTAATAATTAATGGTTTTACTTTGCATTGTAGTAAGCTCTGTGATGTTGAAATGCTATTATCTGATTAATATCAGAGCATTGGTAGTTCTCTTTTTTTTAAGACACATGAGCATGGGGCAGTGATTCAGGGTCATCGTCATAGCCACACTGGACTTGCACAGTTAACAGAGACGGTTACTTGATGTGAGGGTGGCTTGGTATGATTTTCCTACAGTAGAGCTTGGGATGGGATGGTATAGTAACAGCTGTATTTCAGCTGAAGCAGGAAATGTTTGTGCCAGACAGTGGCACTCTTGAATCCTGCATTCATGTTAGACACTTTCGTGTGCTTTAAATAATTCTGTACGCAAAGCACCAGGGTTCTTCATAAAGCTTTATAAAATTGGCCCTAATAGGCAGTGGCATAAGGTGTGCCTGTAATTCCTAAAGTTGCTCGATAAACAGCTCTGCTGCTGCTGCTGCTAAGTCACTGCAGTCATGTCCGACTCTGTGTGACCCCATAGACGGCAGCCCACCAGGCTCCCCCGTCCCTGGGATTCTCCAGGCAAGAACTCTGGAGTGGGTTGCCATTTCCTTCTCCAGTGCATGAAAGTGAAGTCGCTCAGTCGTGTCCGACCCTCAGCAACCCCGTGGACTGCAGCCTACCAGGCTCCTCCGTCCATGGGATTTTTCGATCCTAAAAAGTCTGAGTATGCTGACTTGAGTCTGGTGTTTTGTTTCTTCAGTCAGCCTCTTTTTCAAGTGCTGGTAGCAGCCCACTAATGACCATGGACTGGGCTCAGGCCATTGTGACTCACGTCAGGGCAATAGGTGGAAATACACATTGATGGGATAAACTAGAGCACACGTGAATTTTCTGCGAGGCCTGAGGGACTCTGGGCTTTATGTCCGTAAGAAATGTGGTGGTGCTTTTCCTTGACACAGGATCACGGAGCCAGTCTTCCTTCCTTCTGTCTCTCTCACAAACTGCAAGACGTTAGCCGTCCCTAGAAAGTCTTAGACTAGCCTGAGCCATTTATCAGTATTGGCTTAAAGCATATTATTGCCCCCAAACCAGCCTTAAATCTTGGGTGTGTAAAAGCTGTGTCTCTAAAACAATAATCCACTTTCTGCTTGCTTTGATCTCTTGGCCCGTGTGATGGTCCAGATTGCTTGGGACCCTGTGTAAAGACTTCGTTGTTGTTTAGTTGCTCAGAGTGTCTGACTCTCTTGTGACTCCATGGACGGTAGCCCAGCAGGCTCCTCGCAGGCAAGAACACTGGAGTGGGCAGCCATTTCCTCCTCCAGGGGGTCTTCGTGACCCAGGGATCGAACCCCCGTCTCCTGTATTACAGGCAGACTCTTTACCACTGAGCCACCAGGGAAGCCTCATGTGAAGACTTTACTCAAATGTAATTATTTTTTCTTCCACAGGATGAATATTCCATCTTTCCTCAGACATACTCCATAGATATTAATGGTTATATTCTTGTGTATTCTGTTACATCAATCAAAAGGTAAGGCCTGCTTCTTCTTGCTTGAGTTTATTTGCCGTGCTTAGGTGACATTAATCTTTCTGAGGGATTATGCTGGAATTGGCAGTAGTAACAATCAGACTTGAATGGTTTTTAGTGGTTGTCTGGTAGAGCAAACAGGTTGTTAAGGGAAAAAATTATCCCATTAGATATTCTCTTGCACCAGTGGAATAAAAAACTATGTCTTACTTCAGACTGCCCAGAATAGTGAATGAACATGATCTGAGCTTTCCTGCTAATTAAAATGGGAAATACTTAATTGAGTTATTTTTCTGTGTTTTTACCTTATTAGTGTGGAGCATGGGCTGATTGCTAAGGAACGTTCTACAAATGTTTTATTCAGAGATTAAATCAGCCCAGTTGTAAACATTCCAATTAAGTATCTCGCCTAGTCCACCTTGAATATTCTCAGTAAGGGCTGCTGAGTGTTGAATACATACACATGTGAAAAAGAGTGCTAGGAAAAAATAAAGGAATTCCTTGTGTTCAGTTTACTTTATATTAAAAGGGTGAGTCTATGACATTTTCTATTGTTACCAATATAAATACCAATAACAACCATTTTAAAATGTCACCACTAAAATGGGTGTCTGATTTCATGCTTTTTGTTTTATAGCTTTGAAGTGATCAAAGTTATCCATGGCAAATTGTTGGATATGGTGGGGAAAGTACAGTAAGTAGCAATAGTTTATCTCTTTTTTAGATATACTAGTATCATCTGAACAGTCAATTCGGGCACTGACTAGTGTTCTTTGGCTTTTTTTCCCCTTGTGTTACCAGAATACCTATTATGTTGGTTGGGAATAAGAAAGACCTACATATGGAAAGGTATGTAGCTTCTAAATACTGCTATGTAAAGTGATATACGGGGAAGGCAATGGCACCCCACCCCAGTACTTTTGCCTGGAAAATCCCATGGACGGAGGAGCCTAATAGGCTCCAGTCCATGGGGTCGCTAAGAGTTGGACACGACTGAGCGACTTCACTTTCACTTTTCACTTTCATGCATTAGAGAAGGAAATGGCAACCCACTCCACTGTTCTTGCCTGGAGAATCCCAGGGACAGGGGAGCCTGGTGAGCTTCCATCTATGAGGTCGCACAGAGTCAGACACAACTAAAGCGACTTAGCAGCAGCAGCAGCAAAGTGATATAGTCACTGAGGTTCTGTTTTTAATTGTTCTTAAAGCCAGAATATTTTTAGCTGTAGCATTTCTGTTTTCAAAAGTGTGGCGATAACTGCATAACAGAGACAAAACTGCAGTAAAAAATCTCACCCATCGTGGAAAATGTTTCCTCTTAAAAAGAGGGCACACACTGTAGAAAATTATCTTCAGATGCTTTTACCGTTTTGCACAAAGCAGACTAAGAAGACAGTGGTAGTGCTGGTTTAGTCCACACAGTTTTCTGAGCACCAGGCTAAGGACCCTGTCCTGGGGAGCTCAGCTTCTGGAGGAAGACCCGGATGGGAAGACCCGGCCCGTGGGCAGCAGAAGGGCACTGTGGGCCCTTTCAGAATTGCCCGTCAAGGGGGGCTTACAGCTGAGCTGCTGAGAAAGGAGTCGACTATTTCGGAGGCCGGAGTCCTGGAGTCCTATTCTCCGAACCATAGGGGATTTGCAGGAGCTAGGCGGCCCCATCAGGCAGTGTCCACCCTGCCCTGGCTCAGGGTGGCCGAGAGACTCTGCGTGCGCTCTGGATGAGACTGAGCTGACTGCCTCGTCAGTCAGTTACACACACCTTACGTGGTAAAGAGCAAAAGTACTTCGATTAAAATTTTCTGTTTCTGTTAGGGTGATCAGTTATGAAGAAGGGAAAGCGTTAGCAGAGTCTTGGAATGCAGCATTTTTGGAATCGTCTGCTAAAGAAAATCAGGTATGTGGTTTTGAAAACTCACGCTGCCCTGTACCTCCTCGGTCGTGACCATGTGTGTTGCTGAGTCAGCGTCTCCGTGCCGTCTTCATCACTCCTGTTCAGTCTTCCTCCTCCCACCATCTCGAGTACCCAGCTCTGGGTTGCTTTAGGAAGATAAAAGGTTGTTGATATTTTATTTCAGTCAGTGTTCTAAGTATGATGGGACCTAGAATATTTGTATGATAAATAGAAGTTAATTAGCGTAAAGGCAATACTTCCTTTGCGAACACGTAGTCTTATTTTTGTTTCATGCTAAAGGCTGGTACAGAACTAAGTCCAGGCGTAGAAGAGAAACAAGAATGATTTGAAGTCACTTTGGCAGTTTTGTTCTTGTGCCTCCCCCCTTTTTGACTTGGGTAAAACTGAGTGAGATGTATATGTTGTTTTTAAACATAGAAACCAGTGAGAACCATTGTGCAAGCATGCTTCATCAGCGTCAGCCCTGCAGGTAGATGCTCCTTTTCAGGCCTGTGTGAGGAGGGATGTCAGTTCTCTGTCAGCAGGCTTCCCGTGTTCCCTTTTTCCTCTTCCTTCCTTGAGACCCAGAGCAGCCCAGCTTGCCTCCCACCTCCACCTTCTCACCAGTGTTTCTATTCGCTGCAGATCAGATGATGTCACTCACCTAAAAACTGTCAGTGAGTTGCCCGTCGTCTGTCGAACAAGCCCCAAAGCGCTCAGCGTGGTGATGCGTGCAGGGTGTGAATCTCACATTTCCAGTTTCTTCTTCCACTGCATCCTGCGCTTGGCAGGCCCACCGAGCCCCTCCCACTCCCCTCAACACCATGGCGCTTCCAGATGCCTCCCCTGTGTACTCACAGTTCTCTGACATGATAAGCTGCATATTTAAAGTCTTTTCAACACATTATCTTGTCTGATCCACAGGTAAAATGAATTGGCTTGCATTTTTGTGAGAAAACTACAGTTTGGGGGTTGGGAGGACAGTGGGCTGTCCTTCCCCAGCTCCGCCCCCTCTCCCCACTAAGACCCCTGCCCTTGGAGATGCTACTCAAATCCCACCTCCTCCTTGGCCCTCAGGAGTCCTCCAGCCAAAATTAGTTTCTTTTCGCTTATCCCCTTTGTTTCATCCTGAGATTCAAGGACAGTATCGCTGAGCTTCCTGTTCTCTATAATTGTACATATAGTGGTTCTGTTTCTAGTGGGTGCCTGGTCAACCCAGGGATCCCCTGACAGGCAGATCTGTTTGTCCCTATGTCAGCAGGTAAGGGAACTTAAATCTATGCAGTTGCCTCCTGGGTTGTAGATAGCAAGACATTTATCTCCAGTCGTTTAGTTTCTGAGTGCAGACCCTGGTGGCTCAGATGGTAGAGAATCTGCCTGCAATCCAGGAGACCCAGGTTCAATCGCTGGGTTGGAAAGATCCCCTGGAGAAGAGAATGGCAACCTACTCCAGTATTCTTATCTAGAGAATTCAATGGACAGAGAAGCCTGGTGGACTACAGTCCGCAGAGTCGGACACAACTGAGCAACTAACACACACACACACACACACACACAGACAGTGAGAATTCAGATAATAAGAGCCGAGAGATACTGTGTTGTCTCGAATTAAACCAAACATTGGGTGTCTTATGTGCCCTTCAGATCACCTAGTTGATCTGTCTCATTTTAGAAGTGAGGCATTTAAGATCCAAGAGGTGAATAACCTTTTATGATCACTCTGTACTTCAGATGGTATAAAAACTTGGACTGAATTTCAAATTTAACCCAAATCTAGGCTCTCTACCGTGCTTTCTGATAGATGAAAAGGCCTGTGCCTGACCCAAAGTGTAGTAGAGATGAAAGTATTCCTAAGGGAGAGATGGAAACTGTTCTGTATTTAAACGTCTCTGAGAACCTGGTCTAAAACGGCTGGTATGAAAGACATTTCCAGTCAGTTGGAAAGAGTCAAGTATGTTTTGGAAATGATTATTTTAGGAGTGGTGATGGTGTTGGGATTAGGAAGAAACTACATCCTTATTCTTAGAAAATACAGAGTATTTCGAGGCCAAGCTTCATAATGCCTGCAGCTTAGTTTCAGATGGAGTAGACAGGTAGATGGATAGAGGGAGAGCAAGCAAGTACAGCACAGACGTTGACATTTGGTGAGCTCAGGAGCGGAGCCCAATGGGTGTTACACAGCTGACCCCGTTTTACTATGTGTTTGAAAATTTTCATTATAAAGATGTGAAGGTGGTCAGAAAGTATAAACTACAGGTTATAAAATAAAGAAGTCTTGAGGAAATGATATACAGCATGGTGCCTATGCGGTATATTTGAAAACTGCTAAGAAAAGAGTGAATCCTAAAAGTTCTCATCAGAAGAAGAAACGAATTGTGACTGTGAACAGTACGTACTTGCGTCAAGTCGTTATGTTGCACACCTGGAATGTATGTTTTGTGACAGCTGTATCTCAGTTTAAACGTGTTTAGGGGTGAGCAGTGCTGCTGAATGGCCCTACTCTGTCTCTGGTCTGTTTACTGGCTTCCCTCTGTTTTGGTTCTCTTTGGAGAAATCTGAGGATCCAAGAGCAGTTACTCTTTTCGACTTGACAGCTACACAGGCGCAGCAGCCGCTCTGCTCTCCTGTGGGGCCCGTGGTCCCTGTGCTGTGTGTGTGTGTGTGTGTGGCTCTGGACGTGTCTAGTGGTTCCTTTATTACTCTTTCCAGGAGCCTCAAAGTGTAGACACTTCATGGACCCTGCCTCCGTGTAATTAAGGGGAATTGCCTGGTAAACTCAGGCTAGTTTATCTTCTGAGAGTGACCTAGTGCTGTGGTCACTGAGAGTGGCTCCATTTTGGTCTGAGGATGCAGGCCTATCCTGTCTGGTTTATGTCACACTTTAGTGTAGCTTGAGGTTCTTAATACAGCTCTGGATAGATTTACTCTTTGACCTTTCAGTTTCATTTAGAAGACAGTAGACTGCTTTTCCGGTATCCAGAGGAAAGATGGAATTGTGCTCAAGGCTTAAAGTTAAAATGAAAAAATTCCAACTGCTGTGATTCTTTAAAAGTTCTGATAAATCTAGCAAATATATATATCAGCCAAAACTCTAAAAGAAGGTAAGGGTGCAACATGGTGGCCTCAAACATCCCAGACAAGCTCGAGGGGCAGATGACCCAACTCACCACTGCCTTGGTTGCTTGAGCATCTTCATCAGATCAACAAACACCTTATCAGACGTGAAATAATCCATTAAGGCAGAAAAGATTCTTACACCCCAGTTAGGTACGTACAGTGATGGTATGTGTATCCTTGGAAGGCCACAGTCCTCACAGTTGTATGGACACCTCTCAGACCTTCGTCATGGCTCCTGGGACCTTGTCTCACCTTGTTGTCGAATCTGCTCCCCATCAGGTGGGAGTAACCAAGTCCCTCTGACCTCCGTACGTTAGAGGTGTAGGTGATTCTGGTCCACACAGGTGCTGCATACTGGGATGCTTACTACTCTTGGTCTGTGTGTAGGAAGAGAGAGACTCCAGTAAGAGACACCTCATCAGTAGTCACATGATTAGAGACCAGTCTGTGTAAACTGCTTGTATTTTTTATTGATAAATTTTCAAGTATAGCTTGGTACTAACCAAAAATCCAATATTGTAAAATAAACTGGCCTCAGTGGAATTGAGTCAGATTTGTTGATAACAGAATGCACAGTGGTTTAAAAAAAAATTATCGAGTCAGTGCAAATACTGCACTTTGACTATTACTGAACTATGAGATGTGTTTGCAGTTTTGGCCTATTTTCTGTGGAGGCCTTCACAGCTGTATTCCAGCAGTCTGATGAAAGAGAATGCACTTTGGCAGAGTCAGACCACACAGGTAATCAAGAGTGCTAAGATTTATCTCGAAAGCCAGATTCCAGGCACACTGTACTCTCTTTGTAAGAGTTTGGCATGCATCTTTCCACACATTTTTCTGTGCATTTTTCTTAGGTTGAAATAAATACCAACATGCCTGCTTGGTCATGGCAGAGGAGGGGAATGGGTAATGCGGACAGCGGGTGCTTGCTGAAGCCAGTGGCCTGGGTTAGACAGGAGCGCTGGGCCGGGGGCTGGCGGGGGCCCACCTAGGGCTGCCTCCGTCATTCCATCCTGGGAAAGCGCGAGCCAGAGTGGGTGAGCCCAGACTCAGGAGTGTGGTTACTGGCCGACGAAGTATGCAGAGTTCGCTTATGGGTGCTGCTTCTGTGTAGAACGCAGTCGTCAGCCGAGGGAGAGAACAGGGCAGAGGTTCAGAGACCCCAGTGGAAGGAGGAGGAGCGACCCCTTCATCCCGGCGGATGACTGGAGCAGGGAAGTGTGGGTGGGCGCTGGGACTCAGGGCCCGGGGGGCATGTCCCCCGGCTGCGTCCCGTGTGGGTGCAGGCGGGCGGATGGCAGAGCAGGGAGAGGAAGGACAGAGACTGCCCGGGGCCTGCGCCGGCCCGGGAGAGAGGGCAGGGAAGTGTGGGTGGATCAGGGAAGCGGGCCAAGGGGTACTGGCTGGCAGGGTACTGAGCAGATGGGGGCTGGTGCCTGGTAATGACAGGATGTAGCTGCCACCCCTCGAGGGTTTGAAAACTGGTGTTTCGGGATTGTCATGGTCACTGCCCCAAGGGACAGGGGCTCCTCCTCATGAAGGGCCGGGCCCTGTGGGCGCCGTCAGGAGAGAGGGGGGACCTGGAGGTTGGAGGCCCGGATGGAAGGTAGGGGGGACAGCCTCAGAGTCAGAGCCGAGGGGTTTAAGGAGGTGGGAGGGGAAAGGGTGTGAAGGGCAGGGTGCGGTGCGAGGCAGGAGGAGCCCCTGCCCTGCTCCAGTCAGAAGCCCAGGGGTGAGGGGATGCGGAGACGGGCCCCCCAAGGTCAGAAGGGAGCGGGCCAGAGCCTGGGGATGACGGCTCCTCATCCTGTGGCTTCCAGCTTCCTATGGCGACGGATGAAAACGGGGGTCTCCGGTGGAGGTGGAAGCCCTGGTTCCTGCAGCGCTGGGGCACCTCCAGCCGTAGCCTCCACGCCTGGCCTGCAAGCACAGGACTGGGCAGTGGGCCTCCTCCTGTCCCGCCAGCAGAAACCGCATTCATCGTCGTGGGTTTGTCTCTGACACTTTGCAACCCCGTGTTAGTCACAGCTCCACTTTAACACCAGTTGGTTTTCTCTGTTTTCAGACTGCTGTTGATGTTTTTAGAAGGATAATTTTGGAGGCAGAAAAAATCGATGGGGCCGCTTCACAAGGAAAGTCTTCCTGCTCAGTGATGTGATTCTCCTGCAGAACCGGGGACGCTGGGGCCCAGTCCCACCTGAGGAAGCCAACTGCCCGTCATCCTTTACGATAAACTGCTTCGTTTCTCTTCTGTTAACCTGAAAGATTTCATTTGGGTCAGAGATTCTCCCCCACCCCCTCCTTTCAGATTATGTTCAACTCTGACTCTGTCCAAATGAGTTCACTTCCATTTTCAAATTTTGAGCAATCATATTTTCAATTTATATATTGTATTTCTTAATAATATTATGACCAAGAATTTTATCGCATTAATTTTTCAGTGTAGTTTGTTGTTTAAAATAATGTAATCATTCAAATGATACATATTGTTACACTACTATTAACTAGGCTTCAATATATCAGTGTTTATTTCATTGTGTTAAATGTATACTTGTAAATAAAATAGCTGCAAACCTTAATCTTTGTGCTCCTCAGTGTGGCTAGTAAAGAAGAAAGCTGTCCTCCTGAGGGCACCTCTCACCGCCTCCCAGGAGGCTCTGGGTTGGATTGCAAGGAGCTGCTGGGGGCTGTGGCCACAGACAGAGGCAAGCGGTCCACCCGGCGGCCGTGGGCAGTGGGGTAGAGTGCCTGAATTTGAGGGGGTCTCTAATTGAAGTCGAGTAGCCTTGGGGGAGATCTGTGAGGGGAGTTGTTCCCCAGTAATGACTGTCCCCCATACCCCCCAAAGGCACCCTCTTGGGTAGAATGTTTCTCGCAGGTGGGACTACGGGCTTCCTGAGGGCCTTCTGGGCTCCCTCTGGCTTGTCTCTTAGGTACTTGAAGGAGATGTAGGGAAACACTGTCCCTCGTACTTAGCTTGATGTCCACAACAGACAGGATCTTACTTAGGAAATAGACTGACCTGTCCCCATCCCAAACCTCCAGGAGTTTGAAGGACAGGAAGGATTGCCTGGTCAGTCTTCTGTGTTCACGAACCTCCCGCGGACCCAGACCACGTACCTCCTGCTCTGAACGGAGCAGCTTGGAAGGACAACCAGAGACTGAAATTGTCTGGGGTCCATCACCTCAGCTCTAGCATAGTTGACTGATACGTTAAATGCTGCCCTCTCCCAGGTAAAATTTCACAGGACCATTTCTAACATTTAAGGAAACATTACTGACTCTGTTGATCAAATATGATTCTGCTTTGTAACTGACTTTTTTAATGATAAAATTATGCTTTTAGAATATGCAGTTATTTTGGATCTTTGAAGTGTTTTTGCTTCATCATTCCAGGATAAAATTTGAGCCTTAGAAGAACTTCACCAAATATTTTTTATTTAAATAAAGATAAGTTTCAGCAATGTAGTATCATTACTTATTAACAGGGTTTATTCTTAGGTGTAATATGTGTCAGTGCTCTGAATGTGGAGAAAAAAGAAAAGTGAAAATGTTAGTCGCTCAGTCATGTCCAACTCTTCACAACCCTGTGGATGGTAGCCTAACCCGGCTGGCTCTGTCCTTGGGATTCTCCAGATAAGAATACTGGAGTGGGTGGCCATTTCCTTCTCCGGGGGATCTTCCCGACCCAGGCATGGAACCCATGTCTCCTGCATTGGCAAGGCGGGTTCTTTACCACTGCGCCTCCAAGGAAGCCCAGTGTATTCATCCTGGCAACTAAAGTGTGACTCACGGATCATCCTCTAGGCCTGGCTGTCCTGTTTGGAGGTGACATGGCCCTCCACATGGTGCAGCTCAGCTGTGCATTCAAATGCGTTCTGAGCACCGTTCCACGTGCTAGGAACGCAACAGAACTCTGCACCCTGCAGAGCTTGAGTCTGACCTTGGCCCTTGACTACCAGGGTCGGGCAGTCCTGCTCCCCAGTGCAGTGAGTGTGGTGGCGGGACTCGGGGACAAGCACGTGGCCGGGATGCAGGAACAGGAGGCGGCTGGCGGTACCTGTTCTGGTTTGCTTCACGTTCACCCTGTGAGGGCTTCCCTGGTGGCTCTGAAGGTAGAGTCTGCAGTGCCGGAGACCTGGGTTCAATCCGTGGGTGGGGAAGATCCCCTGGAGAAGGGGATGGCTACCCACTCCAGGATTCTTGCCTGGAGAAGTCCATGGACAGAGGAGCCTGGCGGGCTACAGTCCACGGGGTCACAAAGAGTCAGACATGACTGGGTGACTTTCACTTTCACCCTGTTAAACAGGTGCCAGGCTCTGTACAGACAGGGAAACTGCCTTAGAGGTGTTAGCAGCAGGCAGTAACCACATTCACTCTGGGCCCTACAGCTGCCAGGCTCGACTTAAATGTTATTGAATATTGTATGTCATCACTCCTAAGACCTAGCCTTACACTTTACCATTTTTCATAGTGGGACATATATGCTGTCCTAGATTCACCGCAGTGTTGTAAGTGCAAATAACAAAATGAGGTGTATGTCCAAAACTACTGGGCCGTTCATAGTAAATACAAACTATGAGATCACATGATGATTTCAAGTTAATGTGATGGAATTTGACCAAAGTTAAATTGTCCATTCACTGCCCACCACGTCATTAATGATGTTGCTCTTGCCAAAACGGCTCATCACCTCCTCGTCACCAAATCCAATGGGTTATTTCCTAGTTTCTCTCCTGCGCCTCCAGCAGCACTGCACACGGTCGGTGACTTCTCTTTGCAGGTCTCATTTCCGCCCTCTGGTCTTCCAGCTCACCATCGCCACCTGAGTCTCCTTGGCTGTCTCCTCCATTAACTGCTCTGTGGGCCCTTTTTCCTTCTTAATTTCATTGTCACACACAGCTCTTGATCCTGTTTCCTTCAGTTCAGTCACTCAGTCGTGTCAGACTCTTTGTGACTCCATGGACTGCAGCACACCAGGCCTCCCCGTCCATCACCAACTCCCGAAGTTTACTCAAACTGAGGTCCATTGAGTTGGTGATGCCATCCCACCATCTCATCCTGTCATCCCCTTCTCCTGCCTTCAATCTTTCCCAGGATCAGGGTCTTTTCAAATGAGTAAGGTCTTCACATCAGGTGGCCAGAGTATTGGAGTTTGAGCTTTAACATCAGACCTTCAAATGAATGTTCAGGACTAATTTCCTTGGATGGACTGGTTGGATTTCCTTGCTGTCCAAGGGACTCTCAAGAGTCTTCTCCAACACCACAGTTCAAAAGCATAAATTCTTTGGTGCTCAGCTTTCTTTATAGTCCAACTCTCATATCCATACTGGAAAAACCATACCTTTGACTAGACGGACCTTTGTTGGCAAAGTAATGTCTCTGCATTTAGTATGCTGTCTAGGTTGGTCATAACTTTTCTTGCAAGGAACAAGTGTCTTTTAATTTCATGGCTGCAGTCACCATCTGCAGTGATTTTGGAGCCCCCAAAATTAAGTCTGTCACTGTTCCCTGAAGACCAGAATTTATTTCTCCCACCCTCACCTCTGTGGGCTCCAGGCTTGGCTTCTTTTAGATGTCTCATAGGCATGATCTCAAATTTATCATGCCCCAAATTGAATTCTTTGATTTTCCCTATAAACATGGTCTTCCACTGGACCCTGTTTCAGGAAAAAACCACTAGGTGCCAAAGCGAGGCCTTAGGAGCCATCCTCGGCCAATCATCAACAAACCCTAATGGCACTGCCTTCAGAAATCTTATTACATTTTCCCCACTTTTTCCATCTTCACTGCATACTACCCTCCTCTAATGGCACACCCTCCAAAGCATATACTGCAGCCCAAGTCAACGTGTTTACACATTGTTTATGTTACTCCCTTTCTTAAAATCTTTTAATAATAAATGTGCCTATTCAGGGCCTCGGGCATCTCATTTTCCAGCTTTTCTTGTGAAAAAAATTAAGAGCTTCCTTGCTTTCATTTGTTGTGACTCGGTAAAGACTCTGCCTGCAATGCGGGAGATCTGGGTTCGATCCCTGGGTTGGGAAGATCCCCTGAAGAAGGGAAAAGCTACCCACCCCAGTATTCTGGCCTGGAGGATGCCATGGGCTGTAGTCCATGAGGTCTCAGAGTTGGACACAACTGAGCAACTTCACTTTCACAGCATCAAATAAATTACCACTGATTGTTTTTGACAAACACTCCCAGGGGAAAGGGAGTCAAGTCAAAGACAAGCCTAGCAGAGGGGGTTTTCCAGGGGACTGCGGATGATGACATTCTGGGCTGAGAAATAACCAACCCCATCCTGACCCTTCCTGCAGCTGCTAAGGAGGTGCCTGGCAGTGGGGCAAGTGGCCGTGCCTCGAGCTCGTTGTGCTGGGAATGGGCTGGTTTCCCTAAATAGCCCCAGACTGGTGTGAGCCTTTCATCTCCAAACCTATGAAAAAGCTAATCAGTTGCAGTTCAGTCGCTCAGTCGTGTCCGACTCTTTGCAACCCCATGAATTGCAGCACACCAGGCCTCCCTGTCCATCACCAACTCCCAGAGTTCACTCAGACTCACGTCCATTGAGTCAGTGATGCCATCCAGCCATCTCATCCTCTGTCGTCCCCTTCTCTTCCTGCCCCCAATCCCTCCCACCATCAGAGTCTTTTCCAATGAGTCAATTCTTTGCATGATGTGGCCAAAGTATTGGAGTTTCAGCTTTAGCATCAGTCCTTCCAAAGAACACCCAGGACTGATCTCCTTTAGAATGGACTGGTTGGATCTCCTTGCAGTCCAAGGGACTCTCAAGAGTCTTCTCCAACACCACAGATCAGAAGCATCAATTCTTCGGCGCTCAGCCTTCTTCACAGTCCAGGTCTCACATCCATACATGACCACTGGAAAAACCATAGCCTTGACTAGATGGACCTTTGTTGGCAAAGTAATGTCTCTGCTTTTCAATATGCTATCTAGGTTGGTCATAACTTTCCTTCCAAGGAGTAAGCGTCTTTTAATTTCATGGCTGCAGTCACCATCTGCAGTGATTTTGGAGCCCAAAAAAGTGTGCCACTGTTTCCACTGTTTCCCCATCTATTTAGGTCATATCTGAATGGTCTAGTGGTTTTCCCTACTTTCTTCAATTTAAGTCTGAATTTGGCTATAAGGAGTTCATGATCTGAGCCATGATCTGCTCCCGGTCTTGTTTTTGCTGACTGTATAGAGCTTCTCCATCTTTGGCTGCAAAGAATATAATCAATCTGATTTCAGTGTTGACCATCTGGTGATGTCCATGTGTAGAGTCTTCTCTTGTGTTGTTGGAAGAGGGTGTTTGCTATGACCAGTGCGTTCTCTTGGCAAAACTTTATTAGCCTTTGCCCTGCTTCATTCCATAGTCCAAGGCCAAATTTGCCTGTTACCCCAGGTGTTTCTTGACTTCCTATCTTTGCATTCCAGTCCCCTATAATGAAAAGGACATCTTTTTTGGGTGTTAGTTCTAAAAGGTCTTGTAGGTCTTCATAGAACTGTTCAACTTCAGCCTCTTCAGCATTACTGGTTGGGGCATAGACTTGGATTACTGTGATATGGAATAGTTTGCCTTGGAAATGAACAGAGATCATTCTGTCGTCTTTGAGATTGCATCCAAATACTGCGTTTTGAACTCTTGTTTCTGCTCCAAGGTAAGGAGCAGAGGCTGCGCTTTGCTGGAGCAGCTGTGAAGAGATACCCCACATCCAAGGTAAGAAACCCAAGTAAGACGGTAGGTGTTGTGAGGGCATCAGAGGGCAGATACACTGAAATCATAATCACGGAAAACTAGTCAATCTAATCACATGAACCACAGCCTTGTCTAACTCAACGAAACTTGGCTATGCCCTGTGGGGCCACCCAAGACTAGCGGGTCATGGTGGAGAGGTCTGACAGAATGTGGTCCACTGGAGAAGGGAATGGCAAACCACTTCAGTATTCTTGCCTTGAGAACCCCATGAACAGTATGAAAAGACAAAATGATAGGATACTGAAAGGGGAACTCCCCGGGTCGGTAGGTGCCCAATATGCTACTGGAAATCAGTGGAGAAATAACTCCAGAAAGAATGAAGGGATGGAGCCAAAGCAAAAACAATACCCAGTTGTGGATGTGACTGGTGATAGAATCAAGGTCCGATGCTGTAAAGAGCAATAGTGCATAGGAACCTGGAATGTTAGGTCCGTGAATCAAGGCAAATTGGAAGTGGTCAAACAGGAGATGGCAAGAGTGAACGTTGACATTCTAGGAATCAGCGAACTAAAATGGACTGGAATGGGTGAATTTAACTCTGCTGCTGCTGCTAAGTCACTTCAGTCGTGTCCGACTCTGTGTGACCCCATAGACGGCAGCCCACCAGGCTCACCCGTCCCTGGGATTCTCCAGGCAAGAACACTGGAGTGGATTGCCATTTCCTTCTCCAATGCATGAAAGTGAAAAGTGAAAGTGAAGTCGCTCAGTCATGTCTGACCCTCAGCGACCCCATGGACTGCAGCCTTCCAGGCTCCTCCACCCATGGGATTTTCCAGGCAGAAGTACTGGAGTGGGGTGCCATTGCCTTCTCCGGAATTTAACTGAGATGACCATTATATCTACTACTGTGGGCAGGAATCTCTTAGAAGAAAAAGCTGATACTTTTGGACAATGTGTTGCCAGGGTTTTCACTGATTTCTCGAAGGTTCTTCCCGCATGCTCCCCAGAGGTGACCTTCTGGAGCCTGCAGGTAGCTGTTTGTTGAGTGGATGAGTAGCTGACCCCTCCCACGTGCTGCCTTCTAGACAGGTTCCCTGGAATTTGGCCTGTGTCTGCTGCAATATGGAGGAACCCCTCACCATTCACACAGGACACTGGGATAGCCTCTAATCAGTCTCAGGTCGGGTCCATCCCTCATCACTGCTAAGAAGGAAGGAGCAATGGTCTTCCCTGGTGGAGCAGTGGTGAAAAGTCCACCTGCCAATGCAGGAGACGCAGGAGGATTTGGTCCCTGTCTCGGGAAGATGCCCTGGAGAAAGGGAATGGTAACCCACTCTGGTATCCTTGCCTGGGAAATCCCATGGACAGAGGAGCCTGGCGGGCTACAGTCCATGGGGTCACAAAAGAGTTAGACACGACTGAACATCTAAACAAGAAGGAAAGAGCTATGCTCTCTTAACAGGATGTCAAAGGACCACAGTAAGCACTGCCTTTAGGTGATCATCTAATAGGAAAAAAGGTTTAATTATTCTTGGAGAAGTCTGCACTCCTGAGAAAACCCTTCCAGCTCCTATGGGCTCCGGCCGCACGTGAGCGGCTTGCTGGCCGAGGGTTTATGGCTGCCTTTATTACTCCGTTTACCGAGACTTTTCTGTGGATGAACAGAGGCTGACATGAAGGCCATGGCAGCAGGATACTGGGGCATCTTCAGAAACGGTCTTAGAAAATTCTAGAACTTTTATATTCACCCCATTCTTTCATCCCCCCAGGAGGGGAGAGTTACACATCAGGCCAAAAACCTTGACATGAGTCAAGTGTTTGTGTCCTGTCCTTATTACTCTTTTTACCTCTGGCAGCTTCCTAGCCTGATCCAGGGAAGTCTGCTTTGCAGTTAGGGCTGCAGAGACGCTGAGAGCTAACTTAACATCTGTTATCAGAGGAGGGGCTGGATTCCTGAGAGACCCCCACCCTCCACGCGTACCTCAGTTCATTGTTGTTTGCACTATACCACGTGTGAATGTTACCCCAACACACAGGGAACCCCTCAAATGAATGGAGCGTCAGACAAAGACTCAGCAGTTGTGGTCCCAACTCTGCAGCTAATGTGTCTGTGTCTCTGGGCAACTCTGTTATGGCCTCTGGTCTTGGTTCCTGTACCGAGAAGACCTCTCTGCTGTGGATTGTTGTCATGGACACAGGTACGAAAACCTTGGCTGTTTCCAAAGCCCAGTACCAGTGCTGACCACTGTCCGTCCGATAACGAGCTGATCAGACCCCCGGGCTTGAGCTCTCCCACCTCGGCAGGGCCTCCACTGCTGCTGGAGCTCCGAGGTTCCCAACCCAGCGACACCCGCAACAGTCGGTGACTCCGAACTCTTGCCATATCGCTGCCCCTGGGCTGCACATCCCAAAAGGGCGAGATGGAAAGTCACAAATTCTTCCACAAGCAAGTTTACCAGGAAGTTTCCTGCCAGTCTGGCCCAAGGTATCAAGAACACAAGACGATAAGACACGTGAGTCCGCCAGAGTTCACAGGTCACTTGCACAGGAGGTCCATCTGGACCCACAGCGCTCAGCCCGCACACACCCTGTGGACCCCTGCAGTTGCTCTGTGGATAAGCCCTGGTCGGGGGACAGAGAACGCCTTCCCTCGGAGTCTAAATGGGGACATCAGTCCTTCCCCTGAGGTCGTCTCACACCTCCAGTTCCCTCCAGCTCCCACATTCTGCTACAACCTGGGAAATGCACTTGGCTCATCTGTTTTTTTTTTCCCTGCCTTTTTTTGGCTGCACAGCTCAGCTTCCTGGGATCTTAGTTCCCCAACCAGGGATTGAACCCAGGCCCTCAGCAGTGCCATCCTAACTGCAGGACCACCAGGGAATTCCTGGGTCATCTCTCTCTTTTTTTTTTAATTTTTTGGTTTAATGGATACAGATATAAGTTGGAACCATCAACATTAAGTTCCTCATTTTATTGTTTAGTTGCTGAGTCCTGTTTGACCCTTGCAACACCACAGATTATAGTTCACCAGGCTTCTCTGCCCATGGAATTTTCCAGGCAAGAATGCTGGACCTAGCTCACCTTTTCCTTTAAACATATCTTTTGTTTTTATGCCTTTTATTTATTTTTTTCTGGCTGCTCCATGTGTCATATGGGATCTTAGTCCTCCCACCAGAGATCTAAACCTCACCCCCTGCATTGGAAGTGAAAGTGCAAGTCGCTCAGTCGGGTCCAACTCTTTTCAACCCCATGGAATATACAGTCCACGGAATTCTCCAGGCCAGAAGACTGGAGTGGGTTGCCTTTCCCTTCTCCAGGGGATCTTCCCAACCCAGGGATCAAACCTAGGTCTCCCTTATGGCAGGCGGATTCTTTACCAGCTGAGCCACCAGGGAAGCCCCATTGGAAGTACAAGAGTCTTAACCACTGGACCGCTGAGGAATTTCCCAGCTCATCTTTTTAAGGCATGAATAGGATTCTGGAAACATCATGGCCTCAGGAGTCAAGACCTTTCTCCCAGTTCTTGCTGCTGCCCAAGAACAGCCTGGGCAGAGCTTCGATTTATTACTTCCAAAAGCAAAGCGGCCCTGCCCGGCAGCCACTCCCACTGGCTTCCTGGTGCTTATCATTTTCGTTTCTCCCCCTGCTCCCATCATTAACAGACCAACGAAGAATCCAAGTAAACCCATGCGGTCATCTGGGTTTTTCCGTGTGTTGTGGCTGTGAGAGTGACATGCCCTGAACTTTACCCTAAAAGGCTTAAGCAGAGGGCCAGCCTGGTGTTGACAGCTGGCGCAGCTGGAAAGGTTACATTCCTCAGCTCTGACGTGTGCATTGTTATTATCCCAGAGCAGAAATCATTCAGAGGCACAGCCTTTTCTGCTCCTGTAACTGGAGCACCGTCGCGTGAAGTTGTCAAATGACCAGCGGAAGAGCTCTGGGTCGTTACTGATGCCCCTGCGATGCCTGCAGGGCCAGCTCCTCTGCTGATCGCTGGTTCTCAAGCCCTGACTCGTTCCAGAGCCGCCTTGAGGGCTGGGGAGAACACACAGGGCTGGGGGCAGAGGGCTCACCCACAGTGTGCTCAGCTGTGTCTGACTCTTTTGTGACCCCCTGGACTATAGCTCACCAGGCTCCTGTGTCTGTGGGATTCTCCAGGCAAGAACACTGCAGTGGGTTGCCATTTCTCCTCCAGGGGATCTTCCCATCCCAGGGATCGAACCTGTGTCTCTTATGTTCCCTGCATTGGCAACAGGATTCTTTACCACCAGTGCCACCTGGGAAGCCTCAGGGTTTATTTGTTCATGTATTTGGCTGTGTCAGGATCTTCGCTGCATAATGGGGAATCTTCCATCGTGAAACACGGACTCCAGGTGTGGCGCCCGGGCTCCAGGGCCTGCAGGCTTCAACAGTTGAGGTGCACAGGCTTAATCGCTCTGCAGCATGTGGGAATCTTAGTTCCCTGACCAGGGATCAAACCCCTGTCCCTGCCTCGCAAGGCAGATTCTCAACCACTGGACCACCAGGGAAGCCCTGCACCTCCCCCCACCAGAATTTCTGATTCTCTGAAGACATCTGGATTTCTGGCAAGTTCCATGGCTGCTGCTGCTGTTGGTGGGGATCCAGGGACCACAGTTTGAGAACCACTGACCTAGGCAATGATACCTCAGACTAAGGGGGGCACACAGGTGGGAGCTGTGTGACTGCAGGACTTCAGAGTGTGCAGGCTGACCGACCGGCCCAGCTTGCCTGGCCCTTGAGGGGCGTTGAGTTCTGGCCTCCAAAAAGCCGTGTTGTAGCCCTGATCCCCAGCCCCTGTGCGTGTGACCTTATCTGGAGAGAGCCTCTGCAGATGTAACAAGAGTAGGGTTGGTTAACGACAGCGTCTTTATGAAGAGGAAATCTGGACTTAGAGAGACAGATAGACCCGAGGAAGAATGCCATGTAAAGACAGAGGCAGAGACTGGAGTGACACAGCCACGTGCCAAGTGGGTGTCACCACCCCCGGAAGCCAGGAGAACATGGAACAGATTCTCCTCGGAGCCTCCAGAAAGGAACCAAGCCTGCCAGCACCTAGACTTCAGACCCTGGAACTGGGAGAGAAGGCATCGCTGCTGTTTTCAGCCGCTCCATTTCTGGTACTTTTTGTGGCCGCTCTGGGGGGCCTGCAAGGCTGGACTTTGAAAACCAGGACAGTCCCTGCCAAACCGGAAAGAGCTGGTTGTTGTAAGCACAAGGAACCTAAGTGGCCGGGACTCTCAGGTTTACAGCAGGGAATTGATGCTCAGAGAGGCTGCGACTGCTTTCCGGGCCTGCTCGGGCTGGGCTCACACAGCACCACAGACTAGGGGGCCCATCACCACAGAGGTTTCTCTCTGCCCTTTGGAGACTGGGACATCCAAGATCAAGGCCCTGGCAGACTGGGTGTCAGGAGAGGCCTGCTTCCTGGCTCGCAGACACAGTCCTCGTGTGGTACGAGGGGAGAGGCTGGTCTCCAGGGTCTTTATAAGGCACTACTCTCATGACTGCCCCAGTGGTTCAGCTGGTAAAGAATCTGCCTGCAGTGCAGGAGACCCAGGTTCGATCCCTGGGTCAGGAAGACCCCCTGCAGAAGGAAATGACAACCCGCTCCACTATTCTTGCCTGGGAAAATCCCATGGACAGAGGAGCCTGGTGGGCTACAGTCTGTGGGATCACAGAGTCGACACAACTTTAACATTCACTCTCGTGACCACATATCTCCTGAAGACCCCACGTCCTCGTGTGCCAAGTCGCTCAGTCCTGTCCAACTCTGCGACCCCACGGGCTCTGAAGCCCACCAGGCTCCTCTGTCCCTGGATTCTCTGGGCAAGAACACTGGAGCGGGTTGCAGCGCCCACCTCCATCTCAATCCTCATGTCTAGGACAGCACTATCTCCCTTCTCGGTGAAATCAGCTCCTCGTGACTAGCAGAAAACCTTTCATAAAGTAAGCGCTTGATCGCACTGAACTCCCCCTTCACCAAAATCACATGTATTGACCTCCCCCCACAACCTCTTTGGAGCAGTCTGTCAGAGCTATCTGAGGTGCTGTCTCCTGAGCTATAGGCCTCATTTTGCCCCAAATAAAACTTAACTCACGACTCAACATTGTGCCTCTTTTTAGTCGACACCCACCTCCTAACACCACCACCCTGGGGTTAGGATTTCGACCTGTGACTTTGGAGGACACAAATATTCAGTCTACGATGCCAGGCTGCCCAGTGTCCCCTCTCACCAGGACTAGGACCACAGGGTCTCTAAGGGTCTCCCATGGCCCCCCCCCCAACAGACGCTTCACACACCCATGCGTGTGAACATACGTGTGCACTGTTGGGCGCACCCTGAGGCCTACAAAGGCTTGGGTTGGCCCAGCTTCAAGGCCAAAGAACGAGCCTGGAGCCAGCAACAGAGACAGCTATTTAATGGACGGGGAAGCTTACACGTTGGAGGCAAGGTCCTGAAGTGACAGCCCACGAGCCGCGGACAGGACACGGCCGCCGGCTTCACTTCCGGTGGGGAAGGGGAGCCACGGACAGAACACGCGGCCGGCTTCACTTCCGGTGGGGAAGGGGAGTCACAGGGGAGCCAGTCCTAGGGGAACCGTCACGTTGACTCATCAGTTACCAGGGAAACGAGCAGAGGGGCAGCCACCCACTACCCTCTGATAAGAACAATCACCAGCGGGGGCCAGGGGCAAGGATGCAGGAGGGGCCGTTGGGTGAGCAGGGTGTAGGTGAAGGCGGCCCTGGTCAGGTACGGGATGGACAGAGAACAAGAGAAGAGCCACCATCCAGAGTGGCCTGACCACAGAGGAGAGCGTGACCCTCAGGGCCACCTAAAGGTGGGGGTGGGGCGCTTCAGGCAGCCTCAGACTCAGTCCGAGGTTGAGATCTAGACTTTCCATTCCTGATGCTGCTGAGTCGGGGGCCGCAGGGCGGGGGCCGGGGAGGGGCACACTGCCTGCTTTATGTAAGGCTCTGGAGAGGATGCAGCCCCTGGAATAAAGAAGTGATCCTGGGCTGACTGCTGAAAAGGGCTGGGACCTCTTGCCCTCCCTCTGCCACTGGCTCAACAATCCACCTTCCACGTTTTTTTTTTCCCCATCTGCAAATGAAGACGCCTTCGAACTTAATTGGTTGTTTCTAGTGATACCTGTTTCTTGAGTTGCATTCAGGCGTTCTCCCACAAAATGAAAAGTTCCCAACTTTCAGACAGGAAAAAAAAACCACAACATTTTTTTTCCAGTTTCGAGGGGGTATTTCCTAACAATTTTTCTTACCCAGGTAGCACCTGCAGCCCGTTGTCCGGCCATGTGATTTAACCCCAAACGATACATCCGTTTTAAGTGCTGCGAGTGTGTCGGGTGAGTCCGGGTGCCGGATCAAGCTGAAAGCAGCCACCCACCACTGGCCGGGTTTGCTACGTCGTCCCTTAGAGTCTGAGCGAGGCGCGGCCCCCGTGCCCTTGCTACATTTCTGGACCAGCCGCAGCCTCTGGCGGGGTACGGGGGTGGGTAGAGGTCGGGGAGTGGGGCGGAAGCCCTGGCCGCAGTCCTCGTCCGTGACCTGCAGGCTTGTCCGTGGTTCCTTCTCTCATCTTCCGCGTGACGCCTTCTCGGGCGATCTGAAAGCGGGGCGTCGGTGGGGGTGATGCGGAGAGAACAGAGAGGCGGGAGCGGGTCCCCAGGAGAGGGAGGGGGCGCTCTGCCTGAGGCTGGGCGTGTTAACATCTCAAAGCTCCGCAAGGGCGCGGGGATGGGGGGACAGATGGCACCCGGTGTCTCGCGCCCCAAGTCCAGGTGCACGCGCCCTGTCTGCTCTTCCGCTAGCCGGGATCCCTGCGGGGGCGCATCGGGCCTGCATCTTTTACTCCGGCTCTCCGCCCACCCTGCTCCCCGCACCGAGTGGGTGACCGGCCACCCACAGCTCCCATGTTACCTCTGGGGGGGGGGGGGGGGCTCCTCACCCCTTCGAGGTGCCAAAAGCGCCGGTCGCCTGGCCTCTCAGGGGACAGACATGCATCTCCATCCTCCTGTCTGCGGCGGGCTCTGCGAGGAGCCACCTGGGCCAGAGCTCCCTGATCAGAGAAGCCCCGTGAAAGCTCTGTGTGGGGACGACTGATGTGCCCGATTGGCGCCCCGGCTTCCTTTTCTGGGATGCGGTGAGGAAGGCCAAGGAAACAAGAACCACGGAGGAGACCATCTGACTGCTGATTTGACTGCCTCCCACCCTAACCCTGGGCTGGGAGATGCTGTCGCCTGAAGGAAAGCGGACAGCACCCACTCTTCCTACAGAGGAAAAACACTCACAGCCTTGGGAGAGGGGAAAGGGCCACTTACCCAGCACTGCCGGGAGGCTGGCCTCCTTTCATCTTTCTGGGCTCATATGAGGGCATCCCTGGTGGGGGAGGGCAGAAGGGAAAGAAGCTTCAGAGAGAAGGACTCAGATTCAACCCAGGCAGGAAAGGATCCATGGCCACACGCAAATGTCAGACAGACTCAGATTTGAATATCAGCAGAGAAAAGAGGTTATTATGGCAGATAAAACATTTAAAAATTGTAAATAGATGCTAGGAACTCTGGTGCTCCTGCTGAGTCGCTCAAGTCACGTCTGACTCTTTGTGACCTCCGTGGACTGTAGCCCTCCAGGCTCCTCTGTCCTTGGGATTCTCCATGCAACATGCTGGAGGGGGTTGCCATGCCCTGCTCCAGGAGATCATCCCGACCCAGGATCGAACTCCCGTCTCCTGTGTCTCCTACACTGCAGGCGGATCCTTTACCACTGAGCCATGGGGGAAGCCCCTATGAACTCTGTATGCCAGTAAAACTGAAAATTTCAGTGGATGGTCTATAGAATGAAAAGAGTATAAATTACCAAAAATGACCCAAGAAAAAAGTAGAATACCCCAATGGAACTATAACTGTTAAAGGAATTGAATCCATAGTCAAAAAAATCTAGCCACATAAAAAGCACTAGGCCTAGATTGTTTTAAAGACCATTTTTAGCAAAACCTCCAAGGAGCAAACCCTCCAGAGAATGGAAATAGTTTCCCATCATCTTTATCTGCATATCTGAGGTTGTTGATATTTCTCCCAGCCATCTCGATTCCAGATTGTGATTCATCCAGCTGGGCATTTCACATGTTCTCTGCATAGAAGTTAAATAAGCAGGGTGACAATATACAGCCTTTACGTACTCCTTTCCCTATTTGGAACCAGTCCATTGTTCCATGTCCAGTTCTAACTATTGTTTCTTGACCTGCATACAGATTTCTCAGGAGGCAGGTAAAGTGGTCTGGTATTCTCATTTCTTCAAGAATTTTCCACAGTTCGTTGTGATTCACTCAAAACCTTTAGTAGAGTCAATGAAAACAGAAGTAGATGTTTTTCTGGAATTCTCTTGCTTTCTCTGTGATCCAGGGAACGTTGGCAATTTGATCTCTGCTCCTCTGCCTTTTCTAAACCCCACTTTTAAATCTGGAAGTTCTCAGTTCACATACTGCTGAAGCCTAGCTTGAAGGATTTTTGAGCATAACCTTACTAATATACGAAATGAGCTCAACTGTACAGTTGTTTGAGCATTCTTTGGCATTGCCTTTCTTTGGGATTGGAATGAAAACACCTTTTCCAGTCCTGTGGCCACCGGTGAGTTTTCCAAATTTGCTGGCATACTGAGTACAGCACTTTACCAGCATTATCTTCTAGGATTTGAAACAGCTTAGCTGGAATTCCATCACCTCCACTAGCATTGTTCGTAGTAATGCTTTCTAAGCCCCATTTGACTCCACATTCCAGGATGTCTGGCTCTAGGTGAGTGGTCACATCATTATGGTTATCTGGGTCATTAAGATCTTTTTGTATAGTTCTCCCGTGTATTCCTGTGTATTCTTCTTGATATCTTATGCTTCTGTTAGGTCCTTACCATTTGTCCTTCATCGTGCCCATCCTTACATGAAATATTCCCTTGATACCACCAATTTTCTTGATGAAATCTCTGGTTTTTCCCATTCTATTGTTTTCCTCTATCTCTTTTCATTGTTCATTGAAGAAAGCCTTCTTATCTCTCCTTGCTGTTCTCTGGAACTCTGCATTCAATTGGGTATATCTTTCCCTTTCTCTCTTGTTTTTCGCTCCTCTTCTTTCCTTAGCTGTTTGTAAGACCTCATCAGACAACCACTCTGCCTTCTTGCATTTCCTTTTCTTGGGGATGCTTTTGGTCACCGCCTCCTGCACAATGTTATGAACCTCCATCCATAGTTCTTCAGGCACTCTATCAGATCTATTCCCTTGAATCTATTTGTCACTTCCACTGTATAATCACGAGGGATTGATTTAGGTCATACCTGAATGGCCTCATGGCTTTCTCTACTTTCTTCAAATTAAGCCTGAATTTTGCAATAAGGAGCTGATGATCTGAGCCACCGTCAGCTCCCGGTGTTGTTTTTGCTGACTGAATAGAGCTTCTCCCTCCTCCCTGTACATGTGTGCTAAGTCCCTTCAGTCGTGTGTGATTCTTTTTGACACTATGGATTGCAGCCTGCCAGGCTCCTCTATCCATGGGATTCTCCAGGCAAGAATACTGGAGTGGGTACCTATTCTTTTCTCCAGGGGATCTTTCCGACCCAGGGATCAAAGCCAGATCTCCTGAATTGCAGGTAGATTGCTTACCATCTGAGCCACCAGGGAAACCCATTCCAGCCTGGCCCGTTTCCCTGGGAAAGGGAGGTGTAGTTGTTGTAACCACCTCTAGGGGTCAGGCTTCAGCACCTTTCACTTCATCAGCTCAGTATTTGAGGGTAGGACTGGGTGTGGGAGGAGCAAGAGGATTCTTCCAGGACCTAGGCGTCTGGCCTTTGCACTCCCACCCTTTCCTTCCCTGCCCCAATCTGATGCTTCCCATGGAGACCTCTGTCCCCTCTTGTGGGAAGGAGATGTCTTCAGGTCTCCCAGCAGTGGATTTGAATTAGGGCAGAGCAGGGCACCCTGGTCGGTAGGGCCCGACACTGAGCAAGCCAGAGGATGTCTCATCCCTCTACCCAGAAGGTTCAAGTTCCCACTGGTCCACAGACAGGCTGCCTTAGCAGAGCACAGGTTCTGGCTAAAGGAGCTCCCTCCATGCCTGTCCAACGGGACCGAGGCCAGTGGTCTAAGCCACAGATGGGGAGAGGTCTTTAAAATTCACACACACCACCAAGGGATAGAGAATAGGTTAGATGGCAGGTTAAAACACACATGGACACAATAAGGGAATAGATAACAGGGTAACATACAGACGCGAAAAGGACAGGATAACAGGCTGATAGACACACCAACCACAAAGGAATGGGTAATAGGTTTAGGCTAACATGCAATGGCACCCCACTCTAGTACTTTTGCCTAGAAAATCCCATGGACAGAGGAGCCTGGTAGGCTGCCTTCTATGGGGTTGCTAGAGTCGGACACGACTGAGCAACTTCACTTTCACTTTTCACTTTCATGCACTGGAGAAGGAAATGGCAACCCACTCCAGTGTTCTTGCCTGGAGAATCCCAGGGACGGGGGAGCCTGGTGGGCTGCCGTCTATGGGGTCCCACAGAGTCGGACACAACTAAAGCGACGCAGCAGCAGCAGCAGCAACGTGCACACACCAGTCAGGAAGGACTTGGGGAAAGTGGACAAAGGATATGAATAAGCAGTAAACGGCGGAGCAAACCCAGATGTGTCAATGTATTGATGGACGACATTGAGCAGCTGCACACAAATCCACGGGTCGGGGGGCCTCTCCTGCATCCTGTGGAGCTGAAGGAGTGCTCATGCTTGCCCCAGCAATTTCACTAAAGGTGTGAACCTCGAAGGGGGCAAGAAAGGTCCCTGGGATCATTTGGAAATTTGAAGGTGCTTGTCAGAACGACAGAGGGAGGGAAGCCTTCAGTTGGCAGGGCCCAGGGGTATTTAATACCCTGGAACCAGCATGAGCAATTGTCCCATTGTTGTTTAGTTGCTAAGCTGTGTCCCATTCTCTTGCGACTCCACGGACTGTAGCCCGCCAGGCTCCTCTGTTCATGGGATTTCCAAGGCCAGATTACTAGAGTGGGTTGTCATTCCCTTCTCCAGGGGCTCTTCCCGACCCAGGGATTGAACCATGTCTCCTGCATTGAAGGCAGATACTTTATGGCTGAGCCACCAGGGAAACCCCAATCGTCCCATGGTTTTACCCAGAAACACAGTATTCGTGGGACTTCCCTGGTGATCCAGCGACTAGGACTCCGGGCTTTCACTGAAGGAGGCTCAGGTTCAATCCCTGGTCAGGAAACTAAAGATCCTGCATGCCACTCACTGCTAAGCCAGAATTAAATAAAATTAAATTTTTTTAAATTAAATTAAATTTAAAAAGAGAAAGAGGTCAGTGGTTGCCGGGAGTTGGGGCACAGTGGGGAAGAGCAATGAATAGGCAGAGCCCAGAGGATTTTTAGGGCAATGAAAATATTCCATATTTAAGATGCTATGATGACAAATACATATCATTTTATATTTGTCAAAACTCAACACCAAGAGTGAATTATATTGTAAACTATGGACTTCAGGTGGTAATGATGCATCAGTATAGGTTCATCAGTTACAAGAAATGTACCATCTGAGGTGGTGGGATGCTGATGGTGGAAGAAGCTGTTTATGTCGGGCTGGGGAGGACGTGGGAACTCTCTATACTTTTAGTCAATTTTGCTGTGAACCTAAAACTGCTAGAAAAAAAAAGCCTATGTTTAAAAAAATAATAAAGGGTTTAATTTTCCGAGTTGAATACAAGGGAAGACACTTCCCTTCCTTTCTTTTCCAGAATTCCTTTCTCTTTTCCTCATGTATATGCATCAGTTTGATGGCTAAATAAGCCTCTTGCCAGCCTAACACTCCGAAGGTTTTTCCTCTAGCAGCTGGGAGCTATCTCTTTGAAACAATAACATCCCACCTCCCAGGTTCCTGGGAGGAGAAGGGCTTAACTTCAGCCATCACCTTACTCTGAGTTGCAAAGCCTATCTCTGGGCATACAGAGAAAATTAGCAATTTTACCTTGAGCACATGTATACATACGTAATGAGAAAGTCTGCCTGACAGTATGAAGGCTGAGATGTCCCTGTCTTTGAAGTCACTGCTGCAGATTGCCTGGGAGGCATCCCTTTTTGGTTTAATGTCAATAATATGACTATTCTTTCTCTTTAACCTATATGGACAGGCTTTCTGGGTTGGGAGAACTTGCTTTTAATTATATTCCGCAACAGGGCCCGTGTCCAAAGGCAAATGCTAGAATGTTTGGCCAGTGTGGATGCCTGAGGGGGGCAAGGGTCAGGCCTGGGCCCCCTGGGAGGCCTGACCCTTGGATGCAAGGTGACATTCGGGTTGTAGTGTATGTACTATACTGCCTGGATGGACATGAGTTTGAGTAAACTCCAGGAGTTGGTGATAGACAGGGGGGCCTGGCGTGCTGCAGTCCATGGACATGACTGAGCGACTGAACTGAACTGAACTCTATCCATCTATTTATCTATATCTGTATAGTCAAGACTATGGTTTTTCCAGTGGTCATGTAAGGATGTGAGAGTTGGACTGTGAAGAAAGCTGAGCGCCGAAGAATTGATGCTTTTGAACTGTGGTGTTGGAGAAGACTCTTGAGAGTCCCTTGGACTGCAAGGAGATCCAACCAGATCAGTCCTGGGATTTCTTTGAAAGGACTGCTGCTAAAGCTGAAACTCCAATACTTTGGCTACCTCATGCAAAGAGTTGACTCATTGGAAAAGACTCTGATGCTGGGAGGGATTGGGGGCAGGAGAAGGGGAGGACAGAGGATAAGATGGCTAGATGGCATCACCAACTCAATGGACATGAGTTTGGGTGAACTCCGGGAGTTGGTGATGGACAGGGAGGCCTGGTGTGCTGCGATTCATGGGGTCGCAACGAGTCGGACACGACTGAGCGACTGAACTGAACTGAACTGAACTACACGTGACAGCCTCCCAGAGCAGGGGCAGGGCCCCCGAACCCCAGAGTCCATGACCTTTTTCCTGAACATCAAGTGTCTCGTCCGTGAGATGGTGATAACACCTGCCGTCTCGAGAACAGCTCAGACTGCTCCTACACCTGCTCCTCGCTGCCCTGGGAAGCCCGCCGAGGTCCCCCTGCTCCAAATGACGTCTCTTTCCTTCACACTCCCGTGGGCCCCTCGCCCCAGCTGACCACCCTGCGTTGTTTCCTGTGCTCACATCTCATCTCTCAGAAATGTGAGGGCTGCACGTCTTGTGGCCGCAGTGTTGACTCTGCACTCTGCAAACCATCTCTGAGCCTCTCTCATGTGCCAAGAACGTCTATGCCATAGAAAGCCCCATGCCAAGGCGGGGCTGCGTATTCCTGTAAACCATCCTTGCCATCTGGGGCGGTCTGGGTGCCGAGCCCTGCGGCCCATCGGCAAGGGCGGGGGGGTTCAAGTTGGGGCAGGTGACACTTCGACAGATTGAGGGTGAGCATTGACTGGGGCTGGGAGAGGACAGGATTCCGGGAGCAAGACAAAAGAAGTAGAGGCTTCAGGACCACCGCCAGACATGGAGACGTGTGTGTGTGTTTTGGGAGGTGGGGGACAGACCAGGGTGCTGCTGGACCAGAAAGGATACGGTGGGGCTGGGAACTAAGACCACAGTGTAAAGGAGCAGGACCCTAAGGGGCCTTCCGGGGACAGACCTCCTCCTCCTCCCATGCCCCCTACCTGCCTCTTGTTTATAGAAAAGCTGTTGTCTCCCAGGCCTCGGCTGAGTCACAAAAGCCTGGCTCAAGAATTCATGATTGGGGGATTTACCTGGTGGTCCAGTGGCTAAGAAGTCGCCTTCCAATGCAGGGGACGCAGGTTCAATCCCTGGTCAGGGAGCTAAGAGCCCACATGCCCAACCAGAAAAGGCCTATGGATACAGCTGAAGATCCAGCACAGTCGAAAATAAATAAATTAACTTTAACTAAGACTCTGATACTGGGAAAGACTGAGGGCAGGAGGAGAAGGGGGCCACAGAGGACGAGCTGGTTGGATGGCATTACTGATTCAGTGGACACAAGTTTGCGCAAACTCCGGGAGATAGTTAAGGACAAGGAATCCTGGCATGCTGCGGTTCATGGGGTCTCAAAGAGTCAGATACAACTTAGTGAGTGAACAACAAATTAGTTAACAACAACAAAAAAAGAATTCGTGACTGGAAGGATGTGAACATGTAGTGATAAAAATGGATAGTAGTTGGGCCAGGAGAACTGGTAAGAACGTGAACAGTGCATCAGCCATACGGCAGTCACAGAATCTTTAGTTCCTCCCTGAAGTGCCTAGGTAACAGTGTCTGTGCACCTGTCCTGAGTTGTTTTACAGATGCTAAAATCCCCATCAAGTGAAAGAAGTTAACTACTTGATGACCGTGAGCACTGTAGCCCCCGGACCTACTGGAGCCTGAGGACTGATCATGTTAACCCATGACACTGGCCCGTCAACCAATCAGAGACTTGTCCCAGAGCTGGTCAGCGCACATCTTGCGACTCTCCTCACCTTGCTTTAAAAACACCTGAAACCCACCAGGGTGTTGCAGCCTTTTGAGCATGAGTCCCCTGGTTCTCCTTTGCAAGAAACCTTTCTCTGTGCTAACTCCAGCCCTGGGTTCGTGTGGCCTCACTGTGGGTGAGGTGCACCAGTTTGGGTTGGACAAGAGAAGAGGGCAGGTGGTGGGCACGGGCTGTCATCTCTGCCCTCTGGAGCCCGGGGTCCATCCTTCACCCAGAGAATGACGCAGTAACAGGGTGAGCCCGGGTCCGGGTGGGAGAGGGGAGTGGCCGCCGTCTGGGAAGGCTCAGGGCTTGGTGAGGAGGAGGGGAGCCTGGAGACCCCCGCCCCAGGGCAGGGGTGGGGCAGCGGGGGGCGTGTGGTCCTGACTCAGCAGGGCCAGCGGGCAGGCTGAGCCCGAGAGAAAGAGTCGGCCTCGGGGGGCGAGCCTAGCCGGGCCGGTGACCCTCGTGAGCACCGGGGAGACCCCCCAGACGGGGGCGTGGCGAGTCCTCCGGCCGGGCGGCCCCTCGCGGGCTTAGCACGCCCGACAGCACTAACCAGCCGGCCCAGCAAATCTTTTGTCGGGGCGGCGCTGAGCCAGCAGGGCGCCGCCCGCTATATCTGGGGCCCCCCGCGGGCCGCCACTCCAGGCGGCCCAGGTGCACCATGGCGCAGCGCTCGGGGAAGGTGAGTGCCGGCGGCAACCGCAGGGCCCCGCTGCGGGGCCCAGAATCCCCTTCCGTGGCTCTTGGTGCTCAGGCTGGGGGCTAGGGGCTAGGGGCTAGGGGCTAGGGGCAAGGGTGGCAAATTGCTGCTTGGTGCCCTTTGCATCTGACAACCTGGGGGTAGCCTGGCCCTGGCTGAGCACCTCTGTGATGTGGGAGTTAGGAAGTACCCCCAACACTCCCTCCAGCCCCTGCAGCAAGTGCTGGCTCTGGGGCTCCAACCCCCACCCCCAGCCAGGAGCAGGCAGAGTGGTGAGCTGTGAGGGGTGCCTGGGTTGTGGTGGGGGACCCCTGCCTTGCCTTGCAGGCCCTGGGCCCCGCTTCTTTCCCTGAGGCTGTTCTAATGTGGCTGCTCCTTCCTCAAAATCCACCCAGGGGCACTTGGGACTAGTTCTCTGCACAACTGTTCACATCTGAGGGGGCCTCTGAATTCTGTGGGTAACCAGTTGTCCTTGAATATCTGGGGGTGAGGAGAGCCCTCAAACAGACTTGTGCAGGAAGGAGGGTAAATTTGGACCTCTCTGCTCTTCTCTAGCTCCCTGTCTTTTGGACCCCAGGGGCTACATTCAAGGCTACTGAGTGAGAGTATTACTGCATCTGTCTGCACCGGCTAGGTTATGCCTCAGTAACAAACAGCCCCAAGAGCTCCCCTCCACCACAGTCCACGCACCCTCTGTGCTGCAGAGCGACACCCTGACAGCAGCAGAGGCAGAGAGGAGAAATGAGAAGTTTTCAGAGCTTCTGAGTCCACGCACATCCCTCTGGCCTCACTTAACTCCGAGGGGCCCAGGGAGGCAGTCGTACCATCAGTAACAGCTCACATACAGGACGACCACAGTCCCTGGGCCCAGGTAGCATTACTTTGCCGGCCCCTTCTAGGAGCCCAAAGTATTAGTCGCTCAGTCGTGTCCAGCTCTTTGTGACCCCATGGACTGTAGCCCACCAGGCTCCTCTGTCCGTGGGATTCTCCAGGCAAGAATATTGGAGTGGATAGCCATTCCCTTCTTCAGGGGATCTTCCCAACCCAGAGATCAAACCCAGGTCTTCTGCATTGCAGAGGCAGACTCTTTACCACTTGAGTCACCAGGGAAGCCCCTGAAGAGTTATTGAATGGTCGGAATGTTAGGTTTCTCTGCAGAAAGTGAGTTTGAGGTTGATATGGTTCAGTTTGCTTTTGTTTTTTTATTGAAATACAATTGACTGACAAGATTGGCTTAGTTTCCGGTGTATAATGTAGTGACTGGATATTTTTATCCCTTACCAGATGATCACTACAATAGGTCTGGTTACCATCTGGTTCAAGTGGTCAGTGTGAGGACACCCTTCAGTGCTACATCACCATGGAGCACGGTGTCTGAACTGCCCGCCGGGCTAGAAAAGCCCCAGATCTAACACATGCATGTCGCCCGGAGGAGTGGCCCAGGGCACAAAGGGATGGGGCTACACTGAAAAAACCTGCTCTTGAGCCGTTAATCCTGCGCCGGGCCCTGACGTGGCTCTGTTGGATTCAGTCTGTCCGGTGAAGCAGACGGATCCCAGAAACCTGATTTTCTGAAAACTGAGTATTTGGTGGTAATGGAGAGTCCTGAGTGAAGTGTTTTCTTTTGGAAGCATTTCTTTGGATGTTGTGTTTTAACGATGAACAAAAATTGAGTTTAAAAACTGCAGTGCAGTTTGAAAAGAGCCTGTTTTCACAGGGGCCCCTGGACAAAGGGGAAGTGGCTGTCTCCTCGGATTTTCTGAGATTTGTCTGCTCAACCATGGGCCCCCGGGGTGGGGATGGTCGGGCACTGCGGCTGACCTCAACCTGCCGTCCATGCGTTCTTTCACCTGATCAAGAGACAGGGTTGAGGACCTAGTGTATGCAGCAGGTCTGGGCCTGGGGACTCAGGGTTCAGTGGGGGTGTTGGGCCCCTTGTGTCCATTCCCAGAACTGAAAGGAGAGGCGCACCCAACCCTGTGCCCTCTCACCTGGCTCTTCTAGATCACACTCTACGAGGGCAAGCACTTCACGGGCAGGAAGCTGGAGGTCTTCGGGGACTGTGACAACTTCCAGGATCGAGGCTTCATGAACCGGGTGAACTCGGTCCGCGTGGAGAGTGGGGCCTGGGTCTGCTTCGACCACCCCGACTTCCGGGGCCAGCAGTTCATCCTGGAGCACGGTGACTACCCCGACTTCTACCGCTGGAACGGCCACAACGACCACATGGGCTCCTGTCGGCCCGTGAGGATGGTAAGTGGGCCAGGGTCCTCCATCTGGCCGGCGTGGGGCTGGGGGGCTTCCTGCTGGAGTGATCCAGGGCTTGAGTGATCCTGCTCAAGACGTGTAACAGGTATTGGGAGGTGGGTGACCCTCCCAGCTTTAGGAATGGGTGAGACCATGGGGTCTTTAAGACGGCGAGATGTCCCCACACAGACCTAGCCACTCCCATGCGTGGGGACCAAATCGGAGAGCCCCTGGGAGTTTTCATGATCGGGTTTTCAGCAGTGCATCAGTTTCGATTTCTAATGCCAAAATCTTGCTGAATTTTCCACTTAAGATGCTATTGGAAACATTAGAAGTTTGGATTTGCAACCAGATGGGGGAAGCATTCAGCTAAAGTAAGGCTCATGTGGGCCTGGTGTGTCCACCAGGCAGGTCACCTTGTAATGCTTTTCAGGAGCCTTCGATGGAGTGGCCAGTGGAAGAAGTTTGGGTATCCTTGGCCAGGCAGCAGGAACTAGGGGACAGGACCCAGTAGACGGCTGCCATTTCACAGGGTGGACGACGAGGGGTTTCACTCCTCCTCGGCGGAGGACTGAGTGTGTCTGGTTGCTCCTAGCGTGGGGTTTGAGGACTGGGCATTCCCATGCCTTGGGAGTCGCCCAAGTTCAAGTCCTAACCGGTCTGTTGTGAGCTCTGGATGCTAGGGCAGGACACAGCTGGTTCTGAGGAGCCAGGCGAGCAGCTCATGGGGCATCTCAGGCCTTGTGTCTGCAGGAGCGCCTCCCGGACGAGCATCTGAGGACCCCAAGGGAGGGGCCTCCTGAATGGAAACCCCTCAACCTCTCTTTTTTTCCACACGGGCTGCAAACCCAGCTGGGCTTCAGCCTCTCAGATTGTAAGAATGCTTTCTTAGGCTTCCCATCAGGTCACGGACATTTGGAAAAAAGGAATTGCCATGGCTGGCCCTGGGTCTTGCATAATGCTATTTGTATGAAAACTATCCCGGGTATCTTTTGAATGCTGTTCTCATAAAGAGCTGTCTTTGGGGCCAGCTCTGGCATAGACCCAGCCCCCGCCGGCGCCAGAGCCCAAGGGGAGCTGGCCCGCCTCGGGCTTTTGGAAATACAGGGGACTCTTAAGAGTGTATGTCCTTGGCCTAGTGAGCCAGCAGGGATCTCAGCAAATGAGATCTCTTATTTGTTTTAGATTTTTGGCTCCACGTTTTAATAAAAGGTTCTGTTACAGTTTGTAAAATATTATCCTTTAAAAGCTGCCTGTGGCCTGCAGCCCGGGGCGGGGTTGCTGGGGCGGGGCCGGGGGTGGGGGTGATGGGCACAGGAATGCCGTGGTATGTCTGGGCAGGAGGAAGCCCAGTGCCCCAGGCCGGTTCCAGGGGGGCCGCTGTTCCAGGCGGGCTGGCCCTCTCTGGATCCTGGGTTCTTTAGTTAAAGAAAGAGGAGAGTAGACTGATTTGAGACCCTGAATCTTTTTAAATAAATAGATGGCTTTCATCCAAACAAATCTTATCTGCAAGTTCTAGGCTGAGGGGCGGGTGTTGGCCTGGGGGGCACTCACTAGCTCTTCAGCCCAGGAGCTCTTGCGTGCCCCCAGGGCCCTGGGGGAGTTTCTGCTCCCACCCACGCGTCCTTCTGTGGGCACTCCTTCACTTTCTTTCCTTCCTCACTCTCGGTGGGGGCCCACAGCACGGGGAACACTTCCGCTTAGAAATCTTCGAGGGCTGCAACTTCACGGGCCAGTGCCTGGAGTTCGAGGAAGACTGTCCCTTCCTTCAGAGTCGGGGCTGGACCAAGAACTGTGTCAACGCCATCAAGGCGTACGGGGACGGAGCGTGAGTAGAACCCACCTGGCTTCTTCCCATGGGTCCCTGCCTGCCAGGGTGGGTCAGACCCCCAGCAGAGGGGCAGCCTGTCCCCTGCCCTGAGACCGTTTCCTTCCCTTCCCCAGCCGCCACCCTGGCCCAGGAAGGCCAGAGGGAGGGGACGCAGGGCTCCAGAGGGCCCCCGCCCACCCCCTGCAAAGGGCAGGGGGCCCTTTGCAGAGAGTCACTCTCTAGGATTGGGCTGGGCTATGGTTTGCTTGAGCCAGGGGAAGGCTGCTCTGGGCAGGGTGGCCCTGCCCACTTGCCCACCCCTCACTGACCCTGCATTGGACCTCTCTCCTACCAAGCACCCAGCCCCCTTAGGCGGGCCTCCCCGGGGAGAGGTACCTCACGGTGGTTCACTTCTGGTGGACCGCGTGGCTGAGTGAGTTTTCCCTGTATGCCCTGTTCCTTCCACCAGCTGAGGAAGTCTCTGCGCCCACTATACACGCCCATCGGGCCAAGTTTCACAGCCCCCGCTCGCACCCAAGCTGGCCATCTCCTCCCATCTACCTGGCTGGGTGGACAGTGTGTCCCCATTTTACAGAGGAGCAAGCTGAGGCCCAGAAAGTTATCCCTACCCTGCAGTGAGTGGCCCTGCTCGACGAAAGCCAGGCCTTTGGCTCCAAGTCAGACTGTCCCTGCTCTGGAGCTGGGAGTCACCCCAGACCTCAGCTCCAGCCCCCAGAAGAGCCCCAAAACATGGGTGCCAGGAGCCCAGCTCTTGTTACAGCGTCTATGGGATCCTTTAAGGCATGGGGTCAGGGTGCCAGGGGTGGTCATGCCAGGAACTGAAGAAAGACGCTCCCCACCTTTCCTGGCATGGCTGATGTTGGCTGCTGGGCCCTGGGTCCTGACCCAAAGGTCTTTCAGAAATTCCAGGTTTGCCCCAAGCTGATGGTACCTGGGGATCTGGGGGAGAATTCCAAAACAACCATTTGCTGGCTAAATTGTGTCTTGTGAGGCCAGAGCTGTACTTTTGGGTAAGAAGATGTCCTGAGTCCTGAGGCCCAGCCTCCACTCACCCCCGGGGGTCCCAGGGGCTTGTTTAGAAAAGAAGGCAGGGAGGTAGGAGCTAAGATTTGACTACAGGGACTTCAGGCCCCACTTTTCCTAAGAGGAGATGAGGCTCAGAGGGGTGAGGGGGTCACTGGAGGCTGCCCATGGTGGATGCTACCTCTGGACCTGGGCTCTGCTCACTCCCCATGGAGCCTTCATCCTTTGCCTCCTGTGACTTCAATTTGAAAAAGACATATGTAAGCCCGTGGCCAAGACAAGCTGCCTGATGACGCCCCAGGATGTGTAGTCTGGGTGGGAGGGGTGTGGGGTGGAGGCTGTGGGTTGGGGGCGGGGGTGTGGGGCTGTGAGGCCAGAATCTGGTCAGCCCAGGCCCCTGACCCCTGCCCCCCTCTTCCGCCGCCCTCCACCCAGGTGGGTTCTCTACGAGGAGCCCAACTACCGGGGCCGCATGTACCTGGTGGAGAGGGGCGACTTCCGCAGCTTCTCCGACTGGGAGGCCCCCAGCGCGCGCGTCCAGTCCCTCCGCCGAGTGGCCAACTTCTTCTAACCACCTGCCCAGCCGCCCACCAAGGTCTGGCAGCGACCAGGAGCCCCACCCCCCGAGGAGAGGGCCAGTCCCCTCTGCCCACCCCGGGACCTTGGGGAATAAACGTCCTAAAAGCCCAGCGCTGAGTGACTTCGCTGCCCTTTGTGACCAAGGGACTGTGTCGGGGTAGGTGGGGGTGGGGGTGGGGGTGGGGGGTGGGGCGCCCCAGGCCCTGGAAGGACCGACCAGGAAGGGTGGAGGGGGACGCCCTGAGGCACCCGCTGGGAGAACATCAGGGCCGGAGGGAACCTGCAGGTCGTGGAGTCCAACCCTTTCGTTTCACGTGTGAAAAGCCAATGACGCACATGAGAAGGCACCACCTTGGACCTAGGACGGGCCGAGGTGTCTCCTCTACCGGAAATGCCGCCCCGGCCAGCTAGAGGAGAAGGGGAGGGGGGTCGTGATGGGGGAGGGTATGATGCGGTGGGGCAAGGATGGAGGGTGTGATGGGGCTGGGGGAGGGGACTATGCCAAGTGGCATGGTCTGGTCCACTCCACCACCAAAGCCTGACCAGGGTCCCTGAGTTGGCATCTCGGGAGAATCTCATAGGGGAGAACCTTCTAAAAGGATGGGCTTGACCACAGGGCACATCACCCCTTACAGCCTGTAAGGAGAGAGAAATTGAAGGGCCTGGAAGAAGCAGGGATTGTTGCCTGATCAGGTGGGCTCTGAGGAGAGTCGGGGGAGGAGCCTTCAGGGCTGAAAGGGGGGGGGGATTCCCCAACTCTCACAGTGCTGCTCAACCCAGGACCCCTACTCTCTTCACCCCAGGGAGAATTCACAGAGTTTCTCTGTACCGTGGGCCCTCTCCAGGGCAGTGGGCCCACCTTGGTGGGCTGGGCTTGGGCTTGATGAGAGGGACATTCATACACACACATCCCCTCCCCAGAGGACAGGGAAGGAGGAACCTGGCCTGGGACGGAGTGGGGTTTCCAGGAATAAGAGACCACCATGGCTTCCCTGCTGCCTGAGAGGTAAAGACTCCACCTGCCAATGCAGGAGACACAGGTTCCGTCCCAGATGCGGGAAGATCCCACACTCCTTGGAGCAACAAAGCTCTGCTAAGCACCACAGCTATTGAGCCTGTGTGTTAAAGCCTGGGAGCCAAAGCTGCTGAGCCCCTGTGCCGAAACGGCTGAAGCCCGAGCTCCACAGCAAGAGAAGCTACAGCAATGAGAAGGCCCCACACCGCAACCAGAGAAAGCCCGTGTGCAGCGACAGAAAGCCCAGCACAGCCAAAAATAAATCAATCAACTGTAAAAAAAGAAGCTCCTGACCCCTCCCAGCCCACACTTCAGTGTCCACCCTACCCCCATACCCCCCCCCCCGACTCAGTGAGACAAGTAAGCTGCTGGACCCTGGGAGTGACCCAGGTAATGTGCCTCCTGCCCACGGCCGACCGCCAGCGTCCTGAGCTCTCTCCATCTACACTAAGGACTTGAAGAAACTACCATGAAACTCACCGCAAACCAGTGCAAGACCCTGAGCCCACAATGCCTCGCCTCCTGTGAGTTAAGAAGAGGGTTTGCCCCAAGCCATGCTCTTGTTCTCTGCTGGTTTGCTCGGAGATGCTGTCTCTCTGGATGAGCTCAGCCATGCTTGTCTCCAGGTGTGGGAGGCCCTGCCTGAAGCCAGGCCCCTGTGCCTGCTCAACTGGTCTTTCCTGCAACTGTCTGACCCTCAGAGTTCCATGTCAGGCCTGGGAGAGGAGGGGTCAGCAGTCCAGCTGGCCCCCAGCCTGCAGGACCTCACACCCCTTTCCCCAATGTTGATGATGCTTCCACTGAAGTTTTTATCTTATGCACTGACTTGACGCCAGGCTCTCTAAGAGTAGAATCTGTGTCATTTTACTTATGTACGAAAGCGAACTCGCTCAGTCGTGTCTGACTCTTTGTGACCCCTATGGACTGTAGCATACGAGGTTCCTCCATCCATGGAATTTTCCAGGCAAGAGTGCTGGAATGGGTTGCTGTTTCCTTCTACAGGGGATCTTCCTGACCCAGGGTTTGAATCTGGGTCTCCATCATTGCAAGCAGACGATTTTACTGTCTGAGCCACCAGGGACGCTTACATACAATAACACCGTTATTGTGATAAGCTTATTATCGCCACTGCAAAGGAGAGCTAGACACAGACAAGTTAGGCAACTTGCCCAAGGTCACACAGCAGTCAGGGTTCAAACTGGGCCTGGCTGATACCTTCGCTCCCCATCACGCCACTAGACTGCACACACATTTGCATATGTGGGTGTATCTCACAAGAGTTAAGGTAACAGCAGTCCACCTGGCAGCAATCATACACGCAGAACCATAGTTCCTGTGTCACCTCATTCAAACTCCCAGTGACCCGTGAGGGAAGGATTCAGGGAGAAGCAGGGCCTGGTGCAAACTGGGAGCAAAGCCTGTCAGTAGGTGCGGGGCTGGGATAATGGAGACTGCTCTCCACAGCTCCGGAGGCCAGAAGTCCAGGATCAGGGCGCAGGCTCCTCCGGCTTGCAGGTGGCTGTCTTCTCCCTGTGTCCTCACCTGGCCTTTTCTCTGTGTTGCCTGTGTCCAAATCTCTTCTTAGAAGGACACCGGTCATATCGGATTAGAGTCCAACCTAACAACCTCATTTTCACATAATCACCTCTTTAAAGACCCTGTATCTCCAAATGCAGTCACATTCTGAGGTTCTAGGGCTTCCCATGTGGGGCGAGTGGTAAAGAACCCACCTGCCAATGCGGGACACCTAAGAGACTCGGCTTTGATCCCCGGGTGGGGAAGATCCCCTGCAGGAGGGCCTGGCAACCCACTCAAGCATTCTGTTCTGGATAATCCCAGGCACAGAGGGGCCTAGCAGTCTACAGTCCATGGGGTCGCAGAGTTAGACACAGGAGAAGCTACTTAGCACATACGCACATCTGAGGTTCCCACATGAATTTGGGAGAGACACATGGCAGCCCGTAACACAAACCAAATAGCCTCTCTGGACCTCAGTCTCCTGCTCTATGATAGGAGCTTGGTCATGTCTGTTGTTCTAGCTGTAAGGTTGGGTGTGTGCTCAGTCAATTGTGTCCTACTCTGCAACCCCATGGACCGTAGCCCACCAGGCTCCTCTGTCCATGGGATTCCACAGGCAAGAATACTGGAATGGGTTGCTATTTGCTCCTCCAGGGGATCTTCCCGACCCAGGGGTGGAACTGCTGTCTCCTGCATCTGCTTGCATTGGCAGGCAGATTCTTTACCACCGAAACACCTAGCTGGAATAGCCCTGTTCCAGCTATTTACACAGCTGTAAAAGCCAAATAAGTAACTCTGAGAAGGTGCCATATGAATACTGGTAAGGGACACACTCAAGGTCACCCAGGACCCCGGCAGAGCAAGGGTTAAGGGCCAGCTTGGGGTCTCCACCCTGATTTTCTCTCGGTCCCTTGCTAGGCTGTGTCCTGGACAAGTCATTGCCCCGTGCCTCAGTTTCTCCAGCTGTACCGTGGGAATAATTGCTTCCTAGGGAGTTAAGGGAGACTCGCCCATGGCTGAGGAGCTCTGTCCAGTCTGGGGACCCTGGGGAGGGGCCAGGCCTCGAAGCCCTCAGAGTTCCAGAGGTTTCTCTGAACTCATCCTGCTCCCCAGCACCTCATTAACTGGTGATTTCGGGCCTCAGTGATAGGCCTGTGCTCCTGGGTGACCTCCCTTTCCCCTGGCCCTCTGCTGCCTAACGTGCCCGCCAATCTGCTTCTCAATCTCAGGAAGAAAAACAGGATTCCCAGCAAAATGCTTGTGGGCAGAACTGTAATTTGTCTGAAGTCAAGCCAGGGGGCCGGTGGACTGAGGGCCAGCGCCTTCTGAAGAGAGTCACACATGCTTCACATTCTTGCGTCTCCACTCTGTGGCTTGGAGAGCAGGGCTCTCACCCGGCCGTCCCCCGTCCTCAGCCCTCTGACCCCCCGCAAGCCCCCTGACCACCAGGAACCGCATGTGCTGTGTATCAGGCCTGTCTGACCCCTGGAAAACATCCCCTTTGAAATCCCCACGGATGCTCCTACCTTCTCCCCACCGTCCCCTCCCCATCCCTGCTGCTGCCCACCCTACTCCCCACCCTCCCCGCTGCTGCCCCCACCCCCATCTGGTACCAGGATCCTCTGCACCCCTGGAGACCACCCCCTCCGCCGTGTTCCCTGAGACCTCCTCCCGTCTCCACCACCTGCTGCTGCTAAGTCGCTCAGTCATGTCCGACTCTTAGCGACCCCATGGACCGTAACCCACTAGGCTCCTCCATGGGATTTTCCAGGCAAGAGTACTGGAGTGGGGTGCATTGCCTTCTCCGTCTCTACCTCCAGGGCCCTGCAAATCTGTGTTCCCCTCGAGAAAGCACAGAGATTTTCAATTAAAAAAAAAAAAAACTGTTGAATGAGAGAATTTAATAGGTAGCTAAAAAAAATAAGTAGTTCCTCAGTTTCCGTTTGGGAAGATGAGAAGGTTCTGGGTGGTGGTGGTGGTGGTGGTGGTGATGGTTGCCCCCAAAAAAGGTCAAGGTGTTTAATTCCCTGGGGCACTGGAAAACGGTTCAGAGGGGTGAGACTTCTGTCCTTAACCTGTTACTCCAGTGAAGACACATGGTCTTTCTCGTCCCTAGGGGGCTGGGGGCTGTCGGGAGGTAATCTGCTTGGAGAAGAGCCTCTGGCATTCCGGAGGACGCCGTGGTTCCACCTGCCCACCCCTCCTGGTGCCTGGGGAGTCTCTCACTAGGTTCCCCCGTCCCCCCAACACATCCCCAGTGGGAAGGGGACGACCAGTGCGAGGACCTGGGCTGAACTCGCACTGCCCGAGCCCCGTCCCTGCCCAGCCACAGCCATCTGGGGAGCCCGATGACCAGAGGGAGTGAGCGCACCGAGGCCTGCGAAGCCCAGACCTGTAAAATGAGCTTTTGTAAACAGGCTCCTGGCCTCCCTGCTGACCGCGGCTAAAAGCCCTACTCTTCGGATCAGTGATTGAAAACATCCGAAGAGGAGAGCAGACGGTCGTGGAGCCTCACCCTGGCCTTACTGAGGGGGCCGGGCAGCGGCTGCCCTGGACAGGCCTGTGGGTTTGGAGCAGGCCTTGCTGGACGCTGAGAACAACCCCTTAGTTGGGTTGTGGGGAGCTGGCTGAGCGGTCAGTGATGAGAACCCTGTTCCTGGCCAGGCGGCTAGCCCCCAGGCTACCAGTGCCTGGGAGAGCGGCCATCTTACTAAAAAAAAAAAAAAGAGAGAGATGGGAAAGGAATGTGAAGGCATCTTTGGGCTTTTGGAAAAGGTAGAAGGACAGAGGTGAGGCCAGGGTAAGGTGAGCGAGCGTCCACAGTGTTCTGTGCAGCAGAGTCCTGCCTCTTGGCCGGAGAGCAGCTCCTGAGTGGGCCCGAGCGAGCTGGGACATCTGTCCCGTGATGCTGAGTCCGAAAGATAAACCCGTTTCCCAGGAGGAGCTCAGTGATGCCTGGGACTCGGGCCAGAGAGGAATTTCTCCCCCTGGGTCCTCAGGACCCGTACTGAACATCACAGGCTGCCTTCTCAACAGATCCCCCCACAAAGAAAAGAGCAAGTTTCTTTGGATTTTTTGCTAATCACATCCCACAGGGTTAGGCCAGTGGCATCATGCCAAAGTAAGCTTTCCATGGGGGGAGAAGATTTAACATCACTTGTTTACATAGGAACTTTTAGCAAGTTCTAAGAGAATCTGGGCCACTGAAGCAGGGCCTGGCCATATTTGTTCAGTCGCTCAGTCATGTCCGACTCTTTTCGACCCTAAGAACTGCAGGACACCAGGCCTCCCTGTCCATCACCAACTCCCGGAGCTTGCTCAAACTCTTGTCCATTGAGTTGGTGATGCCACCCAACCTTCTCATCCTCTGTCATCCCCTTCTCCTCCTGCCCTCAATCTTTCCCAGCATCAGGGTCTTTTCCAAGGAGTCTGTTCTTTGCATCAGGTGGCCAAAGGATTGGAATTTCAGTTTCAGCACCAGTCGTTCCAGTGAATATTCAGGACTGATTTCCTTTAGGATGGACTGGTTGGATCTCCTTGCAGTCCAAAGGACTCTCAAGTCTTCTCCAACATCACAGTTCAAAAGCATCAATTTTTCGACTGAGATAAGCATAACTTAAAAATATTCTTCTCTTCATAAGTAGTGTAGGATTTTGGTGTCTGATTTATCACTTAGTTCATAGGTTATAGGATATTAAGACGATATCTTGATGGGAAGTGAACATGAGTCAAGCTCTTGGACTTAGAGACCAGCCACCCTATCACACCACTTCAGGGCATGTTACACTGGCAGTGGTGGGTGGGGTGTCAGTTGGATTGTCCCCCCCGTTGGAAGTGGGGCAGTGCTCGGGTGGTACCCACGGGGTGGTCCCTGGGGCCTTTCTCCTCAGCAACCACGGGGACAACGGTGTTTGTGTGTGAGCCCTGGGCAGCCATGGGTCAAGGGCAGTGAGCGACTTAGATTCACGACCTTGCTGTGGGTCCAATGAGGCGGTGGTCACAGGGTACTGCTCCCAACCAAGTGAAACTCAAGGTGGGGATTGGACTGTCTCTTGGGAATGATTTCTGGTGCCAAGTCAACCCGGGAGAGGAGGAGGCCGGAGCCAAGTGTACTCACAGCCTCATCCAGACACGCATTCCTCAAGTCCTGGCTGCCAGGAAGCCGGCTTTTCCTGAGTGCTTGACCTTCTTTAACCTGGGTGTTCATCTCTTGCTATCTTTCCAGTAAATCCTCCTTTCTTGCTTCAACCCATCAAACTCAGTTTCTTTTGCAGCAGCCGAAGAATGCTGACTTCCCCCTCCCAGTCAACCCCTCCTTTTGGCTCCCAGGAAAATAAAGGCAGGTGTGGAGTTAGCGGTCCACTGGACCTGGCCTCCACCTGAAAGGACCTGAAATTCATGTAAATACCATTTGTAGGATTAGCAACTCCAGCATGAATTACCCTTGGCTTCAGAATCCACACAGAAAACAAGCAAATACATGGTTTTGCGGGCAGCTAGAAATCTTCTGGAATGAGTGAAAACAGATGTTGCTAAACCAGGCTCCCCCATTGTCCCTGCAAGTCACACACAGACACATGTACACACACGCACGCATGCTCTCTAACCAGGGTGACTTGCTGTGGCAGATGAGGCATAAGAGAAGAGGTGCCTGCGTGCAGAGGCTCTGAGGTCGCTGCCCCGAGGGTAGCTGTCGGCTTGCTTATCTCATCCCCAGAGAAGTGCTGGGCCAGCGGCATCCACAGACGCTCTTCTGAATATTCGGGGAAGGGCAGCCTTGCCAGATGTCCGCCCAAGATCTCTCTGGGGAAATTCTGTGGGACTGGACAGGAAGGTTGACCCGTGAACCTCCTGTGCGTTGGCACAGAGGTGGGCTTACTCCTTTCAAGCCACTGACTCCCTGTCATTTCACGGACATGTCCTTAGACTTGCTGTGAACAGAGCTGGAATCTCAGATCTCCACTCACTAGCTGAGCCACTTTGCTGAACTGCTCGAGGCCCCAGTTTCCTCATCAGTAAAACCAGGAAGATAACACTTAGCTTGAGTTGTTGTTATGGAAGCTGAAAGTTATTGAAGTGAAAAAGTGTTAGTCTCTCCATGGACTGTAGCCCGCCAGGCTCCTCCATCCATGAGGCTCTCTAGGCAAGAATACTGGAGTGGGTTGCCATGCCCTTCTCCAGGGGATCTTCTCAACCCAGGGATCCAAGCGGGGTCACTGGCATTGCCCGCAGATTCTTTACCATCGGAGCCACCAGGGAAGTATAATTGTACCTGCCTCGTGATTGCCACTTGATTATAGTGAAATCATATAAAAATTCCAAAACATAGGAATTTTTGCTTCATGCTATGGGTGTGTGTGTGTGTGTAAGAAAGCTTCTACCCTTCTTGGCAATGGTCACTTTCCTATTGGCGGGTGAGTACAGAGAGCTGGCTTTATCTCTTCATAATCTGTTGCAGACAAGATGCTGGTGAAGAGTGTGAGTGATGGGTTAGTTTCAGGTAACTATTAATACTTGCAAGGAGTTGGCGGAGTTGGCCTGAAACCAGAGATGGCTGCCACCTGCACTGGGAAAATGAGGACGCTGAGGAAGGGGTGTGTGTCAGATATTCCTCCCTGAGGCTGAAATCTGGAAAGAGATCCTCGCTGCCCCCCACTCCACCCCGCTTCCTGGCTTGACAGCAAATGGAAGCCTAGTAATTCCACTTCAAGAATTGTGAGATGTTTAATCGTTGCATAATGGGAGGGACCCTGTGCTGGGGCCAGAGAAGGTAGAAAGGATCAGACCAGGGCCCTGAAGGAAGGAGAGATGGACCCCTTGGAACAATAGGAAGGGGTCCCACTGCCCCCCAACCCCCTGCTCCCTGGGCAACAGAGTGGATGCTGAGGCAGCATTTACTCAGCTAAACTCTCGAGTGGACAATTCGGGTGTTTCCAGTTTGTGAAAACTGCAAATAAAGCTGCTATGAAAATTCACGTGTAAATCTTCATATGGACGGATGCCTTCGTCCTCTTGGGTAAAGTAGAATGGGTGAGTCATGTGGTAGGTGTATGTTTTACTCTCTAGGAAACTGCCAAACTGTTTTCCAAAGTGATTGTACTGTTTTATATTCTTATCAGATGTGCAGGCATGCCTCTGAGATACGGGTTCAGCTCCAGAGCACAGCAATAAAGTGAATATATCAATACAAGTCACACAAATGTGGGGGTCTCCCACTACGTGTAAAAGTTATGTTTATACCATAGTGTCCTGTGTGCAACAGCATTATGTTTTTAAAAAGTGCTGGATTAGTCCTAAGTTGCGTCCGACTCTTGCGACACCATGGACTGTAGCCCGCCAGGCTCCCCAGTCCGTGGAATTCTCCAGGCAAGGATACTGGAGTGGGTTGCCATTTCCTCCTCCAGGGGATCTTCCGGACCCAGGCAGACTCTTTACTGACTGAGCTACAAGGGAAACCCCTTTTAAAAAGTACACACCTTCATTTTAAAATGCTTAAAAATACTTTATTGCTGAAAAATGCTAACGACCATCTGAGCCTTCAGCAAGACCTACCTACTAATAACATCCAAGGTCACTTGTCACAAATCAGTGTAATAAATACAATGTCCCCTACCTACGAACCTTCAAGTTGTGAATTTTCGAAGATGTGAATGTGGAGCTTACAAACGAAGACCTGATGGAATTGGAGGTCCAGGGAAAGGATGAAGAGAGGCAAGAGATTCATGATGCAGGAGATGGCAGGGAGGTTTTCTTTCTTTGGGGAGGTGCTGTTGGGTTTCATGAGAGCTGCCGCCGCCGTGCAGAAAGCAGTCCAAAGCTGCTGTGTTGTCGATGGGAAGAAAAGAGCTACTACCCAGACCTCAGTGGGTCTTTGTTTCAAGAGGGTAGATAGCTTTGGATCCAGCAAGAACCTGTGGCACTGACCGTCAGGCGTGAGTGACACTGCAGCCCGCCCTCCGTCTCCCGTCGCTGACGACCCTTCCGGTCTACCGTCTCCCACCTCCCCTCCTTCTCCAGTCTGTAACCCTTCTTGCCTGTTCACGCAGTGCCAGCCCCCATATGCCAGCTGTTGTCCTGGACTACTGTACTTTTCAAGGTACTGAACAGCAAGATTTAAAACATTTTTCTTCTTTTGTGTGTTTGTGGGTTTTTTTAAGTGTTATTTGTGTGGAAAGTATTATAGACCTCTTATCGTCAGCACCATATAGCTGAATGTGTTAGTTAGGTACCGAGGCTCACTTTGCTGAACTGAGGAACAAACTGAACTCACAGACATGCTCTCAGAATGGAACTCATTTGTAGGTAGGGGACTTACTGTGTGATAACAATGAAAAAAAAGGAAAAAAAGGAAATATTTTAAGAATTACCAAAATGTAACACAGACACACAAAGTGAGCAGCTGCTGTTGGGAAAACGGGGCCGATAGACTTGGCTGACACAGGGTTGCCTTGAGACTTTAAGTATTTTCAAAGTGCAGTGAAGGGCAATACAACAAAGCTTGCCTGTGCATGCAAGTTCATATTCTGGCCAACAAGAATTCTTGGTGTGAATAGACTTGTTCGTTTTAACCATTCTAATATGTGTGTAGTGGCATCTCATTGTGGCTTTAATTTTAATTTCCCTAATGACTCGTGATGTTGAGCATCTTTTCATGTATTTATTGGTACTCTCCTTTGGAGAAATGTTGTTTAAATCCTTTCCTCATTTTTAAGTTGGGTTATTTGTGTTTTTATTGTTGAGTTGTAGGATTTTTTTTTAAGTATATTCTGAATACAAAACTCTTATCAGAGATATGATTTGCAAATATTTTCTCCCATTCTGTGGACTGATGTCTCACTTTCTTGATCATATATTTTGAAGCACAGAAGTTCTAAATTCTGATGAAGTCCAATTTAAAAAAATTGTTTGCTTACATTTTCAATGTCATGTCTAAGAAATTATTCCCAAATCCAAGGTCATGAAAATGTATACCAATGTTTTCTTCTAAGAATTTTATAGTTTTAGCTCTTGTGTTTTAGGTCTTTGATCCATTTTGAATTAATTTTTGTATATAGTGTGAGATACGAAGTCCACTTTCATTGTTTTGCGTGTGGCTATCTAGTTGTCCTGGGCTTCCTGGGTGGCGCTAGTGGTAAAGAACCCACCTGCCATGGCAGGAGACATGAGATATGGGTTCAGTCCCTGGGTTGGGAAGATCCCCTGGAGGGGGACATGGCAACCCACTCCAGTATCCTTGCCTGGCATACCCCCATGATCAGAGGAGCCTGGTGGGCTACAGTCCATAAGGTCACAAAGAGCGGGACACGACTGAAGTGACTTAGCATGCATGCACGCCTCTAGTTGTCCTAGCACCATTTTTTAAAAGCATTGCTCTTTCTCTCATTGAATTGAATTTCTCTCAAAATTTAAAATTGAATTTCAACCCTGTTGAAAATGAATTGACTCTACTTGTATACAATCATCTCATCCTCTGTTGTCCCCTTCTCCTCCCGCCTTCAATCTTTCCCAGCATCAGGGTCTTTTCCAATGAATCAGTTCTTCTCATCAGGTGGCCAAAGTATTGGAACTTCAGCATCAGTCCCTCCAGTGAATATTCAGGACTCATTTCCTTTAGGATTGACTGGTTTGATCTCCTTGCTGTCCAAAGGACTCTCAAGACTGAATGTTAAATCAACTTTGAATTCCTGGAGTAAATCTCAGTTGGTCTTAATGTTGTATGGTTTTTTATATATTGCTCTCAGACCATGAACTCCTTATTGCCAAATTCAGACTGAAATTGAAGAAAGTAGGGAAAACTACTAGACCATTCAGGTATGACCTAAATCAAATCCCTTATGATTATACAGTGGAAGTGAGAAATAGATTTAAGGGCCTAGATCTGATAGATAGAGTGCCTGATGAACTATGGAATGAGGTTCGTGACGTTGTACAGGAGACAGGGATCAAGACCATCCCCATGGAAAAGAAATGCAAAAAAGCAAAATGGCTGTCTGGGGAGGCCTTACAAATAGCTGTGAAAAGAAGAGAGGCGAAAAGCAAAGGAGAAAAGGAAAGATATAAACATCTAAATGCAGAGTTCCAAAGAATAGCAAGAAGAGATAAGAAAGCCTTCTTCAGCGATCAATGCAAAGAAATAGAGGAAAACAACAGAATGGGAAAGACTAGGGATCTCTTCAAGAAAATCAGAGATACCAAAGGAACATTTCATGCAAAGATGGGCATGATAAAGGACAGAAATGGTATGGACCTAATGGAAGCAGAAGATATTAAGAAGAGGTGGCAAGAATACACAGAAGAACTGTACAAAAAAGAGCTTCACGACCCAGATAATCATGATGGTGTGATCACTGACCTACAGCCAGACATCTTGGAATGTGAAGTCAAGTGGGCCTTAGAAAGCATCACTACAAACAAAGCTAGTGGAGGTGATGGAATTCCAGTGGAGCTACTATTCCAAATCCTGAAAGATGATGCTGTGAAAGTGCTGCACTCAATATGCCAGCAAATTTGGAAAACTCAGCAGTGGCCACAAGATTGGAAAAGGTCAGTTTTCATCCCAATCCCAAAGAAAGGCAATGCCAAAGAATGCTCAAACTACCGCACAATTGCACTCATCTCACACGCTAGTAAAGTAATGCTCAAAATTCTCCAAGCCAGGCTTCAGCAATATGTGAACCATGAACTTCCTGATGTTCAAGCTGGTTTTAGAAAAGGCAGAGGAACCAGAGATCAAATTGCCAACATCCGCTGGATCATGGAAAAAGCAAGAGAGTTCCAGAAAAACATCTATTTCTGCTTTATTGACTATGCCAAAGCCTTTGACTGTGTAGATCACAATAAACTATGGAAAATTCTGAAAGAGATGGGAATACCAGACCACCTGATCTGCCTCTTGAGAAATCTGTATGCAGGTCAGGAAGCAACAGTTAGAACTGGTCATGGAACAACAGACTGGTTCCAAATACGAAAAGGAGTACGTCAAGGCTGCATATTGTCACCATGTTTATTTAACTTATATGCAGAGTATATCATGAGAAATGCTGGACTGGAAGAAACACAAGTTGGAATCAAGATTGCTGGGAGAAATATCAATAACCTCAGATATGCAGATGATACCACACTTATGGCAGAAAGTGAAGAGGGGCTAAAAAGCCTCTTGATGAAAGTGAAAGTGGAGAGTGAAAAGGTTGGCTTAAAGCTCAACATTCAGAAAACGAAGATCATGGCATCTGGTCCCATCACTACATGGGAAATAGATGGAGAAACAGTGAAAACAGTGTCAGACTTTATTTTTCTGGGCTCCAAAATCACTGCAGATGGTGACTGCAGCCATGAAATTAAAAGACACTTACTCCTTGGAAGGAAAGTTATGACCAACCTAGAGAGCATATTCAAAAGCAGAGACATTACTTTACCAACAAATGTTCACCTAGTCCAGGCTATGGTCTTTCCTGTGGTCATGTATGGATGTGAGAGCTGGACTGTGAAGAAGGCTGAGCGCCGAAGAATTGATGCTTTTGAAGTGTGGTGTTGGAGAAGACTCTTGAGAGTCCCTTGGACTGCAAGAAGAGCCAACCAGTCCATTCTGAAGGAGATCAATCCTGGAATTTCTTTGGAAGGAATGATGCTAAAGCTGAAACTCCAGTATTTTGGCCACCTCATGCGAAGAGTTGACTCATTGGAGAAGACTCTGATGCTGGGAGGGATTGGGGGCAGGAGGAGAAGGGGACGACAGAGGATGAGATGGCTGGATGGCATCACTGACTCGATGGATGTGAGTCTGGGTGACCTCTGGGAGCTGGTGATGGACAGGGAGGCCTGGCGTGCTGCGGTTCATGGGGTCACAAAGAGTCGGACACGACTGAGCGACTGATCTGATCTGAAAGTTTATTTTAGAACTTTTGCATCTATGCTCATGATGACTGCTGCTACTGCTGCTAAGTCGCTTCAGTCGTGTCCGACTCTGTGCGACCCCATAGACGGCAGCCCACCAGGCTCCCCCGTCCCTGGGATTCTCCAGGCAAGAACACTGGAGTGGGTTGCCATTTCCTTCTCCAATGCATGAAAGTGAAAAATGAGAGTGAAAGTGAAGTCGTGTCCAACTCTTAGCGACCCCATGGAGTGGAGCCCACCAGGCTCCTCTGTCCATGGGATTTTCCAGACAAGAATACTGGGGTGGGGTGCCATTGCCTTCCCCGTCATGATGACTACTGGTATGTAATTTTATTTTCTAATAATGTCTTTGATTTCGATATCAGAGTAATACTAGCCTCACAGGATGAACTGAGAAGTACCCCTTCCTTTTCAATTTTCTAGAAGCATTTGTAGAGAATTGGTCTTTTCTTCCTTAAATATTTGGTACAATTTCCCAGTGAAGCCATCTGGACCTCAAGTTTTCTTTGAGGAAAGGTTTTAACTACAAATCCCATTTTTAAAATAGACACACGCTATTCAGATAACCCTTGGAAGGAAAGTTATGACCAACCTAGATAGCATATTCAAAAGCAGAGACATTACTTTACCAACAAAGGTTCACCTAGTCAAGGCTATGGTCTTTCCTGTGGTCATGTATGGATGTGAGAGCTGGACTGTGAAGAAGGCTGAGCGCTGAAGAATTGATGCTTTTGAACTGTGGTGTTGGAGAAGACTCTTGAGAGTCGCTTGGACTGCAAGGAGATCCAACCAGTCCATTCTGAAGGAGATCAGCCCTGGGATTTCTTTGGAGGGAATGATGCTAAAGCTGAAACTCCAGTATTTTGGCCACCTCATGCGAAGAGTTGACTCATTGGAGAAGACTCTGATGCTGGGAGGGATTGAGGGCAGGAGGAGAAGGGGACGACAGAGGATGAGATGGCTGGATGGCATCACTGACTCGATGGATGCGAGTCTGAGTGACCTCCGGGAGCTGGTGATGGACAGGGAGGCCTGGCGTGCTGCGGTTCATGGGGTCGCAAAGAGTCGGACATGACTGAGCGACTGATCTGATCTGATCTGATCTGATTCAGATGACATTTGCTTCTTGGTGAAGCTTGTGTCTCTTGTGTTTCTTATGTATGGAATTTGGTGAGTTCTTGAATCTGTGGATTTATAATTCTCATCAAGTTTGGAAACGTGCAGCCATTATTTCTTCAAATATTTTCTCTTTCCTCGTCTTCAAGGACTCCTTCTTGTTGTTCAGTCCCTAAGTCGTGTTTGACTGTGACCTCATGGACTGTAGCCCGCCAAGCTCCACTGTCCATGGGATTCTCCAGGCAAGAATGCTGGAGTAGGTTGCCATTTCCTTCTCCAGGGGAACTTCTTCACCCAGGGACCAATATAAAAGGCTGCCTGAAGTTGTCCTACAGATTGATGATTTTTCCATTTTTTGAATTCTTCTTCTCTGCTTTTTGTTTTGGACAGTTTCCACGGCTAAATCTTCAAGTTTGCTAATAGTTTATTCTGAAATGCCTATTCTGTTGTTAACTCCATCCAGTGTTGCTGTTGTTTAATTTCAGACACTGTTTTCATCTCTAGACATTCAGCTGGGACGCCGTGCTTCTACATCACCTCTTGAAAACCTGGAACCCAGTTGCAATAACTGTCTTCACGTCCTTGCTGCACCACTCAGCCCCGTGCGGTGGAAGTTGGGTACACCCCTTTCCCACCTCGGGGAGTTTCCTCCCATGCCTGAGTGGATGTGTCTCCAGCTGCAAATGGAAGAGGGGCCTTTCGTAGATATCCAGGGGTTTCTGCTCTCTGGGACTCTATCCAGTCAGCTCTAAGCACTTCATTCATCCTGGACGCTCAGCTGCTTCTGAAACTCAGGGAGTCCACTGGGCTCAATCCAAGCTCCCCCTTCCTGTTCTGAGGTCTGGAAATTCTCTCAGAGCAGTAAGTGGTCCTCGCGCAGAACTCCCCTCATTTGTCCCTGTCTCTCAGGAATTACTACCCTTTATTGCCAGGTGCCCCGTGTCTTGCATACTCCTGTTTCACATATTTGATGTTTGCTTTTTGGTTGTTTTGGGCTTCCCAGGTGACGCAGTGGTAAAGAATCCTTCTGCCAATGCAGGAGATACAGGAGATTCAGGAGAGTTGGGTTCAGTCCCTGGGTCAGGAAGATCCCTTAGAGGAGAAAATGGCAATCCACCCCAGTATTCTTGCCTGGGAAATCCCATGGTCACAGGAGCCTGGCGGGCTATAGTTCATGGGGCCACAAAGAGTCAAACACGATGCATGCACTGCTTCTGGTTGTTCCAGGTAGACTAAATCCCATCCCTGTTTCTCTGTGTGGGCCAGACTTGAAGTCAAAACTAGAGAATTCTGAAAGCTCTTTAAAAACGGTCTTCCCTTTGTCTTGTTAGCCTCTGATATTTCCCTGAAGCTACCAGGAATAGTCTGTGGGGGAGATAAAGTGAAATTTGGAGGGCTGGGATATCTTCCAGCTGGCTTTAAAACTTCAGCATAGCCATGTCTTTGCTAACACGGCCCTGGTGAGACACCCAGGAAAGAACCAAACGTTCCAGGACCGGACGTGGGGCGAGCTTGGAAAGCCGTGGGTTTGTCGGGTCTCCGAACCTCCCTCAGGGCCTGTCTCTGAGTGGCAGCTCTCTTACCCAGAAGGCCTGACTCCTGACTTCTCGGGCCAGCAGTTAGAAGCCGTGGCCAAGAGTGGCCTTGTACAAAGGAAATTTTCTTGGCGTGAGAGGGGGATTCAGTCTTTTAAGCCTGCTTCTTTTAAAACCTTGACCCTTTCTGGAAGGGACAGTGACCCCTTGGAACAGATTGGATGCATGGCGCCCTGGGAGTGATGGGGGTGGGAAGTGGAGTCCGGTGGTCCAGCTCAGCACCCTTGCTCAGAGACCAGGGACTCTCTGATGTCTCTTGCTGGTCCCATCCTTCTCTGGACCCTGGCAACACTCCCAGCCTAGGACACGTGTATATACAGCGTTCTACCGGTGTATGGGCTCCCCAGGTGACTCAGAGATAGAGTATCTGCCTGCCAGGGAGACGTGGGTTTGATCCCTGATCCGGGAACATCGCCTGAAGGAGGAAAGGGCAACCCACTCCAGCATTCTTGCCTGGAAAATCCCATGGACAGAGGAGCCCAGCAGACTACAATGCACAGGGTTGTAAAGAGTCAGACACAACTGAGCACGCAATACAAGGGTTTGTGGCCATGTTTTGTTCTCCAAATAATTTTAATTCTCTGGCTAACATTAATTATAATAATACTGAGGCTTCACAAAACGCTCTTCTTTTTTTTTTTTCAATGATACAGTATATTTTGTGTTTATATTATTGTGTGGTAAAATACCTGCAATAAAAGTTACCATTGTAACTACTTTAAATTCAAAGTTAAAAGTACCCTCACATTGTTATACAACTGTCACTGCTCTCCACTTATACTTTTTCACCACCCTGTATCCAAACCCAGTGCCCATCTGCCTTTCTTGATGCCTGCAGAGGCCCCTGAAATTCTTTCTCGCAGGAGGGATTGTGGCTCTTTGTGTGGTGTGTATCTGGGCACCCCCAGCATAGAATGGCCTCCTCCATTGCTCTCAGTGCCAGGAGTCCCCTGCCAATCTTCAGGAAATCTTCCTGTTTCTTCAGTGAGGGCTCTGGGCCCTTGGAGGGGTCTCTGGAAGACAGTTAAGGACATATGTTTCAGGAGAATTAGGCACTGGTTTTTCCAGTAGTCATATATGTATGTGAGAGTTGGACTGTAAAGGCTGAGCGCCAAAGAATTGATACTTTAGAACTGTAGTGCTGGCGAAGACTTTTGAGAGTCCCTTGGACTGCAAGGAGAACAAACTAGTCCATCCTAAAAGAAATCAACCCTTGAATATTCATTGGAAGGATTAATGCTGAAGTCTCCAATACTTGGGCCACCTGATATGAAGAACTGATTCATTGGAAAAGACCCTGATGCTGGGAAAGATTGAAGGCAGGAGGAGAAGGGGACGACAGAGGATGAGATGGTTGGATGGCATCACCGACTCAATGGACATGAGTTTGAGTGAGCTCTGGGAGTTGGCAATGGACAGGGAAGCCTGGCGTGCTGCAGTCCGTGGGGTTGCAGAATCAGATATGACTGAGCGACTGAACTGAACTGAACTGAAGGCATTGTTTTCTGACTTTGCCACCTTCTTGTACTCCTATTAGATTTGGGCAAAGTTCACCAAAGTAGAGTCCGTAATGCTTGACCTGGGAAGAGAAGCCAACTCAGGACAGCATCTTTATTGCACATGCACACACCCAGACACCCCACTCCATCTCACACAAACGTTCTCCCCACACCCATAAGGAAGTAGATGGGCTCACTCATCCTGCACGGGGGGGCTGGGTGGGAGAGCAGGGGGACCGCTTTGTGCCAAACCAACATTGGGGGAAGGGGAATAAAGGAGAAGGGCAAGTCTCAGCTTGGACAGAAGAAGATGGTGAGGCGAGCAGTACTGGACCTTGGCCCACGGACATTGCGTTGACATCGACAGCTCTTCTGAGTGGGCTCTGTGTAGTGCGAGATTGGAGGTGGGCAGGTTTGTGCTGGTGGTGGCTGAGGACCTGAAACTATGCCTCCCACCCTGCTCACTAATATTGTGTTGCCCCCTGAGAGTTGAACTTTTCTCAAACCCTAGTAGACAGGCTCCTTGAGGGTGTGGCCATGGTCATCTCACCCTGCCTTGGACCTCCCCACTTCTTGAACACCCCCTCCTGGGGTGTCCAAGATAAGATGCCTCTGCAGACCATTTGGGTCTCCCCTGACTTTTCCTCTGTCTTCTCACTCTGTTTATTTTTGTTTTGGCTTGTGCCTGGTCCGATTGCAGCCTTAGGATCTTTGTTGAGGCCTGTGGGATCTAGTTCTCTGTTACTGTTGCTCAGTCGCTACATCGCGTCTGACTCTTTGCAACCTCATGAATTAGAGCACGCCAGGCTCTCCTGTCCTTCACCGTCTCCATCTCCCGGAGCTTGCTCAAACTCATGTCCATCGAGTCGGTGATGCCGTCCAACCATCTTGTCCTGTTGTCTCCTCCCTCTCCCGCCCTCAATCTTTCCCAGCATCGGGGTCTTTTCCAATGAATTAGCTCTTCGCATTTGGTGGCCAGAGTACTGGAGCTTCAGCTTCAGCATCTGTCCTTCCAGTACCGGGGCGCCCGGCATTGGGAGTGTGGAGTCTCAACCGCTGGACCTCCAGGGAAGGCTCTGCCTCATGCTTCACCTCATCTTCCCCAAAGGCTGCAGCTCCCAGGCATGCCCATGACTCCCGCCCTCTCTCCCCAGCCCCACCAGTAGGCCATACCTGTACAGCTAGACACTGTTAGTCTTCACATCTGCATGCTGTAATGGCCCCTGTAAGGACGTGGGTCCCAAAGTGAACTCGGGAGCAGCCGGTAGAAGCATCTCTGAACCTGTGTCACTGGCCACCTTCTACCCTGTCTCTCTGTACAGTGGGGACCCCCAGAGTCCTTCGTTCCTCCCAGTGGGCATCTCCTTTCTGAAGAGTCCACCTTGGGAACATCCCTGCCCTTTCCACCTTCCTCTCTCCTGATGGTGCCCAGCAGCCTCCTTTCTCCTCCTTTCAACCCACCCCACCAGTCTTTTCCAACAAATTCAAATCTCATTCCAAAGCCCCCTCCCAGACCCTTCACTGGCCCCTGTTTCTTAGGAATTAAATTCCCTCTCCTTAAGCCTAGCTGCACGGTGATTTAGAAATTTGGGGAAAGAAAGAATGGGTTTCCTCTGGTTTTGACTAGTGGAGAATAAATGGCCCAGTGCTCCATGGGATCCTATTCTGGGGTTTTCTTTCGGAGTCTGGACACGGTGAATCATTGGGAGAAGGTCTGGAGGTCGTGATGAGGGTTGGGTTTCCAAAGCCACCTCACTCCCCGCTCGCGTCTCCCAAATCACACAAACACAAATCCGATCTGAAATTTTCCAGGCTAGATTCTCTAAAGGGAGCCAGAGAGTTCGGGAAATCCTGCTGCCTCTAGGACCTGGAGGATCCGAGTGTGTGTGTGCGTGGGGGGGTGACCCTCCCCGCCCCCCGCGGAGCTGGCGCCGGAACTGCCAAAGGGGAACAGGCAGACCGACGCTGCAGGGGGCTGCGGCCGGTCGGGGTTGCCGCGGGGACGTGGGATCCCGGCCGAGACCTGGGGGGACCGTCAGAGGCTGCCGATCGATCCTGGGGGCGCTGGGCACTCCCCGTCCCCTTGCGGGACTTCCTTAGGATTCGGAATTTGCACGCGATTCCCCAGTTAAGGCGAACTAAGGACGCTCTCCAAGGAGGACGGACCCCAGGTCCCCCAAGAGTGCCTCTGCAGGGTCCTTAGGGTCCTCGAGGAACCTGGAGGGAGCCAACTTTTCGCGGGCCTGAGTGAGCTCTCCGCGTGCTTGTCTCCCTAACCCCGACCCTGCAGTCCACCCTCTTCTCCTCTTCGTTGTCCCGGCCTTTGGTCCAGGCAAGGGTGGCGAGGGCTGGAGCCTTGAGGCGCGGGGCCGGGCAGCCCGGACGATCGCACGGGGAGCGGTCCGCAGCGTCCACGGGAGCAGGCGCGGGGACCGCAGGCTAAGGTCCGTCCTGAGAGATCGGGAGTGGCGCTCGGGGTCGGTGCGGCGGGAGGGCAGGCCCGAGCAGTGGGAGGGGACAGGTTGAGGGGTGGTCTCTGAGGAGGAGCCTGGCTGGACTGTATTGTTCGCCACTCGGCTGCCCGGAGCGCGCGGCTCTGGCCGAGGAGGGCGCGCGGGGCGCTTCATTCCCCAGGTTCACCGGTCCCCAGCGCCCCGCGCTCTCCAGCGCGCCCCAAGACAACCGTGCGCAGGTGGGTGCGGTCTCCCCCGAGGGGCGCGGGGCTGGAGGCTTTCCGCGTCGATGGAGCTGCGGCTGCTTCGCCCTCTGGGACGCAGCCCCCGGCAAGTCAGCGGGCCGGGAGGCCGGGTGGGTGCACGGTAGCGAGGGTCCCCCGCCTCACCCGCGCCGGGTCCCTCCGTAGGAGCCCGGAGCCGAAGGCCCCGCGATGGCCTCGGGACGCAGCCGCAGGGAACCGCCGCGAAGACACCGAGGGGCCCCTCCCTAGCGGCGCGCAGACTCCTCCGAGGGTCCCCCCCACCCGCGGGATGGGGGGCGGAGGGTCTGCCCTGAGGGTCTGCGCCGACCACCGCGGGGGCATCAACTGGCTCAGCCTGAGCCCCGACGGACAGCGCCTGCTGACGGGCAGCGAGGACGGCACGGCCCGGCTCTGGAGCACGGCGGACGGCACGTGCTGCGCCCTCCTGCAAGGTACACCCTTCCGGCCGCGTCCTCCGACCGCTCGCTCTGCCTTCCTGTCCGCCGCTCGCCAGCCTCTGACCTGTCCGCAGATCCCTTCCCCCAAGTCCAGCGCGCACCCACCTTGGACCCTCGTGGAAGAGCCCCCCGGGGCGGGGGGGGGGGGGGTGAGGGTGGGCGTGCAGAGAGTCCGCGATCCCAGCCAGCGAGGCGAGGGGCGCGGCGGCGAGGGCGCAGTGTCCGGTCAACAGCTGGGTGAAACCACTTCCGTCACCGCAGTGGAGACAAACGGAACGAAAACCGCCCCTCTGCCCCTTGAGCTGAGTGTCGCCCTGCCTTCTCTCTCGCTGGCCTTGTGACCTGAGGCCGGACGTTTCCTGTCCTCGAGCTTTTGGACACAGCAGGGGCTGGGTCGGCGGCCTGGGCACTGCGGCGGCGGGGGTGCTGTCTGCAAGGTGTAGTACTGTTAGCCCACTTGTGCAGGCGGGGAGACTGAGGCACGGAGTTAATTACGTAGCTTGCCAGCGATTTACGCAGCCCCACCCCGCGGGGAGGGGCAGAGTAGAAAACCCCCTCCCTCCTGCGACCACCCGGCTCTGCTCTCCCTCACGGCTTGCTCTCATCTGCAATTTGGAAACGCCATCAAACAGCAGGAGATACACTTCGGCATAAGTATTGCTTCATACAAGAGCCCTGCGGATACACCCGTACCGATTTATATTTGTGTATTTTCTGGAGGGGAGGTGGATTCCCCCACCCCCCGGGGGGCTGTCACGTGCCTGCAGCAGGGGACTGCCAGGCCCCTCCGCTCTCTGAGTGGCCCCTGTACCCCTGGCCGAGGCACCGTGCACGCAGTTGTTTGTCACCACGGATTTTTCCACCACAATCAGCAAATCCTGGGTGGCCTGCCCGTCCCCTCCCCCCGCCCCACCGCCACCTCCTGTAGGCACAGGGAGGAAATTAGCTTTAGGACTGGCTGCTCCTGCCCCTGCTGGTTTTAAACAAGAGCAGTGGGGCGGTGCTGTTTGGGGCTGCCTGCTCTTTGGGAGGCCGTGTGGATAGTGGGGAGTCAGCCACCACGCGCAGACAGTCACATACTTGGCCAGACGTAGATCTTTTAGAAAATTTAAATCCAGTTGGTATTGTTTCCCAAGCATAACACTTTTATCTGGAGGGCTTTCAGAAATGCAGATTCCCATGTGTGGGTTTCACTGAGCCCTTGGGATGGGACTCTAGAATTGGCATTTCTTTATTTTTGGTGGTGTTGGCCTTCCCGGGCGGCTCTAGTGGTAAAGAACCCACCTGCCAAGGCAGGAGACACAGATTCCATCCCTGGGTCAGGAAGATCCCCTGGAGGAGGAAATGGCACCCCACTCCACTATTCTTGCCTGGGAAATCCCATGGACAGAGGAGCCTGGCGGGCTACAGTCAGTGGGGTCGAAGAGAGTCGGACACAACTGCAGTGACTTGGCACACACTCAAGCCGGGTCTTCCTGGCTCCTTGCAGGCTTTTCTCCAGGTTGCAGCGCTCGGGGGCTGCTCTCCAGTTGTGGTGCTCGGGCTTCTTGCTGCTGTGGCTTCTCTTGTTGGGAGCAGGGTCTCTAGAGTTCAGGGGCTTCAGTGGTGGCCCCGTGACATGTGGGATCCTCCTGGACCAGGGAACCCCTGGCCCCTGCATTGACCGGTGGATTCCTCACCACTGGGGCCCCCAGGAAAGGCCCGGAAGTGGCATGTCTGACACACTGCAAGGTGGCTCTGATGGTTGGCTGGCCTGGGGAGCCCTGGGCCTGGAAGCTCTTGTAGGAGCTCAGTTTATAGGCCAGTTTCTGCTCCAGCAAGCTCCGGTCCTTTCAGGAGTGATTCTGGCCTGATGGGCACCTGGCTTTGCCGTCCTTGCCCCAGCCCTGCCCTGCCATCCTCACCCAGTTCTGTCCTGGTACGTCCCCCGCACACCCTCCTGAGTGGCCCTTCCGGTGGCTCAGCCCCACAGTTCAGCAACACTGCTTTTACTGAGGTCACCTGGACTCTCTGATAGGGGGCTGGCTGGGGGCCGTCCCCCCGCAACAGGAAAATGTTGTCAAATGAAATGACTGCTGCCAAGATCCTTTCCATCACGATGGAGCCTTCTGTTATAAAGGTTCGCACTTCAAGAATTGTCAGGGACAGACGGGACTTTCCTTTTCCCACAATTGCACTCATTAATTTGACTTGTAGGAGACTCATTTTGAGTTTATGATGGTCCTTGTGTGCACCCCCGCCCCATGGAAAGCAAGGACTTGCCAGCTCTACCCACCACCGTAGGATTTTTTTGGATCAGTGAAGTACTAATAAGATGCCCTGAAATTTTAGTTTCCTGTATTTTATCAACACTCTTCTAAGTCCATATTTTCTTCTGTTATTAACCCTTACACTTATGAGGTGATTGGCAATGGCACCCCACTCCAGTACTCTTGCCTGCAAAGTCCCATGGAGCCTGGTGGGCTGCAGTCCATGGGGTCACTAAAAGTCAGAGGCGACTGAGCGACTTCACTTTCACTTTTCACTTTCATGCACTGGAGAAGGAAATAGCAACCCACTCCAGTGTTCTTGCCTGGAGAATTCCAGGGACGGGGGAGCCTGGTGGGCTGCCATCTATGGGGTCGCACAGAGTCGGACACTACTGAAGTGACTTAGCAGCAGCTGACTTGACACCAATTTATTTATTTTATTTATGGGCTTCGAGGCGAGGCTTATGGGACCCTACTTCCCTGACCTGGGACTGAACCCACGCCCTGGGCAGCAGATGCTTGGCATCTCAACAGCTGGCTGCTGCTCCTGCTGCTGCTAAGTCGCTTCAGTGGTGTCTGACTCCGTGTGACTCCCATAGGTGGCAGCCCACCAGGCTTCCCCCGTCCCTGGGATTCTACAGGCAAGAACGCTGGAGTGGGTTGCCATTTCCTTCTCCAGTGCATGAAAATGGAAAGTGAAACTGAAGTGACTCAGTCGAGTCTGACTCTTCGCAACCACATGGACTGCAGCCTACCAGGCTCCTCCATCCATGGGAGTTTCCAGGCAAGAGTACTGGAGTGGGGTGCCAGTGCCTTCTCTGCTGGACCTCCAGGGAGTTCCCTGTTTATTAATTTTTTAGACTTTATTGAAGCATAGTTGGTTTACAATGTTGTGTTAATTTCTTCTGTACAGTAAATTGACTCAGTTGTACATATATGGACTTAAATATATTCCTTCTCATTTTCTTTTCCATTATAGCTTGTCATGGAGTGTTGACTGTAGCTCCTCTGCTATACAGCATGACCTTGTCGAGCCATCCTGTGTGTGATAGTTTGCCTCCCCGATGCCAAACTTCCATTCCTGTGCTCCTCTATCTCCTCTCCCCTTTGGCAAACACAAGTTTGTTCTCTTTGTCTGTCAGTCTGTTTTTGGTTTCATACGTTGATTTGTGTTGTATTTTAGATTCCACGTATAAGCGGTTGCATGTTGTACTTGCTTAGTCTGATCATCTCTAGGTCCTTCTATGCTGATGCAAATGACATTATTTCATTCTTTTTTAAATTTCTTGGCCATGCCCCGTGGCATGTGGGATCTTAGCTCTCCTGAAAGAAAGTGAAAGTTGCTCAGTCGTGTCCAACTCTTTGCTACCCCGTGGACTTAGAATATTGCAGGCCAGAATACTGGAGTGGGTAGCCGTTCCCTTCTCCAGGGGATCTTCCCAACCCGGGGATTGAACCCAGGTCTCCCACATTGCAGACAGATTCTTTACCAGCCGAGCCACCAGGGAAGCCCAGGGTAGCCCCCCATCAGGATCGAATCCACCCCCTCTGCAGTGGAAGTGCAGAGTCTTAACCACTGGAGCTCCAGGGAAGTCCTATATTTCATTCTTTTTATGGTTGAGTAATATTCCATTATATGTATGTACCACACGTTTACCCATTCATCTGTCAATGGACACTTAGCTTGTGCCCTCTTGTCTTGGCTGTTGTGAATAGTGCTGCCATGATGACACCAGTTTATTGATGAGGCAGATGGGAGGTGCAGATATTTACCAACATGCTACACATTCTAAGTGTTTTCTGCATACTCACCTCGTGAGGCAGGTACTGTTGTCAACATCCTTGATGCACTATGTGGTTGCATCACTTGTTCAGGGTCACACAGCTGGATGGGAAGGCTTCTCGCCCTTGGCCCTACTCTTGCCAGGACAGAGCTGTAGGACAGCCGTGCCCTCCTGGGGCCACACAGCTGGTCAGCGGCAGCCTGATCCCTGGAGGTCTCCTGACTCCAGATCCAGGCTCTTTCCACTCCCATTGTGGAAGGTGCCTCATCGAGGTGGGGACCGGCGCCCCGCACAGCCCTGGGCCCACGGAAGGCAGCGAAGGGGCAGCCCGCTGGGGCACCCTCCTGGGTTTGTTGGGCAGAGCAGACTGAGTTGGCAGCTCCTGCCTTGTGTTTCCTTCTGCAGACAAGCTCATGACGGCAGAAGCAATTGGGGGCCAGAGGCTGTTCTGTGAATCTTGCAGGGTTTAGGGAGCTTGTGCCAGGGGGTGGGAAGAGCCAGGCAGTACCTGATGGCAGAGGCTGGGCGGGCACACCATCACCCGTGGGGACCCCTGGAGACTAGGCTGCAAAACCAGTCTCCTGAGCTTCCCTCCTGCAGCAGCTCTGCCCCCGAGAAACTGTGAACCCCTAAACTGGCTTTCAAATGTAATTGGTGAGCTTGCAGTGAGAGAGAAGGCTTAATTGCCTTCTGTGAAGGGAAGAATTGTTTTTACTGTAATTCTTCCCCTTCGCCTCTTTTTTTCCTTTAGCCTTCGGGTACCTATTTCTTTGGGGCTCTTCAAGGGATCAGTGGGACCAAGAGCATTTCCCCCAGTGGTGGTTCCTGTCCTGGTCTGTTCTCACTTAAGTAGGGGACCCAGCCTGAGGTTCCAGCCCATGATGGCTGTTCCCCTGCAAGCTTCCTTCTAACAGCACCTTCTGACATGATGGGGGTGGTGATTGTTTTCTGTTCCATGTAGACAAACAGCACACTCCTATCTACTGGAAGCCTGGTGGGTGCCTGCCCGTCTAGATGACCCCTACTTGCTACCAGGGAGCAGAAAGGACCATTGATGGTCCAGAGCCTGAGCTCTGGAGCCAGGCAGCCTGGGCCTAACCTCAGAGGGTCATGGTGGGCACCAAGCCAGTGAATATAGAGCTCCTAGTTCCTTGCATTTGCTGACTTACCCTTCACGCACAAAATTAGAAACAGCATCCCCGGGGCCCTAACTGTGCCGGCTCCAAAGCTCTTCCGCATTTGCTTCTCACAACTCTGTATCGTCCCATTTTGTAGATGAGGAAACTGAGGCTGGTGGCCCGCCCTCTGTGCTCCTCCCTGTGAGTCCCCTCACCTGCCACTTGGCGTGACCGCACTGGGTGCCTGTGTCAGATTCAGAGGTGCCAGAGACTCGGATCCCAGCCCGGGGAGTTTGCAGATTGGATTGCTTAACTGAGGGGCTGTGTGCTTGAACTTCAGATGAGCAGGAACTTGGTGAGCTGGGCTAGTCAGGGTTCACTTCTTGTCCCAGGCGGGCCTGGAACGGAGACAATTTTTAATTGTTATTAAAAAAAAAAAAATGTAACATATAAAGTTTGCCATCTTAACCATCTTTAATGTCCAGCTCAGAGATACTAAACTTCAAAAATGTCATGCAACCATCACCCCACCGCCTCCAGGACTTTTTCATCGTCCCCACCGAACAATAACCCCCCTTCTCCCTCCCCAGCCCCTGGCTCCCACCATTCTGCTTCTTCCTCTGGGAACCTGACTCCCGTGGGTTCCTTGTGTAAGTGGAATTTGCCTTTTTATATTTTTATTTTATACATATTACTTTCTCCTTTTGTGATGGGCGTGTTTCCCTCCGCTCAGTGTCCCCAAGGCTGTGACACGGGGCAGAATGTCCCTCCTTTTGCAAGCCGAACCCTCTTCCCTCGTGTGGATCTAATTCATCTTTATCCATCACCCACCCTCAGACACTTGCACTGCTTCTACTGACTTTGTGAGTGATGCTCCTGTGAACCCAGGTGTGCAAATCTCTCTCCCAGGCCCTGCTTTCCCTTCTTCTGGGTGTGTACTCAAAAGTGGGATTGCTGAGTCATCTCATACATGCTTTTAAAAGGGCACGTAGGCGCCCAGGGGAGACACTCAGACAGAAACAAAATTGTTCTTAGCTTTGTCCCGGTCAAGGAAGCATTCCGTAAAAAAGCAGCCCTGGATTTTCAGCACGGAAGGGAAGGAAGCCCACACTGGTGACTCATTCTCCAGCTCTGTGGAGACCACTGTCCTCGGGAAGAGAGCTCCCCCATGGAAGTGGATCAAGGAGAATGGGATGGGAGCAGACAGCAGTGTGGTCGAGGTTGCGGGACCAGAGAGGCTGGGGCTGAGGACGGGCACTGAGGTGGCAACAGAGACCAGCGTGGGGGTGAAAGCCTCGGGGTCGTGTGGCCCATGCCGGGGTCCCCCGTGGCTTTGTAAGACCCCGTCCATTCCGGCCAGAGCTTCCATGCTCGGGCAGCAGCAGGAAACCAGCAGGCTCTCCCAAATGCTCACTCACGGAGTTTCATGAAGGGACTTTGGCAAATGTGGGCAGAGGGTGGGAAACTGCAGAACTTGGGTCTCAGCGGGGCTGACCCTCCCCAGGTGGCCATGGCGCGGAGGGGGCTTCGTCCAGGGAGGCAGGACCCTGGTTCGTGGGCCTCGGGGGATACGTCCTAAACTGGAGGCCCCTCCTGGAGCTCCTGACTGTCTGAGCCCTGATGGCAGTGGGGGGCAGGGGCGACAGGAAACCCCCAGATAGAGGGGACAGGGAGCCCCCAGGGGGGACAGGGGAGCCCACAGGGGGATAGGGAGCCCACAGGGGGTATAGGGAGCCCCTGGGGGGACAGGGAGCCCACAGGCGGGGACAGGGAGCCCACAGTGGGGGACAGGGAGCCCACGGGGGGGACAGGGAGCCCACAGGGGGATAGGGAGCCCACAGTGGGTATAGGGAGCCCCCAGGGGGGACAGGGAGCCCACAGTGGGTATAGGGAGCTCCTGGGGGGACAGGGAGCCCACGGGGGAGACAGGGAGCCCACGGGGGGATAGGGAGCCCCTGGAGGGGGACAGGGAGCCCACAGGGGGTATAGGGAGCCCCTGGGGGGAACAGGGGAGCCCACAGGGGGCATAGGGAGCACACACTGGGGGACAGGGAGCCCATGGGGGGAAGAGGGAGCCCACAGGGGGTAGAGGGAGCCCACAGGTGGTATAGAGAGCCCCCAGAGGGGACAGGGAGCTCACAGTGGGGGACAGGGAGCCCACAGGGGGGAGAGGGAGCCCCTGGGGGGGACAGGGAGCCCACTGGGGGGATAGGGAGCCCACGGGGGGGACAGGGAGCCCACAGGGGGATAGGGAGCCCCTGGAGGGGGACAGGGAGCCCACAGGGGCTATAGGGAGCCCCTGGGGGGGACAGGGAGCCCACAGGGGGGGACAGGGAGCCCACGGGGGGGACAGGGAGTCCACAGGGGGGGACAGGGAGCCCACGGGGGGGACAGGGAGCCCACAGTGGCGATAGGGAGCCCCTGGAGGGGACAGAGAGCCCACAGTGGGGATAGGGAGCCCCCAGGGGGGACAGGGAGCTCACAGTGGGGGACAGGGAGCCCACAGGGGGGATAGGGAGCCCACGGGGGGGGACGGAGCCCACAGGGGGGATAGGGAGCCCACAGGGGATATAGGGAGCCCCTGGGGGGGACAGGGAGCCCACAGGGGGGGACAGGGAGCCCCCAGGGGGGACAGGGAGCTCACAGTGGGGATAGGGAGCCCCCAGGGGGGACAGGGAGCTCACAGTGGGGGACAGGGAGCCCACGGGGGGATAGGGAGCCCACAGTGGGGGACAGGGAGCCCACAGGGGGGATAGGGAGCCCACAGTGGGGGAAAGGGGAGCCCACAGGGGGGATAGGGAGCCCACGGGGGGATAGGGAGCCCACAGAGGGGGACAGGGAGCCCACAGGGGGGATAGGGAGCCCACAAGGGGGATAGGGAGCCCACAGTGGCGATAGGGAGCCCCTGGGGGGGACAGGGAGCCCACAGTGGGGATAGGGAGCCCCCAGGGGGGACAGAGAGCTCACAGTGGGGGACAGGGAGCCCACAGGGGTTATAGGGGGCCCCCAGGGGGGACAGGGGAGCCCACAGGGGGGATAGGGAGCCCCTGGAGGGGGACAGGGAGCCCACAGGGGGTATAGGGAGCCCACAGGGGGGATAGGGAGCCCACAGTGGGGGACAGGGAGCCCACGGGGGGACAGGGAGCCCACGGGGGGGACAGGGGAGCCCACAAGGGGGATAGGGAGCCCACAGGGGGGATAGGGAGCCCACGGGGGGGGGGACAGGGGAGCCCACAGGGGGGATAAGGAGCCCACGGGGGGACAGGGAGCCCCTGGAGGGGACAGGGAGCCCACAGTGGGGACAGGAAGCCCACAGTGAGGGACAGGGAGCCCACGGGGGGGACAGGGGAGCCCACAGGGGGGATAGGGAACCCCCAGGGGGAACAGGGAGCCCACAGGGGGCATAGGGAGCTCACAGTGGGGGACAGGGAGCCCACGGGGCAATAGGGAGCGCACAGGGGTGGGGACAAGGAGCCCCCAGGGGTGGAGGGCTACAGAGAGCAGCTTGGACAAGGGCAGGGGCCCCAGCTTGTCATGCTGAGCTGAAGGCGAGTTCAGCAGGGCCATGCCCGCCCTGGGCCCCTCTGCCCCTGCAGACCCTGGTCTCTGGTGGGGTGAGCCGCTCCTGCCCATGGAGGGGTTACTTCAACTCTGAACCCCCCAGCATGTCCAAGGGTGTGCGAGCCGGGGAGGCCGGGAGGGCCAACTACCTTGGCAGGAAACCCTGAGCCTCAGCATATTCTCTTGAACAAAATAACCGCATTTTATCTGCATTCTGCAGCCCTTCAAAAATATTTATTTTTCGTTTGGCTTTCTTGCTTATTCTGCACAATTCCAACAGCTCGTGGCCGAGGCTCTGTGGTCCCCGGGGACTCAAGGGCCCCTCCCCCCTGCATCCTCGGTGACCCTGCTGGGGTGATGGGGCCCTGTTGTTGCTTGGTGGCTTCTAGTCTGTGGGTTACAGCCAGGGGCTTGCTCACAGCCCCCAGGACCCTGGTGCAGCAAGGACTCCAAGCCCAGAGGGCTCCCTTCGGTGTGAGAAGGGCGTCTGGTGCCGGAGAAGGGGCGTGTGCACGGAAGAGCCTTGACTGGTGCAGGGACCCCTGCCAGCCTGGCCAGGCCCCCGAGAAGGTGGAGGGTCTGCCTGGCCCAGCTTCAGAGATGAGCTTTTCCACACTGAAAAACTTCTTTTCATTGTTACCTCTTTTCTTCAAGCCTTTGTTTATACTTCTGTTGATTTGCAGTCTACAAATTAGAGGAGTGGCCCCACTCTCACAGCCTTGGTCAGTGACTACAGTTCCATCGAGCTGAGGTGCCAGCCTTGGGATTTCAGTGCTCCCCTTGGTCTGGTTGGTGGGTCCGCTTGCGCTCTGCCTTCCTGCTGTCTGATGCTGCTGAGACGGCATGGAAGGAGCTTAGATTTTGGACTGAGCGCCTTAGTCTTAGTCTGGACTGGGGGTGGTGCCCTGGGGGAGACTTTCCTAGTCTTGGTGGGCTTTGGGGGACCCCTGTCTTGGTGCTGAGCACTCCCAACCCCTCCTGACAGAAGATCCGGTCTTGGGGAGAGCGCGTTGACAACCCTCAAATATTATATAAACATTTTGGGGTTGGCAGAAAGCTGGGCCGCGTTTTGCCAAACACATTTTGCCCTCAACTTTTAAACTGATGTGCACTTTGATGGAAACAATCTCATGTTTACTTAATTCACAAATGTTTTCCTAGAGGCCTGGTATATGCTATCCAAGAAAATGTTTATTTCTTACTTTTTTAAAAAAATTCTGTTTCTTAGAACCCACGAAGTTGGGTTCTTTCAAGAGTAATTAAGCTTGAACCTCAGGCCAAAAAAAAAAAGTGAGAATCAGTTCGAAACTGCTCAGGAGGTTCTAAATCCTTGTCTAATTGATACCAGACCTTGAGAGGAAATGTTTAAAATTGGATCAAAATCTTTAATGTCATAAATACACCCCTCACATCGTTCTTGCTTTGCGTTCGTCACTCGCCTTGTCTGTGACATTGCTCTGAGCTCTCACATTCCTTTGATTCCATTGATTTTTCTGGTCCCTGAATTCTCCTCCAGTCGAGTCAGCTTCAGTTTACTGTTGGATGTGGTTATATTCGAGATGGAAACACTTTTTTTTTTTCTTTTAAACTTTTATTTTTTATTGGGGTAAAGCCTTTAAGGGCTTCCCTGGTGACTCAGACAGTAAAGAATCTGCCTGCAATGCGGGAGACCTGGGTTCGATCCCCTGAGTCGGGAAGATCCCCTGGAGAAAGGAAGGACTGCCCACTCCAGTATTCTGGCCTGAAGAATTCCATGGACAGAGGAGCCTGGTGGGCTATATAGTCCATGGGGTGGCAAAGAGTCGGACAAGATTGCAGCAAGTTAGCACGCCCGCATAGCTGGTAAACAAACTATGTTGTGAAAGTTTCAGGTGAACCTTGGAGGGATTCAGCCCTGTACATACAAGCCAACGCTCACCTGGAAAAAAGGCTCTTTTGTCCCCGGGGATCAAGGATCCCCAGGGCTGCATAATAAGGCTCGCGGCGTAAAGATCAACCCCACAGCCAGGGTGAGAGTCGAAAGATCGGACAACTGCCCCATAAGAGCGATGGCCAAATGCACTTGGCGAGACCCCGGGCTGCATGGCCCTCGCTCCGTCCCAGACCTCCACCCTCGTTCCACCTGCTTCATCCACCTTCTCTGCCGAGCGCCTGAGTCCTGGCCCCCAGGGCCCCTCCTGCTCAGTATGTGCCATCTCCCTGCCCAGACACTTCCTCTTCTCTGGACAGACACCGCAGAGACCCTTCCTCACCCACCACACCCGGCGTCTGCTCTGTTGACCCTTGTCACGCACTGTCCCTGCACTCGTCACGCTTGGCCAACTGTCCCTCCTTCTGGGCTGGCTGTTCTCCTGGAAGGCAAGTTGTTGTTGCTCAGTCGTGTCCAACTCCTTGCAACCCCATGGGCTGCAGCACGCCAGGCCTCCCCATCCTCCACTATCTCCCAGAGCTTGCTCAAACTCATGTCTATCAAGTCGGTGATGCCATCCAAGCATCTCATCTTCTGTCCCCTTCTCCTCCCACCTTCAGTCTTTCCCAGCATGAGGGTCTTTTCCAATGAGTCAGTTTTTCACATCGGGTGGCCAAAGTATTGGAGTTTCAGCTTCAGCATCAGTCCTTCTAATGAACATTCAGGACTGATTTCCTTCAGAATGAACTGGTTGGATCTTCTTGCAGTTCAAGGGACTCTCAAGTGTCTTCTCCAGCACCACAGTTCAAAAGCATCAGTTCTTCAGTGCTCAGCTTTCTTTATGGTCCAACTCTCACGTCCAAAGAGACTACTGGAAAAACCACAGCTTTTACTATTTGGACCTTTGTTGGCAAAGTCTTTGCAGGGGACATGTCTTACTTATCTCTGTATCTGTACGTGTTTCCTGTGGCTGCTATGACTGATGATCACACCAGGCTTCCTTGAAACAAGTTTATTACGGCACAAGTCTGGAGGCCCAAAATCAGTGTCACTGGGATGAGATCCAGGTTTCCTCTAAAACCTGCAGGGAGACCGCGGTTACCTTTCCAGCTTCTGGCGGCTGCGGCATCCCTTGGCTTGTGGGCTCATCGCTCTGGTCTTCAGGGCCAGCAGCCGCATGTCTCTGCTCCTTCTTCAGCATGCTTTCTCCGTGTCCTGAGCCCTCCCTCTGCCTTCTTATGAGGATGCTTGTGAAGGCATGTAGAGCCCATCCTGATATCCAGGACCATCTCCCCATCTCAAGGTCCTCCTTAATGAGTTGCATCTGTAAATTTGCAACATTTACAAATTGAACAAAGGTAACATTTACAAAGGTAACATTTCTAGGTTCCAGGAATTAGGAACCAGCTCTCTTTGGGGCCAGTGTTCTGCCTACCAGGGTCTCTGTCCAAAAGTGAGGACAGCTCACAGCTGGTGTTTACGCACCCTGTGCAGTGGCCGCGTGACTCAGGCAGTGGCGCTCTCCCCATTTCGGGTGAGGAAATCAAGGCACAGAGAGGGAAATAACTTGCCCACAGGCAGCCAGTGGCAGCACCAGGCTGCTCTCCTGGGCAATCTGGTTCCAAAGACCATGCCCCTGGCCTCTGTTCTTCCTGCCTCTGTGACATGGGGCTTGTTGAATGACTGAGTAAATACAAGGAGCTGAAAAGTTTGAAGAAAAGGAGGGACTACCCTCGTGGTCCAGTGGCTAAGACTCTGTACTCCCCGTGCAGGAGGCCCAGGGTTCCATCGCTGGTCAGGGAACAAGATCCCACGCGCTGCAACTAAGACCCGCCACAGCCAAGTAAATAAGTAAATAAATGTTTTCTTTTAAAAAGACTAAAAGAAGATGGTTAAGAAGGAGGAGAGAAGGGAGGAAGGATTCTGGGGCAGGCTGAGTGCTCCCTGAATTGCTCCTGGCTCCCCACGATTCCTGAGAGTCTCCCAGAGCTACAGCGCCGTTTTGAAGCACTGGTCCCTTCTGGACTCAGCCCAAACTGCCCACAAGCTGCTTTCTTCCGTTCCTCCGCGTCTCAAACACGCTCAGGGAGCAGGCCTGCCCCACAGCGCTCACATGACCTCCCCTCATCTGCAGGACACGAGAGCTATGTGACCTTCTGCCAGCTGGAGGACGAGGCTGCCTTCACCTGCAGCGCCGACTGCACCATCAGGAAGTGGGATGTGCTGACCGGGCAGTGTCTGCAGGTGTTCCGGGGACACACGTCCATCGTGAATAGGTCAGTGGGGCCAGAGGGGTGAGGACTGGGGACCGAGATGTAGGCTGTGGGGCCCCTGCCCTGGAGGAACTTAGCTTCTGTGGGGAGCACGTGTGGACATGTGCAGAGGTGGCCAGGAGCATGTGGGGAGGTGGCCAGGAGCACAGGGCAATGGAAGCCCCAGGACAGAAGTGTCCCCGGGCGTGACAAGTGCTAACTGCCCAGAGCTGCAGGTGTGTGTGTGTGTTGGGGCCTGGAGGGGGGCAGGTTGGGAGGCGGAGGTGCAGACAGGGAGACATCACCAACCCTTAGACTAGTGCCTGGACATCCTCGCTGGCCCTACAGCACAACTGCCCCCAGCTGGGTGGAGGCAAAGGCCTTGGAGGCTGCAGCTCCTACCGATAGGAGCAGGTTGCAGAGGAAACGGCTTAATTGGTGCCTGACGCTGGACTGGGCGCTTGGAGGACGAGCAGAATGGGGCTTGTTCTGCAGAGGGAGTCGAGGGTGTTTTTCAACCTCTCCTTTCCCTGTTGCTGTTGAAAATATCCCAGCCGCTCCTTCTCACAGAGGTTTGAGTTCTTCCAAAAACGTATCGAGTTTGCGTCTGAGCTGAGCCATGGAAATTCCTTGCTGATCAGATCGGCTGGACAGTATTTCTGTAATTTGGGGCCATCTCAAACCCTGCCCCGCCGCCCCCTGAGGGACTGCCTGGTAGTAGCTGGAGTCTGGGCACCTGCCCTTGGCCCTCCTGACCTCATGGGCCGGGAAGGGCGCCTCTCCGGGGAGTCAACTAGGCAAAGAACGTGCAACCAGGCGCTATGGGGGCCGTGGTCGCAGAGGACAGGGAGCAAAGGCTGTTTTCAGCCAGTGTGGGCTTTGCCGTGCCTGGGGCCGGGTGGGACCCGTCTGGCTGGCTGGTCCCACACACGGCGGGTGGAAATGGTGGGCTGGTTTGGTCATTGATGGCCCCCGATGGACGGATGCTCCCACAGGGCAGGAGAAAGGCCAAAGTGTCACACTGACAGGATGGTGCTGAGAGGAGAAGGACCCCAGTGGGGACCCCGGGAGAGCTCCAGCCCCTGCCTCCTGCAGCTGAGCTCTGATTCCCCTCCCTCAAGCCGCCACTCCGCTTAGCCAGAGCAGGTGGGGACCAGGGACCTGGGAGGCCAGGCCCGGCCAGGCAGGGGTGAAGGAAGGCTGGGATGAGGACTTGGGTCTCAGCTGCTGCTGGCCTCTGCCCAGCCTGCTGTCCCACTTATTTACTTAAATATATATATATATATATATATATATATATATATTTTTTTTTTTTTTTTGGTTTCGAACCTTGAGGAATCCTCGTTCCCCAACCAGGGATCAAACCCGGGCCCTCGGCAGTGAGTGTTCAGAGTCCTGACCGCTGGGCTGCCAGGAGATTAATTCCCAGCAGTGGTCTATCTCGAGAAAGAAGTCTGTGACTGAGGAAGAGTGTGGCCCTGGGGGCGAGTCCTCTTGTGAGGCTGGGTGCTGCTGGAAGGGCTGACAGAGGAGGGCGCAGGTGGAGAGGGTTGCATCTCAGGTGGCCAGCCAGCCCTGACTGTATCCAACCGCTCCTCAGAAGCGAAAGCGGAAGTTGCTGTGTCTGACTCTTTGCAACCCCGTGGACTATTCAGTCCCTGGAATTCTCTAGGCCAGAATACCAGAGTGGGCAGCCTTGCCCTTCTTCAGGGGATCTTCCCAACCCAGGCATGGAACCCAGGTCTCCTGCAGGCAGATTCTTTACCAGCTGAGCCACCAGGGAAGCCCAAGAAGACTGGAGTGGGTAGCCTATCCCTTCTCCAGCAGATCTTCCCGACCAGGAATCGAACCAGGGTCTCCTACATTTGCAGGTGACTCCTGAGAAGTACATCTGCACAGAAATTATGCTGTGCTGAGCACACATGTTCACAGGCAAACACACGTATGCACTCAAGTACAGACACACACACACCCAGAGACTCCTTTTGAGCAGTTGGCTGTTCTGAACATCTCCGGGTGTGTATTTGCACTGTTACATAGCTGTGGTCACAAACATTCGGTGTCCCTGGGTGAGGACGTGGACTTCGCTTCTCCTGGTTTCAGAGCAGGGCCAGGTGTGTGAGCTTCTGGGGACACCGGCCTGGCCCGGCTGGGCGTTCCTGCTATCACAGGCCACGCAGGTGGGACTCGGGCCCCCGGGATGTCACCCAGGGTGCTAGGTCATCAGTTGCCTTTAGAAGCACCCACGCGGTGAAAACCGCACCTCCTGGCATTAGGGAAGATGCCCATCTATTGAGAGTGTGCGGGCTGCTTCCTTAACGACTCGTGGGCCGGAGGACTGTCCGGGGTGAGAGGCAGGCGGAGGGTCCACTCTGCTCCGTGTCCGTCTCTCCTCCTGCCTATGCTCGGCTCACAGACGAGAGTTTTTTACGGTTTTAATGTTTACATTTTTTCGGCAGCACCACACAGCATGCGCAACCTCAGTTCCCTGACCGGGGACGGAACTGTGCTCCCTGAAGTGGACGCTCGGGGTCAGCACGGGACTGCCAGGAAATCCTCAGGCGAGACCTTTTGAAAGAGGGGGCGTGAGATGATTAGCCCGCATCCCTGATAGGAGGTCCCCACTTGCTGCAACTAGAGAAAAGCCTGCAGCAACAAAGACTCAGCGCACCCAATAAATAAACTTTAAAAAAAGAGGGGTCACAAGGTTCCTCTACTCTGTGGTGGGGGGTCCTGACCCCTCTGTCCCCACATAGATGACACACCCCATTCCAGCTTCAGGCAGCTGCCTCTGGGGGTGAGTGTGTAAATTAGGGTCCGCTCTCATGCCCTATGAAGTTACACACAGAATTCTAGTGCATTTTCTGCAGAGAAATGCTTAGCATACACAGAACGGGAGTAAGAGTCAGGAACATTTACCGCTTGGGAGGCTCTGCTCCCCCATGGCCTCCCCCAGCCACCTCACTGTCCCTTGAAAAGGGGGTTCGAGATTCCTTGGCCTTGAGATTTTTCTCTGACTCGTGTCTGCCAATCGCTGGGAGCATTTCTGGTTTCTTATCCATCTCCTGGGCTCATTGAAGATGTCAGTCACCAGGCACAGGGGACCCCATGCTGGCCTGCCGGGCAGCCCTTTGCTGCCTGACCCTTGACCCTTCCTGTCTCACCACCAGGATCCTGGTCGCCGACAACCAGCTTTTCAGCAGCTCCTATGACCGGACAGCCCGCGCCTGGAGTGTGGACAGGGGGCAGGTGGCCCGGGAGTTCCGGGGTCACCGCAACTGTGTGCTGACTCTGGCCTACGCTGGGGCCCCCTGCATGGAGGAGGCGATGGCCGGGGGCCTCCTGGTGACAGGCAGCACGGATGCCACGGCCAAGGTGTGGCAAGTGGCCAGCGGCTGCTGCCATCAGACACTGCGGGGCCACACGGGCGCTGTGCTCTGCCTGGTGCTGGACGCACTGGGCCGAACAGCCTTCACGGGCAGCACAGATGCCACCGTCCGCGCTTGGGACATCCTGAGTGGCCAGCAGCTGCGCGTGTTCCGGGAGCACCAGGGCTCCGTCATCTGTCTGGAGGTGAGACCTGCCTGACTGCTGGGGGACCCCCCTGGCACCTTCCCCGGGTCACGCTCTGAGCGGCAGCCCACCCCTGTGTATCAGTCAGCTTAGGCTGTGTAACAAAGTAACCGCAGATGGGGCAGCTGGAACAACAGAGACTGGTTGGCTCACTGCTCTGGAGGCTGGAAGTCCAAGAGCAGGGTGTGGGCAGGGTCGGTTTCTTCCGAGGCCTCTCCCCTGCGCTTGTAGATGGCCCTTCTGTAACCTCACGTGGTCTTCCCTCTGCATCCGCATTTCCTCTTGTAAGGACACTCGTCACGCTGGGTGAGGTTCCACCCTAGTGCCCTCATTTTAGCTTAATTACCTCTTTTAAAGTTGTTGTTAGTTCCTCAGTCGTGTCCGGCTCTTTGCAACTCCACGGACTGCAGCACGCCAGGCTTCCCTGTCCCTCACCATCTCCCAGAGCTGGCTGAAACTCATGTCCATTGAGTCTGTGATGCCACCCAACCATCTCACCCTCTATCGTCCCCTTCTGCTTTCAGTCTTTCCCAGCATCGGGGTCTTTTCCAGTGAGATGGCTCTTCGCATCAGGGGGCCAAAGTATTGGAGTTTCAGCATCAGTCCTTCCAATAAATGTTCAGGGTACTTTTTTTATTCTTACATCTATCTTGGCCATGCCCCATGATGTGTGGATTCTAGTCCCCCAATCAGAGATCAAACTTGCGTCCCCTGCCACGGAAGTGTGGAGCCCCAACTACTGGACCACCAGCAGGTCCTAATTGCCTCTTTAAAGACCTGTTTCCAAATGCGTCACATTCACAGGAACAGGGTGAGGGCTGGTATTCACACGTGAATTTTTGTTTCCTTCCTTGTGAGATGAGGATCAGGCCTACCCACAGACTGTGGTCTCTGTACGCATGCTTAGTCACTTCAGTCACGTCCAACTCTTTGAGACCCCATGGACTGTAGCCCATCAGGCTCTCCTATCCATGGGATTCTCCAGGCAAGAATACTGGAGGGGGTTGCCATGCCCTCCTCCAGGGGATCTTCCTGGCCTGGGGCTTGAACTTGCGTCTGCCTATGTCTCCTGCATTGCAGGTGTATTCTTTACCCACTGAGCCACCTGGGAAGCCCAACTGTGGTTCATAATTCCTAAATCCAGAAGTTCCCAAAAGAAATGAAGTTTTTTCCTTAGCCTTGGCATCAAAACTCACTTGGTGGCAAAGCCTGGCCTGAACAGACATGAGACTGGTGGTGGGTCAGCTCATCCCACTTCCTGGGAATGCACGCATATACTTTGCTGTGGAAACACACGTGTGTTCCTCGAGTCCAAAAGCTCCCGAAATACCTCGGGCCCCGCGGTCTGGATCAGGGATCCCGGACCCGGAGCTTGGTGCCTCCTCTCGGCGGTCGTGAGGATTTCCTGAGTCGACGCAGACACCATGCCTGCCATGGAGCCTGTTCTTGACCCGTCAGCCCGTGATACTTGCTCTGGAGCCTCTGGGGATGCGCTGGCCATGCTTAGCGAGCACATCCGCTGGATGTGGTCCCTCCCTCTGTTGAAATAGGGTCTAGGTGTTCCTGGTCCCGGTTGTGGCCACGGCCTCTTCTCTGCTCCAGGCCGGTTCCCGCACCCGAGATGAGCAGGTTGGGGTCCAGGGCTTGGTGATGCTGAGGCTCTAGGAGCCACCAGGGCAGCGATGGGGGTGTGCTCCAGGTGTCAGGAAGCAGAGTGCGGCCGTGCCCTGGAGAGCCAGGCCAGGAGGCCCAATTTTGGGTTCTGGGGATGAAGGGCAGCCCTGGGACCCCAGGACCAGTGGAGTAGAGGTCTCCACTCTGCTTGGACAGAATGACCTCTGACCCTGGTGAACCCCAGAGTGGCCGTGTGTCTTTGGTTGTATTAACACAAATGGTGTCTTTCTAACTCAGACCCTGCTTGAGGGAGACAGGTGATGGGGCGTGGGTGCTGAGCTGAGCATTGGCTGCCTGGTATCTTTTTTTAATTAAAAAAAAATTTTTTTATTGGAGTCTAGCCCCTTGGGGGGCTGCCCTGTGTACACTGTGCCTGGTCAGGTCCTTCTGTGCGTAGAGATAAACTTGTGGGCCGCCTTCTCAGAGGCTAGGAGGACAGCTGAACCTGCTTCTGAGCCATGGGCCTGCATGGATGTGGTACCCACCGTAGCATCCTCCACCTGCAGCCCACTCGGAACTTTCTGGGAGCAGAGGGGGGCCCGAGAAATCGGCCAAGCCCCGCGGGGCCTCTGCCTTTCCCCTTCACTAGGGGACATGTCTCCAGGGTCAAGCAGGCCGGCCCCAGAGGGTTCCAGAAGCCAGGTCAGGGTGGAGCCGGGTGTGCACGCGCCTCCTGTGGAGAAGGTGGGCCAGAGCAGAGGCCAGGGCTCACTTCCAGGTAGCAAATTCCAGGTCAAGCCCGCCGACCACCAAGGGGGACTGCTCCCTTACTCCCACTCTTCCCAGAACCTCCCAGGGTCTGGGCTCAGGCGGGTGGTCCTTGTGAAGAAAGAGAAAGTGGAGAGTCTTTCCTGTCCCTTCATATGTTATGCTTTTTAAATTTTTCGTTGTGAAACACTTGAACCATGAAGCGTAGGACACTAAGACAGACTCTATGTAGCCGCCTCTTGAAATGAGATATTAACACTCTGTCATGCTTAGTTGATACCTTTTTGAAATACTTTGTTTTTTTTTTGTATTTAACTTTTTAAAATGTAATACACACAAAAGTGTACAAAATGGATCACAATACTTCATGTCTTTTTAAAGAAATATTTCAAAGACAGCCAGACAGGGACAGGAAAGGTGCCGTTGAGTGTGGGGCAGCCCAAGGGCGGTGGGGTGCCTGCCTGACCTTCCGTGGTGTCGTTGCGGGCGCTCCATTCTTTTTCTGCAAAAGCCCCTGGGTAGGGGGGTGTTTAGGGGCAGAGGTTGCTGTTGCCTTTTAGGTGTATGTTCCAGCTCCTAGGTTCGACCAGGCTGCCAACCTGATTGAATTGATCCTCACGATAGAGGTTAATTTTTCTCACGAGGAGACGGAAGCTCAGCGCGGGTTAAGCAGCTTGCCCAGGGTCTCCCAGCCGGTAGCGGTAGAGGCAGGATTTGAACCCAGGGCTGAACGTGTAACCTGGGCTTTTAACGAGCAGCTTTTCAGGGCGTGTCAGGGTCACACGATGCTCTGCACCTGACCCTGAGCACTGCCTGGCCCAGGGGATTCTCTCCCGCTGCTCCGGTACAAGGCCTGTCATGAGCCGAGGCGAGGGTGAGGCCTGCTCCCCCACCTAGGGCCATGGGCGCGGACCCCCAGGCCTGCGGGCCTCAAGCTGCCCTCCATTTGGGCGATCACCCCGCAGGGAGACAGCCCCAGGTCCTGTCCCTCGGAGTTGCCTTGGCCGCCAGGAGTCTCGCAAGACCGGCCCTTGAGACTCACCCTGTCGAGTCCCTCCTGCTGTCTCCATCTGCCTGGCGCCTCCCTGGTCTTCCCTGCTGCCCCCCGGGGTCCTTTCAGGAAACCAGCCCAGGCGAGCCATGAGGCGTCTGCCAGCTTGTCAGCCTCTGGGCCTGGGGTTTATGCTTTGAAAGTGTGGTACTTGGTGCTTTCTTTCTTTCTTTTTTCTTTAATTAATCATGTGTCTATTTTCAGTTGGGGCTTTGATGCTCCGGCTCTCTCTCATTGCGGTGAGCAGGGGCTGCTCTTCCGTTGCAGTGCGTGGGCCTCACTGCAGTGGCTTCTATTGTTGCGGGGCACAGGCTCTAGGGCAGTAGAGCTCAGGAGTTGTTGCTTACGGGCTTAGTTAGAGGAGAAGAGGACGACAGAGGATGAGGTGGTTGGATGGCATCACCGACTCGATGGACATGAGTTTGAGCAAGCTCCGGGAGTTGGTGATGGACAGGGAGGCCTGGCGTGCTGCAGTCCACGGGGTCGCAAAGAGTCGGACACGACTGAGCGACTGAACTGAACTGATGGGCTTAGTTGCTCCATGGCAAGTGGAACCTTCCTGGACCAGGAATCAAATCCGTTTGCCCTGCATTGGCAGGTAGATGCCCATGCACTGCACCACCAGGGAAGTCCCTGCTTGCTGGTTCTGGGGCACATGCGCCAGGCCCTGCATCATCAGGACCCCTGCTTTGAGCAGGAGGCGTCCTCCCTTTGTCGCAGCCTCTGTGGACCCTCCGTGCCTCCTTTGTGGACTGGAGGGGACAGAGGTGTGGAGGCCATGGGGCTCAGATGCATCACTGGGGTCTCCGCCTCACACGCTCCCCTTGAGAGGTCTGGGAGTCCCAGTGGGCAGTCTGGAGAGTGTGGTCGCTGGAGGTCTGGGGCTGCCTCTGGGAGGGACACAGGGGGGTGGGTACTGTCAGGAAACATGGGGGCCAGTGGCGATCAGCTTGGGGGGCAGGAGGCAGACGGTGCTGGGCAGTGCGAGGAGGGGCCCTGAAGGGCGGATCTCCCATAAAGAATGAGGGGGATCTGCTTGGGGGCACCTCCCGGGCAGAGAGGACTTATAAAGGGGAAGACGGTGTATGTCCAGGGTCCTCTAGGGACAGTGGGGACACAGGAGCCTGGGGAAGCTGGCCACATCCCAGACTCCATGTACAGGGCTCGGGGGCCCCCGAAAGGCTGAGAGCAGGTGGGGGTGCCAAGCAGGAGCCCTGCCGCCATCAGTGGTGGCACAGACGGAGGGAGGACTCGGGTGAGGTTCTGGATCCTGCTAGAGCGCTCGGGCAGGAGGATGTCACCTTGGCCCTGTCCTGGGGGAGTGGACGCCAGTAAGAGAAGCCAGAAGCCAGGCTCCGTTGGCTGGGCCGGTCATAATCCCAGTAGGACTGCAGGGCAGGGCCTGGGAGGCACAGGCCAGGCTGATCGCCCACTTGGTCCACAGGAAACCCCCCGAAGCCTCTGTCTTAGCGACTTGCCCAAGGCCAAGTCTGACCTGTACGGTGGCTGGGGTGCAAAGAGGAGGTGGGCCAGAGTCCTATCCTCTGGGATTTAAACTAGGAGATAATAAAGGGCCATTGAGTCAGGAGTGGGTTGTGGCAAAGTCAGGAGCATGTGCTCCGCCCACCACCCGTTGCCTCTGGAGAAGGGCCTCCTCTTCCGTAAGCCTCCAGGGGTTCCAGGCCCCAGCAGTGCAATCCCTGGCTCTCTCCAGGGCTTGTCGCCTGGCCCCCATGCTCCTGGGCTCTGCCAAGTGGAGGAGACCTGGTGCCATAGCCAGCTAATGGCAGCTGGGGACCCACCCGCCGGCGCCTCCTCATGCCCCCGTCCTTGTCTCCCCAGCCCGTTCCTCACCTCCTGCCGCACCCACCAGGGGTGTGAATGCCACTCCAGTGGGGGTGGGGGGGAACACGGGAACTGGGGAAGCCTGTCTCCAAAGGCAGTGGCCAGGACCCCGTGATGGCCCCTGGGTGTCCAGCTCTGGTCCCAGCAGAAGGCTACCTCACACACGCCACAGCCAGTCAGGTTATTTCTAGACCTTTCTCTCACCACATGCCCTCCCTGGAGCGGAAGTCTAGCGTGAGCGCCCTGCCCTGGGAGCCCTTTTCTCAGCTGGGACAATCCCGGGACCCGCAGTAGCTCCAGGTGGAGTCCCATGACCTTTCCCGGGGCCAGGCTGTTCTTCAGTAGGAAACTGCTAACGAGAAATGCCTGGTGGTAACACCGGCAGCGGCAGCCGACATTTCCTGGCCCCTGCAGTTAGGGTGCTGAGTGCTGTGTGGTTGGGTCTGAGCCCCATGAGGAAGGGGCTGGTGTGGTCCTCACTGTGGGTGAAGCGGCTGAGAGCAGAGTCAGTGACTTGGCAAAGGGCCAAGGGCCAGTGAGGCTCTGCAGCCAGTCTGTCTGATGCCTGCAAGCCTGCCTGACCCCCACTGCCCTGCAGAGGAGGTGGGGGGTGGGCAGCATGACCTCGGGCACCAGAGTGGGCAAGCGGGTGGGACCCCCGGGCAGAGGCATTTCTGGCTCGTCCACAGTTTCTCCACTAAGACCTGCACGTGCCCCTCCCCGCTTACACACAGAGGTTTGGAGGGGCTTCTGAGTGGGCCTGCTGTGTCTGGTGCCAACCTTCCCCCTCCCCCCGCCCGCAGCTGGTAAACGGGCACGTGTACTCGGGCAGCGCCGACAGGACAGTCAAGTGCTGGCTGGCAGACACCGGTGAGCGCGTGCGCACGTTCACGGCCCACAGACACAGCGTGAGCGCCCTCAAGTACCACGCAGGCACCTGTAAGTGACCCCATGCTCCCCAGAGCCCCGGCCTGCCTGTCCCGTCACGCCTCACCCCCGGCACGTCCGCTCTCATCCAGGCCTCTCTGCTTCCGCTGACTCCACTCTACCCTCCTCGAGCCTCAGCTGCAGCTCAGTGTGGGTGGCGGCCAGGAGTGGCAGCTGTGCCTCCTCTGTGCATGTTTGTCCCTCCAGCCAAACAAGTTCCAAATAAGCGTGTGGGCGCCTCTCCCCACCTTTACCCAGGAGGATGTACAGCGACCTGCGTGTTCAGAGAACCTCAGGTTAAGAGCGGATCTCAAGGGCACATTCTAATTCTCGAGTGAGCCACTGACACTGCTTAACTCCTGCCAGACTTGAGGGGCACATGGGTTTAGCGTCACTTGACATTAGGTTTGACTACAGATAAGAGAAAATCCAGATAACAGGGAATTTAAATGAGATAGTGGTTTATTCTTCCCTCACGTAGAAGAATTTTAGAGACGTGATCTAGGCTGAAATGGGTGGCTTCACAAACTTGTTAGACACCCAGTTTCTTTTCTTCACTTTGCTTCATCATCCTTAGTACGTATCATGTATCTTTAAGAGGGGGCTTCGTGGTTCAAGAGAGCTGCCGATGTGCCAGCCATCATGTTTTAGGCAAGCGGGAAGAAGAGGAGGAAAGGGCAAAAGGATATGTCTTCTAGATGAGTAGACCCCTTTAAAGATCTTTTCTGGAAATTCCACCCAAAGACTTCTGCATACATCTCTCTGACCACTGCCTATAAAAGAGACGGAATAATAAAACCTCTTACTGGGGATACTGCTGCTAGGACTAATCAGGGTTATTTTGGAAGAAAAGAAGGGCAGAGTGGCTCACTGGGTAGTCAGCAAGCACTCTGTCCCGCAGATCTCAAACTCTCACGTCTGGGCTTTCCTGGCTCTCTGCAAGTGGCTTGCCACGTTTACACCCAGAAGACAGGCGTCCTGCTGGGAAAGTGAAACGCACAGCCTGACCACTCCTAGATGGGAGCGGGGCTCCACGTTCCTGGACATTGCTTTCCTAAAACGATCCCCAATGTTATATTTTCCCATCAGCACCCTCCTTTTCCCAGTTATTCTCCCTCCCTCTCTCTCTCTCTCTCTCTCACACACACACACACACACACACACACACATACACACACAGCAGCAGCAGCCAGAAGCCAGCCCCACGCGGAGCTGAGCCTGAGAACCGTCCTTCCAGCACAGGAGTGAGGGAGCAGACTGGGCTGGAGGAGGAGGAGTCACAGTGGAAAATGCAAGTGGACTTCACAGCACAGGTGTTAGATGAAGATAGAACGGATTTCCAAAAATAGTGCCCAAGATGCCCTCAGGACTTAGGTGTCTGATGCACAAAGATGATTCCCACCCCCCGCCCTCCCTGTTTCTGTGTCCAAGGCTCTAAGTGTGATTATGACTCTGCTCCTGCCAGTCTCTAATTTACAGCGAAGAACGTTGCCCAGAGCACCTCCCTGTGGCACAGCTGGAATGAAACCTGCCGCTGCAGCAGATCCCATAGACCCTACTTGCTCGCTGCCGGCTGTTAAGTAACTTGGCCTTTGCCATCAGGCTGCAGGATAATCAGAGCAAATTCCAGACCCTCTTCCCACACTCAGGATGCCCAGTAACTACCTGCATTGGTGGAAGGGGCGGTGGGAAAGGAACTGAAAAGGCTGGCAAACAAAACTTCCCTTTCAGGCCCACATTCACTGGTAGCTTTAGCAGAAAACTTGGGAATGGGCAGGTGACACAGGACGCGGGATAAGGAATAGACAGTCCAAGAACAGGGAGCCCCAGAGGGTGCTTCCTGTGGCTCACTCAGGCTGCTGGGCGGCTGTAGCAGGTGGTCTGGGTACCACACTCAGGGGCACTTCCTGCTGCAGCCTGAGGTCCTCTGGCCGAGGACGACTAAGAGTTGATGGAAAAGGAGCCCAGTGCCCTTGTCCCCAGGTGGGACAACTCAGACACGGGCGACCCCTTCTCTCAGGCACCCCAGCAGTCACCTACCTGCTCACTAACACACCTGCACGGGGAGTCCTTCCTGTTTCTCTCCCCACGTCTTGGAATGCCCTGCCAGATGAACTATTTGCATTCAAATCCTAGTGTCAAGGTCAGCTGCCGGGAGAGCCCAGGCTAAGGAAGTAAGTGGACAAGGGAGTTCCTCTGGCCAGTGCTCGGTGGGATCCCTAACCACCACCAGCATCACTTGAAGCTGGCTAGCCTGGAGGGTTCTCAGGCCCCACCGCAGACCTCCTTAAATCAGAAACTCAGGTGGGCCCAGCCATTTCTGTCTCAACAGGAGAAGCCCAAGGGCGGTGGGCCGCCGCAGCCCTGCAGAGCTGGCTGGGGTCCACACGGGGCGCCCGGGACCCCGGCTCCCCACGCTGACCTTGAGGGAGCCGTACTAAAGATAGTGAAGGTGCCAACTCCTTCCTTTCAAGGGGCTTGGGCTGTTTGCAATTACGACATCCTTGGGAGGCGAGCGAACGGGGCCAGGAGAGGGTCTCCGTCGCCCTCCGTCCCCCGCGCCCGTCCACGCCCCCCGCGCCCCGCCCCGCAGAGCCCGGAGGGGACGAGGGCGCGAGGCCAGCGGCACCGTGTGTTCACAGTGTTCACCGGCAGCGGGGACGCCCGCGCGCGCGCCTTCGACGCCCAGTCCGGAGCGCTGCGGAGGGTGTTCCGCGGCCACGCCTTCGTCATCAACTGCATCCAGGTAGGCGCTCCGCCCTCCCCCGGGCCCGCGGCTGGTTGGCAATGGTTGGTGGAGCGCCCGCGGAAGGGAAGGGCTGAGGGCCCCCACCCCACCCTCCCGGCAGCCGCTCGCCCCCGCGGACAGAGCCTCCCGGGCCGAGGCCGCCCGGGGCTGAGCCTTCCGCTTCCGTCGGCCAGGGCGAGCCGAGTCCAGGCGAGCCCGGAGCCGCGGGGGGAGCCGGGCGGGGGCGGCGGGGCGCCCCCGCTGCCGGCCGCCCACGCCCCGCGCCCGCAGGTGCACGGCCAGGTGCTCTACACCGCCTCGCACGACGGCGCGCTGCGCCTCTGGGACGTTCGCGGCCTCCCGCCGCCGCGCGCCGCCGCCCCCAAGCGCACCCTCTCGCGACTCTTCAGCAACAAGGTGGGCTGCGCCGCCGCCGCGCCCCTGCAGCCGGCCTGAGACGCCCCGACTGCGCCCCCCCCCGACCCCGAACCGCGAGGAGGTGGGGGCGCCGCCCGTCCCCCGGACCCCGAGGGCAGACTGGCGCGGCGGGTGGTGCTTCGCCCCCGCGCCGGCGGCCTTCCGAAGCCCTCGCTGGGCCGCCCGCCCCTCCATCCGTCCTTCCCGGGACCCTCCCGCGACTCTCACGGTCTCCAGCCGCTCGGGCTCTGGGTGCCCGAGGTCCCCGGAAGCCAAGTCTTTTCCTGCTGAGCCAGACGGACGCTTCAAAAAAAGGCACGGATTGGGGTTTTCCCCTGGCGGTCCAGTGGTTCTGACTGGGCGCCTTCACGGTCGGGACCCTGGGTTCGATCCCCGGTCGGAGAGCTAAAATCCCACAAGCCGCGGCCAAGACAGAACCACACAGACTGTCGTTATTTTGGCAGATTGTCCGCTTGTGAAGGATGAAATACAGGTCCTTGAAAGCGCCTTGTGGTGCATCGCCTTATGTTCTGCACACTGAATCCCGCTCCCTCTCAGAGGGCAGGAGAGTGCCCGTGAAGCTGGGGCCTGGGCCACCCCCGGGGGTGAAGTCCTCTGCCCCTCCAGTGTCACTGCAGTGTCCCTGAGTCAGGGGGTAGCAGGAGGGAGGCCAGGGGGCAAGGAGTCAGCCCCTCGGTCTGCCTGGGTGACGGCAGGGACCCGCTGCTCCTCCCGCCAGCACAGAGACCGCACCTTCTCTCAGGTGTGGACAAGGCAGGCCCTGAAGGTGTGCAGGGGAAGCCCCTGCCAAGAGGTGGTGAAGGGCAAAGTGGGGCTCAGGCTCTGAGAGACACTGAGAGGAGCCGCCTCAGCGGCCCCCTCACACCCGGCAGGGGCCCTCTTCCAGCCCCTCCACTGGTGCCCACAGTCCCATCCACGGTGCCCTCCAGGCCCGGCTCCGGCTGGCCGCCCTTGCAGGAAGAGGAAATGCTGCAGAAGACAGTGTCCGCCCTTGAGAGCTGAAAAGTGAAAGTGAAGTTGCTCAGTCCTGTCTGACTCTCTGAGATGTTATTTCTTGTAGCCCGCCAGGCTCCTCCGTCTGTGGGATTTTCCAGGCGAGAAATCTGGAGTGGGTTGCCATTTTCTTCTCCAGGGGATCTTCCCCACCCCTGGGATCAAACTCAGGTCTTCCACATTGCAGGCAGACTCCTGACCCTCTAAGCCACCAGGGAATCCCCTTGAGAACTGAGCACCTCGCTAAAGGTGAGCCTCCCCGGGCAGAGGCAGCCCTGATGCAGAGAGGTATCTTGATGCCAGATGCACCCCGGGGTGCCCAGGCCCATGCCTGGTGGGTAAGGATGCGGACCCTCTAGCCACATGAACAGATAACAGTACTGACTCCAGAGGCGGTAGAAAGCACGGTGCTACCTCTGTGACAGCTCTGTGCCACACCCCCAAACTCTGGGAAGCCAGGGGCCTCGCCAGAACAGGCTGGCTGGTGAGAAGGACCCACAGAAGCAGCATCACCCGGCCTTCTTCAGGTGGGACGTGGCACCCAGGAGAGGTGAGGGGTCCCTGGGCGCTGCCCGCCGGGTCTGGGAGCTCTAGAACAGGCTGGCTGGTGAGAAGGACCCACAGAAGCAGCATCACCCGGCCTTCTTCAGGTGGGACGTGGCACCCAGGAGAGGTGAGGGGTCCCTGGGCGCTGCCCGCCGGGTCTGGGAGCTCTCACTTCCTAGCGGTTCTCCAGGGCCTGAGGCTGCAGCTGCCAAGGACAGGCCCTCCTAGTCCTGAGGGGCTTTCTGGGAAGCTGAAGTTCGTTCCAGGGAGAGCGGGCAGAGAGAACCCCCTTGAGTACCTGCGCTGATGTTTATAGTCACCTTCTCGGACTGCATTGCTGGCAGAGGCAGCTTGCTCCTTGGTGCTCACAGCTGACGCTCTCCTGCCTGGACAGCACATGCACACGCGTCTTATCCGGCCACATGCATCTTCCCTCACTCTACCCTGAGAAACAGCCCCTGGGTGCAAATCCCACAGCGGGCTGCATTCATTCTCTCCAGCCTCCTCTCCAAGAGTTAGAAATGGAAAACTATCTTGCATGTGTACAGCATGATGTATTTGGGTAAATTTTATTTCAGTAATTTGTGTGTGTGTGTGCGTGCTCTCCTTGGTTTGGGCATCAGGGTGATGGTGGCCTCATAGAGTGAGTTAGTTTGGAGGTGTTCCTTCCTCTGCAGGAACAGTTTGGAATAGTTTCTGAAGGATGGGCTTAACTCGTCTTTAAATGTTTGGTAGAATTCGCCTGTGAAGCCATCTCCTCATGAACTTTGTTCAGTGAGTTCAGTTGCTCAGTTGTGTCCGACTCTTTGCAACCCCATGGACTGCAGCACACCAGGCTTCCCTGGCCTTCACCATCTTCCGGAGCTTGCTCAAACTTGTGTCCGTCGAGTCATGATGCCAAAAACATTTGGTTGGGTGTTTTTAAAATCACAGATCCAATTTTAGTGCTTATAACGTCTGTTTGTATTTTCTGTTTCTTCCTGGCTCAGTCTTGGGAAACAACCTGAGAAGCTTGTGCGGTTCTTCTGGGTTGTCTGTTTTATTGCTGTGCAGTTGGAGTGGTCTCTTACGGTCCTTTGAACTTTTGTAACTTTTCCTTTTTCATTTCTAATTTTTACTGATTTGGGCCCTCTCCCCTTTTTTCTTGATAGATCTGGCTAAAGGTTTATCAATTTTATTGAGTAATTTTCATTTCAGCAGCCTAAAAAGGCTTTGCTAGATGTTGAGGAAGCTATAAAGATGAGATAACCACAGGTTGTTTCTTTGCCTTTGGTAAAATATCCTTGCCTCTGATAAATCCCTTTAGCTGGGCAGGGGAAGGACAGGAAGTACTTACAGGATTTATGGGCGGGAAAACAGGGACAGGACGTGGTGATGTCACCAGAGCCAAGAGCAGGCAGAACTTCATGTAGGTGATGGAACTGGATCTGACCGCGGGCAGCACGCTCTGGCCACAGTGCCCGCAGCCTTTGGCTGACCCCTCGGCCCACAGGCCTGGCCATCCCACCCCTGCTTGGAGCCCTCCACTGCCCCACTAACGTCTGGACCCCTGCCTGCCTTTCAGGGTGCTCTGTAGTTGGACTCAGCAATCTTTCCAACCTCAGTCTCGCACCCTCCAGTGGGCCTAGGACCGTCCCTGTGACTTCATGAACACGCACACTCAGCCTGTTCCACCCCAACTGGAATCTCATTTGTCCCACATCCGCAGTTTCCTCTCCCTCTGACTCTCCAAGGAGAACCACCCCCCAAAGCCCATCTCCTCTGTGATTTCAGGCTCAGCGCCCTTCCTCCTGTTTAACAGCTTTTTCATCACAAATGTCCTTTGCGCTTTCTCTTGCATCCCAGAGCCGGGAGCAATGCTTGATCACTGCCTGTCAGGTGTCACATGACCAGCTGGAGGCACAGCCAGGGCTAAGGCCTGTCAGCGCGTGCAGATGGGCAGCCCTGCTGCTGGACAGCGCACACCCCACCGTCCTGAGCTCCAGAACAGGCTTCTCTGTGTCTCCTCACGCCCAGGTGGAGCGCGAGGCCCGCCAGTGTGGCTTGACTCCCCTAGCCTTTGCCATGATCAGGAAGCAGCAGCTGGGGAAACGAGAAGCCACACCCAGCCACGCCCAGGGCAGTACCTTGTGAGCCAAATGCTACAACCCAGGCCCCAAATCCAAGCCTGACTTGGTCCTACATGAGGCTGGGACCCCCTCATGGCCTCGGCCATCAGGCGAGGAAGCACCCCCCACCACCCCCACTCCCTCCCCACGTCGCAGAGCCTCTGTACACTTGACCTTTTAGTAACAGTCACTGATGATCCTCATGGGAAGTCAATGGAAGCTGGCATCTCAAACCTAAACGGAGCTCTAGATCACCCGGATATTGTCATCACTCAAACAGTTTGGGAATTTGAGTAACTTACCGCAAAGTTAGGCTGACAATTTTGGAATGTATCTTCCTTTTTTTATTTTCACCTGTATCATCCATTTTTGAAAGAATGACAAGAAAGGATTTCCACCCGTTCACACTAGCCTGCTGTCCAAGCTTTATGATTTCTGAAACAGCGGAAGCACTTCAGCCAGCCCCTCAACAGCAACTGTGTGACCCATCTGCCCTCAGTCGCGGAGCTTCCAACGGGCCAGGAAGTCTTGGGAACACACCTGGTGTGCGTTTCTTTCCACACAGGCTTCTCCTGGCTGTGTCCTGGTGCCACAGAGGGTCTTCATTTAACAACACGTTTACAGAGGAAGGCATGGTCAACTCAGAACGGTTACTTGAGCTGTTAAGAAGCTAGTAACTACATACCTTTAGAAAGAGTCTTCTGTATTATACCCAACCCCACCCCCCCACAAAGTCATGGAGAAAATAGATTTTAAATCTCTGATAGGCATCTCAGCCAGCAATGGATTTACTATGACAGCGCTGCATCTGAGAATGCTAATTAAAAGTAAGTTGCTTTGGTTGGCATTTAAGACTTTCCCGTTTAATAAAAGATTTTATATCTGTAAAGAATTATTCTGAATATATATACATTCTGAATTTCCACCCGGAATTTCAGATGCCTACTTTGCTAAGTGTCAGTTGCTCGTCGTGTCCAACTCTTTGTGACCCCACGGACTGTATGTAGCCTGCCAGGCTCCTCTGTTCATGGAATTCTCTGGGCAAGAATAGTGGAGTGGGTTGCCATGCCCTTCTCCAGGGGATTTTCCCAACCCAGGGATTGAACCTAGGTCTCCCGCATTGCAGGCAGACTCTTTACCGTCTGAACCACTGGGGAACTTCTACTTAACTAGGCTAAGCACAAAAACCACTGCTGTTTCAAGCTGAAGGCCTCTGTCATAGTCTGGTGTGGCTGCTATAGCTGATGCCTTGTCTCTAAAAGGCCCCCAAAGCACTTGGAACGGTTGAGGATCTAACAGACACGTTCAGGAAGCGGCAGAGGGTGAAGCAGGAGGCAGGGCTGCGTCACGGGAAGGAGGAGACAACCAAGCAGTGGGTTCCAGAGGGCAGAAGCGCAGGGCGAGGGGAAGAACGGGAGACACGTCCACCTCTCCCTCCCCAGCTGCTCTTCCTGCAGCCCTCCCCGGGAGCCACACGAGCAGGGAGGGTGGCGCTCAGGCCGCAGAATCTGAAGGCAGCGGGTGACAGCAAGGTCAGGCCAGAGGCGGCTCAGTTCCCAAGGCCACCCCTGGGGACCAGCACCCTGTCCCACCCCCGTCTCTCACTCTCTACACCCGTGTTCCCTACCTGCCCCTCCTATGCCCGAGGAAGCAGCACTCTGCAGCAAAATCAGTAAAAAGGAAGAAGAAGAAGATCTGCATTACACCTTCAAAACAATAGAATATTTATAAGCAGAAACTTAAAACGTTATTTCTGTTCACCGCTCAGTTCTTCTTTGCCGCCGACTTTATGTTCTCTACGTAGGATAAGTACTCTGCAATAATAAGCTCCTCGTCTTCCAGAGTCGAGTCAAGGTAGTCTTCTTCGTGTTCTGGTATGTCTCCCAGGATCTCATTGATGGCCTCTGTCTCCATGTCTTCATCTGTTGAGGCACTAGAGGTGCCTGCAGTGAAGAAGCGTGGGCATGGAGAGCTCAGGGAGGGGAAGAGAAAGGAGCGTCCACGGAGAGACTGAGCTGACCCTCAGCTCCACCTTCACTGGCCACAGTGCCGAGCGGCACACGGGGCGGGCGTCTGGGGACGCTCTGCTCAGGCCCCGACGAGGCACCCTCTCCACCCGTCGGCTCCCACTTGGTGCCCCGAGACCCCGGACCCACCTGCAGAGTCGGACGGGGATGTGGACGGCGTGGACGAAGAGTCTTCTGCCGAGAGCTGCAGGTCGGGAGGAAGTCTCCCTCCATTGAGGACCAGGGTCTGCGCCGCCAGCTGGACGTTATCCCTGAACACCCTCAGGGCCGCCTTGGCCGAGACCACATCGAAGCCCATGTATACCAGCTGGGGGAACAGGGAGGAGGCAGCTCTGCAGAGGGCCCGCCGCACAGAGCGGATGCGCCCCCCGTGCGGACCAGGGAGTCTGATCCCGGTGGAGAGGGTATGGGGGGAGAAGTTTAAAACCCACTGCACGCCTGGACCACCAGCTCCCTGTGCTAATGTGCGCGTGGGGAAAGCTTGGGATGAAGGAGGGGGAGCTGGGCCAACCGTGTTGGGGCAGGCACCTTGGAAAGGCAGCCAGCTCGAGCCAGAGGATGTGCTGTCCGTCTGCCTAGTGACCAGCTCACTGGTTAAGTGTTGCCGGCAGGCCAAACCGGACAGTCTCCACAGTGACACCCTTGCAGGTCACAGGCAGGGAGATGGGCGGTCAGAGAGGGGTCAACGCACAGAGAGGCGTGTGCACAGAAGAGGAGAAAGCCGAAGAACACCTTCGTGTTGCTTCCTGGGTGTCCTACTCTAAAGGGAACGCAGCGCGCCGCTTCCTCGGGGCGGGCCTGGTCGCACCTGGAGCCGCAGGAGCCCAGGACTCGGCCCTATCGGGCCACCAGCCTCATCACCCCAGCCGGGCCCCCGCGAGGCGGTACCTGCGGGGGGGCGCGGCGCACCTTCACTTACTTGGTCAATCTTTTCCTGAGACGGACTTTGTTGACGGTTGTTGCTTTCTGGAGCTGAATCATTTAACCGCCACATCTGAGGATTATGGAGAAGAATCTAAAAACACACAGGAGTACTCCTTGCTCATCACTAACGTCTGCTCAGTCCCTCGGGCGCAGACTGTGCACCCGTCACGTGCTGAGCAGACACAGCTGTAGGACGCACAGACAGGTGCAGGAAAGCGCGGTGAACGAGGCCAGGGGTGCTTGGGAGCAGAGAAAAGGGGCCCGCGACCAGGCGGGGGCTGGGGAGGAGGCTGCTGTCCAGAGAAGGCTCCTGCCAAGGGGCCCGTCTGAGTCGAGGTCTGAAGGATGGACAAGATTATTCAGGCAAAAAGGTCTCATCTGAGGAAGCAGGAAAGGGTTTGAGAGAGAGGGCAGGAGGATCCCAAACAGAAGCAGACACTTTGTTAGAGCTTATTAGCCTTAGGGATGACAAGGTCGTAAAAAGCTACCAACAGAAAGCTTCAAAGCAGTCCAGGGTAGCCTGCTAAGGTCATTTCTCTCTGGAAGGTGACGTGCTGTAGGTTTAAAATGTCATGGAGAAGAGCAGAGGTCTTCAGACCTGGATTTCTGTCACATGATACTTACTCTCAACCTCATAAAGCTCTTTTGGGGAATTTCCCTTTTAACCTAAATAGTTCTACATTCATCAAATGTATTTTTGCCCTATTTGTGTAATTAAAGGAAAAGACCCTGATCCTGGGAAAGATTGAAGGCAGGAGGAGAAGGGGACGAGAGAGGATTAGATGGTTGGATGGCATCACCGACTCGATGAAAATGAGTAAGCTCTGGGAGTTGGTGATGGACAGGGAGGCCTGGCGTGCTGTAGTCCATGGGGTCGCAGAGTCAGACGCCATTGAGCGACTGGACTGAACCGACTATGTAATTAAAAACTGGTTTTGAGCCCCATCAGTCACTCCGTGTATTTGAAATATTTTTTATTTCTCTGAGAAGTCAGAGAAATGAAAGTGCTTCAGCGCTTCAAGCTGCCCCCACTTCTCCTCCATCTGCTGGGCCCCTTCCCGTGATCCCCACCACCCAGCCTGCAGTCCTGCTCCCCCAAGATGCTGGGGGCCCCACACGATTGCTCTGATCCCACTGTGCTCTCCACCCATCTGTGGGCTCCCCAAGGGCAGCCGGGGGCTTCACCCCGCTTCGCCTGTTGAGAATCAGCACAGTGCCTGCCCTCATTAAGTACTCGTCTGCCCCGTGAACACAAATCAGGAAGGATATGGACCCAGGCAGAGTTATACCACTCATCTAGACCCCAAGCTTCTGAGTCACTGCTGAGGATTTCTTTAAAAGGTCCCGTTGCCAACATGTACTGCTGCTGCTGCTGCTACTGCTGCTAAGTCGCTTCAGTCGTGTCCGACTCTGTGCGACCCCAAAGACGGCAGCCCACCAGGCTCCCCTGTCCCTGGGATTCTCCAGGCAAGAACACTGGAGTGGGTTGCCATTTCCTTCTCCAATGCATCAAAGTGAAAACCGAAGGTGAAGTCGCTCAGTCGTGTTTGACTCTTAGCGACCCCGTGGACTGTAGCCCACCAGGCTCCTCCATCCATGGGATTCTCCAGGCAGGAGTACTGGAGTGGGGTGCCATTGCCTTCTCCGAGCCAACATGTACTACTGACTACATAATAAAATTAGATATTCAAATAAAACATTTTAAGTAAAAAAAACTACACTGAAACTTCAACCACCTTTCTCTTCCTTCACGTTACAGTGAAGCTCCTTCTGTTGCAACCAGAAACCTCCCCCAGGTTCTCGCCCTGGGAAGCCTGCTGCATCAGGGACGCGCCCCCAGCTGGGTGGGGTGCACCATTCCGGCTCGGCCACTGGGTGCGAGAGCGAGACCTCTGACCCTTGGATCCAGAGCAGGAATGAGGAGGAGCCAGACCACAGCGGTGGGGCTCCTGGTGCCATGAAGGACCAGAGAGCCGCTCAGATGAGAAAGTGGAGGAGAGAGCACCTGGGCCGGGAGCCAGGCTGCTCTGAGAGGCCAGAGGCCAGGGAGTGTTACCTTCAGGGCCTCCTCCAGGTTCCCACTGGCCTGGTGGAGTGCCTGCCTGGCTGCTCGCATGGAGAAGCCCATTCCTTTCAGATGGTTAATGTTCTCCAGGCGGCGTTTTTTCTTCTCTCTTTCCTCCTTCTTTATTTGGTCCAGTTCCTTTAGGAAAACAGCAAAGTCACTGAGTTAGGGATTGCGATTTTGTAGATCAGTGTCGTCTCCTCTTCCCACCTCAGTCCTAATCAGGAGAATTCTGAGCTTGTTTTAAAAACACGTGTCATTTTATTTTTATGCATGTATTTAAAAACAAATATTTTTTTTTGCATGTATTTATTTTTTTGGCCAAACTGTGGGGCTTGTGGGATCTTAGTTCCTCGACCAGGGACTGAACCCAGCATTGGCAGTGGAAATGCAGAGTTCTAACCAGTGGACTGCCAGGGAATTCCCACAAGTATCATTTGAAAAGGATTTCTGCTGCTTAAAAAAAATAAAATGAGTTCGAAAACCACTAATTGAATCCAGCCTCATCATTTTGCCAATGAGAAGACAGAAATCTCTCAAGACAGCTGGGTGACCCGGTCAAGGTCATCACTGACCGCAGAGCTGGGAGACGGCCTCTTGTACATTCTAGACGTGGTTGGTCCTTGGCCCAATGTGGGGAGGACAGCAGAGAAAACAGCCTTTTCTCCTCTGATGTATCTGTTCCTACCTCCACGGCTCAGCCCAAGCACAAGGGTCCCTTCTGCATTCGCAGAGCAGGAGCACAGCTTCACCGCTCAGGAAAAGAAGGGAATCCTCGCCCAGACCAAGCATTCCCAGCTGGCAGCAGGACCAGGAGGATGGAGTGACTGCCCCAAACGTTTCCAGAGATGAAACCACCCCCGCCTGTATGCTCCTGTTTACAGCACCAGACAACCTGCCTGTGAACAACCGGGCCAAGACAGCCACGCAGCTCTGCAGACTGGCGCCCACACTGCACCTGAACAGTGTCTGCACCCCCACCACATCCTCTAATGCCTCCCAGGCCACCTCCCCACTCCAAGGCCTTCTGCACAGGCCCGTCAGCTCCCGCACCTACTCAGAGCCCGCAGTGGCCCCCCTTGAACCCAGAGGCGGCCAGGCTCCCAGACCCCAGCTCCGCCTCCAAGCTGACCTCTCCTGCTTCCCCACAAATCCCACCCAGGCCAGCAGAAGTCTTCTTATCGCTTACATTTCAGCTTACACTCACACACACACACACCGTGTTAAATGCCTTTACCCTGTTTCATCCTCTGCTTTCAATTCCAGCTTCTTCCATTTATATTTCAAAGGCTAAGAAGCATGAGGAACCTTTAAGCAGAGGAAGATGCTGCCAGCCAGCCAGCAGACACGGGCCTTGGGCCTCCTTTCTCTCAGAGCTGACACAAAGCTGGGGCCTCAAAGGAGACTTTTCCCTTAGTCACAAATGTCTATGGCAGTTCTCTTTTAACCACACAAGTACACGCTATTCCTCCTTACACTAGGATTAGGAAAATAAACCAAGGAATGACAATGAATATTGCACTGCAATATTCTGGAGACACAGTAAAGTCAAATGTTATGAGAGAGACCTGGGTTCTAAAGTCACGGCTCAGTTCAGTTCAGTTCAGTCGCTCAGTCGTGTCTGACTCTTTGCGACCCCATGAACTGCAGCACACCAGGCCTCCCTGTCCATTACAAACTCCCAGAGTTCACCCACTCATATCCCTCGAGTCGCTGATGCCATCCAGCCATCTCATCCTCTGTCATCCCCTTCTCCTCCTGCCCCCAATCCCTCCCAGCATCAGGGTCTTTTCCAATGAGTCAACTCTTCGCATGAGGTGGCCAAAGTACTGGAGTTTCAACTTCAGCATCAGTCCTTCCAATGAACACCCAGGATTGATCTTCTTTAGGATGGACTGGTTGGATCTCCTTGCAGTCCAAGGAACTCTCAAGAGTCTTCTCTAACACCACAGTTCAAAAGCATCAATTCTTCGGTGCTCAGCCTTCTTCATAGTCCAACTCTCACATCCATACATGACCACTGGAAAAACCATAGCCTTGACTAGATAGATCTTTGTTGGCAAAGTAATATCTCTGCTTTTGAATATGCTATCTAGGTTGGTCATAACTTTCCTTCCAAGGAGTAAGCGTCTTTTAATTTCATGGCTGCAGTCACCATCTGCAGTGATTTTGGAGCCCAGAAAAATAAAGTCTGACACTGTTTCCACTGTTTCCCCATCTATTTCCCAGGAAGTAATGGGACCGGATGCCATGATCTTCGTTTTCTGAATGTTGAGCTTTAAGCCAACTCTTTCACTCTCCTCTTTCACTTTCATCAAGAGGCTTTTGAGTTCCTCTTCACTTTCTGCCATAAGGGTGGTGTCATCTGCATATCTGAGGTTACTGATATTTCTCCCAGCAATCTTGATTCTAGCTTGTGCTTCTTCCAGCCCAGCGTTTCTCATTATGTACTCTGCATATAAGTTAAATAAGCAGGGTGACAATTTACAGCCTTGACGTACTCCTTTTCCTATTTGGAACCAGTCTGTTGTTCCATGTCCAGACGTACTCCTTTTCCTATTTGGAACCAGTCTGTTGTTCCATGTTCTAACTGGTGCTTCCTGACCTGCATATAGGTTTCTCAAGAGGCAGGTAGGTGGTCTGGTATTCCCATCTCTTTCAGAATTTTCCACAGTTTATTGTGATCCACACAGTCAAAGGCTTTGGCATAGTCAATAAAGCAGAAATAGATGTTTTGCTGGAACTCTCTTGCTTTTTCCACGAACCAGCGGATGTTGGCAATTTGATCTCTGGTTCCTCTGCCTTTTCTAAAACCAGCTTGAACATCTGGAAGTTCATGGTTCACGTATTGCTGAAGCCTGGCTTGGAGAATTTTTAGCATTACTTTACTAGCCTGTCAGATGAGTGCAATTGTGCAGTAGTATGAACATTCTTTGGCATTAGGATGAAAACTGACCTTTTCCAGTCCTGTGGCCACTGCTGAGTTTTCCAAATTTGCTGGCATATTGAGTGCAGCACTTTCACAGCATCATCTTTCAGGATTTGAAATAGCTCAACTGGAATTCCATCACCTCCACTAGCTTTGTTCGTAGTGATGCTTTCTAAGGCCCACTTGACTCCACATTCCAGGATGTCTGCTAGGTCAGTGATCACACCATCGTGATTATGTGGGTAGTGAAGATCTTTTTTGTACAGTTCTTCTGTGTATTCCTGCCACCTCTTCCTAATATCTTCTGCTTCTGTTAGGTCCGTAGTACCATTCCTGTCCTTTATCGAGCCCATCTTTGCATGAAATGTTCCCTTGGTATCTCTAATTTTCTTGAAGAGATCTCTAGTGTTTCTCATTCTGTTGTTTTCCTCTATTTCTTTGCTTTGATCGCTGAGGAAGGCTTTCTTATCTCTTCTTGCTATTCTTTGGAACTCTGCATTCAGATGCTTATATCTTTCCTTTTCTCCTTTGCTTTTCACTTCTCTTCTTTTCATAGCTATTTGTAAGGCCTCCTCAGACAGCCATTTTGCTTTTTTGCATTTCTTTTCCATGGGGATGGTCTTGATCCCTGTCTCCTGTACAGTGTCACAAACCTCCGTCCATAGTTCATCAGGCACTCTATCTATCAGATCTAGGCCCTTAAATCTATTTCTCACTTCCACTGTATAATCATAAGGGATTTGATTTAGGTCATACCTGAATAGTCTAGTGGTTTTCCCTACTCTCTTTAATTTAAGTCTGAATTTGGAAATAAGCAGTTCATGATCTGAGCCACAGTCAGCTCCCGGTCTCGTTTTTGCTGACTGTATAGAGCTTCTCCATCTTTGGCTGCAAAGAATATAATCAATCTGATTTCGGTGTTGACCATCTGCTGATGTCCATGTGTAGAATCTTCTTTTGTGTTGTTGGAAGAGGGTGTTTCCTATGACCAGTGCATTCTCTTGGCAAAACTCTGTTTGCCCTGCTTCATTCCGTATTCCAAGGCCAAATCTGCCTATTATTCCAGGTGTTTCTTGACTTCCTACTTTTGCATTCCAGTCCCCTATAGTGAAAAGGATATCTTTTTTGGGTATTAGTTCTAAAAGGTCTTGTAGGTCTTCGTAGAACCATTCAACTTCAGCTTCATCAGCGTTACTGGTTGGGGCATAGGCTTGGATTACTGTGATACTGAATGGTTTGCATTGGAAACAAACAGAGATCATTCTGTGGTTTTTGAGATTGCATCCAAGTACTGCATTTCAGACTCTTTTGTTGACTATGATGGCTACTCCATTTCTTCTAAGGGATTCCTGCCCACAGTAGTAGATATAATGGTCTGAGTTAAATTCACCCATTCCATTTCATTTTAGTTTGCTGATTCCTCGAATGTCGATGTTCACTCTTGCCATCTCCTGTTTGACCTCTTCCAATTTGCCTTGATTCATGGACCTAACATTCCAGGTTCCTATGCAATATTGCTCTTTATAGCATCAGACCTTGCTTCTATCGCCAGTCCCACCCACAGCTGGGTATTGTTTTTGCTTTGGCTCCATCCCTTCACTCCTTCTGGAGTTACTTCTCCACTCATCTCCATTAGCATATTGGGCACCTACTGACCCTGAGAGTTCCTCTTTCAGGTTCCTATCATTTTGCCTTCTCATACTGTTCATGAGGTTCTCAAGGCAAGAATACTGAAGTGGTTTGCCATTCCCTTCTCCAGTTATGGCTACGTCCAGGCAAACGAGTGCACGTCTCTTAGGAAGGCTGCCACGCTGCCTCTCACCAGCTAACATGTCAGTCCTGTAAGTGACCTCAGTTTCATTAGTCTGTTGCTTCTGCCAGATGAGAAGCTGGCCTGAACTCAGGGCCACGAAGCACAACAAAGTCAAACTTCTAGGCATCACATATTACCCTCAACTCAGTGAGATGCTCAAACTCAGAGCTTCAGGAGCTGAGAGGATGGCAGATTCACTGGAGCTCACATTCCATGGGCCTCGGAGCTACTCTTCCCACCAGCTACCCTAGCACGCCCAAGGGTGTGGGAGGCTGACCAGCTCCCCAGGGAGGCCCTGACGCGCCTAAGTGAGGGAGACAGGTGCAAACCACTCAGGTCTTGGTATGCCCTGGCCACGGTGACTGGCTCCAGGGCAGCGAATCAGTGAGCAGCTCAGGAGGTCTCTGAGGGCCCTCGGAGCTGCTCTTGCTGTGACGGAATGACCCTGCTAACACAGAGGAGGTGGAGAGACAGAAACCAGAACTCAGGACAGGGCGAAGCACCCCTAAAACTAACCCGAAACCCAGCCCGCCTCTGGCTTTCACATTTAAGCAGGCCAGTACGCTTCTCCTGCACCCTTTTCACAGAGTGTTTAAGCCAGTCTGAATTTGTTGCTGCTGCTGCTGCTGCTAAGTCGCTTTCAGATCAGATCAGATCAGATCAGATCAGTCGCTCAGTCGTGTCCGACTCTTTGCGACCCCATGAACCGCAGCACGCCAGGCCTCCCTGTCTATCACCAGCTCCCGGAGGTCACTCAGACTCGCATCCATCGAGTCAGTGATGCCATCCAGCCATCTCATCCTCTGTCGTCCCCTTCTCCTCCTGCCCTCAATCCCTCCCAGCATCAGAGACTTCTCCAATGAGTCAACTCTTCGCATGAGGTGGCCAAAATACTGGAGTTTCAGCTTTAGCATCATTCCTTCTAAAGAAATTCCAGGATTGATCTCCTTCAGAATGGACTGGTTGGATCTTCTTGCAGTCCAAGGGACTCTCAAGAGTCTTCTCCAACACCACAGTTCAAAAGCATCAATTCTTCGGCGCTCAGCCTTCTTCACAGTCCAGCTCTCACATCCATACATGACCACAGGAAAGACCATATCCTTGACTAGGCGAACCTTTGTTGGTAAAGTGATGTCTCTGCTTTTGAATATGCTATCTAGGTTGGTCATAACTTTCCTTCCAAGGAGCAAGCGTCTTTTAATTTCCTTGCTTTAGTCGTGTCCAACTCTGTGCGACCCCATGGACTGCAGCCTACCAGGCTTCTCCGTCCATGGGATTCTCCAGGCAAGAACACTGGAGTGGGTTGCCATTTCCTTCTCCAATGCATGAAAGTGAAAAGTGAAAGTGAAGTTGCTCAGTCGTGTCTGACTCTTGGCGACCCCATGGACTGCAGCCCACCAGGCTCCTCCATCCATGAGATTTTCCAGGCAAGAGTACTGGAGTGGGGTGCCATTGCCTTCTCCCCAAAAGCATCCTAACTACACAGTCAATGCGTGGAAGAGCAAGGTCAACTGTTACATATTTACACTGTTGTTTTTATCTTCTTCAAGGACTTATAGCTTAATTCATTAAATGCACATCCGATAAGACACCACTATTTAAAAAAAAAAATTGTTTTTGCTTCTAAATAAAAAGTTAGGAAGTGAAGTGGTAACTTTTACTACTTTTTATCTCTTGGCTTTTCAGAACCTTCTGTAAAAACTCAGAATGCTATTCTTATATGGGAATTAGAAAGTACAGGAGAAAGCCAAAGCCTCAGTTCAGGTTTTGCTAACGACGTGACCCATGACCCCAGAAAAGTCCACCCCGAGCCTGTTTTCCTCATTTATAAAACCAGCATATTAGACATAGTAAAAATCCTTCCAACTTCCCAAATCCTAAAATTTCTTTTTTAGAACTGTACTTATTTCTGTTTTAAATGATTATAATTTTGAATCTTTGCTTTTATAACATATTGTTAATTGCTCGTATGATTTGACTCATTTTTCTAGGCAAGAATGACATCCTGAACTGTAACAATGACCCCATGGAAAACACAGCCCCCTTTAAAATGGTTACCAGAAATATACTATGTGAAAAAGAGAGAGAGAGAGAAAATTGCTAGACTATGGTCGTTAAGACCATAGTCATGAGCGTTCTGCCCCCACAGCAAGAGCAAAACGAAGAAAACTCTACTGTCTGAAAACTGATGCAAGAAAAAAGACAATTTTTTTCTCCTGACTTCCCAGTCTGAAGAGATAAAGATTTCCTTGTTAATAATACCTGCTATGGAACTGTCTGTCTCTATTCTTTCATATCCGAGAGCTAAGGCACTTTGGGGTCGCACCTACTCAAAGGCACAGGCCTCACCAAGCGCTGCCAAGACCACGCTACGGTACCTCTCTGCGGTTGGTGATGTGGACAGCCGCGTGGTCCACGTTCCCGTCACACGCCCTCAGGCCCAGCCGAGCTTCCTGGGCACTAAATCCCAACTGCATCAGATTGTGAACTTTGGATGGATCAATATATAGCTCTTTGAAGAGTTGACGTGCCTACGGACAGAGAAAAATATAAGGATCGTGTAACCATCAGCAACATTAAAGCTGAACACAAAGCTAACACTGAAAGGGAACTGGGCTGTACCCACTGTGAATTACGGTTTAGATAACAGCTCTAACCTGACCTACTGTCAACCAGTGCGAGTGCAACAGACAACACCCTCTCTGCTCACGGGACTTACACGCAGGGTGACACGAGAAAATAGGCCAAAGACTGTGGGAGGGGCTGGGATCCATTTCCTCCTCTTTTTTGGTAATGAAGTCTCCTGAAGTGGAGCTGGGTGCAGCCAATGGCCTTGGCTTGCCCTGGACTCTCCTGCGCCCTCTGCTGGCTGGAAGAGGCTCTGACAGGAGCCACCCAATTGGCTCAGCCAGATGAGGACTGGTAACTTGGAGCCAGTAAAAGCCACTGCCTCCTTAAGGTTTAATAATAAGGTTTCCTTATTACAGCATCCTGCCTGCACTCACAGACACAAATATGTTCACGGCGGACGTGAAGGAGAGGGAAGCACACACCACTAAAACACAGTGTAGGTGAAGGCGGCTCCGACTCTGGAGCCTCTTTTCTTACCTTGTTGAGATATTCATAAGCCTCCTCTCCATTTCCACTGTGATAATTTCGGATGCCTTGAAGCAAGTAAAGTCTTAAAAACAGGACTTTCTCTTTTCCACAATTTCCCTAAAATTATTGGGAGAAAAAAAGTATAAAACTATCTAATTTCTCATTATAGATCTATAATACATTCATAATTCCCTTCATCTCTACACGGGCAAAATGGTGTTACTAAACGGTTTCTATCTTCCCTGGTGATGATGGCAAAAGTAAAGCTCGCAGGGGACAATGGCACTAACACTGTCCCAAACAGAACCCCTATCTCCAGGCACACAGGCCAGGGGCCCCACTGGGCAGGATGAAGTATGCAGAATCCCAACCAGGAATATCTCGTGTTGTCCTGTGATTCCCAAGCAGAAGTCTGAAGACCCGTGGAAATCACCTGAGAAAAGTCCTTATTGTAAAGCCCAGCTCTGGGGCTGTGACTCACCCACATGAGCTGATCCTGTTCAAAGTGTTTGTTTTCTGCATTTAAATCTTTCATAAAATTCTACTTAATACAGCCACCAGTTCTCTCGGTCAGGGTGACCCATGGGGTTGTGTGACTAGAAAACTGTCACTACTGGGCTAAATGCTGCAAAGACCGAAGTCATAGACTAACTTTAAAATGTTTTATCAATCCCCTTAAAATATAGCTTAAGGGGACTTCCCTGGACTCCTAGTGGTTAGGACACTGTGCTGCCAATGCAAGGGGCATGGGATGGATCCCTGGTTGGGGAATTAAGATCCCGTATGCCCCCATGGCGTGGCCAAACGATACAAAAATAAAAGAGCTCGCTGCAAAGTGCTGTCACTTAACCACCTTTGGCAGCAGTCTAAATACTTTAGCAGGAATAAACTCAAGTTCTAGAAAAGGGCCCAGTAACACCTAAAGCGAGTTACGGCAACGTACTTTTATGTGGAGCAGCCTCTGGTGGTTTTCCCCGTAACACTTTCTAAAGCACTCCTGGGCCAGCTTCAGCTTCTTCTCGGCGTCGTCCAGGCACTCCAGCTGGCCCAGGCGGAAGTAGCACCACACTGTGTCCAGCTGCAGCACCGCGTAGTTATCCACCGTGTGCAGCAGCTCTGTGCAGCACTCACTGCCGAGAGACAGGGTGTGGCGTCACTAATGAGTAGCTTGACAAACCCTTTTTTGTGAATTACTGGAATTTTTTTCCTCCGGTTGTTGGTGTATTTCCAAAGACTAAGACATAGATCCCAATGTTTTTGAAGGGAACCCTACGTATAATCTGAATTCTTCCAATGAGGAAATAAAGCAGTGAGGGTTCAGAAACAGAAGCTCAACATCATCTGCCTTGGGAGGGGGACAGAAGGACAGACGGACACACATACCCTTGCTATGTGGGGAAAGAGGCCTGGCAGGAAGCGGAAATAGGGGCCATTGGGTCAGTACTCCTCAGCAAACATGGGGAGACCATGCTTTAAAGCAGTGGTTTCCAACTCTGACTGCAAATTAGAATTACCACGATGTGAGGAGGTTTTGTTTCCTTTTCCGTTTGTTTTTGTCTTAAAAAAAAAAAAACAAACAAACAGATGCTGGGACCCCAGCAGATCAATTATAACAGAACCTCTGGAGGTGGGGCCTGGATGCTGTGTTTCTAAAATCCTCCTCCTGTTGCTGTTTGGTTGCTCAGTTGTGTCCACTCTGTGTACCCCCCGACTGTAGCCCACCAGGCTCCCCTGTCCATGGGATTTCCCAGGCAAGAATGCTGGAGTGGGTTGCCATTCCCCTTTCTCCAGGGGATCTTCCCAAGCCAGACTGAACTTGCACCTCCTGTCTCCTGCGTTGGCAAGTGGGTTCTTTACCACTGAACCACCAGGGAAGCCCAAATCCCCCTACGTGACTCTAAGACAGCCCAAGTGAGAAGCAAGGCTTTAAAAAGCACACCAAAAAAAAAAAAAAAAGCCCTTATATGAATGCCTCAACTGATGAAGACTGGCAAAGGCATTCATGTCCGGTCACATTAAGGTGGGAGGAAAGCAATCCAGAAAAATGCCAGGCTCTGAATGCCTAGCTGATCTTGGGGCCCAGTGCTGAACCCAGATACAAAGGGAGCAGACAGATAAGGCGATGGAGGGCTGGCACAGGTGGACTTTGAGATTATTTGACTTCAGACTATGATTATGTTAGAAATTCATACTGCAAATCTAGATCTCAAGTCTGAACCCCCTTCAGCAAGAAAGCAAAACATATGGAACCATGCACGGCACAGCCACAAACTGTAGAGATCTCATCTGTTTCTGCTGGTCTCCTACTAAAAATCAGACTGTTTCACATCTTGCCCATCAAAATCTGCTTGGGAAAAATAAAAAAACAAAAGCGCTCTGTCATTTATGCTTTTAAAAAAAGCATTAGTCTCCTAAGCGGAATGCTTACATGCCAGGGTACACACTGGATAATCCATTAGGGCATAAGAACAACTGCTCAGGGCAGGACTTTCCTATTTACTTGTGGTTGCTTTGCTGGATCATTTCACCTTTGTGAATGTTCTGTAACATACACACCATCTTTTACACACACGCGCACACACACAGCTGTCTGACCAGGTGAGGGGCACCTTCTCCAAGTCTCTGCTTCGCCTGAGAACTTGACATTGAGGGGAGAGGAAGAAGTTCATGGGCCCTGCGTGGTCTAACCTTCCACTCCAGGTGAGACTGACTGATCTACCTGTAGACACCTTGCGTTTCTGGGAGAGCCTACCCTGCCGTCCTCAGGAAAGCAGCTGGCATTTAGCATGGCTCTCAAAGTCCAACCCGTGTGAAGAGGCTCACTCGTGTAACACGCACCGAGAGCAAGGACAGAAAGTGCCTCCCTCCTTTCAGTTAAAAATAAAATCGCCGATACAAGTCTGACCCAGGACAGAGTGTGTATGCAGCCAAAACCAAAACACAGGCACAGGACTCATGTGAAGAAGGTCACTTCATTCTTTCAGTTTTAAAAAAATAACACATTTTATTCACATAGCAGCCTTATTATAAGAGATGATATCACCTTATATAATAATTTTGAAATTGTTAGGACTACATTTGAACTTGATCATGTCACTCAGAAATGTAATGCCTTGGTATAACATTAGGTCTTAGAGTATGTTTTACTGATTTTGCTTTAGTAGCCTTAAGTCGATAGCCAACAAATTTTCATGTTAAAAACATTAAAATCAATGTATAACATTGATTTAAAGAAAATACACTGAGCCTCGCTTTAGAAAAATTAAATCACATTTGGGCTTAAGTCAGTTATTTCATAGAAATCTACTATATTTCCCTTAGAAGTTTCACATTTTTACATGAAGATATTAATTTCAAGAAAGGTAAGCTAAAGCTTGAAAGTGAAAATGTTAGTCGCTCAGTTGTGTCTAACTCTTTGTGACCCCATGGACCACAGGCCACCAGGCTCCTCTGTCCATGGAGTTCCCAGGCTAGATTACTCCCCAGGCAAGAATACTGGAGTGGGTAGCCACGCCCTTCTCCAGGGGATCTTGCTGACCCAGGGACTGGACCTGGGTCTTCCGCATTGCAGGTGGATTCTTTACCATATGAGCCACCAGGGTAGCTTAGTATCTGCTTTTTTTTAAAAAAAGGAAAGTTGGCTAAAAAGTCATTTATAGTTTTGTTATTGGCAGCAAGGAACTGAATTGTATGCAGTTTTTTTTTGTATTTCTTATGCTTGGGTTCAGTGTGTGTGTGTTCGTCGCTCAGTCATGTCTGACCTTTGCGACCCCATGGACTATAGCCCACCAGGCTCATCTCTCCATGGGATTCTCCAGGCAAGAATACTGGAGTGGGTTGCCATTTCCTTCTCCAGGGGATCTTCCCGACCCAGGGATCGAACCCAGGTCTCCTGCATTGCAGGCAGATGCTTTACTGTCTGAGCTAGTAAGTACTGTTAATCGTTGCTCAGGATGCAGTTAAAACGTCATCGAAGGTGGTGGTGTGCCGCCTTGTTAGGTGGGACCAGAGCAGTCTCCTGCTGCTGCCACGCCCCACTGAATTCTCTATGGGGGGATGGCAGAGCCCTGGGGTGCCCTCTGCACTCACCATGCTGTCCCTCAGGCTGCTCCCTCCTCCCTGAGCTCCAGCTCGTGCACTCAGGGAGACCAGGAGGCCCTTAGTGGGTTTCTCCTTCCCACGCTGAGGTCTAGGAACGCCAGGCAGTGAGCTGAAACAATCCACAGGCTCCCCCGTGTTTGTTTCCCCACCTCAGGGACCACTGTCCTGCATCGCCAGAAAACCACTGTTTGTATACAATTTGCCCCGTGTCTCAGTTGAGGCAGGGGAGAGGAAACCCAGTCCCTGTCACTCCACCCTGGCCAAGAGCAGAACTCCCCTTTCTAGTTGAAAATGGGAGAGAAGCTGCTCTCAGGCCCGCTACACACCACACCCTGAGATGTGCAACAGACAGCTGGGAGAGAACTCAAGCTACTCGGAGAAGGCGGGAAGACGTCATGGGGGAAAGGAGACCGGGGACGTCTCTTCCGTCTCCACGCTGCCTTGGTTAAGAGTGGATCCCTTTGACGAAGAGAGGGAACTCGCACAGGAAGTATGCTAGTAAGCTGGCCTGAATAAACAGATTCCCCAGAAAACAACATTTTCTACTTAAAAAGGCACTGATAATTATTATTGGATTATTCTATCTACTACTCACTGAACATGTGAATGTACTGTGAACTGAAAACAGAGTTATTATTGTTTTTCAAGGGTTCCCTGAGACCTGAAAATGATTTCAAGGGTTTTTCCAGGGTTAAAAAAAAAAAACAAAACAGAAAGGCTCATACAGACACATCAAGATCAACCTGCTGAAGATGAATGCAAAGTCTATGGGACTCTATATTAATCACTGTTATTATATATGTTTGAGATTTTCCATAACAAAAAGTTAGAAACAACTGTGGAAGGAAATAAATTTAATGACTAACTCACAGCCTGCACTGCCTGTAGCAGAAGAGAATAATGCTGACGCTCAAATAAAAGCTGAGACAAAGAGGCAGGAGAAGAAAACGGCAGAGGCACCAAGGCCCCATTCTGGTTACTTCCCTGCCTCCCAAATATTTTAGAAAATAAATCCCCCTTTCTGCCTACGTTTAAGCTGGTTCACTTAAAACGCAAGGTGCTACTTGTACAGCTGGCAAATTAAAAATACCAACATTTATCTTCTTGACGTATACTGTATATATTGGGAATTTCTCAAAATGGAAAAGAAAATACCACTAAAGCCATTACCTTTTGACCACTGCAAACATCACGTCTATCTCTCAAATGTCTCATCTGCCTGGATCATAGCGTCTCAGTATCATTTCCCATTAAGAGGCACCAGAGAAGTGCTGGGGCAGGAGACAGCCAGGGTGTGTCTGGACCAGCTTTGGACAACAGAGAGTACAAAGACCACCGCATCAGGGCAAAGGGCTGCAGGACCACCTGCCCACTGAAGATGGCCACCTCAAGCACTGAGCCATGAGCTCATACTGACACTTAAAAAACAAAAAAGGCAGGGAAGCCTCACCAGTGATGTCATCTTCAGAAGATGCTAGGGAAGCCACTCCTTTATTCTGAAAACAAGAAACTAAGGAGAAAGAACCAAGCATTGTGTTCTGTCTTTCTGTACAAACTGTACCTCAGGAGAACCAAGCGACTGATGAGGGAAAGTATTTTTCAAATGAATTCCAGCAATAAACGCAGAAGGAATAACGAGCTATCATTATTATGAGCCCCTATGAAACAATGGATTTGGAGAATGATCACCAACGTGTATACCAAAACCATCAGGCGAAAAGCTGACGGGGACTGTAGAGTCGGCTGTAGTTCAGGTGGGCAGCGCATCATAAGAAACAGACATGAAATCCTACATGCTTGTTGTAAAAAAAAAATTAGCGCATAAGTTTATAAAATTCTTTAGCGATCAATTAGAAATACAATGGGGAGAAAGAGTTCACCAGTCAGTCTACATCATAACTATTCTTTTACATGAACCATCTTGGGGGAAGCCTGAAGTCTGGGGTGCACAGGGGTGGGGAAGGTGCTGTGTGTAACGGCCGCCCTCCTCCAAACTGGTATCCACCAAGGACAAAAGTGCCTACCAGAAATATTTGTCAGCGTCCAACAGACATGGCAAGGCTATTCCATATTCTTTTCTTTTCAGGAAAGCTCTGCCCTTCTCATGATATCCCATAGCTAACATAAGGGCCTAGGGAAAAATAAGGATTTAAAAAAACATCACTTTAAACTATAATAAAACAAATTATATTAAAAGCATATTAAGTCTAAAGAAATAAAAGAACGTGAAAACAAACAAACAAACAAACCCAAGATCACAACCGAATCTAAAAGTCAAAACTAAGGAAAACAGAATTAAAGCTTCATCTCATTTAAACACTGAAACAAGAACTCCATTTAGCGAGTCTGTCCCTTTGAGGGACATTTAATGTGCCTGTGCCTTTGTTTCCGTCAGTTTATTTTAGTATCTGCTGATCTGGGTCTATTTCTAGTATCCATAAGACTAGACATACTTTAAAGAAGCCAGTAATGACTGTGTCCTTTTTAGAAAGGACACTCAGTCATTCATTTCACTTTCTATTCCTAACTGGGTTTTTCTCTGAAGAATCTGTCAACTGTAGCATTTCTGAAACAATTTTTGTAAGACAATCCAAATTTCCTTAAAATTCATTAATATTTTTAGATTTGAATTCTTATATATTGTTAAGCTTTTCCACAAAGATCTAAATATTATTATTTAATATGAGAATATAATACTTGCAGTGGGAAAATAATTACCATAAAAAAATCAACTGAGAGTTACAAAGTTCTCTTATTAAAATTTAACTTTAAACAATGTAACCCATACAATGAAACCTACTAAAAAATGTCCTTTAAAGACCAAAAAATTAAAATCAACATGACCCACAGCCACTAAAGCTTTTCATGTAAGAAGCTACTGGATTCCAGCTCAGAGACTGATCTCACAGGCCAAGTTGCAGAGGTGGCTACAAAGACTCCCTTGGATACGCTCCAAGGTAAAGCCGCGTCCCCTTACTCCAATTAGAGAGCAGGGCTGCAGGGCCAGAGGGAAGAGGCGGAAGAACCATCTGTCAGGCTTTTCCCAACTACTCAGGCCCCAGCTCCCATTGTGACCCATCCCCTAGGGCATGTGGCCTCGAGGAAGATAAACTACACCACGACAAGCTCGGCCACAGGAAGCCACTGCTCCAGGACGGGGAGGTCCTGCCTTTCCCCACTGAACTCACCAGGTGGGCCAGTGAATCGCAGGTGACATTCATTCTCTGTTTATCAACTGGAGACAGAAAGCTGTTCCTAGTCCTTTATGTAACATTCCAAGACAAAATAGGTAGAATCCACTTCTGTTCTGACAGCAAATCAAAGAGCAAGCCACACGTTTCTTACAGAACTTACCTTTCTCTCTGATGGAGGGATTCTGATTGATCTGCCCGTCTGGTTAGCTATGTCTAAGTATGGTGTAGCTTCCGGATCCACCACCATCTCAGCTGCAAAAACCCAAGAGGAGCTCCATTAGTTCAAGGTTAAAAAGCAGTGATAGGGGCATAAAAAATGTGAGACTGTTGGGAAAGAAAGGCCAAAGAGAAATGTGATACCCCCAACGCTCCACCCCCGAGCCCAGCCCATTCTCGCCGCCCCCTTCGAGGACTTGAGCAGAAAAGTCTGAAGCTCTGTGTACCTCTCTCCGCAAGGATCTCCAGTCCTCTCTTAGTCCTCTGAATTCTTTTTTCTTCTAGCTTGGCTTCATTTCGCTTTTCTTCTTCAACCTGGACGTTTCTCCGCACGTCGTCCTCAGACTGTTTCAGCTCCAGAACCATAGCTTTCACATTGTGGGTCACTCCCTGCTCCTTAAGTGTTTCCCCTGTGACAATCAGAAACGCATGTTATAGAGAGTCATGAAATGCACTGGGTAACAGGACATCTTGTCACATGGAATTCTTCAGCCTGCATTAGCCCTTGCAAACCACCATGCCACAGTTGCTAAGAATGTGTTTAAATCTGACTGTTTAACTGCGTTAACTGTTAAGCATGGGTTAAAATCAGTCAGCGAAATGAGCTGACTATATTAATCCTTTTCAATATTCTTTACTCTCATCCTAAAATCAAACCAAAGCAATCACTGTCTGAGAATATACTCTAGAGAGAGCACTGTGCTAGGCAACATAAGAGGAAAATGAGGAAGTCCCGCAGGTGAATTCTCCTACCTCCAGCTAGAGGCATAATCCAGTTCTCAGCCATGGGCCAGGAGCCAGAGTGCAGGAGCGCACTGGGAGAGGAGATTTACTGAAGTGGTAAAAGCAAATACCCTGGGTTCCATCCCTTCCAACCCTAACCCTGAATAAACCACGTACTGTCCATGTTCTCAGATACAAGACAGGAGTAAAGACAGAGGTGGAAAGTCGATGAAACAGAATGAAAGAGAATATCAACAAAATCAAAAGCTGGCTCTATGAGAAAAGTTAGTCAAACATACAAACCTAACAAAAACAAAGTCAAAATGCAAATAAAATGAAAAAGTGTAAATACAGATCAGAAATAGTATAAAATAATGAAATAATATTATGAACTACAAACATAAATTTGAACATTTCTGGAAAACTCTAGTTGAACGTACCTTCATAGACATACATATACACATACATAGAAACATACATATACGTATTTAGAAACTCAACAACCATTCTAACATTTATGCTGAAAAATAAAGATCCATCAGTGGCCAAGTTACCTTGATAAAGAAGAGCCATGAAGGATACTCATCTTACTAGATTTTAAAACTAAAGCCACAGTAATTAAACACACACAAATAACTCTATGGTTCTGGCTCAGGAACAAACCTACAGGTAAATGAAAAGAACAGAAAGTACAGAAACACGGCCCTAATAAGGGGACACCAAAAAATAAGTGTGTTTACTGAGGACACGTTTAGTAGGGGCAACCCACTCCAGTATTCTTGCCTGGAAAATCCCATGGATGGTAGAACCTGGTAGGCTATTGTCCATGGGGTCGCAAAAGTCAGACACGACTGAGCGACTTCACTTTCACTATTGGGAGAAAAAGCTGGAACCTAGCTTTTACATATAGAGAGGGACTCTGAATAGATCAAGACTTCATATAAGAAATTGTAGAACACTATCCATGTGGTCCTGCGGTTGGGGAAAGAACTTCTTAAGACACCAACAAAAAGGTGAAAAACTGATGGATTTGCTAACATCAGAATCAGAGATTTCCGCACAATGAAGGACACCACAGACAACTAACACGGAGCCGAGATGCCAGTGAAACGCTCTCTAAAGCAGGCCACAGGAATGGCTGGTGGGAATGCTGGTAACAAAGACCAGGGCTGGGCTGGGGAGGCCGCATTCCAACCAGGCTGGGATGTGGACCTCTCTCTGGAGGCCACGGGAACCTACTGGAAACCAAACAGACACAGCACCTGCCTGAACTGCTCCAGAAGCTAACTGGGCTCCCCAGTCCATTCATGTCCCCTTCATATCCACTGCCCTACTGTAGCCAAAGTGACCTCTGAAACACAAATATAATTGTGGGTCACTCCCCAGCATCATTGGCTTTCCCTCTCCCTAGAGAGAAACACTAATATGAATGAGATTCGAACCCAGGCTTTCTCAGAGGTACTATGGCATTGTGAGCTGGATAGGTCTTTTAATACTTATTTTCATTTATTTATTAGCTGTGCCGGGTCTTAGCTGCAGCATATGAACTCTCAGTTGTGGCATGAGGGATCTAGTTCCCCGATCAGGGACTGAACTCAGGGCCCCCGCATGGGAAGCACAGAGTCTTAGCCCCTGGACCATAGGGAAGTCCCTGGGTAAGAGCTCTTCTGTGCCTTGATGTTCAGCACCATCCCTGGTCTCCTCCCATTAACTGTTAGGAGCACAGCCTCCTCTGGCCCCCTGCTACCAAGTCATGACAACCACAAATGTCTCTATGCGTGTGTGCTAAGTTACTTCAGTCCTGCTGACTCTTTGTGACTCTATGGACTGTAGCCCACCAGGTTCCTCTGTCCATGGAATTCTCCAGGCAAGAGTACTGGAGTGGGCTGCCATTTCCTTCTCCATGTATCTTCCTGACCCAGGGATCAAACCTGTGTCTCCGACATCTCCTGCATCGGCACTGGCAGGCAGATTCTTTACCACTAGCACCGCCTGTCTCCAGACATTGCCAAGTGTCCCCTGCGGCAAAACCACCCCTGGTTAAGGACCACCACTATTGGCTTTACCATGTGGCCTCTGCCTGCTCCTCCATCTTTAAGAAGCATTAGTCTCTCCTCACCATCCACACTCAAAGATTCTCCAGACTTCTCCAATCCCTCAAGTTCACACGACAGAGCTCTGCCTGAGGCTCTCTGCGGGAGTGCTCCCCGCCGCGGCCCCTGCCATGCTCACTCAGAGAGAGAGGAAGTGCCACCTCCCTTGCGGCACACCCAGACGCCCGTCCTGCGGCATCCCATCAGACCTCCACCGAGCATCAAACTCTAAAATACCTGGCTTTACATTATATATATGTGATAAAGCCACCCCAAATTTTTGAATAGAGGGAGTGAAGGGGAAAAAGATACAAAGTCAGTATTTCTCTAGTATCTTGATTTTAAAAACTCTGCATACTGTGGTGTAACATACCTAGTTGAAGCTGTTTCTTATTTATGACAATTTTGATGTAATTTTCTTGAAATCCAAAGGTTTCCGCTATTCTGTAAAATAAACCAGAGAACTATAGATAACCCAATTTGTTATGTATTATCCACTAAACAGATTTTTACCGTGACAGCTATTTTAGACATTCTTCTCAGAAACACCCAGTATTCCAAATTTCTGATGCACAAACATTACTTCAGATAGAGCGAGCTTACTAGATGGCTATTTGAAAATGTGTCAGAGACCATGTCCTTTTGTAAACTATCTGTTTTACTGCTTGGTTGCTCGTGAAGCACAGACCATGGGTGCTGTGTATCCGTTTGAACAGGAGGGCCCTAGCTGCGGGACAGGAGGATACCCACCCCCGACACCTCCTGTGGTCTCCCTGCAGGAGCCCCTAATGGGGCAGTTGTTCATACAATCTTCCACTCACTATGTGCTGAGTGGACGAGGTTTCCTGAACCCAGCCCTAACAGCCTTGATGCAGAACAAAGAAGAAAATGAGGGAAATCAGCTGGGGAAACACAGACTACCTAGCCCCGGAGGCAGTCAAAACACTCAGCACTGAGAAACGTTCAAGGAGATCAAACAACTGACCAGGTCTCAAAAGTCAGATTTTCACTAGAATGTGACCGGCCAGTATTTTATTTTTTTTCTTTTTACAGGTGGGCCAACAGCCTGAAACTGGCCAAACTACTTCACTGAACATCACAGCAAGCCACTGGTGCATTAAGGCATAAAATTCAAAACTAATGATCTGGCCAGTATCAGGCTGCCTCCTATTTCTATCACTTACTGATTCAAACATGGACCAAGTACATGCATCCAGGGTTCCCACCTGCTCTCAAGTCACACTGGGAAGTAAAGGAGACTGGTACAAGTCCTGGCTTTGCTCTTAAATGCCAGTGTGAGCATGAACAAGCCCTTCAGCCTCAAAGCCTCGGTTTCCCCTCCACTGGGAGACGAGGCTCACATCTGCCTCACGGGGAGGACCAAACGAGCAGGTGTAAGGGAGCTGAGCGCCCCTGGGTCACAGGCACACAGATACTTACTTAGACCTCAGTTCTCTGCCAGTGATGTGCAGGTGGGTCTCCAACGAGTTCTTCCTATCCTGTATAAAAATAAGACAAAACGCACTTGAACTTGACACTTTTGGGAACTGTTACCCTGCCTATAAAACCAGACAAGTTGATATCAGACGATGTAAAAACACACAGGTCTCTCTGGCTAAGGACTAAAACAACACAGGCCTGGCAGGAAGCTACTGAACAAAACCTGCCTGTGACCCGGAAGTCCTTGCGGGGGCAGCAGTGTGGCTCACAGGCCGGGCTTCCACCTCTGGGGGTGGGTCTGCTGGGGGGCGGGACAGGTCCTGTTCTGCTCCAAGGTGCTGCCTCTGCTCCATGAGGACCCACCCACAACCTCGGCGCCAGGATCACCTCGGCGAGCACCCACCGCAGCCACCGAGAAGGGAGCGGCAGGACAGCTTTCGGCACCTCTCCTTCCCCGACAGCTGGGCTTCAGAAGGAACTATGGACTCACTAGGGCCACCAAGGACGAGACTGTGCAAATCACCTGCTCGGATTCCACGCTCAACAATCAGCTTTCTGATGGTCGGTCTGCTTTCCCAGGTACTTGGTACTGGCAGCTGCTGCTAAGTCACTTCGGTCGTGTCCGACTCTGTGTGACCCCACAGAGAGGAGTCTGTACGTACACACTGCCTTTTAAACTCATGAACTGGCATTCTGAGGTAGATACATATATAAGGTCCTTTTTCTCATCAAGTTCTTTATTCTTCCTAGAAATTTTTAACAGCTTTATAGGGATGTAACTTGCATATCTTAAAGTTCCCTGTTTAAAGTATAAGAGTAGATGGTTTCTGGTGTGTTTACAGAGAGCATTTTCGCCACTTCCTCACCAAACATGCCCTATCCTCCTACTCCCTCCCGCTTCCCACCCCAGACAACCATGAACTATGTTCTTTCTCTATGGATTTGCCTATTCTAGATATAAGGCAATGGCACCCCACCCCAGCACTTTTGCCTGGAAAATCCCATGGACGGAGGAGCCTGGTAGGCTCTAGTCCATGGGGTCGCTAAGAGTCGGACACGACTGAGCGACCTCACTTTCACTTTTCACTTTCATGCACTGGAGAAGGAAATGGCAACCCACTCCAGTGTTCTTGCCTGGAGAATCCCAGGGACAGGGGAGCCTGGTAAGCTTCCATCTATGGGGTCGCACAGAGTCGGACACGACTGAAGCGACTTAGCAGCAGCAGCAGATATTTCATATAAAAGGAACTACACAGTATGTGGTCTTTTGTGTCTGGCTTCTTTCAAAACGTTTTTGAGTGTTGCAGAGTATCAGCACTTTGCTCCTTTCATGGCTGAGTAACTCATTTTATGGGTGCACCCCATTTGTCCACCAGCAGACATCAGGGCTGTTTCCACCTTAGGCCACTGTGAACAGAGCTGCAAGTGCTCCAGTACAGTTTCTGTCCAGTTTTCACTTCTCTTGAAGTAAAACAGCTGGGTCACAAGGTAATCCTGATACACACTTATTTTCATTTCTTCTGAGAATAATGAACCCTTTTCAGTCCTACAGGGCAGCCCCCTCTGGGTGCCCTGCCTCCGTGACACTTCTGGACTTCAACTCCTGAGGACATGCCTGGGATACAAGGTGGCTCCAGGCACGGCAGCCCTGCCTGGGCACGCAGCTGACCGTACTCGAGCTCCACCAGCAAAGAAAAAGAAAGATGAATTTCTGTGTGATGTGTCCTACTGCCTACAGTTTCAGAAAACCTGAAGTAATCTTTTATTCCCCATTTTTGCTAAACGTTTGTTCAAACTCTAGAAAAGGCAAGACTGTGATACATACATAGCTCTGTGATGCCTGGAGCCCAGACTGCCTTGTAGATGTTCCAGTTTTAAGAATCCATAAAATTAACTTTTAGGTTTATTAATGTTCAATATGTAAAGTAACTTAAAAGAATTTTATCTTTGGATTGTAACTTCAAAAAGAAAGAACTCATTTCTTTAATCACGTCACTAAGGTAACTGAGCATGAATAACTATGGAAATTTGGGGAACCTACTCACTTTTTTAACCGTGCAGGTAGAAAGACTTCAATTGTGGCAATTCCTGTTGTTTTATAGTGCTCATTTCCTGTGCCACGCTCGATTGCTTTGCAACGTATTTCTTCCATTATCTTTTCTACTTCATTTTCACAACATTCTAGCTTGTCAGAGTACTTCTTAGCAAGGTCCTATGAAGAAAAATTGAAGAAAAAAAAACTCACAGATCAATACAGAACTAATTCAAAAAAAGCAAAATATGCGGCAGTGCACACGAGCACCCAAGGCGAAAGCGCCGACGCGAGGCGGTCAGCCCTGTCACAGCGAGATACAGACCGGGCGTGACATCGTGAGAGGCGGAGTTTAGAGGATCCAGGGAAAATAAGAGAAAGGGAAAATAGTTGGGATCACGCTGGGGGAAAAGAAAGGCAGGCGGCAGCTCGTGTGACTGCAGTACACATCAGCACAAGAGTGCCTTAGGGAGCCCTGAACCATGCCCACCGCAGAGTGCGGGCAAAAAACAAATCCAGAAAAGCTTCTACCTCTTCTAATTTGTGAGAACAACTCGGGTTAGATGATGGTCTAAGTATGTATTTCTAATAAGGGAGATGTTCTTGATATATAAAAGTTACAAAGCAGATGAGAATATCTTTTTAAAAAATTAATATAAAGCTATTTATAATACACACTTTAAATAAACAATCACATAGAAAATGACTGGAAGAAAACACCAATATTGGTGATATGTATAATCTAGTTTTGAAAACACACTCCTTATCAAATTTGTAGTTAATTATATACATACAGCTTTTTTCAAGAGTATACATTATTTTTAATCTCTGGAAAACACAGAAGCCTTTTCAATAAAAATACTTTAAAAAAAAACTTTCTATAATTCTCTAGAAAACATAAACATAATTACCTTGTGAAGGTTTTTTTTTACCCCTTCTGACATCAATCAATTCTGACACCAACTGGATATCCTACAATTCAATTCAACTCTGTCGCGAACGATGGAGTTAGTGAATCAGAGGCAGACGCCACAGGCTAAGGGCTCAATCCCACAGGTCTGCCCCCGTTGCAGGCACCAGGTAAGCAGGTCCCCAGGTTACCCACACTTCTGTCTGATGGGCTCACAGTTGAGGGTTCCTACAAGCTCCGCCCTTTCAGGTTTGGCAATTTGCTAGAACCAACACCACAGAACTCAGGAAAATGCTCCCCTGATTTTTATAATTTATTAAAGAGAGAACGAATAAACACCCAGGTGGAGGTGCACGCATGGCAGAGCCCGGAAGGGTCCCGAGTACAGGACCAGAGGACTGTCCTCCCTGTGCTGTGCTCCGCTCTGGCCCACGGGCGCATCTGCCCATCTGGAAGCCTGCGATCTGTCACTTCAGGGTTTTCGCAGCGGCTCCATTATACGGACATGACTGATTGAATCGCTGACCAGTGGGATCTCCTGTGCCCTCTGGCCTCCCCAGAGGCTGGAGGAGGGTGGGGCTGAAAGTTCCATGCTTCTGATCAAAGTTTGGTCTTGTAGGCAAGTAGCCCATCCTGAAAGCCCCCAGCACCTTTGTGCTGTGCTTAGTCGCTCGGTCACATCTGATTCCTTGTGATCCCATGAACTATAGCCCGCCAGGCTCCTCTGTCCATAGGGATTCTCCAGGTAAGAACTCTTACCGTCCTCCAGGGGATCTTCTTCCCAAACCCAGGGATGGAACCAAGGTCTCCTGCACTACAGGCAGATTTTATGCCAGCTGAGATACCATGGAAGGCCATTAACATCGGTACTTACATCTAATAAACATCAGCCAGGTGCTGAACACATATTCTTTCAGACACTCACAGCAACCTAATCATGGAGGTACCACGGCCCCCGTTTCATAAGTGATGACAGTGGGACCAGAGATCTCCCTCAACTTGCTGAGGCCCACAGGCAGCGGCAGAGCTGCGCCTGCACACCTTGACCTCAGAGCCCAGGCTCCCTCCTCTGGTTGGAACCCAGCTAAGCAACCAGGGAGTTCCCTCTGGGCAGGAGAGCACAGGCCAGGTCACCAGGGTACCTGTGCTTGCCTGACTCAAAGGGAGTAATTTTCCCGTGGGATAGAGGGCCTTTTCGAGGATGCTAATTATAGCCCTAATAAAACAGGTTTTGCTTTCAATTATGAGCTCTCTTCAAGTGCACTGGCTCCCAAATGTCAGCATTTCCTTACTCCTCAGCCTTTAAGTGGTCAGGCTCTGTTAAAGATATTTATATGAGAGGAAAGGCAAATTTAAAGGAATCCTTCAGTGAATCCTTTTGTAAATTAGAAAATAAAAAAAACTGAACAGGAGCAATCAACATTCGACATCTCCAACCCCTCTAAATCTCTACTCTCCGCCGGTTGGCTTCCACACGCACATTCTGAAGTTCTTGTCAAAATCGTTCAGTGTCTCCACCTCACCAAGCCCCTTCCTCAACTACCTGAACTTGACCTGTCAGCAGCCGTGGACACAGCGGACTCTCCAGCCTCCTCACTTGGTTTCTACACCCTTTCCTCCTTCCCTCACCTCAACTCCTCCTTCGCTGCCCCTTCCGCCTAGCTCCTGTCATCTCTCCAAATGCTAAACACCAAAGAGACCCAGGACCCAGCCTTCAGACAACTTTCTTTCCTCTACTTGTTTGCTTAGTGATGTCAGCCAGGCTCACTGCTTCAAGCCACACCTATACACCACCAACTCGCTCCAGAATACCTCTGGCAGAGACCTCGATCTTGAACTCTCAGACTTGTTTTGCCCCAAACTAAGCACTTGGTCTGGTGATGGAAGTAAAGTCCGATGCTGTAAAGAGCAATATTGCATAGGAACCTGGAATGTTAGGTCCATGAATCAAAGTAAATTGGAAGTGGTCAAACAGGAGATGGCAAGAGTGAATGTCGACATTTTAGGAATCAGTGAACTAAGATGGACGGGAATGGGTGAATTTAACTCAGATGATGACTATATCTACTACTATGGGCAAGAATCCCTTAGAAGAAATGGAGTAGCCATCATAGTCAACAAAAGAGTCCGAAATGCAGTACTTGTATGCCATCTCAAAAACAACAGAATGATCTCTGTTCGTTTCCAAGGCAAACCATTCAATGTCACAGTAATCCAAGTCTATGACCCAACCAGTAACGCTGAAGAAGCTGAAGTTGAACGGTTCTATGAAGACCTACAAGACCTTTTAGAACTAACACCCAAAAAAGATGCCTTTCCATTATAGGGGACTGGAATGCAAAAGTAAGGAGTCAAGAAACACCTGGAGTAACAGGCAAATTTGGCTTTCGAGTACAAAATGAAGCAGGGCAAAGACTAACAGAGTTTTGCCAAGAGAACATACTGGTCATAGCAAACACCCTCTTCCAACAACACAAGAGAAGGCTCTACACATGGACATCAACAGATGGTCAACACTCAAATCAGATCGATTATATTCTTTGCAGCCAAAGATGGAGAAGCTCTATACAGTCAGCAAAAACAAAACCAGGAGCTGACTGTGGCTCAGACCATGAACTCCTTATTGCCAAATTCAGACTGAAATTGAAGAAAGTAGGGAAATCCACTAGACCATTCAGGTATGACCTAAATCAAATCCCTTATGATTACACAGTGGAAGTGACACACAGATTCAAGGGATTAGATCTGATAGAGGTCCTGACAGGAGGCAGTGATCAAGACCATTGCCAAGAAAAACAAATGCAAAAAGGCAAAATGGTTGTCTGAGGAGGCCTTACAAATAGCTGTGAAAAGAAGAGAAGCGAAAGGCAAAGGAGAAAAGGAAAGATATACCCATTTGAATGCAGAGTTCTAAAGAATAGCTAGGAAAGATAAGAAAGCCTTCCTCAGAGATCAATGCAAAGAAACAGAGGAAAACAATAGAATGGAATAGAGATCTCATCAAAAAAATTAATTCCCTGGTGGCCAGACAGTAAAGCGTCTGCCTACAATGTGGGGGACCCAGGTTTAACCCCTGGGTCAGGAAGATCCTCTGGAGAAGGAAATGGCAACCCACTCCAGTACTCTTGCCTGGAAAATCCCATGGACGGAGGAGCATGGTAGCTACAGTCCAGGGGGTTGCAAACAGTCGGACTCCACTGAGCAACTTCACTTTCACTTCCAAGAAACTTAAGAGATACCAAGCGAACATTTCATGCAAAGATGGGCACAATAAAGGACAGAAATGGTATGGACCTAACAGAAGCAGAAGGTATTAAGAAGAGATGGCAAGAATAGACAGAAGAACTATACAAAAATTATCTTCATGACCTGGATAACCACGATGGTGTGATCACTCACCTAGAGCCAGACATCCTGGAATGTGAAGTCAAGTGAGCCTTAGGAAGCATCACTACGAACAAAGCTAGTGGAGGTGATGAAATTCCAGCTGAGCTATTTCAAATCCTGAAAGATTATGCTGTTAAAGTGCTGCACTCAATATGCCAGCAAATTTGGAAAACTCAGCAGTGGCCACAGGACTGAAAGAGGTCAGTTTTCATTCTACTTTCAAAGAAAGGCAATGCCAAACAATGTTCAAACTACCGCACAATTGCACTCATCTCACACACTAGCAACGTAATGCTCAAAATTCTCCAAGCCAGGCTTCAGCAATATGTGAACCGAGAACTTCCAGATGTTCAAGCTGGATTTAGAAAAGCCAGAGGAACCAGAGATCAAAATGCCAACATCTACTGTACCACTGAAAAAGCAATAGAGTTCCAGAAAAACATCTACTTTTGCTTTATTGACTATGCCAAAGCCTTTGACCTGTAGATCACAATAAACTGTGGAAAATTCTTAAAGAGATGGGAATATCAGACCACCTTACCTGACTCCTGAGAAATCTGTATGCAGGTCAAGAAGCAACAGTTAGAACTGGACATGGAACAATGGACTGGTTCCAAATTGGGAAAGGAGTACATCAAGGCTGTATATTGTCACCTTGTTTATTTAACTTGTGTGCAAAGTATATCATGCAAAATGCCAGGCTGGATGAAGCACAAGCTGGAATCAAAATTGCTGGGAGAAATAGCAATTACCTCAGATATGCACATGAAACCACCCTTATGGCAGAAAGAGAAGAAGAACTAAAGAGCCTCTTGATGAAAGTGAAAGAGGAGAGTGAAAAACCTGGCTTAAAACTCAACGTTCAGAAAACTAAGATCATGACATCTGGTCCCATCACTTCACGGCAAATAGACGGAGAAACAGTGGAAACAGTGACAGACTTTATTGTTTTGGGCTCCAAAATCATTGCAGATGGTGACTGCAGCTATGAAATTAAAAGACGCTTGCTCCTTGGAAGAAAACTTATGACAACCTAGAAAGCATATTAAAAAGCAAAGACATTACTTTGCCAACAAAGGTTCGTCTAGTCAAAGCTATGGTCTTTCCAATAGTCGTGTATGGATGTGAGAGCTGGAAAGAAAGCTGAGTGCTGAAGAATTGATGTTTTTGAACTGTGGTGTTGGAGAAGACTCTTGAGAGTCCCTTGGACTGCAAGGAGATCCAGTCAGTCAATTCTAAAGGAAATCAGTCCTGAATATTCATTGGAAGGACTGATGCTGAAGCTGAAACTCCAATACTCTGGCCACCTGATTCGAAGAGTTGACTCACTGGAAAAGACCCTGATGCTGAGAAAGATTGAAGGTGGGAGGGGAAGGGGACGACAGAGGATGAGATGGTCAGATGGCATCACCGACTCGATGGACAGGAGTTGAGCAAGCTCTGGGAGTTGGTGATGGACAGGGAAGCCTGGTGTGCTGCAGTCCATTGGGTCGCAAAGAGTCGGACACAACTGAGCGACTGAACTGAAATGAGTGCTTGGTCTTCCTCCCCACCTCCTTTGGGCTGTCTTATTACAGTTTATGGCAATTGTACTCCACCAGGAGCTCAGGCTCAAACTGGGTGAGTCAACCCTCTTCCCTCTCTCATTCTCCACATCCAATTGCCTGCAAAACCTGCTGGCTCTCCTTGGAAATATATCCAGAGTCCAATCACTTCTCGCTACATCCATGGTGACTCTCCTGGTACCAAACCACTGCTGTTTCCATACTAGCATACTGCAGCAGCAGCTGATGGTTACATCCATGGTGACTCTCCTGGTACCAAACCACTGCTGTTTCCATACTAGCATACTGCAGCAGCAGCTGATGGTTTCCCTTCTTCTCTTGCCCCTTTTATCAGCCTCACCACTCAGGAATTCCAAGGGTGTTAGGAGCTCTGTGCCAGGAGCTGGGGACAGAAGTCACAGCCCCACCTAGTTCCCAAGCCAAGAGATTGTAACAAGCAAATTCAGAAGAAAAGGTCTGCAAAGAGAAGGTTTGCAAAAATGGAAAGAAAAAAAAAAAACGGGAGTCCTGTCAGGAACAGGAGAGAGAGAACTCCAAGACCCTGACACAGGAGTCACGTCCCAAGTGCATCACTGTGTCACAGCACAGGACAATGCGATGCCCTCCTGATAACCCTTACTCCCTGACAGAGGTTACACTGTTTACCACAATACACTCAGACTGAGAAAACAAGAGGAGTATGTTCTAGGACATTCCAACATAGTGAGATTTCGCTCAGAAATTATTATAATGTTCCTCAGCTTAGAAAGGCAAGCCAACCTCAGTTTCTAGAAATTTCACTTAGGAAAAGTGAGGCCATTTTTGATGAGACCATAAAAAACTGAGGTATAATTATTAGGAAAATGTATTTTGGAAAAATGAACAGATAGCCAACAGTGTAAACAAAGCTAGGGAGGGAAACAGTGTTTCGCAGCTGAGCACGCTAACCAGGAGGGCAGAGAATGGTCCGCACACCAGCCCAGAACACAACACATTCGAACCTTCTGCCTCTGGCACTGCCCCACCAGCAGGAACACCCAGATTAATCATTGCATTACATTGTATTACATGTGTTACATTGTATTAATGTATTGTCTAATGCTTCACTGTGAAGTATTAGAAATGGCACACGCCAAAATAATTAGATAAACATTCTCATATAAATAAAATCTTCTTAAACAAAAATAAGCTTGCCAACTGCTAGTAAAATATGGGAACCTGTTTATCACCATTGGGTCTGGCTATGCCAAAAGCCTACCTGTTTGTGCCTGGCAATTTCTGGTGACTTCAGAATCTTACTTACCAAGGAGACTTACAACACTGCTAATTAACAACATCTTAAAAGAGAAATACCTTCAATGCCAAGCCAACTTCTTTATTTTCATCTGTATATGGAGGTTTCCAAAGTTGGATTTTGTCTTCCCTTAAAAATTGGGTCAATTTTGATTGGAGATATTTCTTTTGTGCCATCCTTGAAAGCAAAACAGTGCATCAATGATACTCCGCACTACATTTCAAAGTGTCGCATAAGTTACCCAACACACTGCTGAGTAAGCAAGAGGTCTCCTCCATTCCTCCCTGTCCAGTTTAAAGTACTTTAGACCTGGAGAGTCCCATGGACGGAGGAGCCTGGTGGGCTGCAGTCCATGGGGTCGCACGGAGTCGGACACGACTGAAGCGACTTAGCAGCAGCAGCAGACTAGGTTTTAACTAGCTCCAAACTCCCCTAAAAGATATGTATATTACACACAGACTGAAATATGTATCATATATCCAATTACATATGTTACATAAGAATACATGCTCAAAGTTGCTAATATGTAGTAAGTAAGTAATTTTTCTATTTCTTGGGTGTGTTGTGTGTTTTAGATAGCTAAGTCATCTCCAAATCCTTTGCGACTCCATGGACTGTAGCCCACCAGCCTCCTCTGTCCATGGGATTTCCCAGGCAAGAACACTGGAGTGGGTTGCCATTTCCTTCTCCAGGGGAATCTTCTCGACCCAGAGATTGAACCCACATCTCCTGCACTGGCAGACAGATTCTTTACCACTGAGCCACCAGGGAAACCCCTTCTATTTCTTAACCTGCTATCACTCTCTAAGAGGAAAGATAAAATAAGAAAGATAAATCCTTAAAGTAACAAACTTAACTCAACACAGTGGCTCTGTGGTAAAGAACTTACCAACACACAGTGGCTCTGTATGTTGGCTATTTTAACACAAAAGAGCAATCACCCTGGCAGGTAAATATGAAGAAAAGCTAGCTTGAACCATGAACTATCAATAATACACCTTTTCTATATCTGAAATTTTAAAATTGAAAATTTAGGGATTTTTCTGGTGGTCCAGAGTTAGGACTCTGTGCTTCCAATGCAGGGGGCTGGGTTCCATCCCTGGTCAGAGAACCGGAGCCCACATGCCACACAAAGTATCTGCATGCCACAACTAAGGCCTGGGCCCACCAAAATAAACAAATATTTTTAAAAATAATAGAATTAAGTTAAAAATTTGATGTTTACAGTGCTAGAAAAGTTTTGCCTATTTTCTGATAGAAGCATAAAAGCAGATCTACACGTCCTATTCAAATCAATACTGGCTGGGTCATCATTTTACACATGAAAAACCAAAGCCCAAGTTTGTAAAACGACTCGCTCAAGGATGAAAGATTAGGCAGTACCATAACTAGTCCTGGGACTTGTGCCCACAACACTGGATCACTGCATTCTACCGTCTCTCACAAAGTCCCTGCTGCTTCTGTGTCCTGGGCTCCCACAGCAGCAGAGTCTTTTACGCCTCCTTCACTAGCACTAGCATCTCAAAGGTGGGCAAGGCTGCCAGACAGTGAAACAGCTGATGGGGCAGTGCAGCCAAGTCAGATGAGCAGTGAGCAAAGTCAGAGGTTATTAGCCCCTGAAGGACAGAGACATGTTCCAGAGAGTGAAAAAGTAGGTAAGATTTAACATAGCCTAGATGAGCAACTTTCTTTTTCCTATTCAGGGCCTGTATTCCACACTCTTCAAAACTCAATTCACCTGATTTCTAAATCAAGTTTGACAACTTAAGTGTATTCCGTAAGCAAGTACTTTAAAAAGAAAGTTCAAATCCACTTAACATCAATGTGAGGGCAAGAAAGAGGGTAATCAGGATAGGGGGAGAAGGGAAAAAGGAGGAATCAAAGAGGGGGATGTATGCATCCAGGTAACCTAAGAAAGAACCCCAGATTTTCAAGCACTAATAAACCGCTTCTCACACATAAAATTGGACTGTAGTCTGCAGGTCCCTCTATCCATGTAATTTTCCGGGCAGGAATACTGGAGTGGGTTGCCATTTCCTTCTCCAGGGGATCTTTCTGACTCAGGGATCAAACCCACATCTGGGTCTCCTGCACCGGCAGGCGGATTCTTTACCACAGAGCCACAGGGGAAGTCCACTCACAAATGTTCAGAAATTCGCAATTAAGTATCACTTGTGAGCGGGTGGTAACCATTTCAAGGGCCATTCACGGAAGCCAAGCTATTTTAGAACGCTGAATGCACAGCCCTCTGTAATCCAAGTTACTAACAAGCGGAAGTCTCAAAGAATTTCAGTGACTTCACTTTCGCTTTTCACTTGCATGCAATGGAGAAGGAAATGGCAACCTACTCCAGTATTCTTGCCTGGAGAATCCCAGGGACGGGGGAGCCTGTTGGGCTGCCATCTATAGGGTCGCACAGAGTCGGACACGACTGAAGCGACTTAGCAGCAGCAGCAGTGTATGGTCCACACTCCACCCACCAGCAAATACACAACAAGGAGAGTCTCCAGTCCACCACTTAATGTTTGAGAAAAAGACTAAACCATTGCCTTGAAACTTACAAAACTTCAATCATGGGCAACAGAAAAAAACGAAGATATGTATTTTAACTTAAATCAAAAGGGGAAATGGTTTAATAAATCAGTTTTCAATGTTAACTGGAAAACTGAAAGTTTCAGGCGTGTCACACAATGTTCGGAGTCACAGCCCCCGTCAAAAAGCAGAAATTCATTAATACCCCTGCTCTAAACCGAAAGTGAAAGGGTATAAATCATTCCTGTAACATTTCACTTTCATTTTTAAAATAAATCGATCTACGCTGCCTTTATCCAGAGGTTTTCAAACATATACAAACACATACATACTTATTCAAAATACAGTACTTTTTCTCTTAGACTATTACAAGAATCTTCTATTAAGCAATAAGAGTGCGGGAAGACGTTGAGAAACATACAGAATCATATCGTCAAGGCTGGAGAAAATAAACCGCGTTTTCTCATTAAACAGCAAAGAAAATCTGTCTTTGATAGGACAGAAATCCCAAATGGCATATTTGGAAAAACAATGATACGACTCAAGCTTTTTGTCCGGCTAGTGAGTAATTTTAACATATACATATGTTTCTCTGCCTCCCTCCAAAAACATTTCAATCTTTCGTTTTAAATACCCACCACCCGCGTCAGTCCAGAGCAAACCCAGGGCCGGGCGAAGGGCCCGGCGCGTCCAGAAGCCCCGACCCGCCGCCCCAGGTCCCGGCCGAGCCTCCGCGCAGGACGCCCACCTCCCGCCGCTGCCTGGGCAGGGTCGGTGTCGGGGTCACGCCCGGGGGAAGCTGGGGCGCCGGGCGGCTCCACCGACACCCGCGTCAAAGACCAGACGCTCGGCCGCCAAATCCTCACCTGCGCCACTGCCGCGCCAGCCGCGACCCGCCGAGTGCCCGGATGCGGCTGCGGCCGCCGTTTATTTTCATTCCGGGTGAGGCCGGCCCCGCCCCCCGCCGCCGAGGCCGCCGCCGCCGCCCGGCCGCCCCGCCCCGCCCCCGAGCGGCAGAGAAGCAGGGGTGTGGGCGGAGCTAAGAGAGGGCCGGGCGGAGTTGTGGGTAGGCTGTGGGCGGGGCTAAGGCGGGAGAGCGGGACACGGACGGGGAGCGCAGCTGGGACGAGGGGCGGGGCTAGAGCCGGGGGGGGGGGGGCGGGGGATCCGATGTGGGCGGGGCAGAGGGGAGGGCGGAAAGGAGCCTGGGTGCTGACCGCCCGGGGGACTTGCCGGGAGTCGGAGGCGGGGCTGTCGGGAAGACTCAGCCCGCCACCCTGGGGACCCGGGCAGGCGCCCCTGAGGACCAAGCCGGTGTTGGGCGGGACCGCTGGCCCAGCCCATTTTGCCTGACGTCTGAGGAAACTGAGCTTGGCTTCGTTCCTCCAGAATCCTCGAAAGAGGCCAGAGCACCTTGCAGTCAGCCCCTTCTCCCCCCACGGCGGGCAAGTCTGGACTTAAGTGCAGCTGGGTCCGCCCCCGCCCTCCCACTCCCATCCCACCCACCCATGGACTGGGCCTAACGTGATGACCCCTCTAAAAGTCCAGCTTTTCATCCCTCCGTGCATCACCTGGCCTGGGCCTCCGCTTTGGTGAACTTCCCGGCCCCTTGTCCTAGTACTTCTCTGCTGGTTTTGCTGGCCCTACTGACCCTGTCTCCACATGCTATTGCTGACTGGACCTGTAGCAATCCGCCTGATCCTGAAGCGCTCTGCCCACCCCTGTACTCAGTCATCTAACCCTCTGGCCTGACGCCTGGGTCCGGTGTCTAGGTGAGCACATAAGACAGGGTTGTCTAGAACTAATGGAGCGCAGAGCCATAGCATAGCTTAGTGGTTGAGCGTAGCTTCCAGAGATGGTTAGATCCGCATTTGGTAAGACCGGACCGAAGAATGGGAAGACAAGATAGAGCCCACGGCAGACCCCAGAAACTTCTCGCTCGGATGAGACTGTTGGTCCTTCCATTCCAAACCCAAGGCCCGAGCTCGCTTGGGCAGAACGTTAACCAAATCCAAGGCCCATCCTGGGACCTGCATGTGGCAACTGGCCTGGGGACGTAGGCAAGCTGCCCAGCCTCCACCTCACCAGGGAAGATAATATCAGTGCCCCACCCTCCCCTTTGCCCCAGCGCAAACATTTCCTGAAACAAAGTGTTGGGTCTAGAATCACTCCAGGAGCTGTAGACTCTTTGAAAGAGGCTTTGCAAACTCTCTGACACCCTCCACAAGGAGAGGGAAGCACGACCCCTTCTCCTGGTGCCCTTCTGCCACCTGGGGGAAGAGGCCTTGGGTTGGGATGTGTGCCTAAATCCATTTTAGGGGAGAGAAATGTGTGCAAGGAGATCAAACCAGTCAATCGTAGAGGAAATCAACCCTGAATATTCATTGGAAGGACTGATGCTGAAGCTGAAGTTCCAGTACTTTGGCCACCTGATGGGAAGAGCCAACTCTTTGGAAAAGACCCTGATGCTGGGAAAGATTTTGGGCAGGAGGAGAAAGGGGCAACAGAGGATAACATGGTTGGGTGGCATCACCCACTCAATGGACGTGAGTTTGAGCAAACTCCAGGAGTTGATGATGGACAGGGAAGCCTGGCGTGCTGCAGTCCATGGGGTCGCAAAGAGTCGGACATGACTGAGTGACTGAACAACAACATGTTCCCAAAGAGGCCCTGTGTGCCCGTTTTCCTGGTCTACACTGGGAGGACTCTGGCCACACCACACAGCAACTTCCTTTTTTCCTCCTCTGATCTACATATGTTGTCCACTGGCCCAGCAGTGCTTATTAGGAAGCTGGCTGATTTCTGTGTCTTTCTGAATAAGAGTCTTGTGGCTCTGCAGTCTCCTTTGAGTACACAAACACTTAGAAATCTTTGAAATTAAAGTTCTTCACCTTGGGCCAAATCAACTTCTTAGTTAAGGCAAAAGACAAACAGCCAAATGGGGGGAAATGTTGCCTTCCATTTCAAAACCATACTTGAAGAACTCTCACAATTTGATTAAAAAAAAAAAAAAGACCGAAGCAGGAAACTGGGCAAAAGCTACTAAAATATTCACTGAAAAGGAAATAGAAATTCTTTGTAAATATGCAAAAAATTACTCATCTTATTCATCATGAGACACTAAATATGAATTAAAACTACACCCAGGGACTTCCCTTGAGGTCCAGTGGTTAAGAACTTGCGCTTCAGTGCAGGGAATGTGGGTTGATTGCTGATCAGGGAACTGAGATCCCACACGACATGGAGGAACTAAGCCCACATGCAGCAACAAAGAACCAGTGCAGCCAAAAACTTTTAAATAAATACACTTTTAGAAACCATACCAAAATTTCACTTTTTACCTCTCAGACAGGAAAAGATGGATAACATGCTATGATGACAAGGCTATGTAGAAATAGCAATCTTCATACCTTCCTTGTGGAAGGTTATGTTGGTACAACTCTTAAGAGGGCAATTAGCTGAGATTGGTGGTTCAAATGGTACAGAATCTGTCTACCAAGGCAAGAGACACAGGTTTGATTCCTGTATCAGGAAGATCCCCTGGAGGAGGAAATGGCAACCCACTCCAGTATTCTTGCCTAGACAATCCCATGGACAGGGGAGCCTGGTGGGCTACAGTCCAGGGGGTCACAAGAGTTGGACATGACTGAGCATAGAGCACACACACATAGCATATCTATTAAAACTAAAATCCATATTCTCTTTGACCCAATAATTCAACTTTTTTTGTTCTGACCATTCTTTAGTAATCTGCCTCCTTTCTGTTATTCCTCATACTGACATTTAGTGACTTCAACTGCAATTTCTTGAGATGACGAATTCTTCTTAAATTGTGTTTGCATTTTGGTTGCTATAGGTTTTGTGGTGATAAAGAATCAGGGGACTTCTGATGGAATAAAACCAGAAAATCCTTAAACATTCTTTGCATGACCATGAGATTTAACACTAAATGTTATCAGTTCTTCGTAGAAAAACCAAAAAGAAACAGGAAGTTTTGGCAGTTCAGCTTTATTTATAGTTGTTTGGATCAGAACAGTACACATGCATTGGGTTAAATTATGTAGTTAACTAATTTTTTTTATAGATGGGAAGATGAATTTTAAAAGAAAATAACTTCATTCTTGATTTTTTCTATTTATAAATGGAAATTTCCGAGTGGTTATGAAGTGGAATTTGGGGGAAGTTGAGTGATGATTCAACTCATCATCAGTTGAGTGATGATTCACTTTGGTCTTGCTGGTTTTCAGTTTCACTGCTGTTTGGAGGTGTGGTCTTTTTATTCAGCATCTTGGCTGGATGAAAAGAAAGTGGAAGGAGCAGAGAAAACAAGCAGGTGGACAGGGAGCTTTGTTCCCCCATCTGATTGGGAATACATAATTTCCTTCATCCTTAAAAATGATAGAAGCTGTAAAAAGGTATGGAGAGATCCAATAAAAGAGTTACCCTGATGCTCAGGAAACGTGGGCTGGGAAGATGGATCTCAGGTCCTATTAGAAAGTGTAAAACAGTATTATAGTTAAAAGACCCTCCAACCAGCCACTGTTCGCCATCCTCCAGTGAATACCATGGTCATGCAGTATCACATAGGAAGATCAGCATGTCTTCTTTAAGCTCTGGGGATAGACTCTATCCCAGTTTTTCAGAATACTGTTCAAAGGAGTAATGCTGAAATTGTTAACTCCCATCTGTAAGAGAGAAAAAAGCAGCATCCAGTGCCTTTGCCCTTTTCCACCAGAATCGTCCCTCCCTGTTCTAGATGGGGGTGGAGACAGGTCTTCCACCTAAGCATCCTTCCCTGGCCAGAGTTAACCTGTCCCTTACCAGTGCAGCTGTCCCATCATCATCCCTCCCCATTCTACCACCGAGGTGGGGTGGAGATGCATCAGGGATAGACCTGATAGTATCCCAGATTGATGTGCAATTCCTCACCATTAAAACCTTTCCCTGCCTCTGATGTCACCCAAGGTGCAATCAGAGTAAGCTTCCAGAATGCTTCCCAAGCTAAGACTACCAGGAGAAACATTTATCTCCTGGATTCCTGTGCATGGTCCTGAGTCTGTTCCTGACCACAATAAGACTGGTAAATCATAAGGGGACCAACATAAAACCAAGATGTCCCTTCCAAGCATCACCACACCTGTATAAATGATAGCAAAAGAGATGATGAAGGCCCGGCCAGTGAGGAAAAGACAATTTTTGTCTTCAAGTTATTAGGGCCAGTCCTTCCAGTTCATTCCCACAGATTCAACAGAAAGAATATCTAAGGAGTTGAGACAAAAGCCACTGGAGAGCCTTCTCTGGTCCACTAAGAGCTAGTGTTGCCAAAGGAAGAAACCTGCTGTACTTCCAATCTGAGTAACTTTTAGCCTGAAAGATGCTTTTGGAGCTAGAGCTCCACCTAGCCTCCAAACGTGCTCCTGTTGTAAATCTCAACTAGGCTAGGCGCTTCCTGCAGAGAAGGCAATGGCACCCCACTCCAGTACTCTTGCCTGGAAAATCCCATGGATGGAGGAGCCTGGTAGGTTGCAGTCCATGGGTCGCTAAGAGTCAGACACGACTGAGCGACTGACTTCACTTTCACTTTTCACTTTCATGCATTGGAGAAGGAAATGGCAACCCACTCCAGTGTTCTTGTCTGGAGAATCCCAGGGATGGGGGAGCCTGGTGGGCTGCCGTCTCTGGGGTCGCACAGAGTCGGACACAACTGAAGCGACTTAGCAGCAGCAGCAGCAGGCACTTCCTGACTACCAATCTAAGCTTGGGATCTAAGTCAAAGAGCACAGTAACAGTATAGATCACAAGTCCCTTGAAAGTTTATGACTCAGCAGATTAGGTTAGTAGTTTCAATTTCTAAGGCAGTTATGAAATGGTCAAAGAGACCAGGATATGTTGACTGAGAAAGGAAAATACAGTCCACATGCTTTGCCCGTTTCTGGCCGCTCCCCTCAGGGGGATGTGGGATGCCTCTTGGCATCAGCAGGTTGGTATAAACCCCCAACAGCTCTTTTGGGGCTGCCTTCAGTCATTACAAGGCATCACAGAACCGCAAAGCGGGGCTCAACGCTCGCTTCGTGGTCAATTCCACGTCTCTTTGATGCCACTTTCACAGACAGGCACACCTTAGAGTTAGTAAAGTACAGCAGAAAACGTGTGTAATAGGAGAACAAAGACCTAGAGCTCCGAGCATCCTTACCTGTCTTAAAGATCCCAGATGAGCCCCCAATATGAAAGGTTGTGGCTGCGAGCTGTGAGCTATGCCAGGATTTGTGACCTCTGGAGAAGAGGATTTCGATCTGGGGCCAGAGTCGAGGCTTGACTACTAAAAGCTTTTGTGTAATAAAGTTTTATTAAAGTACAAAAGGAATAAGAGGAAGCTTCTGACATAGAAATCAGAAGGGGACAGAAAGAGTGCCCCCTCTGCTAGTTTTTAGCAAGGAGTTATATATCTGTTAGCAAGTTTCTAATCAGATAAAGTGAAAGTGAAAGTCGCTCAGATGTGTCCGACTCTTTGCGACCCCCTGAATTATACAGTCCATGGAATTCTCCAAGCCAGAATACTGGAGTGGGTAGCCTTTCCCTTCCCCAGGGGATCTTCCCAACTCAGGGATCAAACCCAGATCTCCCACATTGCAGGCAGATTCTTTACCAGCTGAGCCACAAGGGAAGCCCAAGAATACTGGAGTGGGTAGACTATCCCTTCTCCAGGGGATCTTCCCAACCCAGGAATCGAACCGAGGTCTCCTGCATGGCAGGAGAATCACCTGCAATGATAAAGAATCACCTCAAAAGTGAGAGCATTACATCATTCACTTTGAGATCACATTGGCAGAAGGTGAGTCATCCCCAGCCATAAAACAATTGACATGAATCTTAAAGAAAGGCAAATTTCTGAGCAAATGCATAGTTTTATTAACATAGCTTAAGAGAACATTTCTGTGAGGGAAAATGCATTGGTTAGCTCAAGGTTTGAGAAAAGTTAAGCTCAGGCAGAAGCAGGTGTTGTCATGACAACACAGAATTTAAAAGAAGCCTCCTTTTAATTTTGTATTAAGAAGTAAAAAAAAAAAAAAAATGTCTGCCACTTGCAGTTTATTTCCTCTGCTTGGAGACCCCTAGCCCTCCCACCTGTTACCCTCTCACAACCTTCCACCTGATCAGATGCACACAGCTGTTTCACAGCTCTAACTGTAGGTAACTAATAGCCATGCAGAGTTCTTAATCTATAACTAAGCAGATTCTGCCCTTTAAAGTAGAAGTTCAAATGTCTTGCCTCCCACCCTGTGGAAAACCAGATTTATCTCCATTTTCCATTCATTTCAGCATTCCTTTCCTTTCCTCCATATGAATCTGTGCTTCTTGGAACCATATAACATCTGCTTAGTTCACTCATGAGTTCAATAAAATCTTCAACATATGTTCATTTTTATATCTGAATTGAGTCATGATTTTACTTTTTTTTGAAACTTACCTTTTAACACTTTTTATGCCAAGGAAATGGCAACCCACTCCAGTATTCTTGCCTGGAGAATCCCATAGACAGAGGAGCCTGGCCGGCTACAGTCCATGGGGTCGCAAGAGTCGGACACGACGTAGTGCACTGTGTCTCATGCCAATGATAAAAGATGGCAGCAACACCTCCAGGCATTGTTAGTGGTCCAGATGAAAAGAAAAGGGAAGGGCTAAGAATGAAAAGTATGTCAACTAACTCTGCCCATTTTTATCTGGAAAACCATACCTTATCCAGAAGCCCTACCCCTTAGCTTCCTCTCACTTTTGACTGATTAGGAAAAAAAAAAAGTCTCCTAGTCATTCCTAGGAGACTGTGGTGCTGGAGAAGACTCTTGAGAGTCCTTTGGACAGCAAGGAGATCAAACCATCAACCCTGAATATTCATTGGAAGGACTGATGCTGAAGCTGAAGTTCCAATACTTTGGCCACCTGATGCAAAGAGCCAACTCACTGGAAAGACCCTGATGCTGGGGAAAGATTGATGTCAGGAGGAGAAGCAGGTGACAAAGAGTGAGATGGTTAGATGGTATCATTGACTCAATGGACATGAGTTTGAGTAAACTCTGGGAGATTGTGGAGAACTGGGAAGCCTGGCATGCTGCAGTCTATGGGGTTGCAAAGAGTTGGACATGACTTAGTGACTGAGTGACATTGCTGACTCGTGGAATCTAATATATGACACAAATGAGCCTACCTATTGAAAGGTTGTTGTTGAATGACGCGAAGACACCGGGATTCTTGGCCCCCGGAGGAGAAGAATTCAATCCGGGGCCAGAGACGAGGCTTGATCGCTCAGAGCTTTTGTGTAATAAAGTTTTATTAAAGTATAAAGGAAATAGAGAAAGCTTCTGACATAGGCGTCAGAAGGGGGTAGAAAGAGTACCCCCTTGCTAGTGTTAGCAATGAAGTTATATACTCTAAAGAATGTCTCAGGTTGTAAAGACCTAATTTACATTTTAAGATAACACTGTCTTCAGGCAGGATACATCCTGGAAAAGACCAGGTATACCCCCCTAATTTACATTTTAAGATAACACTGTCTTCAGGCAGGATACATTATCGTTGTATAATCCTAAGGAATGTGGAGAAAGAAAAAAAGTTTGTGCTTTCTTCCTCCTTGAGAATTCCAGACCCCTCTCTCCTTGGGGACCCCTAGACTCCTTATCAATCTGCCTAAGACATGACTCTCTCACTATGAAACAGAAGCAGAGACACTGAAAATGGACTGGTGGTTGCCAGGGGGGAAGCGGGTAGGAGAGGCTCAGATTGGGAGTTTGGGATTAACAGATGCAAACTGGTATATATAGAATGGATAAAGGACAAAGTCCTCCTGTATAGCATAGGGAACTATATTAGATATGGTAAACCATAATGGAAAAGAATATGTGTATATATGTATAACTGAGTCCCTTTGCTGTACAGCAATAATACAACATTGTACACTATACTTCAATGAAATGAGTGAATTCAACTATCCTTCAATGATAAATAAATTTTAAAAAGAAATCTAGACTTCATAGTCTAGGAGATACGAAAGCTTTTCTTATTTCATTTGCAAAAGAGTGGCAGAATAGAAGGGGCATAAATAAGACCAATCTGATGACCACTTGCAGGAAGGACTAGAGAGAGGTGTCTGGAGGGCATTGCAATGATTCAGGTGGAAAGAGATATAGATGTGGCTATAGTAGTAGTTCATGGGCTACTACTGGATGCAAATGCTCTGGATGGGGAAACATACAGTATGTGATGACTACTCAGATGAAAGGAGATAAAGGAGCAAGTCAAGTTCTACGTTCTTAAAATTTTTTTTCCCCATGTAATTTCACATGTAGGCAATGTAACTGAATTCATGGACTCCGATGACATTGTTCAGTGGTTTTTATCCAGTCCCATGGCTTTAAATAGCATCTTGACCTTGATGGCTCTTATACCACTGTTTTTAGTTGCAGAGCACACAATCAATTCTAGGGATAGAATATTCTAGAAGGGGGTTATTGCAGTGTATTTGGTAGCTCTTAAGACTTTCAAGAGGGTCAAAGAACAAGACTCGGATGCTGAACAGCATCAGGAATAAAGCAATCTGGGATGCCACAACCAAGGAAAATGTCCAGCCAAACCATGGAATTGTTCTACCAGGATCACTCCTATCAGTGCCACCTGCCACTTAGCCTGTCTGGCACTGGACAGCAAAAGTGCCACCCTGGTCACTCTGGAAGAACCTCATGTATGTGCTGCCCTGCTGGCAGGTGCACACTCCTACCTTATGCTGGTCTGCCCACGTCTCCTGTGGATATGTCTGCTATGAGTCTTGGGACACCTGCAGAAACACTAGCTGCAAGAGAGTCTAGTAGGTGCCATCTTTCATTTCCAGATACTAGGAAAGAGGGAAGGCAAAAGGAGAAGGGAAAGGCAGAAGATGAGATGCTTAAATAGCAACCAACTCAGTGGACATGAATTTGAGCAAATTCTGGGAGACAGTGAAGGACAGGGAAGCCTGGCATGCTGCAGTCCATGGGGTCACAAAGAGTCAGAGATGACCTAGTGACTAAATAACAAAACAACCTGAGCAGACCAGCTAAAAGGGTGGTGGGGGGAGGAAGTGATGCTTGGGCAGAGATCTGAAGGATGAGCAGAGGTTGCTTGAGCAGGGGTTAACAGAGAAGGAGGTATCTTACAGACAACACTACTGAGCAAGGGCTCGTGTGTCCGTGATGCAAGCCAAACTCTCACAACGGGTGTTTGTCGCAAAGGACAGGATTATTTGCAGAGCACCATGCTCAAAAGACCCAAACTCCCCAGTGGCATTCAGGCAACAGTTTATAAAGACAGTATTAAGGGCGAGAATCATAGAATGCAAGATCAGTTCACAGACATTCTTCCGGTTGGTTGGTAGTGAGGTACCAGGGTAATGTTGCAAATCTCAATCATCGACCTCCTTGTTCCAACCAATCTGGGATCTGGTGCTTGCGGTCAGCATGTGGTCACCACCCTCCACTGCTAAGTCACTTCAGTCGTGTTCGACTCTGTGCGACCCCATAGATGGCAGCCCACCAGGCTCCCCCATCCCTGGGATTCTCCAGGCAAGAACACTGGAGTGGGTTGCCATTTCCTTCCCCAATGCATGAAAGTGAAAAATGAAAGTGAAGTCGCTCAGTCGTGTCCGACTCTTTGCGACCCCATGGACTGGAGCCTACCAGGATCCTCCATCCATGGGATTTTCCAGGCAAAAGTACTGGGGTGGGGTGCCATTGCCTTCCCCGACCCTCCACTGGGGGATCTTAATTTCTGCAAAAGAACTCAAAGATAGGCATCTGATTGTTATCTCTGTTCCTCCCTGAGGAACTTGGAGTCCTGTGACTCTACTGTCCTATTCGTTAACTGCTTGAGCCTGCTCTTTGGAACTCTAGGAGAGAAGGCCTAGGAAACTGAAGCCTTTTTGTCCCTATAAACAGGAAATGGGGGACACAGAGGGGCTTTTGTACCAGGGGAGGCCTGCAGAGTCCTGCTCAATTTCAATCTCCTCTTTTTTTTTTTTTTTTTTTAATACTCTTCCATCCTAAAGGGGAATGAGACAGGAAAAGGAATAAAGTTTTGGATAGAGAGATTAGTCATTCATTCAGTAAGGGAGCTTGGTTTTAGGAGGACTCAGTTTCAACAAGGAGATTAACCTGTGGCCAGAGGAAGCCCCGTGAAGGACACAGTGCGGTCAGAAGAAAGAGAGAACAAAGGAAACATAATGTCAGGCACAGATGGAGAAACGAGACAAGCCTTGTGGAGCACGGCCTGCTTGCCCCTTGGGAACAAGAATCTGCTGATATGTGAGAACCAGTGTGTGGTAGGACTGCAGAAAAGCAAATCAAACCCAGAGACAGCTAGAGATCGGTCCTTCCAGGGGTTGTGAAGGATGGGCGATGGTACATGGGCAGGAGAGAGGGGTCACACTCACGCTCATGTATCTGGATGGCTGGACAGCAGGGCCAGTCACTGAATGAAGGCCCTGGAAGAGAACCAGGCCTGTTTCCGTTTTGTTTTCTGGAAGGAGAGCTTTGGAAGGACTCAAAAGTTCAATTCTGGAGATAATAAAGTTTGGAGATGTGTTTGAGACAAGCAAGAGGGATATCTGGGGAGAATATAAATAAAAGAGGAGTGATTTTGGCTGGACATACAACCCTATGACACATCTGTGCTCATGCACAGACACTGAAGACATAGCCATGGATGCTTAAGAAAGCCTAAGACTCAGTGAACAGAGCACAGAGAGATGTAGCCGTGCAGGGGACACCGAGTGGTTCAGAGCTCTGAAAATGACAGGTCCACCTTTTGTAGAAATAAGGAGAATGAGGTTTTTTTTTAAAAAATTGAAGTATAGTTGATTTGGGTTTTCCAAGTGGTGCTAGTGGTAAAGAACACACCTGCCAATGCAGGAGACATAAGAGATGTGGATTTGATCCCTGGGTTGGGAAGATCCCCTGGAGAAGGGAATGGCAACCCACTCCAGTATTCTTGCCTGTAGGATCCCATGGACAAAGGACCCTGGCAGGTACAGTCCATAGGGTGGCAAAGAGTTGGATACAACTGAAGTGACTTAAAAAGTTGGCTTAAAGCTCAACATTCAGAAAATGAAGATCATGGCATCTGGTCCCATTACTTCATGGGAAATAGATGGGGAAACAGTGGAAACAGTGTCAGACTTTATTTTTTTGGGCTCCAAAATCACTGCAGATGGTGACTGCAGCCATGAAATTTCTTCTCCTTGGAAGAAAAGCTATGACCAACCTAGACAGCATATTGAAAAGCAGAGACATTACTTTGCCAACAAAGATCTGTCTAGTCAAGGCTATGGTTTTTCCAGTGGTCATGTATGGATGTGAGAGTTGGACTGTGAAGAAAGCTGAGCACCAAAGAATTGATGCTTTTGAACATCAAAAATGGTGTTGGAGAAGACTCCTGAGAGTCCCATGGACTACAAGGAGATCCAGCCAGTCCATTCTGAAGGAGATCAGCCCTGGGATTTCTTTGGAAGGAATGATGCTAAAGCTGAAATTCCAGTACTTTGGCCACCTCATGCAAAGAGTTGACTCATTGGAAAAGACTCTGATGCTGGGAGGGGTTGGGGGCAGGAGGAGAAGGGGACGACAGAGGATGAGATGGCTGGATGGCATCACCGACTCAATGGACATGAGTATGAGTGAACTTCAGGAGATTATTTGTAGACTTTTTGATTGTGGCCATTCTGGTGGTGTGAGGTGATACCTCGTTGTAGTTTTGACTTGCGTTTCTCTGATAATGAGTGGTGTTGAGCATCTTTTCATGTGTCTGTTGGTCGTCTGTATGTCTTCTTTGGAGAAATGTCTGTTTAGGTCATCTGTCCATTTTTTAATTGGGTTATTTGTTTTTCTAATATTGAACTGCATGGACTGTTTGTATATTTTGGAAGTTAAATTCTCGCCTATCGCATCATTTGCAGATATTTCTTCCATTTTGTAGGTTATCTTTTTGTTTTGTTTATGGTTTCCTTTGCTATGCAAAAGCTTATAAGTTGATTAGGTCTTATTTGTTTATTTTTGTTTTTATTTCTTTTGTCTTGGGAGGCTGACCTAAGAGAATGCTTTTCCTATGTTCTAGGTGTTTTATTGTGTTGTGTCTTATATTAAAGTCTTTAAGTCACTTTGAGTTTATTTTTGTGTAGGCTGTGAAGGAACGTTCTAACTTCATTGATTTCCATGCTGTCCAGCTTTCCCAAATCACTTACTGAAGAGACTGTCTTTTTCTCCACTGTATATTCTTGTCTCCTTTGTCAAAGGTTAGTTGGTCATAGGTATGTGTTTATATATGGACTTCCCTGGTGGCTTAGACAGGAAAGAATCTGCCTGCAATGCCAGAAACCTGGGTTTGATCCCTGGGTGTTGAAGATTTCCTGGAGAAGGGAATGGGTACCCACTCCAGTATTCTTGTCTGGAGAATTCCATGCACAGAGGAGCCTGGCGGGCTACAGTCCATGGGGTAGCAAAGAGTCGGACACGACTGAGCGGCCGATACTTCACTTTCGTGTGTTTGTGCATGCACGTGTGACAAGTCACTTCAGTCATGTCACTTCAAGTCGCTTCAGGGCTTCCCTGGTGTCTCAGCTGGTAAAGAATCTGCCTGCAGTGTGGGAGACCTGGGTTTGATTCCTGGGTTGGGAAGATCCCCTGGAGAAGGGGAATGGCTACCCACTCCAGTATTCTGGCCTGGAGAATTCCATGAACTGTATAGGCCACAGGGTCACAAAGAGTCGGACACAACTGAGCAACTTTCACTCACTTCGATCTCAAATTGTTATGTATTTAGATATCATTGCATACATAAGCCAAGAGTGGCATAATAGTTTCATATTAAAATATGTTAGTATCTCCACTAAATTTGGAGTTGCATTCTGTAGAGTCTTTTAAGTGATGTGAAAGTCAGTCAGTCGTGTCTGACTCTTTGTGACTCCATGGACTGTATAGTCCATAGAATTCTCCAGGCCAGAATAATGGAGTGGGTAGGCTTTCCCTTCTCCAGAGGATCTTCCCAACCTAGGAATTGAACCCAGGTCTTCCACATTGCAGGCAGATTCTTTACCCACTGAGCCAGCAGGGAAGCAAAAGCTATGTGGGAAATTGAAAACTGTGAGGGATGCCTTTGAAGAGACCACCTTGCCAAACTTAGGAATCATCCTGAGTTCAGGGCTCCTTCTTGTGGTGAGATTCAGAATTTCTGTCTGTCAGGGAGCACGACAGACACGTCCTCTGAAAATGCCATTTTTGGCAAGCCACACTCTCCTGGGTTCGTTTCCTGGCATGCTGTTGCTGCTGCTAAGTCGCTTCAGTCATATCCGACTCTGTGCGACCCTATAGACAGCAGCCCACCAGGCCCCGCCGTCCCTGAGTTTCTCCAGGCAAGAACACTGGAGTGGGTTGCCATTTCCTTCTCCAGTGCATGAAAGTGAAAAGTGAAAGTGAAATCACTCAGTCGTGTCCGACTCAGTGACCCCATGAACTGCAGCCTACCAAGCTCCTCCATCCATGGGATTTTCCAGGCAAGAGTACTGGAGTGGGTTGCCATTGCCTTCTCCGTTTCCTGGCATCGGTGTGTATAAATCATTAAACCAGTAGGGGTTCAGTTCACCTGTTGGTAACAGACCATCATGTCTCATCTTCACTTTGGCTTCCCTCCCCTCAAAAGCAGGAAAAGATTTCACCCCTCTACCCAAGCTCAGAATCAAATAGAAGTGAGAAAAACACCCTACACACCTCACCAAGCAGGTTGTTTGATGATCATTCATTAATTTGCCACATGTTAATTCAGTACCTACTATGTACAGGCATGATGCGTGGTGATCTAGGGCAGGTCGCCATCTGCTAGTAGAATCTACCCTCTTCTCTTTTAAAAAGCTTAAAGAAGTTCTCAAATAAAAGAGGAACCCCCGCAGTAACTAACAACCACAGGTTTTCACCGCTCCCCCCCCCAAAAAAAAAAGATTAAAATGGTTCACAAACATTTAGAAACACATTCAACCTCTCTGGGCTTTCCAGGTGGCTCAGTGGTAAAGAACCTACCAATGCAGGAGATGCAGATTCGACCCCCCGCAGTTGGAAAGATCCCCTGAAGGAGGGCATAACAATCCACTCCAGTATTCTTACCTGGCAAATCTTGTAAACAGAGGAGCCTGGCGGGCTGCAGTCCATAGCGTCACAGAATCAGACAGGACTGAGCACACATGTGAAATGGTTAACGGCTAGGCAGGTCTCGCTAGGGAGGCCAGAGGTCCCCAAGACCACAGGAGGAGACAAGTGGCAGGGAACTGGGTTTTTTTTTTCCTGCATTTCTTTCCCCTGCTTTAACTCCATAGGAAAGTGAAAGTGAAAAGTCGCTCAGTTGTGTCTGATCTTTGCGACCATACAGTCCATGGAATTCTCCAGGCCAGAATACTGGAGTGGGTAGCCTTTCCCTTCTCCAGGGGATCTTCCCAACCCAGGGATGGAACTCATGTCTGCCGCCTGGCAGGCAGATTCTTTACCAGCTGAGCCACAAGGGAAGCCCAACCTCGTAGGAGGCTGCTTTAATTCTGTGTTGCTATGACAACAATCAGGTCTGCCTAAAAGTAACTTCTTTTTTCCAACCTGGGAAATGCACTTCTTTGTCCTTTGTTGGTGAAAATAGAAATTGGTACGAAAACTTGAGGGAAAAATGAAGACTATTAAGCTTTTGTATTAGGTACACATCTTTTGACTTGTTGATTTCCCTTTTAAGACTATCGTCATGACCCTGGCCCCAGTCTGCTTCTGGGGTTGTCAGGACTTTGCTAAGACTTTGGTTACATGTCCCCAACCATGCCCCCCTCATTTTGGGGGGCCCAGCCAAATGGCAAGTGGGATCTTTGTTCCCTGACCAGGGATTGAACCTGTACCCCCCGCAAGGGAAGCATAGAGTCCTACCCACTGGCCTTTCATAGAAACCCAGCCACGCCCACTTTTGAAGACCAGCCTCTTAGGGCTCTGCTCCCAACACTGTTTAGTGTCGAGAAAGGAGAGGGGATGGGGTGCTGACTCTGCCACCCAGATGCAAGGGCTCAGGCTGCCCTAATCTCTATCCCTGGCCTCCTTCCCCACCCCATCCCCACACACCCAGGAGAAGGGCTTGAACTTGACAGCCAGGAGACATGCCCCATAGGCCTCATTTGTCCTCCTGTCCACAGAGAGTAGACTGAATGCCCTTCTAAATTCCCCGGCTTTAACCCTACTTCTACCCTCAAGGAATTTATAATATAGGAGAGGAGGCCCTAGTGGCAAAGAATCCACCTGCCAATGTAGCCGTAAGAGACGTGGATTTGATCCCTCCAGGGAAGGTCCGCTGGAGGAGGGCATGGTAATCCACTCCAGTATTCTTGCCTGGAGAATCCCAGGGACAGAGGAGCCTGGCGGGCTACAGTCTGCAGGGTCACAAAGAGTCGGACACGATTTAACATGCACACGCAGAAGAGGCAGGCAATATACCTTAATGCACTGGGACGTTGATTGAACGCTGCGAGGCAATAAAATTTTAAATATATAAATAATTTTTCATTAATTTTTAAATTTTTTTGGCTGCCCCACATGGCTTGTGGGATCTCAATTCCCCAACCAGGGATTGAACCCAGGCCCCCGAAGTGAAAGCCTGGAATCCTAACCATTAGGCAACCAGGGAACTGTAAAATATATATAATTTTCAAAAATTATTTTTCATAAAGAAAAATAATACAACTACAGATAAAACATTAGGAATGAAAGTAAATATTCAGAATGAGAAAAATATTTTATGAACTTTTTTAAAGTTGAAAACTACCACAAACATAATAAAACCCAGAAAAATAAAATATCTTTATTAATTATCTGCTACATCTTTGTAACATTTTTTTCCTTAGCTGTTGGCTACAAGTTCTTTGGCAAACTCTTTAAATGACAATAGTCTTATCAGGGAAATTATAAAGATGGCCCTCCATCATAAAGTTTCCTCAGTTTTTGGGCTAGTTGTCAGTTTATTGCGTCTCACCTCCCAGTAGCCCTTTATTGTTCTCCTATAATTAATTAAGCTTGTTGTTCAGTGGCTAAGTCGTGTCTGATTCTTTGCAACCCCAAGGACTGCAGACCACCAGGCTTCCTGGTCCTCCACCATCTCCCAGAGCTTGCTCAAACTCACATCCATCGAGTCAGTGATGCCATCCAACAACCTCACCCTCTGTTGCCCACTTTGCCTCTTGCCCTCAATCTTTCCCAGCATCAAGGTCTTTTCCAATGAGTCAGCTCCTCGCATCAGGCGGCCAAAGTATTGGAGCTTCAATATCAGTCCTTCCAATGAATATTCAGGGTTTATTTCCTTTAGGATTGACTTTGGTTTGACCTTCTTGCAGTCCAAGGGACTCTCAAGGGTCTACTCTAGCACCACAGTTTGAAAACATCAATCCTTCTGCACTCAGCATTCTTTATGGTCCAATTCTCACATCCCCACATGACTACTGAAAAAACTATTGAGCTGGACCCTGGAAATACTTGCCTTTAGCTTCTCTTCTTTTCTCAGCTATTTGGAAGTCCTTGTCAGACAACCACTTTGTCTTTTTACATTTCTTTTTCTTGGGGATGGTCTTGATCACTGCCTCCTGTACAATGTCACAAACCTCTGTCCATAGTTCCATATACAAAAAAGATCTTCATGACCCAGATAACCACAATGATGTGGTCACTCAATTAGAGCCAGACATTCTGGAATGCGAAGTCAAGTGGGCCTTAGGAAGCATCACTACAAACAAAGCTAGCGGAGGTGATAGAATTCCAGCTGAGCTATTTCACATCCTAAAAGATAATGCTGTGAAAGTTCTGCACTAAATATGCCAGCAAATTCGGAAAACTCGTGACAGTGGCCACAGGATTGGAAAAGGTCACTTTTCATTCCAATCCCAAAGAAAGGAAATGCCAAAGAATGTTCAAACTACCGCACAGTTGCACTCGTCTCACACGCTAGCAAAGTAATGCTCAAAATTCTCCAAGCCAGGCTTCAAAGGTATGTGAACCAAGAACTTCCAGATGTTTGAGCTGGATTTAGAAAAGGCAGAGGAACCAAAGACCAAATTGCCAACATCTGTTGGATCATCCAAAAAACAAGAGAGTTCCAGAAAAACCTCTATTTCTGCTTCATTGACCACATCAAAGCCTTTGACTGTGTGGATCACAACAAACTGTGGAAAATTCTGAAAGAGAATTTTAAAAGAGAATTCTTTTAAAAGAATAGGTGGTGGGAATACCAGACCACCTCACCTGCCTCCTGAGAAATCTGTATGCAGGTCAAGAAGCAACAGTTAGAACTGACCATGGAACAATGGACTGGTTCCAAATTGGGAAAGAAGTACATCAAGGGTGTATATTGTCACCCTGTTTATTTAACTTATATGGAGAGTACATCATGTGAGATGCCAAGCTGGATGAAGCACAAGATAGAATCAAGATTTCCAGGAGAAATATCAATAACCTCCAATATGCAGATGACACCACCCTTATGGCAAAAATGAAAAGGAGCTAAAAAGCCTCTCTCTTGATGAAAGTGAAAGAGGAGAGTGAAAAACCTGGCTTAAAACTCAACATTCAGAAAACTAAGATCATGACATCTGGTCCCATCACTTCATGGCAAATAGATTGGGAAACAATGGAAACAGTGAGACTATTTTTCTGGGCTCCAAAATCACTGCAGATGGTGACTGCAGCCATGAAATTAAAAGACACTTGCTCCTTGGAAGAAAAGCTATGACCAATCTAGACAGCATATTAAAAAGCAGAGACATTGTTTTGCCAACAAAGTCCATCTAGTGAAAGTTATGTATGGATGTGAGAGTTGGACTATAAAGAAAGCTAAGTGCTGAAGAACTGATGCTTTTGAACTGTGGTGTTGGAGAAGACTCTTGAGAGTCCCTTGGACGGCAAAGAGATCCAAGGAAATAAGTCCTGAATATTCATTGGAAGGACTGATGCTGAAGCTGAAACTCCAATACTATGGCCACCTGATGCAAAGAACTGACTTATTTTAAGAGACCCTGATGCTGGGAAAGATTGAAGATGGGAGGAGAAGGGGACGACAGAGGATGAGATGGTTCGATGGCATCACTGACTGGATAGACATGAGTTTGAGTATGCTCCAGGAGTCGGTGATGGACAGGGAAGCCTGGTGTGCTGCAGTCCATGGGTTGGCAAAGAGTCAGAGACAACTGAGCAACTTTCACTGGTGGCTCAGAGGTTAAAGCGTCTGCCTCCAATGCGGGAGACCCGGGTTCGATCCCTGGGTTGGGAAGATCCTCTGGAGAAGGAAATGGCAACCCACTCCAGTATTCTTGCCTGGAGAATCCCATGGACGGAGGAGCCTGGTAGGCTACAGTCCACAGGGTCGCAAAGAGTCGGACACGACTGAGCGACTTCAATTCAATTCACTTCACTTCACTTCAATTCAATTCAAATTACTTGCTTGCCAGAGGCTATCGTAAAGCTTTGCCAGGAGAGGGCGCTGGAGGGACGCTGGATGAGAAAGAGGTTTCCCTTCCTGGTTCAGGAGCATTCCTGGTGGTGGCTCCTGTAGCAAAGGGGCTCCCCTAGCATCGGGCTCCTGCAAGACACACGACTTCTGCAGGGTCTGACTTTTCTAGCAGTACGTGTGGCCTCTGCAGCACTCAGGTCCCCTGATGCCCAGCAGTCAGGAGCTCCCTTGGTAACGAGGCACTCTCCTCGAGCAGTTGTAGGTTCTGCCTCGAACTGCAAAACCTCGAACAGCTTCCCCCAGGCATTTTCTCCTGTGGCTTTGGGGCAGGTTCTAAGACTTGACATCTCCTTGTGGATGGTTCTTCTGGTACTCCAGTCCCAGATTTCCATTCTGACAGGGGTGAGGTCATATCTCATTGTGGGTTACATTTCCCTGACAATTAGCAACATTGATCATTTTCTCATGTGTCTTTTTGCCATTTGTATGTCTTCTTTGCAGGAATGTCTATTCAGGTCTTCTGCCCACTTTTTAATCATGCTGCTTTTTTTTTTTTTTTTTTCCTTTCTGATGTTGAGTTATATAAGTTGCTTCTATACTTTGGATATTAACCCCTTATCAGTCATGCCATTTGCAAATATTTCCTTCCATTCAATAGGTTGTCTTTTCATCTTGTTGATGGTCTTCTTTGCTGTGCAAAAGCTTTTTAAGTTTAATTAAGTCCCATTTGTAGGGGTTTTTGTTTTTGTTTGCTTATTTCATTTGCTTTAGGAGATAGATCAAAAAAATATTGTTATGATTTATGTTGAAGAGTTCTGCCTATGTTTACTTCTAGGAGTTTTACGGTTTCTGGTTTTACTTTTAGGTTAATCCATTTTGAGTTGACCTTGTATATGGTGTTAGTAAAGTAATTCTTTATGTTAAACTTTCTTGTTTAAGTTGTGATGAGGTTTCTGCCTCCTGATTGGACCCTGACTAATACATCTTTACCACCCACTGTTGGTAACAATCAGTGTAAATTTTAAGGATTATTTTTGTGTTTAAGGAATCTTTATCAAGTTTTGGGCTTCCCAGGTAGTGCTAGTGGTAAAGAACCTGCCTGCAAATGCAGGAGACATAAGAGACTATGGTTTGATCCCTGGTTTGGGAAGATCCCCTGGAGGAGGAAATGCAACCCATTCCAATTTTCTTGCCTGGACAATCCCTTGGACAGAGGAGCCTGGCCAGCTACAGTCCATGGTGTCACAAAGAGTTTGACACAACTGTAATTAAGATCCCCGCACACTATCAAGTTTTACCTATGAGCTGTAAGAATTCTGGGCATTTTGAATTATTTTGCTCAGTGACTAATCTTCAAAACCCTTTGAAGTCATGGATGGCCTCCCTGAAGTAGTGATCTATGAGTTTTATTTTGTCTTTATCAAGGTCAGCATTTCACATCAAATTGACAAGGAAGTCACATTCTTTTCCAATGTGTTCATACAGTTAATTAATCAGATTATCAAACAATCCAAAAATTTGTTCATTATTTTCTATTCAAAATTTTTTATTTCCCCTAAATCAATTACTGCTTTTCATGTAATCTGAAAGCTTACTGCTACAATTTGCTTCTCAGTGTCAGAATAATTTATATTTAATTTCTTTTTCATCTTTACTGCTTCTGTTGTGTTCAGTTGCTCAGGCATGTCTGACTCTTTGTGACCCCATGGACTACAGCTTACCAGGCTCCTCTGTCCATGGAATTTTCCAGGTAAGAATACTCCATTGCTTTTGTTAGAGTTCACTAATTTTAAGTTGAATTTAAAGATGCCAAAAGGAGGTATCCTAGGGACTTCCCTAGCAGTCCAATGGTTAAATCTTTACACTTCCACCACAGATGGTGTAGGGTAACTAAGATCCCACATGCCATGGAGTGTGGTTAAAAAAAAAAAATTATCCTATAACCACAATCTAGAGTCTATAATTTCTCATTCATTTTATTAAAATGGTCCAAAAGAGTTTTTTGAAATTGCAGTTAAAAGATCGTATCCCAGTTTTATAAAACATGCCCATTCCCATCAAAAGAGGGGGGAAATGTGCACTGTACTTAATTTATACTCTGCTGAAGACATGTCCCACCAACACCTGCTTCAGACAGGTCAGGACTTGAGTTTTCTCTGGGAGCATCACCAAATCCTCCCTCCCTTGGATTTAGTGATTCCCTAGCACCTGAAGTCCTTCATCTGTTTTAATGTATCTCTATGTGTGGATCAACAGACTGGTTCCAAATAGGAAAAGGAGTACATCAAGGCTGTGTATTGTCACCCTGCTTATTTAACTTCTATGCAGAGTACATCGTGATAAACGCTGGGCTGGAAGAAGCACAAGCTGGAATCAAGATTGCCGGGAGAAATATCAATAACTTCAGATATGCAGATGTCACTACTCTGATGGCAGAAAGTGAAGATGAACTAAAAAGCCTCTTGATGAAAGTGAAAGTGGAGAGTGAAAAAGTTGGCTTAAAGCTCAACATTGAGAAAACTAAGATTATGTCATCTGGTCCCATCACTTCACGGGAAATAGATGGGCAAAGAGTGGAAACAGTGTCAGACTCTATTTTGGGGGATTCCAAAATCACTGCAGATGGTGATTTCAGCCATGAAATTAAAAGACGCTTACTCCTTGGAAGGAAAGTTATGACCGACCTAGATAGCATGTTCAAAAGCAGAGACATTACTTTGCCAACAAAGGTCCATCTAGTCAAGGCTATGGTTTTTTCTGTGGTCATGTATGGATGTGAGAGTTGGACTGTGAAGAAGGCTGAGCGCCGAAGAATTGATGCTTTTGAACTGTGGTGTTGGAGAAGACTCTTGAGAGTCCCTGGACTGCAAAGAGATCCAACCAGTTCATTCTGAAGGAGATCAACCCTGGGTGTTCTTTGGAAGGACTGATGGTAAAGCTGAAACTCCAATACTTTGGCCACCTCATTTGAAGAGTTAACTCATTGGAGAAGACCCTGATGCTGGGAGGGATTGGAGGCAGGAGGAGAAGGGGACGACAGAGGATGAGATGGCTGGATGGCATCACTAACTCGATGGACGTGAGTCTGAGTGAACTCCGGGAGTTGGTGATGGACAGGGAGGCCTGGCGTGCTGTGATTCATGGGGTCGCAAAGAGTCTGACACGACTGAGCAACTGAACTGAACAGAACTATGTGTGGATCTGATCCCTGGGTCGGGAAGATCCCCTGGAGGAGGAAATGGCCACGCACTCTAGTATTCTTGCCTGGAGAATTCCATGGACAGAGGAGCCCGGCTACAGTCCATGGAGTCGCAAGAGTTGGACACGACAGAGCATAGAGCACACATATGCATTCATGTAGCTAAGGAAACCCTTTTATTAGGCGACAATCACCACCCCCCTGCCCCCCAGAAACAGAAATTCCGGGCGTACTTTTAGCCTCCCCAGCAGCTTCCTGACAAACACGTGGAACAGTTTCCACCGATCAGCAACCTCCCTCCCAAGTCTCAGATGGAAAGCTAGAGCCTGAACAAGGCAGGATCTATACAGACTCACTCAGTCCGTGTGCGGGGGGGGGGGGGGGGGGGGGGGGTGGGTAGGGGCGGGGTGGAGAAGAGAAGGGGCGGGGAGGGCGTGGCCTGGAGGGGCGTGGCGTGACGGGGCGGAGCGGGGCCTGGATGGGGGAGAGGGCGGGGCGTGGCGTGGGAAGGGGCGTGGCGTGGCGTGGTGGGGCGGGGCGAGGCGAACACTTTGCTACTGGAGAGGTGAGATTACAAAACGCCCAGGACTTCACCGTGCACTCCAGTCGGAGCCCAGCCGCCATGTCATGAGGCAGCTCAAGCTGGGTGCCCACACCCGGAGGCTTGTGCCGGAGTTCTGGCTGACCACGGGTGTCAACCCTCAGACCTGCAGGGAGCCAGGCGGCCTCCGCGTGATTCCAGCCCCAGACCTCGAGTCGCCCCAGTCCCCCAGACTTGCCAACTGAGGTCCCAGACACGGTGGAGCAGGGACTACGGTCCTCTCTTTGCCTCGTCTGGGTTCCCAACCCGCAGAATCCAGAGGCATTTAAAGAAAAAAAGAAGTCAATTATTGGCCTTCCCTTAGTCCAGTGGCTAAGGCTCTGGGCTCCCAATGCAGGGCTCCAGTTCCCTCCCCGCTCAGGGAACTAGACCCCAAAGAAGAGTGAAGATCCCCACATGTTGTAATTAAGACCTGGTGCAGCAGAATAAATCAGTCTTTGGTGGTGGTGATTGTGGTGGTTTAGTCGCTAAGTCATGTCTGACTCTTGCAACCCCATGGACTGCCAGGCTGCTCTACCTCCAGGCAAGAATGGAATCCTCCAAGAAAAAATAATGGAGTGGGTTGCCATTTCCTTCTCCAGAGGATCTTCCCAACCCAGGAATCGAACCCTGGTCTCCTGATTCTTTACCGACTAAGCTATAAGGGAAGCCCAGTCAATCTCTCTCTCTCTCTCTCTCTCTCTATATATATATATATATTTTTTTTTTTTCCCCTAAATTTCTCTTATGACACTAAGTTTTGAGGAGGTGGGTTTACAACAACTGGATAGAAGTGCTCGTCCAGAGCTGTGGGCAGGGCAAAGGCAACCAGCTGCCCCAAGAGGTGCCCTAATGGGACGGTGACCCCCAGGCCTGACGTCAGGCCGTCCTGTTAGTGGAGCCCATTGAGGGCTGGAAGTGGGCGAGGGGACACCCAGAGGAGCAGACATCCTGAGTCTCCAGACACTGTGAGCCCCTGGGGTGTAGCCCTGAGACCCAGCCACACAGGAAGGGTGGAGAATGAATCTTGGGGTGCGGGGGAGGGGGAGAACCAGCCTACAGGGCTGGGACTTGAGAAGTGTGGATGTGTAAAACCTCTCACAAGTGACGAGCCATGGAGTGGGAGCCCTTCCCCAGGAGGGTTTTGGCCAGCGGGTGAGGCGTGGCACAGTCCCTGGATGTGGTGAGCACCACTTCCTGCAGCTGTTTGTCTCCGAGCCTCTGTTCCAGCCACCCTGGTAGAGCCCCGAGGCCTCCCTGGCTGCCCTGATGACGGCTGGGCCGCCACGTCTCCGAGGGAGGTGCACAGAATACTAAAAAATTTAAATGCCGCAATCAGGACTCTGAAAGTAGCTGGAATTATTGAGGGAAATTTACAAGTGAAATAACCTAAAAGGCTGCAGATGCAAATGACATTAAATTAGCAGGGACTTGGGGAGCCCAAGAATCACTCATCTTTCCCGGAGAAAGAAAGTGGTCAGAGATCACACCACAAACCAGGAACGACAGGGGACATCCCCCCTCTAAACCCCATATTCCAAGATGGCGTCCTCAGACCCCAGCCTCTAAGAAGCTGACCCCAACTTCTCGGGGTAAGTACTGTCGTACCTTGCTTAACAGCAACCTCGATGCAGCACGGAGCACCTGAGTCATTTCTGAACTGAGCGCATGTTTCGTTTGGTTCCAGGTCCCCCTGGGAGCTGGCTGCTCCAGGCCCTCTTCTGGGGGTGCATCCTGAGGACCCCCTGACCTGGGGAATACGAAGTGAACATGCAGAGCAGTGGGACGCTATGTTGGGACACATGCAGAGTGGACACAACTGCCTTTAGCACTCGTATCCTCAACATGAGCTTAAAATGCAGATTCTGGTGTCAAGTTTTGCCAACAGCAACCCCTCCGCGCTGGCCCACTGGCCTCTCCTTCTCCAGAGGGACATCCCACAACATCCTCAAGGCTGAGCAGGTGAGTGCAGGTGACCTTCAGGTGAGAGGCTGCCTCTCCCGTTGTGAGTGCCTTGGAGCAGGTGGGGAGGAGAGAGCCCTGGGTGGAGAGTCCAGAGACTTCTCAGCTCAGCTCAGCTCTGTCTCTACTGAGCAGCATGACCTTGGGTAGACCCTGTGCCCTGCCTGGCCTCTGCTCAGTGTCTGTAGGGGTCTCTAAGATCCCTCCCGGTGCTGAGACTCTGACTCTGTGGGGGGAAAGAAGGGTCATGGAGAGAAGGAAGGGTCTGGAGAGCCCTCCTAAGGTCACTTACATGAGCAGAACCCACTGCCCTTCCGTTCTAGGAGGAACCTCTACCTGCTTATCAGCCTCCACTGCCTGGCGCCTCTCTGGTGTGACCGGACTTGGGTGGAACACAGCGAGGCCTTTGTTCTCTCCATGAAAAAATCTCAGATAAGGACAGGGCTCTACTACAGCCAGATCAGACTGGCCTCTGTGATAGCAACCCACAGCCCCTTCCCTTGATACCCCAGCCAGCCCGTCTCCTGACCCCAGGACACAATCACCTCTGCAAGCAGGCACAGCGTGCTGGGTTGGTATGAGCTCAGTGCTTCCCTGATGTGGAGCATCTAGTGCTCCTCTCTGTCCACCCACCCCTTACAATCCAGCTCAAGTTTCACCTCCTCCTTGAAGCCTTCCTGGATACAACTGCCTGCAGACAAACAACATCAATTCTCCCCCATTTCAGCCATAACACTTAGTGCCCAAACTGCAGACGGAGGTCTAGATCATTTATAGGCAATATTTAAATGCAGCTCCAGCTTGTGTTTCTTCCAGTCCAGCGTTTCTCATGATGTACTCTGCATAGAATTTAAATAAACAGGGTGACAATATACAGCCTTGATGTACTCCTTTTCCTATTTGGAACCAGTCTGTTGTTCCATGTCCAGTTCTAACTGTTGCTTCCTGACCTGCATACAAATTTCTCAAGAGGCAGATCAGGTGGTCTGGTATTTCCATCTCTTTCAGAATTTTCCACAGTTTATTGTGATCCACACAGTCAAAAGCTTTGGCGTAGTCAATAAAGCAGAAATAGATGTTTTTCTGGAACTCTCTTGCTTTTTCCATGATCCAGCAGATGTTGGCAATTTGATCTCTGGTTCCTCTGCCTTTTCTAAAACCAGCTTGAACATGAGGAAGTTCACAAAATACATAATGCAAGAGTACCCTAAATGCCCCATATGATGTAAAATCAGACCCCCTCAAAAGCACATCATCATGAATTTTCAGGATGCTATGGATAAAGAGAAAACTCTAAAAGATTCCAGGAAGAAAAAGAATAGATTTCATAGGAGAGGTCATGGATCAGAATAGCCTTGGATTTCTCATCCACACCCGGCAGTAGCAATGCCTTCAAAACTCTAAAGGAAAGTGATTCCCAAACAGCATTCATACACCCAGCTCAGCCACCAAGGATCCCTGTTATTCAGTTGCTCAGTCATGTCGGACTCTTGGCGACTCCGTGGACAGCAGCACTCCAGGCTTCCCTGTCCTTCATCATCTCCCAGAGTTTGCTCAAACCCATGTCTGTTGAGTTGATGATGCTATCTAACCATCTGATCTTCTGTCAGTTAGGAGGAAATAGACACGTTGAGTGGTGCGTGGTCTCAAGACTTTACCTCTCACACACTCTTTCTCAGAAAGCTACTGAAGGATGTGCTCAGTCAAAATGGGAAGTTAAAGCAATAAAGAGAAGAAGGAGGCTACTGAGGACTTGCATGGTGATCCCGAGGCTAAAAGTCTGTGCTCCCGAAGCAGGGGGCCCAGCTTCCAGCCCACATCCCGCATGCCTGAACTAAGAATTCTCATGCTGCAATTAAAGGTCCCACATGTCACAACCAAAAGTCGAAGATCCCTCAAGCAGCAGTTATGACCTGGCAGCGCCGAATAAATAAGTAAATATTTTCTTTAAAACAAAAAAGAAAGAGGATCCAGGAAATGGGGAAGAAGAGGGCAAATTCAGGACACCAGGTGGGCACCAGGCCAGGACCCCAGTTCATTTATATCAGAGCAGGGCAGAAGGAACCAGGAAAAAACTCTTCAACATACTGAAGTTAATAGAGTATCTGAATTTTTTAGAACTTGTAAATTGATTAGAATTTAGTAATAAAATGGTGATAAACCTATGGAGCATGAAGCCAAAGCTAAAGCAAGACAATTCATAAATCCAGAGCAAATGAAGGTGGCAGAAAGGAAAAAAATTAAAATCTATGAAAAACCTAGACAGCATATTAAAAAGCAGAGACATCACTTTGCTACAAACATCTGTCTAGTCAAAGCTGCAGTTTTTCCAGTAGTCATGCATGGATGTGAGAGTTGGACCATAAAGAAGGCTGAGTGCCAAAGAATTGATGCTTTTGAACTGTGGTATTGGAGAAGACTCTTGAGAGTCCCTTGGACTACAAGGAGATCCAACCAGTCAATTCTAGAGGAAATCAACCCTGAATATTTATTGGAACACTGATGCTAAAGCTAAAGCTCCAATACTTTAACCACCTGATGGGAAGAGCTGACTCATTTGAAAAGACCCTGATGCTGGGAAAAATTGAAGGCAGGAGAAGGGGACGACAGAGGATGAGATGGTTGGATGGCATCACCGACTCAATGGACATGAGTTTGAGCAAGTTCCGGGAGTTGGTGATGGACAGGATGGCCTGGCGTGCAGCAGTCCATGGGGTCACAAAGACACGACTTGGCGACCGTTTGCCAGGATGCTCTTGGAGGCCCAGGAAGGGCCGCAGGGTGTCCGTCCCGCAACGGCCGCCAGGTGGCGCCAGAGCCCGCGCATCCCCTCCACGCCCTCCCTGGACGCCCAGCTCAAACTCCGCTGCGGGGTTGCAGGTGAGTCTCAGGAGTGCACACCTTCAGTCTAGCCTCCGCATCCTCAAGGGAAAATTGTTCCAGTGGAAAATTTCAGATGTATCCCGAAGGAGAAGGACTTGTACAGCGAAGGCTCATCTAGTTTCTCCTACTCGTCCACCCCTGCCTCCCTACCCAGTTTATTTTTCAAGGCAACTCCCAGACATCCAATCATGTCATCTGTAAATTTCTCTCCATAAAATGCGAACACTTAAAAAAAAAAGTCGTAGTCACAACGTCATTACTATAAACGTTGAACTAACGTAGGTCTTGAATCAGGAATCTGAGGCTTGGGGCTGGGGGCAGGGACCTCCTGGGTGAGAAAAGAGTGGGCACTCCGCACAGGGCATGAGGCAGTGGGCAAGCGGAGAGAGAGGGGCCCCCAGTTCCCTGTGTGGACGCCTGCAGACCTGGGTCAGTGGAAGGGTGGACGACGAGTGCGTTCCAGGGCTATCCTGTCTGCTCCCATAAATTCAGCACAATTCATAAGGCTTAGAGAGTCCCTGGGATAACAAGGAGATCCAACCAGTCCATGCTAAAGGAAATCAGTCCTGAATATTCATTGGAAGGACTGATGCTGAAGCTGAAGCTCCAATAATTCGGCCACCTGATGCGAAGAGCCGACTCATTGGAAAAGACCCTGATGCTGGAAAAGATTGAAGGCAGGTGGAGAAGGGGACGACAGAGGATGAGATGGTTGGATGGCATCACCGACTCGATGGACATGAGTTTGAGTGAACTCAGGGAGTTGGTGATGGACAGGGAGGCCTGGTGTGCTGCAGTCCATGGGGTGGCAAAGAGTTGGACACGACTGAGCGACTGAATGACAACAACATAGGCTTAAACCTGGGGCCCCTTTCTCTGCTCATGTGCCCAAGGAACTGACCATGTCACCTCCAAGCTGCACCCCCACTGGCTCCCTCCCAGAACTGCTCCCCCAGCTCTGAGCGCAGTGGAGGACAGCCCAGCTCTACTCCTTCCTTGTGCCCCACCCTCCCTTGTCTCCTCCGTTCCAGGGCCAGTCCCTCCAAGGAAACAGACTGGTGGCAAGTGTCATATTTGTCCCCCATCTCCACTGGCATGCTGCCTGGGGCTCCAAAGCCGGACTGGAGGGTCAGGGCCCAGTTCTGCCTGACCAGCCGGCTGGTCAGGCGACCTGCCCTTTCCCGGGTGCAAATCTTCATCCATGCTGGGGGACAGTGGTATCCCAAATCGCCCTGAAGCTCCGGGGAGACCGTCCTCAAGGCTGAGCTCAGCGTGTCCCTTGGTGATGCTCCCGTTCAATCGGCCTCTCTCATTCGTCCTCTCGACAAGCCCCTACTAAGTGCTGGGTGCCAGGGAGCTGCTTCGAAGGAGACAGAGCCACATCTGCCCTGGCCAAACGGGTTCACAAGAAGACCCAGACCATCCAGGGCCGGGCAGGTTACAGGCGGGCAGGTCAGGGGGTTCTGGGGACGTGGGTGCCAGCTTCAGGGTGAACAGGGTTTGCTCAGGTGAGACGAGCTGGTGGGCTGTCCCCAAGGCAGACTCACCTGACCTGCTCAGGGCCGTTCAACCCGACATGACACCTGCCCAGCACCCCGTCCTCTGCCCTCAGCCCCTGTCTCCCCTTGGTCTCAGCTGCTCTCTCCTTCCAGGCTTCCCTGAGCCTCAGGCCCATGTGATGGGAAACAGAGGCCCTGGGAGCCCCAGGAAGCTTGTTGCAGCTCAGCCACCTGGGGAGACACTGGGTGGATCAGAAGTACTCGGGTCTGCTGCCTTGGTCCACAGTGTGGACCTGCATCTGTGTGGACGGAGAGAGGGGTTGGGCGAGCGGGTGGCCTGGGCCCTGGGAGCTCCGCCCAGCCTCCCAGGGGTTTCTCTTCTCCCACTCATAGGGGCCCTCCAGGCGTTTTGTGGATGAGGAAACCAAGGCTGAGGAAGGTAATTTTGTTTCCTAGCTGCTGGAAAATATCACCGTAAACTCGGTGGCTCACATAACAGAGAAGTGTTCTCTCTGCAGCTTCGTGAGAAGCTCTCAATGCCTGCACAGTGGAGGAGGGGAACTTAAACTATTGTTCACAGGGGTCTTTGTGCGGTTGTTCAGTCATTCAGTCGTGTGCAACTCTTTGCAGTCCCATGGGCGGCAGCACGCCAGGCTTCCCTGTCCTTCACTGTCTCCCGGAGTCTGCTCAAACTCTCATCTACTGAGTTGGTGACTGTATCCAACCATCTCTTCCTCTGTCGTCCCCTTCTCCTGCTTTCAATCTTTACCAGAATCAGGGTCTTTTCCAATGAATTGGCTCTTTGCATCAGGTGGCCAAAGTATTGGAGCTTCAGCTTCAGCATCAGTCTTTCCACTGAATATTCAGGACTGATTTTCTTTAGGATTGACTGGTTTGATCTCCTTACTGTCCAAGGGATTCTCAAGAGTCTTCTCTAGCACTGCAGTTCAAAAGCATAAATTCTTCAGTGCTCAGCCTTCTTTATGGTCCAACTCTCACATCCATACATGACTACTGGAAGAACTATATCTTTGACTATACAGACATTTATCAGCAAGGTGATGTCTCTTCTTTTTAATACACTGTCAAGGTTTGTCATAGCTTTCCTTCCAAGGAGCAAGTGTCTTAATTTCATGCCTGAAGTCACCATCTGCAATGATTTTGGAGCCCAAGAAAAGATCTGTCACTGTTTCCACTTTCCCCCCATTTATTTGCCATGAAGTGATGGGATTGGATGCCATGATCTTAGTTTTTTGAATGTTGAGTTTAAGCCAGCTTTTCACTCTCTTCTTTCACCCTCATTAGTTCCTCTTAAGTTCTTCTTCACTTTCTGCCAGAAGGATGGTGTCATCTGCATATCTGAAGTTGTTGATATTTCTCCTGGCAATCTTGATTCCAGCTTGTGCTTCATCCAGCCCAGCATTTTGCATGATGTACCCTGCAATTAAGTTAAATAAGAAGGGTGACAAAAAGCCTTGACATATTCCTTTCCCAATTTGGAACCAGTCTGTTAGCCACCATCAAATGGAAGTGCCTGACCACTGCAGTCAGTCCCAGTCCTGGGTGGTCCTGAAAGACAGTGGTGAAGGGATAGCCTCCCAGTATTCCCCTTTTGGCCGTCAATCTGATCGTTGGCTTTGCTTTGGAGGAGAGGTGGCTTGGGGTTGTGGATCTACACGACCGATGAGTGCTGGACAGTAGCTTAGCTGGCTGGTCGGGAGCCTTGAATGGTTACAACCAGGAAATACAGGAAAGAACTTCGTGGATAGAAGTGCCAGAACGAGCACCAGGTGACGACACGAAGGTATCATGCAAGTTCCCATCGGGACGGAGGAGGCTCTCGGTAATCAGGCTGATGAAGCGATCTGTGAATTCGTCATTCATTCATTTATCAGGCTCTCCTGTGAAGGCCGGTCTCCCTGCCCTCTCACCCTAGTGCTTTTTCAATAGCTACTCTTCATTACGGCCAATACGAACATCATCTCCACTGAGGCCCCAGCTGACAAAGACTAACACTGAATCCCCAGTATGGTGGAGCAGCCTGTCTTGCTCCTTCACGGGAGGGAGCAGTGGTCTGTTCCCTTAGGAATGGAGTCCTGTTCCAGAAACAGACTTGCTTTCCCCGCTCACAGAGCTTCTGCCAGCCCCAGATTTTCAGAATGCCCCATTCATTGTCATGGTAACCCACACAACATCCTCTCCAAGCAAGAAACTCATTATAGAGTGAAAGACGTGTGGCACTGAGTTCATGCCCAAGGAATTCACGGGGCCGTGCGCCGTGACGGTAACCCTCAGCAGCAGCTGTTTGGATGAACCGGGGAATGGACTCCCAGAGGCTCAGTTCTGGCACCCGCTGCAGGACAGCAGCCTGCCGGGTGCCTGTCTTGAGGACGCAGTGTCTCCCTGGGGGGACACCACCTTCATATGGTTCTATTTCCCCTGTGGCCAGAATTCTCGGGGGCTGATCTCTCACAGGACATCCCCAGAGGGGCGGGATAGGTCTCCAGTAAACCAGCATGCATAGAACGAGTCCACCGTACTGGTCGTGCTGACTGGTCACAGTTACCGGGGGGAATTGGCCCACTGGGACAGAACAGGGCACGGGGGGTGGTGTCTGAACCAGAGGGTGTGCTGGAGTGCCCTGCAGTCTCCTCTGTCCAAAGGTGACGGCCAGTGGGAAGCTGGTGACTCAAGCAAGATGGAATTTAGCTTCCCTGGTGGCTCTGTGGTGAAGAAAGCACCTGCGAGGAGGAGACACAGGTTCGATCCCTGGTCTGGGAAGATCCCACACCCTGCAGAGCAGCTAGGCCCACGCACCACAACTACCGAGCCCACGAGCTGCAACTACTGCTGCCTGGTCACCTAGAGCCCCTGCTTCGCAGCAAGAGAAGCCACTGCAATGAGAAGCACAGCTGGAGAGTGGCCCCCGCTCACCGCAACCAGAGAAAAACCCTCACGGCCACAGAGACCCAGCACAACCGAGAATAAATAAACTTTTTAAAGATAGAGTAAAAAGAAAGGCAGGACCAGGAGAACTTGAATCATGTGAGAAGGAAGGATGGGACCACCCCTGCTGGAAGGCAAGGGAAATACGGGCAGGGCGGTGGAGAGAGAAAGCGAGGTGCAACAGCTTGGGTCCTGTGACCAGCATCAAGTGTTCTCTGTCTTCCTTGTTTGCTGTTACTTTCTGTGCAGGGCAGTGTGGGTCTCTGACCCTATTCTTGTTGGAGGTATGACTGACGACAGCGCTTTGCTGTGATGAATGAGTGAGGGGACTTGGTGTGTCTGCTGGGGGGAGACCCTGGGATTTATTCCTTGAAGCAAAGGACAAGAACCCTCTCTGGCCCTCCTGATCCATTCTCTGTCTTCCTGCCTGCGCTGTGTCCCAGGACTGACCTTGACAGACTGTATCATCCAAGCTCCCTCACCTTCCAGCTTCTGGTTGGATGTGGTCAGTGGAGGCGTGGCATGGACTCCGAGATCCAGAGGACAGGTAGATGAGGAGATTTATCACGACTTTGACAGCGGCTGCGTGTCCCGACAGCCGCCTCTTGGCCAACCCTCTTCCTTGGCCTTGACCCCATGTGGCCTTGACAGCATCACCATCTCTCCTTGCCCCTTTGGTCCCCCTTGGAGCTCGTGTCTGGATGCTTTATCATCATTCCTGGCTCCCTTAGCCCTGTCCACATCTCAGAAAGAGGCTCTTCATTAACCTTCTTCAATTGACCCTTATCTCAGTGTCATATCCTTCCTCCTGGGAGCATGAGTGATCCTGGACCTTTAAGTAATTCAGTTTTACTGAAGCATAAAGTTTAAGGTGGGAGGAAATGGATAAGAAATGAAGCTGCATAAGAACACTGATCAATCCTGAGAGGCTCCAAGCAGTGTGATGAGGTCAGCTTTACATGCCCGGGACGAGCTCTCCAACCTCTCTGCCTCAGTTTCATCCCCTATAAAAATAAAGATATTGACAGCACACCCCTCTGGGGTGACTGTGCGGAGTAGATTAAAGAAGGCATGAGAAAAACAGCAGCACCAGCGTGGCAAGCCATCGGCATCACTAGGGATGGTGAGTCACGGCCGAGTCTTAAGCAAGGAAGGGACCAGGTCAGATCTGGTGGTTCACAAAGTTATTCTGGAGGAATTGTGGAGAAGAAGTTGGGGGGTTGGTGAACAAGTGGAATAAAGCAAGGTTAGAAGCAGGAGCACCAGTAAGGAGACTATTGTGATTGTCTTAGCATATAATAATAAAGACTGACAAACTACCACCCAAAGATGGAATTAAATGAGGATGATATGCGATACAAGAAACAGGAGTGCTGACACAGTATGTGAGATCTTCAGGTAGCTAGCTCAGTTTTGCTGAAACATGAAGGCAATGGTAGAGCTTCCCTAGTTCCACTCGCACTGGGGTCCAGAGAGCATCCTTCTAGCTCACCTTCACGCTGTCCACCATTGTGCCACCATTAATTCCTGATACTTGGAATATCCACATATAGAGGCTACTTCCAGGACCGTGAGCTCAGTTTCTCAACTCTTCTCCTGCTCTGATCCCATCCTCCACCCTGCCTCCGTCACTGGCTTCCACCGTCTTCCCCACACCTGGTCATCAGCATGCCCACCGTCTTCCCATGGCAAATCCTCTCTTCCTCCAGTCTCCTCTCAGTTACGAGTTTGCCCCTGTTTCCCCGAGAAGGCAGCAGTGGTCAGAAGAGATCTCCCAACCTTGCTTGGTCCACCTGCCTCCGTGCTCCCAAACTCTCCCTTCCCCATCCCCATCCTCTGCCAAGTCATCCTGGAGACCCTGCGTTAATGCGTTATGGGTGTGGCGTGGATCTGGGGTCTTTAAATGCTCCCAGACAATGCTAACCCCCACCCAGGGTTGGAGCCCTGCTGCAGATGAGTGACCCAAGCTCTTCCCCCTCGCCCACTCCAGGACATTGTCCCAGAGATTGTTCCCTCCCTCCCAGCGTCACTCACTTTTCCCTCCACTGGCTCTTTTCTCATCCACTACAAACATGCTGTTAACTCTCTCAGTTTATTTTTTTTCTTTGTTTGACTGCACCTCAAGACATGCTGGTCCCGTGACCAGGGATTGAACCTCGTCCCCTGCTTTGGAAGCACAGAACCTCAATTGCTGGACTGCCAGCAAAGTCCCAATTCTCCCAATTTCAGGAAGGCTTTTCAACCCCAATTCTCCCTGCAGCTACTGCTTCTCTGCAAAACTTCTCTAACAGATCGTCTGCACTTGTGTCCGTAATTCCTCTTCTTGCCTTTGCCCCATGGACACAAGGCTGTTACTATCAAATTCACCAGCGGCCTCCTCATGGTTACAACCTGTGCCCACTACTCAGTCCTCAAACTTTTCATCCCCATTCCCTGTTTTGTTATTTTTTAATTAAGCTTTTTGTGTTCAGTCACTCAGTCATGTCCTACTCTTTGCGACCCCATGGACTGTAGCTGGCTAGGCTCCTCGGTCCTCAGGACTTCTCAGGTAAGGATACTGGAGTGGGTTGCCATTTCCTTCTCCAGGGGATCTCCCCGATCCAGGGATTGAACCAGCGTCTCCTGCATTGCAGGTGGGTTCTTTACCACTCAGCAACCCATTAAACTGTTTATTTGGGGCTAATCATAGATTCACACACAATTATAGGAAATAATACAGAAAAGGCTCTGTTTCTCTGCAATTTTTCTCATTGGTGACCTCTTGCAAAACTATTGTATAACATTTAACAGTGTTAGTTATCTGTGGATACTGGAAAAGATTATCACCAACTGGGTGACTTAAAGCAATAGAAAGGTGCTTTCTTACAATTCTGGAGACAAGAAGTCCTAAGCCAGGCTGTAGGCCAAGCCTTGCCCCCTCCCGGACTCTAAGGAAAACCTACTCCTTACCCTTCCAGCTCTGGCGGCTGATCCACTGCACCCTCCCCTCCTCTGCCTTCACATCACCTTCTCCTGTGCGTGTGTGTGTGTGCGCGCGCGTGCATGCGCGGGTGTGCCCACACATGCCCACGCATGTGTAATCTCCTTCTGCCTTTCTCTTATAAGGACACTTGTAATGACATTTGACGCCCACACAGATAATCCAGGATAATCTCCTGATCTCGGGATCCTTAATTTAATTAAATATGCAAAGACCTTGTCTCCGAAGAAGGCAGCGTTTGCAGTTCCTGGGAGCTGTTGCCCAGCTGAGCAGAGCAGTGAAGATGGGACATCTCCCCCTCACCTCAGAATCCCTCGAGCTGCCCTCTGTGCCCACATCCACATCCCTCCCATTCCCACCCTCTTCTGAACACCTGGCAACCACTAATCTCTTCTCCTTCTCTGTAATTTTGTCATTTCAAGAATGTTATATAAATGGAATTACACAGTAACATTTTGAAACTGACTTTTTTCACTCAGCATAATCATTCTTAGTGTCACCTGTATAGCTGTAGGTATCAATCAGTTCAGTTCAGTTCAGTTGCTCAGTCGTGTCCAACTCTGGCGTGCTGGACTGCAGCACACCAGGCTTCTCTGTCCTTACTCAAACTCATGTCCATCAAGTCGGTGATGCCATCTAACCATCTCATCCTCTGTCGTCCCTCTCTCCCGCCTTCGATCTTTCCCAGCATCAGGGTCCTTTCCAATGACCCTGGTCCTTTTGGTTCTTCGGATCAGGTGGCCAAAGTATTGGAGCTTCAGTTTCAGCATCAGTCCTTCCAATGAATATTCAGGACTGATTTCCTTTAGGATTGACTGGTTGGATCTCCTTGCAGTCCAAGGGACTCTCGAGAGTCTTCTCCAACACCATAGTTCAAAAGCATCAATTCTTCGGTGCTCAGCTTTCTTTATAGTCCAACTCTCGCATCCACACATGATTACTGGAAAAACCATAGCTTTGACTCGATGGACCTTAGTGAGTATCAATAGCTTATCCCTTTCCGTGGCTTAGGAGGAGCTCATGGTATGGTTGTGCCTATTTGTTTAACCCATCATTCACCCACCCAAGCCATTTTGGTGGTTTTCAGGTTAGGGCTATTATGAATAAAGCTGCTATGAATATTCACAGGCAGATTTGGGGGTGAACATAAGTTTTCATTTCTCTGGGATAAATGCCCAAGAGTGCAATGACTGTGTTCAGTGCATGTCTAGATTTATAAGAAACACCAAACTGTGTTCCAGATGACTAGTCCACATTCCCTCAGTTTCTCTACGTCTTCACTGGCATAGGTGTTGTCACTAGTTTCTGTTTTATCCATTCTGATACGTGTATATTTTAATGGGTAGAGTCGGTAAACAGCCTTCCACAGGCTCATCTGCCAGCCTTACTTCCTGTTTGGTGAAGTGTCTGTTCATGTCTTTTGCTCATTTTCTGATTGGATTGTTAGGGTGTTTTCTTTTTAAACCTCTTAGTTTGAAGCATTCTTCGTGTAGTCTGAATACTAGGGATTTGTCTGATAAGTGATTTACACGTAGTTTCTCCTACCCTTTAGCTTTTATTATCATCCTCTTAGCAGAGTCCTTCAAAAGCAAAAATGTTACATATTTATCAATTTTTCCTTTTATGGGTGGTGCCTCTGGAGTCAAGTCAAAGAGCTCTTCACCTAGCTCTAGACCCCAAAGATTTCCTCTGATATTTTTTCTAAGAGTTTTATAGTTTTTATTTTTTTAATTATTGAATCTGGTTTTTGCTTGCTTGCACTTTTTTAATTTAGCCACTCCAAGTCTTAGTTGAGGCATGTGGGATCTAGTTCCCTAACTAGGGATTGAACCCCAGGCCCCCTGCATTCGGAGAATGGAGTTTTAGCCACTGGACCACCAGAGAAGTTCAGAGTTTTATGCTATGCTATGCTGAGTCACTTCAGTCATGTCTGACTCTGTGTGACCCCACAGACGGCAGCCCACCAGGCTTCCCCGTCCCTGGGATTCTCCAGGCAAGAACACTGGAGTGGGTTGCCATTTCCTTCTCCAATGCATGAAAGTGAAAAGAGAAAGTGAAGTCGCTCAGTTGTGTCCGACTCTCAGCGACCCCATGGACTGCAGCCTACCAGGCTCCTCCGTCTGTGGGATTTTCCAGGCAAGAGTACTGGAGTGGGGTGCCATTGCCTTCTCCGAGAGTTTTATAGTTTTATCTTTTACATTTAAATCTGTAATTCATTTTGAGTTAATGTTGTATAAGATATGAGAGTTAAATAGAATTTTTTTTTTTTTTTTGCCTTTGAATGTCCAGTTGTTCCAACACCATTTGGTGAAAGGTTATTTTTTATCCACTGAATAGCTTTCACACTTCTGTTATAAATCAGTTGAGCAGGGCTCCCCTGGTGGCTCGTGGATAAGAATCCACCTACCACTGCAGGAAACACGGGTTCGATACCTGGTCCGGGAAGATTCCACATGCCGTGGGGCAACTAAGCTCATGGGACACAGCTATGGGGCCCGTGCTCTGGAGCGCAGGAGCCACAACTACTGAAGCCCAAGCCCTATAGCCTGTGCTTCGCAGCAAGAGAAGCCCTGCACCCGCAATCAGAGAGTGGCCCCTGTTCTCTGCAACTAGAGAAAGCCTGCACGCAGCACCCAGCACAGCGAAAAATAAATACATAAAATTTGAAAAACTCAGTGGAGCCTATTAGTGTGAGTTTATTTCTGGGTCCTCTGTTCTGTATTATTGATCTACCTATGTATCCCTCTGTTGGTATCATGCAGTCTTGATTACTCTAGCTCAGCATGGGGGAGAATGATTCTCCACCTTATTCTTCTTTTCCAAAAATGTGTTAGGTATTCTAGTTCCTTTGCCCTTCTACATAAATTTTAAAATAATCTTCCCTCTGTCAACCAAAACTCCTGCTGGGATTTTTATAGGAACTGAGTTAACCTAAATATCAGTTATTTTTGAAAGAATTGATGCCTTGGCTATGTTGAATCTTCCAAACCATCCACGTGGTGTCTGTCCACTGACTTATGTTTTCTTTGACTTCTTTCATCTTCATTGGATAGTTTTCAGCATATACATCCTGCACATGTTTTATTTACACTAAATATTTTCACCTTTGAGTAATCATAAATGGTATTGTATTTTTAATTTCAATGTCCACATGGTCATTGCCAGTACACAGAAATGCTATTGAGTTTTTAAAGTCATTTTATAATCTGTGGTCTTGCAAAACTCACTTATTAGTTCTAGGAGGTTGGTTTGTTTGTGGATTCTTTTTTTAAATATTTATGGGATTCTCTATACAGACAATCATGTCATCTTAAAATAGGGATACTTTTATTTCTTCTTTATAATCTCTATGTCTTTTCTTTTCTTTTTGCCTTGTTGTTCTGGCTAGAACTTCTAGCAGTGTGCTGAATAAAAGTAACAAGAGTGGACATTTTTGCCTTGTCCTGGATCTTAGGGAAAAAGCAAGCAGTCTTTCATCATTAAGGGTGCTGTTAGCTCAAGCTGTGCTGTGACGCTCTTTATCAAGTTGAGGAAGGTCCCTCTATTCTAAGTTTTCTGAGAGTTTTTAATCATGAATGGGTGTGAATTTTATCAAATGCTTTCTCTGCATTGACCGGCGTGCATGTGATTTTTCTTTAGCCTGTTAATGTGGTAGGTTGCATTGATGGATTCTTCTGGATTGCATGTCTGGAATAAGCATCTCACATACTTTTCTTACCTGTTGTCTATCTCATCTGAAGGCTAGTTCCAAATGGAAAGAAACTTTTTGGCTCATTTTATTCACTGCTGTAGCCTAGTCCCCCAAACAATGCCAGGCATGCAGTGAGCTCTCGTTATCTCTTTGTTGAATGACTGAAAAAACAATACAGAGATGAAGAGAACCGCCAAGATTAAAGTGAAGGGAGAGTCCAGCTGTGGGCAGCCAGTCCAGGTAGAACCAGTCAGAAAGCCCCGGAAGAACCTGTAGAGTCTGAACGCCCTGAAAATTTTAGACAGTCTGCAGAGCATCAGGGTCGATTTGGTGATGGTGATGTGTGTGTGTTATTTGCTCAGTCGTGTCCAACTCATTGTTGCCCCATGGACTGTAGCCCATCAGACTTCTCTGTCCATGGAATTCTCCAGGCAAGAGTTCTGGAGTGGGTAGCCATTCCCTTCTCCAAGGGATCGTACTGATTTGATGATAAGTATGTAGAAAACTGAGCAAACAAGCCTTTTTTTTGGAAAAGGTAATTATTATTGCGGTACATCCACACAATGGAGTATTATTCTAAAAAGAAATGGGCTTATAAGCCATGCTGCTGCTGCTGCTGCTAAGTCACTTCAGTCGTGTCCGACTCTGTGCGACCCCATAGAGGGCAGCCCACCAGGCTCCCACGTCCCTGGAATTTCTCCAGGCAAGAACACTGGAGTGGGTTGTCATTTCCTTCTCCAATGCATGAAAATGAAAAGTGAAAGTGAAGTCACTCAGTCGTGTCTGACTCTTCGCGATCCCATGGACTGCAGCCCACCAGGCTCCTCCATCCATGGGATTTTCCAGGCAAGAGTACTGGAGTGGGGTGCCATCACCTTAGAAGACATAAAAAGAGAAGGCTTAAATGCATATGACTAAGCGAAAGCATCCAATCTGAAAAGGCTACATTCTAACTATATGACATTCTATTAGTATGATGCCAATTAGTATGAATCTAACTGTATGACATTCTGAAAAAGACAAAACTATGGAAAGATCCTAATGACCAAGATAACCAAAGGTGTGATCACTCACCTAGAGCCAGACATCCTGGAATGCAAAGTCAAGTGGGCCTTAGGAAGCATCACTACAAACAAAGCTAGTGGAGGTGATGGAATTCCAGTTGAGCTATTTCAAATCTTAAAAGATGATGCTGTTAAAGTGCTACACTCAATATGCCAGCAAATTTGGAAAACTCAGCAGTGGCCACAGGACTAGAAAAGGTCAGTTTTCATTCCAATCCCAAAGAAAGGAAATGCCAAACAATGTTCAAACTATTGTACAATTGCACTCATCTCACACACTAACAAAGTAATCTCAAAATTCTCCAAGCTAGGCTTCAACAGTATGTGAACCATAAACTTCCAGATGTTCAAGCTGGATTTAGAAAAGGCAGAGGAACCAGAGATCAAATTGCCAACATCCACTGGATCATTGAAAAAGCAAGAAAGTTCCAGAAAAACATCTATTTCTGCTTTATTGACTACGCCAAAGCCTTTGACTGTGTGGATCACAGTAAATTGTGGACAATTCTTAAAGATATGGAAGTACCAGATCACCTTATCTGCCTCCTGAGAAACCTGTATACAGGTCAAGAAGCAACAGTTAGAACTAGACATGGGACAGCAGACTGGTTCCAGATTGGGAAAGGAGTACGTCAAGGCTGCATATTGTCACCCTGCTTATTTAACTTATATGCAGAGTACATCATGAGAAACGCTGGGCTGGATGAAGCACAAGCTGGAATCAAGACTGCAGGGAGAAATATCAATAACCTCAGATATGCAGATGACACTACCCTTATGGCAGAAAGCAAAGAGGAACTGAAGAGCCTCTTGATAAAAGTGAAAGAGAAGAGTGAAAAAGCTGGCTTAAAACTCCACATTAAAAAAACTAAGATCACAGCATCTGGTCCCTTCACTTCATGGCAAATAGGTGGGGAAACAATGGAAACAGTGACAGACTTTATTATTTGGGGCTCCAAAATCACTGCAGATGGTGACTGCAGACAAGACATTAAAAGACTGCTGCTCTTTGGAAGAAAAGCTATGACAAACCTAGACAGCGTATTAAAAAGCAAAGACATTACTTTGTCGACAAAGGTCTGTCTAGTCAAAGCTATGGTTTTTCCAATAGTCATGTACAGATGTGAGAGTTAGACCATAAAGAAGGCTTAGCAATGAAGAATTGATGCTTTTGAACTGTGGATTTGGAGAAGACTCTTGAGAGTCCCTAGGACTGCAAGGAGATCCAACCAGTTAATCCTAAAGGAAATTAGTCCTGAATATTCAGTGGAAGGACTGATGCTGAAGCTGAAACTCCAATACTTTGGCCACCTGATGGGAAGAACTGACTCCTTGGAAAAGACGGTGATGATGGGAGAGACTGAAGGCAGGAGGAGAAGGGGATGACAGAGGATGAGATGGTTGGATGGCATCACTGACTCGATGGACATGAGTTTGGGCAAGCTCCGGGAGTTGGTGATGGACAGGGAGGCCTGGCGGGCTGCAGACCATGGAGTGGCAAAGAGTCAGACATGACTGAGCAACTGAACTGAACTGAATTGAGGGAAACAGTAAAAAGATCAGTGGTTGCCAGAGGTTAGGTTAGGAGAGGGAAAGATGAAGAGACGGAGCACAGAGGATTTTTAGGCAGTGAAACTACTCTGGATGATACTGTGATGCTGGACACATGTTGTTATACATTCATCCAAACCCAGAGAATGTGCACCAGCCAGAGTGACCCCTGTGGTCACCTATGGGCTTTGGGTGATTGAGATGTGTCAGTGTGTGTGTGTTCATCAGTAGTAACAGGTTTAATCGCTCTGGTGGGAGATGCTGGTTACAAGGGAGGCTGTGTGTCAGGTGGGGTGGGGGGAGGGAGTTTAAGGAAACTGCCCGTACTTTCTGCTCTATTTTGCTGAGAATCTAAAATTGCCCTAGGGTATTACTTGGTGGTCCAGTGATTAGGACTTTTCGCTCTAACTACTGAAGGCCTGGGGTTTGATCCCGCAAGCCACGTGGTGTGACCAAAATTTTTTAAAAAAAATGCTCTAAAAAAATAAAGCAGGCTTAAGCTAAGTATGAACTCTAGAGAAAATAAAAGGTACCCAGGAAAGGAGGAGCATTCACAGTTTGCTATATGGACTCAGCCAGGTTTCCTGGGGCCTGAAGTTTATACAATTGAGGGAGAAGTCTTTAAGAAAAGAAAAACACTAAATCAGAAAAAAATCTGATCCAATCTCAGAGCAATTTCTGGGAGCTTTGTACTTTCCCTGTCCTGACAAAGCCCAAACTCCTGAGCAAGCACCCCAGACACCCTGCCCTGGACACGGGTCTTCACCTGCTTCTGCACAAATAGGGGCCCGGCAGTGCTCAGCTTCTGAAAACTCAGCACCAAGACCCCCTCTTCTGTGAATGTACCCCGCTACTCCCTTCCCCAGGGCTTCCTGCAGGGCGTGGGAAGAAGCCGGAGGCGAATTTGAATCCCAGCTCTGCCAAGTAGGAGCTACATGGCCTCGGACACATCCTTTGACCTCCCAGAGCTTCATGCTTTATCTTCTATAAACACAAATACTAATGTCCGTCCTACAGGAGGGCTGGAAAGAACAAACACCTGATCCAGAGCTGGGCATGTGGGGAGGGCGAGGAAACACGTCTTTCCTGCTGCCTAGCAGCATTAATTTTTCTTTTACTTGTGGTAAAAAAAAGAAAGAAAGAAAGAAAATATATCATCTTAACCATTTTTAAGTGTAAGGATTTGAGGCATCAAGTACTATCACCTTGCTGTTAGACCATCAGCACCACCCGTCCACGGGGCTCTGTCCATCCAGCAAGACCAGTCCTGTCCCATTAAACCCTAACTGCCCACTCCCCCTCCCGCCAGCCCCGGCACCCTCCGTTCTACTTTCTGTCCCCTCCAGCATTGGGACTGGCCTCTGTGACTGCACTGTGTAACAGTGAAAGTCAGACTTGCCCAGTCATGTCCAACTCTTTACAACCCCACTACACAGGATACAGTCCATGGAATTCTCCAGGCCAGAATACCAGAGTGGGAAGCCTTTCCCTTCTCTAGGTGATCTTTCCAAGGCAGGGATTGAACCCAGGTCTCCCGTATTGCAGGCAGATTTTTTACCAGCTGAGCATAAGAGAAGCCCAAGAATACTGGAGGGGGTAGCCTATCCCTTCTCCAGCGGATCTTCCCGAGTCAGGTATTGAACCAGGGTCTCCTACACTGCAGGTAGATTCTTTACCAACTGAGCTATCTATTTACACGTATTCATCCCCCATCTGGAGCTTCCCTGGTGGCTCAGATGGTAAAGAATCCACCTGCAATGCTGAAAACCTGGGTTCGATCCCTGGGTGGGGAAGATCCCCTGGAGAAGGAAATGGAAACCCACCCCAGGATTCTCGCCTGGAAAATCCCATGAACAGAGGATTGGGCTACAGTCTATGGGGTCGCAAAGAGTTGGACATAACTGAGTGACTCACACTTTCACTTTTCAACCCCTATATGGCCCAGAGGCGTCTCACACCCCTGCCCCACAGTCTGGTACAGAGCCAGGCCCACAGTAATACCAGCTCCAGGAAGAGATGCAGGACCCCTGAGCGAGATACACGGACAGAGGTCTCGAATGGGTTCGTGGATTCCTGGTCTGATTTTACATAGCAGGTGATCAGAATATTAAAAGTCTAACAGAAGATACAGATGATTTTTGTAAGCATTTACTTATTTGTTGAATGGGTAAAATAGTCTAAATTCAAAAGGTACAAGTGAAAATAGAGTGGAAAGTAAATGTCCCTCCACTCCAACCTCCCGCCCTTCCCCAGAGGCCACCAGTGTGCCCATTTTCTCCTGGATCCTTCTAGAGGACTTGTGCGTGTGTATAGTGGAGCACTCACGAGCACATACATCACACATCACACACTTTGGCATACTTTGCACACCGTTCTGCACACTTTTCTTTTATTCTCTTGTCTCCTTTTTGAGATTCTTCTCTATCCTCCTCTATCAGTACACAGAGGGTTTCCCTACTGTTTGATAGATTCGTTGAGTGGCGTATTTATCTTGTCACGTGTTTACATCCATCACCTGATTTATTTGCTCTGTCACCTGTCAATGAACATTTAGACATCTTCAATTTCTTGGTATTCAAGCAGTACTACAGTGAACAACCCCAGATCTCACTGACTCACGATTGAATTTTATATAGTGTGTATCTGTTAATCCCAAACTTAATTTATACCCCCATCCTCTTTGGTAATTCTACATTTGTTTTCTGTGTCTGTGAGTCTATTTCTGTTTTGTAAATAAATTCATTTGTATCATTTTTTTTAGATTCCACGTACAAGTGATATGATGTTGTCTTTCTCTGTTGCAGGCAACAGAATCTTGAACGTGAACGTGAAGTCGCTCAGTCGTGTCCGACTCTTTGTGACCCCATGGACTGTAGCCTACCAGGCTCCTCTGTCCATGGGATTTTCCAGGCAATAGTACTGGAGTGGATTGCCATTTCCTTCTCCAAGGGATCTTCCCAACCCAGGGATCAAACCCGAGTCTCCCATATCGTAGACAGATGCTTTACCATCTGAGCCACCAGGGAAGTCATCAGCCTAAAAAGAGAGAGAATTCTGACATATGCTGCAACGTGTAAGAACCTCGAGGTCCTGTGCTAGTGAGCTGTCAGTCACTTATGGGCAGCTATTGTAGGATCTTGCTTATGCCGGGCTCTCAAAATAGTCAGGTTCACGGAGATTGAGAGGTGGGCGAATGAGCAGAGAGGTTCATCTGGGCTTCCAGAGTCCCTGCAGAGAGAGAAGCAGAACTGGAGGGACCCACATGAGACCTTGGGGCTCCCCTGATAGCTCAGCTGGTAAAGAATCCACCAGCAATGTGGGAGACCTGGGTTCGATCCCAGGGTCGGGAAGATCCGCTGGAGAAGGGAATGGCTACCCACTCCAGTATTCTGGCCTGGAGAATCTGACACGTGCAAAGAGTCTGACATGACTGAGTGACTTTCACTCACATGTATGTATGTGTGTTTATGGTGTGTGTGGGTGTGTGTGTTGTATGTGTGGTCTCTGTGAGTCTGGTGTGTGATATATGTGGTGTGTGTGTGTGTGTGTGTGTGTGTGTATGTGTGTGTGATGTGTGTCTCTGTGTGTGGTGTGGAGTATGTGTGTATATGTGTGTGGTGTGTTTGTGTGATATGTATGGTATATGTCTGTGTGTGGTGTGTGGTGTGTGTGGTGTGTGTGTGTTTATGTGGTATCTGTGTGATGTGTGTGTGTGTGGGGTGTGTGTGTGGTGTGTGATGTGTGTGGCGGTGTGTGTGCATGTGGTGTGTGTGATGTGTGCGTGGTATGTGTGTCTGTGTGTGTGTGGTGTGTGTGTGGTGTGCATGTGTGTATGTGGTATGTGTACCTATGTGTGTGTGTGGTGTGTGTGTGGTGTGTGGTATGTGTGATGTGTGGTGTACATGTGGTGTGTATGGCAGTATGTGTGTGTGGTGTGATGTGTGTGGGGTGTGTGCGTGTGTGTGTGTGTGGTGTTGTATGTATGTGTGTATGGTGTGTATGTGGTGTGTGTGATGTGTGTATGTGGTATGTGTGTGTATGTGGTGTGTGTGTGCAAGTGGTGTGATGTGTGTGTGGGTGTGTGTGCGTGTGGTGTGTGTGTGCGTGTGGTGTGTGTGTGTGCGTGGTCTGGTATGTATGTGTGTGTGGTGTGCGTGCGTGGTGTGTGTGTGTGTGCGTGTGGTGTGGTATGTATGTGTGTGTGTGGTGTGTGTGTGGTATGTATGTGTGTGTGCGTGTGGTGTGGTATGTATGTGTGTGTGGTGTGTATGTGTGGTGTGTATGTGTGTCCTGGAGTGGGTACCGCCTGCTATCACTCGGGATGCTCAGGCGGTCTGGGTGAGCCCGCGGAGGAGCAGGCGCGTCTACAGACTTGCAGCGCATCCGTGTTCAGCCCGAAGCTCACGACGGGCCTGCGAGCCCGGCGATCACAAGTGCGGGTGCACGGGGCGACGCCGTCCGCTCCGATCCCTAACTCATTATTAAGCCGCTCGCTCTTTGCAGACGCTCCCTGCGCCTCCCCCGCTCCGGGCTGCGGCGGCGGCGCAGGCGCCGGGCCGAGCCGAGCGCCGAGCGGGGAGCGAGCGGCCGCGCTCCGGGCCGGGGTCCCGGGGGAGCAGGTGAGCGACCCGCGCCGCGCGGTCCCCGGGCCCCCAAAGGAGACGCCGCCGGGCCGCGCTGCGCCGGCGCCCCGGCCTCCCTGTTTGTCGGTGCCCGTCTTGCCTGCGTTGACATCACCCCCCCCTTCCTTGCCTGGCACCCCTCCTCCCCCACCCCGCCTGCTATCTCCTCTCCCCCCCTCCTGCCTGGCATCCCTCGCCCCCCCCCCACGTCTGGCATCTCCCCCTCCTCCCCTGGCCTGGCATCTCCCTGTCCCCCGCCCTGGCTGGCACCTCCCTTCTTTCCCCTGCCTGGCACCTCCCCTTACCTGGCAGCCGCCTTCTGCCTCTTCCTCCTCCCCTCCTTCTTTCCTGACCGCCCCCCCCCCACTCCTGACTCTCTCCCTCCCCTGCCGGGCACCTCCCCCACTCCCTCTCTTGCACCTCTTCCGTGCCTGGCAGACTCCCATCCCTCCCCTCACATTCTCCCCCCTCCTCACCCCTGCCTGGCATCTTTCCCTCCCCTCCAATACCTCCCCATTCTCCCCTGTCTTTCCCCTCTTTCCCTTTGCCTGGCACCCTCCTGCCTGCTACCTTCCTCTCTTCCCCCGTGTCTGGCACCCACACCCCTCCCCATCGCCTGGCACTTCCTCGTGCTGCTCCTGACTGGCACCCTCTGCCTCCTCCCTACTCCCTGCCTGGCACCTGCCCTCCTTCCCCAGCCTGACATCTCCCTTCCTGCCCACTGCCTGCCTGGCACCTTCCCTGTCTCCACTTGGCATCCTCTGGCCTGGACACCTGTCCCCATTCAGATTGTCCCGCTGTCTCCCACCTTCCCGCAGGTTACCTCCTCCCAGCTCTGGCCTGGTATTGTCTCCCCTCTTGGCATCGTCCCCATCTCATTGCCTCCCCTTCCTCCTCACCCTTCTAGCCAACACCACTACACGTGATCCTCAACTGCTCTCAAGCCCCCCCCATAGTTACCGAGCTGCTCCCCCGACACCCCACCATCTGCCCTGGTAGTGACCCTTGCTCCCAACTGTCCTGCTCTCGGGTGGGAGTGAAGCCAGGAAGGCTGTGTGCACAGGGAGGGCTCAGTGTGAGCTGGACAGAGTACAGAGCAGGTCAGCTCTACCTGCTGGCCACCCCCAGGATTCCCTTGGGATGGGGCCTGAGTTCCAGAAGGCATCCAGCTCCCATCCTGGCTCACGGTCCACCTTCCCGTTCTGCCAAGTCTCCCAGATTGGCCTCCCCTGCCAGGGCCCGGGCTCTGCCTGCATTCTCTGTTCTCATCCTCCCAACTCTGCCAGCGGGAGGACCTGGCCTCCGACAGCTTTCTGCTCTCACACCGGTCCTTCTTGAACCACCCAGCCGGGCTGGCTCCTGCTCAGTACACCTCCTACCTTCCCCAGCCCGTGCCAGGGAATGCCCCACACGTGGGGCCCCTCTAGCATCTTCCCCTGCCTCCTCGGGCCCACTGTGAGTCTGCTCTGTGCTCAGGGTCTGGGCCGCCCCTCCCACTGCCCTCTTCTTTCAGATCCTCCTCAGAATGGCCCTTGGTGCTGCAGGCACGGTAGGCTCTGGGCGCGGGCACCAAGGGGGCACTGGATGAGTCCCCCGCTGCAGGACCCTGCCACCTATGACCGCAGGCCTTCAGCACCCGCCCGCCGTGGTACAGGTAGGCTCTGCCTTCCCCACCAGCCCTGGAGCGGCTGGGCCTCTGCTCACACTCCACGGTCCCCTCTTGGCACTTCTGCCCCTATCTGGTCCCTGGCATTGCCTCTTCTCATGCCCTGCGAGGGCTGGAGCCTCTGCCCAGACCCTGCTGCCAGCTTCCCCTCCCCACAGCCCCCGCCCACCTCGCCCCCCGTCTTGCTCAGTGTCCCTCACCTCCCGCCATCCCTGGGCCCTGCCTTGCACGGCCATTGGAGCCAGGGACACGTGAGCCTGAAGCCAGATTTTTGCTTCATGTGAAAATGGTCTGGGGGCTCTGGCTTGTCCCACTTCCTCCTTTTTCCTTCCTCCTGGCTTGTGCCCAGATTCGCCCCCCCCCCAGACACACACCTCTATGACCCTCACCTGTGTGTGAGTGCTCACATGTGCCCATAACACCCCACAAACACACACACTTTCTGCAGACAAGGGGAACCTGCTGAGCTTCAGTACAACTTGGGCCCTGGAAACCTACCCCAGATATGCTAGGGTGCACATCTTCAAGCCTTCTGAGCCCCAGGCAGGGCTTTGTTTGGGGCGGGAGGGGTGATGGTGGCGCCCTGTTGTTGGGTGTTTGGTGGCGGCTAGTCCCATGCTGACACGAGGCAGGCCCGGGCACAGGGGTGCTCTCAGGCCCATTGCACGTGAGTTGGATCCTCCTGAGTCTTGTCTCGGCAGCGTGGCAGAGAGGGGGACAGCCTGGCTAGTCCCAGGGTGGTGTCCCTGGTCCAGAAGGAAGCACTGAGGCACTGCGTGGAAAGGCTGCCTGCCCCAGAACCCGGACCATCCATGGGAGGGGGTTGGAGCCCAGTCTGAGCTCTCCCAGTCCAGCCTCACCTGGTAACAGATTGGGTGCTGTCGGGGGCCCTGGAGGTGTGAGGGCCCGGTCCCCGCCCTCAGGCCGGCAGTCCAGCAGAGGGAGCAGACTTGGCCGGCTGGCCCACAGGAAGTGCCCTAAGTAGGGCGATTTGAAGTAGGCTTTGGAGAACAGGGAGCTTCTCTGGTGGCTCAGCTGGTAAAGAATCTGCCTGCAATGCAGGAGACCTGGGTTCGATCCCTGCGTTGGGAAGATCCCCTGGAGAAGGGAAAGGCTACCCACTCTAGTATTCTGGCCTGGAGAATTGTCCATGGGGTCGCAAAGAGTCAGACACTATTGAGTGACTTTCATTTTGGGAGAACGGGAAAGTGGGGTAGACTAGTGATGCAAGGGTAGAGGGTGGACCAAATAAGAGTGCTAGTCTCAGCTTCTCCTCCCTTGGAAAGAGCAGAGGAACTTGCTTTCCTGCCTGGACTGCTCTGAAGTCCAAGACAGTCCTGACCCTCTCTGCCCTGCACCCCTCTGGTAGGCTGTGCCCGGGGTGGTATGGGGCAGGGGCAGCCTGGCTGGCCCAGAGATGGAGCAGCACTGGGTGGCAGAGAGGCCATGACCTGGTGCTGGTCACCGCGGAAACAGGTGCAGCTCATCCAGGCCCCCAGACAAAGGCTGACCCCCTACCCTGCAACCTAACCACCGCCAAGATTAAGGGCGAATGTGTTCCTTAGCTTGTGGGGTTGGATTGTAAAGGTGTGAGCTAGTCTACTACATACATTCTTCCCAGGCAGCTCTGAAGTTCTGGGGCATCTGAAGGTGGAGGCCAGGTCAAATGTGGGGCTGGTTGATAGGAAGGCAGCTGAGGTTCCCAGGTACCCCAGAGCCAGGCCTCCACGTGGTGAATCCTTGTGAGTTGAAGCTGCTCTGGGGTGCACTGAGTTAATCCCTAAGGGAGTCCCCAGCAGCAGTAGGTGGGTGCCCTGGGCTGTTCCAGGCCTTACCCAGAGGACCAGAGGAGGTCACCTAGCTGAAGGGGTGGGTGGAGAGGGAGGGGAGGTTTGAGAAGATCCCGGGGGTCAGGAGGCTTTGGGAGCAGTGAGCGCACCTTAGTGACCCCTGGTCCCCAAGAGGCCCCGGTCATGCAGTGAATCTAGGGTTCAGTCTAAGACTCCTGGGGAGTTGGGTACTCTGACCTCCCCATGTGATGAAAGTGGTGAGGGGTGAGGTGCTGTGGGGTTTCTGGCATTATATTTTGGAGTCCCCATTACCATAAAAAAAAACATGGGCTTCCTTTGTGGCTCAGCTGGTAAAGAATCTGCCTGCAATGCAGGAGACCTGGGTTTAGTCCCTGGGTTGGGAAGATCCCCTGGAGAAGGGAAAGGCTACCCACTGGAGAATTCCATGGCGGTCCATGGGCTCGCAAAGAGTGGGACACAACTGAACGACTTTCACTTCACTACCATAAAATTGGCCTTCATTCTGTGTGTGCAGTTGCAGGCAGGGAGCTGGCTTTGACGCCCAGCGGCTTGGGCACGTGCTATCATTTGGATGCTGACAAGCCCGTGCCAGCGTCTAGACGGTGCAAGGGGTGGGCAGGCAGGCCGGGCATGCAACATCTGGAGCTGTCTTCACCCCAAATGCCCGCAGTGTGATTGCAAGTGAGAGCTGGTTGTCAGTGAGCTGTGAGCGGCAGAAGTAATGAGCTGAGGTGTCACCTGAGGAGGTGTCACCGGGGGACCCAGAGCCACAGACACTCAGGATGAGCACACGGCCCTTGATTTGGGCTGGATTCTGAGCCCTCTTGAATCACTGCACCAGAGGGTTCAGCTGCTGGGGGACACTCGGCCAAGGATGACTGGGCAGCCATGGCTGTGTGGGACCTGCTGACCCCCAGTACCTCACAGGTGCCTGTGGGGACATGGCTGAGGGGGACTTTGTGGGGGGACGGCCATGGCTGTGTGGGACCTGCAGACCCCCAGTACCTCACAGGTGCCTGTGGGGACATGGCTGAGGGAGACTTTGTGGGGGACGGCCATGGTTGTGTGGGACCTGCAGACCCCCAGTACCTCACAGGGACCTGTGGGGACATGGCTGAGGGGGACTTTGTCGGAGGCAGCCATGGCTGTGTGGGACCTGCTGACCCCCAGTACCTCACAGGGGCCTGTGGGACCGAAGATGAGGGAGACTCTGTGGGGGGCGGCCATGGCTGTGTGGGACATCCTCAGTCTGGCCCACGTCTCAATCTGCATCCTACGCTGTGAAACGCATCTCTCTGTGACCCGAACTCACTTCCAGGAAATGTGAGAAATCGTCTCAGGAGTCTGTGGCTGTCCATGCCTTTACTGGAATGTAACAAACTTGGATCATCTCCCGTGTCGGCCTTCCTTTCCAGACGGAAGAACGTTCTGGGGCTTGGAGTGAGGAGCAGTACGCTGTGAGGGGAGGGCAAGGGAGGGGAGAGGCAGGCAGCAAAGATGTACTCGCCTCGTTCCAAGAGAGATGAGGTGGTCTGCAAAGACACACACAGTGAGGGGCCCGGGGCAGAGGACCGCAGGGCCGGGAGGGGACGCTGCGGCCCAGGGTGCGGTGAGTGGGAGGAGGCCTGGTGTCACAGGGCAGTGTTAAGTGTTACACTTATAACAGGGCAAATGTAAGCAGTTACAGTTGCCTGTAAGACAAAAACCTAACCATTTGCCCCCCAAAGACTATGATTTCTGGCCCGGAGACCCCGAGAAGTGTCTCCCGTGAGGTGACGTGAGGGGAATCCTGTGTGACAGTTTTAGCGACATCCTCAACAATTCCACAGCAGTTTCCTCGGGCGCAGCCGAGGGCTGACAGAACACTGCGGCCATTTAAGTCCTGCTGACTGTGCTCAATCCAAAGATAAAATTTAGAGCAACTGGAAGGATTCACTGCCTATTAGTATTTACAACAGTTTCCAATGTGTGTCAGGCAGCAGGGAAGTCTATTTAAAATCAGGAATCAAGTACAGAGTCACATTCTTGGGGAAGGAGATTATCCTCATAGGGAAATAAAGACCTCCATCAGTTTATCTGCCTGCAAAACAGGAGACCCAGGTTCAGTTCCTGGGTTGGGAAGATCCCCTGGAGAAGGAAATGGCAACCCACTCTAGTATTCTTGCCTGGAGAATCTCGTGGATGGAGGAGCCTGGTGGGCTACAGTCCATGGGGTCACAAGAGTTGGACACAACTTAGCGACTAAACCACCACCACCACCAGTATGTGTGCCCGACAGGTGAGCCTGGGCACGGGAAGGGACCAGTCACACACCCTCACCCCTAGGTCCTGAACCCTCTGAGGGCTAGACACAGATGCCAGGGATTTAGCAACTGTTTGGCAGGGAACGCTGGATTGCATGATTGAAAGCAGCGTTCAAGTCTTGACTGAAATACCACTTCTCCAAGGGGCACTCTCTCCCCACCTGAGGTGTCAAGTTCCACCTTCTTAGGTCTTATGCGTACATGCTAAATCGCTTCAGTCATGTCCGACTCTTTCCGACCCTATGGACTGCAGCCTGCCAGGCTCTTGTTCAGAATAGTGCTGGGAAAAAACCACAAAACTGTGTTTTTTTATGGTCATGCAGCTTAGGGGAATCTTAGTTCCCGGACCAAGGGTTGAACCTGGGTCATAGCAGTGAAAAGCTCAGAGTCCTAACCACTGGGCCGCCAGGGAAGTCTCAGTTTCTTGAATGAATGAACAGATGAATAAGGCAGTAGGAGAGAGCAGGTGGCCCTGACAGCTGACCCTAAAAGAAGCCTGAGATCCCTCTGCACTGTTGACCCCACACTCTCTATGCGCCCACAACCCAAGGGCCTGCCTGCCTTGACCTGCCGACACCTGAGCTGCCCCAGGAGCCATATCTGGGGCAACCCCTCCGACAGAACCTGTTCACCGTGATCCAGGAAATCCATCCCCTCTTCAGTCGTTTTTGTGGTGAGGGAGGCTCTTCCCACAACCTTGGTCTTGCCCTTGAAGTTACAGAGGATGGACCCCTTTTCTGCTTCCATGACAGGCCTCCTTAGAGACTGAACTCTGCCCTCTGCTTCCACGACAGCTGACAGCCTCCAGCGGATTGGAGGCCATTCTCCCACAGGCCCTGCATCTGCTTTGGGGAACGTCCAGCTCTGGTCTCTTCAGACAGTCCCTACCTGGGGGCCTGTGCTGGCCGCTCGGACCTTGGTGCCCACTGGGAGAGCAGGACGCATAGGCTTCCGGGTCCCCCAAGCCTTCTTAGAGACTGAACTTTGCCCAGTCCCTGCCCCAGCCGACCTGGGCAGAAGCACTTAGCTCTCAGGCTCAGCGTCTGCCGTTAAGACGAGGCTTAAGGTTCAGTGCGATGCTGCAGACCGAGCTCCCTGCTCAAGGCCCGCACACCGTGGCCTGGGCCCCTCACCACCGCAGGGTTAAAACGGGATGCTGGGCGCTGTGCCGCCTCCAGGTGTCGTCCGTAGACCCCAGGGTACTGCTATGGTGACCCGTGTCTCCGTAGATTCCAGCCCGCTGTGCTTACTGCAGCGGGTTGTGTTGGAGTCGGCAAGAAGCCCCTGGGGCTTTTCCGCACAACCCCCCAGCCCAATCCCCGCAACCCCCACACCCCAGCAAGAAGGGCATCTCTGGGTCGGTTCTGAGAACTCAGGTGCGGTTACCTTGTGAGCCTCCGCCATCTCTCCAGCAGCATCTGGCCGTCCAGCCGGACGGTCTTTAGGAGGCCTGCCTTCTTGGCCTTTCATGACTTTTTTAGCTGGAAAAAAAAAAGTGTGGTCCTCCGGCTGTCCTGGACTTGCAAGCAGATTCCTTCCGGTCTCCGCAGCTGAATCAACAGCGCGGGCCCAGGTGGGTGGGCTTGGAGGAGGCGATGCCGGCGCGGGGGAGGGTTCTGACAGTGGAGGAGGGCCCGAGTAGAGGGAGGGAAGGCTGACGTCCGCCAGTCTGCGAATCCCACTTCCTGCTGCCCCCATCGGCAGGTGCATCACGTGCTTTTGCTTTTTCTTGCCTCAGTTTCCCCTCTGAGCCCCAATTTTATCACCCCTCCCCCTATTTTGGTGGCTCCGATGGTAAAGAACCTGCCTGCAGTGCAGGAGACCGGGGTTCGATCCCTGGGTGGGGAAGATACCCTCTCCCACCATCCACCCCCCCCACCCCCCCACCCCCGCCCCCCGAGAAGGGAATGGCAACTCACTCCAGTATTCTTGCCTGGAGAATCCCATGGACAGAGGAGCGTGGGGGCGGGCTCCAGTCCTTGGGGTCCTGAACAGTCAGACACGACTGGGCGACTCTTGCTTTCACTTTTTCCTTTACCCCCATTCTACCCAGGCCCATTTCTTTAGGAGAAAACAGTCTTAGAAAATATGCCCCCTGGAGGGTGGACAGACCCCACTTTCTTCGCAGCACCTGAGGCCCAGTGCTGCGACTTCAGGAAGAAAGTCGGGGAAGCAGGCTGGGGTCAGACTAGGACAGCCAAGTGTAGACCAAGGGCTTGTTGTGGTTTGCAGACTCTCCCGTGGCGTAACTGATTTATCTTCACCACAACACTGTGAGTTAAGTATGATCATCACCACTTTTAAGATGGGAAACTGAGGTACACAGAGGCTAGGGAACGTCCCAGTGGTCAGGGAAGAGTCCCAGCTGGGGTCTGTCCACTGCTTCCTCAGAAGGGCCATGACCCAAACCACAGCCCCCAAAGGGCAAAGCAGCCAGCCCTTTATACGTGGCCCCTTTCACCCCAGCTCTGAGGCCAGGGTCAAAGGGTAATTGTCATGGTCTACAAGATCCACCCTACTTCCCACTGATTGCTGGGTCTCTAGGGACGTGGGCTTCCCACATGGCGCTAGTGGTAAAGAATCCACCTGTAAGGCAGGAGATGCCAGTTCAGATCCCTGAGTGGGGAGGATCCCCTGGAGGAGGAAATGGCAACACACTCCATATTGTTGCCTGGAAAATCCCATGGACAGAGGAGCCTGGTGGACTACAGTTCATGGGGTCACAGAGTTGGACATGACTTAGCGCACACACACATGCATGTCCTAGGGGTGTGAGAGACTCAACCAACCCCTAAAATAGGGAACAGGATGCTGTGGATTGCACAGCTCGCACCCCTTCAGAAAGAGAGCCCCTCAACTCCATCTGTGTTGCCAGATTTCCAGTGTTTTAAGCAATTCTGAGAATCTGGCTTTTTATATGAAAGCTTCCCACTTTAAGGCTTTTTAAAAAGTGTTTGAGATGCACTGTAGGCTGAGTGAAGCCTGTCTGGCTCTCCCCGCTTGGAGCATCCACCTCGAGCTTTCCTTACCCTGTCACCTGTCACCTGTCATCTCTTCTAGCCTTCAGGTCCTGAACCCTACATCGGTGTTTCTCAGGGGGCCCCAGTCTGAGACACATGGCATGAAGGGTTGCTGTCACTTTAGGTGGCTTCCTGTCATCAGTGAATCAGAAACAAAATGCAGAGTCTTGTCAAACACTCAAGGACCCTCTCCCAGGCAGAGAAGCATCATTCATCAGTTCTCAGAGATATACTGCTGATGGGAAGGGCCAGGGCCTTGGAGATGCTCCCTGTCGACTTGTCCATGTTGTAAACCCAAAGCAGGGGATGCTGGGGGAATTCAGGATGTTTGTGACAACCAGCGGGGGTGAGGGAGCAGTCAGATGGTGAGCGGAAGAGAACGTTGACCTTGAGATCAGAACATGAGCATTTGAGCCCCTACTGGCGGTCTGGCTCTAAGTCAATCATTAACCTGTGTTACTCATCTTTAAAATGGGTATACTAATAGGGGCTTCCCTCATAGCTCAGTTGGTAAAGAATCTGCCTTCGATGCAGGAGGCCCTGGTTCAATTCCTGGGTCAGGAAGATCCCCTGGAGAAGGGATAGGCTACCCACTCCAGTCTTCTTGGGCTTCCCTTGTGGCCCAGCTGGTAAAGAATCTGCCTGCAATGTGGGAGACTTGGATTCGATCCCTGGGTTGGGAAGATCCCCTGGAGAAGGGAAAGGCTACCCACTCCAGTATTCTAGCCTGGAGAATTCTATGGACTGTATAGTCCATGGGGTCACAAAGAGTCAGACACAACTGAGCGACTTTCACTTTTCACTAATAGTAAACCTACTCACGGATGGCTCAGCAGGTAAAGAATCTGCTGCAATGCAGGAGACCTTGGTTCAATCCCTGGGTCAGGAAGATCCCCCAGAGAAGGAAATGGCAACCCACTCCAGTATTCTTGCCTGAAAAATGTCACGGACAGAGGAGCCAGGTGGGCTACAGTCCAATGGGACGCAAAAGCCAGACTTTTCATTTCCTGGGATGTTGAAAGAACCAAATTAAATCAGGAATATTGAACCGTTTTGTCGGCTGTTAAGCTCCATAAAGATTCATGTGTTCATTCGGAGGCAAAACAACTTGACAAAGTTTCTCCCAGTAGCTTGAGTAAGACACACACAGGTGGCCTGAATGCAGTGTGCTAGTGAATATTTACAACTGGCTCTTGACAGGGTGGCAGGGGGGAGCTGAAATCTGATTTGTATCATCTGCTAATTTCTGTGGTATAAATACTCTACTGGAGCTGATTTTAAACTACCAACATGACACTCCAGCACATCACTGGGTATTACTGTGATTGAGTAAATTTGCTGCCAACTGAGGGCTAAGCCTAAAGGGTGTAGATCATTTGGAGAGAGGACTTGTCCTGTACCTTTTTCAGTACGTTCCATAAAGATCTGGATGAAGAGAGACGGTCCCAGTCACTGGATTTATGAATGATGCTCAACTGGCAAGGAGGGGGCGGAAATATATTGGATGAGAGAATTGAGGTCCAAAAGCTCTTGAGCTGGAATAACCGCTTAATTCTTACAAGAGGAATCTCCTCGAATCCAAAAAGGCAACTTTAGCAGGATGGGATGGGGAGAGATGTTTTGTCACAAAGTAGAAAGGGAGTCAAGTTTGTAATTGCCAGGAAATACGGTACAAGGCCAGAGTGGGGCGGGTGTTCACCAGAGTGCTGTGTTGTGAACAGTGAGGACTTCATTCAGTCCCCTGTGACTTAGAGATGATTTTCACACGTGTCCTCTTGTTTCCATTTTCCTACTCACAATAACGCAATGAGAGAGGGGAGAAGATGCTGAACCCATTTTAGAGACAAAGAGACTGAGGCTAAAGAGCTTGGCCCTTTGTCCTCCCGTCGAAAGGTGGTAGAATGAAGACTCAGACTCAGGCCTTCCGGCCCCGGGGCCTGCCCTGTGTTCTGCTCATAAGCACATTGCTCTCTCTCTCTCTTTTTTTTTTTTTTTACTTTTTATTGGAGTAGAATTGATTTACAATGTTGTGTTAATTTCTGCTGAACAGCAAAGTGATTCAGTTATACATATATACACATCCTTTTTGGGGGGGTGCTCACCACATGGCTTGCCTACTTGCTGGACAAGGATTGACCCCGGACCCTCGGCAGTGAGAGGGCGCAGAATCTTAACCACTAGAATGCCAGGGAACCCCAATCTTTTCATATACTTTTCTATTATGCTTTATCCCAGGATATTGAATGAAGTGCCCTGTACTACTCAGTAGGACCTCGTTGTTTATTTAAGCACACTGTTCTGAGCACCCTGTGTTCCGTGGCTTCAGGCAAACCAGAGGCTGTGAGGGGAGCGGCTTTTGGGGGGGGGGCGCGGCATGGAGCCCAAGGAATAGTGAGGAGCAGTGCTGAGAGGGTAAGTTTGCTGGACCTGCCAAGACCGAGTGCCAGACTGGGCGGCTTTAACAATGGAAATGCATTCTCTCACAGTTGGGAGGCTGGAAGCCCAAGACGTGGGCAGGGCTGGTTCCCTCCGAGGGCTGTGAGAGAAGGCTGGGCTCCAGACCTCTCTCCGTGGCTGGTAGGCCACTGCCTTCCGCCTGTGTCTCCTCACGGTGTCTTCTCTGCATCTGCCTGTCTCTGTCGTAACCTCCCCAGTTTTATAACACCAGCCATATTGGATTAGGGACACCTTAGTAACCCACCTCATTCTAACTTTCTTAGAGACCTCATCTCTAAAGATGGCATTCTGAGGTACTGGGGTTAGGTCTCCAGCAAAGGAATTGGGTGGAGGGAGGGGACACCATTTACCCATAACAGGGGACTTTGAGAGCTGCCTTCAGAAGGTGGTGGTAGTGGTGTAGTCGCTCAGTTGTGTCTGACTCTTTGCGACCCCGTGGACTGTCCTGCCAGACTCCTCTGTCCATGTGATTCTCCAGGCAAGAATATTGGAGTAGGTAGCCATTCCCTTCTCCAGGGGATCTTCCTGACCCAGGGCTTGAACCCGCATCTCCTGCATTGCAGGCAGATTCTTTACCAACTGAGCCATCAGGGAAGCCCCTTCAGAAGGTGGCGTCCTGTCTTATGAGGAGGGAGATAATGAGTGCTGGGTGGCCAGATCCTCCAGGAGGTGACCTGGGTCACACCCACCACAGGAGGAACCAGGGCCCCGAGGAACAGTTTGACTTGCTGCCACCACGGACTCCCTTGGGCCTCTTGGCTGCTGGACACCAGCTTCGCACCCGGCTCTGCGTGGGAACACGCGGAGGTGGCAGAAGGCCTCCAGCGGTTCTTTTTCACAGATACGCGGGCAGTCTGGTACCCTGTGGGTACATGGCTCAGCGGTACCCATAGCCCGTCCTCAGGCAGCTCTGCCGCTGCTCAGCCCTGGTGCCCCCACTGTCTCCGCCAGGGTTTGGGTGCAGCTCCCAGAAGCTCACAGATTTCACCATCACCCTGGGGCCTGGCTGTGGCTGCTGGTGGCCCTACCACTGTCACCAGGGCCAGCGGCCCCAGCAGGCCACAGTCCCTCTGAGGAGGACGCTCTGGGGGGCATTTGCTGATCTTTTCCGCAAGGAAGCCCGGAGCTCTGGGGTGGGGTGCACTGGTCCTCCAGTCCCCCATCCTCTCGTTGCGGCTTTGGCCACCAGGGGCAGGAGCTGCCATGCACTTCTCCGTCTCCCATGCTGTCCACACCTTCAGTCCCGTCCGTTCCCACTCAGTCCTCAAACTCAGAGTCCTGGGGGGCCGAGGCTGTGTCCAGTGTGTGAATCAACGGTACCTCGTACAAGACGTCACATAGTGGGGGCTCACTGGACACAGGAAGGGGTCAGCAGCGGGGGGCAGGGGTCGGGGGCGTGGGGAGAGGCCCCGCGTGTCCTTCAGATGCCTCCATCAGCAGCTCCCAAACCTCAGCTTCCCTGGACCCGACAGGCGGCCTTATGGGTTCCTCTTGGGTTTCCTTCCAGTTCATTCACTACTTGTGGTGGCTTCTCAACGTCTTCCTTTCCTTCCTTCCCTGCAGCCCCTCTCCTAACCACTTCCTACACAGGCTTCTTGTGTCAGACCCACCCTGTGTACTCATGGTCATTCTCCAAAGAAGCTTCCAGTGGTTGGGTAGAACCCAGACTCCCCTGTGACTCCAGGGCCACTGTGAATAATCATTACCTGGCTGACCCCTCATGGCTACCCTCCTGCGGGACTCCTGATGGCCCGCAGCTGAGGGGTCTGAGGGCTCCTGTCTTCAGCAGTCCCCTAGCTGGGGGGTGGTCGGCAGCAGGACCCAGAGGTCAGGCAGTGGCCGAGCCCGCAAGGTCCACAGGCTTAGCATCGGAAGCTAGTAATAGCAGCACTTAACAGTTCACTCTGTGCCAGATGCTGTGCTGGTCTGCCCACGTATACGACCTCGTTTTAATCCTCACATCCGCCATGACTTAGGTGATGGGCTCCATGTCTTGCTGACGGGGAAAATGAGGCTCAGACTGGTCAAATGACTTGTACTTATTATGGTCATGCAGAGGCTGAGCCAGGCATGAACCCAAGACTGTCTGATTCTAGAGTTGTGATTCTCAACCCTGGGCAGTTTCACCCTCCAGGGACAAAGGACAGTGTCTAGAGGTGGGGAGAGGCACATACTGATAGAATTTATTAGAGAGGCCAGGGATGCTCCTAAGATCATACCTGATGGCCCCCACAGGAAAGCATTGTGTGTGTGTGTGAGTCGCTCAGTCATGTCCAACTCTTTGCAACCTTGTGGACTGCAGACCAGGCTCCTCTGTCCACGGGATTCTCCAGACAAGAACACTGGAGTGAGTAGCCATTCCCTTATCCAGGGGATCTTCCTCACCCAGGGTTCGAGCCTGCATTGCCTGCATTTCAGGTGGATTCTTTACTATTTGAGTCACCAGGGAAGCCCACAGTAAAGCATTATCCAGCCCCTAAATGCCCACAGTTGCCACAGGTGAGAAGCCCCTTTCTTGAGTCCAAGCTCGGAGCCATCATGCTGAGGAGCTTGCAGAGACCAGGGCAGTGGGTTCAGGGCCTGGGGGAGGACAGGACCCCAGAAGAGATGGAGCAATGGGCAGGGCAGTAAGGCCCTGTGGTCACAGCTCTGGCTCAGGACAGAGTGGCTTGCCATGGCCCAGGCAAGTGCCCAGATCTGGGAGAAGGACATGGGTCAGGGCAGGCCGAGGGGCTACCTGGAGGGGATTCACTATACAGGTGGGGGGTGAGGGCACCTGCTGGCCTTGTTACACAGGTTTGCAGAAACCAGGAGTGATGCCCCAATCAGGTCCAGGCCCTGAGACCACCCACTCTGTCTCCCACTGCCTGCCCCATTGTGGGGCTTCATGAGCAGCTGTTTGAGCCCCAGAGACGTCCGGGCTGTGCTGTGTGGGGACATGGGAGGGGCCCAGCCTGGCTTTGACCATGACGTCCTTGATCACGGGCTGGCTTCCCAGACCATTGTCTCTCAATCCCACATACTTTTGCCTGGTTCCCCCAAGAAACCTTGGGCCCTCTGCACACAGATGGAGACTTCTGCCTTTTGCTCGGATCATTTCTCCTACCTTCTTAGACCAGATCGGACCCTGTGAGTTCTCCACACCCATGACCATCGAGTGGTATCAGGAAGGCAGGACGAGGTGGCACTGGGGCTGCCCACAGCCTGTGGGCAAGTAACCACCTGTTCCCAAAGGAAGCACCTGGGGTGATTCCTGGAGGACAGGGAGCCATCCCAACATGGTAGACCATGTGCGTGGGCCCCAGCCAGGAGTTCCATGCATGCACACGTATGCATCCATCTGTCCAGCCAGGAGAAGCCCCTGAAGGGACCACTGATCCGCCCACAGGAGCAAGGAGCCAGGGGCTTGTTCAGAGTTTAACTAGGATTCATTTTTTTGGCTAAAAGGTAATTCATACACAGGAACTAATGCAACTTCGTCCAACACATTGACATGAATTTTAGACACCTTGATGGCAAATTTTCTGGAATTTATATTCCCAGTGTTTGAAACATTTTGCTTGAGATTTTTGGAGAGTGAGTTTTAAAAGATAATTGAGGGTAATTCAGTTTAAATGTGCAGGCCTCTGGGGATCTTGATTTCCTTCTTTAAAAAACAGGTGTTTGGGGAAGGTGGAGGGGTGTGTGTGTGTGTGTGTGTGTGTGTCCCCAGCAGGAAGGCTCTCCATGAAGGGACATCAGAGAGGCAGATGGAGGTGAAGGAGAGAAGCCAGGGAGGGACCTTGATGTTGGGAGACCCGCTCTCCAGTCCCAGCCCTAGAACAGCATAGCAGCTTTGGGCAGGTCACATACCTTCTTAGCGCCTCCTTTTCCTCATCTCTAGAATGGGAATCCCAGCCCCCACAGGACAGTTAGACCTTTCAGTTAGACCAGTTAATGAAAGTGCTTGAGCTGATGTTGTTGCTGTTAATCCTGCTAACCCCAAGCACAGATTGTAACATCACCCAGCATTTGGAAACACACTGGAAATCCTGAGTAGACTTGGAGTGGATTTTCATTACTCACACCTTTGAGATATTAGGGCTTCCCTGGTGGCTCAGTCGGTAAAGAATCTGCCTGCAATGCAGGAGACCCAGGTTTGATCCCTGGGTTGGGAAGATCCCCTGGAGAAGGGAATGGCTACCCACTCCAGTATTCTTGCCTGCAGAATTCCATGGAGTCTGGTGGGCTACAGTCCATGGGGTCGCAAGAGTCAGACACGATTGAGCGCCTAATACTTGAGATATTGGAGTCTCTGCCATGTGCCAGATACTTGGGATTTATCCACACACAGGACATCAAGATCCTGGTCTTTGCGGAGCTTACATTCTAATAGAGGAAAGAAAAGAGAAAGGCTAACGTACTAAATAAGTAGATGATAGAGGACAAAGAAAGGTGTTCAGGACTTCGGAAAGAAACCCAGGAGGATGAAAGAGATAAGAATGTTCAGGGGGGAAGGAGAGGGGGAAGGGAGGCTTCTAATGGTGGACAGAAGTGTTCCATTGAGAGGGGGACATTCGAACAAGGACTTTAGAGAGGCGACAGTGTTAGCTGGAGGAAGCATGTTCCTGGCAGAGGGAACAGTAGGCTCCAAGCTTCAGGAGTGTCGAGGGCCTGGGGTGTCTGGCCGGGGTGGAAAGAAGAGGGAGGGGGTGCAGGAGAAGGACACGGAGGGAGCCGGGAGGGGTGATGGGACTCGGTCCTGGGACCCCCAGGACTCGGCTCTCACTGGCAATGAGATGGGGGGAGTTTGTGGGGGCAGAAGTGATGGCATCTGACTCCCTTTGCTAAAGGACCCCTCTGGTTGTATGTTGAGAGTAGACCACTGGGGGCCAGGTTGGAAGCCAGCTTATTCACTGCTCATGGATTGGAGCAGGCTGGGAGCCGTGGAGACGCGAGAAGCACTGGGTTCTGTATGCAGAGCCAACAAGACTTGCCTTCTGATTGGATGTGGGACGAGAGAAAAAGACAGGACTCCAGGATGTGCCCAGCTTGCGGGCTGGAGCAGTGGGGAGCAGGGTGAGGAGGGTGGGCAGCGAGCCATGTTTGAAGTGCGAGAGCAGGGGTTTTGTTGTGGGCGAATCTATTCAAGATCCAGGCGGAACTGACAGTGTGTGAGTAGACACTACGTGAGTCTAAGGACTGGGAGAGAAAATGGGCTGGAGGAAAACTTGGCGAGTTGTCAACATAGAGAAGGTATTTACAACTCTGAGACTGGGTGATGGATGAGATCGCCAAGGAATGATTGTGGAGCAGGGAAGAGGAACATGGTGCGGGGCTGAAGCGCTGGAGCCACGGCCTAGAGTGTGCCAGACAGGGGACAGCAGCTCATATGTAGGGGGATGGCCGGGTTTAGGTGGGAGCACAGAGAACTCAGCTTCAGGAACCAGCAGAGCGATTGCCAGGAGGTGGGAGGATATGGTGGGATCTCTGGAAGTTCTTCAGAAGCTTCTATTTTCTCGGGGAAGTGAGAAGCAAGGGCATCAGCTGGGAGGGAGGAGGAGGAGGTTGGAGAAGAAAGAAGATGTGGGAAACTCACATAGGGGACTGAGAGCAGGGAAGGACCTGATGGTTTGGGGAAGGAGGGGGCCAGTGGGCAAGATGAGGCCAGCTGAAGTCCGAACTCCAGAAAAGACGGTGGGACCAGGTCGTTGCAGAGGAGTGTCTTCTCCAGCCACATCAAGTCCTGGAGTGCAAGGGAGGGGTTGATAAAGCCGGTTTAACTCTTAAATAAGAGCGCCAAGAGTATGTGCAAGGGAAGTTAAAGTGGTTAAGTTTACGTTATGTATGTTTTTTTGTTGTTCGGTCGCTAAGTCATGTCGGACTCTGGGACCCCCTTGGACTGCAGCATGCCAGGCTTCCCTGTCCTTCACCATCTCCTGGAATTTGCTCAATCTCATGTCCACTGAGTTGGTGATGCCATCCAACCATCTCATCCTCTGTTACCCCCTTCTCCTCCTGCCCTCAAGCTGGGTTAGGGTTAGGGTTAGGGTCTTTTCCAATGAGTCGGCATCAAGGTCTTTTCCAATGAGTCAGCTCTTCGCATCAGATGGCCAGAGTACTGGAGCTTCAGCTTCAACATCAGTCCTTCCAGTGAATATTCAGGATTGATTTCCTTTCGGATGGACTACTTGGATCTCCTTGCTGTCCAAGGGACTCTCAAGAGTCTTCTCCAACACAGCAGTTTGAAAGCATCAATTCTTGGGCGCTCAGCCTTCTTTATGGTCCAACTCTCACATCTGTACGTGACTACTGGAAAAACCATAGTGGTATGTTTTACCGTAACTAAAAATAAGAAAGAGTAAGTGTAAGAGGATGTGTTTGTGATGAGGGGTGCAGGTCAGAGAAACAGACCAGCAGTTCCAGTGGCATCACAGGCTTTGGGGGAGCTGGACAGGAGATGATGGTCAGAGAGTAGGGTGTAGGGCTGAGATTGGTGGTGGGGCTGGAACGACAAGGATGCAAGAGGTGAAGCTGGCATGAGTGACTGAGGGAGGGCGGAGAATCGCTGGAGGAGAGGTGGCCCAGGAACCCAGAGCCCTGATGTGTGGGAGGGACTGTCCGTGAGGACCTGGGAAAGCTGCAGGAAGAGGTCAGGGGTGACAGAAGGAATGGCTGGGAGCCAGGAGCTCGGATGCTCCAGCAAAGAAGGCACCATGGAGGTAAGATGCAAAGCCAGGGGTCTGGAAGCAGCAGCAGCGAGGGGCAAGGAGGGTCCTAACCCACCTGGAGGCCAGTGGCAAGGCAGACTCTGCGAATACCACTGCCCTGTGCAGAAAATTTCAGGGGGAGTGGTTACTCAGTGGCTTCTGCCACAAGGAGGCAAAACAGATGTTCACAGAAATGGCTGAGTGTATTGGACACTTTCCTATGACAGCCCACATGGAGAACTTGAGTTGGGAGATGGCTGTGGAAGAGGGGTGCACAGAGCCTTGTGGGGCCCAGGCTGCAGGAATTGAGGAGAGCCTGGGCCTTTCAATGACTCCAGACGCAATGGGCACACAAAAGTCATTACGACAGGAAGGCAGCCCCCCACCCTGGCCCAGGGGACACCAGGGCAGAATGGCACCTTAGTGTTAAGAGGAGAGGGGGGCCCTTTCAGACCCTGTGAGCAGGGCTCACCCTTCCCTCCTAAAGGAGTTACAGAAGTCTAGAGACCTGGGCCTGGGTGGCTCCCCTGGACATTTTATCTGTACATTCCACTGCCTGCTGCCACTTGGCTTAATTTCCAAAGAAATCCTTTAAGGAAATACGGATGATTTTTTTTTTTTTTTTTTTGGTGTCAGTTTTCTTGACTCAGGTGACATCTCCGGCCTCAGAATGCAGTGGTTCGCAGGACTCTGTCCAACCCCCTGGTCAGAGCCCCATAGCAGAGCTTAACCTCCTGGAGTGAGGGCTGGGGTGCTGGCCACCAGCACCTTCTCCTGGTGTTAGCTGTGGGACAAACAGGAGAGGAAATCAGAAGTCCTGGATGGGGCCCCTGTCCGCCAAGAAAGAGGACGGCCGGGGTGCCAGCAGGGCAGAGTGCTGGCTGCAGCCCCTTGGGGTTGTGAGTGGGTTTCCCCAGGCTTTGCAGCGAGGTAGGCACCTACACCCCCACTCTACAAGAAAGGGAGGGCGAAGCCCGCTTCTGCTTGGAGCCCTCTTGCTTTTGCCACTGAATCGACCCAGACAGACGGGTGCTGGAAGAAGATGAGTAGGGAGCAATGATGACTCTGTGGGACCCCTACCTGCTGCTCCCCCACCCTGGCAAAGCTATGCCCTGGGTTGTACCCCCGAGGCTGTGGGAGCCAGCTGGGGCAGTGATAGCACCCCTTGGCGTCCTGGAGAAACACCATCCCACAGACCCACCTATCCTCACAGAATAGGTCCAGGCCAGTGTGGCTTGCTTTTTGCTACAGGAAGTGGAAGTGTTGGTTGCTTGGCTGTGTCTGACTCTTTGCAACCCCACGGACCATAGCCCCACCAGGCTTCTCTGTCCAAGGGATTTCCCAGGCAAGAATACTGGAGTGGGTGGCCATTTCCTTCTCCAGGGGATCTTCCCGACCCAGGGATCGAACCCTCATCTCCTGCATTGCAGGCAGATTCTTTACCGTTCTGAGCCACCGGAGAAGCCCGACCCTGAGGGGAGCGAGGAAACACGCTGTGAATCCCAGATGGGCCTTCCGTCTGAGCCCTAGAGGTCCAGGGAACAGGGAAGTACAGTGACTTGCCCAAGGTCACATGACGGTCTTGGCACCCTACTTTTTTTTTTTTTTTCTTTTCTTCTTTCTATCACATTTGTCTCTCTTGTGTGTGTTTGCAAAACTGACACAAAAAGACAAAGTCCCTCGGAGACAGACAGCCCCTTTGGAGAGCAGCAGAGCAGGTCCTGGGCCCAGAAACATTCTCGCAGGAGGAAGGAGGCTACTTTGGCCTCAGAAGGGCTGCGGGGAGTAGCCAGGACCAGGGGGAGGACTGTGCCTGCCATGTGCCTGGTCTGGTCTGCCAGGGTCCTGCCTGCTGGCTGGAGGAAGCCCCTCACCAGAGGTGGGGCATAAGGTGCAGACTCCTCTTCGCCCAGCCCTGGGGACTGGGCCAGGCCCTGAGGTCTAGCCAAGGTGTCCTGGGGCTGGGGGCCTGGGGCTTGGGCCAGGCAGGTCAGCTGGATCAGAGCTGCCTCTCAGCCCCGCTGGCATGCCCTGGCGTTTAGTGACCAGTGGAGAAAGTGGAAGCTGGGCTTAGGGGTGGGCCAGAACACAGAAAATCAGGGGTCCTCAGCCTGATCCAGGGGTCTCACTTCATTCCCTCTCAATCTCTCTCTCTCTCTCTCTCTCTCTCACACACACACACACACACACACACACACACGCACATGCACACGCACACACAGTCTGTGGGGGTAATTTCATGGCGCTAAGGAGACCTTCATTGCTGGGGATACGGGGACAGGGGCGGTGGAACGCGGTCTCCCCCTCCAGCCTGGCTTCCTTTGTTCCTCCCTCGCCGTCCTCCCTTCCCAATCGGCTTCCCTCCTCTCCTAGCCTCCTTCTTTCCATTCTGCCCCTCCTCCCCGTCCTGCCCCCTCCGCCCCACCCCCAGCCGTGTGCCCGCCCCGGGGACCCCCCCGCGGAAGGCGGGAGGGTGGGACCCTCGGGGCGCCCCGGCCCAGCCTCGGTGGCCATCCTCCCGCCCGGAAAGAGTTAAAAGTCTCTCGGCTGCATCCCCCCGCCCCCCCCAACCGCCGCCGCCTTTGAGTCCTGCAGCTAGGCCCTGGGCTGACCTTCACCGCGAGGGAGGCGGCAGTGCGCATGCCCGGGCCGGCTCCCGCCGCTGCCCGGTTCCCCGGGCGGGCGAGGGCGAGGGAGGGCGGCCGCGGGCCGGGCCGTACCCACCCCCCCACCCACCCCCAGCGCCGGCCGCCCCCTGCTCGGGCGCCGTGGAGAGGGGGGAGGCTGCCGAGCCCGTCCCGGCGGTCGCGGCGCATCTCTCCGCGCGCGCGGGGAGAGGCGCTTTGCCATTTGGTGCTGGTGGTGCTTCGGCAAGGGAAGGAGAGATGGGGGGACGGCAGGGGGGACTCCGGCTCCGGGCGGACACGCGCGCGGCCTGCCCGGAGCGCGGCCTGGGCCCATCGGCCGTGTCGAGCCGAGAAGGAGGGCACCCTGCCCGCTGAAATCAGGGCCCTCCTGCCCACCCGGGGCGGGAAGCAGGAGCCAGCAGGCGGCGTGGCTCTTGCTGAGCGCCCTTCTGGGGCTGAGCCCTGAGGATCCTGACCTTTGTGAGATGGGAGTCCTGGCCCTGGGACACCCACACTAGCGCCCCTGCTTTCTGGTCTGAAGGCAGCCCCCGTCCCGGGGGTGAGGGCACACCTGGGGTCGTCCCTGTAAAAGCAGTCTGCTGGTGAGGGCCTTGTGAGTGGACAGATTGTGATCGAGTTGTGCTTGTGGGTGCAAATTCCTGTGACTCCTTGTTCCTCTGGCCTTTGCATTGGTGCTTGTGCCCCGGGGGACACGTATACACTATATATCTGCTGTCTCTGTGTCAGTAAGGATGCCTTCCAGAGAGGGGCTGCAGGGCGAGGCCCTGGGCCTGGGGTGGCCCAGGAAGGTGTTGTCTGTCGACTTGAGTGACCCCCTCCTCTCAGTATCACCAGATCCCTTCCTTGGCCTGACCACCTCCTTCAGTGTTGCCCACACCAAGACCAGCCCCTCACAAATGCCAAGTGTGCCCACTGGGCCCATCCACCTCCTGTGCTGTCTTCTTTCCCCCAAAGGCCTCCCCAGGAGTTGTGAGCTCCAAGCTTTACACAAAGCTAGAGGTGTCTGCCCTTGTCCCTGTCCCCCAGAACCTCTGAGGTGTCCCATGTCCCTGCTAGAAGCACCCACCAGGAGCTGGAGTGCCCTTGATGATTCACATCTTCAGGTAAGAGGCAGAGGATGAGCTCTGTCCAGTGGCCCACTGAGCTCTGGGTGGTTGCAAGTGTTGCAGGCATTGGTCAGGTCCAGTCCCTGTGTGCAGCCACGGGAGGGACAATGGGCCTGAAAACCAGCCCCAGATTTCATGGGGCTGCAGCCTATTTGGAAAACTCTACATAACACACATGAAACTCAGGGCACATGAGACATTAGTCAGCAAAGTGCCATTTCATGGCCAGGGTAGATGGTAATGGGCATTCACAGAATAGAAAGATCTGTGCACGGAAATGGAACCAAGGAAAGCTTCCTGGAGGAGGTGGGGCTCCAGACGGGCTTTAAGGTATGAATGTGATTGGGACAAGTAGAGAAGCATTTTCAGGGATTCCAGGCAAAAGAATAGCAGGAGCAGAGGCTTGGAGATGGGAATGAGCGAGGGGTTTTGGAAGTTAGACAGACTGGAGAGATTACCTCCCCAGGTTACCAGCAGCCACCTTCGTTTCGCGGCCAGTGGCAAACACCCACCTGTTCCCACCCACCAGGACCCATTATCTGTGAGTGTCGGTGTGGGGGAAGCCTGGGTAGAGGTGTGGTAGGAAGGGGCTCTCTAGGTCCTTGGCAAGGTAGAGGAGAAGCTGCCTGGACCACCTGCCTTCTCTAGCCTTTCAGGGGATTGGCTCTGGGCACTGAAATGGACAGTGATAGCCAGAAGCACAGGGGGGCCAAGGAAATCAGGCTGCAGGCCAAAGAAGACTCCCTAGGCAGAGCCACTCCCTGGGTTCTTGGTCCTGACCTCTGACGGCTTTCTAAAGGGTTGAAGGTCAGGCTGGGTCTTCAGGATCTAACCTCGAATAAAAATTTCCAGCAAATTCCCCAGGGCCCTGCCCCGCCCTCACCTGGGTACGGACAGTGCAGCCCCTGGAGGCATAAACTTGACCCCTTCTGGTCCCAAAGCCCCTGGGGCGCTTCCTCCCGGAGGCGGGGAGAAGGGTGTGGCCTCTGGGGCGTGGGCGGGGCCAGGGCTCCCAGCCTGGGGACTCGCAGGGTTTGCCCCTCCTGTTTCCTGTCCCTCTTTCACCCCAGCTCCCTCCATACCACCCCTTCTGAGGCTCCCTCACGGCCCCACCCCTACCCCTGCTTTCTTTGGGGTCCAGAGGCTGGCCCTACCATACCCAGCGCCCCAGCTCCTGCAGGTCCCCCGCTCCCACCCCCACCCCAGGTCGCGCTGGCCTCCCCCTCCCCACCCATCCGTCCACCCCAGTTCCTTGCCTGCCCCCATTGCTTCCCTTCCCGTTCTCACGGGCCTGGCCCACCTCCCTCTCTCCAAAATTTCCCCTACTGCCTCGACTTTGTCACAGAGAGACAAAGACTCACATAGCCCGAAATAGACACCCGGAGCGGGGAGACACAGACCGTGTCCAGCCACACACACGCACCCGCGCCCGCCCGCGCGCGCGCGCACACCGGAGGCTACGGTGGAGGGAGGCACACAGAGGAGGCATTTATCTGTGCACGCACGTAAACATCCACACCCACGGCCACCGGCCGTGCCCACACCAGGATGCAGACACATTCGGCGGTGAGACAAGGGCGCACACATCTATGGACTGCAGGGCACACCGCCTCCGGGGCACACCCACCACGGCCGCCCCGTGCCGGAGAAAGGCCTCCTCCGAGCTCGACTCCCGCCCCCCGCCGCCACCACCCCCTCCACCCACCCCGGATTCCTTCCCAGCGAAATGTTTCCCTACTTGGCCTGCCAGGTCTCTGGGGAAAAAGGGCCTCAGAAATGCGGCAGGAGCCACTTGGGGGCAAAGTTGGAACGGCCTGTTCCCGGCCTGTTCCCTGCCGGCGAATTCCCTAAGCGAAAAACTATTTGCGGCGAGAGAGGCCGGGTGGCCGGCGAGCCCCCCGGCCGCCTCCCCTCGCGTCCCCTCCCCGCGCCGCCGCCGCTGCCGCCTCCCCGCGGCCCTCGGGCGGCCTCGGGCAGGCGGCGCCGCTGCCCAGCGGCCCGGAGCCGCGCTGGCCGGCGAGCCTCGCCGCTTATCTGCGCTGTTTGGGCCCGGCGAGGCTTGGGAAAGGCAGGCTTCTCCGTCCCCGCCGAGTCAACAGGCGGACCCCGGGCCGCCGGACTATTTCTGTCTTATCAGTGCAGGAATGCGGCAGCCGCGGCGGCTGGCGGGCGGCGGCGGCGGCGGCGGCGTGGGCCGTGGGCCGTCAGGGCAGCCCTGAAGGGGCCCCCTCCCCACTCCGCTCGAGTAGAAGTGTGAGAGAGCCCAGCAGGACTCAGAGGGGAGAGTTGGAGAAAAAAAAAAAGGCAGAAAAGGGAAAGAAAGAGCAAGAGAGAGAGAGAGAGAGAGAGTGAGAGGCGCCGCTGAGCCCACCCCGATGGCCGCGGACGAAGTTGCCGGAGGGGCGCGCAAAGCCACGAAAAGCAAACTTTTTGAGTTTCTGGTCCATGGGGTGGTGAGTGGGGGAAAAGTTAGCGGGGGAGGGCGAGCGAGCTGGCTCGGGCTGAATGGAGGGAAGGTCGGGAGGGGCCGGGAGGGGGCTCCCGCTCCCCCTACACCCCACCCCACCCCTCTAGCGGGAGCGCCGCGGCCCAGCGGGCCCGGCCCCAGCCCCGTGCCGGCGCGCCCCGGGGGCGCCCGAACACGTCGTCAGGCGGCTTGGCCGGGGATGGGTGCCCCGGGGCGGGGAAGACAGGCGTTTGCATGGGTTCCTGTCAGGGGCTTGGGGGTAGAACTTGGGGACGGTCTCCCCCAAAGTGGGTGGGTGGGTCCCCTGTGGGGACAAACCGATGTGTTGTCTTCCCTTCTTTTCCTGGTGGGGCCCAGGTGCAACCCCTGCCCTGGGAGTGGGGGGTGGGACTTGGCATTGCTGTGCTGGGCTGCTTGTTCATCAGTTGGGACAGTGTCTCGGGAGCAAGGAGCAGGTGACCCTGGTGGCCCTGTGAGTGGGAAGCTCTGGGGCTGAACCACCTTTGCATCCCGGGCTGAGGGCTCTGGGGCTCTATCCTTGGCCTCTGCCAATCGGGGCCAAAGAGAGGCCCTCTCTAGGGGCAGACCCCAGGTTAAGGGGTCTGAGGATCCTTTGGCAGCCTCCACCACCAGAAGCTGATGTCCTTAACGCCTCAAAGATGTGAAAGAAGAGCTAGAGTCAGGGACTGGAGGCCTGGAGACCAAAGGGGCAGGTTTAGAAGGCCCACTGGGAGCCTGAGCTAGCCCAGGGGGCCTGAGGGGGTGGGGACGGGTTGGAAGGGCTGTGGCATAGGAGAGGCAGAGGCTCCAGGCCTTGGGACGGCCACTGGTGCTGAAGCCGGGCAGAAAGGAAGCAGTCAGGTTTACTATGGCCAAATTTGGTTGTGACCCCAAGGAAGGCACGTTCTCAGTAAGAGAGGCCACAGCCCCTAGAATGTTGGCCCTTCGGGCAGGTCACACAGCCTTCTAGGGGCTCTGGAGGCCTCCCTCTTGGGGTCTCCTTAGCAGATCAGTGAGTACCACCAGCCTCCTTAAATGGGAGAGCAGCTGATGAGGAAAGGGGCTTTCCCAAAGCAGCCTGTCCTCCAGGCCCATAGGTCTCTGGGCTAACTTCCAAGGGGTCCCCATGTTGGTTAGCCTCATGATCAGCCCTGATCTTGCTGCCTGGGGTGTCCCAATAAAAGGCCCATCTAGGAGTGAGACTCTGTACACGTGGATTTTTTTTTTTTAAAGTCAACTCAGTGCTTCAGTTCTTGGGTGGCCTGAGCCCCACTCCCAGCGCCCTGTCTGTGCTGGCGGGGAATGGCGGGCCTGGGCTGCATTCTGGGCCACCACCCTGGAGGTGTGAGTGACAGGGTCAGGTGGAGCGGGGGAGGCAGGTCTCACTGCCAAGGTGACGATGGGCAGAGACAGCTGGCTGGCTGGGGGTTAGGGTTAGCCACAGCACAGGGCAGGAGGGACCGGTAGAGGGGGGACAGTGCGAGGAGATTCACTAGGCTCAGGGGCAGGGTGCCTCCCTGTTCTGGGGAGCAGCTGCACCCCTGGGGTGGAGTGGGTGGTGCTCAGACAGTATAACAGGGGCACGGGGTCTGTGACCGTAGCTCCCTGATCTCCCTCCTGCTCTCCTGGCCCCTGTCCACATCCTGGCCACCCTCTGCTTGACAGCCCCTTGGGCCCTCCCCAGCCCCTCTTCTGGAATGGCACAAGTGAGGTTTTACGAGTCTGTGGGACACTTCACTCGATGCACTGGGTTGTCATCTATATTCTGGCTGAGCTCCTGGGTAGCGGCAAGAGCAAACACCTGCCTCACCTGCCTCCCTGTGGCCCTCTGGGAACCCAGACTTCTGACCTCACTGGGGTAGGGTGGGGAGTAGTTTTAGTCTGTAGGATGGGGCCATCTCTGGTGATTCAGGCAGACAGGAAGGGAGAGATAGATATAAGAGAAAATGTCCATCCTTTTGACCTACCCAAGCCCTCTGGACCACCCATCACCAGTTAAGCCTCATAGCTCCCCGCTCAATGGGAGAATCCTGGTGAGGTCTGACCTCAGCACCTCAAGCTGCTTCTAGCCCTATGTCCAAGCCTTCACCTTGAGAGTAAATTATGCGGGTGGGCTAATTCAGCCAAGCCCCTGACGGTAGAGGCTGGGAATCAGAGCAAGGGGGCGGGGATTGGGACCGAGGGGTCAAAAGAAGGGGCCCAGAGAGGAAAATGGGTTGAAGGCAGGGAAGGCAGGACCGCCCTGGAAATGCACTGGGAGGCAGGCAAACGGAAAGGCAGGCGGCAGAAGTCCGGAGCAAGAGAGCCCAGCCCTGAACTAAACGAAAGCAGCAGAGAGCACAAACCCCGGGCCCCTCAGGAAAGGGCCTTGCACGACCTTGGCTAGGTTGCCTCTCTCCTTGAGCCGCGGTTGCCTCATCCGTCAAGTGGGGATAGAAGGCCCCCTCATTCCGTCTTGCAGAGGAGCGTGTGGATAGGAGCATCCTTTGAAAAGGTTGAAAGGCGCCATTAATATTCATCTTCGCGGCACCTTCCGCAAATCCGAGGCTGGAGATGCCCTGTGCAGTTCGTTGCCTGGCTTCAGTTAGCTTCCTGCAGCGAGACGCAAAGCCACCCCCCCCCCACGCCCCCTCCGCCAAAGCTGCGCGGTTCCGGCGCCCCCGCCCCTCCCCACCCCTCCCAGCCCCATCGGCATCTCGCCGTCGGCAGCAGGGTCACGGGCCGGGGGGCTCGGGGTTCGGGGGGGAGACGCAGCTCCGCGCGCCTGGAGCCCGGAGCCCTGGTTCTGACCGCCGGACGCCTGTGTCTGCTTCACGCCCCCCACCCCCCTCCCCAGCGCCCCGGGATGCCGTCTGGAGCCCGGATGCCCCACCAGGGGGCGCCCATGGGCCCCCCGGGCTCCCCGTACATGGGCAGCCCCGCCGTGCGACCCGGCCTGGCCCCCGCGGGCATGGAGCCCGCCCGCAAGCGAGCAGCGCCCCCGCCCGGCCAGAGCCAGGCCCAGAGCCAGGGCCAGCCGGTGCCCACCGCCCCCGCGCGGAGCCGCAGGTAAGCGGGGGTTGGAGGGGGGGCGGTGACCAGAGCGGAGGGGGCGTATGCGGGACCCGTAGGGACGGGGTGGGAAGCCCGGGCAGAGAAGGGTCAGCAGGGAGCAGGCATCCCGGGTGGGATGCTTTCCCAGGAGGTGGGCTGAGGGGGCACTGGCCCGGTTCCTTTGTGTGCCCACACGGTGGAGACAGGCGGTGACCGTCGCGCCCTTCTCCTTGTCACCTGCTCTGTCCCTCTCTGCACCCCAGTCCCCTGGTTCTCAGGGGGATGGAGGAGGGGCTGTGGCACCAGGGCTCAGGGCCGAGCTTTAGACTGCATTTCCTAGCGCGGTTGTCCAGTGCGCCTTCCTCAGAAGCGCCCCTGGCTTGACTCCTCGAAAGCCCCACTCCGAATCTTCTTAATCTGAATCCCTGGCCAGTGGCGGGATAGCCTGGGATTTGCCCCATGGGTGGGCAGTCTCTGCCCCCTGGAGCTCTCTGGTGATTCTTAGGCACTCACATGTTGAGGAGTTGCCATGGTCTGTCTTCTGGACTGGGTCTGCCCCCAAGCCACCAAGGGCCAGCCTGTTTCCTTGTCTGAGCCAGCCGGTGGCACCCCCAAAAGCCCCTGCTGGTGCCTGGCAAGGAAGATACCCCTGTGGGTTTCACTGTTTAGCCAAACACACATGCTTCCTTTTGCACACCAGATGGAGTCCTATAAAAGGTGCAATATGGATTTTACCTCATTATTAAATTTTTTTTTTACATGTCAAGGAAAATTCACCATTTATAGGAAGCCCATGAGGAATTCTTTCCAAAGTGAGTCATTCTTTTGTAGAGTTCCTGATTTATCTTGTACAACTGGAGAGTTTCACAGAGGTAGTTTCTTCAAAACAAACCAGACCTTTAGTGAAACCTGCTTGTCTAGCCCTGAATAGATTTTTGGCCAGGGACGGGGGCAGTGGTTGAGACCACCACACGGGGGCAGTATGCAGCCATTCCCTAGGCTGGTTCTACTTTCCAAGGGTTTTCTGGGGTTGCTTCTGGGAGTCGCAACCACCTAGTAGATTCAGCAGAGTCCAAGTCCCAGCTGCCACCCCAAGTCCAGCCCACCAGCCACACTCAAGAGGGGAACATCCGTACCCACTCTCTCTGGATACCTGTGGGTGTGTCCCTGGGCCCTGCTGGCCCAAGGGCATGAGCACCCCCTGCCCATCAGGGTCCCCTTCCTCGCCCAGGGTGGCTGGGGTGCTGGTCCTCACCAGCTTCACACCATCACTCCCTGCTCCTGGGATGGGGCAAGGGGGTCGGCTCCCCCTCCCCACCAGCTCAGCCACCTTGGGCTGTGTGCCCCTTCTCAGAGGAGGGGAAAAAAGTCCTCACAATGTATCCCCCTACTCTGTCCTCACCACTGCCCAGCTTTCCTCAAACGTTTCTGCAGTGCCCCTGCTCCGAGCCCCTTCCAAGTCTAATTTCTCTGGCCCTGGGGATGTGGCGGGGCAGAAAAGGGGCTCTCAGGCCGGAGAAAGGATGGAGTCACCTCTGCTCCCCATGAGAGGACAGAGCCACACACAGCCGGCGTAGCCCCTCGGGCGGGCAGATGAGCGGGCTGTGGGAACCCCAGCCAGGCGGGCTGAGATGTCGGGATAATTTAGCAGGTGGCCTCGTTACTCCCAGATCTGTCGCCATGGTAACCTGGTTTTTTCTTTAAAAAATGTACAGTGCCAAGAGGAGGAAGATGGCTGACAAAATCCTCCCTCAAAGGGTGAGTGCCTTTCACAGCAGCCCCCAGCCCACCCCACCCCCAACCCTTTCCTGCTCCGCCCTCCTCTCCCCTCCTCCCCGCCACCACCACCCCGGGCCATCTCCCCTCCCCCCTCAGGAGCAGCCCTTCAACATCATAGTCACTTTCACTTTTTTTGTTTAAAAAGCTAATTAAGAAATGAGGCTCCCCCAGGGCCAGAAGGACGGGGTGGGGCAGAGGGGAGAAGCAGAGCCAGAGAGGGTAGGATCCTGGGTCTGGGGGGGCTGCAGATTGAATTCCAGCGGTCTGTAGAGACATAAAGGCAGGGGACAAAGGGGCTGAGAGCTTGGGGACCGCAGGCTGGCAGAGGAGGGAAGGGAACAGAAGCTGGCCAGAAGGCCCAGCAGCGTAAGGGGACCCAGGCCCAGCTGGATCCAGAGGACGGCTGAGACCCCAGCTGGAGCAGGACATTTGGGTGAGGTGTCACTGTAGGCCCAAGCTGTGACATCTCCTGTCTCAGGGACCCCAGGGGCCCCTGACCACTTCACAGACGCTCCAGGGAACCCAGAGGCTGTGTGACAGGAGAAAGGACAGGATGAGCAGGTGAAGCCCTAAGCACTGGCTGGCCTCCATGGCTGCTCCAGCCTCCCCTAGTGATGAAACACATGGGTCTCTGTAGCAGGAGCAGCAGTTTTCATCCCTGTAACATCCAGACCTTCATGGCTGGATTCAGAGGTCCCGTCTGCGCTGTCCAAGTTACCTGCCCTGAATGCAGCCAGCTCCCCACCCGCCACACTTGCACACTTCTGGGGCCACGTGACACCCACACATTCCAACCTGCAAGATTGGCTGAGTTCCTGGTTCCCTGCCTCGCTTCCTCCCCGCTTCCAGATCCGGGAGCTGGTCCCGGAGTCCCAGGCTTACATGGACCTCCTAGCGTTTGAGAGGAAACTGGATCAGACCATTATGAGGAAGCGGGTGGACATCCAGGAGGCTCTGAAGCGGCCCATGAAGGTGCCTTGGCTTGGGGGCGGGGTGAGGGCGCCAAGTCCTAGTCCCTGAATGGGAGAAGCTGGGGCTGGCCCCCTGGGGACTGGCTCTGTATGACACTCTTTATCTCTACAGCAAAAGCGCAAGCTGCGTCTTTATATCTCCAATACTTTTAACCCTGCGAAGCCCGATGCCGAGGATTCTGACGGCAGCATTGCCTCCTGGGAGCTGCGGGTGGAGGGGAAGCTCCTGGATGACGTACGTCCTGGCCCAGGTCTCTCCAGGTGTCCTGGGGTGGGTATGGGGCTGAGCTGAGGCCGGTACTGGACGTGTGCACCGAGGGCTGGGGAAGTCAGCCCTGGCTGCAGGAGGGTGGTCCAGAGAGACATGCCCAGGCCTGCTTCTGATTGCGGCCCTACTCGGCCAGCCCCCACCCACTCCCAACTCACTCTGCCCCCGTGGGCCCTGTTCTGCGCCCACGGTCCGTGCCTCTCCCACAGCCCAGCAAGCAGAAGCGGAAGTTCTCTTCCTTCTTCAAGAGCTTGGTCATTGAGCTGGACAAAGACCTTTATGGCCCTGACAACCACCTCGTGGAGGTAAGAAAGACACGGACCCCTCCTGCCCTTGAACCAGCCACAGACCGTGGTCCTGAAGAACCTAGAATGCAGTCCCGTTAGTGGCACAGACTTGGATCAGGGACCCCCTTCCCCAGCCCCCCAGTCCTGCACCCAGAGCTCCAAGGCCCCACCAGCTCAGATGGGCCTGTGAGGTGACTCAGCTCCTACCCCTGGACAGTGGCACCGAACACCCACCACTCAGGAGACGGACGGGTTCCAGGTGAAGAGGCCAGGGGACCTGAGTGTGCGCTGCACGCTGCTCCTCATGCTGGACTATCAGGTCTGTGCCCTCACCCCAGACACCGCCCCCCACCCCCCCCAGCGTCCCACCTCCTGTGCCCTTCTCCTGGCTGGGGTGGGCCTTGGCTTGCAAGCTGTTATGCCCTGGGAGATCCCGTTCTCCCCTCCACCCTGCCTGCTCCAGAAGCTTGTTTCCAAGGAGCCCAAGCCCTGCAGCCCCTGAGTTCCGAGCCCCTCCCGCTCTCTTTTTGTCTCACTTTCTCACGGCCTCCTTGGCCCAGCCTCCCCAGTTCAAACTGGATCCCCGCCTCGCCCGGCTGCTGGGATTGCACACGCAGAGCCGCTCGGCCATCGTCCAGGCCCTGTGGCAATACGTGAAGACCAACCGACTGCAGGACTCCCATGACAAGGAGTACATCAACGGAGACAAGTATTTCCAGCAGGTACCCTCTCCCCGAGCCTGGGGCCACAGCGGGGAGGGGAAAGGCCTCTGCTTGGGAACACCAGCCTGCCTCCTTGACTCCATGGGGAATGATCTCAGAGCCGGAGACCTGGCTTCCCATGTGGGGGCTCTGCCACGACACCACCCTGTGCTGCAGTACGCCCATCTCAGCCCCCCACCCCCCAGGTGAGGCAGGTCAGGAACCCCAGAAAGCTAGCGGCTCTGGGGAACATGTTCTTGGCACCTGGAGCTACGACCCCCACGTTCTGGCCCTGGGTCCAGACGCCGGGTCCATCACAGCTGTTTGCAGCCTTATTCCTTATCTTCAGCACGCCTGTCCCGTCTCACTCACTGGGCAGTTAGGACAATCAAACTGCTGTGGAAGTGATTCTGCCAAACTAGAGGTTATTATTAATATAACTTTAAAATAAATACCACAGGTAGACTTGAGTGGTGAAAACAACATTCGATGTTTATTGAGCACTCACCGCATGCCAGGCGCTGCTTCAGGCACTTCATGTATAACTGATGCATTTAATTCTAACGCGCCCCCTGAGATTGGTGCCCCTGCCTTTGGCTCCCAGAGACGGAGAGACCGAGGCTGAGGTGTCAAGTTGAGCAGCTCAGGGTTGCGCTGTGAGTGGTGGAAGCAGGCCTCAGGCCCAGGGCTGGCCTGCCCTGTGAGAGGTGGCTGCTTGGGGGGCCTTTTTGAGAACGGAGGCTCTTTTGAGCGCAGAACAGGGAACCTCTTCTCTTCTACTGCAGATTTTTGACTGTCCCCGGCTGAAGTTTTCTGAGATTCCCCAGCGCCTCACAGCCCTTCTGCTGCCCCCTGACCCGATTGTCATCAACCATGTCATCAGGTGAGGCCTCCCCAACCCTGCTCCTCTGAGCTGGGAGTCACTGTGGTGGTCCCGCTCCCCCGTCCCTCCCTCTGCCCATCCCCCGCATCAGGCCTCGGGGGCCCTTGGCCTCTGTCAGGGCAGCACGTACGCCAAGGGCTGGCCTTCCCTGGCAGCGTGGACCCGTCAGACCAGAAGAAGACGGCGTGCTACGACATTGATGTGGAGGTGGAGGAGCCCCTGAAGGGACAGATGAGCAGCTTCCTGCTGTCCACAGCCAACCAGCAGGAGATCAGCGCTCTGGACAGTAAGGTGGGGCTAGAGCCTGGTGCTGCAACAGGACAGTGACCCGACGGTGACACATGTGCAGACACAGCAGGATGAGGACATGGGAGAGGACGGGGAGGGGCCCTGCCCTTGGGACTTGGGGCTCCGCCCGTGCCCCCTTCTCGGGGACTGCCCTTCCAGAGGACAGCGGCGAACCCCCTGCCACACCCCCTCCCCACTTCTCCCACCTCAGCCTGGCCAGGTGAGAGCACGTGTCTTTCTACCTGCAGATCCACGAGACGATTGAGTCCATCAACCAGCTCAAGATCCAGAGGGACTTCATGCTGAGCTTCTCCAGAGACCCCAAGGGCTACATCCAGGACCTCCTCCGCTCCCAGAGTCGGGACCTCAAGGTGAAGGGGGCCTCAGGGAGCGCTGGGTAGGAGACAAACATGCCGGGGAGACAGTGAACGTCGTGCGGGAGTGTCCAGGCTCAGGATGACCCTGCTGCTCCCTCCCAGGTGATGACAGACGTGGCGGGCAACCCGGAGGAGGAGCGCCGGGCTGAGTTCTACCACCAGCCTTGGTCCCAGGAGGCTGTCAGCCGCTACTTCTACTGCAAGGTGTGAGCCCGCCCCCTGCCCCCTGCCCCCAGCACCCCGCTCACCCCCAGAGAAACCCCCACCCTCCCCCTCGACGCGTGGGGCCGTCCCTGCTCCCAGATGCTCCTCCAGGCGGGTGGGGCCCGTCCTGTCACTCACCAGCAACTGGTCACCTGCGCCTGCTCTCCTTTCCTTACAGATCCAGCAGCGCAGGCAGGAGCTGGAGCAGTCGCTGGTCGTACGCAACACCTAGGCGCGCTGGGGAATCATGCCACTGAGGGCCACCGGCCCTGCCCCAGCCCGTCCCCGGGCCTGGCTGTCACCCCCGACACCTTGTGGGCGAGGCAGGGGCTGGATTAAAGGTCATTTACCTGATAACAGCCGTGTGGTCATTGGCAACTGGGGCGGGAGGAGGATTGGGGGGCCGGGGAGAGGGCAGTGGGTCCCTCTGGGAAGCTCCCCACCCCCTCCCCTCAGAGTCTCCTTACTCCCATTTTTCCTAGACCTAAAAACAGTTTGGCAGAAGACAATTTTAATAACATTTTCTTATTTAAAAAAAAACACAGCGGCGAGCTCTCTCATCTGTCCATGCATCTTGCCTGCCCCCAGGGCAGGGGCCGGCAGGGGCCGTGTGAGGCGGTGAGGGGCCCGAGCACGCTAGGTGCTGTTGGCCTGCTCCTGCTCAAACAGGGCCATGGCCAGCTGCGCGCGGCCCCCCAGCCCCTCCAGGTTGCTGAGGCGGCAGCGGTGGTAGAGTTCCTCGCTGAGCCTAGGGCTGCAGTCCCGCAGGGAGAACTTCTGCACCAGCCCTGGCTCCACGGCCCGGAAAAGGTGGAGCCCTGAGAACCGGAGGAAAACATCCATCACCTCCAGCCCCTCCAGGGCTTCCTCCTCTTCCTGGCCTGCCAGGTCAGCGGCCAGCCGGGCTCGGGCAGCCAGGTAGTCCGCGTTGTAGAAGCAGCCCTCTGCCGAAGCCTGCCGGTCAAACCTGCCCCCTCCGGCAGCCCCCGGGGCAGGGTCTGCACCCGGAGGGGATGGGGGGGTCGGGGCCGGCCCCTGGGGGTGGTCTCTGTGGTGCCAGGGCGGGGTTGAACTCCTGGAAGTGGACCGGGAAGAAGGCCTGCCAGCCGGAGATGGCATTCATGCGGCAGCGGTTGAGGACCTCAGGCCCTGGCCTGGTCCACACGGTGGCGAGGAAGAAGAGCGTGTCCACAGGGTGCTTCTTGGAGACCACGTCCATGAGCCGCACCTGGGAAGGTGCCTCTGCTCGCACGGCAAGCCAGGCCAGCCTCGTCCCGGGGTATCGTCGTTCCAGCTCGGCCGCTGCTGCCTTCACCCCGACGAATGGGTCTGGGGCCCCTCGGCCCCCTTCCCGTGGCCCGTAGACCAGCAACAGGGTGAGTAAGGCGTGCTCTCGGGGCTCCAGGACCCCCGCCGCAAAGGCCTCCAGGAACGCAGGGGCTGCGGCGGCCTCGGCAGCCTGCAGCGGCAGCACCAGCTGCACACGTGTGGCCTCGGTGACATAGGGCATGGGCAGGATCTCCACACGGCTCAGCGGCCGCAGCAGGCTGACCCTGCGCGCCAACGCCCGGCGGTGTCCCCGCTGCGTCACAGCCTCCAGCAGCAGGTCCAGCGTGTACTCCATGCCCCTTGCCGGGTCGAAGCGCCGGTAGCCGTTGAGCAGCCGCTGCTTCTGGAAGCGCAGGCGGGGCTGGTAGCGCCGGTTCAGCTGCTCCAGGGCCGTCTCCACGGCGTCACCCACGTCTGCCCTGCTCGCCCCTTGCAGGGGGCACTTGGGGGCCCCGTCTGCGCAGGAGAAGGTGTGCTGCTCTGTGAAGTAGTCCCAGCCCAGCACCTCAAAACGAGAGTGCGGTGTGAAGGGGGCCGGGAGCCCAAGGGGCCAGCTCAGCCCTGCCTCCCCCTCGGGGGTCAGCGCGGTCAGGTTCCGGATCTGAGCCTAGGGCAGGAGGGACGCCCCGTTAGTGTCTGGCGAGGGAGTCAGGACCCCAGCCCGCTCCAGCGTCCTGGGTTCTGAGGTCCATCCTGACTCCATCAACACTCAGTGAGGCCTGACGCTGAACGGCCTGTATTTGACAGCCTGTCTGTACGGGGCACACGGACCCACCATCCGCACACAGCTGCTGTGGGAAGGAGGATGGGGTGGGCAGAGTGCTGCTGTGGAGGGTAGGGGACCCTGACATCTGGGGCTCCACGGCCTTTCTCTTCCTCACTCACAGGACTCACACTCTCTTCACAGAAGGAGACCTTTGTTTTCACCTGGATCCCACCTCGGACAACCCCTGCCATCAACTAAAGCATCCTTCTACCTTCTGCCCTTGGGCGTTTTAAGGACAGTACTAGAAGTCCAGGGACTGCGGGGTTTCGGTGAGGCACTACTGGAGAGGAGAGAAACCCTTCTGGTGCCAAGCCTGCTCCTCAGAGCTCTCCTGCAGATCCTCTCAAGTGAACCCACATCGTGCCAGGAGCTTTCTCCCAGAGCATCCGGAGCCCCTTCTCCCTGGGGTGCTTTTCACTGAGGTTTGGTCAGTACAGTCAGCCTCCTTCTGCCTCACCCCGCCTCCCCTCTTGCTCATCCGTGAGCCCGGACGTCTGAAGCACCCTCTGACCTGCAACCCTGGGCCCCTGGCTTACCTGCAGCTGTTCTATTTCACTGTAGGCCCGCTCCAGCTCCAGAGCACTGAAGCGCTTGTGGAGCCGGTACATGAGAGTTCCCTCGGAGACAGGGTGCACCGCGAAGGCACTCAGGAAAGCTAAGCTTCTCTCTGTCTCAGGGTCCCTATTTTTGGCCAGTTCAAACGAGCGATACTGCTGCCCCTGGAGGACCATGAAACCAGTCAGTGCCATGCAGGGAGGAACTGCCTGGCCCAACCACCCTTGACCACCCTTGGCGCTCACGCCTGTGACTGCCACTGCCGCCGAGACAGCGGGAAGGGCATAGGAGCTCATTCTGGGGTCCCCTCAGCCTTCACTTTACTCTCACCGGATTTTGGAAAAGAAAGTGCTCGCTAGGCAACTAGGATGACCTCGTCTCCCAAAGAATCCTGCTGTTTCTCAAAAGAATGAAAGCCGAGAGCCAGCAGAGACGGCCAGGACTCCGGTGGAGGAGGAGGCTCCTCTGGGATTGTCCCCTTTTCTCCAACCAACAGGGAGGCTCCCGGGCCACCCTCTTCCTCCACGAGAGCGGTCCCCTCAAGGGCACTCCCAGGTCACTGGAGACAGTGCAGGTGTCGGGAGGAGGGCAGAGGGCAAGGGGCCAGACGGGGGAGACTGGTGAGGAAAGGACACCTTGCAGGCTTGCTCAGAAGATCCCTGACAAGACGCCACTTTTGACAGTCCCAGGGATCTAAGGCTGCCAGAGGTGGGCAAGGGAGAGCGAGAGGGGCGATTGGGGCTGAAGAGGGCACAACGACCACCCCAGGAGCTGCGGGGAAAGAGCCAGCAGTCCCCCAGCCTCGAGACCAGCTGCTGGTCTCTCCTAATTTGTTGGGGACGGGGACTAACTTGAAAGTGCCTTCACCTGGTGTTGCGAGACACAGCCGATGCCCAGAGAGTCAATGAGGCAGCGGCCAAGCCACTCATCAGGTCGGGCACTGAGAATGTCTCCACGGCAGCCATCCAGATGTGGCCGCAGCCGAAGCAGGAGGCTCCGTGACAACAGGTAGCCAAAACCCCCGTGGCAGTACCGGGCCTGCTCGCCAGCGCCGATGAACTCCTCCGCCCGGCCCAGGTACAGGTCCTGGTTGATGCTGAGGTGGCCAGCCAGGGCCGCCAGGCGGGGGGCCTGCACGTACGTGTCGTCCTGCATGATGAAGAACCAGTCGTAGTCGGCCCCGAAGTGTGTGTGAAGATGGCGCAGGGTCTCGGACATGAGCCAGGCTGGCCGTTCGTCCCCGTGAGATACCACCTGCATCCCTGCTGGGGTCCGGGCCCCTCGCTGCCCAGTGAAGTAGAGCAACCGGGGGAAGTGGTGGGCCACTGTGCGGTTCACAGCCACAGCCAGAGTGGAGAGCGTGGCCCGGGAGGTCAGGACAGCCACCAGCAACCGCTCGCGAGAGCCCAGCTCCGTCTGGATGTACCGCGTCCTGAGGAGAGACCAGTGTGCCAGGGTCAACTCCCTAATCTTTAGGAACCCAGCGTGTCCAGCATATACCTCCCCCCAGGAATTAGTGAGTTGGGGATGAGACGAGAAGGGGGAGACCTCCTCATCAACAATGAGCTACTGGGGAGAGCGTCTACTGAGTAGCTGACACTGGAACTGATCTTGGAGAGAGGTGGACCCAGGATGGATTAGATGGATTAGATGCAACTCCTGCCCTGCTGAAGAATATCCAACCACTTAACTCAGACAGTCAAGTGTCTGTCTACGATGCGGGAGACCCAGGTTCGATCCCTGGGTTGGGAAGATCCCTTGGAGAAGCAAATGGCAATCCACTCCAGTACTATTGCCTAGAAAATCCCATGGACAGAGGAGCCTGGTAGGCTACAGGGGTCGCAAAGAGTCAGACACGACTGAGTGACTTCACGTTCAACTTAACACCAATGAGTGAGGCTTTCTCAGGCCTGAGGAGGAGGAAAAAAACTGGAACCATGATGGCAAATAAGGCAGAGAACTGCTTCAGGGAGGCTAACGACGATTACCAGTGACCACAGACAGGATGTGGAGGCAAGGACTCGGAGCAACCCTTAAGTGGGGTGTAGGGATGATGCACACACGTGCACGTTAACTCACCTGAGCACCTTCTTGTAGGGCTTGTTGGGATCCCTGTAGTAGGGGACAATCCGGGGTTTGAAGTCTTCGTAGCTTTGGTCAAGCTGAGTTCTTGAGTCTAGACTCTGTGGCCCTCCAGCTTCCCCCACAGCCTCTATGCAGGGATCTTCCCCCTCCCCCTGGATCCAGGACACCCTCAAGAGGCTCAGGCTGCACCCCAGAGACAGCCCTAGGATAAGGGGCAGTGCTGGTCGCAGCAGCGCCAACACTGAGCTCAGCCGCATGGCGGTGGGCCCTGCCATGTGTGTGCCCCGGAGGGCACAGCCTTAGGGATCAGTGACCAACGGACTCTTTCAACAAGGGAGCCTGGGGCCAGTGAGGTCAACGAGAGAACAAGGCTGTGTTTGCTTCTGGGCCCAGGATCCCCAAGAAACTCCTGCCTTGTCTTCTGCTGTCAAGGTGCTGGTTCTAACCCTCAGTCCAAATGGTAGTAAATGTTAGAATCAATTTCACCCACCAATGGTGGGGTCCCCTAGTCCAGAAGAGAAAGAAGCAAGACTCAGTCCTGCCAAACCCAACCCCCAAAGAAGAACTACATACATCCGGTGACACTAAGCAGAGAGATGGCAGCAACTGATAAAGCTGGGGTTAGGGAAAAGCACATTGGCCATCAAAACACCAGCACCCAGCCAGAGGAACCTAACTCCACAGGCCTTTCCCAAAGAGCATCTGGGAGGGGCATACATCTCACTCACTCACTGAAGAGGCTGCCGACCCCTGGGCAGTCACAGAGATGGAGCCCAGGCCTTCCTACTCTCTTCACCCTCTTTAAGGAAACACTCGGGCCAGAGGAACCCCTCCCCCCGGCAGTCAGGAGCGGTCAGGAGCCACTGGCACCGCGCACAGACGTTCTGCTCCACCTAATGAGGTGGAGGGATGTGGTGACTCAGCACGGAGGGCAGCCTCAGAGGAGCACAAAAGCTGATGGAGCTGCTGGGCAGGGCATTCTTCTCTGAACCCCCGGTGCTGAGAGCCCGAGGCTGCCCACCATCCTCCAAGAAGAGACGGGGCCGGTGACAAGCCACTCCGGCTGTTGTCAAGAGCGATTCGGTGGCTGCCTTTTCCCAAGGCCCCAGGCACCCGAAGCAAAGCGAGAGGATGACAAGCAGCTGGCGCGGGCGGACGGATGCTCGGGTGTCAAGCCCGCCAACTCCCCGCCCCACGTCTCCCTCTCAGCCGTTACAGACCAGCTTCAGGCCTAAGAAAGGAGGCCCAGAGCGAGCTTGAGCCGTTCGTCTCGCAGCAGAAATAAGAACTGGTTGCGTCACGGGCTGTCAGAGGAAGCGGGGCAGGGAGGCTCTGTTCGAGCGACGCGGGGAGAGGAGGGCAAAGACCCCGCTCTCAGGCTCAACAGGGCGGCGGACACCCAGGGGACACGCCGGGGGCCCGCCGAGGGGAGATCCCTGCTCCGGGCCGGGGGCGACGGCCGGCCGATAAGGGGCGGCCGCTGGCCGGGGTATGGCCGGTCCCGGGGAGCTCCGGGGAGCGAGGACGTGGAGCTGGGACCGGAGCTGGGGTCGCTCCTGTGGAGCGACGCTCCCTTGCAGGGTTGTGGGGAAGGACGCGAAGGGGAGAACAGACCCCAGAGGTCCGCCGAAGTGTCGGCTCCGCCACCGCCGTCGCTGCCACCTCACAGCCCGGCCCACTCCTTCCTTTTCCGCTCGCTGTCAGTCCCCGTCTCTATGGTGACCGCATCCGGCCGCTCGCTCCGCCTTCGTCCTCTCTATGGTCGTCCCGCCCCAACTCTGCGCCGCCTGCGGGCCGGGGTAGGTGACTTGCTCATCCCGCCCACCCTCCGCCCTCCTCCGCCCGGAGCCGGCGCGCGTTCTGCAGCCCCTAATGCGAGTGGACCCAGCCTGAATCCGAAGATAACCCAGATCTTCAACCTCGACTCCCTTTTACCCTAGGAAAAAACTCTTCTCCCCTTCGATGAGCGCGTTTCTACCTCCTTGGGCTACTGCTCCCAGCGGGCTTCGGAAACCCCGTTACCTACTCAAGTTATTTCAGAAATGTTTGTTGTTTGCCTGCTAAGTTCCACACCCATGGTCGATGAGGTGGGCATGGTCCCTGCCCTCAGTTGGAGACGGGTATTAAACATACATTGACAAAAAATAAAAATAAACATTTAAGTTTAGGTCGAAATCACAAACTGTCCTAAGTACCATTGCAGAAAAGTAAAGACTCCAGTGGAGAAGTGTGGCAGGAAGAATTAGACTCAGGATTTGGGAATGCTGCCATCGAAAATTCAGTACGTTACCCGGCCAGAAAGGGGAAGCCCGGAAAGAGGAAGAGTGGCCCAAGAACTTGGAAGGCCAAAGCAGCTAAGGCTGCTGAGTGAGGGGACAACAGGTTAAGGGAGGCTGGAAGGCAGGTGGGCCTTCAAGCAACTATGGTGGGTTCCCACCCAGGATGGCACATTTTTAAGGGGCAATTTGGAAATGCAGGAAGGCAGCTTTGTTGTCAAAGAATTGAGGGGAGAACGCTACATGTGCATTGCAAGGTTGTATCGCATTAGAACTGTTACACAGCTTTCAAATGTCCTACAAAGATTCATTTTAGAGGGGAAAAATGGTTAAAATCAACTACTTTTTGAGTCTGTGTTTTATATGTAACAATTAAGTAATTTTGCAGGGTTGTAATGTGTGCTGAATTTTCAAAGAATCTAACTATATTGTAAATGGAAAGAAACCTGTACTTCAGTTTTGTCCCTGAATGTACTTGTTACCATTTTGTAACAAGTGAGTGACTAATGATGTTTTCCAGCACACGGAAGTAACTTTTCTTGTGAAGGATTTCCTTTTCTTTCTTCTGTTATCATTACACTGTAATTTTTTGAAATTTATGTGTGTAGTTAGGTTGTCACAAACGAACTATTTCAAAAGAGGAAAAGAGGTGTTACTTGAAAAGTTCCTCATTAAAAGAGAACACTGGGGCTGGTAGAGTCAGGAATCCGTTCTAGGAGGCACCCGGGATGGAACACAGCAGCCCGGTTCCCCTTCACAGTGGTTTGGTCTTAGGCTCAGACTGACTGCAATTTGGTCTCCCCTCAGCAACTGGCACACGGTAGGTGGTAAATGGTTTTTAGGCTCCAGACCAGCATTGTCCATTAGAAACACAACGTGAGCCGTATATGTAAACTTTAAATATTCTGGGGCTATGCTGTTTAGTTGCTCAGTCATATCTAACTCTTCACGGGCCCTTGGACTGTAGCCCATTAGGTTCCTCTGTCCATGGACTTTCCCAGGCAAGAATACTGGAGTGGGTTGCCATTTCCTACTAAGACTGGGATTATTGGATCATACGGCAACTGTATTTTTAGTTTTTTAAGGAAACTCTGTACTGTTCTCCATAGGAGCTGCAATGGTTTACATTCCTACCAACACTGTAGGAGGGTTCCCTTTTTCCACACCCCCTCCAGAGTTTAATTATTTGTAGATTTTTTTGATGATGGCCATTCTGACAGGTGTGAAGTGATACCTCACGTATCATTTCTCTAAAAATTATTAGTGATGTTAAACTTTTCATGTGGCCATATTTCTTTTTTTAAAAAAGCAAAGAAACAGGTGAAATTAATATTTTATATTAAATATATCCCAAATATTAACATTTGACCACATTGTTGTTCAGTTGCTCAGTCATGTCCAACTCTTTGAGACTCCATGGACTGCAGCACGCCATGCTTCCCTGTCCATTACCATCTCCTGGAGCCCACTCAAACTCATGTCCATTGAGTCGGTGATGCATCTCGTCTTCTTGTCCCCTTCTCCTCCTGCCTTCAATCTTTCCCAGCATCAGGGTCTTTTCCAGTGAGTCAGCTCTTGGCATCAGGTGGCCAAAGTATTGGAGCTTCAGCATCAGTCCTTCCAATGAATATTTAGGATTGATTTCCTTGAGGATTGACTGGTTTGATCTCCTTTCTGCCCAAGGGACTCTCAACAGTCTTTTCCAATGCCACAGTTTGAAGCCATCAAGTCTTTGGCACTCAGCCTTCTTTATGGTCCAACTCTCATCCATACATGACTAGGGGGAAAACCATAGCTTTGACTAGATGGACCTTTGTCGGCAAAGTAATGTCTTTGCTTTTTAATATGCTGTCTGGGTTGGTCATAGCTTTTCTTCCAAGGAGAAGAAATTTCATGGCTGCAGTCACCATCTGCAGTGGTTTTGGAGCCCAAGAAAATAGTCTCTCACTGTTTCCATTGTTTCCCCATCTATTTGCCATGAAGTGATGGGACTGGATACCATGACCTTAGTTTTTTGAATGTTGAGTTTTAAGCCAGCTTTTTCACTCTCCTCTTTCACTTTCATCAAGAGAGAGGCTCATTAGTTCCTCTTCGCTTTCTGCCATAAGGGTGGTGTCATCTGCATATCTGAGATTATTGATATTTCTCCCATTTGCCTTGATTCCTGATTGTGTTTCACCCAGTCTGGCATTTTCCATGATATACTCTGCATATAGAGTAATCAATATAAAAATTGAGATATTTTAATCTTTTTCCTATCCATATACAATCTTCAAAATCACCCCCACCTCATGCATATTTCACACTTACAGCATATCACAGTTCAGACTAGTCACATTTCAAGGGCTCCATAGCCACATCTGGCTAGAGGCTACCACATTGAACAGCAAAGTTCAAGACCTTTCTCAGTTATTAGGTTTCTAGGTAACTCTGGGTGAAACATTTCCTCCCTTGGGTCTCAGTTTCTTTGTCTTTTAAATGAAGAGGCTGGATGCTGCTTCCTGTTCCAGCACTGACCTTTGATGATTTTCATATTTAGCCAGGCCTTTTCTCCTCTGATCTCTCTCCCTCTTATTTCCCCATTTCTTTTCCCTTCAAATCCTAAAAGATGATGCTGTTTAAGTGCTGCACTCAATATGCCAGCAAATTTGGAAAACTCAGCAGTGGTCACAGGACTGGAAAAGGTCAGTTTTGATTCCGATCCCAATGAAAGGCAATGCCGGACAATGTTCAAACTGCTGCACAATTGCACTCATTTCACACGCTAGCAAAGAAATGCTCAAAATTCTCCAAGCCAGGTTTCAATAGTATGTGAACCGAGAACTTCCAGATGTTCAACTGGATTTAGAAAAAGCAGAAGTACCAGTCAAACTGCCAACATCCATTGGATCATCAAAAAAGCAAGAGAGTTCCAGAAAAACATCTACTTATGCTTTACTTACTACACCAAAGCCTGTGACTGTGTGGATCACAACAAACTGTGGAAAATTCCTAAAGAGATGGGAATACTAGACCACCTTGCCTGCCTCTTAAGAAACCTGTATGCAGGTCAAGAAGCAACAGTTAGAACTGGACATGGAACAACGGACTGATTCCAAACTGGGAAAAGAGTACATCAAGGCTGTATATTGTCACCCTGCTTATTTAACTTATATGCAGTGTACATCATGTTAAATGCTGGACTGGATGAAGCACAAGTAAAAAGGAACTAAAGAGCCTCTCTCTTGATGATAGTGAAAGAGTGAGAAAATTAGCTTAAAACTCAACATTCAAAAAACTAAGGTCATGGTATCCAGTCCCATCACTTCATGGCAAATAGATGGGGAAACAATGGAAACAGTGAGAGACTTTATTTTCTTGGGCTCCAAAACCACTGCAAATGGTGACTGCAGCCATGAAATTTCTTCTCCTTGGAAGAAAAGCTATGACCAACCCAGACAGCATATTAAAAAGCAAAGACATTACTTTGCTGACAAAGGTCTGTCTAATCAAAGCTATGGTTTTTCCAGTAGTCATGTATGGATGTGAGAGTTGGACCATAAAGAAGGCTGAGTGCCAAAGACTTGATGGCTTCAAACTGTGGCATTGGAAAAGACTGTTGAGAGTCCCTTGGACAGAAAGGAGATCAAACCAGTCAATCCTCAAGGAGATCAATCCTAAATATTCATTGGAAGGACTGATGCTGAAGCTGAAGCTCCAATACTTTGGCCACCTGATGCCAAGAGCTGACTCACTGGGAAAGACCCTGATGCTGGGAAAGAATGAGGGCAGGAGGAGAAGGGAACAACAGAGGACGAGATGTTTGCATGTTGGACACGACTGAGTGACTGAACGGAACTGAACTTTCCCTTCATGCCCAGGTCTGTCCCCTGCAAGAGACCTAAACCCTGGATGAAAATGGCAGAACTTCTAAGTTTTTAGGCCACTCTTACTGTGGAGGAGACTTTGCCCAGCAGCTGTTAATTTATGGGAAACCATGGATGTGATTGGTTGGTCTGCAGGTAGATTTAGAGAAGTAACTCATTAGTCCTTGCCATCCCAAGTCACTTTACAGAGCTGGAGTGGTTCCCAGTACCAGAAGAGTTGAGCTTCAAACACTGGTACTGTTTCCTACCAGCAGCGTTATTTTTTAAATAGCTCTGTGCCTTTATTTCCAATCTGTAAAATTGTATTTATACCCACTTTAGAGTCTGTTGAGGGAATTAAATTTGATGGCATAAATGAAGGAGTATAATTATGTTAGTTCTCTGTAACCTGAAACCAGGCATTTTAATGAGGCTGGGAGAGGCAGGCATATTGTAGACCTCCCAGGAGGCTAGGTGTTTGCATGAGTAATTTTATGTGAACCACAATCATATACAACTTCCTTGTTTCATAAAGAAGGGCACTGCAAGCAGTGAACTATTGTTTGTATATCTCTACCTAGAACAATGCTTTGGCTCGTATGGCACTTATTACCTACATGTCATGATCTGTTTCCTTGTTAAATTTTTCATCTTGTCGGTAGAGTTGTGAGTTAAGTTTTATTTGGGGGCCTAATAAGGACTATAGCCCAGGAGACAACCTCTCAGATAGCACTGAGAAACTACTCTGAAGAAGTAGGAGAGATGAGTATACATATGATGGTGGGTGGTGGAAGTGGTGCGGGGGAGGGGTATGTGCAGTCAAACACACATTTTGGCAGAAGGTTGTTCCTAGCCACAAAGAGCCCATGTCTCCACTTTTTTAGACATGAGAAGATGAAAGAAATTGGGCTCATAAAATCTTCCCCAGAAAATATCTGAAGGTCTGTTTTGTCAATTTTCCCCAGAGCACAGAGTGCCTCATTCCTGATCTCTGTCCTGAACTCTTTTCAAGGTGTGTGGACGCTCCATGACCGCAGTAGCTAGTGACCTCATCGTTCTAAAACCGGATGGTGAGCAATAACTTTTAGTTGGCATTCTTAACTGTGAGCTCCGTCAGAGCAGGGAAAGACGTACCACCACTGCAACTCTAGTATCTAGCTATGAGTCACACTTTGGTGAGTTAGTCTAGGAAAAGGCATGCTTAAAGGCAAGAGGTGTGAAATGGCATGGCTTACCTCAGAAATGGAAGTAATTAGGTTCTACTGGAGCATCAAGTTTGAGAAGGAAAACTAATTCTATGAGGAAGTGAAGTGAGCTCACTTTTTTTTAAAGGGTCGGGGGGTCTACTTTTGGATCAGGTGCTTCGCTTAAGCCGAGGAGCAAACTGAGATTTGCAGTTTCCAGTGCCGGAAATAACAGCTTCCTCTGCTCCCTCTAGCCGTGTCCCTGTGGGAGGCATTACTGATCAGAAACCTTGAGAAGTATTTGATAGACTACAGATTTAGGATTTGCTTATTGCAGGCTATGAGAAGCCCGTGAGGGGTTTTAAAAGTATGAAAAGTAACGAGGGGGAAGGAAGAAAGAAAAAAAAAAAAATAACTAACGGACAAGTGACATTATAAAGGTAAACTCTGAAGTCTTGATTTTCACTTCAGGGCTCTTCCCATCAAACTTACGGGCCTTGGATAGAATTAACAAGTTCTGCAGTGGACTGGCAGAGCAGCGACGATTCAGGAACAACGCTCGGCACCGTCTAAAGTTTGGTTATCTCTGGACCAGCCTCTAAAGCTTCGGTTTTACGGAACGCGGACGCCTTTCCTTCACGGAGGGATAATTCTGTTCTTCGCATCCTCTTGGAAGCGATGAGCGTTTTCCCGGCCCTCTCTCACCGGTCGGCTCAGCTTTCCTTCTCCTCCTCCTCCCCGTCCCGCCCCCCGCCATTGTTTCGACCCATTGCAGCCTGACGCCTGCTGGGAAGTGTAGTAGCTTGCCCTGCTGTCTGAGCCGGTTTGGCGGCCCTGATGAAGCCGGTAGCTCCGCATAACCCCTCAGCTATTCCAGAGGCAGGGGAGCCAGGGACGGTCCAGCTGCTCCTCTGAGGAGCAAAACTGGGACTCGCCGCTTCCGGCGCCCGAAGCGGACCGCTAGCAGAGAGGGCTCTGGGACTCCAGTCCCCCTCAGCCGCGCGCATCGTGATGACGTCACTCCGGCCCGCGAGGCCCCTGGGATCCGCGGTAGTTCTCGAGGAGCGAGTCTCGGGTTTGGCAGCGGTGCCCGGAGGACGACACTTCCCAGGAGTCTGCGCGGTGGCGCGACGAGAGCCGCGCGAGGCCGTGATTGGCTGGTGAGCCGGCCGCACGCGGAGGAGCTCAAGAAGCGGCTCTGTTGCGACAGAGGCCGAGCGGCGAGGCCCAGTGAGTTGGGGGAAGGGGCGCTGGGAGGAGGCGGGGGCGGGGGGAGGGTGCCGGCCGGTGAGGGGGTGAGGCGGAGGAGGGGGACGAGGAGAGGGAGGAGGGACTGGGCTGGGATGGAGGCGACTGCAAGGGAGGAGAAGGGGCCAAGAGAGAGAAGCTGACGGGCGGAGGCTGGGGGAGGCTCGGAGGGGTGGTGGTGGGTGGCGAATGAAGAGACTCTGGGGGGTACTTACAACGGGGGGTGGAGGGGAAGACGAGGGCGCCCCGGGGAGAAGCTGGACTCGGCGGCCGGGTGGTGTGGAGGGGGAAGACGGGGAGGAGGCCTGAGGTAGACGGGAGGGAGGAAGCCCGGGAAAGTGAGGCGGCTGGCCGGAGCGTGGAGCGCCAAGTTGTGGGGAAACTGGAGACCGGGGACTTGTGCCCAGGGGGCAGAACCCGGTCCCTCAAGTGGAGGCCCTGAAAGAAGGAGCGTCTCCAGAGCGAGGCCGTGGGGATTGGTGTACAAAGCCCCGAGGGAAGAGCTGGTGAGATGGGAAGAGCGGCAGAGAAGCCGAACTGGCTCGAGACATCCTGACAAAAGTTGGAACCGACTTTAGGCTGGGGCGGAGCTGGGTACCAGAAGCTTGCTAGGGAATTCCTGAGATGGATGGAGCACAAGGCCCAGGCGCTGTGCGGGAGTTTAGAATTTGGGGGTGTTTGCCTTCCTTCAGGCTTTCTGGAAGAACAGTAACGGTTTCCCTGTGGTTCATCACCATGCCCTCCGATCTGGCTAAGAAGAAGGCAGCCAAAAAGAAGGAAGCTGCCAAAGCCCGACAGCGGCCCAGAAAAGGACATGAAGAAAATGGAGATGCCATCACAGAGCCACAGGTGGCAGAGGAGAGGAATGAGGAGGCCAATGGCCGAGAGACCACAGGTGAATGGAGGGAGAGGTGGGTTCCTGGGATGGTTGCTGGGACCCAGTGGATGCCCCTGCTGGAATCTGAGTTGGGATGCTGGAGATGCCAGAGAGTGTATCTGGTGCCACAAACTTTTCATGATGAACCGAACCAGTAGGGTTGGAGCTTGATCAAGGAAACTGAACACAGTTCTCAGGTACACAGTGGCAAGCAAATATGAGAGTTGTTGTGCTGCCTTGCTGCCCTGTCTTCTAGATTTGCAGGTCAGTTCCCTGCCCCTTTCTGAATTTTCACTTCTACACATGGAGGCAGTGTGCCAGGCTGTTTGCCACCTGATACCCTTGTCCTCCTGGGGCAGTGACTGGACCAACAAGACAGAAACATATGAATTGTTTTATGGGTTTTTCCTGGGAAAGAGATGTGTTTCTGTTACAAGCGCTTCTCAAGTATTAGAAACAAGATCACTGAATACTGAGGCATTATAAGTATGGGCTTTCCTCTGATAACCTGTAGTCTAGATGGGGAAACAGGGAAGTGTGTGATAAAGAATATTCCAGGCTCTTGGCTGTCTATGCCGGCCTTCTTCCTTGCTCCTAAAAGCTCTCTAAACAGGCCTTCTCTGTTGTCTACTGTTGTCTCTTGAATAGTCGCCACATTTCTGTCCACTTACAAATTGAGGTTCTTATACTCTAATTTTTATACTAGCTATATTTGACATTTCTCTTAGGGCCCAGCTTAAGGTGGTAAAATCTTTCCCTGTCAAGCCTGACCTCAATAATACTGCTATTCACTATATCCCTGTACTATCTATCCAGGGCTTCCCTGTGACTCAGATGGTAGAGAATCGGCCTGCAATGCAGGAAACCCAGGTTCAGTCCCTGGGTCGAGATGATCCCCTGGAGAAGGAATGGCAACCCACTCCAGTATTCTTGCCTGGAGAATCCCATGGACAGAGGAGCCTGGTGGGCCACAGTCCATGAGGTCACAGAGTCGGATAGAAGTGAGCGTGTGTGCACGTGCACACACACTATCTCTAGGGTTGCTTTTTCTTTGGCCAGTACCACAGGGCATATGGAATCCTAGTTCCTAGACTAGGGGATTCAACCCATGCCCCCTGCAGAGGAAGTAAGGAGTCCCAACCACTGAGCCTCCAGGGGAGTCCCAGCGTTACCTTCATTGTATCTATCGCTCCATCTGCATTGTTTGATCTTTGAGTGCAGGGACTGTGTCTTGGGTAATACTTCTTTTTTTGCATGATTACCCTTGCAGACAGAAATACTAGGTAAAGTTGCAAGAGGAGAGAATTATTCATGCAAGTTGCAACAGAGACAGGAATTCCAAAAAAAAAAAACAGGGTTTAAAATGATTGCAAGGAGAGAGTTAAATGGTAGGAATCGTCTCCAGAATAAGAGTTGTGAGGGAGGACTGTGTGGACAGGTCAGGCAGCCTTCCTCCTGGCCAGGGTCATGGGGAAATTTTCCTCCTGGCCAGGGTATCAGGGAGATTTTCCTCCTGGCCAGGGTAGCGGGGAGATGGGCAGGTAAGAACGGTGGGAGGGGATGAGAGGGCTGGTTTGTGATCTGTCAAGTAGGGCTCCCTCTAGGCCCTCAGGGACAGGGGTTAAGCCTCAATTCTGTAGTACTTTCTGGATGAGTTGGAAAAGTAGACAACCGAATCCCACTTTGAGACTCTTGTCACAGTTCCCATTACAAACTTCTTTGCCTTTCTCCCTAGAAAACCAGAATTTGTTAGGGCAAACCCAGCTGTACCACCCCTAACTCAGTCATAAGGGAGCTACTGTTTTAAAATATAAAATCTGGGTCTTTCCCCAGCTTTCTCTCTGAAAATATTTCTTATTGCCAGGGACCCAGGGTCATTTCTGCTTTCATAATTAATGGATCATCTGTCCTCTCTCACAAGACTGGGTCTGCTCTCTTCTCTGAGTTTGGAAGTATTTAATTCTCCAACCTGGTAGTTACCATTGCTACATGGTCTTCTTTAGGTAGTAAGATATGGAAAGATCAAGAAATATCAAAGAAAGTGACTTCTGACAAACTACTCAACCTTTCGAATGTGAGACTCTTTAGGATTGCTGCTAGAGTTCATCTGGTCCCCTTGTTTGGGAAATGAATAGAAGGGGGCTGCTTGTGAAGTCTACAGTATTCCTTCTGATAAAGTTTATTCCAGAATCCTTTCTCCATTTATTCAGTGCTGTTCACTTATCTTTTGAGCCTGTTTTCTAGGATATTATAGGCCAAGACAGTGAGGTATAAGTCTTACTTTTAAAGCTCAGGAGATGATTTAGGTCATAGATGCTATAAACTGGAAACGTGAAGTCACTCAGTCGTGTCCAACTCTTTGCAGCCCCATAGCCTGTAGCCTACCAGGTTCCTCTATCCATGGAATTTTCCAGGCAAGAGTACTGGAGTGGGTTGCCATTTCCTTCTCCAATAAACTGTCAAAGATCAAGAGAAAAGTTGTATAGCTGTGTCTCGGTGTCTGCTGGGGTTTGGTCCCAGGATCCCTGTGGATACCAGAATCCACAGATGCTCAAGGCTGTTACATAGAATCGTGTATGTAGTCTTTGCATATAACCTGGCACATCTCTAAATTACTTACTGTACCTAATATAGCATAAATACATGAAATAGTTGCTAGTGTGTGGCAAATACAAGTTACTATTTGGAACTCTCAGGAGTGTTTTTTTATTTTAAATCCACATTTGGATTAAACATGATTTTGGATGCAGAACTGTGGATACAGAGGGTTGGCTGTGTAGCTTTCCTTTAATTTTGATCTCTTGCCTGAGCACATGGAGATACAGTCCAGAGATCGGCAAACTTTTTCTGTAAAGATCCAGATAGTGAATATTTGCAGCTCTGTGGCCCATATATATGACCTCTGATGCAGCTGTTCAGCTTTGCCGTTGTGGTGGAAAGCAGCCATAGACAACATGAAAATGTTGGATGTGACCGTCTCCCAATAAAACTTTATTTACAAAAGCAAGCAGCGGGCGAAATGTGGCCAGCCTGTTTTGTAAGCCACCCCCTCCCAGGCTAAGAATGGTTTTTACATTTTTAAAGTGGTTATGTTTCAAATGGTGATGGATATACCTACGTAATAGTTGTGATTTTGCTACTAGGGCTATAACCCTAAAATATTTACCATCTGGCCCTTTAAGAAAAAGTTTACTAACTCCTTATGTAGATCATAAACTTCTCTCTACACTGTCTTCTCAAGATCTAGATCAAGGATTGGCACAAAATGGGGCTGTGAAAAGTCTGGTGACTCAACTGTGTAGAAAGGACACTTTTTAAATTCCTCTCCTCCATCAGAACTGCCCTGGACCCCTCTGTATTTTCTTGTACTGGTCCCTTCCAGGCAGTATAGCTTCTTGGAATTAGCACCTGGAAACTTTCTAGGTTGTAGAGGAAGAAAACTGCACCTCTGTAGCATCTGCTTTCTCTGGGGCATTGATACTAATTTGGGGGCTTCCCTGATGGCTCAGTACTAAAGAATCCACCTGCCCATGAAAAAGACACGGGTTCGATCCCTGGGTTGGAAAGATCCCCTGGAGAAGGAAGTGGCAACCACTCCAGTATTCTTGCCTGGGAAATCCCATGGACAGAGGAGCCTGGTGGACTATAGTCCATGAGGATCACAAAGAGTGAGACATGACTCAGTGACTGAACAACGACAGCTAATTCTTTAATACACACTCATAGAGGACGATTTGGAGTTCTAGCCATTGCTACCACACGTCGTATCATCTAAGAATAAGAGAAGTTAGAATTAAAAGGACAAGTTATGAAGTAAAAAATGCCCATGAAAGCAGGATACCAGGGCCGAACTACATGCAGTGTACATCCTGTTAAAGCTTGTGAAACGTGAGTCAGCTCAACCTGGTCTTGAGCCCTGGTCCTTCAGGACATGCCTCATTCAGCCTTTGGATTTTTACGTGTAATACGTGGTAACTTAAAGAAGGGCAAAAGCCACAAATGCCCAAGCAGGGGCCTGAGCCCTCAGCCCTCACAGTAAAAGTCTGATGCCCTTCTGACTGAGCCACCCAGATGCCCCAAGATGTGCCTTTTTGTGTAAGAGCCTGGCGTGGCTTACAGCCCTCTTCCCAGATTGCTTTTCTTTTCTGTCCCCAGAAGTGGATTTGCTGACCAAGGAGCTGGAGGACTTCGAAATGAAGAAAGCTGCTGCTCGAGCTGTCACTGGCGTCCTCGCCTCTCACCCCAACAGTACCGACGCCCACATCATCAACCTCTCCCTCACCTTCCATGGTCAAGAGCTGCTCAGTGACACCAAACTGGAATTAAACTCAGGCCGTCGCTATGGCCTCATTGGCTTGAATGGAATTGGTGAGGCCCTTGGAAAGCAAGGTGGGAGGTATCTCTCCTTGGCTCATCTGTCACTCAGCAAGTGTTTCCTTAGCACCAGCTGTGTACAAAGCTGGGCATTTGCAGTATGGGTGGGAGCCAGATACGCCCACCTACCCATACAGAGTAGTCATGTGATAAGTACCATGTGAGTCGTTGCAGGCAGTAGGTGCTGGAGAAGTGGGTAGGAGCGGGTGGGAGTAGTGTGTGAAGCGTCTGTAGGTGCACAAACTTTACAGAGGAGGGCTGGGACAGGACCTGGCAGAACCATGTTCCATGGAGGGGGCAGTCATAGGATTTGAATGAATGAAAGGAAAGAAAGGACTCAATAAACGAGGAGGTCTTGGTTTGACTGGGAAAGATTGAAGGTGGGAGAAGGGGATGACAGAAGATGAGATGGTTGGATGGCATCACTGACATGATGCACATGAGTTTAGGTAGGCTCCGGGAGTTGGTGATGGACAGGCAAGCCTGGCGTGCTGCAGTCCATGGGGTCAGAAAGAGCCGGACACGACTGAGCGACTGAACTAACTTGGTTTGACTGGAGTGGAGGGACTGATGTAGGGCAGTGACAGGCAGAGCTGTGCTGAGCGTCCCCTTCTCTGCCTGTTTGTCGCCTGCCCCTCTCAGGAAAGTCCATGCTGCTCTCTGCTATTGGGAAACGCGAAGTGCCCATCCCTGAGCACATTGACATCTACCATCTGACTCGGGAGATGCCCCCTAGTGACAAGACGCCCCTGCAGTGTGTGATGGAAGTGGACACAGAGCGGGCCATGCTGGAGAGGGAGGCTGAGCGGCTGGCTCATGAGGACGGTAGGGCTCCAGAACCAGGGGCATGGGGTGGCTTCCCCCCCGGGAAAGGCCCTGGGAGCCTCACTGGCCACACACCGTCCACAGCGGAGTGTGAGAAGCTCTTAGAGCTCTACGAGCGGCTGGAGGAGCTGGATGCCGACAAGGCAGAGATGAGAGCCTCGCGGATCTTGCACGGACTGGGTTTCACGCCTGCCATGCAACGCAAGAAGCTCAAAGACTTCAGTGGGGGCTGGAGGATGCGGGTTGCCCTCGCCAGGTGCGTCTCCCCCACCTCCGCCATCCATGGCACCCTGTCTCTTCTCAGGGTTGAGTGCTCTCTCCCGCAGAACTGTTTAGAACAAGAGTCAGTGGTCAGTCTGTGCCAGATACCGACAGTGTGGAGGGGCAGGGGTGATGTACATGTGCTAAGGAGTGAGCTTCCTGACCCACGTGGTCCCTGTTGGACTTCGGCACCGTGTTCAGGAATCCTAGGACCAGCTCTAGGTAAATGGGAGGATAGGTCTGTCTCTTTCCTCTTGACTGCTCTCCCCTCCCTGCTTTTTGGGCTTCAACCTTTCTAATTCTTGTTGTATAAACTGTTAGGCAGCTGCTAGGTTATCTGTCCTTCTTGCCCTCTCTTGACCCGACCCGGAACCAGTTTCTGTAGGCCGTCATTTCCGCACCAGTTCCCCAAAAGTCCCCAGTCACATAAGTGTTCCTTCCCCCACCCATCTCTGTGCAGAGCCTTGGGGAGGCTTGATACACTGCTTCAGCAAGGCTGCGTGAGTGTGCCCTGGAACATAAGAGCCTTGGTCTCATGTGCCGGCAAGGAGTCGCAGCCTCAGATTCACTAGGCAGCTTTTACACACACGGATTTCCTGGCCTCTTCACATCTGTGCTGGAGTCAGATGTCAGGAAACCTGGTTTCTAAAAAGCGCTGCAGATGTCGTGACCGCAGGGGTGGGACCAGCGCTGTCCACTTGTTCCTCCTGTCTTTAGATGCCATCTAAGAAAAGAATATTCTTGGGCCTCTTTGCTAGAGTCTAACAAACCCACCAGTTAGGTTTCACCTGAATGCTTTTTAGCAGTGTACTTTTTCTGTATCCTTTTGTGTATCCCAATGGTCACCAACCTCAGTGTAAGAGACTTGCAGATTCGTAAGGAACTTTTACAGCCTTACGTCCGAGCTACATCTTCCCTCTGCTTCTCAGTTCTGTTTTCTGCTCTTTAACCCCCACCCTTCATCTCTGGTTTCTCTCCTACTTCTCACCTTTTGTCTGAGGTGTAGACCCTAGAGTTGATTTCAGGACTCAGTGCAGGCCTGACCAGAGCTGCAGGTGGCAGGCAGGCCGTCCCCTCCTATGTAGCACACAGTAGACTGAAGTGGTTCTGTCTCCTTTCCTGTCTTCAGAGCCCTCTTCATTCGACCCTTCATGCTGCTCCTAGACGAGCCCACCAACCACCTGGACCTCGATGCTTGTGTGTGGTTGGAAGAAGAGCTAAAGACGTAAGAGGCGGGGCTGGGGGGCAGGGGCAGGTCCTCAGGGAGGGGCTGAGCAGAGTCCAGGGGAGATGACACCCAGGACCCACAGTGATACTAGAGCAGTGAGCAATGGAGCAAAGTGAGGCCAGAGGGAGACCAGACTGAAGAGGTGGTGGCCACCTTTGTTCTTGTCTAGTCACTCAGTCGTGTCTGACTCGTTATGACTCCACGGACTCTAGCCCGCCAGGCTCATCTGTCCGTGGGATTCTCCAGGAAGGAATACTGGAGTGGGTTGCCATTTTTTTCTCCAGAGGATCTTCCCCACCCAGGGATCAAATCCATGTCTCTTGCATTGCAGGCTGGTTCTATACTGCTGAGCCACCAGCAAAGCCCAGTAACCATCTTTAGGGCAGGCCATTTTGTTAGCTTTTGTTTAGTCTTAAATATATGAATTTTTTTGTTTTATTTTTTGTTTTTTTCTTATTTAAAATGTAACATCTTTATTAAAGATAATATTTTTTCTTAATTGTATTTGTATCATATTAAACAAAGATCCTTATATAAGATCATGATGCAGTGACAAAGAGAAAAATAGCTCATGTGGCCGTGGTCCTTTGCTTGAGAGCCAGATAACCTGGAAAGTTGCCCCAGTTCTAGAAGAAGGCTTTCCGTGGTCTCTACAGTGACCTGGTACCTTCTTTATAAAAAGGAGTGGTTTAGTTGCTAAGTCATGTCTGACTCTTGTGAACCCATGGACTGTAGCCTGCCAGGTTTCTCTTCCCCTGGGATTCTCCAGGCAAGAATACTGGACTGAGTTACCATTTCCTTCTCCAAGCCATCTTCCCAACCCAGGAATCGAACCTGGGTCTCCTGCATCGCAGGCAGATTGCTTACCGACTGAGCTATGAAGGTAGTAATATGAAAAGGAGAGCCTGGTGATTTTTACTATACCCATTCCAGTTCTCTTCTGGCTTTAAATGTATTTATGGGTGCTTGTGCACACTTTTGATTTTACCATCACTATTACTGCCATCTCCACTCCATTCTTTGGAAAGTTAGAACAGAAGTTTGAGGAATTTCAACTGCCTCACCGCACTTTGAAAAACATCTAGTGTCCTTATACACAGATTGAGCACTGGCAGCTTAAGTGCTGAGAACTGGGAATTGGCCAGGAAATCTAAAAGACACTCAGGCATAAGGGTGGGAAAGGATGAAGGTTTTCTGGGCCCGTCGTTCAGCTCCCCTGCTGTGAACTGTTTACCGTGTTGAGCTCCTACCTGATTGGTTCTCTGGCTTTGCAGTTTTAAGCGCATCTTGGTCCTCGTCTCCCATTCCCAGGACTTCCTGAATGGTGTCTGTACCAACATCATTCACATGCACAACAAGAAGCTGAAGTATTATACGGTGAGTGGGCTCCAGCTTCTCCGCAGTACCCTCTGTGCTTCCCGATTCCATGAAGTTCTCCTTTAAAAAAAAAAATTGACTTAGCAGCCCTTTTCTACCTATTGCTATAAAAAGATGTGGACAGGGAGTTCTGCAGCCTGTTTTATTTTAGTCCCAAAGTAATTGCTTTCAGGCCATAGGCCACAGATTGGCAGCCTGTGCATGGGGTGTATGTTTGCCTTATGCAGAGAGGCTGCCTCTTCACGGTGCCCAGGCAGGCCTTGCTGCCCTCTGCCTTCTTGAGTAGCTGCTTGTGAAAAATAGAATTCCTCTTTATTCATAGTTGTACTCACCAGAGGAGTATTAATAGTTCTTATATAGTTTTTCAGAAATTTCACATGTACTTGCAAGCATTTGTAAAAAAATTTTATGTACACATACCATGATTCTGTTGGTTGAGTTTAAATTTTAATATGTCTTGGACAGCTTTCCATATGAATATATTTAAATTGTCCCCTTTTTTTTTCCAGTGACTGCATGGTATTGCATTGCGTGGCTGTCCTGTAACTTATTTGTCAGAGTCTCTGATGGATGTTTAGCTTGAGTCTGGGTGTTTGCAGACAGACACCACAGTAGTCCATAGTGCAGAGTTTACCAGATCCTAAATCTGACTGGTCTGGTGTCTTCCCACCTGGAGGCAGTTCTTGTGGCCCGCCTGGGGCTTCAGCCTCTCCAGGTGGGGAGGAGATGCACGTGCCCTTGGAAGGCTGTGAGCCTCTTGATGATCAGTATGACAATGGTTTTCAGGGCTCCTGCCCGGGCTGTCGGGGAAGGCAATGGCACCCCACCCCAGTACTTTTGCCTGGAAAATCCCATGGACAGAGGAGCCTGGTAGGCTCCAGTCCATGGGGTCGCTAAGAGTCGAACACGACTGAGCGACTTCACTTTCGCTTTTCACTTTCATACGCTGGAGAAGGAAATGGCAACCCACTCCAGTATTCTTGCCTGGAGAATCCCAGGGACAGGGGAGCCTGGTGGGCTTCTGTCTGTGGGGTCACACAGAGTCGGACATGACTGAAGCGACTTAGCAGCAGCAGCCCGGGCTGTGGGTGTCTTTATGGCTAACCTGAGGATTTAGTCTGAAGCCCTGCTCTAGGAAGGAGAGGCACACAGTTTGAAAAGACCTCAGCTTCTAAATTCAGATATGCTTCTTTTTTTTTTTAATATTTATTTATTTGGCTGTGTTGGGTCTTAGTTGTGGCATGTGAGATCTAGTTCCCTAATGATGGATCGGACCCAGGACACCTGCATTAGGAGCTCAGAGTCTTAACTGCTAGACCAGCAGGGAAGTCCCAGAATATGTTTCTTTAATATACTTCCTCTTCCCCCGCTGCACCACCTCATAGCCAGGGCCAAGTCAGGTGCCATCTCAAACACCCAATGAGTGGGGACCCAGGGCCGAGGCTAACGCTGCCCGTCTCACCCGGTGCATCTTCCTGCAGGGTAATTACGATCAGTATGTGAAGACGCGGCTGGAGCTGGAAGAGAACCAGATGAAGAGGTTTCACTGGGAGCAGGATCAGATCGCACACATGAAGGTAGGGCCACGATCTCCTCCTCCGAGAGAGTTGACGGAAGGTGTCTGGGGAGGTGAGGGGGCTAGAGAAGTCCTTTACCGTCTTTTCAGATGAATCGTGGGGTACCTGCCCACACGCAAGCCCCTCTCTGCACTCTTTCAGAACTACATTGCTAGGTTTGGTCATGGCAGTGCCAAGCTGGCCCGGCAGGCCCAGAGCAAGGAGAAGACGCTACAGAAAATGATGGCATCAGGACTGACAGAGAGGGTTGTGAGCGACAAGGTAGGGTCTGGTTGGGTGGAATTAGGTGGCCTAAGGTGAGATGGATAAGGAAGGACCTGACTTGATAAACACCTCTTTATTCTCTTCCTAGACGCTGTCATTTTATTTCCCACCATGTGGCAAGATCCCTCCACCTGTTATTATGGTGCAGAATGTCAGCTTCAAGTATACAAAAGATGGGGTGAGTACTTGGGTGCAGTTGGGAGGCTGGGGTACATTGTACAAGGTGTCAGCTGGCGAGAAGTGTCCTGTTTGCTGACCGCATCTACTAACCCTTGTGGTGCTGGAGAGTTTCCAGGCCTGGCAGCCTGGGTTGCCTCACTGAGAGCCTTAGAGGAGTGGGGGTCACCTTCAAGTACTTGGAGGGGACATTGCTCAGCTGCGTTGGTGGGTGGAGGCAGTGGGTAGGGGGCTGCCATGGGAGCTTCCTCCTCACTCCCACCACCTCTAGTGGTAACTGGAGGCTCAGCGAGATTGCTCTGCTGGTTGGATTGATCACCCTACCCCTGGGTCTGTTTCTCTCCCCCACCCCCTCAGCCTTGCATCTACAACAATCTAGAGTTCGGTATCGATCTCGACACCCGAGTGGCTCTGGTGGGGCCCAATGGAGCAGGGAAGTCAACTCTTCTGAAGCTGCTAACTGGAGAGGTATGGTGCCAGGTGGGGGCATGGGACTCCAGCCTTAGATGCCAGTGTGTCAGGGTTGGGGGCAGCACGCAAGGGCCACTGGTCTTGGAGGGCCTGCGTGCTCTCATGATGAGTGAGCCGTCCTCTGGCGTGCGGGTCATCACTGGCCAGTGTGATGTTTGGGGCATTTTCTTAGAGAAAACTGGGAGAAGGAGTGTGTGTGTGAGAGCCTGTGAGAGACAACCCAGGCCTGTTCTCACCGTCTTCCTGTGTCTTCATTCAGAGCATTTAGACACAGGAGCGGCTGTGCATTTAGAAACGTTTTTATTGTAGAAAATGTATGTTGGACCCCTGTGAGTCCTTTGTCATAGTTCAGTGCAGGGGATAGTAGTCCTTTAATAACTACCCAGTGGATCATGTGGTGTGTGTCTCTGCCTCCCCTGAGAACGTCTGTCTCGGTGTATTTTCTCCAAGTGGCCAGAAGAGCAGTTTGTGAGGTGGTGGTGCGGGTTCTGTTTTGGAAGTTGTAGGAGTCTTGCTCGGGGTGAACGTATGTTTGCTTCCTGTCTCTGCTTCTGACCGGGTTTCTTTGTCTGTGTGCTTATCTTTCCACTGTCTACTCTTTTTTTTTTTTATTTTCCTGTAGCTACTGCCCACAGATGGAATGATCCGAAAACACTCTCATGTCAAGATAGGGCGCTACCATCAGGTATAGTCCTGGCAGGGAGCGGGGAGTTGCCCAGGGTGTGAGAGCAGGGCTGCGTGTGCCCAGGTCAGCTCCTGGGTGTTTCTGAAGTCTTGAACAGCTGCCCGGGGAGAGGTAGAGAGACAGTATGTGGCAGGTACCCCAGCAGTCTGCCTTAAGAACGCCAGGCACACCTGGGTGGGTTCTTTTTTTTTCCCCTGTAGCATTTACAAGAGCAGCTAGACTTAGACCTCTCACCTTTGGAGTACATGATGAAATGCTACCCCGAGATCAAGGAGAAGGAGGAGATGCGGAAGATCATTGGGCGATATGGTCTCACTGGGAAACAGCAGGTCAGTGGATTGGGGTGGGAGGACCCCAGGCAACTGGGAGACGCGGGCTGGGCGTCTGTTTTTTCCTCTGCTCTAGGTGGTTACAGCGGAGAAGGCAATGGCACCCCACTCTAGTACTCTTGCCTGGAAAATCCCATGGATGGAGGAGCCTGGAAGGCTGCAGTCCATGGGGTCACTGAGGGTCTGACATGACTGAGGAACTTCACTTTCACTTTTCACTTTCATGCATTGGAGAAGGAAATGGCAACACATTCCAGTGTTCTTGCCTGGAGAATCCCAGGGACGGGGGAGCCTGGTGGGCTGCCGTCTATGGGGTCGCACAGAGTCGGACACGACTGAAGTTACTTAGCAGCAGGTGGTTACAGATTGGAGCTCTAAAGTCTCAAGGGAGGGTGGGGGGTCGCGTGCTGGTCTCTAACATGCCCTTGCCCCCAGACTAGCAGGTTGGGCCATAGTGTTAAAAACGAGGGAAATTGAGACCTAGAACGCAGGGTCTTCTGATCCAGACTCAGGTCCCTGGACGGCTCCACTGCGTGAAGACCCGGTGCCCAGGCAGGGCTTCAGACTCCCAGGTGTGTCCCTTCTAGGCCCTTGAGGGACTGGCAGGGTGCCAGTCTTACTGTGTGATCTGGGGTCTTTCTGAGCCCCACTCTCTGTATGATAACAGAGAAGCCATGGGGAGAGGTGAGTCTTGATGCGTGGTGAGGGCAACCCCAGACCTCGTAAATGACATGGTTCCACGCAGGTGAGCCCGATCCGGAACCTGTCTGATGGGCAGAAGTGCCGAGTGTGTCTGGCCTGGCTGGCCTGGCAGAACCCCCACATGCTCTTCCTGGACGAGCCCACCAACCACCTGGACATTGAGACCATCGATGCCCTGGCAGATGCCATCAATGACTTTGAGGGCGGTATGATGCTGGTCAGCCATGACTTCAGACTCATCCAGCAGGTTAGACTGCCAGCCAGGAGGCGGTTGAGGGTAGAACATCCCCATGGCACATGGGGGACACTGAATCCACATTACCGTGTTTGGGAGAAGGGCACAGGACGTAGGGTGGAAAGGACCAGATCTTACAGTTCTCTGAGAAACTTAGAAAGCCTTCGCAGAAATACTTTAATTCTTCATTAGCTGTTTGGGGCTGTTAGCCTACTTGGCATCATTGGCCAAAATCAGGGAGAGAATTGAGTAGCGAACAGGGTGCTTTTGATATTGTTTCCAGGATTCTTCAGCCTGGAAATAGTATTGTACTAAGGAGACTCTGGATTAGACAGAGGGCTCCTGCTTGTCACTAGGGAGAAAGCTGCTGGTCATTTCTCTGAAGCTGTGAGGAAGACGGGGTGGAACACAGGAAGCCGAGAGTGAGGCCCTGAACAGGTCTGGGTCCTGCTGGGGAACTGGAAGTTGGGGTGACCGGCGGGTTCCAGCTTGGAAGGCCCCACCCCCTGCTGGGTACAGTGTCTAGACCATCCCCAGGAACGCTGAGGGGGTGAAATGGAGCTGGATGTGGGCCGGCGGGAGCTTACGGGGTTTTCTTCTCAGACTCCGCCGGGAACAGTCTCCTGGGCCGGGGTGGGAAGGGCACTGGCCAGGGTGACTAAGTCTGGGGTTTGCTCTCCAGGTTGCACAGGAAATCTGGGTCTGTGAGAAGCAGACAATCACCAAGTGGCCTGGAGACATCCTCGCCTACAAGGAGCACCTCAAGTCCAAGCTAGTGGGCGAGGAGCCCCAGCCCACCAGGCGGACCCACAACGTGTGAGCCCTCGCCGGCCGGCTGGCTGGGCCGGGCCCCCGGGGCCACATCCTGCATTGCTGCAATACTGCTCCCCAGCCCCTTGCCCCCACCTGCCTTAGCTGCACTCTGTGATCCTATCTACAGCTGGACAGGACCTGTCTGTCTCCTGTCCTTCCAGCTACTGTGTCCATGTCTGGACTCAGCTGGCTGTTCCCGCCAGCTCCTCGCTGGTTCTGACCCGATAGTGATGCAGCCAGAGGCCTCCGAGGGTCAGCCCGCAGGCCGGTGGCCCGGGTTGGCCTGTGAAAAAGCTTAGGATCCTCGTTCTCTGGGTTTTGGTGATGTTGGAGGAATACCCCCCCAGCCCACCGCCCCCATTCCTTTCTGCTTCTGGTTTGGAGCTCTGGATCAGGGCCTTAATCCTGGTCGGTTTTTAAATAATTATTTAACGGTGTAACTTTTAGACCTGCGTGACATCTACAAAGCGTCCAATAAAGAAAGAAGAAGCCATGGTCCCCGCCTTCCTCCTGCATCTCTGGGTCCTCTCCCGCTCCTCCCTGCAGTGCCACCACTCACCTGCCCTTAGCGTGGATGGGCTGGGTGCAGACGAGCACTGTCCATGGGCGCTGGAAGAACTCTCTTCCCTTCTCATTTGAACTAGTGCCTTTACTTAGGCCAGTGGTTCACAAACATTTAACGTGCGTCAGAATCAGCTGAAGACTCATTGGATCACAGACTGCTGGGTCTCACCTCGGAGTTTCTGGTTCCGTAGGTCTAGATGAGACCAGGAATTAACATTGCTGAGCATTCCCCAGTGCTGCTGCTGCTGTATTCCTGGTGGGATACAAGAAGTTCTGTGATGTTAACCTGTCCACAGCCTTGATTTTCATTAGCGCTGTGTCCATTTTATCAACACTTCCAAGCCAGGGCTTTGCATAGCCTGTCTGAACTTTAATAGCACATCCAGCCTTTGTGTCACCAGGCTTCCTGCCTGCCTTCACCTCTGAAATCTCAGCAGCCATCCCTGTTTCCCCCAGTGGGGAAACACAGCCATGGTTTCTAAGACAGTAAAACACAAAGTCCCAGATGGTCTCTCAACCCCCGAGGAGCTCACGGTCTAATGGGAAAGCCAATAAGACAGGAAAGGGCATAGATTAATGCCCTTTAACTTGTAACTTAGATGGTAGGCTGCACAGGAGACCTTAAAAGGGAGGGAAGTTTCTCATGAGTAGCTGCCCAGAAAGCTGGGGTTGGTGCTCTAACTTGAAAGGTGAGTAGGGTCTTCTCAGATGGCCGTGGAGTCCCAGAGCTGCCCTGGGTGGAGGGAACAGGGTATCAGGTGAGTGCCTGCAGCTGAGCTCTAGATCCCAAGGCTGGAGCGAGGGACTCCACTCTGACTCCACCCTCTGACCCCCAGGGGCCTGACCTGGTTGCTTTGTGCCTCAAGACAGGGGCCCAGAGAATAATGGCTCGTCAGTCTTTCCTGAGTGTCCAGAGGCTTGGTTAGGAGGATAATGAGAACAGAGACGAAGAGCTGCTACTTTGGCCAAGGGAGGGCCTGGTTGTGTGAAGAACTCCCGCTGAAATCTGTTGGGGTCTCCAGGACAGGGGGAAGGGGTCTCCAGGCCTGGAGGAAGGGATACAGTAGGCTGGTCAGCTTGTCCAGAAAGAAGGCCAGCCTCAACATTTTTTAAAATATTTAAAAAATCCCACAAAATACACATTTCTACAAGTGCCTAAAATCAGTGCCTTATTTTGGATCGAGAGTTGCCCTCCTGCTCCTCCAACCCCCGGCACGCAGCCACAGCTGAATGGTGGGAACTGGGGGTGTGTGGGCTTGGTGCGGTGGAGGGTGCTCAGGCGCCTATGGCAGGTGATGCTCATTTGGCTCTTCCCCAGCTCTTTATTGGGAAAACCCTCTTCCCCCCACAGCCTGGGCTTATCCCGTTGCTCTCGATTTCCTTAACCACAGCATTCAAGGACCTGAAATAGTCACACAAGGTGCAAAGTGAGACCACCTTCTCTGCAGAATAGCACCTTTTTTTCCCCTTCCCTTCACAGCTTACTTCCATAAGGGCCCCGTGTTCACAGACAGCACCCCATGTTTCTCACTCCGGCTTCTTCCAGTCTGCCTTCACCAAAACCCTCCCTGTCAGGCCCTGCCAGCTGTGGTTCCTGCTGTGCTCCATCTTCTGCCTTCCTGAAACCACACCCACTGATTTCTTTCTCCCTTTCCTCCTAACTAAAATCTCTCTCCCCAGTTAAATTGTACCCATCCTACCAGGGGCTTCCCAGGTGGCACAGTGCTAAAGAATCAGCCTGCCAGTGCAGGAGACGCAAGAGACCCGGGTTTGATCCCTGAGTAGGGAAGATCCCCTGGAGAAGGAAATGGCAACCTGATCCAGTATTCTTGCCTGGAAAACGCTATGGACAGAGGAGCCTGGCAGGCTACAGTCCACGGGGTCGCAAAGAGTCGGGCACAACTGTGCACGCACGCATGTCCTACCAGACCAGCTTCAAACCCTCATTTATTTCCTGAAGCCAGAAGTTTCTTCTTTTTTAAAATCAATTGTCTATTTCTATAGCCTATCTTTAAAAAAAAAAAAAAAAAATATATATATATATATATAGAGAGAGAGAGAGAGATCAGAAAGAGAAAAACAAATATATTTTAATGCATGTATATGGAATCTAGAACAATGGTATAGATGAACCTAGTTCCAGGCAGGAACAGAGACAAAGGGTGGAGGAGGTTCATGTAGACTCGGGGGAAGGGGAGAGTGGGGCGAATTGGGAGAGTCGTGCTGACATATATACATGACCATGTGTGAAGCAGGTAGCTGCCAGATAACACAGGGAGCTCAGCTTGGTGCTCTGCGATGACCTCACTACACTTTTTCCCAAACTCAGTTTCACACACTTTTTACCCTTTCACCCTTCCCTGATGGTTTCCAGTGAAACAGTCTTATCTCTCCAGCTAAATTGTAGGCCCTTGGAGAAGAGGAGGGGGCTTCCCTGGTGGCTCTGATGGTAAAGAATCTGCCTGCAATGCAGAAGACCCAGGTTTGATCTCTGGGTCAGGAAGATGCCCCGGAGAAGGGCGACCCACTCCAGTGTTCTTGCCTGGAGAATTCCATGGACAGAGGAGCTTAGCGGGCTACAGTCTATGGAGTCACAAAGTGAATGAATGAATAACACTGGTGAGACTGAGTGAATAACACTTGGTGGGCAGTGCTGGGGCCTTGTGTTCCTCTTGAAGCTCTCCAGCACTCAGCCATCCATGCGAGCACACGGGTGCTGAGTGAGCGCACAGCCTGAACTCTAACGTGTGTGTTACAAGTATTTTGGGAGACGGAAGGGTGGGGAAGGGAGCTGGTGGAGGCTTATTCAGAGATGGAATCCTGGAGGCTGTGGAGAGGAAGGAGCCATTAGGCTCTTTCAGGATTAATGCAGAGCACGTTCTGAAAAAGGTTGGGCCTGGCCCCGCCCCTGCACCCAGGTGCTGGCCCCCAGCCCCTCCAGGTGGACGGGCAGCTGACCTCTTAAAAGTTCGCCCAATACGTGGGAGGAGGCCTCCGGGAGGACCAGGAGGATGAGCGCCGAGCACGGACAGCTGCAGCAGTCTGGGGGCCGGCGGGGCCGGAGTCCTGGGGACAAGAAGTCCAGAAGGCGCAGCCGGCGCAAAGAAACCTACTCCATGTACATCTATAAGGTGCTCAAGCAGGTGAGCATGGGAGGCCACCATGGGCGTGGGGCGGGGGCTGGCGAGAGCCTGGAAAGGGCCTAGATGGAGTTCACTCCCTGCACAGAGGCCCCTGTGCCCCTCTTGTGGGGTCTCTCTTCATCTCAGAGGCCCCGGGAGGCTGCTCCGTGTCTGTCCTGCACCTGTGACGGGCAGGAGGTGATTCAAACATGCTCCCACCCCAGTCCAGAGGCTACAGGGCTCTGGGACAGGCAAAACAGTCATGTGGGACCTTAGGTGGGACAGTTTAAGTAAAGAAAGACCACCAGAAAGTGCAGGGCTGACGGTGATCAGGTGTCAAACGTGCTGGTCTAAACAAGAGGGACTAGTTAGCCGTGGCCGAAGCGAGGAGTAGCTCCAGCGAACCGCGGTCTTGGAGAAGACCCCAGGTGGGCGGCGCGCCTTCTTTGAGGGGCTGAGGGGTTGGTCCACCTTATAGATAAGGAACCTAAGGTACTGAGGGCTCAGCAGGGTGACTGGGTCACGTGACCTGACAGCAGTGCAGGTTACCCCAGACCCCCATCCCCGGCCGGCCCTGAACCATAACCCACACTCAGACTCCCAGCATGCCTGTGAGGACCATCTACTCCTGGGACTCACACACTGCCACCAAAGGGCACGCAACCACTGTGTCTGAAGGATCCCAGGCCACCTGGCCTCAAATGCTCTGCCCTGCTCAGCAGAGCTGGGCCCGGCAGTGAGCTGCCTGCCCTGGGTCTCCTCCCCTCACCTGCCTGAGTCTCACCCCTTGTGAGACCAGACCCCAGACATGGACCTTGTCTCCGGTCTGAAATCCCATAAGCAATTTGAGTGACTGGACAGCCGGGGTCTCCAGATGCGTTCTCATGGGGTGGGCCCGGCACCCACGTGGACGGGCCAAAGGGCAGCAGCAGAGAAGACTCCGGGGTCCCAATGAAAGTGGGGTGGGAGCTGGTGTTAGTGAGCTCCCTACAGCTTAGCCTAGCTTTTCAGCTCCAAAGTTGTGAAGGGAGCATTGGGGCAGGACTGGGCTCCCCAAAGAGAGCTGCTGAGCGGGTCCCCCGGGTCGAGGTGGGTGCCACTGTCCCAGCCACCTCGAGGGAAGAAGATATGATGACCAGGGTCCGGCTCAGGTTTCCCGCTATTAGATCCGTGGCCCCCAGAGCCTGTGCGGAGAGGGAGCGGCCGGGCCAGGAGCCAGGGTGCTCATTCACCACCATTACTGGCCTGATGTGTGTGTCAGCAGTCACTTCCCTCCCACTTCGCAGTAAAATGGGCTTCCCTGGTGGCTCAGATGGTAAAGTGTCTGCCTGCAGCACAGAAGACCCTGGGTCAGGGAGATCCCCTGGAGAAGGAAATGGCAACCCACTCCAGTACTCTTGCCTGGAAAATCCTATGGACAGAGGAGCCTGGTAGACTACAGTCCGTGGGGTCACAAAGAGTCAGACGCGACTGAACGACTTCACTTTACTTTTACTTTTCACAGAGAAATGGTGTCTGCCTGCTCACATGTTAGGATTGTTATAAGGTCCCTCCCGTTTGTTTTACTAGAGATCACCTAGTTCAAAAGCTGGTGTGACAGAAGAGGAAACAGGCTCAGAGGGAAGAGCCCTGTGTAAGGTCCCACAGGGACTCACAGGACAGCCCCAGATCCCAGTCTCCTCACTCCCAGGCTGGTGCAGAGAGTGTGTCCCGGGTGCGCCCTTTCTGGAAAATAATCTGGTTAACGATCTACCAAGTTATGTGCACCAGCCCTCTAGGAACTTCTAGGGATAACCAGCTTGCTCGTACAAGTGTTCAGTGTTCAAAGACATGTATTTATTATAACACGATGTAATAGCAAAAAGTAAAGCACACCCCCTAAATGTCCATGAAGAGAGGGATGGTGATATAAACTATGATGCATCCATGGTACAAAACACTGTGCAAATCATTAAATGGAAAAAGAAGGGGGAAAAAATGGCAGCATTCCTTATCTCTTGCAGTTGGGAGAAACTTTTCTTTTTTTTAACTTGGATATAGTAGTAACCTATCTGGCCTCTGGAAAGAGAGTGATGAGGCAGCCTTGCGGTCCTCAACTTGGGGATGGGGCTTGTGGCATCAGGCAGAGCCCCCCTGTTAACAGATTGCTCCTGCTGCTTTCCCAGGTGCACCCTGACATCGGCATCTCCTCCAAGGCCATGAGCATCATGAACTCGTTCGTGAACGATCTGTTTGAGCGGCTGGCTGGCGAGGCCGCCCGGCTGGCCCAGTACTCGGGCCGAACCACACTGACGTCCCGGGAGGTTCAGACGGCCGTGCGTCTGCTGCTGCCTGGGGAGCTGGCCAAGCACGCTGTGTCCGAGGGCACCAAGGCCGTGACCAAGTACACCAGCTCCAAGTGAGCTGGGGCCCGACCTTAATAAAGGCTGCACTGCTCTCCTGCGTTGTGCTGATTTCAAAAGGGGTGCGTGGAGGTGAGGTGTGGTATGGGGCAGGGCGTCGCTACTTTTCACGTCCCCAAGATGGAAGACCACTTTTGCATACCTCTTAACACCTGCGTTCTGGGTGGGGCCCAAGAGTGACGTGTGACTCTTTGTAAATGTACAGCAGTTTTGTTCTTAGGTGAGATGAGGGACGACCTGGTCTGGGTTAGAATCCTGAGTCTGCCGCTGGCTGTTTCCATCACGCCCTCTCTGGGCCTGAAATTCCACGTGCTTCCCTCCTTCGGGATGGGGTTCTGTGAGGCCATTTCTAGAAGACTGTTATTTTTGTCCTGTGCTCGGCACAGGGGCTACACAGATCTACAAGATACAAAAACTAAAGGTCCAAACCAGCTTTGAAGTAACCTACTGGGATCTTGAAGATGTTTTTATTTTCCCCTAAGATTTTCTTCCCCTTAACTTCAGAACAAATTGGTGAGAATGTTTTTGAGACTCCCAACTTTTCTTCCCCCATTTTGGAAAAAAAAAAAAATAGTACCATAACCACTTGTACACCTGCACATAGATTCACTACATAACACATGACCACATTCTCCTTTGTCTCTAATTCAGCCTCTGCGGTGGTGGAGTGAAGGGCTGGCTAGGATTGAGTGAACAGTCCAAAATCCTTTACATTCCCTTTGTAATTTCAAGTTCATATATTGAAAGGCTCGCTGTAACGATGGCTGAACTGTTACCCAACATACATCATGCATGTTTCCTCTGTTGTCAAGCCTACGGTGGAGATGCCACGTGGTGATAACTAATTATCCACGCTTTTGTCCCATGGCAGGAAAAAGACTGGCTCAGGAGACCTGGCCCGGAAGCTCAGCTCCTCCCCACTCCTGCTGTGGTTACACTCCTTGCTACTCTAGGCGTGATTCACAGACCAGCAGCTTCTATAACACCCTGGGAGCTTGTTAGGAATGCAGAATCCTGGGCCCCAGCTCAGAGTGCTGAATGGGAGTCTGCATTTCGGCAAGGACTTTGGAAGCTCTGGGGACACGTGGATTCCTCTCCCGATCCTCTTTGCCTCCCTCTCCTCCCCTGTCCTTCGCCCCTTGCCTTATATATTTATTCAGACGTTTCCCACTCAACACTGAGCGAAAAGCTCTCCCCAGCAGACCCAAGCCAGGCTGATATGCTTTGAATTTTCCAAAGAATGTCCTTGTGAGCCTGAGGCAGTGATGGAGAAACCTACAGAGAACTCAGAAGGAGCCCCCAAACACCACTGAGTCCCACCCACTACTCCTTGCAACGCCATTCTTTACACAGGTACAGCTCATTCGAACCATGTGAACTGATGTCAGACCCCAGGGGAACTGGCGCGTTTGTGCTCACTTAAAGGGGGAAGCATGGACACATCCCTGGTGACCCAGTGGGTAGGACTCTGCGCTTTCACTGCCGTGTGCCTGGGTTCAGTTCCCGTTTGGGGAACTAAGATTCCACAAGCCACGTGAACCCAGGCCTGCCAAGCCCAACTCCTGCCCCTTTGCCCCTGCAGTGCAGTCACACACAAGCATAGGGAGGCTGGGCCTGGTCTTCAGCCGAGAGGACAGCTGGACAAATGCCTTTAGGACTAACAACCACCCAAAACCTCACAGTCTACAGGGTGATGTCAGACAAAGCCCATTCTTCCAGTTGATCCTCGCAAGGGAAGTAGCCGCGGCTGACCCCACCATCCACCCTGGCCAAGGCTTGCTACAAGGGAGCCCACGCCCTCTGGCATGTCACCTCCCGGGTGTCCTCCGAGATAAGCGTTCCCAATCCTGTACCTGCAACCCTTCCCCTCACAGCCTTAGAACTTTGAGACAATGGGACAGAACTCTTAAAACTGGGCTATTCTGGCTTTGTGGAGCAGAGTCTGGGTGGAATCACAGACATTCTGTGGATTCCAGGACCAGCTCACAAAGGGCAGATTGGAGTTGGGCACCATGTCCGAGGCGTGAGTGAAGGAGGGGAGAACAAAAGGGCATGGCGCCTCCCTGGTCCTCGGGCCAGGCTGCTGGGGACAAGGCCGGTGGGAGAGGGGCTTCTGAGGGCCGGCCCCACCTGGACCCTGGACACTCACACGGCCAGCCTGGGCCCTCCTGCCTGCGCTCAGATTTCCCTCGGGCTACTGATTTCAGAACAGTCCCTCCATACAATCCCCTTCTCTACAGTTCACCCTCACCCCCACTTCCAGCCCACCATCCTAGACCATTGCAGCATCGCTGGGTGTCCCTCCAGCCTGGAGGGATCAGCCACAGACTCCGAAAGGCCCCTCCCTTGGCAGGACTCTTAGAAGGTGCCCATTCGTCACCCTCCTTGTTCCTCCCTCAGTGGGGCTCCAGCCCCAGAAGCCCCAGTCCCTAGGCTTCTCTGAGCCTCAGGGAGTGTCCCTGGGGCACCATCTCAGTTTCCTGAAGGCTTCTCCCATCCCAGAACTCCACCCCGGGGCCAAGAGTCTCCTTAACATCACGTCTTCTGGGACCTCGAGTTCAGGGCTTCAGGCGCCTCAGAGGAGACCACCCCTCCCCCTCCACCCTTGCTCTTCTGAGGCTCAGGGCGCCCCCTCCTCACCCCCCTCCCCACTCCTCTGAGGCTAAGGGTGCTCCCTCCTCAGAACCCCCACCCACTCCTCTGAGGCTCAGGGTGCCACTTCCTCAGAAACCCCACCCACTCCTCTGAGGCTCAGGGCGCCCCCTCCTCAGAATCCCCACCCACTCCTCTGAGGCTCAGGGCGCCCCCTCCTCAGCCCCCCTCACCACTCCTCTGAGGCTCAGGGCGCCCCCTCCTCAACCCCTCCCCACTCCTCTGAGGCTCAGGGCGCCCCCTCCTCAGAACCCCCACCCACTCCTCTGAGGCTCAGGGCGCCCCCTCCTCAGAACCCCCACCCACTCCTCTGAGGCTCAGGGCGCCCCCTCCTCAGAAACCCCACCCACTCCTCTGAGGCTCAGGGCGCCCCCTCCTCAGAACCCCCACCCACTCCTCTGAGGCTCAGGGCGCCCCCTCCTCAGAACCCCCACCCACTCCTCTGAGGCTCAGGGCGCCCCCTCCTCAGAACCCCCACCCACTCCTCTGAGGCTCAGGGCGCCCCCTCCTCAGAAACCCCACCCACTCCTCTGAGGCTCAGGGCGCCCCCTCCTCAGAACCCCCACCCACTCCTCTGAGGCTCAGGGCGCCCCCTCCTCAGAACCCCCACCCACTCCTCTGAGGCTCAGGGCGCCCTCTCCTCAGAACCCCCACCCACTCCTCTGAGGCTCAGGGCGCCCTCTCCTCAGAACCCCCACCCACTCCTCTGAGGCTCAGGGCGCCCCCTCCTCAGCCCCCCTCACCACTCCTCTGAGGCTCAGGGCGCCCCCTGCTCAGAAACCCCACCCACTCCTCTGAGGCTCAGGGCGCCCCCTCCTCAGAACCCCCACCCACTCCTCTGAGGCTCAGGGCGCCCCCTCCTCAGCCCCCTCACCACTCCTCTGAGGCTCAGGGCGCCCCCTCCTCAGAACCCCCACCCACTCCTCTGAGGCTCAGGGCGCCCTCTCCTCAGAACCCCCACCCACTCCTCTGAGGCTCAGGGCGCCCCCTCCTCAGAACCCCCACCCACTCCTCTGAGGCTCAGGGCGCCCCCTCCTCAGAAACCCCACCCACTCCTCTGAGGCTCAGGGCGCCCCCTCCTCAGACCCCCACCCACTCCTCTGAGGCTCAGGGCGCCCCCTCCTCAGAAACCCCACCCACTCCTCTGAGGCTCAGGGCGCCCCCTCCTCAGAACCCCCACCCACTCCTCTGAGGCTCAGGGCGCCCCCTCCTCAGAACCCCCACCCACTCCTCTGAGGCTCAGGGCGCCCCCTCCTCAGAAACCCCACCCACTCCTCTGAGGCTCAGGGCGCCCCCTCCTCAGAAACCCCACCCACTCCTCTGAGGCTCAGGGCGCCCCCTCCTCAGAACCCCCACCCACTCCTCTGAGGCTCAGGGCGCCCCCTCCTCAGAAACCCCACCCACTCCTCTGAGGCTCAGGGCGCCCCCTCCTCAGAACCCCCACCCACTCCTCTGAGGCTCAGGGCGCCCCCTCCTCAGAACCCCCACCCACTCCTCTGAGGCTCAGGGCGCCCCCTCCTCAGAAACCCCACCCACTCCTCTGAGGCTCAGGGCGCCCCCTCCTCAGAACCCCCACCCACTCCTCTGAGGCTCAGGGCGCCCCCTCCTCAGCCCCCTCTCCACTCCTCTGAGGCTCAGGGCGCCCCCTCCTCAGAACCCCCACCCACTCCTCTGAGGCTCAGGGCGCCCCCTCCTCAGCCCCCTCTCCACTCCTCTGAGGCTCAGGGCGCCCCCTGCTCAGAACCCCCACCCACTCCTCTGAGGCTCAGGGCGCCCCCTCCTCAGCCCCCCTACTCACTCCTCTGAGGCTCAGGGCGCCCCCTGCTCAGAACCCCCACCCACTCCTCTGAGGCTCAGGGCGCCCCCTGCTCAGACCCCCACCCACTCCTCTGAGGCTCAGGGCGCCCCCTCCTCAGAACCCCCACCCACTCCTCTGAGGCTCAGGGCGCCCCCTGCCGCCCCCTCCTCCCAGAGCTTACCAGCGCCTCTGGGACTCCTCCCACCTGATCTTGGAAGAGCTGCTGGACCAGGAGCCACTGCTGGGGGAAGCCGTTTCAGAGCGCCAGCGGCAGCTCTTCCAGTACCGGCTCTCCTCCCTCTATCTGCGCTACCTGCAGCTGCTGCGCCGCTTTGACACCCTCTACGACCAGATGGTGCAGCCGCAGAAGCGGCGGCTGCTGCGGCGCCTGCTGGACAGCGTGGCCTGCCGCGTGCTGGAGCTCAAAGACGATCTGGTTCGCGCCGACCTGTGTGAGACCCACTGCCTGGACCAAGTCTTGCAGGACTTAAAGCTCACCCCGGTGCGCGGGCCGCTCAAGCACTGCGCCCACCCCAGCTCCGGGGGCGGGGAGCTGGGGGAGGGGGCTAGCCTTGATTTTCCCCTCCTTGTGGAAGCAAAACCAAGCCCCAGCAAGCTGGGAGTAGGGGTGGCCTTGACTTTCCTCAGACACCCCAAGCCTTGGGATGTCACCTGCAAGGGAAGGCAGGCAGGGCAGATCGGACCATGGGGTTTGGGAAATTCACGCAGGGTGGTTAGGAGGTGCGACTTCCCTGGTCGTCTAGCGCTTGAGAGTCTCCCTGCCAAGGCAGGGGACACAGGGTTCAATCCCTGCTTTGGGAAGATCCCACGTACCATGTGGCAGCTGAGCCCATGAGCCACAGAGACTGAGCCTGGAGTCTGAGCTCCCCAAGAGAGGCCACCGCAATGAGAAGCCTGTGCATCCCCAGCTAGAGAGCAACACCCACTTGCAGCAACTAGAGAAAGCCTGTGTGCAACAGAGACCTAGCACAGCCAAAAATAAATAAATAAATCTGTAAAAAAAAAAAAAAAAAAAGTAGTTAAGGGTGGCTGGGGAGTCAGACTGGAAGTTCTGTCTGGCTAGGAGGATCCACGAACCCCACTGCAGGGCATTGCTGGAAAGGGTCCCCTGGAGGCTTGTTCCTCAAAGTGTGGTTCATGGACCAGCAGCGTCAGCATCACCTAGGAGCTTGTTAGAGATGCAGAATCTCTAGCTGCACCCCAAAGCCACTACTCTGCCTCTGCATTTTCACAAGACCCTCAGGGGATGTCTGTGCATCAGCAAGTCCCAGAGCACAGCGCTTCTGCACTGGCCTCCAGCCCGCCCCAAGGTCAGGGCTCCCTGCTCCACGTCTAAGGAGGACTCAGAGTTTCCCCAACTAGCTGCCTGAGATCCAGCTGTGGGCTTGATAAAACAGACCTTCTCCAGGCCCTGCCATTCTGATGTGGTTGCCCGGGGAGGGCCTGGGAGCCTGCATTTTAAGAGCTTGGGTCCCAGTTGACTCCGATGTATAGCTAGGACTGGGACCACTGCCCATTACCTACCATGATCCTTCAGAGTTCAACTCTGGCCACATGACAGGGTCAAAGGAAGAGGGTAATGAGTCTTGGGGCGATCTGCCCCAAATCTGTACATTTCCCACCCTACCCCACCCTGCCCTGCAGCTCTAGGATAGAGGAAGCCAGCCCCAGGGGTGTATCTGCAGCTGAAGGCGGTAATGGGTTGACCAGAGCGTCTGGAGGTTTATTCCCAACTCTCCTTCTCCTATGTTGCCCCAAAGGCAGACCTGGAGGTTCCGATTCCCAGGTATTTCGAGCTGGAGCGGTCCAGCATCCTGAAGGAGCGCGAACACATGCTGGTGGAGCTGCTGTCCAGACTGAAGCCAGAGATCTCAGAGTGGGTGAGTCAGGGAGACAGCCTGGCCCTGGAACAGAGCCTGCCCTTCACCACTTCAGAGCGTGCTCTGGGTAGTCCTGGCCCCCTCACGGCTGCGCTATGCTCCTCGTAACCTTCCCCCGCCAAGGCAGGGACACACGACTTGGGCACCTCACTGCCCTGGGACATGCCCCCAGCACATCTTTGGGGGTCTGGTCTCCCAACTGGAGATGGCAAACTCTCCCTCATTTCCTCCTCCTTTGCTCCTGCCGTGGCCAGAGCTTTCCAATATTAAGCCGGACTGAGGCCATAATCCTACTGCAAAAGGCCGAGCGGGCCAGGCAAGGCAGGCTCCGGGCCATCTTCATGCAGGAGATTCGGAAAGAGGAGGAGCGAGACCGGAAGATTCGGGAGGAAGGTCGGTTCAAGTTCAGTCAGGACAAAGCAGCCATCACCATACAGAAGGTAAAACCTTCCCACCTCCCACACCAGGCACCCTGGAGGAAAGTCACCTCCTCCAGGAAGCCTGCCTGGCTCAGCAATTGATGACAGAAATACAGGCACTTGGCTTCTGCTGCCCCACAAGTAAATGTTAAGCTGCTGCTGCTGCTCAGTCGCTTCAGTCGTGTCCGACTCTGTGCGACCCCATAGATGGCAGCCCACCAGGTTCCCCCGTCCCTGGGATTCTCCAGGCAAGAACACTGGAGTGGGTTGCCATTTCCTTCTCCAATGCATGAAAGTGAAAAGTGAAAGTGAAGTCCCTCAGTCGTGTCTGACTCTTAGCGACCCCATGGACTGCAGCCCACCAGGCTCCTCTGTCTGTGGGATTTTCCAGGCAAGAGTACTGGAGTGGGGTGCCATTGCCTTCTCCGAGATGTTAAGCTAAGGACCTTCATCAGTAATAAACATGTATCTTATTTATTATTTGCTCTCCATCTCCCCCAAAGACTTGAAGTGGGATGCCATAAAAGCTCCCCAAACAGAAGGATCATTAAAATCAGAGGAGAAAGGGTCTGGCAGTCCAATGGTGAGGACTCTTCATCCTCTCTGCCAAGAACCTGAGTTCAATCCCTGTTCAGGGAACTAAAATTCCACAAGCCACGTGGTGTGGCCAAAAATTTTTTAAATAACAATAATAAATAAAAATTTGAAATGAGAGGAGAAAGGTCCATAATACAGCAGCAGAACAGAGTAGCGATCATCCCCAAAACTTGTAAGATGGGGAAAATGAGTCACAAAACTTTTCCGGCCTGCTATACCCTTCTGCTTTTCTGTCTGTTCAGTCTATGGATTTCTGAGAGTTTGATATTGAAAGTGAGTAAAATGAAGTCGCTCAGTCATGTCCCACTCCTTGCGACCCTGTGGACTGTAGCCCGCCAGGCTCCTCCATCCATGGAATCTTCCAGGCAAGGATACTGGAGTGGGTTGCCATTTCCTTCTCCAGGGGATGTTCCCGACCCAGGGATCGAACCCAGGTGTCCTGCACTGCAGGCAGACACTTTACCATCTGAGCCACCAGGGAAGCTCCCGCTAAAATCTTAGTTTATCTACTTAAAAAAAAATTAGTTGTAATATGGAGTGGAACCATGTGTAACTCTTCTGTATTTCCCAAGTCTCCTGTAAACATTATCATTTTGTCATAACTGAAAAAATTAAAAAGAAAGGCAAAAAAACGAGTCACTGAATGGTAGCCTGAGCCTCCGGGTAGCTGAGGCAAAAGGAAGCATGATGAAGAATATGGAGTCTGGGAACTGATGACTCCAGGTGTCTTCGGGGTCTGGGCCGCCTGAGGTCACCCTTTCATCACCCCCTCCCACCTCACTACAGAACACCCAGCTCCATCTCTAGATCCCCCGTGCCACCCCGCTGTCCTAGCGGGCATGCCTCTCCTCTGTCTCCTGGCAGCCCTGCGGATCTCCCCCAGGTGCTGCTAAGCCGACCCACAGGGGGGCAGTGGTTACCAGCTTGATAAGATGGGAGGCGCCCTAGAGAACGCCAGGACAGGAAGGCCCAGGACTGCTGACCTGGGGCTGCTGGAGCTTTCTCTCTTAAGTCAAGCTCCTCTCCCATCTTCTATCAAGTCCCAGAGCCTCGAAAACTTCTCTTTCCCAGCCCAAAACAGGGGTCTTAGGACTTCTTCCCCAAAATCCAGAGCAAACCAGCCAACTCACAGACAGCAGCGTTGAGAACAGATGTCCTCTCCAAGCGAGATAGATTTTCAGATTGCACATCAGGGAACTCGGGCTGGGGTGCTGTGCATCCTGTACCCAGGTCTGGCTGCCCCATGGGTGAACAGGGGGTCCTCGCCCTCGGGGCTCGCTGAAACAAGTCTTTGGAGAAGGTGGGTCAGCCCCAAAGCTGGAGCATCCTCCCCCAACCTGAAAATCAAATTGAGTCCTTTCGTCCCTGTCTCCAGACGTCGAGGGTATACGAACACTGAGTCCCAGGTCCCAGGTTCCCCACTGCCCTCATTAGAGGGGAGACTGTGTGAGGCCCTCAGTTATCACGGGTCTTTCCTGTGTTCATCGTGGGAGAAAGAGGACAAAGCCTGGCCAGGAGCCTGCCCGCTGAGGCTCTGTCTCAAACTGCCGGGTGAGGCACTGGCCCTGCCTCCCTCTATTCTCCTCCCCAGGGCACTGGGTTGTCCACGGGCCCAAGATTAGCTGGGAGAGGAGCCCTGGGTGAGGAGTCAGGAAACCAGGCCTTGGTCTTGGCTCTGCATCGAGTGGCCCTGGGACCTGGGAGAGGCCATGTCCCATCTCTGGCCTCAGTTTCCTTGTAACATGTAGGAATTAACTAGGGGAGCTGCATGGTCTCAACAGCACCCAGGTCTATGGGCCTGAGTGGAAAGCAAGCATTTACTCCAGATGCTGGAAGTATGCTGAGAAGTGAGAGTGGGGAGGGCTTCTTGGAGGAGGTGGAATCTGAACTCTGATTTGTGCCTCAAAAGATACAGCAGGTTAGGGACTTCCCTAGTGGTCCGTTGGCTAAGACTCTGCACTCCCAATGCAAGAGGCCCAGGTTCGATCCCCGCTTGGGGAACTAGATCCCACATGCTGCAACTAAGAGTTCACCTGCCACAACTAAGAAAAGAAATATTTTTAAAGGCAGGTTAGAAGGTAGAGATGAGACAGAGGGAATTCCTGGGGGGCTCTGAGAGTGCCAGGCGTCTGGGTGCAGACTGGCCCCACCCCGTCTGGGCTATCTCTGCTCAGGGGTCAGTGGCCAGTGAGCTGTATCCTAGAGGTGCCCTCCCCAGAGCTCTGTCCCCTACCCTGCGTCCCAGCAGAAAGGCAGTGTGGGGAGTGTCCAGGCCCATGTGTCCCCCCAGGTGTGGAAGGGTTACCTGCAGAGGAAACGCACTCAGCAGGACCGGCGAACCGAGATGGAGTTCATCGGCATGGTGAGCGTCCTGCCCCCAGCCCTGTGCACACCTCCCTCCACTGAGGACTGGGGGAGGGGGGTCTGGGGACCCTGATGGAGGGTCACCACAAAGCCACTGCCAAGCCACGTCCCTTCCTGCTCCCCCTTGCCGAGAGCCCTTTGGAAGGAAGTCATACATGGGGTGGGGTGAGGGACGGTGGCTCAGAGCATCCTGTCCCCTGGCCCATGATGGAGCTGGCAGGAGAGGCTGCAGGGGGTGGGCCCCACAGTGGCACGAGGCCAGTTCTCAGGGCCAGTGGGTTTCCTGAAGCCTCTGGGAGAAGCACGTGGGGGGCCCAGTTGGGATGAGGACACACCCCCTTCACCCCAGAGCCTTCTGTGGGGGGCAGAGGCTCCCCACTTCATCTGGGATCCCCGACTCCCTCCTCTCCTCTGCCCTGCAGGCAGAATGGCTAAGTGTGAACTAGGTGACGAGCACAAATGTGCACACGGAGGGTGGGGGCGGAGAGCATGGGCCGCAAGGGGTGAGGGGTGCAGGCGGGGAAGACAGACCAGAGTCCTCTGCTCTGCGGTGGTCGGCCCGCAGCTGGTCTCTGCTGGCTTAGGAGAGGAAGCCATCACAGGGGTGAGGTTCCATGATCCCTGGGAGGGCACTGGGCCCTGGGCAGAGCCGCAAAAGCCTGGCCTATAAAGGGAGATTGGAAGAGGGACTGGGAGGGATTGCTGGGGTTGGGGGCAGAAGGATCGGAGACCAGGGCTGGGATGGCTGCTCCAAGGAGGCTGGGGGCTTCAGAAGGAGGGAGGGACCAGGCAGCCCCACGCGTGGAAGCAGAGGTCGGAGCTCGCTGATGACCGGGGCAGCCGGACCCCAGGAGGCCAGGGCTGGGTCCGGTCTTGGTGGGGCGCAGGGGCAGGGGGCCATGGCACGACTGGTGGGTGAGGAATGAGCCCAGCCTCCTGGGCCCATCAACAGTGTGAGCTCAGCGTTTTCAGTAATTGTCTCTGCGCAGAGTGATATTTAAAATACATTTGGGAGCCAATGAGGCGGGAAAGTGGCTGCGGAGCGGCTGCCAACACGGGCGCTGGGCGTGGGGGTAGGGCTGGGGCCGGAGGCTGGGGGGAGGGGGCGGCTCGGGTGCTGGGGGAGCCTGCGGGGTTAGGGGGGCCAGCCTGGATGCATCTAGCAAACTCATTATCAGAGTAATTTACACAGACGAGTTTCAGGCTCCAAACACAATTTCTCCTGATGCAGGCAAGCCCTGTTGTTCCGCGTGGGTGTGTGCGTGTACGGGGCTCTGTGCGGGGATGAGGGAGTGCTGGGGTGCCCCACTCCCACCCCTGAGCCCCTTGCCTCCCTGACCACATCCCCAGCTCCCCTCAGCCAGCCCAGCGGAGCCCGTGGGCGCCCGGTCCCAGGCCAGCCTTGGGGCAGATGTGCGCAGGCTCCGGCAGACGGAGAAGGAGGAGGAGTTCCAGCTGGCCATGGTGAAGGCCCACGACCACCTCAGGGAGGTGGAGGGGCCCGACATGAAGGAGAAGATGAAGGAGCAGATCCGACAGTGGTTCATCGAGTGCCAGTCAGTGCCCTGGCCTCCGCAGGCCCACCCCCGCCCCCGCCGGGAACCCCCCTCTTGCCCTCCTCACCCAACCCCGGCTTACCCCTCAACCCTTGACATGCTGCTGACACACTGGGTGTAAACTCGGGGCCCCCAGCCTGTGGGAACAGCTCCACAAGTGACTTCCTGCTTTTCCGGATGGCAGAGAAAATGCCAGAATAAGATGGGAAAGTGTCCAGGGACACCCCCTCACTGGCCTCTCTACTCTGTTCTGTAACGATACACTCCCTCTCCCTCTCCCTCTGTCTTCCTTGTTCTTCGTCTTTCTCCATTGTCCTCTCCATCCATCCGTCCATCCACACATCCATCCAGCCACCCATCCGTCCACCCCTCTGTCCATCCACCCCTCTGTCCATCTACCCACCCCTGTGTCCATCCACCCACCCATCTGTCCACCCATCCATCATCCATTTATATTTCTGTTCCTCTGCCCATCTGTCCATCCACCCACCCATCCACCCACCCATGCATCCATCCATCCACCCATCCGTCCATCCACCCACCCATCTGTCCACGCATCCATCATCCATTTATCCTTCTGTTCCTCTGCCCATCTGTCCATCCGTCCACGCATCCATCCATCCATCCACCCATCTGTCCACCCCTCTGCCCATCCACCCACCTGTCCATCCACCCACCCATCCACCCATCTGTCCATCCATCCACCCACCCATCTGTCCATCTACCCATCCGTCCATCCATCCACTCATCTGTTCATCCACTCACCCATCCGTCCACCCACCTATCTGTCCATCCATCCATCATCCATTTATCCTTCTGTTACTCCGCCTATCTGTCCATCCATCCACGCATCCATCCACCCATCCGTCCATCCATCCATCCACCCGTCCACCCATCCACCGACCCATCCTTCCATCCACCCATCTCTCCGACCATCTTATGTCCATTTAGTGCTCTCACCGGCCGATTCCCTGATTATCCAGACGAGTCTTTAGGTGGATCCTCCCTGATCTTTGCAGACAAGACTCCAGAACAGGTACCCCGGAGGTGGGAATGGAGGTGTTTCTGTGTTAGTTGGAATCTGAGGTTAGAGAGAGTAACCTAAGTGTCAGCTGAGGGTAGCGGGGGATGGGGGGAGGACGCAGATGTGGTGGAGGAGGCGCTCCCCAGAAGGAGCTGGAGAAGGCCCCCTGGGTCAGAGAGAGGAGATGTGTCTGATGAGAGCACTGTGACTCCAGCTCCCCACCTCCATGGAGACCCCTGGGGAGAGCAGGAGCTCTGAGCAAGCAACCACCTGCTCAGTTGAGCCCCTTTCTTCCTGGACTCTCGGCACCTGGGTCCCACCAGTGACACGAGGCCTTGGGAATCCTGGGCCCACTCCTAGCTCAGGCTCTGGGATTTTCTGGCTCATATCAACCCCCTCGGTCTTCCCCGAAGCATCTTCCTGTGTCTGTCACAGGTGAGGATGGAACTGGAGGTGCAAGTCCAGGAGAACAAAAAAAGGAGCAAGAGAAAAGTAAGGAGAAAGAAAAGGAGGAAAAAGAGAAAAAGAAGAAGGGAGAAAAGACCAAGAAGGGAGTAAGGCACCGCCTGGAGCCATGGACCAAGGGGGCAGAGAATTCCTGGTGGGAGGAGGGTCTGGGAGGATCAGGCCCAGATGCGCGGAGGTGATGCACGAGGTGATGCACGGAGGTGATGCACGGAGGTGAGGGCTTCGAGCGGAGGATGTCTCTGTTCTAGGAAGCAGACACGATGCTTAGAGCACTGCCTTCCAAATCTGTCCCTGCGATTAACGCTGGCCACAAGGAGTACACGAGTGAGAGCAGAGGGGCGGTCAGGCCTGTGGGGTCTGGGGTGACCTTGGTCCCCGGGAGAGTGGGCCCATGCCACATGTGGGGGGCGTGGGGATGTGGGGGTGACGGCTGAGGGGAGAAAGCCAAAGAGGAGAGGGGCGTGAGGTATGCCCCCTGGGCTGTGGGTCTGAATCCTGTGGCCACAGGCCTTGGGATCAGGCCTCAATCTGCAGTCTGGGTGGAAGTGCCAGGCAGCTCAGTGAGAGGAGAGCTGGGCCAGCGTGCGTGCATGCACCTGTGAGCTTCTGTGTGCACGTGAGTGTGAGTGTGTGTGTACATCTGGATCCCAGACACACGCCCCTGCACCGGCAGATCTGTGGAAGAACCGGTTTGACAGTCTCTTTCCCAGCCAGAGTTTTGACTCTGAGACTCTCAAGATAGAAGAGAGGAAAGACGTGGAACAGGAGATCCGGATACAGGTGAGCGTCCCTGAGGGGCCTCCAAGGATCAGGCTCCATCCTTGCTGCCCACCAGCCCCCGGCCCGCCAGCCTCTGCAGCACCCTGCCTCTAGGCACCGCCTGCCCGGCGTAGTCCTGGCTCCATCTGGGTGCATCTTGGTCCCCGGGGTCCTCTGACGCAGCCCTGAGGGAGGGGGATGCGAGGGGCTCTATGCCAGGGTCATACCCACCATCCTCTGCCCACCCTGTGCTGCCCACGTTGGGAGCACTGGATCACACAATCTTTCCAACAGCGCATGAGGCAGGCGCCTTGATTTTCTTGACATCACACGTGAGGAAACCGAGGCTGAGAGGTCACGAAATTGCTCGAGGTCACGCAGACTTTATTTAATTTATTTGGCCACATTGGATCTTAGTTGCGGCCCTTGAGACGTTTCGTTGCACCATGCGGACTCTCTAATTGTGGGTGAGGGGTCAGTAGCTGTGGGGCACGGCTTAGATGCTCTGTGGCATGCGGGATTGTCATTCTCTGATCAGGGATTAAACCTGCGTCCCCTACATTGTAAGACAGATTCTTAGCCACAGGACCAGCAGGAAAGTCCCCCATGCAGACTTTAAACAGTGGATCTGGGCTAGGCTAAAGGCAAGGGAGAAAACGAAAGAGATACCCATTTGAATGCAGAGTTCCAAAGAATAGCAAGGAGAGATAAGAAAACCTTCCTCAGTGAACAATGCAAAGAAATACAGGAAAACAATAGAATGGGAAAGACTAGAGAGCTCTTCAAGAAAATTAGAGATACCAAGGGAACATTTCATGCAGACATGGGCACAATAAAGGACAGAAATGGTATGGACCTAACAGAAGCAGAAGAGATGAACAAGAGGTAGCAAGAATACACAGAAGAACCATACCAAAAATATTTTCATGACCCAGATAACCACGATGGTGTGATCACTCACCTAGAGCCAGACATCCTGGAATGTGAAGTCAAGTGGGCCTTAGGAAGCATCATTACACACAAAGCTAGTGGAGGTGATGGAATTCCAGTTGAGCTATTTCAAATCCTAAAAGATGATGTTGTGAAAGTGCTGCACTTAATATGCCAGCAAATTTGGAAAACTCAGCAGTGGCCACAGGACTGGAAAAGGTCGGTTTTCATCCAATCCCAAAGAAAGGCAATGCCAAAGAATGCTCAAACTACCGCGCTCATCTCACACACTAGCAAAGTAATGCTCAAAATTCTCCAAGCCAACCTTCAACAGTATGTGAACTATGAACTTCTAGATGTTCAAGCTAGATTTAGAAAAGGCAGAGGAACCAGAGATTAAATTGCCAATATCCATTGGATCGTCAAAAAAGCAAGAGTTCCAGAAAAATATCTACTTCTGCTTTATTGACCAAAGCCTTTGACTGTGTGGATCACAACAAACTGTGGAAAATTCTTCAAGAGATGGGAATACCATACCATCTGACCTGCCTCCTGAGAAATCTGTATGCAGGTCAAAAAGCAACAGTTAGAACTGGACATGGAACAACAGGCTGGTACCAAATTGGGAAAGGAGTACATCAAGGCTGTATATTGTCATACTGGTTATTTAACTTCTATGCAGAGTACATCATGAGAAACGCTGGACTGGATGAAGCACAGGCTGGAATCAAGATTGCCTGGAGAAATGCCAATAACCTCAGATATGCAGATGACACCACCCTTATGGCAGAAAGTGAAGAACTAAAAAGCCTCTTGATGAAAGTGAAAGAGGAGAGTGAAAAAGTTGGCTTAAAACTCAATGTTCAGAAAACTAAGATCATGGCATCTGGTCCCATCACTTCATGCAGATAGATGGGGAAACAATGGAAACAGTGAAAGACTTTATTTTCGGGCTCCAAAATCACTGCAGATGGTAACCTAAGCCATGAAATTAAAAGATGCTTACTCCTTGGAAGGAAAGTTATGACCAACCTAGACAGCATATTCAAAAGCAGAGACATTACTTTGCCAACAAAGGTCCGTCTAGTCAAAGCTATGGTTTTTCCAGTGGTCACGTATGGATGTGAGAGTGGGATTGTGAAGAAAGCTGAGCACTGAAGAATTGATGGTTTTGAACTGTGGTGTTGGAGAAGACTCTTGAGAGTCCCTTGGACTGCAAGGAGATCCAACCAGTCAATCCTAAAGGAGATCAGTCCTGAATATTCATTGGAAGGACTGATGCTGAAGCTGAAGCTCCAACACTTTGGCCACCTGATGTGAAGAACTGACTCATTGGAAAATACCCTGATGCTAGGGAAGATTGAAGGCGAGAGGAGAAGGGGATGACAGAGGATGAGATGGTTGGATGGCATCACCAACTCGAAGGACATGAGTTTGAGTAAGCTCTAGGAGTTGGTGATGGACAGGGAGGCTTGGCATGCTGCAGTCCATGGGGCAGCAAAAAACTGGACCTGACTGTCTGAACTGAACTGAACTGGGGCTTGAACTGAAAGCTGACTGGCTCCATCCTCGGAGCTTCTGCCCACGTGAATGCCAGGCTTGAGCATGAGCGAGATGTGGGTCAGGGTTGGGACATTCTGAAAGAACCCTCCACCCCCACCACTGGGCTGGGCTGGATCTTCCCTGAGGGCCCCTAGACCCAGACCTCATCCTCAGCCTCCTACCTGTCCTCCCCAAGCCCTGGTCACCCCAGCACACCCCCTGCTGGCCCCCAGGTGGATGATCTGATGCGTCAGGAGCTGAAGAACCTGAGGCTAGCCGTGGACAGGGAGGAGACGAGACCCGTGAAGCCTGTGAAGGCAAGACGAGAGGCCGGGGCTGGAACAAGGCAGGGCGCTCGGGTTGGGGAGGCAAGGAACAGAAGACCACTGCCTGTGTGTTTACTTTCTACCAGAAGAAGGCGGGAAAGAAACTCGGGAAGAAGAAGGAAAAAGACCTGACCCCAGACAGGTAGCAGAGCCCTCACTTTACTGGGGGGTGGTGGAGTGAGCCCTCGTCCAGGACAGATCTGACGTCAGGGCCTGGTTCTGTGGCTGTGTGACCTGGGGGAAGTCACTTAACCTCTCTGAGCCCTCGTCCTCAGTAACCTGAGTCCTTGCCCCACCAAACTCACGGGAGAGCCGTGAGGATGAACTCAAGCACAAGAAAGTGCCTTGAAAGTGGAGATTCAGGATGAGCTGTGAATGGGGCGTTGTTCCAAACGCTCCCTGCTTCCTGTGTCTCCTTCCTTCTGCACTCCCCCACCACCCCTGGGCATCCCGCTCTGGGGCGCTGGGGCCTTACCAGGCCCCTTTCTGCTCCTCCGGTGGTGCGAGCGCACTGGGGCCAGCCTCGCCCCCAGCCCCCCAGAGCGTGTGCATCTTCCGCGTGGTTTCTAGGAAGGGGCTGTGTGTCATGCACGTTGGGTCTCAGAGGGTGCTGGTCCTTCTCACACGCCACTCAGCCCCCAGGGCACCTGGCTGGGACACGCTGCCGGCTGGGCCAGCGGGCCAGCATCGTGCCTTCTGATGCTGTCTGACCGCAAGAAGGTAGACAGGGCACCACTGGCGAGCCCCCTTTGCCCCCCGCTCCCTCCTGCAGCAGCACCCATGCCAATCTGTGTCCCCTTTCCCTTTGTCCTGGGCGCCCCCCTGCGCCACCCTCTGCCAGGCCTATGGACTCCCTGTTTGAAGAGCTCGTCGTCCTAGGCCTTCTAAAGAAGAGTGAGACGGTGTCCTTGAAAGACTACGTTGGTGAGACCTCCCCCAGCGCCTGCTCCAGGGCTGGACCAAGGAGCGGTTCCCCTGGCCGTGGCCATCCCCCAGGCTGACTGCCAGCCCTGTGTGACCCCTCTTCCCACGTGCCCTGCCCCCAGCGGGTGCTGCTCACCAGCTGCGCCCCCTCCCCTCCCCAGGTGACTGCCTCTATCTCGGATCAGCCCTGAACTTGGCAAACAAGCTGCCTATGCCCTCCCTGGCTGACATCCGGCAGAACATGGCCTTGTATGGGATTCTGCGGCTCGGTGAGAGGCCTGGCGGGGAGGCAGGCCCTGGGGCGGTGGGGCTTCGGGGCGGGCGGCCGAGGCGATCCATCCTGAGCTATGGACACGTGTCGGGCTCCCCCTGTGCCTTCCTCAGGGCCCGCCCAGAGGTCACACCCTGAAGCCAGGCAGGCCCTCGACCTGCTGAGGACCCCACATTTCCAGCCCCTCCCTCAGTCCTGAGCGATCTCCCCTAGTCTGTCCTGTTCCCAGAAGACCAGCCCCCCAACCCCCTGAAACACACCAGAGGCTGGATCTTTCTGAAGGGCTTTGTCACACACCCTTTAATTCCATCCCTTCAAAATCCAGGAGTGGAAACAGGTGGAATGGAAAGAAGAAAGGGCGTTGGGAGGAGGGAGGCTCTCATCTGAACCCCCTCTCCCCCCAGGGTCCCCCTTCCTGCCCCCCTTCCCATGTAACCCTTCAGAATTAGGCTTACTAAACCATTAGGCTCCATCCAAGCTGCCTCTCGCGGGGGCATTGCCCAGGCCCTGGGGCAGAAGAGTGCAGCCGTGACCTGACCCTCATCTTGCCCAGCCTGGGGCTCATGGCCTCCCCTGACTCAACGTTTTCACCCCTGGCCCCTTGCTGGCCCCTAGCCACCCCCACTCCATCTTCTCTCTAAGGCTCCCCAGATATACACTCCATGGCTCCCCTCATCCGCTCCATCCTCCTGGTGGGCCCCTCCGGTATGGGCAAGAAGATGCTGGTGAAGGCTGTATGCACAGAGACCGGTGCCAACCTTTTCGACCTGTCGCCGGAGAACCTGCAGGGCAAATACCCCGGCAAGACTGGGGTGCAGATGCTGGTACACGTTGTCTTTAAGGTCTGGGAGTTTCCTGACGGCATCTTGAGTTCTCAGACTGTGACAACAGGGCCGGGTGGGCTCGCCGGGGGGAGGTGGGGGGGTTCACCCAGCTGCAGTGTCGTTTCAGGAGCTGGTGAGGTCTCCCTACCAGTCAGTCCCTGCTGGGAGCTTGTGGATTCCCAAAGCCCAGTGATGGGGGAGGTGGAAAGGAAGTGGGAGGCAGGGTAGTTTCTCCTTTTGGCAGAGATGAAGCTGAACACATAGCCCCCCGCACCGCCCCCCATCCCAGGGAGGGCAGGGACTCTGGTGTGATGGGTATTGGAAGGGCGCAGAGGTGGGGCTGGCAGGATGTGTGAACGAATCCAGCCACTGACCGAGGATGGCCCTGACCATGGGTTCAACCAGATGGGGAGGGGACCCTTCCCCAAGGACGTCTAACCTTGGGCTTCTGTTCTCTGATACGTCCAGGTGGCTCGGTACCTACAGCCCTCTGTGATCTGGATTGGGAATGCGGAGAAGACTTTCTACAAGAGGGTCCCCAAAGAAGAGGAGGAGGTGGGCAGAGCCTGTGGGCAGGGCTGGCAGGCGTGGGTGTGTTCACGTCACTCCAGACCTCACCCGCCAGGTGGCCTCGGACGAGTCCTTCTCCTGTCTCACTTCCTTACCCTTAAAGCAGAACGGACGGCCCCTCCCGTCTGCCCCCACGCCCCACTGCGGTCCTCGTGAGGCTGAGCTTTGTTAATTAGAAGCCAGTAGGATGTCCCTGGTCCCCACCCCATCCCTCCTTCCCCACCGTCCCCGGAACAGATGGACCCGAAGCGAATAAAGAAGGACCTCACCAAGGCCCTGAGGCTGCTGAGTCCCGGCGACCGCGTGATGCTGATCGGGACCACTGACCGGCCGCAGGTGGCCGAGATGAAGGGCCTTTGCCGCACCTACGAGCGCATCCTCCTCCTGCCTCGGCCCGATTATGCCTCTCGCTATGGTGAGGCCCCTTGCGACCCCGTGGACTACAGCCCACCGGGCTCCTCTGCCTATGGGATTCTCCAGGCCAAGATGCTGGAGTGGGTAGCCCTGCCCTCCTCCAGGGGATCTTCCCAACCCAGGTCTTCCCTGGTGGCTTAGATGGTAAAAAAAAATCTGCCTGCAATGCAGGAGATGCAGGTTCGACCCCTGGGTCTGGAAGATTCCCCTGGAGAAGGGAATGGCAGCCCACTCCAGTATTCTTGCCTGGAGAATCCCACAGACAGAGGAGCCTGGCACGGTACAGTCTCCATGGGGTCGCACACAGTCAGATACGACGGAGTGACTAACACTTTCACTTTTTTCATGGTGAGGCCGGGGAATGTGGGGTCAGGTCAGAGAAGGGGTCGAAGGACCGCCCTTGCCAAAGCTCCCCGCTTCCCCCATCCACCCCTGCTCTGAGTCCTGACCTCCACTCAGGTGCTCTGGAAGGATGGCTAGTCAAGCCGCCCTGGGGCCTGTGGCCTGGTGTGCCTCTGTAGACATAGGCAGGCCTCTCAAGTCCTCGGAGCCGTGTTAAGTGGGGAGGAAGATCCTTACCTCCCCGGGAGGAGGGGCGCTCCTGGACGCCGGGCAGCTTCCAGAAGCACAGAGCCCCTCTGTAGACACGGAGGCACCCACTGCCTCTCCCTGTCGTGTGTCCCCCACCCCCAACTGCGTGCAGTGCTCTGGAGGCATATGATCGAGGCCCAGGGAGTCCAGGGGACCCAGCACCTGGACATCAGCGCCCTGGCCAAGGTGTCCGACGGCTACACAGCTGGTTGCATCCTCCAAGCCATCCAGGCAGTGCTGACTGAGCGGCGTCTCCTGCAGTTGTCCAAGCGGCCCCTCCTGACCTCAGAGTTCCTGGGGCCCCTGGCAAAGCTGGACCCGGTGTACAGGGAGGAGGAGGAATCCCTGAAGGTGAGGCTTTGTGGGGTCAGGACCAACAGCAGTGGGGGAGTCAGCCCTCTGAAGCCCCTCCAGGCTCATAGTGTACTTTGGACCCCTCCATCTGCTCCCCACGGAGCTCAGAAGGGAAGGACTTGTGGGCAGGGCCAGTGGGCACCCGCAGCCACTGACCCCCGGGGATGGCCGGGGGAAGACCAGGGGCTGCAGGGCAGGGGAGGAGGCCTCTCACCCCTGACCGTGGCCCAGAGTATCCGGTGACGAGTGAGGGAAACCAGGGCTCTGGCAGGAACTCTAGGACCCCAGAGGAGAGCAGAGGACCCGCTTACGGAAGACACAGATCCATCGGAAGGGAAGGGTGAGGTCACCCAGTAGAGCGGATGACCTGTCGCCTTCACCCTTCCTGCAACCCAGGACTGGTACTTCAAGACCCCACTGGGCAAGAAGAGGATGAAGTTTCTCAAGGACCAGGACGCTGCTGAGGAAGCCAAGCTGGCAAAGGAGAAGAAGAAGAAGAAGTGATGCTGAGGCTGGAGTGCCTGAGATTAGGAGCGGGATGGGTGGGGCCCCACGGGCCAGGAGGGGTTAGGGGTGGGGCAGAGGTATAAACAGCCGGACGGCTGGGGGACCTACTCTCTGTCCATTTCCATGCTTCCTGCCCCTTGCTCTGTGCCCCTGCCCGGCTCAGCCTTGCTCCACTTTGCACCCACCCTCTCCCCACCCCTGGCCCTGCCGCTCACCAGCCGGCTCGCTCTGGTTCCCAGAGTCCTCGGACCCCCACCTGGTGTCTTCGCCTGCGTCACTTCCCTACCCTGGCTCCCCGGCCCTCTCCCTCCCCGAGGTGTTCGTGTGTGCACGCTCAGTCGCTTCGGTCATGTCTGACCCTTTGCGGCCGTGGGGACTGGAGCCCGCCAGGGTCCTCTGTCCACGGGATTCTCCAGGCAAGAGCATACTGGAGTGGGTTGCCATTCCCTGCTCCAGGGGAATCTTCCTGACCCAGGAATTGAACCTGTGTCTCTAACGTCTCCCACGTTGGCAGGCGAGCTCTTTAGTACTACTGCCATCTGGGAGGTCAGAGGTGTTTAAGGGAGAAAAATAAAAGAAGGAGAAAAAGGTCTACAGTAAGTATAGAAGGAAAAAAAAAAAAAAAGCCGGAGTATGGGACCAGCGGACCCTGGCTGTAAGCTGAGTGGTCTCACGTGGTCCTTTCCTGTCTCTGGGCCTCAGCTTCCTTCTTCAGTGAAGTGAGGAGAGGTTGGATCTCCAAGGTCCCTTCTATTCTAGAGTTTATTTCTACAAGAGCGTCTCTGGGGCAGCAGTGGATCGGAGCAGGGGCAAGGGGAGATAGTTCTAGGGGAAAAGGCGGTAGGGAAAGGCAGGACCCCGTGGGCAGGGCGAGGGTGGTGGGCAGACCCACCGTCTTCGCTGAGGGGTCTCCAACGTTCTTCTGAACACCACCTCTCCCATTCCCACCTGCCGGAGCTCTGCATTCCTTCCTATCACCCTCGGTGGCGGAGATGGGGGATGAAAGGGACGCAGCCTCCTGCCCCTGGCGGAAGGCCACCCACGGGCTTCGAGGAGGACCCTAGGGAGCTCAGGATGACCATGCCACCGAGTTCTGGGAGCCCCAGGGTGATGGCTGAAAAAGCTGTGTAAGGATCATATGAATAAAGGTCAAAGCATGTGGCCCGTGTCTTGAGAGCCAAGAGAGAGGAGACCACTGGACCGGCCTGAGAGGGTCCTGTGCTGGGCAGGGGGCCCCCTGGGGGCTGGTTTCGAGTTTCCTTTCTCCCTTCTCCCCTTTTTGTCTCCCCCGGAGAAGTGCTCTCTTTATCCTAAGGTACCTCCAGTGGACAGAGTACTTCCTCCTTGATTTCCAGGTAGTGATGGCATGGGAGACCCCCGGGGTCACCCAGGGAGATGGGGGTCAGTGCCAAGCCGGGCTGCCTGCAGGCTGAGCCCTCTGTCCCCAGCGCAGAGCACCCATGGTGGGGATTCCTCACAGAGGGGTAGGTGTTCTCTGCTGTTTGCTGGAGACCCCTAGCTTGCGTTTGGGAGTGGGAAGGTATGGGGGTAGTTGGTGACACTCGGAAGGCAGGGCCCCCTCTCGCCCTACCTCTAGGGTCAGAGCTGGGCTGCTGGAAGCTGGCTCCATGAAGCACAGGACAGATGAGAAAGCCTGAGGGACAGCAGCTTGGGATTGACCCCCACCCCGACCCCTGCAACACCACATCACACCTTGGCCACAGCACCACCACCCCCCACCCCTGGGGCTCCCTTTCCCTTCACCCAGGAAACTGCAGGTTGGACTCCACGTCTGGGTGGTCCCTTCAGCCCTGCCGCCTGTCCAGCTCTGAGGGGGAAGCTCTGAGCTCTGCCCTGACCCCCTCCTCCAGGCTCCTCCCTAATTCCCCAGCCTGAGGCCTCCTTGCTTGGCAAGGCTGGGATGTCCAGGCTATTTATGGCCTATGGATGGGCTATTTATGGCATGGCCTCTGTGTGCTCCCTGCCCCTCCCACCCCCCCAACCCCCCAGGGCCTGAGCCTGGCTTCAGCCCAGAACCCACCAGCCCCAACTGCCAGCAGCATAGCCCAGGGTCCTGCTCTCACCCTGAAAGTGGCCATGCCTGGGAACAGGAGCTCCCCTCCCCAGCGGGGACGCTTTCTGGGGTGCCCCCCTCAGCCCCGGCCAGCCAGTTCCGGGGGGCCTGGTCCCACACGGCCCAGGAGCGCCCTGGGCCCCCGCCACTGCTGTGCCCGGACATGGCGCTGCAGAATGCCCTGTACACGGGAGACCTGGCGAGGCTGCAGGAGCTGTTCCCCCCACACAGCACGGCCGACCTGTTGCTGGAGAGCCGGGCGGCGGAGCCTCGCTGGACCAGCCGCCAGAGGGGTGAGGGCCCCAGACGGGGCTGAGGGCAGGGGGTCCGGGCGTGGTGGCACCCAGAGCTTGAGGATAAGGAGCAGGCCCCGGGGCTGTTTCCCTTCCAGCCCAAGGCTTGCCTAAACCTTGGCCCAGGAGACAAGTCATGTGGAGCCCAGAATAGCTCCTGCTGAAGCCCAGTGAGGGGCCAGCTCAGGCTCAGAGACGCTGAGGACCCAGAGACGCTGGCCTGTCCCCCTCCTCCTCCTCTTGGGCCCCCGCCTCCCCTCCCCCAACACCCCCCCACACGCTCACACCCTGCCCTCATGAGCTGGTCCCCGGAAGAGTGCAGGGGGCAGGGTGAGCCCCCTGGTGACAGACATGCCCTCTGTGCCAGGCTGGTGGAGAAGCCCCACGGAGGGTCCCCGGAGTCTGGCCCAGGGCCCATTGTCACCCGCACGGCCTCGGGACCTGCCCTGGCCTTCTGGCAGGCGGTGCTGGCTGGGGACGTGGGTTCTGTCTCCCGCATCCTGGCCGACTCCAGCAACGGCCTAGCTCCGGATTCCATCTTTGATACCAGCGACCCAGAGCGATGGAGAGATTTCCGCTTCAACATCCGCGCTCTGAGTATGGGCTGGGGTCGTGGGGGTGGGGAGGGGGGAAGTCGGAGCTCCGAGCAGGGGGTGGGTGGGAGGGAAGCCTGGGAAGGAGCCCTGGGCTCCGGCTTCCCAGCCTCTGCCCACCTCCCACCCCCACCCCCTCATTGCATGGCAGGTCTTTGCCTCCACCCAGGCTCTGAGGTCCTGTGTCCCCATCTCTCTCTAGGACTCTGGTCGCTGACCTACGAAGAGGAGCTGACCACCCCACTGCACGTGGCAGCCAGCCGGGGCCACGTGGAAATCCTGCGGCTGCTGCTGAGGCGGCGGGCGAGGCCCGACAGTGCCCCCGGGGGCCGGACCGCCCTGCATGAGGCCTGTGCCACGGGCCATGCCGCCTGCGTCCACGTGCTGCTGGTGGCAGGAGCCGACCCCAACATCCCTGACCAGGACGGGAGGCGCCCCTTGCACCTCTGCGGGGGGGCTGGCAGCCTCGAGTGAGTGACCCCTCACCCCGACCACCCTGCTCCCCTCTTTAAGGGAGAGGCAGAGATAGTCGCAGGGAGGGTGAGGGGAGCCTGTCTGGGCCTGGCAGGTCCGGTGAGCTGGTCGGAGTGGACTTTAGGATGGCCTGTGCTTGGAACGGTTTCTGCTTCCCCAGTGCAGGCAGAGGGCTGTGGCAGGGCCTGGATACATGGTCTGCATTGGGGAAGTTGTGGATCTGTTATGGGGAGGTGGTTAAGGTTTTCACTTTTCTGAGCTTACCCTACATCCCAGGCACTGTGCTAAGAAGTACAACACACGGCCCTGTAACTAAGGCCCGATCCTGCCCTCGGGGAACTGCCCTCTGCTGTCCAGACAGGCTGTCGAGGACAGAAGACCCCCAGCTGGAGCCTGTGGTTGTCCTTGAGGGCAGGGTCTGGTTCGCAACCTGGCAGGTCCGGCGTTTCCATGTTGGCAGGCACCCTCAGATCAGTGGGCTCAGGGACTGAACCCCACTAACCAAACTCACAAGAAATGGATGGCTATGCCCAAATGTGACCCTGTATTATAACTGTAGGGGATATTCATTTACAGTGACCCAAATAATTATGCCCTGTGTATCGGGGGCCTTAGAGTAAATTCTCACAATTTTTTGATGAGTCTGGAATCCCAGCAAAGGGAAACTTGGCAAATCTGTGTACTAACTGTACATACAATGGAGGTTTTCTCTCTACTGACTATACACATGCCAATTTTCACATCTTGTCCCCGAATGGCCCCCAATTTTTGATCCTCGGGCTCCCGTTTTGGGGCCTTCTGCCTCCTGTTAACTTCATCAGCCTTCAGAGGATTCTATTATTGACTCACTCATATTATGTTTGAAGATGTATCTACGACAGCACGGTCCAATAGAAATACACCATGGGTCACATGTAATTTAAAATTTTCTGTTGTTGTTGTTCAGTCACTAAGTAGTGCCTTTGTGACTACATGGACTGCAGCATGCCAGGCTTCCCTATCTTTCACCATCTATCTCCCAGATCTTGCTCAGACTCATGTCCATTGAGTCAGTGATGCCATCCAACCATCTTCCTTCAGTCTTTGCCAGCATCAGGGTCTTTTCCAATGAGTCAGCTCTTCGCATCAGGTGTCCAGGGTATTGGAGCTTCAGCTTCAGCATCAGTCCTTCCAGTAAATATTCAGGGTTCATTTCCTTTAGAGTTGACTGGTTTGATCTTCCTGCAATCCAAGGGACTCTCAACAGCACCACAGTTCAAAAGAATCAATTCTTCGGAGCTCAGCTTTCTTTGTGGTCCAACTCTCACATCCATACATGACTACTGGAAAAACCATAGCTCTGACTATATGGACCTTTGTTGGTAAAGTGATGTCTCTGCTTTTTAATACGCTGTCTAGGTTTATCATAGCTTTGCTTTCAAGAAGCAAGTGTCTTTTAATTGATATGAAAAAGAAACAGGTGAAATTCATTTTTAAATAGTGGTAAATTACAGGTAACATAAAATTTACCATCTTAACTGTTACTCAGCATCCAGTGCAGTAGACAAAGTACATTCGCAGGGTTGTGCAGCCAGCAGGACCATCTAACCCCTGAACCTTTTAAATCTTGCAAGACTGAAATTCTGTATCCTTTGAACAATAACTCCCCACCCCTCCCCCGAGCCCCTGGCAACTACCGTCTGCTTTTGGACTCTATGAATTGGAATGGTCTCCGCACCTCTAATGAGTGGAATAATACAGTATCTGTCCTGTGGTGACTGGCTTATTTCATTTAGCATAATGTCCTCAGATTCATCCAGGTTGTACCAGGTAACAGAATTTCCTTGCCTTTTTAAAGGCTTGAATAATATTCCATAGAATACATCACATTTTATTTATCCAGTCATCTATTGATGCCTGCTTGTAGTCATCATGTAGGTTGCATGATATAAGAAGGCTGCATCATATAGGAAGCAACATGTATGTTGCTTCCATGTTTTGGCTATTGTGAATAATGCTGCCATGAACATGAGCATGTAAATATCTGTGAATCAAGTGAAATTAATTTAAATGATATATTTTAATTAACACAATGTATCCACAATGTTGGAGAAGGCAATGGCACGCCACTCCAGTACTCTTGCCTGGAAAATCCCATGGATGGAGGAGCCTGGTAGGCTGCAGTTCATGGGGTCGCTAAGAGTCGGACACGGCTGAGCGACTTCACTTTCACTTTTCACTTTCATGCATTGGAGAAGGAAATGGCAACCCACTCCAATGTTCTTGCCTGGAGAATCCCAGGGACAAGGGAGCCTGGTGGGCTGCCGTCTATGGGGTCGCACAGAGTCGGACACGACTGAAGTCAATCAGCATCCACAATGTTATCATTTCAACATGGAGCCAATATAAAAAGAACATATGAGATATTTTACATTCTTTTTTTGTACCAAGTCTTCAAAATTGGTGTGTACTTTGCACTTACAGCACATCTCAGTCAGGACTAGCCATCCAGTAAGTGCCTGGTGGCCACATGTGGCTGGTGGCCACAGAATCGGACAATGCCATTTTGTGAAGTCCCATATTTTTAGTGAAGTCCCTGTGTTCCAGCCCGGCTCCCTGAGATCACACTTGGTCATAATCATTCCTTTTAAAAAAAGTAATAAAGGGAAAGTGTTAGTCGCTCAGTCGTGTTTGACCTTTGCAACCCCATGGACTGTAGCCCGCCAGGCTCCTCTGTCCATGGAATTCTCCAGGTAAGAATACTGGAGTGGGTAGCCATTCCCTTCTCCAGCAGATCTTCCTGACCCATGGATCAAACCCTGGTCCCCTACATTGCAGGCAGATTCTTTACCATCTGAACCACCAGGGAAGCCCCTTGATTAAGTACACATATTTTTAAAATTATTATGGAAGGACTTTCCTGGTGGCTAAGACTCTGTGCTCCCAATGTGGAGGGCCCGGTTTGATCCCTGGCAAGGGAACCCTACGTGCCGTAACTAACAGTTTGCATAGTGTAACTTAAAGATCCTGCATGCAGCAACTAAGATCCAGCTCAGCCAATAAATAAATCAATAAGTAAATATTTTTTAATCATTATGGAGAATTTCAAACCTGTAGAAAGGTGGACAGGATAATATAATAAGCCCCATGATCCATCACCATCTATACCACCAACTTCCACTGCCCATCGCTGTTTTGAACCCTTAGCTGATAGTTTTTCAGGCATTGTCTCATACGCCACTCACAACAACCTTTTGAGTCTAGGTATTAGCAATTATCCCCTTTCTACAGCTCTGCTGGAGCTCAAAGAGACTGAGTTCCCTTAGCCTTGAATTCTGGGGCACAGGTCCTTGCAGTAATAGTATACACAGTCTTCTAAGAGGACCGTTTTGCTGCAAATCTGGCTGGCCAATTTTGGTTTTGTTGGTCTTTCTCCCACCACCCCAATTTCCATGTGTGCCCACTTTCAGGCCCCTCCCCTCTCCAGTTCCAGCATGCAGAGCCCTCCAACCATCCTGGTGTCCCTGGACCGAAATGCCAACTCTTCCCTCACTGGCTGTGTGAACCCACCCTCCAAGACCCTCCACCCTCATGGCCTCGGTGTCCTCATCTGAACCCGCCCTGGGAATGAACCAAGTCAGGGCATGTGGTGCCCGCAGAAGGCACCTGTTCTAACTGAGCAAGGGCTGCTGGCGCCTTTGCTCCCATCCAAGGTTTAGGGCACTTCTCCTGCTGAGAGCACAGGGCTTGAGAGAGGGCACTGGAGATGCTGCAGAATGTTGCCAGGATCTTAGTGCCAGGCAGGCTGGAAGGGGACGTGCAGACAGCACCAGGGCCACCCAAGGGTGTCGCGGGGTTTGGTTTGCTCACACCGGCAATCATGCAGGGGTGAAGGTCTGCACGCCTGTCTTCCTCCCCCACGGCTGTCTTGCCCTTACTAGGTGCGCCGATCTGCTCCTGAGATTTGGGGCGAAAGTGGATGGTCGGTCGGAGGAGGAGGAGGAGACCCCTCTGCATGTGGCCGCCCGGCTGGGCCACGTGGAGCTGGCGGACCTCCTCCTGAGACGCGGGGCCTGCCCGGATGCCCGCGATGCCGAAGGCTGGACCCCGCTGCTGGCCGCCTGTGACGCCCGCTGCATGTCCCCTGCCGACGCTGAGGCCACCACAGCCCGCTGTCTCCAGCTGTGCCGCCTGCTCCTCTCCGCTGGGGCCGACGCAGACGCCGCCGACCAGGACAGGCAACGGCCCCTGCACTTGGCCTGTCGCCGCGGCCACGCGGACGTCGTGGAGCTGCTCCTGGCCCGCGGCGTCGGCGCCAACGCCATGGACTACGGGGGACACACGGCCCTGCACTGCGCGCTGCAGGGCCCCCCGCGGCCCTGGCCCAGAGTCCGGAGCGCACGGTGCGCGCGCTGCTCAACCACGGTGCGGTCCGCGTGTGGCCAGGGGCTCTCCCCAAGGTACCGGCTGGGGCCGGAAGGAGGGCCGCGAGAGCGGGGTGGGGGTGTGGGGAGACCCGGTCGGTGCGCCAGGTTGCTCTGGATGAAGGTAGCTCCAGACCCGGGTGGGGCGGGGGGTGGGGGTGGGGTGGGGTGGGGTGGGGAGGGCGAGGGGCGCGGGGGTCAGTACTCTGTTTCTTTCGTTGAGAAAGCCCAGCCCAGCAGGGCGCAAACCGCACACCAGCCGGAGGTGGGGAATGTTTGCTTGTGCGCCTGCGCACATGTATATCCACTGCGTGCTGTGCATATACACGTGTTTGCATGTGCGTGTGTGTATACGTGCGTGGGTGATGAATGTGAACCGAGGGCAGAAGGGCCGGACTCTAAAGGATCTGAAAAGACAGGAGGAGTCAGGTCTGATGGGGGCCAAAAGGGCTAGTTTCTTCCTCCGAGGAGAGAGCGGATGAATGAAGCGTTTAGAAAGCTCCCCCTGACAGTGGGACCCGTTCAGAGAGAAACTCCAGTCACAGGAAACACTGGCCCGGGGCAGGGTGATAAGCCTGGTCTTGAGCTTCAAGGCCTCCTGACCATCTGCAGATGGACGTGAGAGCTTAGCAGAACACGCACCAGGGACACCAGCAGCTGTTATGCTGGCACCAAAGAAAACACACTCACTGTCAATTTTCAATCTCTGCCTTATATTTAACATTAATATCCCCAAGGCGGGTTCAGGCTGAAGACCTGTGCTACCGATGCCCTGGCAGGGGACCCTGTCCATGCTGTGCTGTGTCTGGAAAGAGCTATATAATATCTTGGAGGATGCTGGACCCCGGGGTGGGGACCCTGGTTCTCATAGGGGCTGGGTCAGGATGGGTGTAGGGCAGCAGGCTGTGTGCAGGTCCCTCGCTGGCCTCTGGGCTTGAACCATCCAGCCCCGCCCAGTCCTGGACGCTCCCCTGCTATCCCCACCTCTTCCATTCACTCATAGACCTAGAAGCATCTGTGTAGATTCCTAAGCAAGGCCAAATAATTAAACAGCCCGAGAGTTCGGCAGATTGGTCTCCCCTTTGGGAAAATACAAGAAAATCAACAATTAACACTAATTAATCTCCTATTAACACCAGATAATTAGGAGAGGAGCAATTCCCGGTAATCTGACAGTGGCTCTGACAGCTAACGATTCCCCTTTGGGGAGGGGGTGGGAAGAGAAGGCAGAGCAGCGAACGGATGTTCTGGGACACCACTGCCCGCCCCTGCAGCCCTGTTCTGTCCTCACTGCCCTGGGGACAGGCCAACACAGCAAAGTGTCCCCTGTGTCCTTTCATCTGGGCTCCACAGCATCCCAGGTGATCAGACAGTTGGCATTCATCTCCCACAACCTGCAGCTGCTCTGGGATTGGCTGGGGTGCCTGTCCTCCAGCGCAGAGCTTCTCCCTGGCCCACTGCTGACCACTGTCAGCCCCCAGCCAGTCCTGCAGAAGCCACCATACTGGTCTGGGTGCTCAGGCTGGAGCCAGGGTCTGGCTGTGATGCTTGTTTATGTGACTCTAGGCAAGTCCTGGGATTCTTTGAACCCATGTTCCTTGCGTGTGATACAGTCTTGACCTAAAGTTAGTGGGAGCAGTAGAAACCAACACAGCCCTGACCATGCTCCAGACCTGCTCTAAGGTGTGTTACCTTAGACGCATGGATTTCTTCAGTCCTCCCAACAACCCCGTGAGGTAGATGGCAACTGAGAACACAGGCTCTGGGGCCAAGGACACTACCTGTGTGATCTTCCATCTCTCCAGTTCTCCCTTTTCCTCATCTTTACAGTAGGGATGTAACAGTATGCCTGCTTCCTGGGTTAGTGTGAGAACAAATGAGTCACATATATCAAGCCCTTTGGACAAGGCCTCACCTCGAAATATTGCTCCTTGCCAGTTCGCCAGTGTTGTTCTAAAGTTAAATAATGTAGATGAAAGCACTTGGGAAGCTGTTGGGCATGATCCCAATGTAGGGGATCTTTAGACAAGGGAAGGAGTGCTGCAGGTTAGAATAGCATTAGGAGGCTTCCTGGAGAGGGTGGGACCTGGGATGGGCAGGGCTTGGAGAGACGGAGGAGGAAGATACAGGTATTCCAAGCGGACGGCAGAGGCAGAACTCCCAGAGTGGCCTGGGAAGGGCAGAGAGACTGGCATAAATGGCAGGCAGTAGCAGCACGTAAGAACAGGAAAGTTATAGTTATACACAACCAGCCCAAAGCTCTCAGGAGGAGGGAGACCAAGAGGCGTGCTCCAGGCAGATGAGCTGGGGTGGTTCTGGTAAGCACTGCCCAGGTGCAGGGACAGAAGCAGAGGGCCTCCGGTGTATGAGATGCTTTCTCCCTGGACAGGGCCTTCCTCTTGCTCCCACTGCCCAGCAACATTCAGCACATGCAGCACTCCCAGCCTGCCAGGCAGAAAGGTCTCCTTTCCTTGCAGGCAGGGCTGTTAGAGACCCTAGTGTTACATGCAAGTGTGCGCAGCTTACATTCAGGAACACTGCCTGAGCGACTGCTCTCAGCTGTTCTCAGGTGTTATGAAAGGTCCAGGGCCACTGCCTGAGAAGCAGCAAGAGACAGAGTGGCCGAAGCACGATTCAGCTTACGTGTATCATGTGCAGGCATGGAGCAGATGATGTTCCTAGGGACATCCGAGCTATGCATGGCTGACTTTCTGACCATGGGGACGGTGGCCCAGCACAAGCTGCCTCCCAGCATGGCTCGCCCCTCACAGCACAGGCCACCTCCTCAGACAGGCCTTTCTTGACCACCCATCTAGGACCGTGCCCTCCTGACCGCACTTAGCCCCTGAGCCTATTTTCTGTGTAGCGGCGTATACGTAAGTGGCTATTAATGTGTTGTGTGCTCCTTCTTTTTTGCTTCGATATTTTTTATTTGACTGTGTCGAGTCTTGTGGCACGCGAGAGTTCCAGTGCATCATGTGGGATCCTTTGTCATGGTGCATGCATCCTCTGGTTGTGGCGTGCCAGCTCCGTCTCTGCAGTGCATGGGCTCTCTCGTTGAGGCACATGTGTTGTTGGAGCACGTGGGCTTAGTTGCCCTGCAGTATGTGGGATCTTACTTCCCTGACCAGGGATCAAACCCGCGTCCCCTGCATTGCAAGGTGGATTCTAAAACACTGGGAAATGCCGAGTTTTCCTTCAGAAAGAGAAGCTCCCAGCTGACAAGGACCTGTGTCTCCTTCTCACGGCTGGGTCCTCCAGTGCTGGCCCAGAGTGACCCTCAGTAAATATTTGTTAAAGGAAGAATAAAAGAATGAATCTGGCTGCAGCTTGATCCTAGGCGCACTGCCACATCAGGTGTCTGCTGGCCTCTTCTTAAATGCTCTCCTCGCCTTTACAGCCCAAGCTTGCCTCTCTGTGAATCCCTCCTGGACCACCCAGCACTCCTGCCCCGTCTCCATCCCTCCCCTGGCACCAGCGGGTTCTGCCTTACACGTGATTGACCTTTCTGTCTGCTCAGGAGCTCCAGCCTCAGGTCAGGGACCCCTTTCCCACCCAGGAAGATGCAGCACAGAGCCTTGTAGAGGCAGACAGGAGAGCAGGAGGAGGCGGTAGTTGAGGGCAGAGAGTACACCGCCGGGCTTGGATGGCTGCAACCACAACTTGGGCAAGTTACTTCTCTGTGCCTCAGCTTCCCTTGTCTGTAAAATGGGGACAACAGTAGTCCATACCTGCAGGGCTGAGAATTGTCAACACACGTAAAGTGCTAAGAAAATATCTGGCATAAATTACGCAGAGTAGAAAAGCTAGCTGTTGTATTGGTTTCCTGTCATGGCCATAACAAAGTACTGCAAACTGGGAGGCTTAAATCAATAGAGATGTATTCCCTTTCAGTTCTGGAGGCTGGACATTCGAAAAACCCAAGTGTGGGTAGGGTTGGCTCCTTCCAGAAGCTCAGAAGGAGAATCTGTGCCAGGCCTGTCTCCTAACGTCAGATGGTTGCCCACAATCCTTGGCGTGCCTTGGCTTGTGGGCACATCACTCCAGTCTCTGCCTCCATCATCACATGACATTCTCCTTGTGTGTCCGTTTTCTCTTATGAAGACAGCAGTCATATTGGATTAGGACCCACCCTAATGACCTCATTTTTACCTTGATTACATCTGCAAAGACCCTATTTCTATGTAGGTCACATTTCTAGGTACTGGGATCAGGACATCAGCATATCTCTTGGGGGACATAGTTCAACCCACAATAGCTGTTTCTTGGCTGTTTCGTCACTGGGCCTGTACCGCCAGGGACCAGCCGCGTGTGGTAACCCCTGGAGCACTGACGCCGCTCTGCCCCCTGCAGGTGCTGGAGCGCTGGTGCACGTCCCCGCGGACCATTGAGGTCCTGATGAACACCTACAGTGTCGTGAAGCTTCCTGAGGACGCCGTGGGCCTGGTGCCTCCTGAAACTCTGCAGGTCAGATTCTCGGACCCTGAACACACAGTCACCCAGCCTGCCCCTAGAGACTTCCAGCTCCTAAAGGGAAGCCCTGTGGGTCCCCCCATTCTGCCCCCACAGAAGTTACTAAGGAAAAGAAAACTCAGAGTGAATACCTGAAACGCTCCTGACTTCTAAGAGGCTCCTGGAGACTCCCCCCTCCCCACTTTAGAAGCAGGTGCCCCCTGCCCAGGGCTCCCTCTGAGCCCCTCGTTCTGCCCCCAGAAGCACCGGCGTTTCTACTCCTCCCTCTTCGCCCTGGTGAGGCAGCCCAGATCGCTGCAGCATCTGAGCCGCTGTGCACTCCGTGCGCACCTGGCGGCCTGCCTGCCCCACGCGCTGCCCCGCCTGCCCCTGCCGCCCCGCCTGCTCCGCTACCTGCAGCTGGATTTCGAGGATGTGCTCTACTAGGTAAGCCTGGGCTCTGCGGGCCGCCCTGTCGCTGGGGGCCAGAGGGGGCGGAAATGGGCCCGAGGCAAGATAAACATGGGGGCAGGGCCCTAGACAGAACTCCCGAGGCCACCAGACCTCTCTGAATCCACCCCTCTCCTTCCAGATGTCCACTGCCTTTTGAGGGAGGCTGAAAGCAGATGCCCCAGACCCTAGGGGATGCCAGCCCACTGCTCACAGCGCCTGGGACTCGGGACTGAGTTGATCAGATTCAGGCCAAGGTGGCCCTCAGCAGGATGCCCAACTTCACGGGGAGGAGTGCTGTCATTCCCCCCAGGACAGACAGACGGACCAGGTGGCCAAGTGACATCTGATGGAGAGAGAGCCAGGACTCATGGCAAATGATATATACGCTCCTGGGGGGGGGGGGCGGTCTCCTGAGGCCCCCTCCAGACTGTCCAAGCCCTGTGCTCACATTAAAAATATGCAGGCCTGTGTTATTGGATGCTGTCTCCAATAGCCCCTCCTCTAAGCTGGCTGGCTCACAGGGACTCGAGACAGGCAGATTTATGGGGTCCCCTGGATCTGCCCCATGGTGCCAGCTCTATCCCCTGCCTCCTTTGGCCTCCACCAGCTACTGAGGGATCCCAGGCAGACCTGGCCACAATGAGGGGTAATAGCCATCAGGTGAGATAGTGCAGAAAAGACCTGAAAGAGAGCCAGCGGGAGGATGGGGGAGCAAAGAGGCTTGGAAAATGAGGCTGTGGAATGAGGCCGGGCAGACCGTGGGGCAGGGCGGTACAGGCAGCCCCAGGCTTGGCAGCGAAGCGAGGGCAGGAAGACAACCGGAGGTGGATGCACAGGGTAGCCAGCTTAGCGTAACCCTGGACCAGGTGAGAGTGAAAGACGCAGGTTTAGAAAAGCCGAAACAACTCTGCCTGCTGCCTGTCCCGTAGGTCGGATGTACACCTGGGTCCGGGAGCTGAGCTGAGACGTAACACCCCTGGGTTCTAGTCCCAGCTTTGCCATTAACTTGCGGAACAGACGTCTCTTCCCTGCTGTGGACGCGAGAGGGTCCCTGAGGGTCTTTGCAGTCCCGGGATTTTAAGAACTTAACAGGCAGCCCCAACAACCAGGAGCCGGTCTGCGACCACAGGAGGGAGGTGGCGTTGCTGCGAGCCACGGGGCAGCCAATCCAGGGCCCGGTGACCCGGACGTCAAGGGTCGCCCGACAGAGTTCCTAGCGGCCCGGAGTGCGCACGCGCCAGAGTTCGCAACTTTTCCCACCAGTCGCTAGGGAGCGAGGCAGCAGGGTGCGGGGCCAAGAGGGCGGGAGGCGGAGGGGGCGTGGCCTGATGGGCGTGGCCTGAGGGGGCCCGACGGCGCGAAGTCCTAGGTGAGTGGGCCCTGATCCCCACCCGGCCTCACGGCCCTGGGGCTGACCGGCCCGCGTGGGCTTCCAGCTGTAGGGCGCGGGGACAGCCGGACGGGAAGGGCTGCGCCTGGGGCCCAGGCCCACAAGCGGCCGGGGCAGGGACTGACTGAGGCCTGGCTCCTAGGCTGTACACGGTTCCAGACCCCGCAGGGCCCCCTCCCAGGGGAAGTGGGCGCAGGCGAAGAAATCAGGAAGCGGTTTGGGGCAGGCACGGGTTCCGCTCACGGCTTGGGGCCTCCCCCGCCCCCATCCTGGGGAGCCCCGTCTTATCCCAGCGCGGGACCTGGGCAGAATGCTCCTTATTCCGTTCATTGGTTCAGCAGGGGTTTGAGGGCCTCCGGTGGGCAGGACACCGGCCACACAAAGGCCTGGCTCTCCCGTCCGCACTAGAAAGTTCACTCCAATGGTGACAGAGACACTGAGCAAACAGACAGGAAAGCTTCAGAGTGATAAGACCTCCGCAGAGGGTTTCACTGGTGATTGTCCAAGAGCGCGGATCAGCCGCTGAGCGCAGGTGACACGGACACCTCCTCTTTGAGTAGGTGATATTTAACCTGAGGCCTGAGTGACAAGGAGGAGCCAGCCATGTGAGTGGAGTGAGGGAGAGAGGGAAGTGACATGAACTGATGTGTATTTTGAAGGATGGCTCTGGCTGCTGAGTGGCTTGGGCGAGGGGAGAGGTAGGGAAGAAGGGTGAGGGATCAGCTCAGAGGCTATTTCAGGAGCCCTGGCGGAGATGAAAGAGCAGTGGGGGAGACTTGGGATCCTCTCTGGAGACTCCATGGAACTTGTTGAAGGAGTAGAAATGGAAGGCTTAAGGAAAACATAGTCCAGGATGACTCCTCCCCCCCCCCCCACCACCTTTTTTTTGGTAGAGCAACACTGGATGGAGGGTGGGACTAATTTGCTAAGGTGGGGAAGATAAGCAAGGGGTAGATGGCGGGCGAGTCAGAAAGTCTGTTTGGGAGATGTTAAGTTTGAACTGCCTATTACAGATCGCAAAGAAGCTGTGTGACATGGTCATTTAAATCTATGAATTTGGAATCCAAGGATGAGGACAGGCCTAGGGATATAAATAGGGGGGAATGCATGTGTTTGCATGTGAAAAATATTTAAAGCTCTGTCCCAAGAGAATCTCGACTCTCATGGGGATGACTTTTCTGAGAAAGTCCTGTATATGCATTTTGATGGAAATTCTAGTTCATTTGCATCCACGTCATTCATTTTGTGCTTCCCAGGTTTTAGGCACTAGATACAGGGCTGTGAATGAGACCTGCTCCCACCCTAGTCTGAGAATTTTCCATCTAGTCTGAGAAACAAGTGTGTGAATACCGAGTTCAGATACAAAGGGCAATGTAGTGAATGCAAAAGACTTGTGAGAGCAGGATTTGAGGGCCTGAAGGAGGAAGGAGAGCAGGAGCAGCAGGGGGTCCTGGGAAGACTTCACAGAAATTGGAGTGCCTCCCCAAAAGTGGTAAGAAAAGGGGAGGATTTCTGGCCATATCTGGAGGGCACTGGTTCATGCAGGAGGCCTTTTAAGAATGTAGGGCCTAAGGGAAGAAAGGCAATGTGGAGTGGTCAATACGGGAGGCTGCTGGCCAGCTTCGCGCGTTCTCCCCCTTAGCAGGGCAGTGTTAGGAAGGTCCTTTCTGGGGTTAGACATCCAGACACTTCTTGCAAGCCAGGGAGCTTCCTCCTCAGCCTCCTGGCTGCGGGTCCCGCGGGCCCAGAACCTCTCCCCCGGTAATTGCTTTCCGTAATGTGTTTGCTCCAAACCAATTTCACGCCTCCGTGAGGACTCCGCCCTGCACTGGCGCGCGGACCTCCCCACCACCAACCTACCCGCGTGTATCACGTGCGCGGCACACAATCGGCACACATTTAACCCAACGATATGTATCAAGTACCTGGATACAGCCAACATACATGAAACTACATGTGTGTATGCTAGGCTTTAAGACCCTCGTGTACAACAGTCCGCCGCTCCTCCCGCCCCAACCGGTGCACTCACAGTGAAGGCACCTGCAGCGCCCAGCGCGCTGGCCCTTGGACGGCTCACCTGGTGCGGTTCCTTTGCTCTCCGCGCGTCTTCCGGACTAACGCCAGGGGGCGCTGCAGCACTCCACGCCTCTTTCGCGGTGACGCAGTTGCGCGCTGCTGCCACCAGAGGGTACCCGCGGACAGAGCCCGAAGCTCCCCACCGTCAGTGGACACTCGCCCGCCAATGGGGGAGACGAAGGTGTATTTCGATTTGACTTAAGAGTACTTCGTTGTTGTTTTTTTTTTTTTTTTCTGAGTGCTGGTTCCCAGTCCGTGAACGGGTGGCCAGATGAGGAGGTCGACACAGGCACACGCAGAGAGGGTAGATTCAAAATAAAATTCTTTCGTAGAAAATTTCCCCAATTGGTGAATAGTTAGATGGGACAAGTCAGCACGTGGGCAGCCAAAGAAGCATTTTTAGCATTCCATTTTAGATGATGAGAGGAGGTGCTTACCTATACGGGCCTGTCCAGGGATTCAATAGGAGAACCAGAGAGTTTTCTTCTCAGTAAAGAAAGGAGGTGGCTCCCTTCAGGTTTGAGAGTGACAGCTTCTGTCCTTGGTACTGGTGGGAGAGTTGGAAGCTGTGTTTGGAAGCCACTGATAGGAAGAACGTCCATAATCGACCACTCTGCTTTCCTTTGTCCAGTTAGTGAAGGAAGAACTCATTTTGAAGGGTATTTCCTTATATTCATGTGATTGTTGCAGGAGCTTTCTGACAAGACAGGGTGTATGCTCATCGCTCAGTTGTGTCTGGCTCTTTCGACCCTTTGGACTGTGGCTCATCAGGTTCCTCTGTCCATGGGATTATCCTGGCAAGAATACTGGGGTGGGTTGCCATTTCCTCCTCTAGGGGGTCTTCCCCACCCAGGGACTAAACACGCCTCTCCTGCGTTGCTTGCACTGCAGGCGGGCTCTTTACCGCTGTGCCACCTGAGAGACTCAGAGTAGATATTAATTGCTCTCGCTCATGGATGGAGAAGTTAAGTCAAAAGGGGGCTGAGATCACTTGGCCCAGAGAGGAGTCAGAACAGAAACTTAACTTTAGGTTTTTTTTTTTTTAATTTATCCAACCAGTGCTCTTTTACATTTACCATGCAGCCTCAGTTCCACGGTCCATGAACGGGCAGGAAAAGGAAATGGGCTGCTTTAGTTGCCACTATGTATGTGACGGTTTTATTCTAACTCAGCTACTGAATGTCAAGGACTGTGCAGAAGTCACACTTCATGACCCCCAGCATGGCAAGGGAACAGATTGAGGATAAAAATGGATTACCAAATACAGTATCTCACAAACACACACCACACCAGAGCCATACAAAGCCCCAGAGGTCTCATGCGCCTTATTTCAGAGTTGGTGGCCCACTGGGACTTCTTGACAATAAACTTTAAGCCTGTATGCTCTATGGCAGCTTGAGCAGAGAATTCCACTTTACAGAGTGTAGTTCTGGGCAGTGCATTCTGGGCTTGAACCAGATGATCTACCTCTTTGAGATCAGAGGGTCTTTAACCTTGAATCCTTGACAACACATGATCCATTTCATCCCATCAAAAAGTGACAGACTTATTAAAGTGGCCCTTTACTGGGGGAACTAGTTGGAGGGGGGCTAGTTAGGGAAGAGATTTCAATATATATACTTTTGAACTTTTGGAATTTTGTGTTCGGTGGTTTTCTTACATATGCAAAAGGTGAATGTAATTACTTAAAAAAAAAAAAAAAAACGCTCTTCCTTCATGCTGTATTTGATTGGTGGTGTTAATACTCATACAGCTTTAATTTCAGTGATTGTAGCCCCAAAGTTGCCTTGGTAATTTTTCAAGTCAATAAGCCTCTATTATCTACCCAACACTGTAAAGTCATCACCCCAAGTACTGACCTCTCACATTTTAATACATTTTTGAAGTCTGGTCTTCCACATGGGTGCCGTGCAGTACTTGGTTAATTTTACAAAGGGTTTGGAATACCTTTAGGAGGATGGACAAGGATTATCCTTATACTTTAGTAGTGACTGGTGTTCGCAGACTTGAGTTAAGACACCTCTTCTTCCTCCATATCTACATGTCCCTCCAGACTGGATCTCTGGGAAGTTTCAAGACAGAGCCTGAGACAGATCAGGACTGTGTGGAAACCACACCCTTCTCCCTGGGCCTCCCTGATGCACTGCCAGTCAAGCATAACGAAAGAAAGTCCCACCCTCTCTGTCCCTCTTTGGTGACAGTGTCTTTCAGGGTGCTGACTTGAATACATCAGCCTGACATGAGCCAACATGACACTCCCAATGTGAATAAAGTTCCCCGAGATCCAGAGTTCCCACCTGCCTTGCCTTCTGTCCAAACGCTGAGACTCCAGCGTGAGTTTTCCTCCTCACCAGAACCAGATAACTTTCTTCTATTTAGACTGCATACTCCTAAACTCCTGCTTCTGCTACTGTGAATTTCAGCTTGATTGGCTCTCCCTGGCCCCACCTGAATTACAGTGAGCAGACGACCTTCATTTAGATAGCCAGGGTTGCTCTCCGTCCTGAGGCTCGGGTCACTTTTCTTCTGGTAACTTTCCTGACTTAAAGTCTTTCTTGCCCACTGACCTGAGGCTGCTATCCAGCAGCAGAGCCCGATGACTTTTGCCTCTAGATTGACGACTCTACTTCTGGAAATCAGGAGGAAGGGGGGAGGGTAAAAGGCGCGCCATTCCCGTGTCTGAGAAGGGGGGAGGTGAGCAGAGTCATCTGCAATTAGCGGATAATTAGCGCCGCTGACCCTTGGGGCTCATCAGCGCTCCCGGGGCCAGCCCCCAGCAATCAGCCAGGGCAGGTCGAGAGTGTCAGGCCCGGGAATGAATAGGGCTCATCAGCGGCGCTGGAGTCGGGGAGCCAATCAGGAAAATTAATAGCGGAAGAGAGGGAGAGCGAGCGAGGGAGGGAAACCCGGACAGACAGACAGACAGACAGAGAGACCGATATAGGCGAGAAATGAGGGGGCAAATAGAATAAGGCGGATGGGATAGGGAGTGAGAAACAGGAGTCATCAAATAGGAACTGGGATAGAAAGGAGGGCGGGAAAGGAGACTGCGGGAGGGAGGGAAAGGACGAAAAGGATGGGAACGATGGAGGGAGCAGGGCGAGAGGAACGGTGAGTACTTGGTACAGTGTGGGCACTGGAGGAAATCGCCCACGCAGGCCAGGGTGAGGGACCCGGGGAGTCCGCGACGGAGGGGGAGTGAGGAGGAGCCAGGGACAAGGGGGACCGCCGGGGGCGAGGGTGAACCGGGTCTCCCGAGGACGAAAAGGACACCCCCCACCACCACCCGACACACCGAGATGAGCGATCCAGAGCCGCGGGACCGCGGAGGAGCGCGCCCCCTGCCGTCCGCGCCTCGCCGCCCGAGAGGGCGCCCGCCGCTTGGTCCGCCCCGGGAACCCGGGAGGGGGCGTCGGGGGCAGGCGGCAGGCCACGCTGCGGGACTGGCCCTGAGTCCGAAGGAGGGCGGCGGCCCGGGCCGGGGCAGGGGCGGGGGCGCTCCGATTGCGCGCCGGCCCCCACGCCCTCGCCGCGCCCGCCGCCCCGCGCTCGGTCCACGCGGGGGACCGCCTCCGGATCCGCGCCGGGAGCCGAGTGGGCAGAGCCGGGCGGGGGGGAGGCGGTGGGCGGGCGGGCAGGAGGGAGGGGCACCGGTCCCGCCGCTGCCGCTGCCTCCTTGGCGGCCGCAAACTTTCACAAAGCGGCATGTCCGGCCTCATCAATCTCCATTAATAATAGTTGGTTGGGCTGCGGGGGGCGGGCGGGGGGTCCCGGGCCGGCCGGCCGGCCGGGCCGCTGGGAACGGGCTCTGCGGAGGGGAGCGGGAACCCGGGCGCGGCGGCTGCGGGCGGAGGGAGGAAGTGAAGCGTAATTTGAGGAAGATGGATGAGTCCGGAGGGCGACACCCCCAGCCCGCCCGCTTGCCCGCCCCCTCCCTCCTTATGAGTGAGAGGAGCGCGGCGCCGGAGCCACACTGCGCCGAGCCCGCGCCCCGCCGCCACCTCGGCCCGGGAGCCAGGCAGCCAGCCCGGCGTGCGCGCGCGGGGCGCCCGAGCCGCGGGGGCGCACGGCGGCGCCGGGAGGGGAGCGCCCCGGGGCGGCCGCGGCTCCGGGCACCATGCAGCGAGCCGGCGGCGGGGGCGCCCCCGGGGGCAGCGGCGGGGGCGGCGGCGGCGGCGGCGGCGGGGGCCCGGGCACCGCCTTCTCTATCGACTCCCTGATCGGGCCGCCGCCGCCGCGCTCCGGCCACTTGCTGTACACCGGCTACCCCATGTTCATGCCCTACCGGCCCCTCGTGCTGCCGCAGGCGTTGGCTCCCGCGCCGCTGCCCGCCGGCCTCCCGCCCCTCGCCCCGCTTGCCTCTTTCGCCGGCCGCCTGACCAACACCTTCTGCGCGGGGCTGGGCCAGGCCGTGCCCTCGATGGTGGCGCTGACCACCGCGCTGCCCAGCTTCGCGGAGCCACCCGACGCCTTCTACGGGCCCCCGGAGCTCGCCGCCGCCGCCGCCGCCGCCACTGCCGCCCGAAACCACCCCGAGCCGGCCGGCCGACTCCCGGAGGGCGGGCTGGACGCCGACGAGCCGCTGCCCGCCCGGGAGAAAGTGGCAGAACCCCCAGCGCCCCCGCCTGCGCACTTCTCCGAGACTTTCCCAAGTCTGCTGGGTAAGTGCCCAGGGCCGACCAGGGCGCCGGGCGGGAGGCTGGTCCCTCTGGAAGTCCGAGGCGGCAGCCTGCTCTCGGAGCCCCGGACCTGCTCAGAGGTCCCGGAGCCCCAGATGCGCGGCCGTTGTGCGGAGCCACCTCCAGGTCCCAGATCCTCCGCCCGATCTGCCTCCAGAGAGCCTACAGCTTCGGCCCGAGACTCGCCCGTGCTCCCGGCCAGACTAGCGGCTTGCCTCCCGGCGATCTAGTCCTCCGGCCCCGGCTCCCGCGCCTGCTTGCAGAACCTCTTGCTCCTCTGCTGGGAATAGAGAAGCTGCAAGTGTGGGATTCCTGGGGACACCAGCCAGACCCCCGGGTGAGGGGGCAGTGGGCAGCTGTCAGTTCAGTAAGGGCTTCTGCAGAGACGGTGTTATTGACCCCCTGCGGGCCCTGGGAACGCACGAGCAAAGGGAGTGTCTTAAAGTGGTGCTGATGGTGGGGGCGGGGGGGGGCGCGTGTGTGTCTCTTGGGTGTGGAGGTCGCTTCTGAACTGGCGGATTTACAGCCAGGCCTTGGAGAATCAAGCGAGGGCCTCGCACTCCGGACTGAGGTGGTCTGGGAGGCCAAGAGACAGGCTGAAGGCCGGGCTGAGTGGGGTGTGGCCCCATGGCCTAGGGGTCCAGAATCCAGCTAAGATCCTGGAACCAGTGAGATTCAGCTAAGAGATCGTTCAGGGATCTGCAATCCTCCATAGGAGAATCACCTCTCAGGACAGGCGAGGTGTATTCAAACAACCTTGATTCTAATCAGTCCAAACAGGCCTCCCTGTTGACCTTTAACCCCTAAAAGCTGGAAAAGCTTTCACTCTCCATAGGCAGATTCAGGTGTGCTGAGACCCACAGCTTATGCAGTTTGGTGGGTGGGCCCTATTTAAGAAAAACAGGGACTGCTTGCAAGTGTGGTGGTCCTGAGGCTTCAAGTTCTTTAACATCAGGATGAAGCTGCCTCTGCTTAACCGTTCATCACATCCAGTTTAGCAGGTGGAAGGGACCCAGGAGGCTTGGGGAAGGACTCTAGTGGAGACAAGGAGAGCCAGGAGCCCCCTTTGTCCTTCATCAGGAGAGAGCTGTTCCTGGGGAGGGGTTCCTGGGCCCTTTCTCAGAGTTGTCCAAAGGGCCAGTACTTCTTCCAGACCCCAAGGGCTGCTCTGGAGTCTGTCTGCCTCATCTTTCCCCATTTAGCCCTGGGCATTCTGGCTCTGGGGTACTCAGCTGCTGGTTTTTTTGTACCTGGTTGGACCAGAAGGAACCAGTGACTGAAATCTAGGCAGTATCTCCTGGGAAGGATCCAGAGGAAATGATAGAGCAGCAGCTGGAAGGTGGGAGGAGATGTCCACAAGATAAGGGGTGGGGGTGGGGAGGAGCCACAGGAGGACAGGAAGAGGGAAGGATCAGTGGGGAGTCCTGAGACAGAAAGGAGAGCCAGGCTGGTGGCGTTGGTTGGGGGGTGAAGGGGTTTGGAGGCAGTAGGAGAAGCAGACACCTGAGGAGCAGATGAGCAGAGCCGGAGGGGAGAGGAAGACGTCCCAGTGGAGGAGAGCAGGAGTGGAGTATCCCCAGAGCATGGGAGACCAAGCAACTTGTCCTGCTCTTCAGGTCCCCCCCATTTCTTGTTTTGCCCCATCTGTGCAGTGGGGCCTCTTTTCTGAAGCAGGTAGGCGTGGAGGTGGGGAAAAGCAGAAGGAAAGGACAGAAGAGAAACGCTGAGGAATAGAATAGAGGCGCACAGACGGACTGCATGCCCAGATCATCTGGAGATACGAGCGCGGAGAGGGCTGCCTGTTGGAAGAGACGGGCAAGGGGTTTCCAGTGCTGGCTCCAGGAAAAGGGGAGCAGCATTTCTGGGCCAGAAGTGTGTGTGTGTGTGCAAGAGTTCTGTCCTGAGAGGACTGGGAAGGAGCTAAATAAATATACTAGTAGGAGAGAGGGGAACGTTTCAACACTAGGAGTAATTTTTTTAAAGGTTTGTTAATATTGAGAGTTACAAGAAATGAATTTATATACAGAATGAGGAAGAAAAGAGCTTCATCACCTAAAGAGAATGTTGGAAGCAGTAAAGGGGATTGTCATCTTTCCTGGAGTAACGACAAGGAATTTCTTTGCTAAGAAGGATGGGAAGGAGACCTCCCAGAGGAAGAATTCTGAGAGGTGCTAGAGTGAAGGTCATCCCCCCATTAGGAAGAGAGGCACAGAAAGGATTCTCAGTGGGGCTTCCTGGGCTGAGCAGGAAGGCGAGATTTCAGATGGAAGGTTTACAGTTAATGAATGGGAGGGCTTCCTGTGACTGCGGGTTCTCCCTCTTAGTGCAAACTCTCCCGACTCGTCTTCACCTCACCACTCAGGCCCACCTTCCCAGTCTTGATTTTTTTTTTCCCCCAACAGAGTTGAAAAAAGAAAATAGCAATTCCAGAAACATTAGACAAAAAATCAGTTTGAGGAGTGATGACACATGGCCCGTGGTGAAAGTGGTGGGAAAGCGAATACTCCGCTTGGCAAATTGTATTAGAGTATTTACTACGAAGTAAGAGTTCTTAGAGCGAATAATGGAGTTGGAACCTCATTATAGAAGATTTTGGAGAAGGGATGGCATCTTTAAAGTGACAGAGGAGGAATTGCTATTCTACTGTGAATGGGTAACGTGGGTCTGAAGTTATTAATTTACATTTGTCTAGTGTCTTACAATTACTATCCATTTAAATGAAATTACAGTGAAGATAGGCCAATTTGGAGGATGGTGAGTGAAGTTCTTTTTGTTGGGAATTAGAAGGACTATTTCTAAAAATTTTGCTGAGAGTTGAGACAGATAGCATCCTACTAGAATTGATGAGGAAGAAAGCAGAACTTTATTATGATTTGATGGCAGGGTAAAAGCTATATTAGCAGGCAAAGAGAAATACCGTGTACAGAAATAATGGGGGCAGAAAAAATTTGAAAATGGTACCCTGAAAGAAACTCTAAGTCTGGAGCATGGGAGCAGTCGATGTGGATAACTGGGAGAGATGTCTTAATAGGAGTGATAACAGAATTTTGAACTAACAGGGAAGATTTAAAAGTATGAATCAACAGAAGCTCCCAGAGCAGTGCCATCTTAGCAAGTCATTATGTAATTAACATAATTTTCTTAGCCACATTTAAATAGTAAAATGAAACAGGCAAAATTAATTTTTATAATTTATTTAACCCAGCATGTCCAAAATATTATTTCAGCATTATTCAATATAAAAAAATTTAATGAGATGTTTGATATCCTCTGTTCACGCTGTCTCTGAAATCCAGTGTGTGTTTCACACATTCAGCACACCTCAAGTTCAAACCAGCCACGTTTCACGTGGTCTGTAGCCTCATGTGGATCATAGCTGACATATCAAATCTGGAGAATTGTAAGAATGGTCCTGTGAAAGGGATGAGGGGAAAGGAGTTTTGAAACAGGTGGGTAGTGAAGTTGTCGATGTGTTAGGAACATGGAGGGAAGAGAGCAGTTGGCCCCAAAAGACATGAAGAAAGAGAGTTCTGCTTTGAGTGGGATGGGCAGAGATGATCTTGCGTGTGAAGGTGGGTGAGCTCTGACCAAGTTATCGAAGCTGACTTGAGAACGTGGAGCTCACACACGTCACAGAGAAGATGGGGGAAGCGGATGCTGCATGCTAGGGAATGAAAGAGCTGTCCGTTCGGAAAAAATTCAGGAGGATACTTTGATTTGGAGGTGTTTCAGAGCAGTGATTCATTCAGGGGGGAAAAGGGCTGGATTGCCTGAAAACAAATAGTTAAGGATGGTGGATACTCCGTATGTGATTGTTGGGTCGACAAGGCAAATAGAGTGAGAGAGTGTTATGAAAGATAATGCCACTGCTGAGCGTGGGGAGGGAAAGACCACTTGTGGTTGAGATGGTGTGGGAAAGAAAACGTGGGGGGACCAACCTGGGAGGGAGATGGCAGGGTAGCAAGCATTCTCTTCTAAAACTAGACAGGAAAAAAGATTTGCTAATTTCTGAATAGAGACTGGCAATAATAATGGAAACCGTTCAAGAGGCTAGCGAGATATCTGAGTGCTGACTGGGGTCAGCCACGCACCTGGCCGTAGCCAGGGAGCACTGAAGACGACCCATCAGTTAATTTCTGAACAGGTATCCATTATGACTGTTGGAATATATTTACTCACAAGAGAAAAAAACCGGGAAGAATGATGTGACGTGGAATCAGAGACTTCTGTTAGAAACAGGAGGAAGATTTTTCTTGGGAGTGATGGTGAGCATGTTTTCCTAGAAATTTTGAGGACCAGCGTACAGGGAAAGGGATTGCTCCATTGACGTTTACAGAAAGGCAGATGTTGCATTAACTTCATGTGAGTGAAAATGGACATTTATTTAGGAGTGACGCAGGGGTTCAGGTCTCAACTTTGTCAGTCATTAGCTCTACAGCTTCGGCAAGCCAGAATTCAATTCAGGAAACATTTGTTGTGTGTCTCTTATGACCTTAGTTTTAAGACACTCTGCATGTGTGAGTGCCAAGTCGCTTCAGTCCTGTCCGACTCTTTGCGACCCCATGGGCTGTAGCCTGCCAGGCTTCTCTGTCCATGGGATTCTCCAGGCAAGAATACTGGAGTGGGTTGCCATTCCCTTCTCCAGGTGAGCTTCCCGACCCAGGGATTGAACCCGCAGCTCCTGCATTGCAGGCGGATTCTTTACTGCTGAGCCGCCAGGGAAGCCCTTAAGACTCTATGTTTATCGCTCATTCATGTTGGACTCTTTGTGACCACATGGATTTAGCCCCCAGGCTCCTCTGTCCATGGAATTTTCCAGGCAAGAATACTGCAGTGGGTTGCCATTTCCTCCTCCAGGGGATCTTCCCAACCCAGGGATGGAACCCGGGTCTCCTGCATTGCAGGCAGACTCTTTACTGTCTGAGCCGCCAGGGAAGCCACTTAAGAGCCTATAGGCGATTCAAAATCTTATCACTTCTCTAGGCTTCAGTTTCCTCACCTATAATGTAAAAGTTTTAGTTCAGATGATTTTTAACATTCCTTTCAGCTTTATAGAACTAAAACCTCGGTTTTCTAGCCTCAGAGTTTAAAGTCAGACTGTTAACATGGACTCCATGGACCCTGTGTGAGGAAATCTGTTAATTGTGGATGTGGAAAAAAATTTTTACATCTACATTTCTACACTTCTCACTGAAATTTGGCACGTCTTGTGATTATGAAGGTAGGCCAGAAACTATCGCAGGGTCCACAGTACCTGAGAGTTTTGTCGCCAATAGAGATCACAGATATTTTCATACAAATTAACAATTTTTGGAGACATCTTGTTGTTTAATGAATTGATAAAGAAATGTAAATGATTATATCCCAAATACATTTAAAATATTTGATAGCTGTATTTTATATAATTGCTCCCTAATGTAATCCTATGTGTTTTCTGTTAGTACCTAAAAGCGCTGTTCTGAGAAGGGGTTCACAGGCTTTTTCAGGCTGCCACCTTTGGTTGACCTTGGGTGAGACAGAGAATGTTATTGGGAGGATTGGAATGGATATTGAGATACCTCGTGCCTCAGTGAGGGCAGCACTTGGGAGGTTGGAAGACAGAGGGGTCTCTGCTGTTAACTAGGAACTGGAGATTCTAGAAAGTCACTCAGTCGTGTCCGACTCTCTGTGACCCCATGGACTATAAATTCTCCAGGCCAGAATACTGGAGTGGGTAGACTTTGCCTTCCCCAGGGGATCTTCCCAACCCAGGGATGGAACCCGGCTCTCCCGCATTGCATTGCGGGCAGATCCTTTACCGGCTGAGCCACCAGGGAAGCCCAAGAATACTGGAGTGGAAAGCCTATCCCTTCTTCAGGGGATCTTCCCGACCCAGGAATCGAACCAGTGTCTCCCGTATTGCGGGCAGATTCTTTACCAATAGAACTATCAGGGAAGCCTAGATTCTAGAAGGTTGGGGCATAATTCTTATACTCAGCGCAATGGGCTTGAATAGTCTATACTGGGACTAGTGGGGGAGAGGCAGTAATTGGAATAAGGAGGGGCAAATGTTATAACTGGAAAGGAGGACCGTAATATTCTGAGCAAAGTATTAGCGTTGAGGGTAGTGTTCGAGTGAGAATCTACAGGCAAGGATGCTTGCCTTGGAAATAACAGACAAAGAAGGATCTTTGCGGTGAAACGGATTGGGAATTAGGCAGCAGCAATGATACAAGTAGCGGGGTAGATATACAAAAAAGAGAGGCGCTTAAAGAGGAACCGTGAGAAGAAAAGAACTCCCTGGGAGAGTTTTCCCAGAGCGAATGCAGGGGGCGGGGGGGGGGAGAGTACCCCGCGTCCGAACCAAGGAAGAGTGCAGAGCGCCCTCTTCAGGTGCTGCAGTGGTGATGCAGGAGGTCTGGGTTAGGAGTGGGAGAGGAGAGGTTGGGGGATTTCACTGACGATGAGACTCATTCTTGGAGAAAGTTACAGCTTAGAGTCATGTGGAAGAAGTTTTGAAGTGCTCAGGGGGAGTGTGAGAGGGAAAAGAGAGGCTTGAATTGGTGTGACAGAAGAGTGACTTCACGGGTGAATTCAGTTGTGGTCGGAAGAGACAGCACAGCAAGGCAGGTCGTCCGGAGGCAGTGGCTTCCCTCCCTTCCCATCACGGCAGGGAAAGGGGTCCTCTTCCAGAGATGGGAGGAGGTGTCTTACTAGAAGCAAAAGGCAGCGTGGTGCCAAGACTAACAGAAACCAGGGTTGTGTGGAGAAAGCACTTCGTGAAAATGAGGGTGGGGAAAACTGGAAACTCCTTCTGAGCCGGGGGCAGTGGGAGATGGATTCCTTGTCTGAGAATTATGATGGCTTTTGTTCAGTCGCTCGGTCGTGTCCGACTCTTTGCGACCCCATGGACTGCAGCACGCCAGGCCTGCCTGTCCTTCACTATCTCCCAGAATTTGCCCAAACTCCCGTCTATTGAGTCGGTAATGCCATCCAACCTTCTCATCCTCTGTCGTCCCCTTCTCCTCCTGCTTTCACCCTTTCCCAGCATCAGGGTCTTTTCCAATGAGTCAGTTCATCACATCAGGTGGCCAAAGTATTGAAGCTTCAGGTATTAAAGTAGAAGTCTCGGATAAGCTGGAACTCTGTACTAGGAGCAATGGGAAGAGAAGCGATGCAGGTGTTCCAGGAGGGAGGGAGACGAAATTACCCCGAGACTGAAGGTGAGAAGCAGTTTGTGTTGGCATGCGTGGGTGCTCAGTCAGTCATGCCCAACACTTTGTGACCCTGTGGACTGTAGCCCGCCAGGTTCCCCTGTCCAGAGGATTTCCCAGACAAGAATACTAGAGTGGGTTGCCGTGCTCTCCCCCAGGGGATCTTCCTGACCCAGGGACTGAACCAACTTCTCCCTCTGCTCCTGCATTGGATGGTGGATTCTTTACCACTGAGCCACCTGGAAAGCCCTGGGTTGTGCTGGAATGGATGACAACTATCCTATAAATTATGCACAGGTCCTGGGAGTGTGTAACAGAGTGGTCTTGACCAAACCATGCTTCTGTGTGTCCCAGCTTCTCCATCAGTAAAATTAGAGGTTTGAATTAGGTGACCTGTAAGGTCACTCCAGCTTGACAGTTCTGTTATCTGTAAGGATACCTTTCTTAGTGAATTGTTCCCTTTAAAATAGAAAAAAAAAAAAAAAAAAAAAGCCACCACACACACACACACACACAAAAGCAAGGGGTCGGCGGGGGGGCAGATTCTACTCAGTGCTGAGTAGTAGTGGTCAGTGTTGAGGAGGCAGCACCCGGATACCCACATCTCAGGATGCAATCAGGGCTGGGCTCCAAGGTGGAAAAGGCTCCATCATCTGTGACCAGGGGTGTGTTGCCTGAGTGGAGGCCATGGATAGCCATCCTATGGAATGAGAGAACCCTTTATAAAAGGGGGTACATCACATCTGGGCCAGAATCGTCCCAGATCAGTTGTAACTGACTGGATGTCATGAGGAAGGAAAAAGTGCGCGACAGCGAGTGAGAGGCAACAGCTGTGCTGTGCGGTCAGCCCCTGGTCCCCTGTGCTATTTCTCCATTAGGATTTCTAAATGGTAATTTTTATTTGTCTATTTCTTGGCCACGCCAGGTCCTTGTTGCCGCGCCCCGGCTTTCTCTGGTTGCTGTGCACGGGCTTCTCACCGCGGTGACGCCTCTCATTGAGGAGCGTGGGCTCCAGAGTGCTCGGGCTTCAGTAGTTGTGACTCGGGCTCTGGAGCGCAGGCTCAGTGTTGGCTCACGGACTTAGGTGTCCCATGGCATGTGGGTTCTTAGTTCCCAGACCAGCAATTGGACCCATGTCCCCCACACCGACAGGCAGATTCTTAACCGTTGGACCCTCGGGGGTGTCCCTGGTGCAGGATTTATGACAGGTGACAGTGGGCTTCAGTCTCTGTTTCATTCACTGATAACAGAGAGACCGTGCTGCCTGGAGGAACAGACACAGGTTTTGGATACCGATCTCAATCGCTTCTTGGCCTTTTGGCTAAGGTCAAGTGGATACTGATCTCAGCACCACCTCTTTTGTGACCTACGGCAGAAGACTAACCTCTGCAGTCTCTGTTGTCTCACCAGTAAAATAAAGGGCAGCAATCCTTACCTCATGGATCTGAAGGTTGAATGAGAAGCAGTTTGTCCATCCTCCTAAAGTAATAGGTGGGCAAGAAATTATCGGTATTATCCATGTGCTAGAAATGGATGGGGAGCTTTCCTGGGGATTAAGCTGGGAAAGGCATCTTTCCTAGAGGTGGTGATGGGTGACTCTGCACTGGAAAGGACAGATGTTTCTGGGGATGATGGTAACATAGCCTTGTATCCCGAAGACTTAGTCTTCATGGGACATGCCCGGAGAGAATGCTGCACGCATCTAATACAGGTAGATTCCAGATTTTATCTTTGGCTCTTTCTCCCTCTTTTCAGTTTTCCTGTCTTACGTGTTGGTGAGAAACTCTGTGTAGACACCTCGTGGACACGGCTGCCCAAAGCCTTTCTGCTGCGTCCCAGGGAGCCTGTTCTTCCTTTATTCCCGTTAAAACCAACGTAAAACCAAAAGCAGCAAACAGATAAACAAAAAACTTTTTTCTTCATCACAATCCCTATTCCCTCATATGTCTTATCTCAGCTTAGTGTTAGGAGCACGGCTATTGGATTAAAATAATTCAAGCTGGATGGATTAAGGAGGGTTTTTAAAAATCCAAATAACTTTCAAACTTGTGAAATTTTAGGTGGCACTATTATGAGTAATTTGAGGGATGACCTGGGTATCTTTGGGGGGAAATTATTTTGGATGGGAGAGGTGTGGGAGAGAGGCAGGGGGCTTCCTTTTCCTGGAGTCATGTGATTCCTGTTACTTCTAGTTCCAGCGGTGTCTGTAATCAGAACTCTTTGGGCTGCTTGTGACAACTGTTGCTCGGTTATGTCCAGTTCTTTGCGACCCCACGGAGTGCAGCACGCCAGGCTTCCCTGTCCTTCACTGTCTCCCGGAGTTTGCTCAAACTCATGTCCATTGAGTCGGTGATGCCATCCAACCATCTCATCCTCTGTAGCGTCCTTCTCCTCCTCCCCTCATTCTTTCCCAGCATCAGGGTCTTTTCCAGTGAGTTAGCTCTTTCCATCAGGTGGCCAAAGGATTGGAGCTTCAGCTTCAGCACCAGTTCTCCCAGTGAATATTCGGGGCATTTCCCTAATTAAACTAAAACGGACATTTATTGATTCACGTGGACCCAAAAATGCAAGCCATGTTGTTGGGTCTTTCTGTCTTGCTCTTGGTCTGGCTACTCTCTCTGCCTTCACCTCCTTTTCTCCTGGTGAGCGAGAAGGGTGGGCACAAGCTTAAGCCGCTCTCAATTCTTATCATCCCAGGCTGGGACCCCAGTGGAGCACAGCACGTGTGAAGTCCTAAGAAGACCGACTCACTAGCTTGAGTCAAGGCCCCAGGAGATGGGAATGTGTGGATCGGCCAGCTCTAGGTCACTGTCCTTGTGATTGTCAAAGTGGAGAAATGTGACTGACATCCCCACTCCCCTGGGCAGTTGGTGGAGAACAGCGGCCAAAGAAGGGAGGTGCCATGAATGAACAAGAGGGGCAAGCGGAAAGGAAGGAAAGAATGTTCCTTGAACTCCCTTTCGGTATCAGGGAGGAAAGCCACAGTGAAAGTCTGGCATGCCACAGCTGAGACCCAAGGCAACCAAATGAATAAATAAATATTTGGGGAGAGAAAAACTGTTTCCATCAGTGGGCAGTATTGTTCTTTAAGTGAGAAAATACACTTTTAAATAAAAGAAATAGTGACTGGTAAGGTGATATCATACGAACCAGTAATAATGGAAAAAGCAAACAGGAGAAAGATCAGGTGGGAATTTTGTCTTGGGAATGAGGGGGAAATGGCCTGTTACAGGACAAAGGTGAGATTCGGGGATTGAGGCCTCTCCTGCGGTGATTTTAAGGATCATCTCCAAGAATGTTAAGGGAAGATGTTGAGGATGAGGTGATAAGTGGATAAAGTTGATCTGATGAAGCATCTGGGGAGGACTTCTCCAAGTGGAGGGAGGAAGACAGTTTACTGGGAAGAATAGGAAGTGCTGATTGGAGACTTAGGAGAGCAGGGTTCTGGACCAGCTCTGTACCTAGCGGTGTGACTGGGAAATCATTTAATCTTTTTGAAATTCAGTTTTGTTTCTCCACCTGAAAATAAGGTGCCTAACCTCCCATTACTACCACTGCCAGGTCATCTCTACTTCAGTGAGTTGCCTAAAGATGACAATACTAAGTGTGAAATCGCTTGGGAAGGTTAAAGGTCATGCAAGGGTGCTCTTGGCAATGACCACATTCAGTTCAGTCGCTCAGTTGTGTCTGAATCTTTGTGACCCCACGGACTGCAGCACGCCAGGCTTCCCTGTCCATCACCAACTCCCGGAGCTTACTCAAACTCATGTCCATCGCGTCGGTGATGCCATCCAACCATCTCATCCTCTGTCGTCCCCTTCTCCTCTTGCCTTCAATCTTTCCCAGCATCAGGGTCTTTTCCAATGAGTGGCATTAGCATACCCTGAAAGGAGCTCCAAGCTTGGGGTGGGCAGGTGGTGGTGGGGAAGTCTCTGTGACCTTGTCAGGAAGGTGGGAGGGGCTCTGGACCACAGTGACACAGAGGAAGTTCTCATGTGGATTTGGAGTAAAGAATGATGAAGAGTCACGGGGAGAGTGGAGAGAGAGGAAGTGAATATTCCTTATTTTAGCTAAAAGTATAGCAAGGAGTAGCAGCATAGCAGGGCATGAAGTTAGTGAGGATGAATGAAAGACACATTGAAAGCAAGCCAGTTGCCATGAAGGATAGAAGGTACCATCTCCAGAAAGAGAAATAATTACAAACTGGCTGTGATGGTAAAATGAAGGTGGTGCACACATGCCTCTTTTTGAGGAGATGACCTGGATTTTCCCCACCTTTTGACCCGACCCTTCTATATTCAGGAAGCTGGGTAGTTGTCCAGAGAGGGATTTGGGGCATGTGAGGGTTGTTGTTTAGTCGATAAGTCATGTCCAACTCTGTGTGACTCCAGGGACTGTAGCCTGCCAGGCTCTTCTGTTGATGGGATTCTCCAGGCAAGAATGTTGGAGTGGATTGCCATGACCTCCTCCAGGGGATCTTCTCGAGTCAGGGATCAAACCTGCATCTCCTGCATTAGCAGGCAGATTCTTCACCGCCGAGCCACCAGGGAAGACCTGCCTGTGAAGGTTGTTGTTCTTTAAATGGAGGGAAGAGAAGCAGAACTGAGTGTAGACGGGGAGAGGCTTCTCAGCAAATAATAAAGACTTGGTTATATGTCAGCTGGACCAGAGCAGGCCGGGTGAGGGCTGGGCGGTGCAGAAGCTCTGTGAGTTCCCGTGGCTGGGTGTCTAAGGTGGTTCTGCATCCTGGGGGCTCTTCTGCCTCATGACCCAGACCCATCATCCTCGCTGACCTTGGCAGCCGTGGACTCCTCTCTGGGGGGTATGAGCCTGGTGCTATCTGTTCTTCCTACTGGAGAACACCTACCACGGAGTCTCTGGACCCAAGTTAGGGCTTCTCATCCTCTCCCAAGGAAGACTTGTTGCAAGGGCTCCCCTGAAGCCTGCGTGCTGCTCTCTGCAGAGGGACAATGCCCCTGGAGTGGACCCTACAAGTAATCGTGGTTCAAACCATGTGATTTCTGCTCTTCAGGACAATAGCATCTTCCAGGAGGACTTGGTGTTTCCTAATAACAAGCTGCCCCACTGCCATTTCCCCTGGATAGATAAACAAAGGCTGCCCGTAGGGAACAAGCTGGAAACAGTGTACTCTTTTTTTAAATTTTTATTTTATATTGGGTATAGTTGATTTACAATGTTGTGTTAGTTTCAGGTGAACAGCAAAGTGATTTAGTTATCCATTCAGTTCAGTCGCTCAGTTGTGTCAGACTCTTTGTGACTCCATGGACTGCAGCACGCCAGGCTTCCCTGTCTTTCACTATCTCCCAGAGCTTGCTCAGACTCATATCCATTTAGTAGGTGATGCCATTCAACCATCTCATCTTCTGTCGTCCCCTTCTCCTCCTGCCTTCAATCTTTCCCAGCATCAGGGTCTTTTCCAAGGAGTCAGCTCTTCGTATCAGTTGGCCAAAGTATTGGAGCTTCAGCATCAGTCTGTCCAGCGAATATTCAGGACTGATTTCCTTTAGGATTGATTGGTTTGATCTCTTTGCAGTCCAAGGGACTCTCAAGAGTCTTCTCCAACACCACAGTTTAAAAGCATCAATTCTTCGGCACTCAGCTTTCTTTATAGTCCAACTTTCACATCCATACATGACTACTGGAAAAACCACAGCTTTGACTAGGTGGACATTTGTCGGCAAAGTAATGTCTCTGCTTTTTAATAAGCTGTGTAGGTTGGTCATACCTTTTCTTCCAAGGAGCAACCATCTTTTAATTTCATGGCTGCACTCACCATCTGCAGTGATTTTGGAGCCCAAGGAAATAAAGACTCTCACTGTTTCCATTGTTTCCCATCTATTTGCCATGAAGTGATGGGACCAGATGCTGTGATCTTAGTTTTCTGAATGTTGAGTTTTAAGCTAACTTTTCACTCTCCTCTTTCACTTTCATCAAGAGGCTCTTTAGTCCTTTGCTTTCTGCCATAAGGGTGGTGTCATCTGCATATCTGAGGTTATTGATATTTCTCCTGCAATCTTGATTCCAGCTTGTGCTTCATCCAGCCTGGCATTTCTCATGATGTACTCTGCGTGTAAGTTAAATAAGCAGGGTGACAATATACAGCCTTGATGTGTTCCTTTCCTGATTTGGAACCAGTCTGTTTTTCCATGTCCAGTCCCATGTCCAAATTTAGTTATACGTATACATAAATCTTCTTCCCTGCTGGCTCAGCTGGTAAAGAATCTGCCTGACCTGGGTTTGATCCCTGGGTTGGGAAGATCCCCTGGACAGGTGCTACCCACTCCAGTATTCTGGCCTAGAGAATTCCATGGACTGTAGAGTCCATGGGATCACAAAGAGTTGGACACGACTGAGCGATTTTCACTTCAGTTCACGTACATAAATCTATTCTTCTAAAGATTCTTTTCTCATATAGGTAATTAGAGTACTGAGTAGAGGTCCCTGTGCTATGCAGTAGGTCTTTATTGATTATCTATTTTACATATAGGTCAATGTTCTCTTATATAACCAGTAATGTCACTTTTAATCACAAAGGACAGACCTTGTCTGTTTGGCCATCCTACCTAGCACAGCCAGATGTTCCCAATGAAACACTTTTCCTTCTGCCCCAGATTTTCTCACCAAGATCATTATTTTCCATGTAAAATTTTTTTTAATTTAATTTAATTTTTAACTTTACAATATTGTATTGGTTTTGCCATATATCAAAATGAATCTACCACAGGTATACATGTGTTCCCCATCCTGCACCTTCCTCCCACCTCCCTCCACATACCATCCCTCTGGGTCGTCCCAGTGCACCAGCCCCAAGCATCCAGTATCGTGCATTGAACCTGGACTGGCGACTCGTTTCATATATGATATTATACATGTTTCAGTGCCATTCTCCCAAATTATCCCACCCTCTCCCTCTCCCACAGAGTCCAAAAGACTGTTCTATACATCTGTGTCGCTTTTACTGTCTCACATATAGGGTTATTGTTACCATCTTTCTAAATTCCATATATATGCGTTAGTATACTGTATAGATGTTTTTCTTTCTGGCTTAGTTCACTCTGTATAATAGGCTCCAGTTTCATCCACCTCATTAGCACTGATTCAAAGGTATTCTTTTTAATGGCTGAGTAATACTCCATTGTGTATATATACCACAGCTTTCTTATCCATTCATCTGCTGATGGACATCTAGGTTGCTTCCATGTCCTGGCTATTATAAACAGTGCTGCGATGAAATTTGGGGTACACGTGTCTCTTTCAATTCTGGTTTCCTCAGTGTGTATGCCCAGCAGTGGGATTGCTGGATCATAAGGCAGTTCTATTCCCAGTTTTTTAAGGAATCTCCACACTGTTCTCCATAGTGTCTGTACTAGTTTGCATTCCCACCAACAGTGTAAGAGGGTTCCCTTTTCTCCACACCCTCTCCAGCATTTATTGCTTGTAGACTTTTGGATAGCAGCCATTCTGACTGGTGTGAAATGGTACCTCATAGTGGTTTTGATTTGCATTTCTCTGATAATGAGTGATGTTGAGCATCTTTTCATGTGTTTGTTAGACATCTGTATGTCATCTTTGGAGAAATGTCTATTTAGTTCTTTGGCCCAGTTTTTGATTGGGTCATTTATTTTTCTGGAATTGAGCTGTAGGAGTTGCTTGTATATTTTTGAGATTAGTTGTTTGTCTGTTGCTTCATTTGCTATTATTTTCTCCCATTCTGAAGGCTGTCTTTTCACCTTGCTTATAGTTTCCTTTGTTGTGCAGAAGCTTTTAAGTTTAATTAGGTCCCATTTGTTTATTTTTGCTTTTATTTCCAATATTCTGGGAGGTGGGTCATAGAGGATCCTGCTGTGATGTATGTTGGAGAGTGTTTTGCCTATGTTCTCCTCTAGGAGTTTTATAGTTTCTGGTCTTATGTTTAGATCTTTAATCCATTTTGAGTTTATTTTTGTGTATGGTGTTAGAAAGTATTCTAGTTTTATTCTTGTGCAAGTGGTTGACCAGTTTTCCCAGCACCACTTGTTAAAGAGATTGTCTTTAATCCATTGTATATTCCTGCCTCCTTTGTCAAAGATAAGGTGTCCATATGTGCATGGATTTATCTCTGGGCTTTCTATTTTGTTCCACTGATCTATATTTCTGTCTTTGTGCCAGTACCATACTGTCTTGATGACTGTGGCTTTGTAGTAGAGCCTAAAGTCAAGCAGGTTGATTCCTCCAGTTCCGTTCTTCTTTCTCAAGATTGCTTTGGCTATTCGAGGTTTTTTGTATTTCCATACAAACTGTGAAATTATTTGTTCTAGCTCTGTGAAGAATACCATTGGTAGCTTGATGGGGATTGCATTAAATCTATAAATTGCTTTGGGTAGTATACTCATTTTCACTATATTGATTCTTCCAATCCATGAACATGGTATATTCCTCCATCTACTAGTGTCCTTTTTGATTTCTTTCACCAGTGTTTTATAGTTTTCTACATATAGGTCTTTAGTTGCTTTAGGTAGATATATTCCTAAGTATTTTATTCTTTTTGTTGCCATGGTGAATGGAATTGTTTCCTTAATTTCTCTTTCTATTTTCTCATTATTAGTGTACAGGAATGCAAGGGATTTCTGTGTGTTGATTTTATATCCTGCAACTTTATTATATTCATTGATTAGTTCTAGTAATTTTCTGGTGGAGTCTTTAGGGTTTTCCATATAGAGGATCATGTCATCTGCAAACAGTGAGTCCATGTAAAATTTTTAACGATGTTTTATTGATCAAATTTTTTGGTTCACATCAGCTAGCTATACAGCATCTGCAGTTAGAAATTTACTTTAATGGATAGTTTATCCACCAGGTTCAATTATTCTCAGTCAAATTTTGCAAATAGAAATTTTATCAACAAGATGTGCTTCTTGTCAGGTTTTAGTCAAAACCATTTTTCTATGTGCAATTTTTGTTTTGAGTGTGCTTACTATTTGGTATGTATTATGAATTCAATCGGAGAAGGCAATGGCACCCCACTCCAGTACTCCTGCCTGGAAAATTCCATGGACAGAGGAGCCTGGGGGGGCTGCAGTTCATGGGGTCGCTAGGAGTCGGATATGACTGAGTGACTTCACTTTCACTTTTCACTTTCATGCATTGGAGAAGGAAATGGCAACCCATTCCAGTGTTCTTGCCTGGAGAATCCCAGGGACGGGAAGCCTGGTGGGCTGCCATCTATGGGGTCGCACAGAGTCAGACACGACTGAAGTGACTTAGCAGCAGCAGCAGCATGAATTCAATAAAAGAGTTTGCATTAATTTTTTAGCTAACTCATGAGAAACTAGTAAGGCTGTTTCAGGATTGCTATGTTGTAAAGGACCAGACTGCTCTGTTGCTCAGCCAGTCCTTCAGAATACGTTTCGGTCACTTTGGGTCTTGAGTTCTAAAGTGCTCCCCGCCCTGGTGGAGCAAAGAGCAAATGGCCAGGCTCCAAATCCATCAGTGTTTAGAGTGTAGCATCTGTTGGGTTTTTGGGGGTTTTTTTTGGAAGGCTTTTTACTCTCTCCCCCTGCAATTCCCCGATTTTTTTTTTTTCTATTTTCTCCCTAAACTTTTCAGCCCTTTCAGTTTCTCTGACTGATCATCTGATTCTTCTGCCCCTGGTTGCCTGCCCTGCCTCCCCCAGCCTCACTCACTGTCCCAGACCCTTTCCTCTGAGAGCTAGCAGTATTTTCCCTTCTCTGTTGCTTTCTTCTATATCCCTGCCATCTCCTTCCAAGAGTTGCTTATCAGACCCCTCAATGTCATGATTATAAAGGCTCAGAGAAAAACTCTTCCCCTCCCTCCACCCCTCACCACGCAGAATCCCACCAGGATCAAGTAACCAAGAGAGGTTGTGAACCTGTGCTTCCTGTATGGCTTTAAAAGCAGCGCTGGGGGGTGGCCTGCTCATGTGGGCTCGACTTTCATGGAATCTGTGTGAAGACAGAGCGATGGATGATGTGATCTCAGGAGGGCCCTGCCAGACTGGGAACCTGGGAATCTCATCTCAGTCATCATCAATTTAGATTTATTGGACACCCCCTGGGTGCTTGAAGCTGTGCTAAATGATTTTATCCTTCAAGCCCTGAATCCTAGTTTCTGCCTTTCTGTAGCAGCTGGTTAAAGTTGTGTAGTACTGGGCTGGGTTTTAACAAGCTTTTCTTTCTGTTGTTGTTTACTGCAAGCCATGTTTTAAAAATTAGAAGTTAAAAGTTAGAGGATTTAGTAATGATGTTGGGGGTTGCCCTTGATTTCCTTTAGCATAAGATCCTGTCGGTTCCCACCGCACACAGATTCCTCTCCAGCAACTCTGAGATCAGAGGGCCTAGGGCTTCCCTTGTGGCTCAGTTGGTAAAGAATCTGCCTGCAGTGTGGAAGACATGGGTTTGATCCATGGGTTGGGAAGATCCCCTGGAGAAGGGAAAGGGCTACCCAATCCAGTATTCTGGCCTGGAGAATTCCGTGGACTGTATAGTCCATGGGGTCGCAGAGTCGGACATGGGTTTGATCCATGGGTTGGGAAGATCCCCTGGAGAAGGGAAAGGGCTACCCAATCCAGTATTCTGGCCTGGAGAATTCCGTGGACTGTATAGTCCATGGGGTCGCAGAGTCGGACATGACTGAGTGACTCTTACTTTTCACTTTCACTGGAAAGTGGGGAGAATAATATTTATGGAGAGGATGTCTTATGGTCGGAGCTGGGCTGGAGAAACAGGGTTGTAGGGAATATTTTAGGGGAGGCTTGAGAAAGGAGGGACGGAGAGGGAGAATCAGAAAATGCTCAGGAGTAGTTTCTTTCTTTCAGTCAATAAATACTTATCCAGGACTTCCCTGGTGGTCCCATTGCAGAGGGCCTGGGTTTGATCCCTGGTCAAGGAACTAGATCCCTCATGTCACAACTAATTCCTGGTGCAGCCAAATACAAATACATTTAAAAAGGAGGTATTTTCTCAGTGCCTGCTCTGTGCAGGTAACTTTCTAGATGCTGAGAATATAGCAGTGAAATATATATATATATAAAATATATATATATAAAAATCTCTACCTTCCTGGAAAGTGAAAGAAAGTGAAAGTCACTCAGTCGTGTCTGACTCTTTGCAACCCCATGGACTATTCTCCAGGCCAGAATACTGAAGTGGGTAGCCTTTCCCTTCTCCAGGGGATCTTCCCAACCCACAGATCAAACCCAGGGCTCCCGCATTGCAGGCAGATTCTTTCATAGCTGAGCCACCAGGGAAGCCCAAGAATGCTGGAGTGGGTAGCCTATCCGTTCTCCAGGGGATCTTCCCAACCCAGCAGTCGAACCGGGGTCTCCTGCGTTGCAGGCGGATTCTTTACCAGCTGACCTACTAGGGAAGCCCACCTTCATGGAACTTATGTTTTAGTAGGAAGAGATAGCCAATAAAACAGAGTTCATTTTGCAGTGCAATGGCCCCTGAGGCCCTGCGCCCAGGGAGGGCTCCCACATTCCCAGGGAACATCAAGGCAACCTCCACACGGCTGTTCCGTCACGTTTGCTCTGCAGGAGAAAGCTTGTGAGCCCAGGTCTGTCTGCACCGTGCTCGGATCCTGTGGGGAGAACACCCCGGGCGCCCACTTGGATCCCGGGCCTAGGGGCCAAAATGGCATTTTTCTCCCGGGGAGCCCTAACGTGGGGCGGCCCGGCAACTGCTTGCAAGGGCATCCTGTTGCTGTTTGCTTCCTTCCGCCAGAGCTAGCTTTGCTCCCCGCTTTGGCATTTGGCAAGCCAGGGGCCGGCCCGCCACTCCTTGCCGGGGGCCCACGGGAGGTGCCAGGTGCCCTCTAGCCAGGTGACCCCGGCGTGGCACCCAGCCCCATCAGACGCACTCCCGCAGCCTCCTTCCCCATGGGCAGGACCGTGCTGACCTAGGAGTGTGTTTGCAAGGCTTGCAGAATGCAGGTGACACGCGGCCCTGACTTGGGAACTGAGGCCCTGGGAGCAGGCCCGGAGGTCTGGTGTCTGAGGAGTCACACACTTGCTGCGCGTTAGAGGCCTGAAAACCCAATAAAAATAAATGAATAAAGTTGGTTACGTATACCATAGCAACAAGTAAAGTGGAGAAGGGAGATGGGAAGCGTAGGGAGTTTTGATTTTAAAAAGGAAGATCGGGTAAGGTCTCATTGATAAAGACCTGAAAGAGATAGGGAATGATCCAGTGGCAGAATCTTGGTGAAAAATCTAGTATTCCAAACAGAATAACCCATGGGAAGGGCAAGGGAAGGGGTGGGAGGGGCAGAGCAGGAGAAAACGTTGGTGAACTAGCAAGAGAGGAGGGTGACTCGGGCTAATTGGACCCAGAGGAGGTGATGAGAAGTCAGTTGGGCAGCGGCTCTACTGAGATTTGCTGGTGGGCTGGTCACAGGTGGTGGGAGTGAAGGTCTGGTCTGAATAATGGGGGTGGGTGGGTGGGGTTAGCAGTACCTGAGATGGGAAGGGAGGGGCGTTCAGACCAGGAGGAGCTGACTCTGGAGAAGGTCCAGGAGTCCAGTTTGGGACACGGGACGTTACACTTGTATTCTGGGGAGGTGGGGATGGCCTGGGAAAGGGCCCCTAATGACATGAAAGGGGAGCCCAGGGATGTGAATCTTGCAGAAATTAAACCGATTTTGGATCGGGATGAGGGCAAGGAGAAAGCCCCGGGGTGCTGGGAGGTGAGCCCCGAGAGGCAGGTCACCGGTGAGCGCATGTGGGTGAAGTTGGGTGGGCTGTCAGAGAACCAAGCCCACCTTCGAGGGGAGCAGTAAGGCCTGGGTGAGGCTGTCAGGGGGTGTGCCACGTGGGCTTTGAGATGGTGGATGACGCAGGAAGCCCTCCAGGAAGAGACAGGGCCCGGGAATGACACCACCGGTGGAGGGGTGGAAACGTGCGCGGACTGGGATAGGGTGGGTGAGCCTGGCGAGGCCGGATTGTGGCTTCTAAGGAGAATGTAAACTCGGTTCCTGAGCAAAAGGAACAGGTGCGGATAGCATCCATTCAGGACAGCTCTGGGGTGGGGGAAGGGAGTGGAAAGTGAGCGGGCGGTGCGGGGGCACAGGGGGATGGCAGGGGTGACAGAGTAGGGCCGGCCCGCGGGGAGCGTGGCGCTGCTCCAGCCTTGTGCATGCGCGCGCGCACACGGCCAGTCTAGGAAGCATTTCGCGGGGTCACCTTCTCGACCTCGGAGTGTGCATGCGACACACGTGGTGATGTGCACACATGCGCCCCCACCTGTACACCGCGAGCTCCTCTGGCCAGGAGCTGACTGTTCAGTTGACGGGTTAATCTGTTTTCTTTTCGTTCTCCTTTCTACTGGTCGGTTTTCTTTTCCATTTTTTGTGGCTCCCCTGTTGATTGGTCCTTTAGGCAGAAAACAAGGGATTTTGTAAAACTCAAAACACTAAAAAACACTTGTCATGCCTTATCTGCAGTTCGGATAAAAATGTCGCTATGACATGACCAGCGGTGGAATTAAACTTTAGAATTATGTATGGGTTAAAATGTTTATATGTCTGTGATTACAAATAGCCAGCAGCCTACTGAGACAGAATCTCTCTTTTCCCCTTTTCCTCTCTGTATACCCTCCCCAGCTGCACTTCTATTTCTTCCTCCGCCTCCGGTGTTCCCTCCGGTTCTCAGCTGACAGTGAGCTCAGGGTCCCCGGGATTCTGAACTTGGGCAGAAAGCAGCTGTTGGTGCTTCTCACTGGCTTGGCTGGGACAGAGGGAAGGTGGAAAAGAGATGTCATCTTTTTTTTTTTTTTTTTGCGATGGCATCTTTTAAAAATGAAGGCTGGAAAGGGTCCTGGGGGAGCTGAGTGATTGGAAGAAAAACCTGGCCATCAATAAGGTGGTGTGTGTGGTGAGAGGGCTCCCCGGTCTGGGCTGGATGGTCTGGTTACATAGAATTGGGGAGGTGGGGGTACAGACACCTCCTGACTCTTGGGTCCTTGGGTAACACTTTCTGGATCCCAGTTTGGGGCAGGAGGGAATCACATGACCCCGAAGTTTCCATCTGGAAATAAGATGCCAAGATTCCCAGCTCCAGGAAAGAAGGAAGGAAGGAGGGCGGACCAGAGGGGCTCGCGTGGCTCTTCCCACAAGGCCAAGTGAGGAGTCCCGGGAGGAGAACACAGGCAGCCTCCTCTCTGTCCTGCAAAAGTGAATCCTGCATTCTCACTCCTGTCTGTGGTGACTAGAAGGATCCCGAGCCTGGCTCCAGCTGTCTCATCACCACGAGCAGCTGCAGGGTCTGGGCTTGGAGGGGCGGTCCGTGAGTGGGGAGCCCTTCACTGGGGTCTAGAGAGAGCCGGGGAGGTAGCAGGTAGGGAAATGAGGTTGAGGGGTGGGGGCTGAGGTGTCCAGGTCCTAGGAATGGGGCCCTCTTGATGGATGCCTCCCTCACGTTGCCCAAGTGAAGTCTGTGCTGGTTAATACCTTTCTTCCCATCTCTCTGTCTTCCCAAACCTCTTCCCACTCTGCCCTGCCTGTATGCCCTCCTGTCTCATCCCCTCCATGTCTGTCTCTCCTCCGGCCGGCATGCTGTCCACGCCTGGCCCCGGTTCCACGTGCCACCTCCAACCTGTCTGCCTTCTCCTCGCCTCCCCCCCAACCCGACCCCACCCCGTTGGCCCCCACTCCCTTCAGCAGAGGGGAAGGTGTACAGCTCCGATGAGGAGAAGCTGGAGGCCCCTGCAGGAGACCCGGCAGGCAGTGAGCAGGAGGAAGAGGGCTCGGGTGCGGACAGTGAGGATGACGGCTTCCTGGACAGTTCTGCCGGGGGCCCCGGGGCCCTCCTGGGACCTAAACCGAAGCTGAAGGGCGGCCTGGGGACCGCAGCGGAGGAGGGGGCGCCCTCGACAGGAGTCCCGGCCCCCGGAGGCAAGAGCCGGAGGCGCCGCACGGCCTTCACCAGCGAGCAGCTCCTGGAGCTGGAGAAGGAGTTTCACTGCAAGAAGTACCTGTCGCTGACGGAGCGCTCCCAGATCGCGCACGCCCTCAAGCTCAGCGAGGTGCAGGTCAAGATCTGGTTTCAGAACCGGCGGGCCAAGTGGAAGCGCATCAAAGCTGGGAACGTGAGCAGCCGCTCTGGGGAGCCCGTGAGAAACCCCAAGATCGTGGTCCCCATACCCGTGCACGTCAACAGGTTTGCCGTGAGGAGCCAGCACCAACAGATGGAGCAGGGGGCCCGGCCCTGAGGGGCCCCGGGGGGACCTGGGGAGGCACAGGTCTGCGCGGACACTGGGCTGGGCTCTGGGGACCACAGGGGCCCCTGCTGCAGTCCTGCCCTCGGATGGGGCTCCATCGGCAATCAGCACAGCTCTGGGGGTCCCTCCTGGCAACCTGAGATGTGGACCCTTTTTGGGTCCTGGGCCATGCCAGAGGCCCCAGGCCTGGATTTCAGGGGTTCTCGCTGTTGAGCTTCTGGGACTAAAAGGGGGCTCCTTGGGCCTGCAGGGTGCCCCTTCCTTCAACTGATGCCCTAGAGTCGCTTCTGAGGGGTGGGAGGCAGCCAGGGTGAGACCTGCCAAGCTGGTCACAGCTCCTTATTTATTTTGTGTAAAGTTTGTATATATGGAGCTCTCTGCCTCAGTCTGTGTCTTCCAGAGGGACTGGGGAGGTCGTGTCTCCTCCAGCCTCAGTTTAACCTCCCAGCCCCAGGGCGGGCACCGCCTTGTCGGTCTACAGTGCAGGACGTGCAAACAAAAGTTGGAACTCTTGCTGCCCTCTTAGGGACCCTTTCAGCACTCACCGTCTCCCCCACGTAACCTACCTCTGCTTCTGTCCTTTCCCGCTGCACTCACTGCCCACTGTTCCCGCCTCCAGATCTCAAGCTCCTAACAGGCACCGCTGCTTCCGACTTCAGGGTGGAGGACTCACTAGCTTTTGAATTGAGAGGAAGTGAAATGCTGGAGCCCAGGTTCTCAGGGGGCGGTGCGTCCAGGGCATGTCTGACTAGGTGGAGGCCATGAGTCCTGTGAGGGCCCGGGGCAGGCCAGGGGCTCACCCTCATCACCCGGGAGCCCGACCATCATAAATGGTCTTCTGTGCAGAGGACTCGGCAGCTCAGGCCATGTCTGCTGCTCTCTGACGTTCCAGACGTGAGGGCCTGGAGCAGAAGACCCACATCCAGTCCTCTGTGCTTACAGCGCTGATGGTGGTCTCCCCTCCGACCCACTCTGCCCCGTTTGCGAAGCTTGGGACCCTAGGTCTTCCTCCGTTTGAGAGGGACCACTGCAGAGTGCAGGAGGCAGGAATGCGTGTCTGGTGGTTCTGGGAGGGTGTGTGCTGTAGGGGAAGCTACAGAGATAGGCGTTAAAGGCTTTGGGGTGGGGATTCTGCGAGCAAATTAATGAACAGAGTCCGTGGTGGATAAAGGAGACAGACAGACGTGAGGCTTCAGGGACACCCTCAAGGCACAGGGTAGAACAGGAGGGAATGAGACAAGCTGAAGCTGTCGGCCACTTCCCCGCCTTCGCAGGATGGGTTGACGTCCTGTACCCAGAGAAACCGGCTGCAGCTGCTGTCACGGTTAACGGGCCCACCTGGGAAGAAACAGGACCTGCCTTCTTCCTGAGCCACTGAGATTAAAAGGCTCTGAGGGAGGCAGGTGAGCAAGAGGAGGGAAGGGCAGCCCTGGCCAGCCTCCTCACTGCCCCAGGGCAGTGTGCTGTGGGTCCTGGCTCCGGGCTGGTCAGCCATCTAGTCGCTCACATGTCCACTGCCTGCCTCTCCCAATGGGACTGTGACAGCCCTTCCCTTCCAGCGGCTCTGGCAGCCAGAACGAAGGGACCCTGGAGCTGTGGTTGGTCTTGAGCCACGGCGGCACAGCGCCCGGGTTGGGACACACATCCAGTGTCTTCTCTCTTCTTTGGCTAAATTCCAGGAAGGCTGGAGGCCAAGAAAAATGTAATCCAGGCAAGCCCCACCCTGATCTAGATCAAGGCTGTCTGAAACCTTAGACTCACCCACAGAGGGAACCTACAGGGTGAGATTCTTTTAGGAGAGAAGTCAGGCAGAGAGAGATCAAGGATGTCAGGAGCTGTTGTCACCTTGCTCTCAGGAATCCTGTCCACAGGTCTAATGAGAGCAGGAGCAGAGGCCCTCAGGCTCTGTGCCCCCGCCCTGGGGCTGGGGTGAGGGGTGGGCAAGGAGAACTGACAAAGCCAAGGCTCTCATCTGCCTTTTTTTTTTTTTTTTTTTGCTCTGCTTCTGTAGCCTCTTGAACTATACCAGGCAGTTATTCACCCTCTCAAGCGGCTTCTTTTCCTTAGGGAACCTAAGGAGATGATTATTGCTAGCATTTTTCTAAGCCCAGGAACCCAATCTTACACGTGCTCTGTCTCTATTCTGCCCTTATCTTTGCTTAAGGTGCTTATCCGCCTTGCGAAAGGGGCTGTGGATGAAGAAAATAAAATCCGGTTTTCTCTCTGAATAGCTTTACTTGGTTAATTTCCCCCTGGAAGGCGCCCGCAGAGCCTGCCAGCCCGCCACACCCACCATGCACATGGGCCATCAGCAGGGTGGCGGCAGGCACCCGCAAGAGCGGGGACCCTAACCTGGCAAGTTCTTCAAGAGCACATGCAGAGGTTTTCTCTGAGTCGTCTTTCTAGTGAAACTAAGGGACAGTCTGAGGGACAAGCAGGGGCCCTGGGTCCTGCCTCTGGCTTGGTGGGGAGGCTGGGGGCAGTCCAGGGGACCGTCCTGCCATCGGAGATGTGTCTCATCCTCTGGCACGAGCCCCCCTCATCCCATCACATCCTCAGACTCTCCTGGGCGCTGACCCCCTGCACGTCTGGCTGTGGGGCTGGTTCCCCGACGACTCCTGCCCTCTCTGTGGGTGACCTCTGGCCAGCACAGGCGTGGCGTTACTAAGGCTACTTGACAGCGTACGTATGAAAACAAGGAGACCAACAGGAAACCTCTGTGAGGGTGATGGGGGAGCGGCGGGGAGCTTCCAGTGGGAGGCACAGGGCCAGTCTCCCCTCCTGGGGCAGCTGACAGACTCAATGCCACCCCTGGAGAAAGGGGCTGAGAGAAGCCCACGGAGGAGGCTGGGCGGGGGGAGGGGCACCCCAAAGTACAGCAGAGAGGAGAGGACAGGGACGCAGAAGCAGAGCCTCAAGGGGTGTTTTCTCAGAAGGGTGGGGAGATGAAAGGCAAGAGCCAGGCCCCCCCACACACGGTCTGGTTTATTGGCTCATCACACACACACACCAAGTATGTACACAAACATAAATATTGCAATGTACACATTTACATGGGACCTCTGGCCCGCCCAGGCTCCCGTCTCCGGGTCGGGGGGCCTACAGGGGGCTGGCACAAGAAGGCAGGAACCTGGAGGAGGGCGAGGTCCTGCTCCCCTCCTCTCACAGCAGCCCCAAAGCATCCTGTCCCTTCGCAGCAGCGCCGGCCGGGCAGGGGCCAAACACCTGCGGCGGCTGGAGTCCCGGGCATCTTCTCTGACCCTCCAGTCTGGCTCTCCTCCCAGACTCTTCCCAGGTCCCCGGGTCTCAGCCTCTGTGTCTCTCGTCTCCCCCAGGGCCTGGAGGGAGGTGGGTGCCCATGCCCCGGCATCAGTCCTGGCCCCTCCAGCCTCTTCCCGGGGCTCACAGGAGGCTGGGGCTGCGGTGCAGTTCGGCGGAGGCGCTGGTGCTATTGGCCGGCTCTCTGCCGGGGGGCGGCTGCTACGACGCAGCCCTCCCCGGGGCAGCCATGCTGGATGAGGATGTCGGCACACTCCTGGCTGCCGGCGCGGCGAGCGTAGGCCAGCGGGGTCAGGCCGCGGGCGTCCCGGCTCCGCACGTCCACCCCGTACTGCAGAAGGAAGCACGTTCTCACGGTTGGCAGGAAAGGTGTGGGTTCCCCCCCGGGTGGGGAGGACGGATGTCAGGAGGTCAGGAAGGGCTCCCCCCAGCCAACTCACCCAGATAAGCAGCTGCGTGAAGACCACGTTGGCCATGGCGCTGGACAGGTGCAGGGCCGTCCGCCCGTCCCCGTCGCCATAGGTCTCGTTCACCTCCTCCTTGGACCCGTGCGCCAGGAGCGTCACCAGCAGCCGAAGGTCATCTTCCACCACCGCGCGGAGCAGCTGTTGGCCCAGCGGCACGTCCGAGCTGGGCAGCGGGGCCAGGAAGAGCTTCTGCTCGTACTTGGCCCGGATCCAGCGCTCCTTCTCCTCTCTGCGGGCACAGGCAGGGCCAGGCCGGGGGCGGTCAGGGGACTGAGCAAGTGAGGCGGAGGGTAGGGGGCCGGGAAGGGGGCAGGACCAGAGCAAAGACCAGCCCTAGGGACCCAGGGCTGTTGGGGGCAGCGGGTGGCACAGAGGGTGTGGGAGATACTGGATAGAACTCTTGGGAGAAGACCCCCTGGGGGCGACGGGGATGTGCGGGGCAGGGTTGGGGGTGGTGGCAGGGACTCAGGGGGCCGCGAGGGTGGGCGGATTCCAGGCAGGGTTGGGGGCCGAGGGTGGGCAGCTTATCTGGCCCTGCAGGAACAAAGGAGGTGGGGGCCTGCCCTTGGGGCCCATGCACGACCCTATCTATCTACCACCTATTCTCTGCATCTCGGTGCTCCGGCTGTAGCCTTTGCGCCACCGTGATAGGGCCCTGCGCATGCGCCGCCGTCCCCCACCCCCGCCCCTCGACGTGCTGATAACGGCAGAGAAAGGGCCGGCTGTTGTGAGGCGCTGAGTGACTGAGTGACAGGCGGAGGGCACCCCCGGGGCCCACGGCCGGCCAAGCAGAGCAACGGCCAGATTTAACCCTTCCAGCCCGCAGCCCTATCACAGCCGCATCCCTCCCTCTCATCTCCCCACCCGGCAGGGGCAACCCAGGCCTCATGCCCTGACCTGCAGGCGTCGGGCCCCGGTTTAGCATAGCCGTCCAGGGCCCCCTCCCAGACACTGTTGGCCAGGGCGTTGCCCATGGCTGTCATGACGGCCAGCAGCTCGGGTGGCCAGTCGTCTAGGTCGAGGGAGCGGACCCGGGAAAGGTGAGCTCCCAGATGCCGGTGCGTCCCGGAGCACTCGATGCACATGAGCGCTCCCAGGTTCAGGCTGGCCCAGTCTGGATCTAGGCGAGGAGAGAACGTGATGGAGCCGCCTCCTCCACCCTCTAGCTGCCCCCACCCGGAGCGCCCAGCACGGTCCCACCGCCCCAGCACTCACTGGGGGCGTCGCAGTCGATACAGAAGCTGTTGCCTCGGACGGTGCGCACGGCCTGCACGGCCAGAGCTGCGTTCTGGTTCCCCAGTCGAGTCTGAAGGGATGGGGGTGGGATGGTGGCCGTTGAGTAAGGAGGCCAGCGTGGGGCACCCCCCAGCCCCTCCGCCCTTCACCCACCTTGTCCTTGGCGCTGCGGCAGCCCTGCAGGCTGGCGAGGATCTGGGCCTGCACACTCTGCACCCACAGCTCCCGCTCCTCTGCTGTTGAGGCCTCGAAGTGCCACGTCTGCCCGGTGAGGGACACCACCACGAACTCGAACGACTCCTCAGCCTCTGTGGGCACATACAGGGCACGCACACCCGTCAGGGCAGTCCCCCCAGGGCCCCAGCCTGGATGACTGTGCTCTTGGGGCTCCCCGCCAGGGGCAGGGGGAGTGGGAAGTGGGGGCTTGGAGACCAGCCTGCCAACCTGGCCACCTGTGGAGCCTGGGTGGAAAAGGTGGGGACGCAAGGTTTGTTGGCAGCCCCGGTGCGGCCAGGAACGGGTCTGGAAGTCAGAGGGGTGCTTCCCAGAGAAAGCGGAGCCCAGTGTCTGAAGAAGATGCGCCAGGGTGCTGGGAGGCAATGCCGGGGGACGGGGGTGTGTGTGTGGGAGTGTTGGAGGCGGGTGTGGGCACCATCCGTACATGTCAGCTGCAACCGCCTCATTTTGCAGCTCATTAAACCCAATATTCCTGACGGCATCAGCGTGGGGCTCCTGGGAGCCGGGCCCTTCCCCCTCTCCCCTGGCAAAGGCAGGCAGGGAGGGCAGGGGTAGGAAGGAGCCTCCGTTTCCTCCACAGACCACCTGGGACATGTGAGCAGACAGGGACCCACAGACGTGTGCGGTCACAAGCCCTGGGGGCTGAACTGTGACCCCCCAGTAGTGTGGGGGCGGGCGCTGCTTCAGGCTCTGTGCCCCCAGCAGACCACCCCCATGAGCCTCACTCCTGATGCTCATCCCCGCTCACCACCCCTCCCCAGGGGGCACACAGCTCCCGACCAGCAGAAGTGTGTTGTGGGGGCTGCAGAGACGAGGCCACAGGCTCTGCAGGGCAGCCTCTCGTGGCCCCTGTGACAGTGACCCCCGCTCCACCCAGGAAATCCTCGGGGCCGGGCTCCCGCTTTGGGAAGCCCTGAACAGAACCATCTTCATGGCAAAAGCTGGAACCTTTCTTTCCCGAGGCTCCACCATTCCACCTCACCTCGCTCCCCACCGTCTGTGAACCCCACAACCCTGATCATCCGTGGGGACACAGTTCCCTGGTCCAGATGGGCCCCCGGGCCATGAGCATCAAGCACCCCTGTATCACAGGCCGGCTCTGCAGAAACCACTGTTTCCTTAGTGATGGTCTCCCCACAGCCCTGCCCCTGCCCATGGGAGCAGAGCCCAGCAACCGTGCATCCACCCAAGTTAACTTCCAAAGGGCCTCCAGCCACTGAGAAGAGACACAGTTCGAAGAGGACATGAGGAGAACCAGACAAGCAGCACTGTGATGAATAAGGAGTTAGGAGGAAGAACCTATGGAAAATATCTAAGGAGCGGGGGTTTCTCTGCCCAGAGACGACTAAGGAGAGACTCAGCCTGACACGCGGATGCTTAAAAACTCGACGGGCGCTACGAGACACGCAGGGAACACAGGTCCTGCCCGCATCACCCAGGAAGAGGTATGGGACTGGCAGCCTGCCATCTTTTACCTTCTAAGAGAGTAAACGAAGGAAGCCCACGTTTTCACAAGGAAAGGGGTTAAGTTAGGCCAAAGAAGGAGCTTTTTTTTTTCCCTAAGACACCAGGTCTAAATGACCAGAAGTTATGGAGCTGCTCTTATGGGAAATTATTATCAGAAAATGCTTAACCGAATACAGACAAGAGGGTATGAGGGCGTGATGTTTCAAGGAGGACAATCCCCAAGTCCCCCTGCCCACCTCCTGTGCCCCGGTTTCCCTCAGGGGTTCCCCCTAACCTTCAGCAGCACTGCTGGGGCCGTCTGGTCGGGGGGTCCCGGTGCTCTTTTTCCTCCGGTGCTTCTTCCGGTTGGAGTGGGGGAGATGGGGGGGCTCCAGCTTGGGGCTGGAGCTGAGCACCTCAGCGGGGCCACTGGCTGGTGAGGGAGAGGGGGAGACGTGTGGGAAGCGGGGAGGGGGCAGCACCCTGACCTGCAGCTGGGGCACCCACCCGGGGGAAGCAGCCCTTCCCGCCCTCTCCCCCCAACCCCATCCCCACCCCACCCAGGAGCCCTGGGCCTGGAGGAGGAGAGAGTGGGAAACTCAGGCAGAGCAGGGGGAAGGCAGGGGGAAGCCAGCCTCTGCAGCCCAGAGGGGTGGAAGGCGGCCGGGAACTCGCTCGCGGGGAGCTGAAACCCCAGCAGCTCCGCACCAAATTTATCCTCAATCACACTCCCAGCTCCTCACAATTAATAGCAGAATTAGAGACAATCAGGGAGCTGCCTAATTACTGTCAATTAGAGCGCGCTAATCAAGCTCCCGTCTCCCGCACCCCGCCCGGCGCTCACCACTAAATGTCAAACTTCATTAGAGGCAGACACGCAGTGCCCTCCCTCCCTGCCTGCCTGCCTCCTTCCAGACTCAACAGCGCGGCCCATGGAGGCCGGCACGGCCGGACGGTGACCTGCCCTGGCCAGGCCTCCACCCCCCATCCCCGGGCGGGCCTGGGCTGGGCGCTGGACGTGGGGGCAGACCCCGGGCTGTGGGTGGCCAGCCCCTCCCGCTGTCCGAGCTGGGGCAGGGGGCTTAGTGGGGACCTGCGAAGGTCTCTGGGAGGAGCTGATGCTCCGCTGCCTGGAGTGGGGGTGGACGGGGGAGCAGGTGCACCGGCCCCGGGGTGGGGTGGGGGGGTCTCCTCCCGTCTACACCCTTGCTGAGCTGCACTGACAGATCAGGGCTGAGGGTCAGGACACAGGTGAGAGTGAGACGCCCGCTGAAGAGGCAGGGGAGAGGTAAGGGGAAGAAGAGCCACGTGAGCAAGGTCCAGACAGTGATCCTGGGTAAAGAGAGCAAGGGACGTGGGAAGGGAGGTTCCCGACCACCTGGAAGGTCAGGGAGGGCCCTCGGCCTATCGCAGGGACAGTGTGGGGAGAAACTCACTGTCTGGACCACTCCCTGATCTCGTCTACAGGGCCCCTTCCTGCCTTCAAAGCCCCCAGAACCCCCCCAACCCTGGCTTCCCTCCCAGTCCCCCCGCGGTGAGGCTGATGAGCTGGCTGCACGGGGGGCTGATGGCGATGCCAGCGCCACCAGCGCTGCCTGGGGCCGGCAGAGGGTGGGCAGGGGGGCTGCAGAGGCAGGGAGGGTCTCCAGCGCCGGCCGCTGGCGAGGGCCCCAGGCGTGGCCGCCCCGATTCCCTGTTTCCCAGGCACACTTGACCCCCCACCTCTGCTGAGCCCTGGAGGGCTGTTTCAGGGCAGTGGGGGGGAACCCGCTCCCCTCCTGGCCTCACTGGGTCCTGCGTACCTGGGGGCAGGGCAGCGGCCTCAGTCCACGGGTCGGCACTGGACACAGAGCAGGCGCGCTGGTGCAGCCCCTCGGGGCGCGGACCGGCCCAGGCTGGGCTGCCGGCCAAGTTGGGGGTACCTGGGGGCGGGGGGTGGGGGGAAGGGTCAGACGGGGAGGGGCCCCAGGGGAAGGGTGGCCCACAGGCCGTCCTGAAAGCATAGCTACCCACGGACGGAGCTTGAGAAATGCCTGCGGGACACTGGCAAAAAAACGAGGCGCTCCTGGGTTCACCGAGTACCGTGCCAGGCTTGCCAGAGAATCGGGGTAGGGGGCTCAGGCCGGCCTGAGACCTCACACCCACCTCGCTCCCTGCACACGTCATGTTCCCCTCCTCCACCCCGCCCTGTGAGCAGAGCCAGAAGTTGGGGGGGACAGTGGGGCTGACTCCCCGTCACAGCCCGAGCCGACCTTCCTGGTCAGGCCCCAAAGCCCACACTCTAGGCCACACACGCCGTGGGCTGTGCCTCAGCTCTGCTGCCATTCTGACGAGAAATAAGTGTATCAAATTCAAGTAATTATGTCTAATTAGTATTAGTAATTATCCTATTGGGCTGCAGAAAATTAATCTTTCGTTTCCCATCGGGGGGAAGGACGGCGGAGCCGGGGAATGGGGCGGCAGCTCCAGGAGCGCCGGGGGCGGTGGCAGGGCCCTCCCTGGCTGATCAGTCACCATGGACAGCCCCAGGAGGCGATCACAGCCCTCTCAGACTCGGGCCACTGACCTGAGATCCCGCAGGGCCTGAGGCCAGGAGGCCACGGCCGGCAGGCAGGTCTAAGGACCAGTGGCCACGCCCAGGGGTCTGCACAGACAGCGGGGTGGGGGGGGTGGCCGGGTGCTGGGTGCTCGTGACGGGCAGAGACCCCTGGGGTTGAACGAGCCTGGCGGAGGGGGCCCCTGACCAGCCCCACGAGCACAAGGGGCAAGTGTCTGCAAGAAGCCAGGCAGCCCCGAGTGGAAGCGCCTAGAAGGGAAAGGAACAGGCTAGCCGTGTCACACCGATGCTCTGGGGCCCGCAGGACGCTGCAGGGTGGGGCGAGTTCTGTGTTTCCTGACACCCACGGCAGGAGCAGACACACAGCAAGAGCTGATTAACACCCGTGAGGGCCAGCCCCTCGCGGCCACATACCGAGGCCCCACTCTCCGGAATCCTGCCCCCTCCCGCTCCACCTAACAGGTCCCTGCCAACTCAGCCTTTCTCGGGGTGGCCTCCCCCCAGCCCTCCCAAGCCCGGTCAGGGAAAACTTCCAGGGGAGCAGCAGCCTCAGGGCCGGACTTCCCGCCACCCCTCACATCTCCCCTGAGGTTCCAGGTCTCACTCCCCCTACCCCAACCCCACCCAAAGACACCACAAGGCCCAAACCTCCTCCCCCCAAGCCCCCCAACCCAAAACCCCAAGGGAAGGCGGGAGCCTTCCTTTTCTTTGTTAATTCTCCCCTCATTACGCCTGCAATCCCACAATCAGTGTGCACTGTAATTGTCGAATTTGATGCTAATGATTAATGAATTAAACATGGAGCCATCAATTAGTCCTCGGAGGATAATTCTGCATAAAGCAGCGGATAATGTAATTACAGTAACAAAGATAATGAGATGTTAACATCGCCCGGTGAGCGGAGACGCGTTGTGAGTGTGCGCGAGGTCGCTGGCGGTGTGCTGGGGGGATGTGGCCCCGGGGGGGTGGCCTGGCCACGTGTTCTGGGGACACTGGGGAGCCGTTGGTGGGCACAGCTGGGTACATGGGGGAGTGGGCCGCACCCCTGCTGCACGCACCACTTCTGCTCCCCAGGTGGGGGCCTTTGGGGGACGTGGCAGGACACAGGGTCCCGGGTGTCCCTGCTCCAAGGAAGCAGCCAGCGGCCCCCCTGCTGCCTGCCTGCAAGCAGGGCTCCCCTTCCATCCACTTATGTGTCCTCTGCCCTCTGGTGCCACCTGAGAAGCCCTAGGCTGGCCCCACCCTGGGCTGCCCTCGCTGTCCCCAGGCCAGCGAACCCGCCCCCTCGCCCCCAAGCGCACCCCCGCCGGCAGCTCCGAGCACCCTACCCATCTTTCCTGTTTTCCTGTCCTTAGCGTCCCTCTCTTCACCCGTCCACTAGCGCACTCTCCGTCTGTTTCAAGGGCCTCGTTCTGAGGCTGAGCGGAAGCACAGAGCTGCCCCAGTCAGGCGCACATAGGTTCAAACCCCCCTCTACCACTTCAGTGGGATTTTGGGTGCTCAGTTGCTGAGTTGTGTCTGACTCTTTGCAACCCCATGAACTGTAGGCCACCAGGCTCCTCTGCCCATGGGATTCTCCAGGTAGGAATACTGCTGCCTGCTCAGTTGCTGAGTCGTGTATGACTCTTTGCGACCCTCATGGATGGCAGCCCACCAGGCTCCTCTGTCCATGGGATTTTCCAAGCAAGAATACCGGAGTGGGTGGCCGTTTCCTTCTCCAGGGGATCTTCCCGACCCACGGACTGAAGCTGTGTCTCCTGCCTTGCAGACAGGCTCTTTACCACTGAGCCTCCAAGGAAGCCCCTCTGGGGGATTTTACAGAGAAGTTATTTAACTGCTCTGAACCTTTGTTTTTCCATCCATAACACAGGAACACAATCTCGACGTCAGGGCTAGCACTCCCGGCACCCCTCAATCAGTGGTGCCAGTGCCCCTGACCCCTCAGCGCCTCCAGACAGGGTGGCACCCTGGCAGGGTGGGGACCCTTGACTCAAACAAGCACCGTCTTTCTCTCCTGACTGCTGGACGGGGCGGCATCCACGCCTCTGAACAAAGACCCCACCCCGCACTGCAGAACTGAGGACAGTTACCAGGTTCGCCCCAGGCAGCTCGCTCGGCAAGCCGGCTGAGATGTGGCCCCGGTTCCTGTGCCCCATTGCCTGCCCCGCTCCAGATGCTGACGCCACCTGTCGGCATGAGGCTACCTGTCCCTGCTTTGATCCACCAGGCTATCCGCTGGCCATTTCCCCTACTGACCCCACGAGGGCTGCATTTTGGCCAACAAGTTAGCTGGGCTGATCCTGAAGCCTGGCACTCAGTGCGAGCCTGCCCAGAGCCCTGAGGACCCAGGCTGGGCGCAGCCCCCCAACACCTACCTTCCCAGGCCCCCCTCCCATCACAGTGCGCCCCACGCCCCCACCTCAGCAGCCCCTCACCTGTGCCCCCGCCCAGCTGCGTGCTACTCCGCTCCAAGGCCAGCCCGTTTGCGCGGGGGCTGGTGCCAGGGGCTGTGGCTGGCGTGGCTCGCGGCAGGCGCTTCCCGGGCACCTTGACGGTGGTCCGCAGCAGGTCGATCTCCTTGCCGTGGATGTTCTGCATGTAGTCCTGGGGCCACGTGGACAAGACGGGGTTGCGGGGGAGACTCGTTAGGACAGGCCACTCTTCCACAGCAAACCCCATCCCAACCCTCCCGACTCCTGGCTCTCTCCCTGCACTGCCCACGTTTGTGGAGCCCCCCCAGCACTCCCCTCCAGGTCTGCCCACGTGTGGCTCTGGGGGCTCCGCCGGGAGCAGAGCAGGGGCCACAGAGGGCCTGGGGCCAGGAGTGACGCCCGGGGTCCTTTACAGAAGACGGCTCAGGAGGCAACACAAAGGAGGCCAAGTATTGACCAGAGATGCGACTCGGAGAGAGGCTGGATGGCTGAGGAGAAGGACCGACAGGTCCCTGGGGACGTGGACGATGGGGCTGCCCCGGGCCATGGGTGGCTGGTCACGAAGGACCCCAGCCCTGTTTGCAGACGCTCCCACCACCACTTGGGGCCTCGAGAACTTTTACAGCCTAGAGCAGTGCCCAGTCCTTAGAATGTGTATAAGCTGCTCAGTCCTGTCCGACTCTTTATGACTCTGTGGGCTGTTCCCCGCCAGGCTCCTCTATTGATGGGATTCTCCAGGCAAGAATACTGGAGTGGGTGGCCACGCCCTTCTCCAGGGGATCTTCCCAACCCAGGGATCAAACTTGGGTCTCCTGCATCGCAGGCGGATTCTTTACTGTCTGAGCCACCCAGGGAAGCCCTGGTGCCTGACAATAAATATTTGTCGAATAGTTAAAGGGAAGCCTTGGATTCTTTCTGCTGTCCTGAGGAACAGTGAGACAAGTGCACAGTTCCAGATACCAGAGGACATCCCAGCAGCAGGAACAGTAACCAGCGCTGTCACACGTCAGCCACCCGGCCACACGCCGGGGTCCCCCACGCGACAGCTGACATCAGGTCTCTACTTCACGCACTGCCTCACGTGAGTGTCCTGACGACCCAGGAGGACAACATTACTGTGCCCGATTTACAGATGGAAAAACAGGTTATTCTTACAACGGATGACCTGCCCAAGGTCACAATCAGCAGGTGACAGGGCCAGACTCAAGCCCAGCCTGTTCAGGTCCCCAAAGAACCTCCTCTTTATCCCTGGAGCAAACCAGCCCTGCCTTCGTGTCAGCACCTGGAGGGCTGGACGTGGACGAGGTGGGTAGGGACCCCAAGAGCGGGAGCGGCTGGGTGCTGACCCCATCATGCCTGCTGTCTTCACCTCGCCCTGGGCGGGGGATGGCACCTGGCAAGGCGGGAGGTAGGATGGGGGATGCAGAGTGGAGCCCTGCCCTCCCTCTGGCTTCCCTCTGCCCTCCCTCTGCTTAAAACCTTGCCCAGCCCAGCCCGGTCTCCCTACTGCTCTGATCTCGGGTGCTAATCCCTCGTCCATGGCCCTGGCGAGTTCCTGGACGGTCCTTCCCCAGGGGGCTCCTCTCCTCCGAGTGCCTCTGGGACATTTTGCATCCAGGGCGCTTCCCTGAGCACTGGGCTCAGCCTCCAGGTTCCAGCCCTCTCACCCCACCCACTGGGACACCACTTCCTGTCCCCAGGCACTCTCCTGCCTTGCCATCTTGCAGCTTCAGGGAAAAGGGACGAAGTCCTCTGCTTAGAAGAGCCGACGGGGAGTGCTGGCCAGGGCGGGCTGACCAGGGGCTCAGGGCCGACCCTCACCCTGTGAATGATCAAGATGACCTTGAGGAGAAACGGGTCACCTGGCCCCAAGGAGCCAAGAGAACGTGGGCTTCTCCAAAGAAAAAAAGGAGTTTGAAGGAGCAGAGAGCCCAGCACCAGCCCTGCTCCTGCCCCCAGCAGGCTGGCGTTTCCTGCAGGAATCACTGGGGCCAGCGGAAGGACCACGGGGAGGACGGAGCACCCCGATGCCAGCACACAGGCCGACTCCCAGAGGCCTGGCCGGGCCTGTGCATGCTAACTCACTTCAGTCATGTCCAGCTCTTTTGCGTCCCCATGAACTGCAGCCCGCCAGGCTCCTCTGTCCATGGGATTCTCCAGGCAAGAATACTGGAGTGGGTTGCCATGCTCTCCTCCAGGGGATCTTCCTGACCCAAGGATTGAACCCGTGTCTCCCACATTGCACGTAGATACTTTACTGCTGGGCCACCTGGGAAGCCCTTCAGAAGGCCCACAGGGGCCCCGCCAGCCGGAGAGGAGAAGCGCCCTGCCCTGCAGCCGTGCCCTGCATCCGTGGCTTCCCGGTGAGGGACGGGGCTGGGTGCCTAGCCTCGGGCACACCCTGCTCCCAGGGTGCTTGGTTTGTGTCTCAGAAGCACAGAACAGCATCGCTGAGACGCAGACAAGGGCAGGCTTCACCCCAGAGAGCCCCCCCACCCCGACCTCCTACCCCTGCTCTGCTGAGCGCTGCCAGGGCTCTGCCCCAGCCCGAGCCCCTCCCTGTGCCCTGGTCCCTTCCCCAGTCAACTCCGCCCACCCCCATTCCCGTCACCGCTGGCCCTCTGGCCTTGCCTAGCACCCAGGGCTAACCCCAGCATCCTGGTGGCCCCCACAGCCCTCCGATTGGCTCCGCATGCGTCCCATCCCGGGTCCCCACACACAGTCGCATCTCAGCTCAAAACAACTGTCAACAGCTGGCAGGGCCGAAGACACAGCTGCTGTCCCTTTCCCGGGGGCGGGGCTTGGGCTGCTCTAGTTCGCAAGGAGGTCACAGCAGCTGCAACAGTTTCCAGGCCCCGCGACAGCCCTGGGCTGCCCAAGCTGGGACACGGGTCAGGGCGGAGGTGGGGGAGGAGCTGATCCCAGGCCAAGAAACCAGAGCTGCTCGGAGAGACTCTGTTCGGGACCGAAGAGCCAGACACCAAAGGAAGGGGGAAAGCAGCGCTGACCACCCAATAGGCCAGCACCCAGCCAGCCGGAGGGGCGGTGGAGGACCACTTCCGGACCCCTCAAGGAGACTGTGACGGCTGAGCCGGAGAGGCAGCGGTGGATGGGGCGTCGTCGGGAGCGTTTCCCTCCGTCAGCAGAACGGGGGAGCTCCGCAGCGGCTCGGGAGAGCGGTCACCACGGCTGCCTTTATTACCCACCATCAAACAGCAATTTCTTCCCCAGCCTCCTCGCTAATTACCCAGCCAGCGTTCTCATCTCGTTTTATTACTGGAATTAACAACGAGTTCAGAGCGTGGAAAGCTATTAAGATGTGTGATTAAGCCACATTCAATTAGTTTCTACAAACAATTTAATTGATGTTGCAGATAGAATTAACAGAAGGTGATTGTGTGAATGGCTCCGCTGGCTGCAAAACGGGGGAGGCTGTGGCGGGCTCTCCTGGGCCCCCGCAAGGACCGGGCGTGAGGCTCGAGACTTGCCCACCAGCCCTTCCTCCGCGCACCCCTCGGGTCCCACCAGCCCGACGGCCTGCCGATTGGTAGGCGAGTCCCTAGCATCCCTGCCCTCGAGTCTCCTGGTAGGGGGAGCGTGTGCCCTCCGGAGTTCCCGGAGGGCCTTCCTCCACTGGCTTCCTAACAGCAGAGTGCCTCCAAGGGGAGCAGACAGCTCCCAGGGAGAGCAGGTCCCTGCTCATTGCCGGCAGCTGGGAAGTTTGCTCAGGTTGGAAAGTTTGCTCAGGTTGGAAAACACGGCCAAGGAGGGTGGAGGCAGGGAAGACAACAGGAGCTCGGCAGCCACCAGGGAGGGACACCAAGAGATGAGGAGCAGATGAAGAGAGACAGCCTCCGTCAGGAGGGACCTTGGACCCCGGGGGCCGTGACGGAGACCCTGGGCTTGGCCTCACTGGTGCTCTCACTGTTACCACGGTTTTGAACCTGGTTTGGGTCTCCCCGACAAGTAAGAGAAGCGTGGACGGGGCAGGGAAGCTGCCATCTGCACGGGCCAGGTGCCCAGGGCGTCCGGCGTGGGTTGGGGAAGGACGTGCACTCGGAGCCCAGAAGCAGAGTGCAGCGACTAAAGGGCTGACTGATGGGGAGGCCACGCTGTCAGCCTCTTCACCACACCTGTGGAGCTGGCGGCCTCTTAGATTCACCTCCCAGCAAAGCAGGGACAGCCTGGAGCCAGCATCACCACATCCCGGCCCGGCACACTGGCCACACACAGTTCCCAAGCGTGGCGGCCACCCCGCCGGCCTCACTTGCCCTGATGGTACCTCCCCAGGGATCCTCAGGCAGCCTGGAGGGGAGGCGCTCCTGGACTGTGCAGGAAACTCTGGGTGATTCTTACAGTCCAAGTCATGGGGGGCCAGGTCACTGGTGAACCACTGGCTGGGTGACCGAGGAGTCGACAAAGCCCACAGAGCCTCCGCTCTCTGGGTTGTTAGTGAAGTGAAAGTCGCTCAGTCGTGTCTGACCCTTTGCGACCCCTTGGACTATACAGTCTATGGGATTCCCCAGGCCAGAATACTGGAGTGGGTAGCCTTGCCCTTCTCCAGGGGATCTTCCCGACCCAGGGATCAAACCCAGGTCTCCTACATTGCAGGCGGATTCTTTACCAGCTGAGCCACAAGGGAAGCTCGACAATGCTGGAGTGGGTAGCCTATCCCTTCTCCAGGGGTATCATCCCGACCCAGGAACTGAACCGGGGTCTCCCGCCCTGCAGGCGGGTTCTTTACCAGCTGAGCCACCAGGGAAGTTGCGTGTGAAAACAGCCACCTCACAGGGTCTCTCCCTTCCCCTCAGCACCAGGCCCCGTCCTCCCTGTCCCCAGACACCCCCCTCCCAGCCCTCGCCTCCTCCTTCCGGGGCGCAGGGCCACCCAAGGGGCACGAGTGCCCAGCCAGGGCAGCAGGAAGCAGGGGGCAGCGAGGACGCAGCAGAGAGGAGAAGGCAGGCGGGCCTCACGGGTGGGGAAGGAGGCCACAGACGGGCTCCTGGTCCCGCAGCCGGGAAGCACTGGGGCAGGAGCTGTGGGCGCTGGGCCCATGAGGCCCAGCCCCTCTCCCTGGGGACACTGCGGTCCTCTTCCTGGTCGGGGGGTGGGGATTTGGGGAGGGGGGCGTCCCTGCTTCCTAGGACACCGTGCTCCTCATCAGGGCTCTGTGGGGAGCCTTGCCACCTCTGGACTTAGCAGGACGTATGGACTCGGCAGGACTTGGGAAGGAGAAGGCCAGAGTGGGGGCAAGGATGGTGCCCAGGAGCCTCTGTGTTGAAGCCCCCAAGGTCACCAGGCCGAGGCCCCTCATCTAACCGGCCCCCAGAGCCAGTATCCGAGCACCGGCTCCCACCTGTGGAGTGAGAGGCCCCCCAAGCCGAGGCCGGGTTGACTGGAAGGGCCCACCCCAAGTCTGTGGGCTTCCTTGGGGTCCTGGGTGCTGCCCTCAGGGGGACTGGGCTACGGCCGAAGTGTGGACCCCAGTTCCTTTTGGCCGGGCCCCCTACAACCCTCGTGCTGACTCAAGGGTAGGCCAGGGGCCCCTCTGAGGCTGGCCCGGGGGCCTCCGGGCCCAGGGTGGGGCCAGCCTGCGTGCTGTGCTCGAGGGGCTTCGCGGGAGAACTCATTAGGCCCGCAGTGGGGTGGTGACAGAGATGGATTCCGGTGACAGCTGTGCGCTGGAGCCACGCGGCGAGGGGAGGGGGGAGAGTGTGGGAGCTGCCACAGGGGCCCCCCCACAGTCACTGCGCCCCACCCGCTGCGGACCTCTCTGCCCAGGCCCCATGCCCCCACGCACCTCGCGCCAAGGGGGTCTGTCCTGGCCCCAGGCTCCCCCAGCGGCCCTGGCTTAACTGCCCTCTCGCACCCCACTGTCCTGGGAGCCCAGGGGCACCCACACGTGTGGCCAACGTTGGCAACACCACCTTCCCCTCCCCAAGCCCCCAAACACGAGCAACTCCATGTAAATAGGCCCGATCCAGCTCTTAAAACAGCTCCAGCAGAGGAGGGAGAACTCGACTTGCACACCAGTCCAGTCCCGGGGGTGACCGCCCGAGCGGTGGGTTTACTCCAAAGGGGCCGGCCAAGACTCAGAGCTTCCAGGCACCGGGCCTTAGGGTCTGTGTGGCCCCCGAGCCTCCAAAGCGAGGGCCCTTTCCCAAGGGCAGGACTTTCTGAGCTCAGGCGCGCCTCCCTCCAGCCCTGGAGTGCAGCTGCTCCACGTCCGCCTGGCCCCCCACGCCCAGTCCGCCCCAGGTGCAGTGAGCCCCCCAACTCACGTGCAGGCTAGGGTGGTAGGTGAGCAGCCCGTTGTCACACAGGGTCACATACTTCTTCTTCCATTCCTTGTTCAGGGACTTGCCGCTCCGCTTGAGCAGGATGCCCTGGGGACAGAGGCTGCATCAGAGATGGGAGCCAGGCGTGGGGAGGGTCTCTGCACCCGCAGACCCCGTGGGCCTCCACCCCCGTCCTCCCAGGTCACTGTGTGTGTGGGCACGGAGACATCGTGCGGGACGGGAGCTGAACCGGGGAGGGCCACCCAGACCAACCCATCCATGGGACTCAGGGCCCCCTCTCCAGTTACCGTGGACCACTGTCCTGTGGGGGGGGCGCCATCTACGGGACTCAGGGCCCCCTCTCCAGTTACCGTGGACCACTGTCCTGTGGGGGGGCGCCATCTACGGGACACAGGGCCCCCTCCAGTTACCGTGGACCACTGTCCCGTGGTGGGGGCACACCATCCACAGGACACAGGGCCCCCTCCAGTTACCATGGACCACTGTCACATGGGGGGCGCACCATCTACGGGACACAGGGCCCCCTCCAGTTACCGTGGACCACTGTCCCGTGGCGGGGGGCGCCATCTACGGGACTCAGGGCCCCCTCCAGTTACCGTGACCACTGTCCCGTCGGGGGCGGGGGGGGGGCGCCATCTATGGGACTCAGGGCCCCTCCTCCAGTTACCGTGGACCACTGTCCCGTGGCGGGGGCACCATCTACGGGACACAGGGCCCCCTCCAGTTACCGTGGACCACTGTCCCACGGGGGAGCGCCCCCTACCCCAGGTTGTGGGGCCACATCTGCAATGGGAGGCGGGGGTCTAGACGGCCTCCCAGGATCTCCAGAGGTGGGGTGGAACACAGAGATCTCAGGGGGCCCTGGCCTCCTAACCCCTGTGGTAGCCCCAAAAGAGAGCAGACAAGCACCTGAATGTCCCCAGAATACCCATCTCCCCAAAGCAGAGAGTGGGGAGTTCCAGCCATCCAGATTGGCAACCAAATCTCCCATGGGAGCTGAGAGGATGCTGGATGTGGAGCTTGGATGGGCCTCAGGATGGACAAGAGCCCCACGACGGCCAGGATTTGGGAGTATTGTTCATCAACACCCCACCACCACCACCCCCGGCACCGCAGCACACTGGGAGAACCCCTGGTGGACGGTGGGGAAAAGCCAGCAGAGACCCTGTGGCTGTTGGAGGACCCCACCAAGGAAGACCGCCCACAGCCCGGACAGTCTCTGTTGCCCTCCCCTAACGACAAACCCTGGTGGTCCCGCGCCCACTGCTGGCTCCTGAAACAGTGGCCAGCACAGTGGACCGGCTGAGGATGGAGCCGGGGTCAGGACAGGACACAGACAGGCCCGGCAGCAGGTTCCCCTGGACCAGCATCGCCCCTGTGGGCCCCCTCCCCAAACTTGGGGTGCTGAGAAGAGGCAGTGCTCCCCAGAGATTCCTACACACCACTCCCAGGGGAGAGCCCCACAGCGGGATGGCCCGGCTGGGGGTGGGATGGGGCAGCACTCCGAGTGTCCCCCAGTGTACACCCCCCCACCCTGCAAGGGAGTCACAAAGGAGGAGCTTAGGGCCCCTGTGCCGGCCTCTCCTTCAGGAGCCCTGGCTCAGGCTGAGCCCTGCCCTCAGCCAGGCTGGAAATGGGGGTCAGGAGACTCAGTGTGACAGAGAGTGAGGGTAAACCCTGATTCCAAGATGCCCTCCCCTGCTCAGGCCTCTTACTAGGAGGCTCAGCCCTGGAACAGCCAGGTTAGCGAACAAGTGGCCTGGGATTCCCATATCAGGGGCCAGAGGTGGAGGCCTCCAGTCCCACTTTTCACCAGGTGTTATAACCCCTTCCTCCCTCATCCTCCAGCTGGAGGAGGTGGAGCTGTCTAAGGACACTGCAGAGACCTGGTCCCCTTTTCTCAGGAGCAGCTTCTGAAGACTAGGGGCGTGAACTGAGACCTTCCCTAGACAGCAGGGTACGTAGAACATCTCAGAAGGCAGCGGGCTCGGGTCTGGTGGTCCCTGAAGGAGCCCTGGTGACCGGCCTCGGGGGCGTGGCACCCATCCCCTAGCAGGCCAGGAACATGGACACAGCTCAGCGGCTACCTCTCCGCTGACTGTGGACCCTGGGCCCTGAGGACTGGGGGCCCAGACTCTGGAGAAGGCAGCCCAGGCTCCTCTTGCTGCTGCGGGCGGGACTGCGGGATGGGCGGGACTGGCGGGGGTGGGGGGGTGGGAGCCGCCCTACCCTCCGCCTCCCTTTCCCACCTGCTCCCTAAGCCTCCGCGGGAGATTTCACCAGGGCCTTTGTCCCAAACCCCTTCACGCCCGGAGCTCCCTTCTCGGTCCCTTCACCTTCACCGGTTGCCCTCCTGGTCCCCCCGGGCTCACGCCACCCCCCCCCCCCCCCCCACGCCGCCTTCTGCCACCCACGAGCTCTTTACATCCCCCAAGTCCCGGAAACTGCCTGGGCCTCCGTCTCAGACGCGCAGTTCTCAGACGCGCAGACTCACCTAGGGAGCACCCCCCCACCCACCCCCTCAGCGGGAGATCAGGAGTCAGGATACCGGAGGCAGCGGAGGAGGGCAGACCTGTTCTGCCCCGAAGTCTCTCCCTCCTCCCCCGGCCCCTCTCTGGACCGTGGGAATGAGGCTCCGGCGCGTTAGCCGGGGGGGGGCGTGGGTGGAGCGCCCGGGCCGGGGAGCAGGGGGCGGCTGCAAGGGGGGCTTGGCCCGTGCCCACGCGCTCCGCCCGGCCCGCCGCTCACCTGCCAGGGGCTGCCCGCTCGGCCCGGCCCTCCCCGCGCCCCCAGGGGCGCCGGCTCCCCTCCCCGGGCAGGCCGGCTGCGCACGGCGGCGCAGGAAGCAATCTGGGGCGGAATGTGAGCGGTGCGCGGGGGCGACAGCCCCCCAGAGGACCCGTTCCCCGCCGCCTCCCGCCCGGCTCCGCCAGCCGGCTTAATTGCGGAGTCCGGATTGATTGGGAATGCAAATGGCAACAGAAATGCAATCTCCACTCCCAGCAGGAGCAGGGGGAGGAGGAGCGAGGAACCGGCAGAAGCGTGGGACAGCAGGGCTGGGAAAGGGGTGAGCCAGGCCCGGGGCGGCGGGAAGGGGCGCAAGGAATGGCCACCGGCCCAGGCGAGAGGAGAGGGCGCGGTGGCACCCCATCCCAACAGTAGGCACGTCCCCAAACCGCCCCCCCACTGTGTGATCCCTGGTGGCTGGAGACAGGGGCGGCAGCTCAGCCTCCTGGCCAGGCCCCTCCTTCTGAGGATCCCTGAGTTTAGGGGGGGCCTGGAATCCTCAAGTGACCTCACTGACCCCTCCATGGGGACTGGAGCCTCAGGTGCAAGTTTACGGGGCTTCATCTCCCACTGCACAGACCCTCCTTTCCCTCCCTGTGTGGGATTCAGGGAACAGATAAATTAGGGCAGACCCCAGCCAGGAAGCAGGGTGCGTTTGGGGCTAGACTGATCTCAAAGTGAGGACGGGGTGGCTGGGTGGGGGAAGCATTGCGTTTGTTGAACGTTTGCCTGTGCCTGTGTATATACTCAGAAAGTACACGCCACAAAGCAGGGAGTGACAGTCCCCTGCCTGTCAGGTCCCCATGGCCTGGCTTGGCAAGAGGCCCTTCGAGGAGGCCTGGGTTGGCACAGCCCCAGAGACACGCCATCAACAGGTTTCTGGGCCAGTTCTGCGCATACAGCAAAACGGAGGAGACAGCCAGCTGCCACCCTCCCAGCCTGTCTCCCCGCCCACCAGGAGGGGCCCTGCAGGGCATCCCTCGGTGACACTTCTGGAGGACTGAAGCACACCCAGTGCTCCCCACTGTGTCCTCTGGGCCCCGAGACACTTTCAGGGTTCTCCATTCGCCATGGCCCTTCACTGTGGGGTCAGAAACCCCCATCCCTAACACAATTCTGATCACAGAAGGCCAGACCTGATCACAGGACCTTGGCCAGGCTGACCTCAGGTCCTCTGGCCACACAAGTCTACTCCGCTCAAACACGGACATCAAGGCTCCCGTAGACACAGGGCATCTCTAAACACTGGCTCCCAAGAAGATGTGTCTGTGCCAAGTGCAGCATCCTGGGGACACAGCAGGCTAACCACCAGGCTGCTGGCCATCCCCGGGGGGCACCTGGGCCAGCAGGCTCTCACCTGACACCTCTCCCCACTGCATCCAGCTCGGCGGTTCTACGGCCCTGCACAGCACACTGGCAAGCAACGCTGCCTTCCACCACCAGAGACCCCTTTCGTCACTCAACGCCTTTTTCTACCAAAGACACCCAGGACAGGCGGTCTGGGAGCCCTGGCCCTACTGGGCAGTGACTATTATGAGGACTCTTTTCAAACACAGAAGAGGCTCACCAGGTAAGACTCGGCTGGTGAACCCAGGGTAGGACCAGCCCTTGGTACGCCCCCTCAATCCATACTCCTCAGGGTGTTCTTTTGTGAATTCTCTCCCTTTTGGGGGAGGAAGGAGGAGAGAGAGGTCGGGGAGACCAAGTCCTGCTGCAGGGCCAGGCACCTCCAGAATCACCACCACCAATGCAGAGCAGCACGGTGGCGGGCGGCTCTCTGCTGCCCCCAGGTGGTGACGAGGGTGAACAGGCCAGGCCAGGCCCGGTGAGCATTCCGGCCATCCTTGCCAGGGGTGTTAACAGCTCAGGCCTAGAGGGGCCTGGGGTGCTGGCCTCTCCCATCTTCCAGAGCCATCCTCCAGCATTGCTGAGGCCTCCTCTATGCTTCTCTCCAGCCCCGGGGGGAAGGGAGCGCTGACCTGTTTGATGGGGATGGCCCGGCCGCTCCCGATGCTGTCCACCTTGCACTCGGTGGCCTTCTTCTCCCGGTCCATGTCGGCACCCTTTTCGAGACTGGAAGAGAAGAGAAGGGGCGTGTCAGAGGGGCCCTGGGGTCTGTGGGGGTTCAGCTGCCCGCCTGGAATCCCCAGCTAGCACCCTCCCCTCCCCAAATCCCTCCCTCTCCTTGGATAGGCCCTAGCAGCCAGGCAGGCAGGGCCAGGCTGGGCGGGCACGGCGGGACTGGGAAGGAATGGAGACCACGAGTATTCCAACGGGTGTTTATTCTTACACACGGCACCATACAGAGCAGCACAGGTCATCACTGGGCCGGGCCCGCCCCTTACAGAAGAGCGAGGACACAAGATACCGAGGGCGTGAGGAGCGCGCAGCCCAGGGGGGGCCAGGGGGAGGCTGGGGCCTAAGAGAAGGGAAGGGGCCCGGAGAGGAAAGGTGGACGGTGGAGGCTGCGGGCTGGCCGGGAGCAGCACGGGGCACGACCACCAGGTGGCGGGGAGAGCAAAGTCCAGAAGTGACAGCCAGCCGCGGCCCGGCCGCGGGCACAGACACACCACACTCGGCGGCACGGTGTGCCGAGCTCCAGCGGCCGCGAGGCCTGAGGGGGCACAGTGGATGGAGAGAGAGAGGAGACGGGCCAGAGGAGGCCCTGCGCCCCTGCCGGGGCTCCTGGGGCAGAGCCCGGCCCGATGTGGATCCTAGGAAATGGGGTGTATTGGGGGGGCCAAGAGAGGGGAAGGCAAGCGCGGCGAGGAGGAGGAGGAGGAGGAGGGCGGCGGCGGCGTCCAGCAGAGCAGGAACAGCAGAGAAGTCCATGCAGGAAGGAGCAGAGGAGGGGAGGGGCGGGGAGCACCCCCGGGAGCAGCTGGGCCACCGGCCGGGCGCTGGACGCCCCGGCCTCTGGGCCTCGTCGCTGGCCGGCGCGCCGGGCGGGGACAGGGGCCGAGCTCCCCTTCTTCTCCGTGCGGCGAGAGCCTGGCGCCGTGCGTTCCGCCGGGCTGGCCGCGCGGGCTGGCGGGGCGCTCCAGCAGTTCCTAGCCTTGCCTGGGGGTGTGGGGGTTAGTTACAAAGGTTCCTGTGGGTCTCTGGAGTGGGGAGCACGGCGGCCGCTTCTCATCTGAGAGCAGTCCCAGGGCCCGGCCCCGCACGGGGGACAATGTCCAGAGGTGCTGTGTGTCACCACCTGGTCTTCTAATTTGGAAGGAGTTGGAAAGGCCTTTTTGTTGATGAAAAGTTGGAAACAGTGGCACATATCTGCAAATATCGAAAGAATAGAAATTTTTGGCAAGTTATACTCAAGCCGCGCACACAGTGGGTCAGCAGGTGGCGAGGGCAGAGAACCCGGGCGCCCGGGGAGGGAGAGGCGGCTGAAGAGGAGAAGGAGGAGGAGGAGGAGAGGCTGCAGGCCGGCGGTCCATCTCGGGGTGCGGGGGGGGCGGTGCTCTGTGCTCTGGGCCCCATGTCCCTCCCCCAGCTCCTCCAGGCTGCCAGGGAGCAGGCCATGGGGGCCGTGGCCAGACCAGCAGGAAGAGCCAGGGTACTGCCCATGGACGTCTCTGCTACCAGCGCCTGCCCTCCGGGGGCCTCTCCTGGGCACTGTGGCCTCTGCCCCTTGCACCCCCAGACGGAAGAGCCAGTCATGGGGAGCGGGGTTCACTTGCGGCCTGTCCCAGCCAGGCTGGCCAGCAGAAAGGCCCCCCACCCCGCAACCACCCGAGGACCCCTGGGAGCCCAGAGGAGGGCAGGGGGTGTGGGGTGTGCACCCCACCCAGGATGGGAACCAGGGTGAGGAGCGTCAAAACAAGGACATTAAGTCACGGGGGAGAGACCAGGGGGACGTCAGCAGCACGTCCAGCGGTAAAGTCACGGGAGTGGGACGGGGGCAGGCATGGCTCTGCCGGAGGATGGCAAGAGGGGGGACCCCCCCCACCCTCCCCCCCCCAGCAGCGACGATGAGAAGGGGAGGTCCCGAGAGGCACCTCGAGAGACATGGGCGCGTCTGGAGGCTCCCTCAAGGACAATGGTTCAAGTGAGGTCACCATGGAAACGATGGAGAGAAAAAAAACAAAAAAAATCAGGTCGCCACAGTGAAGATGGAGAGAATGAAAGAGGCCTGGAGGGGCGGCTGTGCCGTGGAGGACAGGGGTGCGGCGAGGGGCACGTGAAGGCAGCGCGGAGGAGCAGGCGGCGGGGCGCACGGAGGCGCTGGGCGAGCAGTGGAGGAAGGCGGGAGGGGAGGGACGGGGGAGCGGAGCAGGTGGGCAGGACGTCAGCGAGCAGGCACCGTGGGCACAGAGGGCAGTCACTGTAGACCCAGGCGCCCACGGGCCCCACGGCGGCCGCAGGGGGGTTAACGCACAAGCAGGCAGCCCGGGGCGCTGTGTGTCTCAGCAGGCGTGAACAGAGATGAGAAGCTGTGAGTCCAGGCAGGGTCGGGGCTGGGGGTGGTGGGTGGCGCACGGCAGCAGCAGGATGGAGGGCGCGGGGCAGGGCCGCAGGGGACAGGCAGGCAGACGAGGCAGAGCGCGCACAGCGAGGATGCAGGGACAAGGCCTGGGGAGCACTGGCTCTGTCTGAGCTGGGTTCCTGAGGGCCTGGCCGGGGCCTGACCAACCGACCGACACCCGAGCCCCGACGCTCGGAGAGCGGGATGAGGAGCGATGCAGAGAGACAGGGCGATCTCCCCGTGTGAGTCCGCCCAGGGTGGCACGCCCGCCTCGTCAGGCCCACTACTCCCAGGAGGGTCCTGCCAAGCCCCCCTGCTGGACAGTGTGTCTGCGGGCCAGACGCAGGCTTGGGCCCCCGAGATGTGACGGGCAGGGCCCTAATGGCAGGAGGCACACAGCACCCTGGGCTGGGGGTCTGTGTGGAGGAGCTGAGAGCAGAGCCTGTGGTGGGTGGCTGGTGGGGTGGGAAACCGAGGCAGGACTCGGGAGACACAGGGGCCTGGGGAACGACATCCGGGCCTTTTGTTGGGCCGGTGGCAGCAGCGGAGGGGTGGGGAAGCGCGGTGGAATGGAAAGAACGGGGGTGGGTGGGGTACAGGCAGACTGGGAGGCCTGGACCTGCTCTGGTTCTGCCATCTACAGCTTCCTGCGGCCTCGAGCCAACCACCCGGGGCCTCAGTCCACAAGGGCGGGATCCAGGGTGTCTCGGAGTTAAGAGAGCAGACGGGTCCAAAGAGCCCTCCAGCTAGCCAGGACAGCCCTGAGGGGCCGGGAGGAGGGTCTGTGTGTGGCTGTGCTGAGGGGCGGCCCCACGGGCTCAGAGGAGGATCACAGTCTGGGTGCTGATGGGGGGTTGCGAGGGTGGGGGGCGCCTTCACGGAGCCCATGGAGGGTCACAGTCTGGGTGCTGGCGGGGGGCGCCCGCATGGAGCTCCCTCTGGGAGCAGCGAGTGTCTGTGCAGATGCAGAGAGGGCAGGTGCAGAGTCCTGGAGGCTGGGGGCTCGGCCCTGCCTGGTCGGCAGCGGGAGGGGCGGGCACGTACCGTGAAGATGTTGGAGCGCCGCTTGGACTGCTTGCGGATGGGTGTGGGGGTGGAGGAGGCAGCGATGGTCTCCACGCGCAGCTCCCGCTGGCTGATGCTGGGCGTGGAGGGGACTGAGGCCGAGTAGTCGCTGAAGGCGCTGCTGCCGCCATTCGTGGCCTGAGAACAGAGAGGGCTCTCAGGGCGGCCGCACCAGGGGGCCTGGGGCTTGCAGGGCAGAGCAGAGGAGCCGCCCGTTCCTACAGAGGCTAACCCAGGAGGTGGGCAGCAAAGGCCTGGAGGCCCGCGGGACCCCATGGTCACCGCCCTGAGCTGCCCACCCTCCACCTCCTGCCTAGGGCCCCTAGCTGAATCAGAGGCAAAGGGCTGGAGTCAAGGGCAGGGGCCAGGAGAGAACAAGACTGCGGAGTCTTAGCTCACAGCTGGGCGTGATACGAGGTGACAGGTCACCCTGGATGAGCTCCCCAGGCCTGCAAGAACGGAGGCTTTGGGAGGCCGGGTGGGGCTCAGAGCGCCTGTGGGGGGGTGGGGGGAGGGGTGAGGCTGGCTTCCAAGCTCTGTGTGTGACAGGGCGTGACACATGGGGAGGAGGAGGTCTGGGCGGGGAGCGAATGGCGACTAAGGCTGCTGACCGGAGGAAGCAGAGGACGGCGGGACACACACACAGCGGTGTCTGATGGTGGCGGCTCCGGGAGCCATGGGCAGCATGACAAGGCCACCCCCGAAGGCCCACCGGATGGTCACTAAGTAGAGGACGCGCCCTGCCCAAGCAACCTCCTCTGGTCCGAGGCCAACACCTGAGCTGCCGCCCCGCGAAGGGTACAGGGTCCCTGCGCACAGCTGAGTCTGCTACAAGGCCAAGTGGCTCAGAGACGGTGGAGAAGACCTGTGTACGGCTCTCCTTTTCTTACAGGGGAGCCCTGAGACCTTTTACAGCTGTAAAGGGAGGGAATCCCTGGAAAAGCCCACCAGGCCATCAAGACGCTGGGGGCCGGGAGGGCTTTGCAAAGACAACAGCCCTCGGTGGAAGTAAAGGAGCAGCACAGACTTGACCGCTCGGCACGCACAGCAGTGCTGGCCCAGGGCCTTCCGCAGCGCGGGAGACTGAGTCCGGGAACACAGTTACAGAAGCCCCGGGCCGACTGTCAAGGGCCCAGAACTGACCAAGCAGTAGGCCCCGCAAGCGGGCGGGTGTCCAGGGGGTAATCTGGGAGGGACACGGCAGGACCCAGCTCAGGCACCCCCGGCCAACAGACCCCATGTAACACGAAGGCCATCAGCCCTTGTGGGGTAAGTGCTGCTCTTTTAAACGCAAACACAGGGACAGGGGCCAGCAGGTGAGGAGGGGGCGGGCCTCCAGGGACTCCTCTGGAGGTGGGTACTGAGCCCACGCTAACCCTGGCTGACCAGAGCAAATGCTTAGGCGGCGGCGGCTGCAGGGTGAGATGTGTGGAGCAGCGAGGGCAGCTGGAAGTGGGAGGGCAGGGACTGCAGGGAACAGGTGGGGGGCCAGGCCAGGCCAGGTGTGCAGGCTGAGGGGACCCGAGCCAGTGCTTTCAAACCATCTGCAAGGGGGGAGACCAGACGCGCAGGGACAGGCAGGCAGACAGACAGGATGGAGAGGCAGGGCCACGGCGGGGTGGGATGGGCACGTGGTGCGAGGAGCACGGGAGGCTGGCCGCACCTGGTTGATGTGTACGGCCGGGATGGAGGCGGCGGGCACGGCCGAGTGGCTGGGGGAGTTGGGCAGTGACTTGCAGGGCCCGATGGCCAGCTGCTGCTTCTTCCGCAAGGCCACTACCTTCTGGGCCACTGCAGGGGACAGCAGAGTCAATGACCCCTCTGGGGAGGCAGGGGAAACCCCACTTAGAGCCGACGCCCCCTCTGCAGAGCCTGCCTGACCCCCCTCCGGGGGAGCGCCTGGCATTCGCCGAGTTACCGTCCTGGAAGACGCGCTCCACGTTGAGCCCGTAGGTGGCACACGTCTCGTAGTAGGTGCACCGCTTCAAGTCTGTGGACAACTTGCGGGCCCTGCTGTCGTCGATGACCCGCGGGTTCGCGGCACTGATGGCGTCTGTCGGAGACGGAGGGGGGGTCGGGGGCTGACTCAGCCGGCTGACGCTGGGCCGTGTGGTCAGAGGGTGGGGTGGGCCGAGAGCCCGGGTAGCAGACGCCACAGAGCATGAGAATACAGGGGTCTGGGCCTCGTTCCAGCTCTGCCGCCGACTCACGGAGTGGAAATGAGCCAGCCCCTGTGTGTCCGCCTCAAAGAGTGCTGAGGGACACAGCCATCACACAGACGGCAGGGTCACAGCCGGGGGGCGACCCAGCGTGTAGGGGGCAGAGAGGAGGCGCCTGCTCACCGTGGGGATGTGGGGGTGACCCACTGGAAGGGCTGGATCAGCGCCAGGAGGGCAGAGGGGGTAGGGGGCCAGGCTTTCTCACGCCGGCCCATGGGGACCCACAGCTGCCACACCACCCCAGCAAGCAGGCCCGCTCACCCTGTGTGCCCACCAGCACCATGGGCACCTCGCTGGTGTTGCGGAAGCTGCAGAGGCGCAGGAAGTAGTTGTACACTGTCTGAAAGCTGATCTCATCCTCCAGACTGAACACAAACACCACTGCATCCACCCAGGCGGCAAACTGGGGGTGGGGGGCAGAGCAGAATTAACACCCTCACCTCGGCACGGGTGAACTTTGCCACCCCATCCCACCTCTCCGCACACGATCTTGCCGGGGTCCCAGCTGGGAACCTCGAAAAAAGGGGGAACCACGGGCCAGGGCTACCTGGAGCTCAGGGGGGCCTCCTTCATCTCGGATCAGCAGCAGGTAACTCTGGCCATCCACCACAATCTCCTTCTTAAACCGACCCCCTAGGACAGAGTGCATGGTCAGGCCCCAAGCTGCAAGAGCAAGCCCACGGCGGGGGTTGCAGGGGTGGCCACACAGAGAAGGGACTCACAGCTTCCAACAGAGAAGACGAGAGGATGGAGAAAGACACGGGGCTGCAGCCCCCCGCACAGGCAGCGGGAGACAGGGACGGGGCAGGCAGAGCGCAGCCACAGGGCTCAGGGCCGGCCCCTTAACGCTCACCTTCAGGGGACTCCTCCTGGACATAGGTCCCCGTCAGATAGCGGTGCACCAGGGCCGACTTCCCACTAGACAGGTTCCCTACAATGCCCTGCGGGAGAGGAAGGAGCAGCGGTCAGAGGGCTGGACAGACAGACGGCACGACAGGACAGGCTGATCCACCTGGGAGGAGATGGCCCAGTGCCGAGGATGGGAAAGGCAAGAGAAACCGGAAAGAGACGGGTGCGGGGCGAGGCCAAGCCTAGAGACGGAGGGGACTGGAAGCCGGGGTGGTCGGGGGGAGTCACGCCGGCCCACCACTCTAGCCCGCACCCCCAGCCCAGGGCTGCCTGTGCCTCCCACTGACTCACCACTTTAAGCTCCGGCACCGAGCGGCTCAGGGTCCACTCCTGGCTGTTGACAAAGGAGTCTGCAGGAGAGAAGGCCACCCATCAGGGCTGGGACGGCACAACCCCTTGGCTCTCCAGCATCTGCGGCCTCCGCGACCTGGCCCCTTTGCGAGGCCACAGCCATAAAACACCCTCATGCTCTAGTTTCCTGTGCACGCTCAAGTGGTTTCAGTCGTGTCGGGCGCTCTGCAAGCCCGTGGATGGTAGCCCGCCAGGCTCCTCCGTCCGTGGGGATTCTCCAGGCAAGAATACTGGAGTGGGTGGCCATGCCCTCCTCCAGGGGAATCTTCCCCACCCAGGGACTGAACCGACGTCTTACATCTCCTGCACTGGCAGGCGGGTGCTTTACCACCACTAGCACCGCTCGGAAGCCCCTGGCTCCCTAGAGAGCAGCAAGAATGCTCTCTGAGAATAGAACAGCGGGGTGACAGCCTTCAGTTCTCCGGCCTGGACAGACCGGATCCCTCCTCTTTCCGCTCCAGCAGAGTGGGTAGCTACTACCTTGAGTCACGCCCCACCGGGCCCTCGCCTGGTGAGCGCCGCTCCAGTGGGTCTCGGCTGGGCTGGGGGCCTGCCTCTGCAGCCAGTAGGAACAGCTCACCCTCGCAGGGTGGGGCCACCCACTACATTCCTGGTGAGCGAAGAGGGCGGAGCCCTTCACCTGGCCCTGTTTGGTGAGAGGCCGGTCCAACAGGGAGCTGTCTGCCCCTCCCAGCCGGCCCTCCTCCCCAGGCTCCTCCTTGGCAGGAGCCAGCCACTCTTTCTTTCTCAAAGATCCGCCTCCAGTACTCCTCCTCTCAAGTCCATCCCCAGCTCCTGCCTCACCCGGGCGCTACCCAGAGCCCCTGCCAGGGTCAGCCCCTCTCCTTTAGCCTCTAGGTGGGCATAGACATCCTGGAGCCGGCTCCAGGCAGCTCCGCAGGGACCAGGCTCTGGGGGGCGGGGCTCACGCCCCCTCCTCAGGCTGCCTCCAAGAGTAGTTAACAAGGCGCGGGTCCAGTCCCTAAACTCATCTGCAAAGGCAGCTTAGAGCCTCACCTGGGAGCTAGAGCTGCTGCTGATCTAGTCCTCCCCGCCCTCCAGAGCCGGCCCGGGCTCCGAGTGAGTCTCATCCGTCCCGGAGCCCCTTCCTGGGTCTCCAAAAGTGAGAAAGGGGCCCTTCCGTTCCGCTCTCATTCCACTTCGCTAGGTCCACGGGAGGCAGGCCCTCCCAGGACCCACCTGGAAGCCAGCTTCTGACACAGCCACCGTCTCCAGACACAACAGCGACCGCAGACCCTGCTGGGCGCTGATCCACTTGGTCCAGCCCCGTCTGGCGGACCACCACCACCCCCCCCCCGACCCCCGCCCGCCTTCACGGCACGCCCACCTCTCCCGGTAGGTGTCCGGTTTGTTTCACACCCGCCCTCAAGCCCGGACTCCAACCGGAGAGGACACCCAGGCCCGGGCGCTCCCCCCTTACCGCTCGGCGCGCCCAGGAGTCCGGGGGCCGCAGCCGCCCGGCGGCTCCACAGCGGCTCAGACGGCGCGGGCGCGGGCGCGGACGCGGGCTCCCTCCGGCGGAAGCGGCTGGTGAGCAGCCTCCAGAGGCCGGCGGCGGTGCGGGGGCGGCCGGCCTCGGGCGCGACGCGCGGGGCCTCGGTGCCCAGCAGCAGGTCGCGGCGGCTGGGGAAAGTGCCCAGGGAGCTGGCGTCGCCGTCGCTGCGGGTGCGCGCGCGGGGCAGCAGCCCGGACTCGGCGCGCCGGATCTCCTGGCCGCGGCGCAGGCGGAAACTGAAGCTTTTCCTCAGCGCCGACAGGCCGCGCCGGGGGCTCGGGGCGCTGCGCCCGCCGCCGCCGCGCAGCACCTGCCAGCGTTGGCTGCTCCAGAGCGAGGCGCCCCGCAGGAAGCCGGAGCTGCCCGCGCGGCCCAGCCCCGCGCCCGCGCCCTCGGCCTCGGCCGCCAGCTCCAGGCGGTTCACCTCCAGGAACGTCATGCTGGTGGGCCGCGGCGCCTGGGCGCCCCGGGAACGGCTGCGGCGAGCCGGCGCGGGGCTGGACGCGGGGCTCGGCGCGGGGCTGGGCGCGGGCCCGGGAGCCGACGCGCGGCTGTCGGGGGTGCCACGGCGGCCGAGGCGCGGGCGCAGGAGTCCGAGCAGCAGGCTGCGGGCGCCGGCGGGGGGCGGCGGCGGCCCCGGGGCGCCAGAGCACACGCTCCGCGGCCGCGCCGGCTGCTCGCGCGCAGCGCACAGGGCGGCCTGCAGGGCGGAGGCGGCGCGGTCGGCCGGGGCGCCGTGCAGGTCCAGCGAGTCGCAAACGCTGAGGGCGCGGCGGCAGGCGGCGGGCCGCTCCCGGCTGCAGCTGTCCGCCGGCGGCCAGCCCCGCTCCATGCTCAGGGCCCGCGGGCGAGGGCCAGGCCCATGGCGAGGGGCGCGGGGCTGGGCCCGGGCCGGGGCCGCGGCCGGGGCGCACGGACCTCCGGCCTCTGGGCACCTGGTGTCGGCCGACTGAGTCCCTCAACGCCTCCACCTCGCAAGCCGGCAAGCCCAGACCTGGAGGCCGGGAGCCAGCCCAGCACCGAGAGAGGCGGCAAGCCTGGCCTGGAACACCCGGGAACGGCGGCGGCGGGGGCCCCCGAGCCCTCAGAAAACAGGAAATTCCAGCCCAGGGCTCCTCCTCAGTTGGGGCAGGTAGGAGAGGAGCTGTCATTAAGAGCAGGCCAAATAAATAACAGTCCTGGGCACACCATGCGCTGGGCTCGGTTTTGGAGAGAAGCGGGCCATTCGCTTTTTTCTCCAGGGAAGAACCATAAGATGATCCACCAGAGTGGGAGCTGGTAAAAGCCTAAATTATGAGTCAGGAGTTACACTGAGGGCTTCTTATCTGGAAAACATGGAGCCTGAACAAGGTGATCCTGTCTTGGCTCTTGGCTCAGTCTGAGGTTGGAAAACTTGCAAATCTGAGTTGCTGGTTGTTTCAGGCAGCTCTTCTGTTAATGACTGAGGCTATCTTCTTCCTTGAAGACTATAAAATCACCTGGACTAGGATAAGTGCTGTCCTGCCCAAGGGCGGCAGACAATCAGAAGATAACCTTGGGACCTGAACTGTATCGAAAGTCTCCTGGCTCCTCCAGCTCGGTGGTCCCCCTCCTCCTGTCCAGAGGCTGTACAGAGGTGAAGCTGCAGACTGCAGACCTCTGGGAGGCTGACTCCAAGCACATATACCCTTCGTGGGCTGCCCCAGGCACTTAAATGCAGGGCTTCCTCCAGGATGGGGCAGAGGGCAGGTCGTTGCTGTGCTGTGCTCTCCACTAACCATTTATTTAAGTGTCAGTCCTCCTCTCCGTCCTCCTCTCCGAGGTCCTGGAGATGGGCCAGTTTAGCATAATCCACAAGGACCACAAGCAGATCAGGACAAACCAGTTTAGGTAATGGCAAGGTTAAGGGGGCTTGCGTTTCCCTCTGAAGACATAATACTCCCCAGTCTGCTCCAGCCCCAGTCCAGCCCAACTCCCAACGTATCTGTCCCTCTCAGATTTAGAATTCCACGGTCCTGGTCAGAAGCAAAGTACAAGATAAAAGTGGCACATTCCAGAGGGGGCTGGGATGGGGGAATGCCTGAGGAAGGCAGGGCCTCCATCCTGGGTGCTCCTGCGGAACCTCGAGCTGGAAACTTCCAAATCCCGGGCTGGATCTCTGGGGCCCCGGGGGGGGGGGGGTGATTCCGTATTTTCCTGGGACTGGTTATTAATGGTGATGAGGACGGCGCCTTCCTCTCTGGGGTACATTTTCCCCCATATAATAGTTGGTTCTGCAGAAGAGCCCTTCCCAGGATCCTTCAGGCGTGGAGACAAGAATGCAATCCAGGAATCCTGACTCACGTTCCCAAGTTTAAGCCTCACACACCGAACTGCCCTATCTTTGTTCATATCAGTCTGTCTGCCTCTCTCTCTCTCTCTCTCTCTCTCTCTCTCTCTCTCTCTCTCTCTCTCTCTCACACACACACACACACACACACACACACATGTGTGGGATGACCCCTCCCCCATAGAATAAGGCGGTTCATTCCAAACCCTTTCCCTGAGCCAATGAAAATGCACACACAGGACAGTAGCTATCAGAGGCAAATGGGCACTAAAGGGGGACAGGGGACATGGTGCCCAACGGGGGTGAGCTGCTTTAGAACCCAACTGGCTACGCTTCAGGCGGAGAGGAGCAGGATGGAACAGGAGAGTAAAAGGCCCCCACTTACAGACACACACATACAGACACACAAACACAGAGACACATATACACAGAGAGACACACAGACATGCACACACACACAGACACACACAGGCTCCAGGAAGGCAGGCAGCCGTGCCCAGGCCAGAAGGTGAAAGAACACCTCCCATTCTCAAAGGACACACCAGCTCTGGGCTCCCACTGCACCTGCAGAATTGGTCCAGGCAAAATGCTGAGCCTGGGGCCTCGCTGCTGGCTCAGTGGTAAAGAATCAACCTGCCAACGCGGGAGACACGGGTTCCATCCCTAGCCCAGGAAGACCCCACATGCCTTGGAGCAACTAAGCCCGTGCGCCACAACTACTGAGCCCAAGTGCTCCAACTCGAGAAACCGGAGTGCCCTAGAGCCCGTGCTCTGCAACAAGAGAGGCCCACACATCCCAGCTAGAGAGGAGCCCCGCTCCCCGCAAGTAGAGAAAAGCCAGCACAGCAATGAAGCCTCAGCAAAGAGCCATAAAGAATTAAACCTGGCACAGCTTCCTCTTCCTCGTCTGGCTGACTCCTTCCTACTACTTCTTCCCAGAAACCTTTCCTGACTCGGGGAGACTGGACAGAGAAGGGCACCGGCCTGCACATAAATGGCTCAGACAAAGACCCCAGAAGGGAGATGGGGGAGGCGCATACCTCTCTTCCTTGTTGGCATCAGCCACTGCCACCGCCCCTGGTCATGGACAAGGTATCTGTGTTCCATCTCACAAGACTCGACTCCAAAGAGAAGCAGCCAACAGCTCATTCAACACAACCCAAAGGAAAGTAAAGCGAAAGCAAAAGCGAAGTCGCTCAGTCGTGTCTGACTCTTAGCAACCCCATGGACTGCAGCCTACCAGGCTCCTCCATCCATGGGGTTTTCCAGGCAAGAGTACTGGAGTGGGGTGCCACTGCCTTCTCCAAAAGGAAAGTAGGGTGGTCCTAAAAAGCTCTAGGCTAGGGCCACACCAACCAAATGGAAATCCCATAAAGCTAGCTCTTGTGTCAGTTCTCTGGTACTTAAGGTCATCAGAAATGCCAGGCTAAATCTGTTGTACAGAGACTCCATGGAAGGTTCTGGGGGAACTGAAGACGCAATATCTTTCATTCCTGGGCATGGTCCTGGGTGAGAACAGACAGGGGTCCCTGGAGGCTGAGCAATGAGCAGCCCAGAGCACAGGAATGTCAGAAGGAGAAGAGCCGACTCTAGAGCTTGGTGCGCTGGACTGGGTATTGGGACCTAAGAGCAGAGGGCGCCTGTGTGTGCAGCTGTGGCCTGGGGGCGGCAGGGACAATGAAACCCAGGATGTCTCGGGAGAAATAGAAACCCCCTGCAAAGGCATGCTGTGCAGAGGAGCAGTGCCATAGTGGGAGGAAGAAGGGTGGCCTCGGGCCTGGGAATCCCATGGAACCTTGTACCTAGTCCCTCTCAAATATTTGCCGGATCATCCACTGATAAAGTGTGGAGGCGCGCCCAGCTCAGGCCACTGAGCCAAGGAGCCTGGGGAGGTCCTTCTCCGGGCCCAGCAAGGGCGCGCTTCCTGCAGACAGCCGCCTGGGGTCTTCTTGACCACAAGGTGGCAGCAAAACATCTTCCTGCAGCCCAGGGGGCTGCCAGCTGTGCCGCCCGGGAAGGAGTGGGGACCCTGGCAGTGACTGGCCATGCGGGTCCATCAAGCCCCTTGACCGCTGAGCCGAGGGAGGTGAACAGGGCCACACAGCTGGCACGTGGTGATTCTCTGAATGAGTCAACGAGTCAGTGAAGGAATGAAGAACATTTGTCTTAGCTGCTGACCGTAAACTGCACACCCTGGCTTTTGCTCCCACACTGCACACCCTGGCTTTTGCTCCCACACTGCATACCCTGGCTTTTGCTCCCACACTGCACACCCTGGCTTTTGCTCCCACACTGCACACCCTGGCTTTTGCTCCCACACTGCACACCCTGGCTTTTGCTCCCCTTGTGGGGAGGGTGGCAGGCTGATGAAAGTGGTCCCTGGCTGGGACAGTTTGTTGAGATAAATCGCAGTCGAGATCAGATCCAAAGTGGAGACAGACAGGGGTGTGATAGCAAGACACGTACTCCGGAGCCAAGAAAACTTGGATGGAAATTCAGCCTCTGGCAGCTACTGGCTCCGTGTCTGTCTAGTCCCCTGAACGTCAATGGGTCTCTGGGTTTTTAGTCTGTAAACCGGGGATAATCCCCCTTCCAGCTGAAGTTGCTATGCAGTGATATGTTTATGGAGGGTCTGGCACCAAGTTGGCACGCAGCAGGTGACCAGTATAGCTGGAGACCTCAGCAATTCCCCATTAGCTCCGGCCTGTGGATTGAGCTGGAGGCCCCAAGCCCGAGGCCGTGCTTGTACACACAGGCGCCCTCTTCTCTCGGGTCCCGGGAGCCAGTTCCCCATCAGCTCAGGCCTGTGGATTATCAGTCCCTCCATCTCTTCCCCAAGAGACCACAGAGGCCGACCTCAGAGATCCTGAGGCTCTTCTGGATCATGTCTTTCTCTGAAAATCTGATGAAAGCTGTCATGGACTGAACTGGGTTCCCCCTAGATCTGTATTTTGAAGTCCTAGCCCCTGGTACTTGACAGTGTGACCTTATTTGGAAACAGGGTGGTTGCAAATGGGATTACCTGAGATGAGGGCCCCCTGGGTTTGGGTGGGCCCCACTCCCTATAACTGGTGTCCTGATAAAAAGGGGAAATTTGGACACAGAGTCACGCACAGAGGGAGTATGATGTGAAGAGACACGGGGAGAAGACGGCCATCTACAAGCCAAGGATCCTCCTTAGCACTTCGATTGTCAGTCACTCAGTCGTGTGTCCAGCTCTTTGCGACCCCCGTGGACTGCAGCCCCGCCAGGCTCCTCTGTCCATGGGATTCTCCAGGCAAGAATACTGGAGCGGGTAGCCATTCCCTTCTCCAGGGGATCTTCCCGACCCAGAGATCGAACCTGGGTCTCCTGCGTGGCAGGCAGATTTTTTACCGAGAACTTTAAGAGGGATGTAAAAAACATACAGGTGCTATAGACTCCAGGGGCCCAGCACAGAGAAAGGAGCCCCTTCCCAGGCTCCCCCTGGGAATTCTGCCGCAGCTGCTAGGTCCTGGAGTCAGAAAGCTCCCCAGGGACTGCGTCCCCTCCCCCATGGAAAGCTGGGAGGATCGAAGACCGCCTGGAAACAGGCTTTCCGGCAGCAAGCCAGCTACCCGATAGCGATTTTTTCATTTTTCTTGCTGTCCACCAAGTCTGAGCAAGGCTCAGTCCCCTCTGTACACCCCCTACTGGCCTCCTAGTTCAGTTCAGCCGCTCAGGTGTGTCCGACTCTTTCCGACCCCATAGACTGCAGCACGCCAGGCCTCCCTGTCCATCACCAACTCCCAGAGTTTACTCAAACTCATGTCCATTGAGTCGGTGATGCCATCCAACCATCTCATCCACTGTTGTCCCCTTCTCCTCCTGCCTTCAGTCTTCCCCAGCATCAGGGTCTTTTCCAAGGAGTCGGCTCTTAGCATCAGGTGGCCAAAGTATTGGAGCTTCAGCTTCAGCATCAGTCCTTCCAATGAATATTCAGGACTCATGTCCTTTAGGGTGGAGTGGTTGGATCTCCTTGCTGTCCAAGGGACTCTCAGGAGTCTTCTCCAACACCACAGTTCAAAAGCATCAATTCTTCGGCACTCAGCTTTCTTTATAGTCTGACTCTCACATCCATACATGACTACTGGAAAAACCGGCCTCCTAACCTTACCCTAAAACCCCAAGGGAGACCAGACAGACAAGACATAGCTCCCTGCTGAGAAGCATCACGACTGAGGACCATGTGTTCCGCCGAGAAAGTCTGCTGCCTTTCAACAGCTTTCCCCCAAAGAGGACAGGAACACCATGAGCACCCCCAAATCCTTCAGAACCCTCCGATGACCATGAAGGTGGGGTGAGCCTCACTGCGGTGGGTCGAGGGGACTCTGGCCTCAGAAAGTCAAACTGCACGCCCCCTCGAGGCACTCAGCCTTCTCATCCCAGTTTAGACACATGTCCTGCATTTTACCTGTCTTTAAAGATTGTTCTTTTCCTTCAGAACTGAACAACGGTCCAGCCGAATTCCATGAGCTAAAAATCTCCCTCTTCCAGTCCAACAGGTTTCTAAAATGCATTCAGTTTGTAGCTCTTTATTCCTTTATCAGCAGTATCAACATGCTCATAGGTCTGCTTTCATTTTTTTTAATAGAAGTAAAAGATTTTAATAAAGGCGAGACGCAATACAGTATTCAAATACTTGTACCCTTTTTGCTGCATGACAGAGGAGTGCTCCTCAACCTGGGATCTCCACTACAGATGTATAAGTTCAGGGTCTCAAGGAAAGCGGGGCTGAGGGTCAGTGTACACTATTAAGAATAAAGACTCAGGTAGTTTGAGAGTCTAATGGACCAAAGTTTAAAAGCATCTGAATTCTGGGTGACAGAGGGAAGGAATGGGCATTTGGGATTAGCGGATGCAAACTATCACATATAGAGAATGGATAGACAGCGAGGGAACAGCACAGGGAATTATATTCAAGGTGTGTGTACTCAGTCGCTCAGCTGGGTCCAACTCCTTGCAACCCCATGGACTTGCAACCCCAGTCCACCAGGTTCCTCTGTCCGTGGGGATTCTCCAGGCAAGAATATGGGAGTGGGTAGCCATTTCCTCCTCCAGAGGAAGATAAATATCAATGCAATTTCCAGTACTAAACCATAATGCAAAAATATATGGAAAAAATTATGTGTGTGTAACTGAATCACCTTGCTGTTCAACAGAAATGCAACATCGTAAATCAACTATGTCAATAAAATAAAGCTGTAAATAAATAAAAGCATCTGAATTCCCATTACAGAGGATAAAAAAGCAGGGCCTACACTGCAACACCCTGTCCCCGCCACCCTGCAGGGGCTCCACTGAGCAGCCCCAAGCAGCCGGTTCAAATGCACACTTTCTGCTGAGCACCAGCAAGTGCTCCCAGTCCCACCAGCCCACTTATATCACAGAGCGACTGGGAGTGGCAATCAGAGCCTTGGCACCTGGCGGTTGGTTTTCAGGCTTTCTTCTTTTTTTAAAAAAAAAAAGTAAAAGGGTTTTATTTGCAGAGAAGCGGGACTCTAGTAGAATAAGCCAAACCCTATGTCTGACTCCTCTGGCTCCTCCTTCGAGTCTTTCTGCAGATCCTGGGGCAGTGGAGACAGCCACGGTCCCCGGCCAGCGGGTGCTCTGGCCAGCTTGCTGACACCCTGGGCCATGATGTCTGGGACGTTCTTTCTTTCCAGCTCACAGATGACCTTGTGGAGCTGGTCGTTGTCTACCGAGGTGCCTGCACCGCCCAGGATCTTCTCGCATCCGTGGAGCCAGGGGAAGGCATCACACCTGAGGGCGCCGGGCAGGTAGGAGGTGATGAGGCGCATCTCCACGGCGGCTGAGAGGCCTGGCCTGTGCACGCTCAGTGGCATCGGAGACCTGGCTTTCCTCTTAATTCTACCCCCGTCCGTTTTCAGCTGGCAACTCCCTGCCCTGCCAGGCAATCAGCTACAAGGCCTGGGTCCCTGGGCTACAGCATCACCATGAAATAGCACAAGGGAACCCTGGTGACCGTGTGGGGCTCACAGGAGGCCACCTCCGAGGGAGCTTTAGAGACTGCCTGGCCGACTGCAGCCTCCGCACGCGGCCATGGGCTGAGAGATGAGAAGGGCGTGGGGGTCAAGGTCACAGGCAGAGCCGCCCTGCTTCATGAACTCATGCCACAGGCAGAGCCCACCAGGAGCCCCCGATGGACCCCCTCCCTCTCCTCGGTCTGTCATTAGCCACAGCTGGATGACACGCAGAGCAAAGGGGGAGGGGTTCCTGCAAACCATCTTCTCAAACGTCCATCCTGAGCCTGAGACCCCACGAGGGCAGGTCCCTTCCACTTCTCCTCTGGGCACCCTCACCCGCGCTCCCCTGCATGTCTGCCTCACCCGGCCTACCTCCTCCCTGAAGCCTGGGGCCTCGGATCTCAGCCACCAGCCCCTACCCCAACCGCGCGGACCCCACCCCGCCCCCAGCACAGATTGGCCGGGCAGTGGTGAGGTGGGAGAGGGGAGCCCACTGGCCATGGAGGAGCCGCAGTCAAGCTGCAGGGGGTGCTGTGCTAGGCCCTGAGAGATGCCATTTGCAACAAGTCTCCTCGGATGTAGAGGACAGACAGAGATCGACAGATTCATGGCATAAAAATGAAATCCTAAATGATAAAAAACTGTTTAAAAAAAAAAACCCTAAGAGAAGATACAGCTAAAGAGAAATCAACCCCTGCATAAAAATGTGACTATGCTGTGCTGTGCTTAGTGGTGTCAGACTGGGATACCGTGAACTGTAGCCCCCGACCTCCCCACCCCTTCCCCACCCCCACCCCCTCCCCAGCAGCTCCTCTGCCCCTGGGATTCTCCAGGCAAGAACACTGGAGTGGGTTGGCATTTCCTTCTCCAGGGGATCTTCCCATCCCAGGGACTGAACTCACATCTCTTGTGTCTCCTGCATTGGCAGATGGATTCTTTACCACCGAGCCATGTGGGAAACCCCCAAAAGGGAAATCCACACCTGGATAAAAAATGTGACTATGCTAATGGGTTAACATCACACCAACATGCAAAGCATACAGACGTCACTTTAAAAAAACAAACAAACATAAAATCCTAACAAAGTAAAGCAAGTGCAAATGGGCGATTTACATGGAAATTGCTCACTCTCACTTAGGACTTAAAGAAATAGAAATTAAAAGTGAAGTTCCACTTCTCACCTACCAAACCCTTAACAGGCATGACTTTTGTGTCCGTGAGGCCCATGCTGGCAAGCGTGTGAGCCCCCTTCCCCAGAAGCTCAGCCCTCTGCCCCTCACACTGAAAGCCATGGGGGCTCCAACAGAGACCCCCTGATGTGGACACAAAGACTGAGGCCCACAGAAGTCCAGCACTTCTGAAACAGTGATATGAACCAGAGTGTCCACCAACATGGAAGTGAGGGCTTCAGCGACTGTGTCTGCAGACGGTGGGACATCGCACAACCATTTGAAATAGCATCTGGGGACTTCCCTGGCAGTCCAGTGGTTTAGACTCAGTGCTTGGGGTTCGTGTTCGATCCCTAGTCAGGGAACTAATACCCCACGTGCCAGGTGGCATGGCCAGAAAATAAATAAATTAATAATTAAATAAAATAATGTCTGCAGAGACTTTTACTTAGCAAAGCAGCAACCCTTATGATCATTTTTTTAAAGTAAGATACAAAATTGTGTGTAACACAGAAAGTGAAAAAGAAAGTGAAAGTCGCTCAGCCGTATCCGACTCTTTGCGACCGCATGGATTCTACGGTCCATGGAATTCTCCAGGCCAGAATATTGGAGTGGGTAGCCTTGCCCTTCTCCAGGGGATCTTCCCAACCCAGGGATCAAACCCAGGTCTCCCGCATTGCAGGTGGATTCTTTACCAGCTGAGTCACCAGGGAACATGGACCCATCTTAAAAAACAGAGGGAAAAATGAGCATGTTAAAATGACGACAGAGGCCAACTCTGGCAGTTAAGCCCTGCAGTGATTTTTTTTTTTTCTGTTTCTTTCTATTTGTCTGTGAAATGTGTGTTTCACTCTGTTTCCTAAAATGTCTGTAGAGAATACACTACTTTTGTACAAAGAAAATGAAACAGAGGAAACGGAAGACTGTTCCAGCTGGGGATGAGGGCGAGGGATGAGGGCTGGGCGAGGGATGAGGGCTGGGTGAGGGATGAGGGCTGGGCGAGGGATGAGGGCTGGGCGAGGGATGAGGGCTGGGTGAGGGATGAGGGCTGGGTGAGGGAAGAAATATCCGGTGAGTGAGAAAGACAGGAGGTGAGGGGGTTGTTGTTGCACTCTCCTGGCTGAACCCTTGGCCCCAAAGGCCCCAAGTCCCCCACCTGCAGCTGCTCTGGGTCACTGCACAGCCTGAGCAGGGCTCCCAAGAGCTTTCCAACCCAGGTCTGTGAGACGTGAAAGAAGAAAGCGGGCTGGGGCTAGTCAAATAAATGTGCACTCTGCCAATCCTTTTAGAATTTTATCTGAGGGTATAAAAGCGCATTCCTGGGGCTTCCCTGGTGGTCCAGTGGTTGAGAATCCGCCTTCCAATGCAGGGGACATGGGTTCGATCCCTGGTCCAGGAAGATCCCACATGCTGCACAGCAGTAAGCCACAACTACTGAGCCGGCGCTCTAGAGCCCGTGCTCCGCAAGGAGAGAAGTCACAGCAACCTGGGGCCCACACACCACCAGGGAAAGCCCATGCAGCAATGAAGACACCGTGCAAAGAAATAAAGGAAGAAAAAAAATTTTAATATCATCACTTTTAAAAAAGCACATTCACAACATGCTCAGAAAGCTGCCCTTGGTCCTCTGCCCCCTTCTCTTTCCTTCACGTGGAAGCTTCCAGAATGAGTGTCCCCTCCCCCTACCAGAGTCCCAAGGCTAGGACCTGGACTTAGCATTTCACCACAACGCCCGGCCTGGGCAGCTGGAGCAGCTGCTCATGGAATGGGCTGGCAACCATCCCCAGCCATGGGCATGGGCCTCACTCACGCTTAAAGCCTCACAATACTTCACGGTATGTATGTTCCATCTGTCATCCAGCCATTCCTGCTACTGAGGACCTTCAGGTTGCTTACTTTTTTTTTTTTTTTTTAATGTCTACAAGCAAGGCTGTAACCAACACCTGTAAAAGAACAACTATGTATGTTATTTTCATAGGTTACATGCCCCAAAGTAGAAGAGTTGAGTTCAAAGAAAAATATGAATTTTTCATGCCCATGGATAATGCCTGATGACCCTTCCAAACAGGAGGCAGCAACCCCCACCCCACCCGGCCACCAACCAGTCTCCCACCAGCAACGCATGAGAATGCCCACTCTGCCACTTTCACCAGCATCAAAAGTCATCAGCTCAGTTTCCACTTCTAAAGGGGGAACCCAGTACCTTGCTCTTCAGATCTGCGGTCCCCTGATTACTTTGAGGCTAAGCGTCTTTGTCTTTTCACGGTCATCAAGAATTTGCATTTCCTCTTCTCTGAATTGTCCACCTGGTCCTCAGATCAGATCAGATCGGATCAGTCGCTCAGTCGTGTCCGACTCTTTGCGACCCCATGAACTGCAGCACGCCAGGCCTCCCTGTCCATCACCAGCTCCTGGAGGTCACCCAGACTCACATCCATCGAGTCAGTGATGCCATCCAGCCATCTCATCCTCTGTCGTCCCCTTCTCCTCCTGCCCCCAATCCCTCCCAGCATCAGAGTCTTCTCCAATGGTCCTATTCTTTGTCTAATTGTCTTCGGGGTTTTAAAAGTCTTTTCTTAACAATTTAGAGGAGGAAATTCCCTGGAGGTCAGGACCCTGTGCTTTCACTGTGGAGGGCCCAGGTTCAATCCCTGGCTGGGGAACTAAGATCCCACAACCCACCAGTGCAACCAAAAAAAAAAAAAAAATTAGAGAAATTCTTTGTGTAACAAGCATCTTAACCATTTATCTGGCATATGTTCATGGCAAGCAAATTCTCTTACTGTAGTCTACAAAAATGTAATTAAATCTGTTAATTTTGTAATTGATTATAACATCTGAACGACAACAAATATCCACAAGACAAGAGCGATACTAAAAACAGCCGAGGGCTTTTACTGACAGAAGAATACCAGCTAAGACTTGCAGAAGCAAAGTCCAGATGAGAAAAATCACCACGTGGCAACCCCAACAGGACAGATTCAGGTCACTGATGCGCTGAAAACCACTGAGTGAGAGCCGTTGGGAGCAGTTTATTTCCCAGGTGCAGAAGTCTCACCCCACAGACTGTGAATTACAAAGGGGGAGGCAAGGGGCCTTCAGGATAAGGAGGTCTGGTAATGATCTCTTTAGCATCACCAAGAACAGAGCCTGACACGCCACAACAAGAGGTATTCCTGTCAAAAGGGTTTAACCTAGATCTAACCAAAGCCGCCCCCCACCCCCACCCCGCCACTTCACTTCAGGTCATGGACAGCAAGCAGGGATAAAAGAACAAGTTAAATAACACCAGCTGGCCCCAGCATTTGAATCAGAGCACAGCCTTCTACGAGAAACCTGCCCCAGACTCTTCAAGAGTCTGCGTGACGGACAGGTAAGAATGGCCACCATTAAAATGTCTATAATAATAAACGCTGGAGAGGGTGTGGAGAAAAGGACCACCCCCCACCCCTGGCAACGGCTGGTGGGAATGCACACCGGTGCAGCTGCTATGGAAAACATCATGGAGGTTCCTCAAAAAATCAAAAATAAGGGCTGCCATAAGATCCAGCGATCCCACTCTGGGGAAACTGGGACAAAATTGTGATTCTAACAGATGCCTGCACCCCTGTGTGCACAGCAGCACGGTCAACCATAGCCCAGTCAGTGCACGTTGGGGGCGGGCTCCGGGAGCTGGTGATGGACGGGGAGGCCTGGCGTGCTGAGGCCCATCGGGTCGCAAAGCGCCGGACACGACTGAGCGGCTGAACTGAACTGAGACATGGAAACAACCTGAATGCCCGCTGAAAGGTGAACGGATAGAGATGCAGTGCTCGTGATGGGACACTCGGCAGCCACAAAAAAGAACGCAGTGACACCACTGGCAGCAACATGGGTGGACCCGGAGACTGCCATGCTAAAGCAAAGTCAAGTCAGACACACAAGTATCGTAGGATGTCACGTACACGTGGAATCTAAGCTATGACACAAACAAACACACCTGTGACCCAGAAACAGAACGGACTCAGGGCTGCCGGGGGTGGGGGCTGGGGAGGGAGGGCTGGGAATCTGGGACTCAGTAAATTCAAACTATGACGGAGGAAGTACAGTGTTCTGTGCTTCCCTCGTGGCTCAGCTGGTAAAGAACGTGCCTGCAACGCGGGAGACCTGGGTTCAATCCCTGGGTTGGGAAGATCCCCTGGAGGAGGGAACAGCAACCCACTCCAGTATCCTGGCCTGGAGAATCCCATGGACTGTATAGTCCATGGGGTCGCAAAGAGTCGGACACAACTGAGCGACTTTCACTAAACACTACAGGTATGTTTACTATATACATATGACGGAGAAGGCAATGGCACCCCACTCCAGCACTCTTGCCTGGAAAATCCCATGGACGGAGGAGCCTGGTGGGCTGCAGTCCATAGGGTCGCTAGGAGTTGGACACGACTGAGCGACTTCACTTTCACGCATTGGAGAAGGAAATGGCAACCCACTCCAGTGCTCTTGCCTGGAGAATCCCAGGGACGGGGGAGCCTGGTGGGCTGCCGTCTATGGGATCACACAGAGTCGGACACGACTGAAGCGACTTAGCAGCAGCAACATATACATACAAACAAGTTCCGTTCCAAGAGCGCCTTTGTAAGCACAACAAATCTAGCCTAGTGAGTGAGTCAAAGTCTCTCAGTCGTGCCTAACTCTTAGGCCAGAATACTGGAGTGGGTAGCCTTTCCCTTCTCCAGGGGATCTTCCCATTCCAGGGATCGAACCCAGGTCTCCTGCATTGCAGGTGGGTTCTTTACCAGCTGAGCCACCAGGGAAGCCCAAGAATACTGGAGTAGGTAGCCTATCCCTTCTCCAGCAGAGCTTCCCGACCCAGGGATCGAACTGGGGTCTCCGGCATTGCAGGTGGATTCTTTACCAACTTCCCTGAGCTATCAGGGAAACCCACTGTATAGCACAGGGAACTATATTCAGTATTCTGTAATAAACGATAATGGAAAAAGAATACGTCTAACTGCGTCATTTTGCTGTACAGTAGAAATTAACACAGCATTGTAAATCAACTATACTTCAGTAAACTTTTTAAAAAAGAGTCTGCGTGATAGGGAAAAGCATCACAATGGGGCCTGTGCCGTCCTGACTTGGGAAAACAAAGAGGTTATATAAGGCGTCTGGGGGTTCCTTGAGGACACTGGGCTATGGATGAGCTACCCAGGGATGGTTGAAAATCCTGGCTCATCTTAGGTATGCCCCTGGTGTGAAGTCATGTAGAAGGACTGTCTGTTCATAGCAAATGCCCGCTAGAGTGCTTCGGGGACAAGCTTCATTGTGTCCACAACTACTGACCATCACCTCCACCAAAAAAAAAAAAAAAAATGTGTGAGAGAGACAGAGGGAAAGCAAACAGGTAGATATTAACCATGAATCATTCAAGGTAGCTATTTTCCAAAATAAAAGGCTCAGGGGGAAAAAAAGAAAATCAGTCCGTCTTTCCTTCTATGAGTTCCGGGTTTCCTGTCTGGCTTAAGAGGATCCTCTCATCCCAAGATGAGACAAGAGTCTTTTGATTTCCTCCTGTATTTTTCAGAGCTTTTATCTTTTCCACGGTGCAGCGGCGCGTGACGGCTCAGAGCCCAGCATTTGAGACTGGACGTCCTAGGTCCAGATCCTGCCTTTGTCACATCTGCGGGCCTTGGGTCCCTCATTTGTAATGTGGGGGCGACAACACCCCAAGGCAGTCTCAGGAATCACCAGCAGGCACGGAGGGGTACACGCAGCGGAAACATCTGATGCGCCACCCCTTACTTCAGAACCTGCCACTCCCCGGCACCAGAGCAAAAGCTGTCATTCTTACGACGTCTGCCGCACAAACAAAGTGCTGGAGTGTGGGGTGGCACTTGTGAATAGTTTAAAAACACACGACGCCAGCGATTTTCCTAATACGATCACGACTCCGGTAAAACAGTGTCTCCCAGCGCCTCTCACGGCAGCCAGGCACGCCGCAGGGCTCCCCCTCCCACCCGCCTCCCCTGGCACGTGGCACACTCTTTGAGAAATATGATTTATCTTTGGTACCTAACCATTCCTGCTCAGAAGCAGAGGGACCCCCCCACACACACACACACAGCCCACTCCCGGCTGAGCTGCTCTGGGACCAATAGCCCACTTGCTGCAGAAATCAACTGTACCCTTGATCAAGTTTAGGGGGCACCCTGGAAGGGCTAAGATCATAAAGAATCCACCTGCAATGCGGGAGACCTGGGTTTGATCCCTGGGTTGGGAAGATCCCCTGGAGAAGGGAAAGGCTATCCACTCCAGTATTCTGGCCTGGAGAATTCCATGGACTATAGGGGTTGCAAAGAATCAAACACGACTGAGCGACTTTCACTCACTGGAAGGGCTTCCCCGACCCAGACGGTAAAGAATCTGCCAGCCACGGAGGAGATCTGGGTTGGATCCCTGGGTCGGGAAGACCCCCTGGAGAAGGGAATGGCAGCCCACTCCAGTCTTCTTGCCTGACCAACTCACAACTTTCACTTTTTCACCAGAAGGAAAGGCAGTGACAGTGCCCAGGGCACCTGGTTCAGAATTCAGAAGGGCCTCCCCCTCCTGCCCCTCCCGCACCCCACCACTACACACACAGCTCCCCGACCTGGACCACCCAGCCCCCTCATCCTCCAGGATGCATTTTCCCTTGCAGACAGAGGAAGGACTCTCTCCTGGGTCTCCCAGGCACCTTGCCCCCTCAGCGAGTCTCTGTTAAGCTGTTTGGACCTGGGTCAGGGTCTCCGTATTAATGTCACTGGTGCCCTGGGCCTGGACTCAACCAGATTGCCCCCCTACCCACCCACACAGGGCCTGTCCGCCCCCTGCACCCACCTGAGACCCAGATGCTGGCTGGTGTCCCTCCCTTGGTCTCAGGCCCGCTGGCGAGGCTCACAAAGTGGGCTAGAATGTGACCACCTTCCTGTCCCCACCGCCCTCCAGGGCCAGGTGGAAGGATGGTCGCCCCCACACATCTGTGGGGTGTTTAAGGTCTGCGCTGGCCGACGTGCTGAAAAGCAAGACACCGAGCTCTCCACGACCTGGCAGCTCTGACCGAGCTCTGAGCCCTGGAGGAGGAAGGAGAGGACAGAGAACTCCACTGCCACTGCCACCCTCCTCCGGGGGTCACCTAGGGGCCACGCTGGTGCAGGTCTGGCTGGAGCTGGGCGCAGAGCACACGGCCCAGACTCGGCCGCCGGAAGGACAGGCCTGGGAGAGAGAAGCTGGGCCCTGCTACAGACGGCCTCTTCCCAGCCCAGCTCCACCTCAGGCCCCTGACAACCCCTCTCCCCATCCTTGGCTGCTCCGTGCTGCTACAGGTGGTACTGGGCTCCCCAAGAGACCCCCAGGCCCCACAGGGCTCCTGGGCTCTGAACTGAGCAGGGAGGGCCCCGGTCACTGGTCTTTGCCGGGCTGCGGGCCCGAGGCCTGCCCGCCACCAGCTCAGCATCCAGAAGGGAGACAGCAAGTCGGGTGGACACCAGCTCAGGGCCAGCAGGGGCGAGACACCCACGGCTCCAGGCCCACAAGGGACCAGGTCAGGGGAGTCCTGGGGGATGGGGTGGGGAGAACAGACCAGGGCCTTGCACCAGAAAGGAGAGCGATGGAGCTGGAGACAAGTGGGTTTACAGCCCAGCTCTTTGCACCGGGAAAGGGCAGTAAGTGCCCCCGGAGCCCACTGGGCAGAGTGCAGCCCCAGGGCCCCAGCCAGTGGGTGACGGGGACCAGGGAGGGCGGCGAGGTGCCTGTAGGCACCAGCTCAGGATGGCATGTCCCCTCTGAATGACAGGCTGGGAGCAGTGAGCTCTGCAAGGTGACCTCTGTCTTCTCTAGGCTGGCTGGAGAGGGACTCGGGAAGGCTTACCCAAGGGCCTCCTGAAGGCAGAAGGCTGCCCAGCCCAGCCCATCGGCATGTTCCCTGCTGGCTCCCTGGACAAAGGTTAACAGGGAGCTGGTGCAAGGGAGGTGGTGTTTATTGCTGCAATACAGCGAGATGCTCCTTCCTGGGCGGTTCCACTAGCATCTCAACTCCAAGCTCGAGAGGGAGGAGAGACGGAGGGGGAGGGGGAGGGGGGAGGGGGAGGAGAGGGGGAGGGGAGGGGGAGAGGGGGAGGGGAGGGGGAGGGGCTCCCTAATCTCAGGGCCCGGAAGTGGCCTGAGAGTTTCAACAACCAGGGCTGCGGGCTGAGAGGGGTCTGACTGCTCCACGTGTTTTTCTGCGCGTACGTGTCTGTTTACGAACTCTCCGCTGTTCTATATACACGTTACTCAGCACAAAGACAGAACACAGACCAAGAAGGAAAAAGAAGCCTTACAAAAACAGCTCCTGCCTGCGACGCCAGGATGGGGTGAGGGGTACACTGCGGCTTTGCTGGTGACTTGTCCCGGTACCACTGCCACGGGTTAGGGCTGAAGGGGCCGCAGCTGGCAGGATTACCCAGCCCGCCTTTGTTCTGTGAGCTGGAAGGAGGCCCCCACCACGACAAGAAAAGAGCTGGGGGCCTCACCCACCCCGCTGTTCCTCAGTGACCTTGAATCCTGCGTCGGTGGCTTCTACTGTCTCTGGCCTGCACCACTGGCTACAATCAGCAGCCTATCCCCTAAGCAGACTCCCTGGTGGCTCAGACGATAGAGTCTGCCTGCAATTCGGGAGACCCGGGTTCGACTCTCGGGTCAAGAAGATCCCCTGGAGAAGGAAACAGCAACCCACTCCAGTATTCTTGCCTGGAAAATCCCAGGGATGGAGGAACCTGGCAGGCTATGGTCCATGAGGTCACAAAGAGTCGGACACGACTGAGTGACTTCACTCTCCCCTAAAACCCTGCACCTCCCAATCCAGCACTTTATTCCATCCAGCCCAAGGTGGATATGCAGAGGTCAGCCAGTCCCTGACTGTGCCCTTCACCCGAGCTCTGCACACCGACAGGTTCGTGGGCTGGCAAGTCCACTTCCGGTCGGGCCCACCACCGCTGGCCCAGCGGCAGATGGGAGAGTCCCTTCCCGCCCCCCTCTCTCCCCTCACTCGGGTTCAGGATTGGGTTCAGGATTATCTGGCCATGATTCGGAGGGAGCGGGCGCGGACGTTAAGTAGGGCAGAGCAGCAGCCACGTGGGACTAAACCACCAAACCCAAGTGACGTGAGCCATGCTGGAGCTCGTGGGCAAAGCCATCCGCAACCAAGACGCTGACTCAGAGGAGCTTGGACGTGCTCTCTCCCCAGACACCCACCCTCTCCTCCAGCTTCTTGCCAAAGAGTGGGGCCTGGGCTCGCTCCCCACCTTCCACCTTAAGCAGAACTCTGTGAGTCTCCGTTCCGAAATCTGAGAATTCCCTAGATGGGAACACGTTTTGTGCCCCAGCCCCGCAACGCTAGTTACACTTTCAGGTTTTAAGAATATCTGCGCCGACAAAAAGCCACTGCGAGTTCAGTAACACTTCTAAATGGATTTGTATGCCCCCCATCACTGTGGCCTGAGCAGGTGTGCGGTAAAGGAGTGCTTGCTGACTGAATGAAAATGGCAGGACATACGTGAAGGTCACATTAAAAAATTTTTTTTGAATTTAATACTTCAGGAAGATGAATCCAAAAGGATATACTTCTATATTCAATTTTTCCAACAAAGAGGTATTCTTTCGTTATCTGACAGGATAAAATTAGAGCCATTCTTCCAGTACCAGAGCCACGGGCGGCTCCTGGGCATCTGAAATGTGGCCGGTCTAAGTTGAGAGGTGCTGAGGGTGTAAAACAGGGGAGCTTGAAGATGTCGTTGAAAAAAGAATGTGAGATGGCTCATTAAACATTTTTATATTAATTGTACATTGAAATGATAATATTTCAGATACAATGGGTTAAATAAAACACAGCATTAAAGTTGATTTCCTTTTTCCTTTTGTTTTAAACTTCTTATTTTGTATCGGGGTACAGCCGATGAATAATGCTGTGACGGTTTCAGGTGAGGAGTGAAGGGACCCAGCCACACAGACACGTGTATCCACTCTTGCCGACCTTTTTACTTTCTCATTATGGCTACCTGAAAATCTGATTTTACACGTGACTCGCATACGTAACTGGTGCTGAATTAGAGGAAATACACTAATCAACAGGCAGACAGTCAGAGGAAAGCAACACTGGGTGCCTTTGGACCAGCTGTGGTCCAGGGTCTGCGTCTATCAGCTGGAACCTCAGACAAGATGGGACCAAGCACCCCTGCTCAACGTCTGCCAGACTGGACCAACCTACCCCTAACTGCGCTCCCCAGGTTCGCCCACTTGCCCACTTGGGCTCAGGGAGGGTGACTGCGGAGCTACAGCAGCAGGCGATGACCTCACCAAGCCATCGCCCCAGCCCTGCCGAGGCTGGGGCCGCTGTGAACACAGCCGGGGCTGGTCTAAAAACTTCGCACGCATTAACACACTTCACTCTCACAGCAATGAGATGGGTGCTTGTTACCCTCATTTTAGCCACAAGGAAGCCAAAGCACAGAAAGGTTACGGAATTCACCCGAGGTCACACAGCTACTAAGTGTTAGGAATCCAAATCCAGGCAGCAGGCTCCATTCTACCACATCATCTGATGTAAAACGGTCTAGAAGAGTCTGGAAACAATAAGCAAGATAAGTGGGGGCTTCGGAGGAGACTGAAAGCCACCAAATCTTCAAAGCATTTCTCACCAAAGGGTCTTTGTTTAGGCCTGTTTAACCAAAAGAGTCCAAGAGCGTCTACCCCTCCCTGGAAGAGGCCACACGCAGAGGAGGGGCTGGGCCCTCCCACCAGGAGCAGAGCAGGAGCCCCTAGAGTTCCCAGGCTCCCACTCCGCCGCACAGACAGACACAGACACACGCAGAGAGGCTGTGCCTGGGCTCGAATCCCACTCTACCAGCTTGGGCTCCAGGTTCGCAAGCCATCAAAACATCAAATTAAAAGGCAAAAGAGAAATTGCTGTGGGCGGGGCGCACCAACAGTGGCAAGGAGGGGCACTGACAAACAAGAAAGAGAAAGAAAATACACACTATAAACAGGCACGAAAACAGCAAAGGCACGTCCCTCTGGGACCACATGGTGTGGGCTCACTCATCTGGGTGCCCAGGGCCACAGGAGCGTCAGAGAGCTGCCAGAGAGACACAGACCTCAGCTCACCTCCAGCAATCAGCAATGTACTCCTGCTCTGAATTCAGAGATTAAAACTGTTCCACACATATTAAAAGCAGAGACATCATTTTGCCAACAAAGGTCCGTCTAGTCAAAGCTCTGGTTTTTCCAGCAGTCACATATGGATGTGAGAGTTGAACCATAAAGAAGGTTAAGCACCAAAGAATTGATGCTTTTGAACTGTGGTGCTGGAGAAGACTCTTGAGAGTCCCTCGGACTGCAAGATCAAAGCAGCCAATCCTGAAGATCAATCCTGACTATTCATTGGAAGGACTGATGCTGAAGCTCCAATACTTTGGCCACTTGATGCAAAGATCCGACTCACTGGAAAAGACCCTGATGCTGGGAGAGATTGAGGGCACAGAAGGGGGCAACAGGATGAGATGGCTGGAAGGCATCACGGACTCAAAGGACATGAGTTTGAGCAAGCTCTGGAAGACAGTGAGGGACAGAGAAACCTGCCATGCTGCAGTCCACGGATTTGCAATGAGTCAAACACGACTGAGCAACTAAACGACAACCTGTGTTAAGCAAAAGAGTAACAAACCACGGGGAAGACGAATAAAGGATGTGAGCGAAATTCAACAAAATACAGTGATCAAAAAACCGCTGCTGCTGCTAAGTCGCTTCAGTTGTGTCCGACTCTGTGTGACCCCACAGACGGAAGCCCACCAGTCTCCCCTGTCCCTGGGATTCTCCAGGCAAGAACACTGGAGTGGGTGGCCATTTCCTTCTCCAATGCATGAAAGTGAAAGTGAAAAGGAAGTTGCTCAGTCGTGTCTGACCCTCAGCGACCCCATGAACTACAGCCTACCAGGCTCCTCCATCCATGGCATTTTCCAGGCAAGAGTACTGGAGTGGGGTGCCATTGCCTTCTCCGTCAAAAAACCGTTGCTGAATCTTAACTCTCACTAGTAATCAAATACACACAAGATCCTTTCATCCTTTCTCTTCTCTTTTCAGGTGGAGGGGGTAGGGGCAGGGAACAGGCAGTCTCTGCCCCAGAAAACAGGAAGGGTTTGCCTATGGGGTACTGGGGTACGTGTGGCCAAAGTCCCCAAAAGGTCGTGTGAGCCCAACGGCCCTACCGTTTTCTTCCTTCTGGGAATCTGTCCAAAGGGAATAAATAGATCTAGGTGTGTAAAGATCTCAGTGTGCAAAGATCTAGGCACCAGCAGACTTGCTTGATTGCACAGCCCTGCCCCGGGCACCACGCAGCCTCTCAGATCACCATGAGCCCATACCGGGCACTCACTCTGTGCCAGGCAGCATGCAGCATACGTGGCGCACAGGTAGGCAAGCTCGGAACCTCACACTGCATGGAATCTGTCCTCCATGGAGCAGGACTCCAAGACTGAGATGGCCCACAGGCTAGGACCAGGATCAGGAGGACAGGCCAGGGTGGGGAGGGGGGTTTGGGGGCCTGAGTTCTTGCAGCCAGTCAGCTACAGAACAGGAAGGAGACCCCAGGTCTCCAGATTCCCCGACAGGGAGCTGCCAGATGGGTGCTTGAACACAGAGGCCTTTCATGAATCTGCGGCTCTGGTTTCCCTTCTCCCCAGTGGAGTATTTTCCAGAGTCCCAGTTCTGCTATGAAACGGCAATAATATCATTGATCGTGGAGTAATTAAATATAGTAGATAGATATGGGAGAGGAGGCAGATTGGAGATACCCATCAGACAGACAGCAGGTACCCCGGGGAGGGGTAGGGTGTTTCTACTTCCTTTCACACTGGAATGTGTTCTAACAAGCAGGCGTTATTTTCCCCGTTTAAACATATATTTACATTTTTTAGATGTTCAAATATTTTGGAGTGTTTCCTGACTGAGCATCTTTTCTACCATGCGCAGTATCCATGCTGCTCCCAGAAGGGAGAGCCCCCCTCCAAAAGGCACCATTCAGCTGGGCATACAAGACATCCAGAAGAAAACTACGGCAGGAGAGAAGAGCTCTGAATCGCCCTTAAGTTGTACTCTAAAAGCTTCCAAAGGTGAAACTCCAGGTCAAAAGCTTGCCTAAGAAGCACCCAGCAAGGCTGACTGCATGTCAGCCTGGCCCAGCAGAGCTCAATCAGTCCATCCATGTGAGGGGAAGAGCCCCAGGCCTGGAACTGGAAAACCAGGCAGAGTCCCTGGGAGGTCTTGGGGATGTGACTCGGACTGTAGGCTACCAGGCTCCTCCATCCATGGGATTCATCAGGCAAGAATACTGGAGTAGGTTGCCATTTCCTTCTCCAGCGGATCTTCCAGACCCAGGGATCGAACCCGGGGTCTCCAGCATTGTGGGCAGACACTTTACCCTCTGAGCCATCAGGGACGCCCTTCTAAGTCCTAGGAGATCTCATTGCAAAATGGGGATGATATGTGCATACCCAAGAAGACTGCAAGGGACAGCAGAGGCCTCATGACAATCTTCAGCAGGCAGGCAAGGAATGTTCACTGGTGGGATACCGCATAGCCCAAGGTCCATATCCTCAAAGCAGGTGATTTCGGGTCACCTCTCCTTCCCGCTTCTGTAATCCCAGAGCTTAGCTCCCTGAGCCGAACTAGCTGCCTCGCGCCCTTGGCCTGCGTGGTGGAAGCCGGCTAGACGTCAGGAAGAATGCAATTGGTTCAAGAAAACCCCTCTTATCTGTTAATCGTGTTACCTACAGAGAATGGGGGCAAGCCAAAGGGTCCTGGGTGGGTGTTCAGGCCATGCTGAACAGGCCCCTCAGTTCACAGGGCCCTGGGTCGGCCCCCTCAGCCTCAGCTACCCCAGGCTAGGGTCTCCTTCTTCCCTCCATTCCTGAGGTTCTGAGATCAGAGGCCCACTGATAGCGGCTCAGAAGGGCTCACGGCCAAATGCACGGCATGGACACTAAGAGCTCATTCATCCACTTCTCCTGCCTGGTTTCCCTGTGGCCCTGTGCACCAAACGGAGAGTTCATTCTCAAACGCGAGTGAGAAGGGAAAGAGTTAATCACTCAGTCGTGCTCGACTCTTTTTGCGGCCCCCTGGACTGTAGCCCACCAGGCTCCTCTGTCCATAGGGCTTCTCCAGGCAAGAATACTGGAGTGGGTGGCCCTTTCCCTCTCCAAGGCATCTTCCCGACCCAGGGATCGAACCCAGGTCTCCAGCATTGCAGGCAGATTCTTTACCATCGGAGAATCTGGTACCGATTCTGGGGCTAGAATCTGGGGCTACTAGGGAAGCCCCAACCTGCTTTCAGATAACACCTGCCAGACAGTTCCTGCTTCAACCCTCCAGTGATCGCCCATCTCCTGCAGGCTTAAGTGCCACCTTGAGTGGTCTCCTGGAACAAGGTGAGCTGTAAATTAATTCATAGAGGATTAAATGTTCAAAATTCCTGCACCAGGGTCCCCACCCTGTAGACTCAGTGCTCAGGCACACAGACCAGCCTGTGGCTCCTTGGGCCCCATCCCTTGCTGCCTTTGCACACCTGCTCCCTCTGCACGGAGCATCTCCCAGACCCCGTGCCTGGCACACACATTCAATTAAAGAAGTAAATGGTAGGGACTTCCCTGGCAGTCCAGTGGTTAAGACTCCAACTTCCACGGCAGGGGGCGTGGGTTCGATCCCTGGTGAAGGAACCAAGGTCTCACATGTTACATGCAGCCAAAAACAAATAAATGCATAAATAAATGGTAGAAGAAAGCTACGGTACATGCCAGCCACAGGCGTGTTTAGGAACATGGACTGTCTTCCAAATCTGGCAGAGAGCTGGAATGCAGTGAAGGAGGACTAAATGGTTGGAGGTGAGGGGTGGGGGCATCTCCAGACTCCCCTCCACCGAGTTCCTGCAGGCTTGGGGTCTTGACAAGCCTCTCCCAGCCTCTCATCTTCACCCTGCTTTTCTTAAAACTTGGACTTTACTCTTGCCACTCCCAGTCCCTGCTCTGGGACCTGCTAAGGGCTGATCCATTCACCTTCAGTGACCAGAGTGCTGGCTAAGCCCCCGCCCTCCCCTCCTGCTCTCCACAGTGCTAGATGCAACTGGGCCACATCGCAGGAGCTAATACACGTATCTGGAACAAATGCAGCTTTCCCTAGCCCCTGGCACCCACACCGATATCCTCTTTTTGAGAATTCCTAGAGCTCTTTTGTGCAAAGTCCTCAATAGCTGGTCCCCCATGAGGCACGCATTCCCCAAAGCAGCTAATTACCACAATGGCCCAGGGGACATTACACACCCTGGGCCCCCATCCCAAACCCACCAAGTGAGATCTCTTGGAGGCAGCAAGCCCCACGGGCACGTGTTATCAGCAGGTTGGGGAATGTCTATCCCCAGGAGCAGGAGAAGGGAATCAGCTCAGGACAGAGCTTTTCTGTCTCCAGAATGGACCCAGTGCTTCTCTCCACACACAGGGCTGTTGCTGGGATCTGATCACAGGACAGGAAACAAGAGACAACATCTACAGCTCTGGGGAGACCTGCAGCTGCAGAGGCTCTGACCGCACTGCCCACAGTTCCGGGCCACCTTCTCCCCTTGGCCTGGATTTGAACCAGGAACACCCGCACCTCTTTTTATCTGAGTCCCTTTAGAATGTTACCAAGCCCGGAGCCCATGGAGGTAAGGCGGACAATGCCTCAGTGAGTGAGGGGTAATAGGACAGCCATGTGTCACCCTGACCAAGGAATTTCACTGCTTGAAAGCCCCTGGAGGAAGGCAGGCCTGGAGCCAGCAGAGGCCAGGCTCCTCACTCCCTCCCTCTTCATGGTGGCCTTGCAGCTTGAGGACTGGGGCAATCCTGGGAGCCACTCCCCAAGCCAGGTCTCCAACAGGACCACACTTCTGGGCGCCGGCTCAGCAGCTGGAGGCTTCACTTTCCTGAAGTTTTATTTTATAATAGGGGTTTCCCTAGGTTGCTCAGATGGTAAAGAATCTGCCTCCAAGGCAGGAGACACGGGCTTCATCCCGGGGTTGGGAAGATCCTCTGGAGAAGGGAATGGCCACCCACTCCAGTATTCTGGCCTGGAGAATCCCATGGGCAGAGGAGCCTGGTGGGCAACAGTCCATGGGGTCACCAAGGGTCAGACATGACTGTGTGACGAACCCTTTTTTTTCACACTGTAGACAAGTTACATTGATAAAACATGCTTTCAAACTAAAATAAGTTAAAACATCTCAAAAAAAAAAAAAACTTGCAGGAACACCAAGGGCCATAGGAACAAGTTACCCAGTTGACAAATCGATGCCCAGGACCACGGTCTGATTTCTATCCATGTGTCACACCGGCAGACCTCCCTGAGCTCAGGGCTACTCAGGGACAAGCCTGCCTTTCCAGGCCACCAGCGGGGACCCCAAGGGCGGCCTTTCCCAACAGCTCATCCCAGCTCCCGGCTCACGTGGCCCAGCATGCCTGGGTCCCGTGTGCCCAGGCTGTCCCCATCTAGACCCAGATCCTCTGTGGCCCTCTTTCTAGCACACGGGGCACACCATCAGGTCCCCCACTCCTCCGAGCCTCGGTGCCCCCACCAGGGTGGCGAGGGTGGCCAGAGGCTCCGCAGGTTGTGAGCTGTCTCCCCCTCCATCCTGGCTCTTGATGATACCCTCATACATTCCGTAAGGCCTAACAGTGGACAGGTTCTCTCTTTCCTTGCCTCTGGAGGGAAAAGGAACTCCCTCCCTCCAGATCCTGTCCTGAAACACAGGAAAGCTCAGAGTTCCTCTGCTTCTTCCTGCCCTGGCCACAGGGTTCAGAGGGGCTGAGAGAGGGCAGGAGGACAGGGTGCCACTGAGCCTCTCAGTCCCAAAGGGACCCCTGACCACACCTCCCCGGTCACCCCCAGGATTGGGATGAACATCCTTCACCAAAGCACCACCGAGTGAGGCTTACTCCACACGAGGGAAATGTCATCCCTCGCCACTAAGAGGCCCATGTCTAGTAAACATAGGGTCGGCCTCCCGGGTGATGGATGTGTTTATGTAACAGCCTCTCGACCCAGGTCTGCGGGGGCCCTGGCAGGGGGTTGGCGGGCGGCTCGGGTCAGGCTCCCAGGGTGAGCAGGGAAACGCCCCGCCTGTGAAGCTGCCCCCTACCCCGTCCTCCGCTGGGAGGCGGGGATGCTGTTTGCAGGACAGCGGCAATATGGTTTGGCAGATGGCAAAAGGAAGGATATAGGGCAGAAATCGGAGAAGGAGTTTTCTGGGCTTTTTTTTTTTTTCTTTTTGATGCCTGCCTACAGTGGAAAAGCTAGGGCGACATAAGTGGGAAAGCAGGGGTGAGGTGGAGAATCAAGATGGGTTCCAGGAGAGAGGTTTGCCAAAAAAATTGGGGGGGGGTTATTGGGGGGAAACGGAGGAAAGAGGGAGGCGGCCTCGCCAAGAAAGAGCAGGGAAGTAGAGATCAAGGGAGCTGGGAGCGGATGTGTGAGGAGCAGCTGGGCCTGGTGACAATGAGACACCAGGTCCCAGAATCCGAGATGGTGACACGGAGCTTCCAGGCGTGGCAGACGGAACGCGGGGTACTTCCAAACCGCAGTGGGGAAGTTGGTCACGGGGGTGGGCTCTAGAGGGGGAAATTCTGCCTGTCGTGTTGGACTCAGGATGAGGGTAAACACCCAAGCATGGCCCAGGAACGCTGGCCTGCACATCATAGAAGACGCTTGGCCAGAGACCTCCTGAGCTGGGAAGCGGGGGTGGGCAATTGCTGTTAAGGAATTGGAAGTTAGAGGCGGCGTCCAGCTGAGACTCCTGCCTCTCCCAGCTTGGCCTGCCTTCCTTCACACCCCCCACTCCATGGCTGTCCCACCAAGCCTCTTCCCTCTCCCAAAGGGCCTGTGGGGGGCGGGGGGTGGGTGAGGGAGGCATCTGGGCACTGATGGAGCTTACTTCCTCCGGGGGAAAGAGGGAAGCCACAGGGAACGGCGGCTCTCCCCGCCCCACCTCTTCAGACCGAGGAGGAAAAATTGGTCATCTCCTCTCTTTTGGGGGCTCCTGGCTCACACAGATGCCACCTCCTGGTCCCCAGCCACACGGATGATTCAGGCCATTTACTCAGATCCAAGCTAATGAGGTTTTTTTTTTTTTTTTTCTGTCACCTAATTAGTTCACAGTGAACTCAGCCTGGAGAGGGATGAGCAAGGGCTGGGCAAGGGACAGGAAGAAGTCAGAGGGGACCATGTGGAGAATAGAGCGGGACTCCAGCTCTAAATGAGGTCTCCTATTCCCCCCTCAAAAGCCCAACGACTCCTTCCTCAGCCGTGGGGACCCCTAAAAGCAGACAGGGGTTGTTCAGGGGAAGGACACCCCACCCCCAGAGCCTCACACAAAGAAAGACGCCAGTGGGGCCCTCCTGTGAGGCCCTAGTAGTGGACAGGCTCCTTCCCATCAACTCCAGATCCTCAGCAAAAGGCCCTGCCCTTTCCCAGCATTTCTGAACCCACCACCTGCTGGGGGGCGATCGCCTTCAAAGGGAAAGGAGCGGGAGGAGGAAGCAGATGGCCCAGGCCCAGGTCCATCTGCCCCACCGGTGCTCAAAGGTCACCATGCTGCCGAAAGGGTAGGGGCCTGCTGATGCTGCTTGTCCCCACACCAGGGGTCCTGGCACATCTGCCAGCAGCGTGCCCCCACTTCCTCTGCCCCTCAGCTGCCAAGTCCAGGCCTGAGAGCCTAGAGAAAGGAGCGCTGGGTAACTAAGTGGCCCACGGTTCCAGTTTCCGACACCTGGCACCCGAGTCCCTAGAGGTCGGTCAGCGCCCAAGAACCCCCAGCTCGCCTCTGGAGCCGCTCTCTGGAGAGCAGCGCGGGTGTCCGGCGCGCGTTGGACCCAGCGAAGGCGACACTGGCCCGGCCGAGGCCTCTCACGCGGCCCCCGGTGCCCCAGCCCCGCGCCAGGCCTGCCCCGCTCCCGGCCGCCGCGGCGTGCGGGGTGTGCGTCGGCAGAGAGGGCCTCGGGGAGCGCCACCCTCCGGGGCCCGCGGGCGCCAGGCCCGGGAACGCTGCCATCCACTAACGGCAGGCTTCGATTCACCGCTGCGAGGCGGGCAGGGCCGGGGCGGCAGCTGAGACGCCTCTTCGGCAGCGGCCCCACCTCCTAACCAGTCGAGGCCCTCCGCCGCGCCCACCCTCCTGGGCCATGCCCGACCAGACCGGGCCCCAGAGCCCCAGAACCTCCGCGGCTCCAAGCGCACCCGTCCCCGCAGCGACGCCACCCTCACAGCCTGGAGCACGCAAATCAGAAAACGTGTCCCCCAGCACGGGACCTGCCCCCCGGCCCCAAAGTGTCGCCAGATGAGAAATGGCGAAGCCTGGCCGCCGGCTCTGCAGCGCCAGCGATCGGCAAACCGCGTGGCCCCGACCTCAGGCGCGCGAGGACCCCCAGACCAGGAAAGCGTGGCCGGAACGGGCCCGCGAAGCCCCCGGCTGGGGCCGGAGAGGCCACCGCGCCCCGGCTCCCGCAGCCCCCGGCTCCGCTCACCCTCGATGGAGATGACGTGCTCCCGGATCTGATTCTGCAGCGCTAGATCCTCGATGCGCTCGATCAGGTCGTAGATGGCGTAGATATTGGGATGCACGGACTCGAAGCGCTGGATCTCGGCCCGGATGGCCGCCGAGTTGGAGAGCGCGAACTGCTGGGGGGGCCCGCCGGCCAGCTGCTGCGAGGGGCCGCCGCCGCCCCCGGCCCCCGGCCCTGCGCCGCCGAACTGCCCGCCGCCCCCCGCGCCGCCGCCGCCGCTGCCTCCCGGCGCCGCCAGACTCGGCTGCTGCTGCGGGCTCTGTCCCCCGCCCGCCTGGAAGTTCATGGCTCCGGAGCCGCGGGGCCCGAGGCGGGCCCGGCCAGGGCCGGGGCGGCGCTGCGGCGGCGGCGGCGGCGGGCGGGCGCGCGGGGCTGGCGGGGCCGGGACTACGGAGCGGGCGGCGCGGGGCTAGTGCATGGGGCCGAGGGCTGGGGGCAGAGGCCAGGAGGCGCCGCCGCGCACGCTGAGGCCGCTGCTGCCGGGCGCTCCCCGGCGCCGCGATCCCGCTGCCTGGAAGCCGCCTCCAGCGGCAACAACAACGGGACCGGGAGCGCGCGGCCCGGGCCCTCCCCCCGCGTCATGCGCACGCACCACCGCCCCCGCCGGCTCCAGCACACGCAGCCCGAGTCCCCCTCCCCGCCGCCCCCGCCCCTCCAGCGCGCGGGCCACAACGCCCCCGCCCCTCGCTAGCTGGCTGGCGAAGCAGCCTCCACCCCCGAGTCGCGCGCTCGGCCCGGGCGGCCGGCCCCTCCCACCCAGCCTGGGCCCTTCCGCCTCCTTTCCAGCCCCCACCACACCCGCTGCGAGGGCCACTCTCTTGGAGGGGAGAGCTGCCCTGCCCGCCTCGCGGCCCCAGCTGTCGCTTTCGCCCCCCTGCGCTGGTCTGGGTGGAGTGTCTGTTCTCCGGCGGTGCCGGGATGCTGATGAACGCAGCTCGTGGGCCGAGGAGGGTCGCCGCCCCGGACCCAACTGCGCCTCGCCTACACTGTCCTGCCATCCGAGCGGCACAGGTTCCCCTGTCCCTGGGCCCCGAGGTCACCGCTAGAGACCACGCCAACTCAGGGTTCTTTCTCAGGCCCTCCCTGGACTTTCCATTGCCGGCTGCGGGCACCGAGGCTGGGAATCTGGGTCCCTGGTTTCTATTTCCAGTTCTTCCTGAGACCTTCATCTGCGGGGCCCTTGAAAATGACACTTGAAACAACAATGTCCTCTCTCTTATCTTCCAGCCTCTCCTAAAAGGTCCCCACTGCTGAACTGGTGGAGGACTCAGTGAACGCTGTTGGACCTCCCTGGAAAGGGGAAGGAAGAAAAGAATCAAATATTATGCCTTCTTCCCCCACTCACCCCATTTAAGACGCTCACCAGGGTCCACATGGTGGCCTCAGCTTTCCTTGTTTTCTCTCCTTTGTCCATCCTGTGTTCCTGTCCAGTCCCGGGACCCGGAAGCCCCCTTCAATGTCCTAGTTCTTCTGCATCCTCATTGCTAAAGCTGAATGCAGATTCACTAGCCACCCCCTTCCCCCCAACTTTTCCTAAACCCCGTAAGAGGTGGCTTGTGCAGAACCCAGGTCCCAGCCAATCAGCCTGCCAGGACTCTACCCCCATGTCCTCTGGCACAGTTGACAGTTACCATCCTTTTTGCATACACTTCCACTTCCAAAATACCCAAGCTGGATATTTTCCCAGCATAAAGTTGCCCACCATTTAAGCTACCCACACCACTCGACCTCAGTACCAACCTAGTCACCTTTCTAAGTGTCTTGAACCTTCCAAAGAACCTGGTGCAAGCTAATCAACACCTCGGGGCCTCCCAAGCTCCAGAGAGGTGTGAGTCCTACCTACCTGCTTGTTCTGAAGAATGTCTTTCACCCTCTTTGGGTTTCATCTGAAAAAATATAGTGGTTGAACAGATCACCTAGCCTGATGTTCTGTAAGTCTAAAAGCAGTACCCAACATATATTTTAGATGCTTAATTAAAATTGAAAGCAAGAAGTTGCAGTAGGTACCTCCCAGGAGAGATGCTGAAGGTAAAGAGCCCTTCAAAGGGTCACCCCAGCAGTTGGCACACACCTGTTTTAGCACTAGTGGGCTAATTGTGTCCTCTATTAGTACATTAGCTACATAAGAGCAGGGGTACAGTCTGATTCACCATTGTATTCCTAGAGTCTGACCCAGTGCCCAGCACATGGTATACATTTAATAAATACTTCTACAATAAATGGACAAATGGGAAGGAACTAGAGATAAGTTATTAATAGTTATGTATGTTGTAAGTCTAAACTGACAGTCCCAAGGCAACATTTGGAGTGTTTGTTCCCATAAGTAGGTATAGGTTATCAGGGCACCAGGGTACATTACTTTTAATCGAGACTGACCTATAAAGTTTGTGGCTATAGGAGCCCAAAGGAAGGAGGGAAAACCCATAGAAATTAACTTGGTTCAGGCCACACGAGGCTCAATGTCGCCTGTATAGCAATACTCTAAGGATCCAATTTTTGAGCCCAAATTTTAGGGGAGGAAGCGTTCTAAGTGAATAAATATCTACCATGTGACAGATCCCCTATACAGTTTTCACACTTCTTTAATAAAACACCAAATTTCCCCCATTACAATTGTCTTCCGAGGTAAGTTCTAAGAACGAAGAAATTGAGGTTCATATAGATTCAATAATGCACTCAAGGTCATATAGTTGATAAGCACAGGATAAGGGGTCAGAATTTTTTGCCATGTTCCAAAGTCCATGCTCCTCACACAGTCTTACAGGAGCCCAGTGGAGGGGAGCCAGGCAAATAAGGCAGCCCCAAGCCTCCCAGAGGATGAGACGGCTGGATGGCAACACCGACATGAGTTTGGGTAAACCCCGGGGGACAGGGAGACCTGGTGTGCTGCAGTCCATGGGGTCGCAAAGAGTCGGACACGACTGAGGGACTGAACTGAACTGAAGCCTCCCATGGCCAGCCCTGAAGACCCATCTCCTCAGTCAGCCTTAGGGGCGGGGGCAGGGGGCGCAGCCCGTGGATACTGGCTCTGGGCTGGAGAGTCAACGTGGAGGGTCCACGCTGACTTAAGAGTAGACCTGCGTAGGGTCCACCTGCGCTCCCCAAAGACTGCATCACCAAACACAGGGGTGGGGCGGGGGGGTGATATGACAGGCTTAGCCAGAAACCAGCTGACGTTGGTTTCTGATGTGATACACGTCCTGGCTGCCCGCGGGCGAGGGAGAGGATCCTGCTGCCCCCCCACCTCGCCTCGAACCTCTGCGGGCTAGCCCAACCTCAAAGCCGCCGCCACCAGCCCCTCAGCGATCTGTGGGCGCGGGGCGCAGGCGGCTGAACCCCGCACGTGCGTCCGCAGCGCAGAACGCTGGACTGCGCATCCTTCCAGACTACAAGACCCACAATGCTCTGGGCGGCGGCGGCGGGGAAGGAGGGGGTGCCTCCAGGTGTCTGCGACCTCGCCACCTCCCTCCCGGAAGTGCCCGAGGGTCCGCTATGGAGCTGGCGGAGCCGGGCGGTGAGTCCCTGCGCCTTGGCCGCACCACCCCGCTGCCCCAGCAGCTGGCCCGGCTGGCCCCGCCCCGGGATCTCCCGCGCCCGCCAGCCACTCGGGGTGTGGGGGCGGGCGGCGGGAAGATGCGAAGGGTGGTGGAGGATGGAGGTGGGGGAGGGCAAAGTCTTGGGTTCCCGGGCGAGATCAGGGGTCTTGCAGCAGGCTGGATTTGGAGAGGTTTCCCAGGGGAGGCGCGGGGTCGGGACGCCTCGCGTGGGGTTTGAGTGGACCAGGGGGGCCGAGTTGGGGTGGGGGGTAGGGGTGGGGGTGGGAACCCTCGGAGGTTCCAGTTTGCCAAAGGGAAGCAGTTTGACATTTGGCGTGGGGAAGCCTTGGGAAGCCATCCTGTGCTGCGGGTGGGGGTTGGCTGAATGGTAAGGGGGCGGTGTGCGTGTGTGTAGAGACCTTTTTTCTTCCCCCTTGGAGAAACTTTAGCGATGGAGCGGTATTAATAGATAGGTTTTGCCGTGAAATAGGCAGAGGAGTAGATAAACTTTGAGATGACCTAAATGGGAAGAATAGGTAAGCTTTGGGGTGGTTTGGTGGGGGCTGAATTTAAGGAAGAGTTTGCTTATAAGTCAGAAGCTCTGACTTCGGAATAGGGTTTGGGTGAATTGCAGAACTGCTTAAAGACCTGAAATTTAGGTTACAGAAAATTAGGACTTGGTGTTGGGAAGGGGTATGTGGGGCAAGTTTGGGGTGGCCAGGTGTCAGAGCAGTGTTATGTCCCAGGGTAGGGCTGGGATAACTGGGCGGAATGAGGACTGTGGGAGAGTTGTGGTGGGGTAGGGTCAGGGGCCCCCTGAAGTTCAGAGGGCTCTTGGCGGGTGAGCCAGCCCCTCATGGGTTCTTTGTGCCTCTCCAGCTCGGTAGCGCGGCGGGCAAGGCAGGTGCCATGGCCCTGATTGAAGGGGTAGGTGATGAGGTGACCATCCTTTTCTCGGTGCTTGCCTGCCTTCTGGTGCTGGCTCTCGCCTGGGTCTCAACGCACACTGCCGAGGGCGCCGATCCACTGCCCCAGCCGTCAGGGACCCCAACACCAACGCAGCCCAGCGAAGCCATGGCGGTCACAGACAGCATCAGAGGGGAGGCCCCAGGAGCTGAGACCCCCGGCCTGAGACACCGAGGTCAGGCAGCACCACCAGAACCCGGCGTGGGGCTTGCAGCAACGCCGCCACCTCCGGACTCCCCGCAGGAGCCCCTGGTACTTCGACTGAAATTCCTCAACGATTCTGAGCAGGTGGCCAGAGCCTGGCCCCACGACACCATTGGCTCCCTGAAAAGGTAAGCCGGGAGGATGACAGGAAGGAAGTGCTAAAGAGTGGGTCGGAGATGATCACAGTCCTAGAAGGGCCAGCAGGGATCTGGGACATCCTTTTATAGATAAGAAACTGAGGGTCCTGGTCACACACTGTATGACTCCCCCGCCCAACACACTGTGGAGGCCAGAAGTGAGGGTAGGAGAGTTGTTCCGGACCAGGGGCCAGGAGTGCCTGAGACCCGCTCTATTACCCAGGTCCCTCTCTCCTCAGGACCCAGTTTCCCGGCCGGGAACAGCACGTGCGACTCATCTACCAAGGACAGCTACTAGGAGACGACACCCAGACCCTGGGCAGCCTTCACCTCCCTCCCAACTGTGTCCTCCACTGCCACGTGTCCACACGGGTGGGTCCCCCCCTCCCACCCTGCCCACCGGGGTCCGAGCCAGGCCCCTCCGGGCTGGAAGTAGGCAGCCTGCTGCTGCCCCTTCTCCTGCTGCTGCTGCTTCTGCTCTGGTACTGCCAGATCCAGTACCGGCCCTTCTTTCCCCTGACGGCCACTCTGGGTCTGGCCGGCTTCACCCTGCTCCTCAGCCTCCTGGCCTTTGCCATGTACCGCCCGTAGTGCCTCCGCGGGCTCTTGGCCACGCTGCCGGCCCCTCCGGACCTTGCTCACAACGACAAGGTGGGAGCTGCTGTCTGCCCAGGCCCGCCTCTCCAACTTGTCTCTTCCCGCTACCCTGGAGCCCAGCGCTGCGAGGCAGAGCACTCCAGGGGTCGGCGGAGGACCCTCCCTGTGACCTTCATGGCTCTGGGCCACCTCCCGGGGCAGCTGGCCCTCAGCGCCCCCTGACAGTGGGCTACCCCGGGTCAGACAGCTGCTGTCGCTGCCTTGGCCCTGGACAGAGCCGGGCCACGCCCCTGGGCCCTTAGGGCTCAGGCTGAGGACCTGGGCACCTCTTAGGCCCGGATAGCTCCTTGGCTGGTTTGGGGACCCGAGGACTGGGAAGGGCTGGAGAAGGGGAGTCGGGATGGGTGGAGGGAGCTTTCTGGAACACGTGCAGATTAAATAACTGTGAAGTTTTCACTCGTGGTCTAGTGTCTGCGTGTGTGGGTCGCGGGGGAGGGGGGCTGCGGGGCGCTCTCCCCTACTGGGAGAAAAGGGGTGGGCCAGACCCTTTGCCCTGCCTTGCCGGCCCAGGCCAACCGCTGCCAACTCCCCTCTGCACCCGAATCTCAGCCCCTAGTCCTTTGGCCCCGCCCCGGCCCCGCCCCAGCCCTTTTGGCCCCGCCCCGCCCCGGCACCGCGCGCGCGTGTGCTGCATCCCGGAAGAAAGGGGCGGGGCGCGCGGCGCCCTGGCGCGCGGGGCCTGCCGGGAGCCACGTCTTTGCTCCGGAGGACTTACTTGGCGCGGCGATTGGCGTCCGGGCCGCGCGCTTCGGGGGCTGCCGGGAAGATGGAGGACTCGGTGGCCCCCTGATGAGGAGGCCGCGGGGGGAGCCCGGCTCCCGGGCCCCGAGACCGACTGAGGGAGCGACCTGCGCGGGGCCTGGGGAGTCATGTAGGGGTGGCGCCTGCGGGGCGGGCCGCGGGGAAGGGCGGCGGGAGTTGGTGTTGGCGACCACGACCACGGTCTCCTGGCATTCCCCCCGGGCCGCGGGTGGGGGTGTGTGTGTGTGTGGGGACCCCTCTGACACCGCCGACTCCGCGCCGTAGCGCAGGCCGCGCCCGCGGGCTCCACGGGCGCCCTCCGAGGTGGGCCCTGCATTCTCGTTTCACAGGCGAGAAGGCTTGGGCAGGGAGACTGAAGCCACTTGTCCAAGGTCACGCAGCTGGTAAGTGGGAGCGCCCAGCATGGAACCCAGGACCGCGGAGCCCGCGCTCCAACCTCCGGTACCGCCGCCGCCTCCTGCGGGAGGGGGAGGTGGTCCGGGGTTGGGGGGAGCGTGTCTGTGGAGCGAGCTGGGCTCCAGGCTGGGCGCGACCACTAACCAGATTCGGGACCTCGGGGCTTGCCTTAACCCCCTCGCCTCCCTGGGCCTCCCCTGTGAAATCGAGATAGTACCAGCGCCTGCCTGTCTCCTCACGGGCGTGTCAAAGGAGGAACGGAGGAGATGATGCATGTGGAATTGCTCTGTAAAAATTCCTCCGTGAGAACTCTGAAGGATTCCGATTGCTCTCGCAAAGGTTGGAAGGAGTCAGAGAGGGGCGGGTTGGGGAAGAGGACCAGAGCAGTCACAAGAGTGGAGAGAGTCCGGGTTGCTCTGACCCCAGACTCCTCTGGATGGGAAGCGAGGTGAGGAAGAGAGAGTTGGTCTTTGTCCCCTCTGGAGAATACCTCACTCCCTTTTTTGGGCCACCCCCCAGGGTCTCCAGCACCCAGCTCCATGCTCCGAGTCCTGCTCTCTGCCCAGGCTTCCAGCGCTCGTTTGTCTGGCTTGCTGCTGCTCCCACCGGTACAGCCCTGCTGTCTGGGACCCAGCAAATGGGGAGACCACCGGCCTCCTGGAGGAGGCCCCCGTGCAGGCCCTGTGCAGGGATTGCAGCGGCTTCTGGAACAGGCGAGGAGCCCTGGGGAGCTCCTGCGCTGGCTGGGGCAGAACCCCACCAAAGTGCGTGCCCACCACTACCCTGTGGCGCTTCGTCGTCTGAGCCAGCTCTTGGGGTCTCTGCCGCAGCCGCCTCCTGTGGAGCAGGCCACGCTGCAGGACTTGAGTCAGCTCATCATCCGAAACTGCCCCTCCTTTGACATTCACACCATCCATGTGTGTCTTCACCTTGCAGCCTTACTGGGTGAGGACGGTGTCTATGGGTGGGTGGGTGTTAATGGAAGGATAGAGAAACTATAGCAGACCCACCTGAGATCACTGACAGACCCCACCTCAAGCTTTGCCAGGAACGGCACACTTGGTGAGTGATGCCACACTTGCTGCTGCTCTGCGGTATCCATGACAGTCATCACGAGTCAAGCAGCCTGAGTCGCAGCTTAGGTTAGGGTGCCACCCCCTTTTTTTTATTGTTGTTTAGTCGCTAAGTCATGTCTGGCTCTTCTGCGATTCCGTGAACGATAGCCCACCAGGTCCTCTGTCCATGGGATTCTCCAGGCAAGAATACTGGAGTGGGTTGCCATTTCCTTCTCTAGGGGATCTTCCGGACCCAGGGATCAAACCTGTGCACTGCCAGGTGGATTCTTTACCACTGGGCCACCAGGTCTCTTCTAATACAGTGCTGTAGGGAGCCACTGCAGTGTATCACCATTGGCAAGAGATGAGATCCTACTGCCTTCCTTGCATAAGGCCTTCCCCACAGACGGTTGTGATACCTTTATTCACATGGTAGTTCCCATTTCTCTGGTGTTTCCACGTGCTCTGTAGCAGAACTTCCAGCCCAGAAAACAGAGATGAGAAGGACTGAGGACTCACTAACTAAAACTGCAGGATTGCAGCAGAGCAGAGCAGCTCCTTCCCTGCCTCCTTTGACCCTCTGCCTCTCAGGCTTCCCGTCAGATGGGCCCCTGATGTGTGCCCTGGAGCAGGAGCGAAGGTTCCGCCTCCCTCCGAAGCCACCGCCCCCTCTGCCGCCTATCCTTCGAGGTGGGCAAAGGTTGGAAGCCGCTCTAAGCTGTCCTCGTTTCCAGCGGCGTCCTCAGCAGCACCTCATCCGCAGCCTGGCAGGTGCCAGAGGCGGGGACAGGGGATGGGGGCGGGGGTGGAGGCAAGCAGTATCTACTGGAATCTCGCCCGGGTCTGGCCTGAGGGTCCAGCGTGATAAGCTGTTCTTCACAGAGGCCAGGCCCGAGGAACTGACTCCCCACGTGATGGTGCTCCTGGCCCAGCACTTGGCCCGCCACCGGTTGAGGGAGCCCCAGCTTCTGGAAGCCATTGCCCACTTCCTGGTGGTTCAGGAAGCCCAGCTCAATAGCAAGGTGGGATTGCCTCTCACCTTCCCAAGCTCCTCTCCTAGTGGTCCTCAGACACCCCAGCAGGCCTAGCCCCCCCACCCCCACCTCGTCCACTTGATTGGCTGCTGCTTCCTACAGCAGACCACCTACCTAGGCTCTCTGGCCTCTCCCCTGGGGTACCACCTTGGCTCACACCCCCACTGGCTTGTCCAACTCCCCACCAGGTACACCTGGTTCTCTGCACTTCTCCAAACATCCTTAGCCACTGTCTTAGCTTGGTCTGTCCCACTCCACCAAGTCTTCAGGGCCAGAACCCACAGCAGTGTCTCTGCTTGTCTGGAGACTGACCACATGGGCCTTGAGCAGTGCTTATGCTATTGAGCATCTGTGCTGTAGAGGGACTGTCCTGCTTTTCCAGTGACTGATGTCATCAGCTTGCAGGCCAAGTCTCCCTGAGGTTCAGCTTGTAAAGAAGACAGGAGAACCTTCCCCCTGGGTGATGGGCTACTCTTTGCCCCACAGGTGGTACAGAAGTTGGTCCTGCCCTTTGGGCGGCTGAACTACGTGCCTCTGGAGCAGCAGTTTATGCCCTGCCTTGAGAGGATCCTGGCTCGGGAAGCAGGGGTGGCCCCCCTGGCAACTGTCAACATACTGATGTCACTGTGTCAGCTGCAGTGCCTGCCCTTCCGAGCCCTGCACTTTGTCTTTTCCCCTGGTTTCATCAACCACATCAGTGGTGCGCAGACTTGGGGGGCTGGCTGTGTCCCGGAGGGCCGGGGGCTGGGGAGAGCAGGAGTGAGGGTCTGCACCCCAGTAAGCTTCATTCTGCTTTCCCTACAGGCACCCCTCATGCCCTGATCGTGCGGCGCTACCTCTCCCTGCTAGACACGGCGGTGGAGCTGGAGCTCCCAGGATATCGGGGCGCCCGCCTTCCCCGAAGGCAGCAAGTGCCCATCTTCCCCCAGCCACTCATCACTGACCGCGCCCGCTGCAAGTACAGGTGGGTGGGCAGCTGGGGAAGGGAAGGGGTCGCCGGCAAGGAGCACCCGGGTAGACAGGCCTGGGGGACCCTGAGCTGCCTATGCTGCTGCACTCTGGGTCACCAGAAAGCTAGGCCCCAAAGGCCATTTCCCAGCCTGGGTGTGGAAGTAGGCGGGACCAAGCTAAAAAGAGTGCCCTGGGGGCCTTCTGAGCCGGGCTCCTCTTCCCTCAGTCACAAGGACATAGTAGCAGAGGGGGCTGCGCCAGCTGCTGGGGGAGGAGAAATACCGGCAGGACCTGACCGTGCCTCCAGGCTACAGCACAGGTGAGCTCCGGGTGGGCCGGTGAGCCCCGGGAAGCAGAGCCTCCACCGGAAGCCAGTGGCTCTTTCTCTCCCGGCCCCGCAGACTTCCTGCTGTGTGTCAGCAGCTGCGGCTCCGTGCTGCCCGTGCGAGCCCAGGACCCCTTCCTGCCATACCCTCCCAGGTCCTGTCCCCGCGCCACCCGGGACCCTGCCCAAAGGTAAGGCGGAAGCCTGGGAGAGCCTCCCTGGCCCCCATGCATAGCGCCTGAGCCGCAGTCCCTTCCTCTCCAGGGTGGTGCTGATGCTGCGGGAGCGCTGGCACTTCTGTCGGGACGGCCGGGTGCTGCTGGGCTCCCGAGCCCTGCGGGAGAGGCACCTGGGCCTGATGGGGTATCAGCTCCTGCCGGTGAGGCCCCCACGCAGCCCCACCCCACGCCCCGCCCAGCCCTCTGTCTCATGCCCCACCCCACCACGCCCCCACTAGGACCTGTCGGCCAGCTCCCCAGCCCCCAGGGATAACGAACTCTGTCCTCCACCCCGCAGCTACCCTTTGAAGAACTGGAGTCCCAGAGGGGCCTGCCCCAACTCAAGAGCTACCTGAGGCAGAAGCTCCAGGCCCTGGGCCTCCACTGGGGACCTGAAGGGGGGTGAGGGGTGCACACAGGCTCAGGATGGCCCCCTCGTGGGGGTGGACAATTTGCACTTTGCTTCCCTCTGCTTTGACTTGTCATTAAAGTCCCTCTCCTTCCCCATCGCACGTTTTATTTCTGGGACGGGTGGGCTGGGTTCCCCCACGTGTTTCCCATTCACACCCAGCTGACACTGCCACACACAGACCAGGGACAGGTGGGGTCCAAAGCACTTTACTGCCGGGGGCGGGGAGAGGGCCTTAAATTATTCACTTAAATAAAAATGAGGAGGGAGGAGGATGGGGAGAGCACCCCCCAGCCCATTCCCTCTGTCCGTCCATCCCTTGGCTGTCCGTCCAGGCAGCAGTTACACAGGCATGGGCATCTCGTTGTACTCGTCCACACCCTCCCGTTCATCGAACACCGGTTCTGCCTCATTAGCATCCAGCTGTGGGCGAGGACAGAGGAAGGTGGGCGACCTCCCAGCAAGACTGCGTGGGGGCGCCGGGCGAGGCTGGGGAGGAGCCTTACGTATTTCATCTCCCGCTCGGTGAAGATGCGGGTCAGCACCACCATGCGGAGCGGCACCGTGAGGATGAGGATGAAGGGGAAGGCCAGGGAGGCCGCGGTGGACATGACGGCCCAGAGCACGGCCAGGCAGAGCAGCTGCAGGGCCGTGAACAGGTGCATACGCAGGGTCCGGACCTGGGGGCGGAGTATCAGGGCGAGAAGGGTGAGCCAGGGCCCCGGAGGGCCATCCGGGCCTACCACGACCAGAGGATGACGGTCCCTCTCCCCTCCGCAGGGGCAGGTGGAAGTCCCTGCCTGGGTGCTTACGGGAGCCAGGTCTGCACAGGCTGAACGGTGGCTGGCCAGAGTGGGTACATGGGGGGCCAGAGGGTGACCCACACAGACTGGGTGGCGGGGGGAGAGGTGCGGGGCCCTTCCCAGCCGGGTCTCACCTTCTTGACGTAGGTGACGTCCGGGTGGTGTTTGGGCGGCATGAGCAGCAGGTGCAGCCGCTCATAGAACTGGATCCCGTTCAGGGAGGTCACACCCATGTACAGGAAAATCCCGAAGAGCACAGCGAGGGGGATCTGCCGGAGCAGATCCCCGATGACCAAGGAGAGGCCTGCGGGGCGAGGGGGAGGAACAGCTGGCCCCGGGGCGCTCCACCCCTCCACCCGCAGCAGCCACGGCCACGAGACCCCTCCGTCAAGGCTGAGGGGAGAGGTGAACATACCCACGAGCAGGGCCACCAGCAGCCCTGTCACCCGCTGCTCCTTGACCTCCTGGATCTTGGGCTTGTCCCCAGGCGCCACTGCCTTGCTCATGACTGTGAGCGCGTTGGCGTGCGTGACGGAACGGACAGTGGCGGCGGCCAACCAGGGCAAGCCAAAGAGGGCACAGATGCCGCCCATGGCCACGATGAGCAGCAGGTCCAGGTGGAAGCCAGAACCCTTCTGAAGCATGCGCTCCTTCTTGGAGATGATCAGCCTGAACGGGAACAGGCACGCCCTGAGATCTGGGCCCCCCAGCCCAGCTCGGCAGACAACTGGGTCTTTCCAGAGCGCCCAGGCAGTCACCTCCTCCTGTTTCTGGAACCTGGAGGTCCCTGCCCATCCCCTTCAGGACGAGGGTTCTATCATGGAGCTGAGTCCTATCCCAGTGGCCACCCACCACACCCTGGACAGCGCCCAGCGTGTCCTGTGCCCATGCAGGTACATTTCAGTGGGATTTTCTGTTGTCTACAAATTTCAGCAGCCAGCCTGCTGGGAGTTCCAGCCCATTCATGCAGCAGGTCGTCCCTGTCTGCACAGCGACCCCTCTGCCAGGACCACTCACGTGGTGATCTGTGTCTCCATGAAGATAAGGATGAAGACCAGGATGGCGGGCAGCAGGCTGGCAACCATCATCCACACGGGGAAGGCGCTCTTCTCCCCCAGGGGGTTGATGACCCAGCCACGCTTCTCTGGGGCTGTCACGGAGAAGCCGCTGGGCACACTCAGCTTCTGCAGGGCAGAGGGTGGAGGGGGAGTGCCCTGAGCTGTACTGGGGCTGGGGGGACGCTGAGTGACTGCTGTGGGAGAGGCCTGGTGTCTGCCTGGCTTAGCAGCAGCTCTAGTCCTGGGGCCTGGAGCCCCACGCCCCCTCACCACTGCGCGCCTCTGTACCTGGGTATAGGTGTCCTCAATACTGTAATCCACGAGCACCATGACGAGGATGGCGATGGGCACCCCGAAGTCCCCAATCACGCGCCGTACCTGTGGGCAAGCACCGCGCTCAGAGGCCCCATGCCGCCGTCCAGGCCGGACTGCGAGTCGCCCCCTTCCTTCCCCCGCCCGGGGGCTCTACGCCTCCCTCGGGCCTGCCAGCCCACACACCCGGCCGGGGAAGAACCGGCTATTCTTGAATTTGCGCAGGAAGAAGGCGATGAAGAAGGTGCCGGCCATGAGAACCAGCGACAGCAGGGCGGTGTTGGGCTGGCCCCGGGGCCTGCCCTGCCCGGGTGGCCTGGCTGAGCTCTCGTTCCTTGGCCCCAGCGTGGCTCCTGCCCCGGGCCACGTGGTGTTCTCGCCACTGCCTGCCTCGGAGCTGTTGGAGACGGAACAGCCGTGGAGGGGGTGCTCCTGGAAGATCTGGGGAGAGAACAAAGGACTCTATATGCTTAAGTGGCCAGAGGTCTGGGACTGAGCTGTCTGCTGAGTTGGGATAGGCAGGCCCAGGGTGGTCAGCCTACCCTCAAGGAGCTTGTCTTAAGAAAGTGACTGAGATAAACAGATGGGAGCGCAAGACCACTGGGGGTTAAGAGAGCGGGGCTGGTCTAAGTGGGGGAAGGAAGCTGGGAAGGAGGCTCCAGAGAGGCCTGGAGGAGCATCCAGGGGAGCATGGCGAACCCTGGGGACATGTCTGATCCCGACCCAGACACAGACATGAGAGCATGTCTGTCAACTTGGGGGCCTTTCCCTCTGACTTTCTGGATCCTCTGACACCTTATCAAAAGCACACGTCACCTTTGTTATTAAAACTATGAGTCTTTGAGACCGATCTGAAGTCCCGGTGTGTGTGTTGGCAACAGGCCTCACTCATGGAGAACCCAGGGGCCAGGTCCCACGGGGGCCCTACCCACCTTCACCAGCTTGTAGAAGGTCTCATAGATGAAGATGAGCGAGATGAGGAAGGCAAAGATCTCCTGGGTGAAACGGGAGACGAAGCGCACCAGAAAGCTGCCCTCCAGGGCCACCATGAGCAGGGCCAGCAGCACCAGCCAGAGGCCGATCCACACGCGGCCCACCAAGTACTCCAGGTTGTTGCTGCTGCAGAACTGGGGCAGGCAGGGCGAAGGGGTGGGCGGAGTCAGGCTCAGAGCCTGGGGGCTCCCGAGGAGTTGGGGGGGGAGTGCGGGGGGCAGGGTGGGGGCGTGTCAGGGCGGAGGGGAAGGGGAGCGGGAGCTGAGCCGGGCAAGAGGAACCAGCGCCAACAGCCTGTGGCCGCTCACCGAGAAGAAGGCCTCCTCAAAGACCAGCAGGGGCCCCGAGAAGCCGATCACCAGCAATGGCTGGGCCCCCAACAGGCAGAAGAGCACGCCCTGGATGGCCGTGGACATGATGAGCTCTGACACCCCGATCAGGTCGTGTGTCTTCTCCCCTAGGGCAGCAGGAGCCTGCTCAGGGGCTGGGGGCGGGGCGGGGGTTGGGGGAGCCGTGCCCTCCTGGCTCCACCCCGGCTAAGCCCCTCCTTACCCAGCAGCCCCCCGAAGGTGATGGCGGGAGACAGGGCCGCGAAGTAGATGAAGATGACAGCGGCCAGGCACTGGGGGTCCAGCGCATCCCGGAAGTCGCTTAGATAGTGGGGGTAGCGGCGCCGCACATCTCGGATCAGCCCCCCAAAAGGCCGGCCCGTCCGCCGCAAGGGATCATCTTCCACCGCACCGGCCACCTCTACCATCTGCAGGAGCGCTGCAGCCCGGGGCCTGCGTCAGGGCGCCCGTCCCTGCCCTCGCCCGCCCATCCACCCTCCTGACACCCCGGCTCGACCCGGGCGGCCCCGATCCAGCCCCCTGGCTCGTACTGGCCCCGTACCCTTATCCTGAGCCGACTTGGGCTCCAGCCCGGCGCCGGGGGGCAACAGCCGGCCCTGCTCCTCCCGCTTCTTGAGCATCTGGCGCTGGAAGTGAGCGACTGACCGCAGCAGCTCCTCGCCCTGCACCTCCGAGGGCGGCAGCACTACGCTGCAGTCCAGGAAGGCATTGATGGCCGTCAGCAGGTCCTCCCGCTCGTCCGCCAGGTAGGCCGCCTCGTGGAATTGCTGCCAAGGCAGGACCGGGCGAGTGAGGACACAGGACGCGGGGCCGGGGCCGGGAGCCGGGCTGGGCGCCGGGCATGGGGGGGTGGGGGTGGTGTTCTGCAGCGGCTGACCTTGTCGGACATGAGGGTGGAGATGGAGCGGCCGATCTCGTGGTAGTCCATGTTGGCGCTGCTCGGGCCCAACAGCAGGAAGAGGAAGCGCACCGGCACGGGCACCTCCAGCACCGCGTCCAGCTCCACCGCCTCCCGCAGCCGCACGAAGGCCATGGTGGGGCGAGCCAGGAACTCCACGCAGCCTGCAGGCGTGTGGCCGTCACAGGCGAGAGCCCAGCAAGGGTGGCCTCCAGCCGGCCCACCCCCGCCCCCCGCCCCCAGCCCCCCACCTCCCGTCCCCCCACCCCATCCCCAGTCCTCGCCTGCGTACCCACGAGGACCACTGTGGCCTCGGCGTTCTCAGGGATCTTCTCCAGCAGCTTCAGCTCGTGTTTGGACTTGGAGCGAGTGATGCCGGCCGGAGGAGCTGGAGGGGGCGGCTCACGCTGGGGAGGCAAGAGGCCGGGGCTCAGCTGGGCTGCCCTGTCCCTGCCCCTGCCCACCCCCGCCCCTCTTGCTCGTGTCATGCAGCCTCTGGGGTGGCTGGACCTCACCCCGACAGGGCTGCCTTCTCCCCCTCACCTCTCGCTCCACCTCCAGCCGGGTCTCAGGGACGCCTCCAATGAGGGGCTCGGTGACGTGGGGGTCGCTCTCGGCGCCCTGGCCATGGTGATGCCCCAGCAGGGAGCCCAGCGAGCCGGCCGAGATGTTGCGGGGGAAGGAGAAGTCCTTCTCATCACTGGGGTGGCTGTGGGGCGGCAGGCGGGGAGGTGAGGCAGGCTGGTGGCCGGGGCTGGGCAGGCAGGGTGTGGTGCGTGAGGCCTCACCTGTGTTTCAGCAGCAGGGCCCGCAGCACGTTGGCTCTGTCCTCAGCCTTGATCTGGTCCGAGATGACCATCTGTTCCACCACCTGGTGGGCCACGCCAGGCAGGGTCTGCTGATCCAGGTCCAAGAGCACAGCCCCTAGAACGAGGATGACACAGAGGGGCCTTGTCCCCAACCAAGAAACTGGGGGCTGGGCTGGGAACGAGGGGACAGCCAGGGAGGCACCGCCCAGCCCCGAAACTGGTGAGCGGGGCCCAGCTCGGCCCAAGGCCCAAGTCCCCAAGCCCTCTCTCCCTGCAGCAATGTTGTGACGCTCAGCAGAGGCCAGGAAACCGCAGCTCTCAGAGAGGCCACCTGGCTAGACCTTGCCCAGACAGCCCTTCTGGGAAGCACACAGCAGGAAGCGTCCCAGGCCACCCACATGGGCTGGACTGCCCTTCGCTGCTGGGAACTTCCTCCGGACCAAGCTGCTGCCTCTGCTGTCTGCTCGAGGGCCAAGTTCTGCCCTCTGGAGCACGACCTAGCCAGTCGTGGTAGCCCCACAGCCATCCGAAGAGTCCCCCCGCCAACCCTGGACTCTTCAGCATCCCCAAGTCCAGCAGCTGCTCAAGGACACCCAGCTTGTCCCTGCTCTGAGCTGCCATTTCCCAGAGAGATGAAAGTCCTCTCAAAAGTCACCAGGTCATTTTTCCATCAAGGTTAACTCGGGGGACATGGAACAAACAAAACCAAAGGCCCCCGAGCAGCCAAAAGCCAGACGGCACAGCCTGGCGATCAAGCCCTGCACTCTGGCACTTCACCCAAAGCCCTCAAGCCTCACTCAGAGCCTAGCAACTCCTAGCTGGGAAACAGTCCTGACAGCAGGCTTCTGAGTCCTTGGCCGCTGACAGCAAGTGGGAACGGTTCCCCACCAGGAAGGAGGAAACGAGCCAAGAGCAGAACATCAGACGTGAGCACCTGTGCTCATGCAGCAGAGGCCACACCGCCCTACAGGTTAGGTCAGGCTGCCCAGAACGTCTAGGACCTCAGAAAGCATTCCACCAAAACCATGTAACGACACTGCGGCATCCAAAACATACCAGCTTCAGTTTATCTGAAAGTATCACTTAGAGAAGCTGCTTGCTGAAGATGCCAGACCAGAGAAGAGGGTCAGGCCTGCCCTGCAGTCACCCAGCGACAGAGCCCGAGGAACGGCAGGCCTTGTGAGAGGTGACGTCATGACCAGAGATGCTCCCTTCTGGGCTCTGGTGACATTACACACCCTGCTGCTCAAGACAAAGGTGTGGGACCGTTTGGTCCTCGGAGAACGGGCTTGGGCAAAGGCAGTTCCCAGGGCGAGGACGGGCGGGTGCGCGTTACCGTGGGCCAGGGTCCGGCGCAGCTCCAGGAGGCTGCGGAACGACAGGGAGGCCACGTGGGGCTTCCCCCAGCGCTCCGTCTCCTCCTCCACGTCCTCCTCGAATTTGATCCAGCGCGCTGTCTCCCGCCACTGAGGCTCCTGGTTTTTGTCCAGCAGCAGCTCGTTCAGCTCCACAAACACCTTGGGGTGGCAGGAGAAGGCGTGGTGGGACGGAGGCTGGGGCCCCGGGGCGCACGGGGTGCAGGCCTGGATCCCAGGCGAGTTACTGACGCAGCTCGCGGCTCTCCCTCGTCTGTGAAGTAAGAGCGACGCCACCCGCCTCAAAGGCCTCTAACGGGCCAAGAAGGACCCACTTACTGTACAGCATAGAGCTGAGTACTCAATGGTCTCTAATAACCTCTAAGGGAAAACAACCTGAAAACACAGGTATGTACATGTAGGTATAACTGGACCACTTTGCCATACACCTGAAACCAGCACCACGTTATAAGTCAACTGTACTTTTTAAAAATGGGGGGCATAGTGGGCGATAAAGAAAAAGTACACAGCACACTTAGCATGGTACATGACTCGGAGGAAGTGTTTGATGCATGGTCACTAAACACACAGGAACTTGGCAGGATGCATTTACACGCATTTCTAGAACTGGCAACACTGGAGAGGGACACAGCGGTCACTTCTGAGGGTGCTGACAAGGCGAAGGCCTGAAGGGACTCTCTGGGCGTGGGGACATCCTGTATCGAGGTCGGCTTGGCTAGGGTTTACATGTGCAAAGCATCAGGGAGCTGTGCACTTAACCTGAGTGTGCTTCTACTGTGTCTGACCGCAATCAAAAGGTTACCCAAAAACCCCCTGGCAGGGTCAGGGCGCAAAACCAGAGCGCTGGAATCTTAGATGGGCAACATCACTAAGGCCCAGGCTTCCCTGGTGGCTCAGCTGGTAAAGAATCTGCCAGCAATGTGGGAGACCTGGGTTCAACCCCTGGGTTGGGAAGATCCCCGAGAGAAGGAAACGGCTCCCCACTCCAGTATTCTGGCCTGGAGAGTTCCATGGACTGTATAGATTATGGGGTCTGCAGAGTCGGACACGAGTGAGTGATTTTCACTTTCACTGTACCCGAGTGGCCCTGGCCAGGCACTGTCCCTGTCACCCCGACAGGATGTGGGAGGACTCGAGTGGGGAAGTGACTGGCTCTGAGACATGAAGCCACCCTCAGACACCTCACTGCCAGCTGCCAGAAAACGGCTGTGAGAGAAGTCAACGTGTCTAGAATGTGGACCAGAACTGTAACAGCCACACCAACAACGGCAGCTCAGTAACAGCGTAGCAACGGTTTGGGGACAGATGGCTATTGCACTTAACCGTAGTGAATATAATGTTGTTTAAATGTTGATTGGTTATGTGGGGCACCTGAGGCTAACATAATATTGTGTTATCAACTATATGTCAATTAAAAAAAAAAATCAACACTGTTGAAGACTGCACTCTCGTGCAGTGCACAACCTTGAAAACCATACATGGCCACCCTGGGGATCAGCGCTGGTCTGAGAAGCGATGGGGGCTGTGCACAGCAGACCTACAGGGAGATGATGGAAGACCATGGAGTGCCGAACTCACCTCGTGGGGCTTGTGGGGGGCCCGGGGTCGGGCCCGAGGCGTGGGGCCAGGCTCTCGCCCTTCCCGGCCACTCTGCGCAGACGCCTTGGCATTCTTCCGCACCAAGTGTCGCCGTACCCCAGGAACATCCTCAAACCGGTGACCTACAGTGGTGGTGGGGAGGAGAGGGTCAAAGGTCCCTTTCCCTTACCCCCACCCCCGCCCCACCAGCTCCAGGCTTGCCCAGGCCCGGCACGCACTCTTCATGAGGTCCAGGTCGGCTGTGGCCAGCGTCTGCGCCTCGCTCTCATCCGTGGGGACCCGGGGCAGCAGCGCCTGCTCAGCCCCTGTCATGCTTCCGATGCGTCTCCTCTCCTGCAGGTTGTAGCTGCGGTGCCCGGGCTGCGCCTTGGTCAGGAGGCGCCCGGAGGCACCCCCGTCATCGCCTCCAGCCGTGCCGCTGGCCACGGCCACCACCTCCTCCACCTGGGCCCTGCACAGAGAGGGCAGCCGTGAGCGAGCCTGGGAAGGCCGGCCCCTCCCACTCAGCCAGGGGCCACACGGGAGGCCCCCAGGAAAGGGGACCCCTGCCAGCCCCAACCCCACCTCCGTCCCCACACGCCTCGGTAGGTGGGGATGTGGAAGTGCAGAAAGGGTTCTGGAAGCAGAGGGCGGTGTTTGAACCCAGCTCCTTCCTTCCCAGCAATCTCCCGAGCTGCCCTAGGACAGAAACTCAAGCCGCCAAAGGGAGGCTGAGGCCAGCCTTCCCCAGGGCAGGCCAGTGATGTCAGGAAAGTGCCCAGGTTGGGACCGCTAGCAACCGACTCAGGGCTCACAGGGGCCCGTGTCTCTAATCAAATGGAGTAAAGGACGTGGAAACGGGCCTTTGGAGCTGGAGATGCCTGTCCCCACCCGACAGCCGTGAGGAGGGTATGAGCGCCTGTCCCTTAGGATTCTGGCTTCTGCTCTTAGCTCCCAAACTGGGGGTGGGGGTTTCCTTTCTCCCCACTTCCCCCAGAGGGCCCTGTCCCTGCCACACCTTGGACACCGTTCCCCTGGCGACCGGCACACCCATGGCTCCAAGCCCCTGTCCCGCGCCCGTGACCAGTGCCCCCTGAGCCAGGCTCTCTCCACCTGCACCCACCTTCCGTGCCCAAGGTTCTGTTCACACTCCTGCCCACAAATCTGACCCCCTTGTCCGACGCTGCGCTCTCTCTCAGGCTCCCCGGCCTCCTGGCCATCCGGTGGCCCGCAGGCTTGCACCCCCCGTGCAGACGGCTGAGGTGGACCCGGCTCCATCCACACGGCCTGTCTCCCCAATGAGTCTGTGCCACCCTGGAGGGGCAATTTGCCCTTCACTTCCCCCCCCCCCTTCACACTGCCTGGCACCTGGACAACAACAGGGAGGCGATAGTAGTGACCTTGAGACCTCGTTCAAAGTGGTTTCTTCCAGGAAGCCTTCCCTGGCTGACGTCCCCAAACTCCACAATCACCTGTTGGTACCGATGTTCCACCTGAACCCAGTCGTCTGGTGCAGTAACTTGTGCTGACTGCCACCTCATGAGACCACAGCCAGGGCAGACTGGCAGCTCCCCAAAAGCAAGAGGGGGGCCTCCTATTCCTCTCACCCCCTTGGGGTCCCGGAGGTGTGAGGAGGTCACCTGTCCAGTCCATGATCTGTGTTTGACGTTGCTCCCCTGAAGCCATGGCGGGGGGAGACGGCAGGTGTGGGAGGAGGCGCCTAAACCATACTTAAAACTTTCATTCACACCACCCTTGAAACCTACTAGCACCTTGTGGGAAAAGCCCTATTACGCTTGGTTTACAGACGGGAAAACGGACTCAGAGACGTCGGTTCTTGTCCAGAGTCAAATCCTAACAGCATGACTGGGTTTGACCCACAGCCTGAGCCTCTCAAGGCTCCTGCTTTGTCTCCCCACCCCACCTGACCGATGCTGGTGTGGGGGGTCTCTGTGTGGGGACCCTTACCCAGTCTGGGCTGCTTTGGTGGCCCGGGGAGTTGCCTCCTGGTGGGGCTGGGGTGGAGGTGGAGAGGGACTGGTGGTTTCTGCCTTCCGGTCGGCACCTTCATCCTCCTGGAGGAAGAACTAGAACAGGGAAGCCGTGTGAGCAGGGGAGGCTGGGCCAGAGATCCTGCCTGGCTGCACCCCCACCCCCGGGAGCCCGGCCCCACTCACCTGCACGGAAGAGGGTGTGGAGGCAGGCGACGGCTGGCTGAGGGCCCGGGCCCCCTCGGCCTCACTGGCCTCATCCTCCTCTTCCTCGCCCTCCTCGATGGTGGGGGTCTCCCCGGTCGGGGAGGCTCCGGGGGCGCCTGCGGGGCTTCCGCCCTGGGCCCTGGGGTGTCTTTCGGCGCCGGGTGTCGGGAGGCAGGTGGGTGGACAGCGGGTGGTGGATGTGATGGGAAGACTGGCGATGGTCTGCAGGGACAGGTGCACTGGCTGCCAATGGGCCCGGCTCCCCCCTCTCCAGCTGGTGGGCCCCCAGCCTCTCCCCGCCCCCAGGCCCCCAGCCCGGAGCAGCACCCTGCCAGCCCCCAACTCGCCTCCCCCATCCCCTCACATTCAAAGTCTTCCTCCCCGTAGCTGCGGCCGAGCTCCTCCCCTCCTCGGGACCCTGCCTCCTGAAGGATTTCCTCAAACCGCTCCACGCCCAGGGTGCGGTGGAGTTCATCCTCCTCTTGCTCGGCTGCAAAGCCAGGTGTTGTCACAGGGCCCAGGCTCTCAGGCTCTGGCTGCAAAGAAGAAGGGGCAGTGAGGACTCTCGGGGAGCAGGGGTGGGGCTGGGGGGGGTGTCCCAGCACACCCCCTGCCCGCCTAGCAGCAGAAATCCAATACCTGCCCCCCAGCTGCCCTGACTCCAAAGCCGGGGACTCAGCACCCTACCCCCGGCAGCCTGCCCCGCCCCCCACCGGGGTCCTGGGCCATCAGCACCCTGGCTGGGCCCATTCCTGTCGGTTCTGGGGCAGGTGGGAAGCGTTGGCCCTGGAGGCCTCCACAGAAGTCCCGTGTGTCCACCCCAGAGATCAAGGTCGGAGGTGTGACCTGGGCTGTTCACATGGCTGACGCTGATGGTCGTGAATGCGACCCTGACCTGTCCCACTGAGCCAAGTAACTCCTCGGGGGCGGGGGTGCCTGACCTAACCAACCGACTGGGCTCCGTCTGAGTCAACTGGGTGCCCACCGGAGGGAGCCAGCGCCCAGGGCTGCAGCCCCGCCCCCCCCCCCCCCCCCCACCGCACCTGAGTCATTCTGCGGGAGCCCAGGACCGCGGTGGCGCTTTGGAGAGCTCAGCCCAGCGGTGCAGGCAGCCGCCACTCTGCGGCTTTGGTCCAGCGCCCCCCCACCCCCACCAGACCAACTCCCCCCTGCCGGCTGGTCTCAGCTCCAGGCACCACCAAATATTTGCTCAAGCAAGAGCTTCTGGACTTGAAGGACATCAAGATCTCCAAGGGCAGGGGTACCCGAGCAAGAAAGAGCGCAGGGAGGTGGGCTGGGAAGGAGGGCGGGCCTTGAAGAGCCTGGGAGGTGGGGTCAGGAGCCGCTGGGTGGGGCGGGGGTGGACACACTGGATACTAGAGGCCAGGACCAGGAGCTTGCACCCCCCACCCCAACCCTGGTCAGCCCATCTCTGCCCCTCGAGCCCGGCTTCCCCGCCAACTACCCCCAGGCACGGGGCCCCACTCTCACCAGAAAGAGCACCGGGAGGAAGGCAGTGGAGCGGGGCGGCTGAAGCCAGCGAGCAGAAGGGGGCTAGCCCGGGGTGGGGGGAGGAGGGCAGAGAGCCCCTCGCACCTGAGGCCGCAGGAGGAAGTCCATGGCTGCGGGCTGGGGTGAACTGGGGGCGGAGGGGGAGGGGACTGGCCGGCACCTCGCCCCAGTCACGTGCCCCCGTGGGCCCAAGTGACCAATGACGCGCGGATGATGCCGGCGCTGGGGTTAATCATTGCCCTTCCCAGGAACACTGGAAGGGGGGACACGTGGGGCAGCGGCCACGTGGGGGCCGGGAGGGGCCGGGCCTGGGTGGCACGTGGGGCTGGGGGGCGGGGCGGTCTGCCCAGAAGCCCCGTGCAGCAGACCCGGCAGGCGCAGCCTCCAAGACCCAGGGCGGGGAAGGGGGCCGTCACCGGTTAGAGACCCAGGATTCCCAAAGTTCCTCCGCTCCCGCTGAGGAGGATAAACAACCTCCCAGGGCTTCAGGGAACAGAGCCGCAAGGCCCTCCCCAGGGCCGGAAGCCATCTGACCGCCACCACCAGTACCTGTCCCAGACCCGGTGGCCCGTGCAAGGCCCGGACCCGTGCAAGGAGAGGCATGGCAATGCCCTTCCCAAGTCCATCCAGGCTCCCCGCTCGGGCTTCTTCACACTCGGGCACGCACACACCCTCACACCCCTGTTTGACACAGACCCTCACTCTTGCCCAGAGCCCCAGTGGCGGCCTCTTCACTCACACACACACACACCCTCACCCTTGGCCAGAGCCCCAGTGGTGGCCTCTTCACTCACTAACACACACACACACCCTCAGCCACAGCCCCAGCGATGGTGGTGCACAGGAGCAGTGGGCAATACTCACCGTGCGGAAGGAATCCGCGCCCGACGCGGGGCGCCGGGGGCCGCTGCTCATGGCCAAATCTTAGCCCTTCTCGCTGTAGCTGCGCCTTTCAGGGAGACGAGGTGGCGGCATAACCTGGGGAGGGCACCGATCACCAGGTGAGAGAGGCCCCAGGCCAGCAGGGGCACCCCCACATCACACAGCTCCCCAGCCCAGACCAGCCCAGGCGAGGGCAGGGCCCCGCGGGGGGGTCCCCTGCTTGCACACGATCCTCCCGGCCTCCCAAGGGCCTTGGCGCCTGACTCTGGGAGGGTGGAGCGGGGAGCAGAGAGAGTCAAGAGAGGAAAGTTAAGAAAAGAGAGAAACAAAGAACCGAAGCGAGGATGGAGGCCCAGCAGGCCCAGGGACAGAACGGAAGCAGGGGAGAGAGCAGAGGGTGGGAGACCCCCGGGGTGGGGCGGGGGGCAGGAAGGCGGCAGGCCCAGACCTGGAGAGACAGCAGCAGAGATCAGCTTGGGGAGATAGAGGAAGAGGGAGGACAGGCTGAGCCAGAAGTGCAGTGGGAGCGGAGGGGGCTGGTCACAGCTGGCAGAGGGGGCTGAGACCGGAGACGGGTGTATGGGGGTAGGGGGTGAGACCCAGAGCTGGGCTGGGGCAAAGGGGGATGAAGGAAGGCAGACAGAGCTCTGGAGTGAGCCCAGAGCAACCCGCAAAGGGGGCTGCTGTCCTGTGCCCCCCTCCTCTGAAAAAAAAAAAAAAAGCCCAGCCCCAAAGTGGGGGAGGAGGAGGCTCCCGGGGGAGGGGGCAGGAGCCCAGCTCCACTCTGGCAGTGGGAGGGCGACCGGCCCGGCGGCACTGGCCGGGCAGCGCTTTATACTGGGGGAGGGGCACGTGACGCCTGGGGAGGAGGGGGCACAGAAACCTCGAGGTTCTGCCCTGGGGGCAGTCTCAGTGCTTCCCCTCCCCAAACCCGCGGCCAGGAAAATCTGAGCGGCCGGGCTGACGCCCTCCTGACTGTGACTGTAGGGGCTTCTGGGGAGGGCGCCGGGCGCGGAAGGAGGCCAGCAGAAGGGCTGCGGTTAGGCAAGCTGACCAGCAAACTGGGGGGACCCATTCCTAGTAGGGGGGTGCTCTGTGATGGCAAGAGAACTGAGCTCCCCGGCGTGTCGCTGGTGGCGGGGTGGTGGTCAGGGTTACCGGATTTAAGGCCAACTCAGGGGTGACAGAAGTCAGTGTAGGGTCAAACAATATAGGTCGGTCCGGGTGGTGAGCCTGGAGCCACACATGCCCCTAGCGGGGCATTCCAGCTCAGTTGAGTGCTTTCTTCAGCTCCCCCCTTAGCAGGCTCTGCGCCAAGGCAAGTCTGCTGTCCGGGCGCCGGGCACTGGAGGAGACAACCCGGTCTGGGAGGGAGTGCCTGGCACCTGCCCGTGCCCCGCTCCCACTTCCCGGCTGGGCTCTCGGTGTGCTCCTCTATCCTCCCCCGCCCTCCTCCCTCTACCTCCCCCTACCCCCACCGCGCCTTCCCCAGAACACAAAGCTGCCTCTGTCCAGAGCATCGGTGTCGATAATCCGGGGTGGGGGCACATTCCAGGGACCAGCCCCGACCGGCCCGGAGGATTAGCACTCCGGACCCCCACATGGGCATTAATCACCACCGCCGTCCGCCCCCCAAGTGGACTCACATTCCACCGCTCTCCTGACGAGGGGCTGGCGGGAGTGGGGAGCTCAGGGGAGAAAGTGGACCCTGGAGTGCAGGTCAGCGCCATGCCCCTACACTCAGCACAGAGCTCCCCACCCGGGCCAGGCAGCACCCCCTCTCCCACTCCCGCCAGGAGTTAGGTCGCAGCTCTCTTTCCCTCCCCCCGGGCTCTTCTTTCCCATCCCCACCCAGCTGCTCCTTCTCTGGCCTGACCCCTTGTCCCGACCTGACCCGTCACCCCCATTCCTGGCTCCGCCTCCCAAGCCCGAGATTGGGGGGCAGAGGCTGAGGCTCGGGGAAACTCTTAGGCAGGGGCGCCCTGGACGGGCCTTAAGGCTAGAATAGGGGGTGGCACGGGAAGGGTGTCGTCTGGAGTACTGCCCGGGTTAGGGAGGGCCGGCGGCGCCTGCCGGAGAGTACCCTCTCCCGGTGGCAGGGGGCGCGGCACCCTCGCTTTAGGGAACTCGAAGAAGCGGACTCTAGACCCCGCTTCCGACCCGCAATCACTCGGGTCGCCTCCCCATCCTTCTCCCCCAAAAACTCGCGTCCCCGCGCCCCAGTCTCCGCCCTTTCCTGCACTTCCACTCCCTCCCCGCTCCGAGTGCCGAGTTCCCCCCTTTCCTTCCCCCTCCCTTCCTCTCTCCGCGGCCCCAGCCCTCCCCCGGCGCCACCTCCCAGCTTACCCGCTTCCTCTGGACCTGGCGCTCCAGGGGTCTCGGGGGCCTCTCTCCCCGCCGGCTCTGGAGCCCTCGCGCGCTCCCGACGGCTTCCCCCGGGCCCACCTCGGGGCGCGCCCCCCGCCGCTCCCAACTTCTCCCAACTCAACTTTCCCCCGCGTCGCGGGCAGGCCAGCCCCCTACGTGCGCGCGCCCCGGCGCACCGTGCGCGGCCCCGGCGCGGCGGGCCTGGAGGCGGGGAGTGGGGCCGAGACCCAGGGGGCGGAGGCGCGCGGCCAAGCACTGCGCGGCGCCCGGATCCCAGAGCCGAGGAGGCCACCCCTGGCTTGACCCTCCGCGCGGCGCGAGGCGGCCGCCCAGCGCTTCCACGCAACGAGCTCGGGTGCTTGGAGACGCCGTCTCCTAGCTTCATTTGGCCCCTCTGGGCGGAAAGGAAGCCCGCCTCATCCTAGGGATCCCAGGCAGGGAGAAAAAAAAAATAAAGAGGCACCAAGCTATTAGGCAATTCGGAGGAAATTGAAATATCAATGCATCGGGGGTCAAGAGTCTCTCTGCGCCCGCAGGCAGCCCCAGCCTTCCACCCTTAGTTGTGCCCAGTGCCTCCAAGAAAGCCCCTATCTTTGCCAGGACGGGGGTGGGGTCGAAAAGCGGTGATGGCGGCGCGGGGTGGATACCCATTACTCTGTGCTGAGTTAGTCTTTCCGAACTGGGGGACTTCTGCCTCGGAGAGATTCCCTGCCGTGACCTCCTTTCTCGAACCCTTTTCATAGTCATCACCTGTCATTTAAAGATCTATTTCTTGTTATCTCAATTTATAAATTCTTCCAGATAAGCGAATCTATGTTTCGCTTCTGAGTCTGCCACCGAGGGAAGGACAGCATTGTGTACGCAGAAAACGTTCAGACAGAAACGAGTTAATTAACAAACTGTTTAAGCCCCTACGTCGGTTCCGGCGGCGCCGAGGAGTGCTGTTTGAGGGCAGTTTTCATCCAGTTCACAGCCCTCAAGAATGCAATCATGAGACAATTAGAGAGAAGCCACAAGATAAATCTATAATCAACTCCTTAAGGGATGAGGTCAAGGCCGCTTCAAGTGTAGCTTCTGTCTGTCTTTCTGTCTGTTGAGGGCGGTAACCAACCTGCCAGCTCTCGGGCCACACCCTGGCCGACTCCAGTAGGCCGGGGCTCTGTAAGGTGGTGGGGGTGGGGGTGGGGTGGGAGAGGGTGGGTACACCTCCCCAGTGCGCCAGCTTGCCTCGGAATATCAGGGAGGAGCGAACTGCTGGAGTCGGGTGGGTTCCGGGACCACAAAAGGGGAGAGAGAGAAGTCTCTGGCTTATGGTGAATCCAGCCTCCAGTGGGGCACACCTGTCTCTCTTTCCAGCCTTGCGGGCAGCTGGCCCCTGTGAAGTCATCATCGGCAAGATATGGCTCAGAGCCATTCCCCAGGCAATCCTGAGCTCACAGGACGGCCCAGTTCGAACCGGTTATGGGAGTGTCAGGAGGTCGTTGGAAGCTCAACACCATCAACCCGGGCAGAGCCAGGGCCACCTGGGCTCGGGAGGCAGGCTGCCGAAGCCCGGACTCTGGAAAGCGCCCCTCCACCCGACCCTACCCCACCACCGCCCCTACCCCTGCAGCATTCTGGAACGTGTAGTCCCGGAGAGACTCTTTTCCCAAAGAAGCGTGTAATCACTGAAAGGAATACCCGAGCGGGGCACCCTGGGAGTCGCGCGCGACTGTGGGGAGCCGGGAAAGCGGACACGCAGTGCGTCCTGGAACTTGAAGTCCAAGGGTGGCCTCCGCGGTGGAACCGGAGTCCCCGGGAGGCAAGAGCTGCAGCGAGCCCGAGCGCAGCCTGGTGGGGGTTGTAGTGTTTTTGTTGCCTACCACCCCGGGCGCTACTGGGACACCTGGCGTCCTAGGACTACAAGCCCCAGAAACCCATGCGCAGGCGGGAGGGCGGGGCAGGGCCCGGAGGCTGGGGTACCGCCTCCTCTGCAACGCCGGGCCGGGAGTCTTAGAACCCAGGGCCCGCAAGGGTCCTCGCGCGGCTGCCGTGATGCAGAAATACGAGAAACTGGAGAAGATTGGGGAAGGTAATGGGACCGCGAGATGCTCCTGCAAAATCTTCTGCAGACCCTTCAGCATTCCTTGCAGCCCTGGCTCCTCTACCGTCAGCAATACCCACAGATTCCGACCTCAGCACTGGCTGCAGCCCTGGCCCCCGAGCTCAACACTCCTTGCAGACAGCAGTCCCCCCCCCCCCCCCCCCCGCTAGCGTTTCCCATGGACGCCCTACTCCCCACCTTAGCACTCCCAGTGACCCACCTCCCGACCTCTACACGTCCTGCATTTCCTCTCCATCCTCACTCAGCACCTCTTGCACAACCTCACCCACCCCCAGCCTCAGTTCTCTCTGCAGACCTCCAACCTCTGCGTTCCTGCCAGGCCTTATTCTTCTCCCAGACCCCTGCTCCCTATTTCCAGACCCTCCAGAAGCTCGGCCTTTGTGATAGACCTCCTCACCTGGCCCCTGCAGCCTCTGCCTGTTGCAGACACCCTTGAGCCATCTGCAGGCACCTCTTTGCCACATCACCACACACAGAGCTCTCTGCCGTGCCCAACCTTTACCCCAGATCTCTTTCCTTGCTCCTCCAGTATCAGCAGTAACACCCTCCCACGCTGGTTGCTGTCCCGGCAGGGGCTTCCTGAGTTGGGAAAGTGTGCCCCATCCTTTCCTTACCCCTCCCCTCCTTTCTCTAGGCACCTATGGAACAGTGTTCAAGGCCAAAAACCGGGAGACTCATGAGATTGTGGCTCTGAAACGGGTGAGGCTGGATGACGATGATGAGGTAAGACTTGGGCGCCAGGGCCAGGGAGGGTCTGGGGGCCTGGGCCGGGTGGGATGTGACTGTGGCCACCTGGCCCCTCCAACGTGTAGGGCGTGCCGAGTTCTGCCCTTCGGGAGATCTGCCTACTCAAGGAGCTGAAGCACAAGAACATCGTCAGGTGTGTGAGTGGGCTGGGTCAGAGGAGGTGGGGGCTTCAGAGATGGGCTGGGCTGATATTGGGCTCTTAGGTGCAGGCTGTGGCCCACCTGCCCAAGCCCTCGCTTCTCCCCAGGCTCCATGACGTCCTGCATAGTGACAAGAAGCTGACTTTGGTTTTTGAGTTCTGCGACCAGGTGAAAGGAGGGCTGGAGGGCCAGTAGCCTTGGGAGGATACAGGGACCCCAGCTGAGATTCATCTCTGTCCCATCCCCCACCCCCATTCCTTTTTCAGGACCTTAAGAAGTATTTCGACAGCTGCAATGGTGACCTAGATCCTGAAATTGTGAAGGTAAGGAAACCAGTTTCCTGGGAGCTCGTTGAGGCTGGATTTGGAGTCTGTATTCAGTGAATGTGTTCCCAGGCCCCTCATGGAGACACTCAGGGAATGAGGGGAGGAGAAAACCCTGTTTCTGCTTCTAGGAGCCTCTGTCTTAGTGATCATTTTCACGTGACCCCTTTAACCTGAAAGGAACTCTGATGTCAGTGATAGGATTTACATTCGAGAGGTAGGAAAATGAGGTTCCAAGAGATTCACTCATCCTGCAGATTCTTATTGGATGCTGTGTGCCAGGCACTGTTCTAGGCCCAAGTGCCCTGTCCAAGGTTCCAAGGGAAATAAGTGCTTGATGACTTTTGTCATTCAGTCGCTCAGTCCTGACTCTCTGCAACCCCATCAACTGCAGCACGCCAGGCTTCCCCATCCTTCACTATCTTCTGAAGTTTACTCAAACTCATTCCATTGAGTCGGTGATGCCATCCAACCCTCTCATCCTCTGTCATCCCCTTCTCCTTCTGCCCTCTATCTTTCCCAACATCAGGGTCTTTTCCAATGAGTTGGTTCTTTGCATCAGGTGGCCAGAGTATTGGAACTTCAGTGTCAGTCCTTCCAATGAATATTCAGAGTTGATTTCCTTTAGGATGGACTGGTTTGATCTCCTTGCTGTCCAAGGGATTCTCAAGAATGATAAATGATAACGCGGCACAATATACACATGGATGGTTACGATGTCCGTGTTCAATTGAGGCCAGGTAGGGGACAGACAGCAGTGTGGGATGGGAAGGCAGCAAGCCCCACCAAGCTGCCAGTTCCAGAAAGATGGGGACCAGGGCTCCCCCATTCGGCGTTCATTTCGAGTACCCAGCAGAGTACAAAGAAGGTCCTCAGTAGTGAAGGGGTGAGTTGCCCTGAGCTTGGTGCTAAAAGACGGCTGGGGTTTCAGGGCCCGTGATCCCCCGCAGGGTGCACGTCCCATCCAGAGAGTCTGATGACCTCCTCCCTGCCCCGCCCCCAGTCATTCCTCTTCCAGCTGCTGAAAGGCCTGGGCTTCTGTCACAGCCGAAACGTGCTGCACAGGGACCTGAAGCCTCAGAACCTGCTCATCAACAGGGTAACTCTGGGGAGGGGGCAGGGTGTCTGGGAGGCCGGGGCAGGGTACGGGGAGCCAGGCAGGAGGTGGGAGCAGGGGGCCTGCCCTCAGACTGTGAAGAGCCCCTCTCCATGCCTGTCTCCCCCCACCACCCCCAGAATGGGGAGCTGAAACTGGCTGATTTCGGTTTGGCTCGCGCCTTTGGGATCCCCGTTCGCTGTTATTCAGCTGAGGTGAGCTGTGGGGGTGAGGGTGGGATGCTGGGAGCGAGGGAGGGGCTCCCCAACGAGCATTGCTCAGCTCCTCTTCCAGGACTCCTGTCTGGGCACTCTCCTCCATCTCTAACTAGGGGTTCCCATGGGTGGGGTTGTCTTCTCCAGGTCGTCACGCTGTGGTACCGCCCACCCGATGTCCTCTTTGGGGCCAAGCTGTACTCCACGTCCATCGACATGTGGTCAGCCGGCTGCATCTTCGCAGGTGACGTGTCTGGGTTCTGCGGAGGCACTCTCCCATTGGAGTGGAGGGTACCTCCGGGGAACCGAGTGGGACCCCTGCGGTGGGAGTGGGGGGCATGGAGGTGAGGGGTTCTTCTCATATCGCCCCCGCCTCTCCCCCAGAGCTGGCCAACGCTGGGCGGCCCCTCTTCCCTGGCAATGATGTAGACGACCAGCTGAAGAGGATCTTCCGATATCCTTCCATCTCCCTTCACCTCACGCCGCCCCCCAACCCCTGGGAGGGGATCTGAAAGCCCCACCGGAGCTCAGAGTGCAGGCGGGGAGGGCAGTGAGGGGCTTGTCCTGAGGGCAGAGGGTGGTGAGTACCCTGGAGGTCACGGGGCAGGTGCGTGCTGCTAGCTGGTGTGGCTGATAGGCAGGGAGGGCTCACTCCTCTTCAGCTGAGAGCTGAATCCTTAGAGTGAGGGAGCAGGAAGGTGATAGAGGGGGAGGCTGACTGCCTCACTGGGGCCACGGACCTCAGGGCTTCAGTCTAAGTAGTAATCATGGCTGTCAAATATCTGGTCTGCTAGAACAGCATGCAGCTGAGACTGCGCACGAGGGTGGCGTGGGCTTGTGTCGTGAACTGGGGGATGGAGTGAGGAGGGCTGGGGTGGGGGTGGGTAGGAGGAACCTCCTTTCCTGGGGAGAGAACCCCTCGCCTACCCCTTTCCTCCACCTGAGTGGCCCTTGACCCTGTGGACACACTCCTGGGCACGCCCACCGAGGAGCAGTGGCCCGCCATGACCAAGCTGCCGGACTATAAGGTGTGATGGGGCAAGGGGGATGGGGGTCATGCGTGGTTCACCCCCCTTGTCTGGCCCTGGCAGCCTCCACGCCCCTGCACCGCTGGTCTGACTCTCCCTGCCTCCCCACAGCCCTACCCGATGTACCCGGCCACCACGTCCCTGGTGAACGTCGTGCCCAAGCTCAATGCCACAGGGAGGGACCTGCTGCAGGTGATGAAGGGCAGCGTGGGGGGCGGTCAGCGCACTCGTTGGGGCTGGGTGGACTGGGGTAGCCCAAGGCCTCCCGGCCTGAACCCACCTCACCTCCTCCTGTCATCCAGAACCTGCTCAAGTGTAACCCGGTCCAGCGCATCTCGGCGGAGGAGGCCCTGCAGCATCCCTACTTCTCCGACTTCTGCCCCCCTAGGCTCCAGGGCTAGGGGCCTGGCCCACTTGACGCCCCCTCTGGGGAGGGGGCGAAAGGCAGGGATGCGCCGTGTGCCGAGCTCCAGCTGTGCTGGGCCGGCCAGGGTGAAGGTGCCCTCACCCGTGGTCTTCACTCCCTCCGTGGACTTTATTTAATTTCATAAATTGGCTCCTTTCCCACCGTCTGGCTGAAGTGGTGGTGACACGGCTCTGGGGCGGGGCGGTGCTGGGGGGAGAGCGTCTGCTTCACTGGATCACCCTCTGTCACCCTGCTTCCAGCTCCAGCGACCTAACTGTCCCACCCTTGCTCTGCTACTGTAAGTGGCCAGAGGCTGGGGCTTGGACGCTGTGACGCTCACCCCATGTGTCTGTGCTGGGGGCGGGAGGCAATGCTGCTCCTGCGGGTGTGTGTGTGTGCAGTGGTTTGTGTGCTCTCATCCCCGCCCCTTCCTCTGCCCAGGAGGGGCTGGTCCTGGGGAGAGAGGCTGCCAGTGTCTGAAGGCAAGGATGGGTTTCCACCAGAAATGGGGAGCAACCACCAGAAATAATGGGGAGCAGAGGGCTGGCCTTTCTTCATGGTTCTTTGGTCCCTTGTGTACCCGCCCCTCCTCTTCCGTCTTCATCCCGCACACCTAGGCCTGCAGGCTGGGCCAGGAGAGGCCCACAGCTGTGGTTGGGAACTCCCCCAGCCCTGCTCCCTAATCTGTCCTTTTCTGAAACTTAGGGTACAGAGAAGGTGCGGGGAAAGCGGGTCTGGGTGTGTGCTTCCTGGCAGGGGTGGGGAAGGGGCTCCCCCCCAACCCCAAGCTGGGGCCTTTGGCTCTTGCCAGGAGGCTGGGGAAGCAAAGAGAGGTTCCCCTGGAGATGGGGGGCGCCACACCAGCACTCAGTCCCTAACGTGAGAAAAAGTCATGACGGCTTCAAACAGGACAGCAGTCTGGTTCCTGAGAGCAGGCTGCCCCTCCGCTTCCCGCTGCCTGTTCCCCCGCTTCTCGGGGGGCTCCAAATAAGAGCCTCCTGCCCGCCCTTCCTTGATAGGACCCCAGGGGTGCGTCCTACCACTGCCTCGGGTCTGCCTGCCTCTGAGCTGTCGGTTTGACAAAACTCACTCACAGGGAGGCGCAGTGACCCCTGCCCTCCCAGAGCACTTCTCTCATAGATTTCTGGGGGGTTAACCTTTTGGACACCGTGTGTGCTGGGTGATGGTGAGCAGGGGCCTTCTTGGTGCTGAGTAGGGCTGAGGGTCGCTGGGCCAGTTGGCCTGTAAGAGGAATAGCAGAGGAGGCTGATGCACTAGAACTTTATTGGGGGCGAAGGCGGCAAAGGCGCAGGCAGGTCGGTCACATCCAGGGTGTCAGGGTGCGGCCTTGAGCCTTGAAGACACAGACCGCGCCCCCACCCCCGCATCTAGAGGCGGGTAACGAGGTAGCACGTGCGGTGGGAGGCAGAGAGGGTCTTGGTGACAGCGGAGCATGGGGTAGGAGGCCTGGGGAGACAGACCGCAGTGCTGGGTCCTGCCTGGCTCCTGCCCTCCCAGACCTAAGCTCTGCCCTCCTTCCTGACCTCAGGAGGCCATTTCTTGTTACCTGGGGCTTGGGCCGATGTGAGGAACTTGGGTCCCATGGCTGCCCAGCCCTTCCTGAAGCTGTGAGAGGAGGGAGAGGGTCAGAGGTGGGGGCAGGGATGGAGGGGTTTCTCCCATGCTCCCCCGCCCCGGCCACCAGGGACCAGCCAGGGTCACTGCCCCTCCCCTGCTTCCCAGCTGGGTAGGGATGGTGTTCTATACTTAGGAGGGGGCTGAGTACCCACAGTGGCGATGACAAGGGTAGGGTTCAGGGGGCTGTTACCAGATTGGCGCTGGAGGGCCTCTGGGGGTGCTTTCGGTTCCAGAAGCGACGACCCAGGACTCTGTCCCAGAACACCTGGGGACAAGCAGCGCTGGAGGTGGACCCCATGTCCACCCCGCCCCCCCCCCCAGCGATGCTGTGCCTTGACTCCTCCCCCTCTCCCAGCTGGGGCCCAGACCCACCCACCTCACAGAGGTAGTCCAGGATCTCCAGGATGGTGAGCAGGCTGGCCCCAATGAACAGTCCCATCTGGCCCCCAATGTCACCTGTGGAGGCGGTGTCACCCCGTCAGCCCACAGCTGTCTGCCCTGGCCACGCCTCCCCCTGGGCTGCAGGGCGCTAGCTGCACGCAGGCGCAGACACACCAAGCAACTCGGACATTTCGTAGGCCTTCTTCTGCTCCACCGTCTCATAGTTGAGGGCCTCGAAGAAGATGTCCAGCACCAGCACGTTCTCCCTGGAGGAGGAGAGTGTTTGTTGGACACCCCTAGTGCCTGCTGCTGGCAGGAACGAATACCCCGTTCTCTCGTCTCTGGGACCTTTCATGAACCCTGGTGGGGAGGGCGGTGGGGAGGGGGAGCCCGTTTTTCAGAAGAGCCCAGCTCAGGAAGGTTGAGGCTCTTGCCCAGAGCCCCCAGAGCCGGGGAGCGATGGGTAGCTGGGTTTCCCAGCCCTGGGTGCGCACGGAGGTTCCGCCCCGAGGAGGGGGCCCGCCCCGCCCCCAGGTCCCCGCCGGCTCACGCGATGTAGGCCTCGCTGCGGTTGTGTTTCCGGGCCAGGTAGCGGGCGGCGGGGCGGCTGGGCATCCGCACCATGGAGAGCTCCTTGGCATAGCGCGTACTGGCGCATGGGTTGGGACAGCGGCACGCGTCCTTCCGCAGCAGGGCATCTGCCGGCCACAGGCCCCCGGGTCAGGTCCTCCCGCCCCGCGGGGCCGGCGCTGGGGTCCGGGTCGCGGGCAGAGCCGGAGTGCGGGGTGGGGGTGGGGCCGGGATGCGGGGGAGGCTCGCCCCTTACCCAGCGCCGGGTGGGCACAGTCCTTGTACTGCTGGGGGCTGCACACTGGGGCACTGCCTGCAGGGCGGGGGTCAGGAGACAGCTTCAGAAGCGGCCCCCAGGACCCCCACTTCCCCGTACCCCCTCCTCCGCGGCCCCCAGCCTCTTACCCGGCATGTGCATCATTCTGCAGCCGCACTTCCGGGCCACATAGCGGCTCTGGCAGGCCAGGCGACACCCCATTAGACTATAAGGAGGGCTGAGGCCCGGGCTGGGGGTACCCAGAGGACCAGGCGCTTCTGGCTCAAAGTCAGGGTCCAGAGAGACAGAGCTGCAGTCCCCCCAAGGCGGAGGCAGGAAGCTCAGCTGGAGGCGGGCGGGTTAAGGAAGCTCTCTGGGGGGCAGTGAGGTCCCTGGGGCAGGTGTGAGGAGCTGGGATGGGGTCTGGGGGGGTGGGGTGGGGGCACCAGGGAGGATGCTTGCTGCTTCTGGCAGGACACGAAGGTCTGGTAGCCAGGGGCTGCCCCAAAGCCCAGCTGGTCAATGAGTGGCGGCTCCTCCTGGGTGTGGATCTGCACTCGGACCCCCACCTCAAACGGGGTCTCCTCTGCAGGAAGAGGGGGACCCTGAGTCCTGAGGCCCAGGTCCCAGGGGGCCCCCTGCTGCAGCCCCCTCTCCCCAGGACTGTGACCAGCTAACCCCACCCCTTCCCACAGGAAAGGACAGGCCTGGCTCCATGTGGGCCTACTCCAAGGACGCCCCCTGCACGCTCCCCTCCCCGTACCCACGTCCCTCCACACGGGCAGGTACTCCTCCTGCTGCACGTCCAGCATAATCTCCAGCCCGTTGCCCATGCCGCCTTTGGGGGTGCTCAGCAGCTCGGCTCCATCAGCGCCAGAGTTAAAGGTGTAGCACTGCCCCATCCGGGTGAAGATCTGGGGGGCGGGCAGAGGACAGACGTCTCCGGGGGCCAGCTGGCCCTTTCCTGAGGCCAGCGTGAGGACCCTGCCACCTCTCTCCTCCCTGGCCTCTACCTGGCTCTCTCTTTGAACACTGAAGCCCACATCTTCATGCCCCCAGCGTGTGTGCTAAGTCGCTTCAGTTGTGTCCAACTCTGCAACCCTATGGACTGTATGTAGCCTGCCAGGCTCCTCTGTCCATGCCTTCCTCCAGGGAGTCTTCCTGACCCAGGGATGAAACCCAGGTCTCCTGCATTGCAGGTGGATTCTTTGCCAGCTGAGCCACCAGGGAAGCTCAAGAATATTGGAGTGGGTAGCCCATCTCCTCTTCCAGGGATCTTCCCGACCCAGGGATTGAACCTGGGTCTCCTGCACTGCAGACAGATTCTTTACCTGGTAGCTGAGTCACCAGGGAAGCCTCATGCCTCCAGACCCTCCCTTAACCAGCACATGGACTTGGACTCTCATCAGCTCCCATCACCCCCGTGCCTCACCCTCACCACAGGCCCTGGGCACAGCCCGCAGGACAAGTGTTTCTTTGGAGACTGGCGTAAAAGGAAGAAGGTCCCAGCTGCCCTCCTTCAGGTCTGGCAGAAGAGGCAGAGGGAAACCAAGCTCCCTCCCTGCTGGCAGAGAAGTAGGGGGCCCTGGCCCAGCACACCAGACACTCCCAGCACACCCCAACTCCCTAGAGCCAGGCTCTCCCCAGACCAGACCTGGGCCCAGAGCCAGTCTGAGTGAGGGCCCCCAGTGCCCCCAGTGTGCCCTTGCCCTCTGCGGTCCAGCTGAGAGTCAGGAGGGGGCTGAGAAGGACTGCTTCTTGGGCTGAACAGAAAGGCACTGGTGAGGCGAGGGGAGGGGAACCCTGGCCCCTGGCACGGCACAGCTGTCCAGGACCCCTGGCTCTGGGGGAGGCTGGCGCAGATGGCTCACCGTAGTGAAGTTCTCAGGCCCACAAGGCCAGCCTCGGTAGCGACAGTCCAGTAGCATGTCCTCGAGGGCGTGCCCGGCCCGGGCATAGAGCCGGGCCACATCGAAGGTGGGGCTGGGCATGAATCCAGGGGGCGCGGGGGCCGGCCCAGGGCGCGCAGGTAGGCAGCATGCTCGGCGGGCTCCAGGCCCAGCAGCGCAGGCCCGGCCCAGTGCAGGTCGTTGGGCGTGAGGCGTGAGCGCCGCAGTGGGTTGACGTTGCACAGGGTGACAGCCGGGAAGGTGAGCCGGCGGCTCTCGCGCTCCTCCAGGGCCGTCTCGTGGTGGAACTCGCCATAGTAGCGCACCCGCCCCGCCACCTGGTACAGGAAGGTGGCCACGGCCAGGAGCACGGCGGCGGCCCACAGCCCCCGGCGCGCCGGCGGGGACCCCGGGCCGAAGACGTGGCCCAGCCCGTGCATGGTGCAGCTGCTGGCGAATGCACGGATGTCCGAGGCAGGCAGCCGGGCCTCCTCCGGGCCCGCAGGGGCTTCATGGCTGCAGCCCCTGAGGAGGGGTGCAGGGGCGCAGGGGGGCAGGCGAGAGAGGGTCAGTCAAGGGTTGGGAAGGGTCATGCAGGGGTGCATCAAGGAGGGGAGAGGTGGGGGAGAGGCACTGGCCTGGGGAGATGGGCTGTCCTGTCCGTTGGAGGGTCCCCTTGGCCTCCTCTGGCCCCAGGTGGTGGCCCCGCTGGGCACAGTGATGGGCCCCAGGGTGCGGGGAGCACTCCGTGGCAGAGACCAGGTAGGGTGCAGCCGACGTGGCAGGCAGGGCGGCTCTGCTGGAGGCTGCTTGGCTGAGCCGGAGCTGCCGCAGAGGATTGGGTTTCAGCGGTGAGGGGGCAAGGGGGCTGGCAGAACAGCCTGGGGGGCGGGGAGGTCCCTGGGGCCCCAGCTGAGCCATTAGCGCAGCGTGGGGGGGTAAGGGAGGGGGGTGGCAGTGGAGACTACCAGAGGCGCCAGCAGGAAACCACAGCATTCCTGGATCGGGCGTGAGGAGGGGGAGCCCGGAGACAAACTGGGGCTGGGGTGCTCCAGGTGGATCCCAGGTTCCCAGGTGCAGCCCAAGTGTTGGGCCTGAGGGGCAGTCGCTGACCCTTGGCCCAGCTCTCACTCCCCCCGAACCCCCCAACCTCACCCCGGTTCATCTGCTCTTTCGCAAACAGCGGAGCTGGCTCTTAACCAGGCTGGAAAACGATGGGGAGCTGGCATCAGTGAGCTTTTCCTTCCGGGCCCCCAGTGTCCCAGACAACTGTGGGTGCCGGGAGCGCCTCTGGCCCCACGTCCAGAGGTGGTCCATCTCCGGCGATCCTCTCCCACCTCTGCATGCGCAGGCCCTCCTGTCTGGGTCGGGGGGCTGGCCTCTGCTGGCTCACCCATCACCCTTCAGGTGGGACACAGGTGCCCATGGGCCGCCCTCCCGGGTGGTACGGATGCTCTGTGAACTTCACACCTCTTTTCACTTAACAACACATCCTAGAGGCCGTGTAGTATCCAGCACCCCGAAACCTTCTGTGTTTTTTAAACGGCCGCATACCATTGCATTTATGTGGATGCACCATCGTTTGTATTAACACAGCCACACCCCTGTTGATGGATACTGGGGGTTTCCAGTCTTTCGTGGCAAACAACAGCGCTCTCAGTAACGCTGCACAGATGGAAACTCCCAGAAATACAGCCACCGGGTCAAGAAGAGGTAATTGCACAGGGAACCTAATTGACACTGTGAAATTCCCCACAGTGGGCGCTCCCATCAGGAACAGGGGCGTGTGTCTGTCTTCCAAAGGTGGGTGGGAGCAGGGGGGCGCTTTTCTAAAGGAGGGAACTACATGGCCCCTGGGCCAGGTGGAGAGTCCTGGGCCACAGGGCCCAGCACGGGGTGGTAACACTGGCCATCTCAGGGCAGAGCTGGGGCCCTTGAATGATGCCTCGGATGTTTCAGAGATGGGTCGGGTGGAGGAGAGCTTCCGGCGGCTGGAAAACAGACAGCAGAGCTTCAGGCCTGCTGGCCTCGTGGGGTTCCAGTGTTTTGCTGACCTGAAGTACAGGGTATAGGAAGGAGGCAGCTGCTGAGGGGGCCTAGCTGGGGAGGGCCTGCCGGGCCACCAGACTCTATTTTTGGTTCGCTGCTGGTCCGCCCGCAGCCGCAGGAGGTGCTGCCGGCCTGAGACGTGCTGTGGGTTGGTCTCCGCTAGTTTGTCAACGGCGTTCATTTCTACTCCGTGTCCTTCCACAGAGCCTCTGTGGCGAGGCTCCACGAGACGTGGATTCTTGGCAGTGAGGGGAAGTGTGCCAAATGAACAGAGCCACGCTGCACGGTGATCGCCCATCCTCCCAGTGAGACCGCAGTGGGCAGGGGCCTCCCTGTTCCCCTCCTCGTGGGCTTGGCAGCCCGCATCAGGCGCTTAATGAATGCACATCTTCAAGGAGTGAATGACACCGTTTACTGCACAGATGTAACCAGCTTCTGAGGCTGCAGCCCCAAGTACATTACCACAGATTATTCTAATTAAACTCTTAAAAACAAGCTCTCAAAATGAAGTACAGCTGGGTTTATGACCCACGCGGAATGGCTGCAGGAGCCGAGGTCTGGGTTAAGACTACGAGTGGCTGGCTGACTGCCCCGCCTTCTGTGGTCTCACTACTTCCCTAAAGGGGGTGGGGTGGGAGTGGGGGGCAGGATTGAGAGAGGCCACCCTGCAGAGATAAGGAAAGACCTGGGATCTGGTGTCGGGAGATGTCTGGAGGCTGCTGGTGGAACAGGAGCTGGCCAGTGTGGACCAGGGTGGGAAGCTGAGACCTGCCCTTGGCTGCCCTCCCTAGGGAGGGGTTTAGTGGCAGAGAAGCTGGAGCCAGGCCAGACCTGCCCAAGGAGTTGACCTCTCATCAGCAAGAAAGCAGGGCATCCAAGGAGGCTGGTCGTGGCCCAACGGTAGCATCTGCTCCCGGACCACATCCACGGAGGCCGCGGGGGGACTGAGCCCTGGCTGCCACACGCACACCGGAGCTGTGCAGGCTGCCCCAGGCTGGCCTCCAGCCGCGGCCGCCCGTGGTCACCCTTCTATGCCGTGGGAAATCCAAATGGGCTCACTGGGGCAACATGCTTCCTCACCCCAGGGCGAGACTCAGTGGGGTCGTCAGCCCGGACGGGACTGTGAAGGGCGGAAAGCTTCCTGGAGGAAAGTGCCATGAGCAGAACTCAGGGAGGAGGGGTGACCAGTTCTGGGGCGACCAGGGCTGGAGGGAAACCCTGGCTGCTCTGAGGTCCCCTGGAAGCTGACACCCCGCCCCACTCACAGCTTTGGGGTCGCATGCTCGTGCCACTGGGCAGCTGGCCTGTCCTCTTTCACGAAGCAGCTCTGGTCAGTCCTGTACCTGGGACCCTCTCTGACCACCCCAGGGAGGCTGGCTGTGACGGCGCCTCGTTGGCCTGATTTTCTCTCGCCAGCCTAAGGAGCCTGGCGTCAGCTGCTCCTTAGTGGGCTCTGGTGGGCGTTAGCACTGACTGCCCCCGCGGACGGGGGCTGGGGCCTGTGTCCCCCGTCTGTCACTGTCAGAGGTAGGTGTCCCCACCTAGAGGGTGAGGGTCCACGTTCTCACTGGGTGACAGACTCGAGGTGCACGGGGCCGGGGCAGTCGGGAGATGGGCTGGCTCCTGGCAACCTCGTGTGGAACAGACCACAGCCACCCCCGACACCCCGCCTCCGGGCCAGGGGGCCCACCAGGCACCTGTCCCATTCAGACAGTGGTGGGGGGAGGCGACGTCTAAAAGACTGTGTTACAGGGCAGGGAGAAGGGAAGCTGTGCCCAGGACAGGGCTGTGGGTTTGAAGGGTTGGCTCAGAGGCTGGTCCGCTTCTCCCAGGGTCCAAGAGACACGTTAAGAGTCCGTGGAGGAACTCGAGGTCATGGCTTGGGTGTGGGAGGAACGCTGGGCTGAGTCCCCACTGCACTCCCCCAGCGCTGACTTGTGAAGAGTCCTTGCATCTGCAGCCTGGACACCATTAAGCTGTCAGGTAGAAGGGAGGCCAGCAGGGTGGGGAGAGGGGTCAGGAGGGCTGGGCAAAGGGAGGGAACCCACTCGGGGCCTGGGAGCCCGCCCCCTCCCCTGGACAGCCAGCCCAAGGACTCTCAACTCCAGCAGGAGGTGGGCAGCCTGGCGGCAGGAGGACATCTGGGCCCAGCTTCCTCCCAGCCCAAAGCCTGGCCTGGGGTTTTATTCCAAGCAAGGGGAGCCGCCCCACCCAGCATGCTGACTCTCCTCCTGGGGGCGGGGTCTGCGGGAGCCCCCCATGGGCTGAGCTGTGGCCTCAGCCACAGACGCCTGGCAGTGACCAGACCTCTCAGGACTTGGAGTGCCGGTGCCCAAGGACTTGGGGCGCCTCTGGAGGCGGGGTGTCCAGGGCCTGTCTCCGGATGAGCTCCGAGTAGAGCCCACCCTTCTTCAGGAGCTCCTCATGGGTCCCCACCTGCAGAGAGGAAGAGGGGGACAGATGGTCATCCCCGGCCTGGCCCAGAGCTCACAGCCCTCAGAGGACCAGCTCCTTGGGCTAGCCTCCACCTAAGCCAGAGCCCCTCCGGAGGACACAGCACCGTCGGTCACCGGTTGCAGCTGGCGCATCTGTACTTGTAAGCCGAGCTGCATTGTGCAAGAGCCTCTGGGTCCCCCTGTCCTCCTTACGGGGCCTGGCACCCCTCACCCAGTGCAGGTGGCTGGGGGACTGTGAACCGGGCCCCATACAGCCTCCGAGCCCCGCTGGAGACCCAGCCTCGGGGTGCTGCTCCTGTTGGGCCCTGATCAGGTTCCCTGGGCCCCCACTTCAGCCCCTCAGCCCTGGGGCCCTCCCCCAGCACCATGTGCTTCTGAGAACTCTCCCCTGTGACACTGGGGGTCTTACTGCAGCTCTGCTCACTGCTCACCCACCCCCAGGGGAAGAAACAGGGGCCCAGAGCGGCCAGGGCTTACTGAAGAGCAAGAACTCCTGAATCCACACAGTGCTACTATCAGAGCATAACCCCCAGCTCCCAGGGTCAAGCCAGACCCTCCCACAGCTCAGCTGAGCCACCAACCTCCCTGTGTCCATCCCAGCCCACCGACCCGTGCCCCAGGGCCCTGGCTGACCTCACAGACCCGGCCGTGGGCCATAACGACGATCCGGTGGGCTGCGCGCACAGTGCTGAGCCGGTGGGCGATGACCAGCACGGTGCGCCCAGCGCTGGCGCGGTCCAGAGCCTCCTGCACGACTCTCTCGGACTCCGAGTCCAGCGCGCTGGTCGCCTCGTCCAGAATTAGCACGGCGGGCTGCTTGATGAGTGCTCGGGCGATGGCCAGGCGCTGCTTCTGGCCGCCAGATAGGGTTGCACCCCGCTCACCTGGGGGGCGGGAGGTGGGGAGAGGGCAGGCGTGATGCCTGGCAGCACCCTGATTCCCTACTCCTGTGCACACAGCGGGGCGCAGTGATGCCTGAGGAGGCCAGGCTCCACCCCGCACCAGGGCACGGCTTGGAGCCACGACGGGCCCGGGCCCACCTGCCCCAGCCCTGAAGCTCTAGCCGCCTTCTCCTGGCCTCCTGGGTCTCTGCTGGACCCAGACGTGGCTGCTGGAGTTCGGGTAGCAGAATGGCAGGAGTCCACCCTACCCCCGGACATTCTGGAAAGACCACATGTGGGGTCCAAAACGCCCACAGAGAACAGCAGAGGTGGCAGGCCGAGCCAAGAAGAGCCTCCAGATGACGACAGCCACAGAGCAGGCGCCAGAGGGAGAGGGGGGCCGGCTCCTCCAGGCAGGGCAGTGTCCAAGGAGCAGAGTCGCAGCAGCAAGAAACATGGACCTCAAAGGATGGCTGCTCGACGGGGCAGGCTGAGCTCAGCAGACCGAGGCCTGACTGTGTCAGTCGCTCAGTCCTGTCCAACTCTGTGACCCCGTGGACTGTAGCCCACCAGGCTCCTCTGTCCATGGGATTCTCCAGGCAAGAGTACTGGAGCGAGTAGCCATTCCCTTCTCCAGGGGATCTTCCCGCCCCAGGATGGAACCTGGGCCTCCTGCATTGCAGGCGGATTCTTTACCATCTGAGCCACCAGGGAAGCCCTGACTGAGACCTAAGTGTCAAGAAGAGTTGCGAGGGACTTCCCCAGTAGCCCGGGGGTTACAACTCCGTGCTTCCACGGCAGGGCATGCTAGCTGGATTCCTGGTCAGAGAAGTAAAATCCTGCATGAAGCAAGGTGTGGCCAAAAATAGAGTTGAGAACTTTAGATATGCCTGCACCATGAGAGGACTTCCCAGGTGGCGCAGTGGTAAAGAATCCGCCTGCCAATTCAGGAGATGCAGGAGACCTGGGTTATCCCCTGGAGGAGGAAATGGCAACCCACTCCAGTATTCTTGCCTGGAGAATCCCATGGGCAAAGGAGCCTGGCAGCCTGTCACAAAGAGCAGGACATGTCCAGCACCATGAGACATGCTGGAACATTCTGCAACAGAGCCAAGACACTGGATGACGGACACAAGCCCAGAGGTTGAAGAGAGAACCTCTGAGAGGAACACACAAAGCTGCAAGCTTTGACATGAAGATTCTTGTGTGATGCTACAACATTCTAATGTTCTAGAACCACCAGAGCCCTCTTCTGGGTAAGTCAGAACAGATATGTGCTCAACCAAAACCATCCCCGTGGACAATAAGAGTGGAAACACCTTTCATTAAAGGATAAAAGCCAGAGAGAGAGAGAGAGACTGATACCCTGTGCTTCTGGTCAGGTCTCGGGGGCTGACGTGGTGAACTCTGAGGAGTCCCCATGTTGCGGATCATGTGTGTCCCTGCCATGCTTCTGTCCCTGCAGCCGGCTTGTGCCTGAACCACCCCGGCATGGTCTCTGTCCCTAGAGAGCCACCTCTGTCCCCCGAGGTCTGGTCTCCCCTGAAGCCATGACCGCATTCCCGCCCCTCTGCACCCCAGCCCACGTGGGCCCCCAGGCCCGTGTGGGACACTGTGCCTGAACTCACCCACGATGGTGTTGTAGCCCTCCGGGAAGCTGGTGATGAACTCGTGCGCATTGGCTTCCCGGGCAGCTGCGTAAACCTCTTCGTCAGAGGCGTCCACCTTCCCAAAACGAATGTTCTCCATGATTGTGGTTCCAAACAGGACGGGCTCCTGGGGGTGGGAGGTGGGGGGAACCACAGTAAACATCTTAACTCTGCCCCGAACCCGTGAAGGGTGTAATCAGGAGAGTTTTCTGGCCACAACAGGACCCCGTGGAGGGCAGGTGGGGAGGTTCAGAGTTACAGGTCAGAGAGAGACCCATCAGAGTGGGGAGAGGCCGAGCTCGCTGCAGGACACAGGGCCCCTTGGGAAGGGGTGAGGGAAGGCGGATAGGAGAGCAAGACCAGCTGGCCGGGCAGGGCACCCTACTCTGGGGAGACGGCCAAGGAAGATTTTATTACAATTTGACCTTCTGGATGCCACGGGCTGTCAGGGATCCTAAAAAGGCCGCCCCATGGGATCTCTTAAATTGAGGAACAGAGTCCAAAGGCAGAGCTACAGCAGCTGGGACCCTGGTGAATGAACACCCGGACCAGTGAAGACATCCCACCCTCCCCCACCCCCTCGAGGGCCGCAGGACTGAGAAGCGAGTTTCACCTGGCTGATGAAGCCGATGACCTGGCCCCGGAGCCAGGAGGGGTCGAGGGTGCGCAGGTCCTGCCCGTCCAGGGTCACCACGCCCGCCGTGGGGTCGTAGAAGCGCTCAAGCAGAGAGGCCACGGTGGTCTTTCCTGGGGGTCAGGGAGGGGAGGAGGGCATGGGTTTCTAGAGCGTGTTCCGGGGAAAGTGGGGCCCCTCCTGCCACACTGGGTGGTTCCAGGGTGCGGAGTCGCAGGTGGGCGGGGGAGTAGCGGGCCCCTCTTACCTCCCCCGGACTGGCCCACCAGGGCCACGATCTTGCCTGGGGGCAGTGTGAGGCTGAAGTCTCTGAGCACAGGGAAGCCAGGGCGGCAGGGGTAGCTGGTGGGAGGCGAGAGACCCTCAGGTCGCACCAGGTTCTTGGACCCTTGTCACCTGGTCCCTCCTGAACTCTCAAGTCTCCCTGAGCCCCGGAGGGGGTTTATTCAGAAGGCCACACCACCCTACGGGTCCCCAGACCTCCCCCTCCCCTGCCCTCAGCCCGGAGAGGAGGCAGCTGACACCGACCTGAAGGAGACGTTGTGAAAGGCGATGGAGCCGCGCAGGTCCTCCCGGGGCAGGCTGCAGCCCCCACTGAGCGGGATGCCGGGGCTCAGGGTCATGTACTCGAAGACGCGGGCGCCTGCGCTGAGCCCCCGCACCACCTGGGGAGGGGTTCGAGTCTGGGGTGAGGGAGGCCTGGGTCCAAGGGAAGGGGAAGCATCTCCTGGCCGACCCGGGCGGGAAGAGCTCACGGCGTCCCCTTCACCGGACGCCCGGTTTCTGCAGCATGCAAGTCACGTGGGTGGCTGCGGGACTCCAGCCCAGATTCTGGGCCCGCACCCCCAGACCCTTCTCTGCAGCTCACCTGACCGAACAGGATGGAGAGGTTGGCCATGGACCTGCAAGGAGAAGATGTGGGCTGAAAGCGGGCAGCAGCGAGAGGCTGAGAGAAGGCGGCCAGGAGGTGGAAGGGCAGGTCTGGGGGGGCGGGCGTGCTGAGCGAGGCAGGGAACCGGGCAGCCTGAGGCCAAACGGAGAGGCTTCTCCTGAAACCTGGGGTCCCCGGGGCCCCGGGACCTGGCAACACTGGGCAGACCATCCAGTCCTGGGACAAGTTACTCCTCTCTTCAGAGCCGCGTTCTCTCCTGGCCTGGAGGGGGCTAACAGCCAGGGACTCCCTGAGGGCCGGGCTCGAGAGAGGAAACGGCCAGGAAGGCGGGCGGCGGGCAGAGGGCTTGGGCTTCAGGCTGCCCGCAGCCTGCAGGGCGTGGGGGTAAGGCCCACCCAGGCGGTTGGATCTAAGGTTGTCTAGGCCCAGGGAAGCAAGGTCTAATGAAGTGGAAAGAAAAGGATGTTACTCCTTCCACAGGAAAAAGGAAACAGAAGACACGGGACCACAGGGGCGGGGGCGGCTGGGGGGACCCCATGAGAAAATTCCCTGAAGATGTTATCTCATTGCAGCTGCACCCAGACGGCGGGCAGTTGCCTCTGTCACACGTGGCTGGAAGGGGGTGAGTCACCGCTCCTTAGTCAGAGCGCCTGGCTGGCCTGGCTGCCCGTGACTGTGCATCTACGATGGTGTGTGCAGGTTTTTCTAGAAACAAGACTGCCTCCCCAGGGTCACACTTGTCCCAGCACCCAGGTAGGGGCTGCGGGGCAGGGGGGCAGACAGAGCTCAGAGCGCTTGCTGGAGGGGATGAGAGGCACGGAGGGGAGCTGGGACAGGGTGCTCTCCGCCAATGTCAGGAGAGCACTGTCCACCAGAGACCTGGAAGCCGCTCGGGCCCGGGGGGTGCCATTAGACCACTGAAAACCAGCCACGCATGACCATGCTCACGGGGATGGTGTGGGAGGCAGGCCTTGCCCTCCCTGGAGGCCCCGCGGAGCAGGGTGGTGGCTGGGCCCATTCCCGGGGGACCCAGACCCGGACGCCTGGCCGTGACCCTGATCGGTCTGGGCACCTCCCCTCCCTTCCAGGACCCCAGGGCCACCACTGAGAACCCCTCGGGTGGGGTTGCTTGAGGCTGCTTGAACTCCAGGCAGGCCTGCCTCCCTGCCTCCCCCTGCTGGACCCCAGGAGGAAACACCAGCTTCTTTACTGACACCCAGTTTCTCCAAGGTGGGTGGTGAAGGCTCTCCATGTGGTATGTGTGTGTGTGTGTGTGTGTGTGTGTGTGTGTGTGTGTTAGTCACTCAGTCGTGTCTGACTCTCTGTGAGCCCATGGACTGTAGCCCACCAGGCTCCTCCGTCCATGGGATTTCCGAGGCAAGAGTACTGGAGTGGGTTGCCATTTCCTTCTCCAGAGGAATCTTCCTGACCCAGGGATCAAACCCACGTCTCCCACATTGCGAGCAGACGCTTTGACGTCTGAGCCTCCAGGGAAGCCCCATCCTTAGTGAGGGGCCCCCAAAGGCTGGGCCAACGGCCCAGCGAGCGGCCCCACCTAGCAGCCTGCGAGTGGCTTTCCTGAGCCTGTAACTGCAGTCTGCTAGTCTGCCAGGCCGTGCAGTGGGGAGGGAAGGAGTGTGTCTGTGCCCAGGCCACAGTGGGAGGGGGCCCAGTGGAAGGTGAGTCCGAGGGAGGAGGGCCGGCCGCGTGCAGGGAGCCAGGGGTTCATGCGGGTCAGCACCGCGGGAGGGGCAGCCAGGGGCAGCCCACGTTCTGCCTCTGGAACCCTCAGACCTCCGTGTCCCAAGGCCACAGGGGAGGGTGGGGGTGCCCAGGCCCAGAGAGGGTGTGAAGGGGCCTGACTAGGCAGCACTGAGCAGAAACGGGGGGATTCTGGTCTTTGTGGGACGCTGGCTTGGGGCTGGGAAAGGTGGATTCTTTCTGCCTGCCCTGCCTCGAGGTGAGTGCCCTCTGCCCCCGATGGTGACAAGGCTGATGGTGAAGGACTCTGGAAGAAATGCACCCCACACTCGTGCGGGTAAGACCCGGAGCAGAGCAGGACACGCGGACCAGGGGAATCGGGGTGAAGAGGGGGACCCAGGGGCGCGTTGGGGCTGATGCCTTTTTCTCCACGCGGTTGGTGGTAACACAGGTCTCCACTCTCCAGTTACTTGTTATTTCACATTTACTCTATTTATCTAACGTCTATTTACATTTTATATGTTTTGGTGTATAGGGCACATGGGGGAGAGGACAAAGCGAGGAGAAACGGAATCAGGGGAAGGAGCTGCCAGGAACTCGGCTTAGAAGGGGCAGGGGAGGGGAGGAGGCCGCCCACCCTGGGTCCTCTCGTGGCAGAGCAGCAGAGCCGCGGACACAGTGAGCCAGCTGGGTGGGATGTGCGGGGGAAGGTCAGGCAGAGGGCGGGAGGCCAGCTCTTAGAGAGCGCATCAAAGAGGGCTTACTGTACATGGAGTCTTAAAGAAAGTGAAATCGCTCAGTCACGTCCAGCTCTTTGTAACCCCATGGACTGAAGCCCGCCAGGCTCTTCTGCCCATGGAATTTCCCAGGCAAGGATACTGGAGGGGGTTGCCATTTCCTCCGCCAGGGGATCTTCCCCACCCAGGGATCGAACCCAGGTCTCCCGCACTGCAGGCAGACTCTTTACTGTCTGAGCCACCAGGGAAGCCCACACGGAGTCTTGCTGCTGCTGCTGCTGCTAAGTCACTTCAGTCGTGTCCGACTCTGTGTGACCCCATAGCCAGCAGCCCACCAGGCTCACCCGTCCCTGGGATTCTCCAGGCAAGAACATTGGAGTGGGTTGCCATTTCCTTCTCCAATGCATGAAAGTGAAAAGTGAAAGTGAAGTTGCTCAGTCGTGTCCGACCCTCAGCGACCCCATGGACTGCAGCCTTCCGGGCTCCTCCACCCATGGGATTTTCCAGGCAGAATTACTGGAGTGGGGTGCCACTGCCTTCTCCACATGCAGTCTTACTCAGCCTTAAAAGGGAAGGCAATTCTGACACCTGCCCCGACGTGGATGAACCTGGGGGAAGTCACGCTCAGAGAAACACGCCCTCACCAGGGACAGACACCGTATGAGCCCACCTACATGAGGACCTGAAGCAGACAGATTCACAGAGACAGACAGCAGGATGGGATCGCCGGGGGCTTCGGAAGGGGTCGTCTAGGAATAGCATTTCGGCTTCACAAAGTGAAGATGTTCTGAGGACGGATGTTGGTGAAGGTCGCACAACATAAGCGTATGTGACGCTAATAAACTGTACTTAAATATGTTAAGATGGTAAATTTTGTTATGTGCATTTTATCAAAATTAAACAAAAACAGCTTATCAAGGAAACTTTTTGAGTTGTTGGGAAGTTGAAGCTGACGGATGCGTTTCTGAGGGTACAGTGAATGAGGTTGTGGGGAGCCTTGAGTGGGCACTGCTGGGAGGCAGGGGGCCCCCTCCCCCAGCCCTGCATTTCACTGGGGGAGCTGGTCACCGTATCCACAGCAGACTGGCACCCCCTGCCCCAGCTGGGCCCCTCAGGAAGAGAGCGGCCCACACTCACCTCTGCACAGTCTGGGAGGCCACCAGGAAGGACATGAGGTCTCCCCCCGTCAGTTGCTGCCCGGCCACGAGGGAGCCCCCAACAAACAGGGTGCCCAAGACCATGCCTGTGAGGGGCAAGGAGAGGTGGTCAGGGAGGAGGGTGGGGGACAGAGCCTGGCCCCTGTGCTGGTCCCTGCCATGCTCCACCGACTGGTGTTTCAGCAAGTCATTCGAATGGTCTCTGCCTTAGTTCCTCTTTTGGCAGTGAGGGGGTTGGGGGCACCTCACTGCTTCCTCTCCAGCAGCTCTGCCCGTGGCTCAGATGTGGCACTGGGCCTGTGTGCCCACTCCCTGCCTGAGTTGGCAGCCTTCTCCCCTAGTTAGCAGACCAGCTACCTGGCACTTGGGAGACGGTGGCCACCAAGCAGGTGGAGGGCTGCCCTGGCTCTTCCGAGCTCACTCCGAGTTGCACCCGTACGCCCCCCGGGGGTCCCTGCTCACGCACAGTTGAAGGCGATGTTGGAGAGCCCCTGGAACAAGGCGATGCCTCTGCCCAGCTCCTCTGCCTTACAGCGGGACCCCTCCAGCTCCGCTCCGTAGCGTCTGGGGACAGAGGCCAAGCCCGGCCCTCAGGAAGCTGGCAAGGTTGGGCCCAGGGCGGATGGAGGGGCCTTTGGGGAGCACCCCCGGCTCTACCCCTGCTCAGGACTCACTCCTCCTCCCGCTGCTCCATGGCGAAGGCTCGCACGGTCCGAACGTTGCCCAGGGCCTCATCTGCCACACCCGTTGCCCTGGCGACCTGCAAGGGACCCAGGAGTTAGAAAGCCAGGATGCAGACGGGGAGGGTGACTGAGGAGCACAGGGTGCAGAGAAGGAGGGGAGCACGGTGGGGCGGGTGGGAATTCCGATACCTGCTCCTGACACTGGCGAGACAGTTTCCTGAGAGCTGAGCCCATCAGGGTGCCAACTCCCATCAGGGCAGGCGTGGCCACCATCAGCAGCAGCGTGAGGCGTGTGGAGAGCATGGACAGCGACACCAGGCAGCCGGCCACCTGCGTGCAGCTCCGCAGCCCCTGGGCAGTGGACAGGAAGCCTGTGAGGCATCAGCACCAGGACGTGGGGACTCGCCAAGCGTCAGATGGCTAGAGCCAGCTCCCCACTCCACTCACAGGGCGAGGCCACAGGTCTAACCCCCGGGAGGCCACCGGTCACAGACTGTAACCCTTTCCTGACCAGTAGGGGTGAGAAACTATGGACCAAGGCCTCCTCCTCCTCCTCCTAATGCCACTGCCCTCTTCTGCTCCAGAAACTGAACCTAAAAAGGACCGCCTGGCAATGCCGCCCAGGGCCTGCTGGGGGGTTGGTGACAACGTGGGGAGCAGGGGATAAAGAGAGGACATCAGGAATTCAGCAGAGCTGTCACTGGCTCTCCTGTCAGTGGGCCAGGCACTCCGGGGCCAGGCCATGACGAACATCGTGGCAAGCAGGGCTGGCAAAGGGTTTTCCGGGGGAGGTCGGATTTACCGCAGGAGAGAAACAGCCTATCCTAAACTTAGACACACGGCCGTGGGTCCTCCCACCCGTGAACGTCCCTGTACCCTCATCCACATCCTCACCAGAGGGCAGGCCTCTTGCTTTGGTGTGAGCTGGGGGTGAGGGGACCCAAGAGTGGAGCGGGGCTGGCCTGCGAGACTGTGTGCAAATGTGTGTGTGACTCTAACAGTGCCCCAGGTCAGGTCCCCTCCACCTGGGACACTGACCTGGGAGATGACGAGTTTGAAGGAGGATTTAAATTCTTGCACGTCCGTCGTCAGTCGGCTCACCAGCTGCCCTGTCTTCTTAGCATCGAAGAACTCTATGTCTTGGCTGGTGGCAGCCGCAGGTGGAGAGGAGGGAGACACGCCCTCAGGATGAGGCCCCACCCCAGACACGCCCCCAGACCCCACGGCCCCGCCCCCTACCGGAGCAGGTTGCAGAAAAGCGCCCTCCGTAGGTCCACGGCCATGCGCTCACCGATGCGCGACAGCAGCACCAGGTACCCGAAGGTCAGCAGGCCCTGCGAGACAGGCCCGGCTCTCAGGGGCGCCAGGGGCTCCTCGCGGGGGCGGCAGGGCCCCCTAGCCCTCCCTCCTGCGGTACCTGGAGGCCGTAGAGGAGGAGCAGGTGGGTGCTGAGGCTCCGGGACTCCGTCAGGAAGCTGCCCGCGTGGTCCCTCGTGTACTTAGCTACGATCTCCACCAGCTGCCCCAGGAGTAGGGGGATCTGCACGTTCACCAAGGCCGCGCCCAGGGCCAGCTTGGGAGTGGGGGCAGCTGGTCAGAGGGGGACCACCTCTACCCGGTCCCTGAACCTTCCTCTCACTGCTGCCCCCGCTGTGGGGGTTCCTGTGTCTCTCAGAAAGGAAAACTCAGCCGCCAGACCCTGGGGACTCTTGGACCCTGTCCCCCAGCCACCCTGTGCAGGTCCGCCAAGGGACCCTTGGCCGTGTCCCCTGCCAGCGGCCCCAGGTCTCCTCTGAGACTCAGCCAGGCAGGAAAGCTGTCCCCGTGTGGCCCTGGCTGGGGGCTTCTGCAAACCAGGGGTGTATCCTTCCCTTCCCTGGTGTTGGGAGGCGGGGCAGGAGAAGACCTCACCACGATGGCTGCCCCCAGGACCAGCAGGTGGGGGCGCAGAAACTGCCAGAAGAGCATCCAGTTAAAGCGGGGCTCCAGGACACGGGGTCTGGAGCGGGCCAGGGGGGCCTCTTCTGCCTCACACAGTGCCACAAGGCCGAGGCGGGGGCACTTACTCAGAACCAGGGGGCCCAGGAGGACTCCCCCGACCCAGCGCCAGGCAGAGGGGCTCTGGACAGGAGCCAGAGGTGCTCGAGGGAGGCGGGCCCGGAGCTGGGAGCGCAGCCGGGCCACGGCCCCGAGGAGGCAGGCGCTGGGGCGGCCATCGGAGGACCTGCAGGGAGAGAACGCCATGATGGCTCACGGGCCTGGTTGGCCCTTAGCTGAGCAGCGCAGCGCCCACCTCTCAGCCCTTGGCTCAGCCCTCTGGGGGACAGAGGCTTCTCTGTGACAGCTCCCCCTGGCCGTCTCAGGGAGGCTCTTAAGCAACCTCCATTTCTGAGACGAACACACCCAGTGGAAAGTCATCGAGTCTCAAAGGTGTTTGCCCCCGGCTCGTCTCTGGGAGGGCTGGCCCTAATCAGCGACCACCTCCAACCCCTGCTCTTTCAGAAGAATGACAGGTCATCAGAGCTGGACGGCGCTCCCCTTACAGACAAGTAGCAGAACTGGGACAAGGTGGGACCCCTGCTGTCTGACTCAAGAATCCAGGCTCAGGATTGGGTGTGATGAGCTCACAGTTACATGTGGGGAGGCCAGGACTGATCCCAAGACTCTGCCCACTGGTCGGAAGCTTATTACACCCCATCACCCTGTCCCCTCCCGGGCCTCAAGTGCTAATGTGACAAACAAGGTATGGAAGAAAAGGGTGACGATAAAATCCAAGTAACTTGTATCTTGTCATCTCACACAGGCCAAGATCCCCTGTATCCTGCAGTTTCGGTATCTGTAGATGGCAATGCAGGGTGACCAGCCTACTGTGTACTGCACTCTGCTCTGAGGTCCAGGGAACAAGAGGCCAACAGGACAGACCAAGTAACGGCCCTCGTGGTGGTTAAGCTTTAGTGTGGGTGTATGAATATATATACCCTGATGCTGGGAAAGATTGAAGGCAGAAGGAGAAGAGGGCAGCAGAGGATGAGATGGTTAGATAGCAACACCGACTCAACGGACGTGAACTTGAGCAAACTCCAGGAGATGGTGAAGGACAGGGGAGGCTGGCCTGCTGCAGTCCAAGGGATGGCAAAGAGTTGGACATGACTTAGTGACTGAACAACAAAAGTGTATAGGGCAGGGGGGACACAAAAAGGCGAACGACAAAGCTTGCTGAGGGAGGGGGGTGGGGGGGGACCCATTACTGTCCCTTTAAAACATGTGGACTTGAGAGGGCAAGGAAGACCATAATCACAATTGCATTTTAAAGATCCTTGCAGAGAGGAGTGAGCTGGAGAAGGACAGGAGCAGCTATAGGGAGGCCTGTTAGAAGTATCTGTTACCTGACCAAGAATAGATGGGAGGATGATCAAAGATGCAAATAAGATTACTGATGAGGAGAGGCTTTTTAAAAACAAATAGATGAGAGGGTTTTCCTTTACGACAATGGTTTTTCCTATTTCCAGACCCTCCTAACTACACTCAGTCTCATCCTTCCCTGTTTCAATGAGGCCTGCCTGCGCTTCTTGCCACCTCTATGTGACATCTCCCCCCACCCCATCCACCTGCCTGTTTTCCACCGCATATTTCCTATCTATCCAAAATATAAACGGAAAAAATATATAAACAGAGAAGCTCACTGTCCTGCTCTCTGTAAATGCTCTACTTCCCCATCACACTATATATATTCCTTGATGGCAGGAAGTCAGATCTGATTCACCACTGTATCCCCACAACACTTAGCAGGGCTCTGGTACAAAACAGAGCTCAGCAAATGGTTATGCCTGTTGAGTGCATGCCCTCATTAGAAATGCAGAACAATCTGACAAAATCAACCCTGAATGTTCACTGGAAGGACTGATGCTGAAGCTCCAATACTTTGGCCACCTGATGCGAAGAGCTGACTCACTGGAAAAGACCCTGATGCTGGGAAGGACTGAAGGCAGGAGGAGAAGGGGACGACAAAGGATGAGATGATTGGACAGCATTATTGACTCAATGGACATGAGTTTGAGCAAACCCTAGGAGATGGTGAAGAACTGAAAAGCTTGGCATGCTGCACGCCATGAGGTCACAAAGAGTTGGACATGACTTAGTGACTGAACAACAAGTAACCTGATTCACTGCTGCAATGTTTGTAAAGATTTAGACTTACTGTAGATAATAATACAAAATATATTTTACTTTATGACCTAGCACAGTAAACATATGTATGTTGCAGAAAATCGAAATGCTTCACAAAACAATACTTTCCTTATTATTAGTATTTTTTTTTGCCTCAAGGTTTGCAGGATCTTCGTTCCTCCACTAGGGATCAAACCTGAGTCCTGGCAGTGAAAGGCCCAAGTCCTAACCACTGGATCGCCAGGCAAGTCCCTCCCTAATTTGCTTTTTAAACCTGTATACTGTTATGTTCACTTTCTTTAACATTTCATTCATTTATGGCTGTGCTGGGTCTTCGCTGGTACACTCGGGGCTCCTCATTGTGGCGGCTTCTCTTCCTGCGAGGCACAGGCTCTAGGTGTGTGCGCTTCAGTGGTCACAGCATGCTGGCCAGGCCCTAGAGTGTGGACTCAGCAGTTGTGGTCCATGGGCACAGTGGCTCTGAGGCACATGGAATCCTCCCGGACCAGGGACCGAACCCGTGTCTCCTGCACTGACAGGTGGATTCCCATCCACTGTACCACCAGGGAAGCCCTATATCCCTTCTAGAGGGTCCAGACTCACTAAATTCACTTTCTAATCTATTGTGTTGTGACTTGAAGGTCTGAAAAACACTGTGCTATAAACACAAATTCTAGCACACTATCTGATGTCTTTCCTAGGGTTGTGCTCTTATTTAAATAACATCGACACCCTTACTCTTTTCCTAAGGACTGTATTCAAGCCTTTTAATAATTTATCATGGCCACTTTCCAGCTTTTCTCGTCTTCTCCAAACTAAGGTCTAAGCAGTGCTTGGTCACTGCCAAAAACTGGCGATTACTTCCCAGCACCGGTACTTCTAAGCTGCAGCTCCACCCCTCTTGCCCTCCATCAGTCAAATGTGCTTCCTGAAGGACACAAGTCCACATCCACCTACTCCTGTGATCTACTGCCTGCTGGGTTTTCACTCTAGGACTAGAAAGCAATCAGTTGCTTCTCGTAAAGCGTTTACAACGGAGTCGCAGTCTCGGGGTCCTTTTCATTCCCCATTTGTGTTTTTCTCTCTTGGGACCAACGTGTGCAGAGCAAATGAACACCAATATATACATACTCTTTTATCTCTGCTGAAACTATACACATTTAGGAACCATTTTTGTTCAGTTCACACTGAATCTGTGGAACAACAGCCATGCTAAATGTCTCTGGATACTTAATTTTTGTCCACATCTCCAGACCAATTCCAAGAATGAGGACTGAGGCCAGAAAGGGGGGGCTGATGAAAGTGAAAAAGTTGGCTTAAAACTCAACATTCAGAAAACTAAGATCATGGCATCCAGTCCCATTACTTCATGGCAAATAGATGGGGAAACAGTGGAAACAGTGACAGACTTTATTTTGGGGAGCTCCAAAATCACTGCAGATGGTGACTGCAGCCATGAAATTAAAAGACACTTGTTCCTTGTAAGAAAAGTTATGACCAACCTAGACAGCATATTAAAAAGCAGAGACATTACTTTGCTAACAAAGGTCCGTCTAGTCAAGGCTATGGTTTTTCCAGTAGTCATGTATGCATGTGAGAGTTGGACTATAAAGAAAGCTGAGTGCCGAAGAATTGATGCTTTTGAACTGTAGTGTTGGAGAAGACTCTTGAGAGTCCCTTGGACTGCAAGGAGATCCAACTAGTCCATCCTAAAGGAGATCAGTCCTGAGTGTTCATTGGAAGCTGAAACTCCAATACTTTGGCCACCTGATGGGAAGAACTGACTCATTTGAAAAGACCCTGATGCTGGGAAAAGATTGAAGGTGGGAGAAGGGGACGACAGAGGATGAGATGGTTGGATGGCATCACCGACTCGATGGACATGAGTTTGAGTAAGCTCCGGGACTTGTGATGGGCAGGGAGGCCTGGCGTGCAGCAGTCCATGGGGTCGCAAAGAGTCAGACACGACTGAGCAACTGAACTGAACCGAACTGACACCTGTGCAGCACGGCGCCCCCTGGTGGGGAGAGCAGACCTAGCGTGGTCCCCGTCCCAGAGCGCCCCCCTCCGTCCAGCCTTCGCGCGGACACAGACGCGTCGAGCCTCCGGCCGGCACCTGGCCGTCGCTATAAATAATCGAGGCCGATCCTCCCGGGAACGACAATCGACCCCCGGGCCAGGCCGGCCTACAGCTCCCAGCAGACCTTGCGAGAGTCCGGGACTCCATCTCCCGGCGGGCCCCACGCCCTTCAGGCGGGTCAGTATCCCACGCTCCCAGTTAGGTTTCGTCCCTTTTTACCTGACAGCCGAGAATGTCTGGAAGCGGAGGGGTAGCAACGGCTTGCCTGGGACGGGGCCACCCCGAATCCCGACTCGAAACAAGTGCACCAGCATGATGTGGGGAGAACCGGACCAGCCGGCAACAGCGGCTTCACCCTGATCCCATTGAGGGCTCCATGTTGGCTCTGGCCCGCATCCCGACAACCCCCGCGCGACGCGGCGCTGATTGGCGGAAAGAAGCAGCAATTCATTGCAAGCTGTGATTGGAGGAAACCTCGTTCGCGCCTCAACGATAATTGGTGAGAGCCGCCTGTGGCCCGCCCCCTCCATCCATTTCTGGGCGGGGCCGAGCCGGAAGCGGCAATGGTTTCCGCCCGCCTCCGGGGGTCGGCTCTGAGGTGACGTCTTGAGGGCGTGCCGAGTGAGCTCCCCCGCCCCGCCGGGTATCCATAGTAACGCGTCAGTGGCCGACCGTGGGGTCAGTCTCTCACGCTTGCTCTCAGAGCATTCCAGGCGACCCGGAATCTCCGAGGAGTGTAGAACGCTGGTTCTGGGAGACCAGGGACAGAAATCGTTTGGAGGTTTTTTTTTTTTCCCCAAAAATGTGTGCACGTGCCTTTCCACCTACCCCGTTCCCCTAGGCGAGTCACAGCTCCGGGGACAACGTGCGTGCTTTTTTAGTCGCTTCAGGCGTGTCGGACTCTTGGCGACTCTACGGACTGCAGCCTGCCAGGCTACTCTGTCCATGGGATTCTCAAGGCAGGAACACTGCAGTGGGTCGCCGTGCCCTCCTCCGGGGGATCTTCCTGACCCAGGGATGGAACCTGCATCTGTCTCCTAAATTGGCAGGCAGATTCTTTACCACTGGCTCGCCACCCGCTGTGGCCGCCACATATATTTGGGGAAAAATTCCCCTGGTGATTCTGACAAGCTCGCGCTACACAATGGTTTAGAACCACTGGCGCGACCCCAGATCCATCTCCCTGATAAATGTCTTCCTACTGCAGTCAGGCTGACTTGCCTGTAGCTGCCACCGCACAGCTCTTAAACCTGCAATTTCTCTCTTATTTATTTCTTCCGTGTAATTATTTGCTTGCATAGCCACCTCCCTACCAGGCTGTGACTTCCTCTTGGATAGTGGCTCTGTCTTACTCATCGGTCCCCTCTTTCCCCTCTCCATGCCTGGCAAGGAAAAGTGCCCTTTATAATAACTTGAATTGGGCTGGTGGTAGGGAGGCTGTCCATTGATGAACCTGGAGTGAAACTGAGGAGGAAAATGTGCCAGGATTAGTTTGAAGTTCGACTAGGTGCAGAGGGTGTATGAGAGGATCCTAAAGTGCATATGGTGGAAAAGTGAGTGGGGTGAGTGAGGTTGGGGAGACATCAGAGGAAACCCCCCTAAAACCCATTTGGGCAGACGTCTCAGAGAAATCGTGGTAATTTCTTGGCCCCTCTGCAGTGTGAGATTCCATCTGGGGACACCAGAAGTCTTGTTTTCATAGCTCTACCTCCTGCTCTGGGATAGAACTGCAAGTCCTGAGCTATTACGACACTTCCCCTCCCTGGAAAGAAGCACAGGTTCCTCCTCCAAGTTCCTCCAGAAGGCAGTCTGGAATGTACTCTGTTTCTCTCTCTCTCTCCATTTCCTGGACTGGTCCCTACATCAACCCTTGGGCCTAAGCCCTGGGGGCCCTAACACCTGGGTGGTTGAGTCAGCACCGCAGGAATGGGCTTCAGTAGGAAACCTAATGATTCAGGACCTCAAGAATGGCGTTGGACAAGCCACCAAACCAGCTGTCTGGGCCTCCGCCCCTTCTTGAGGGGCACCCAAATTACCTGCCCTTGCAAATTCCAGACCTTCAGCTGCCCTCTGCTGGGTCAGCCCTGACGCTTCTGGGGCGCGGGGGCGGGGCCCAAAACTGAATCAGAACTTGGTGGAGAGGGTTTCAAGAGGATGAATCAGTGAACATAATGGAGCTTCAAGAACCGCGCTTTCCTTCTGTAAAAGCTCCAAGAACCATCTCATATCCAAAAGAACCCCCTCCTCTCTCTTCAGTTCTCTCCTGTCCTCAGTTTCCCCTGACCTGACTGCCAAGTCAGTCTCCCCTTTTCCCTTCTTTAGTACCGTCATAACAAAACATGCACACGTTTTTCTTTTCTTTTTGGTTTCAAAGTGTTTCTCTGTTGATCACTCTGTGTGTGTGTATGTAGGGAGAAGAGAGAAGTTTTGTTTTGTTTTGAGATTAGGTATTAAGAAACCAAAGATGTACAGTATTGTCCTGGCCCCATAGCTCTAGCATCTTTAATAGGATTCTTTTTGCCTTTGCTTTGGCTGCTGCTCTCTGGCCTCGCCTTTAAATCCCCTGGACGTCTGAAGGTGGGACTGTGGGGATCTCCTTCCGTCCTCTGCAGCTCCTGCCCCGCCAGGTGTGGAGGTGGAGCCCTAAGAGGTTTGGCCACAGGTTGCCCTGGAAGAGGTGCGAGTGGTCAGACTGGTGCCTGCGAGTTGGGACGCCTGAGGCCGCCCCCACTGAGTCACAAGCTGTTGTTGTCACCCATCCTAGTTGTCAAAGTCCTTGCTCAGCAACGCAGCCCTCTGAGGAGACGGCAGCAGCTCTCATCCTTCCGAGCTTTCAGGAGAAGCCGCTGGCCTGATGGTGAGGCGAATGGGCTGGGGGGGGACCAGGGGGCGGTTGGGGCGGTGGGGAGATCTGGGGCCTGGATCTGTGCCCCTCCTCCCCACGCCACTGCCTCCTCTTCCTCCTCCTCCCTGTCGGGGACCTGGGGCAGGGAGGGTCTCCTTCTTCTCTCTGTCCCCTGTCCCTCCCACAAGAAGGGCCCCTTCCTCAGCTTCTCCTTCAGCCTCGGGGCTCCCCTGCCCAGCGGTGCAGGCCTCAGGGGCTTCTCAGCCTTGCCACAGTCCCCCCCCGACCCCAGCCACCCCCCCAGCGCAGCCCCAGCCCTTGATGACACCCATCTCTGCTCCCCCTCTCTGGGGTTCCCACTCTGCCCCTCCCCCGGCCTCGGGGACTCCCTCTCCCCCACGCCAATGCCCCCAGGACTCTCCTGGGCTGCGGATAGGCCCTCTGATCCCTGAGCAGGATTATGAGCGGCTGGAGGGCAGTGACCCTGAGGGGTCCCAAGATTCACCCCTCCATGGGGAGGAGCAGCAGCCCCTGCTTCATGTGCCAGAAGGGCTCCGAGGTGAGCGGGTGGGTGTGGGGCTGGGGAGGCCCTGGAGGCTCTAGGGTTGCCCACCCCCTCCCCCCAACCCCGCCCCTGGGCTGGGCCTCTGGCAGCAGCTTGAGGGCATGGAGTCAGGTGAGCGCCACACCCCAACGCTCTCCCTTTTGTGCCCAGGCTCCTGGCACCACATCCAGAACCTGGACAGCTTCTTCACCAAGATATCCTTTCTGTGCGCAGCCTGGCAGAAGGGGCACGGCAGGCAGGAGGATGGGTGCCGTGGGCTGGGGACTTCGGGGGGATCGGGAGGCATCCTCAGGAAAAGCCCATCAGGCTTCAAGCTGACTTCTTGACTTGTGGCCACATCTACAGCTACCACCAGAGGAATGGCTTTACCTGTATCCTGCTGGAGGATGTCTTCCAGCTGGGGTGAGATGTGCCCAGGAGCCCAGCGGGAGGGGCTAACCAACTCGGTGGGCCTGGGGGCTGGGGCAGGAGCCCACTCAGCTTTCAGGCTTGAGCACCGCTCTTCCTCTCGTCCCAGACAATTCATTTTCATCGTCACCTTCACAACCTTCCTCCTTCGTTGCGTGGATTACAATGTTCTCTTTGCCAACCAACTGAGTAACCGAACACGACCTGGGCCACACCAGAGCAAAGTGACCTTGTCGGACGCCGTCCTACCCTCCTCCCAGTGTGCCCAGCGGTGAGTGAAAGCTGGCGGGGGCAGGGGCTGGGGGAGACCAACACAAAAGCCTCCCCTCCTTTTGTTCCTTGGTCTAGGTCATCCATTCTCTGAGGTTTTGGTTTGAAGACACCTTTAATCCACTTAATGTTGGTGGAGAATACACCTTTAATACACTCAATGTTTGTTGAGAACCAACTCCCAGGGGCTTTTGTTCTGAGCATCCTATCTGCATTTACCTTGTTAGATGGCAAAGCCAAGAATGGCTTTAAAATCTATGAATGTAGGAACATACATCCTGTCTGTGAATGTGATGTCACATAGACTCTGGAAAAGTCCACTGGATACTCTTGGGAGAATGAGAATGAAAATGGCAGAAAACCTGAATATTAGCTGAAAAGTTCTGACACAAGAGTCGGGGGACTTCTAGGACCCACACTCTGAGAATTGCTGGTCTGGCAGGGCCCCCTCTTCCTGACCTCCATCGCTCCCCAAGACTGGTCTCCCTTGCTATGGGGCCCTACTTTGTCTCTGCTGTCTGTCTCGCCTCACACAGGATCTGCTCCAGCCCCCTCCTGGTCTTCCTGCTGATCCTGGCTGCTGCCTTCTGGCTGTTCCAGCTGCTTCGCTCGGTCTGCAACCTCTTCAGCTACTGGGACATCAAGGTGTTTTACAGGGAGGCCCTGCACATCCCCCCGGTGAGTTGGATGAGCGTGTCTGTGGAGGGGTGCCATGTCGGGGGGTGGGGGGCAGAGGATGGGGAGGAGTGGCGGGCTGTGCGGACAGGAGGAGCCACTGGAAAGAGGGCAGAAGACCTTTGTGACACACCTACCTAGGCTTAGTCGCAAATAACGCTAGGAAGTGGAGTACCACCATTAGAACCTGAGGTCCTTACTGTTGTGGCTCTTAGTTGATGCAGATGGTTATGGAAGATACGTACAGCCATGTGCCTGTGGTCCAGATGATGGGGATTTAGAGGGGTGGTTTTACAGAGCAGGAAGTACTGAGACCTGGCTGGGAAGGATAGGAGGTGAGAAGGTGTTCCAGGCCCCATGAAGGAAAGGGGTGGAGGCGGGAGCAGTGAGCATCTCGGGCAGCGATGAGGAGACTGACCTACCAGCTTGCCACTGAGTGTTCAGGCCCCTGTCTGGGGGCCCACCCCCCTTTATGGCTTCTCTTTGCAGGAAGCTACTTCGTGGGCCCCTTCACTGTCCCTGGCCACACTTGGCTCTCTCCTCCTCCTCTTGGTCTCACTCTATCTGCCTCTGTACTTCATTCTTTCTCTAAGGCACAGTAGAAAGGCTACCTTCAAGCAGTCAACTTCCCTTGCTCCCCTCAGAAGTCCAGAACCCTGCCCTCCAGTGCAGCAAAGGGGAGAGGTTCTCCGAAAGCCCCCTTGAGTAGGGGAGCCTGAGCCACAGCAGAGGGCTGGGGACGGATGCAGGGAAGGTCGGGAGCTGGACCGCCGCTCCTCCAGGAAGGCGCCTGACCCCTTCTCTTTCTCCTTCCTTCTTTCTTCTCTTCCCTGCTTCCTTTCAGAGGTAGGGGAGACCCCGGGATGGACTGGAGAGGCTGGCCTGGAGGGATGTGACTAAGCTGGGCTGGGGAAGCTGGGTGAAACTGGGCTAAAATGAGTTTTGCAGCTGAGCAGCAAGTGAGGTCTGACGGCCTCCCCCTGCCCCAGATGGGGACGTGGCCACTGCCTTAGGAAGATTAATCTGATGGAGGGGATGGGGGTGCAGGGTGGGGTCTCCAAGCATGCCGAGGTAAAAGCTTGTGTGGCTTCTGCACCCGGCTGGCTGGCACCCTAGGAAGGAGAAAGAGTGATCGCCCTGTTACCTCCAGCTGTGGTGTGCCTTGTGTAGGGCTGCCAGGACGAGGAAGGGGCGTGTCTGGAAGATCTGCTTGGAAGGGGCCGAGCTCATATACCTATGGAGTTTAGCTTATGGGGGGGGGGGGGGTTGTCCCTTGGGGAGCACGTGACTCCTGGTCCAGGAGGGGCAAGGGCCTGGGGAGGTACCCAGACCGAGGGTGAGGTGCCCCTGGTAGGTGGCAAAGAGAGGAGGGCGAAGGGGCGGCCGTGAAAGGCGGTGGGTTTCCGGTGGGAGGGCCCGGGTGATGCCGGCCGGGAGGGCACGCCGGGATGCCGCTCTGGCTACGCGGAGGGTGAGCATCGCGATGGAGAGGGGTCGGGGGCGCTGGCTTCAGCCATCGGCTCTCCGCAGGAGGAGCTCAGTTCGGTGCCCTGGGCAGAGGTGCAGTCCCGCCTCCTGGCGCTGCAGAGGAGCGGGGGTCTGTGCGTGCAGCCAAGGCCGCTGACGGAGCTGGACGTCCACCACCGCATCCTGCGCTACACCAACTACCAGGTGGCGCTGGCCAACAAGGGGCTGCTGCCCGCCCGCGCCGTGCTGCCCTGGGGCGGCGGCGCGGCCTTCCTCAGCCGCGGCCTGGCGCTCAACGTCGACCTGCTCCTCTTCCGCGGGCCCTTCTCGCTCTTCCGCGGCGGCTGGGAGCTGCCCGACGCCTACAAGCGCGGCGACCGGCGGGTCGCCCTGGCCGTGCGCTGGCGGCGCACGGTGCTACTGCTGGCGGCCGCGAACCTGGCGCTGAGCCCGCTTGTGCTGGCCTGGCAGGTGCTACACGCCTTCTACAGCCACGCCGAGCTGCTGCGGCGTGAGCCCGGCGCACTTGGGACGCGCCGCTGGTCCCGCCTGGCCCGCCTGCAGCTGCGCCACTTCAACGAGCTGCCGCACGAGCTGCGCGCGCGCCTGGCCCGCGCCTATCGCCCGGCCGCCGCTTTCCTCCGCGCCGCCGCGCCCCCCGCGCCCCTGCTGGCGCTGCTGGCCCGCCAGCTCGTCTTCTTCGCCGGCGCGCCCTTGGCCGCGCTGCTCGTGCTCACCGTGTACGACGAGGACGTGCTCGCCGTGGAGCACGTGCTCACCGCCATGACCGCGCTCGGGATTGCGGCCACTGTGGCCAGGTGCGATGGCGGAGACCCGGGGAGGGGGCCCTTTTCCTCGGCCCTGGGTCGGAGCCTCCGCGCACCCCCTCCCTCTCCCCACCCCGCTAGTGTACCCCCACCCCACCCCCTGCACATCTTCTGAACCGCAAGCCCCCTTCTTTCCCCACCCCGATCCCGCCCTCTAGGTCTTTCATTCCGGATGAGCAAGGCCAAGGCCGTTCGCCGCAGCTCCTGCTGCAGGCGGCCTTGGCCCACATGCACTACCTCCCCGAGGAGACCGGCCCTGCCGGCAGGACCAGCTCTTACAGGCAGATGGCGCTGCTGTTACAATACCGAGCTGTGAGGGTCACGCCGGAAGCGGCGCTGCGGGGGTTTTTGGCTGCCCGCCGGGGTCTGGGGTTGGAGGTTGCCTGCTAGGCCGGTCTGGTTGCCCTCAGCAAGCCCTTCTCGGCCTCGGGCCTGCTTTCTCCAGGTCTCCCTGGTGGAGGAGCTCCTGTCCCCTGTCCTCACCCCCTTGTTTCTGATCTTCTGGTTTCGGCCCCGGGCCTTGGAGATTATCGACTTCTTTCGGCACTTTACTGTGGATGTGGCCGGCGTCGGCGACATCTGCTCCTTTGCCCTTATGGACGTGAAGCGGCACGGTCACCCTCAGGTGAGAGCCTGTCCCAGGAGGTGCGGGGTAGGTAGGTTGGGTAGGCGTTGGCTTGCCTCACTGGAAGCAGAACTGGGTTCCACCCCCACCTTCACTGCTTGGCACCTGCAACCTCGAGCTCCCCACGTCACTTTCCTGAGCCCTCATTTCTCAAATGCGGGCAATGACTAGCCAGTGCTTGGGGCTCTTAGGAGGATCACGTGAGATGACAGGTGGAGAGCCCTAAGAGGGTGCTCAGCACCATCACATACCAGGAAATGGGCGCAGAGACCACCGGAGAGAAATGGCTCGGTCAGTGGATGGGGCTGGGGTACGGATGGGTTTCCTGACCAAGGCCGTCGGGCCAGTTGTGGTAGCCAATGTGCACGGGCTGGCAAAACACTGAGCCCACATCCTATGCTAGCACTGGGTCTGGACCCGGGTCCTGCCCTCCGGCTGTTGTTTTTTTTGGCTGATCTTGAACTTGTCCCCTTGTGGCCTCCATCCTTTCACCCTGGGCTAGTGTTTCCTGTCCTGCCTACCCACGAGGCCCCCACCACAGCTATCCAAGTAGAGTTGGCTGGAGTTCCCTGGTGGCCTAGTGGTCAGGCTTTAGTGCTTTCACTGCCGGGGCCCCCGGTTCAATCCCTGGTCGGGGATCTGAGATCCTGGCAGCACGTGAAGGGCCATCGTTCCTTTTAGTGGCTCTCCGAGGGACAGACCGAGGCCTCACTGTCTCAGCGTGCTGAGGATGGGAAGACGGAACTCTCCTTGATGAGGTTCTCCCTGGTTCACCCACAATGGCGCCCCCCAGGCCACAGCTCCAAGTTCCTGGGGCACCTGCGAGGCCGGGTGCAGCAAGACGCAGCCGCCTGGGGTGCCAGCTCGCTGCGCAGCCCCCTGCCTCCGGGACCCTCGGCAACTCTCCCTCCCCTCTGGTGAGTCGGAGCCGGGCCTGCCTGTCTGCTCCCCCGTCCCCACCACCCTTGGCCTCACCCCTTTATTAGCCTGCTTGCTGGTGCCATCTGCTCTCCTGCCTTCCCAGACCTCCTCTCTCCCCTCTGTCCTCTCTTGTGACCCTCTCTCCTCTCACTCTCACTCCCAGCCGGAGGCCTTCCTGGCCAACCTCTTGGTGCAGCCCCTCCGGCCGCCTCAAGACCTCAGCCCCACAGCCCCCTGCCCAGCTGCAGCCACGGCCAGCCTCCTGGCCTCCCTTTCCCGAATTACCCAGGACTCAAGGTGAGGGGTGGGGCCTGAGATGCTGGGAGCAAGGGGTGGGGCTGATCCTCCAGGAGAAGGGGCACTGGAGTTGGGGGGTGATGTGGAAGGGGAGTTGAAGCCAGGCTCTCCCTGGGGGATTGTGCGTGTCTTCATGATCAACTGCGCCCTCTGTTCTAGCTGTGTGTCCCCGGGAGGCACTGGGGGCCAGAAGTTGGCCCAGCTCCCAGAGCTTGCATCTGCTGAGATGAGTCTCCACGCCATCTACCTGCACCAGGTGAGCAGAGGGGGTGTCAAAAAGAGAAGGGGAGGGAGGACGCAGCTGAACCAAGGGGAGAGTGTGGAGGGGGCTGGAGTATAAGGAGTTACTCAACAGGAGCTGGGGGAGGAGGTGTCGACAGCCTCTGAACCTGGCCTGGGGCTGGGCCTCACCCTGGAACAGGAGGGAGGCCTCTCATCTTCTCCCTTCCATTTAGCTCCATCAGCAGCAGCAGCAGCAGGAACTGTGGGGTGAGGCCTCAGCCTCCCCGCTGTCCCGGCCTTGGCCCAGCACCCCACAGACTCTCTCTCCAGATGAGGAGAAGCTGTGCTGGTCCAGTGATGGTGAGGTGGTCAGGGTGTGCAGGGGACAGACGCTGGGGAGCTGCGGCCATCATGGCATTGCCCAACTCATGGCCTTTCTCACCAGGCTCCAGTCCCGCCTCCAGCCCCAGACAGCAGTGGAGAGCCCAGAGGACCCAAAGTTCGTTTCCTGGAGGGTTCCAGGAGCCCACAGACACCCAGAAGGAGCTTGGCCAGGCTACTAGCACTGACTGAGTGGGCTCCTCGGGGGTCAGTATTGTCTCACGGGGGTGGAGGAATGGGTAGGATATTGGGTGGTGTCAGACTTGAAGGGGCGGGAAGAGTGGTGGGAATTTGGGGTGACGAGGGTGGTCATCTCTGGAACCTGAACCCCTGGACAGCCTGCCAAGAGCTTTTCCTCCCCCAGGCTCCCTGGCTTCTCCAGTCACAGGAGATCGTGCGAGGCGGAGTGGAAAGGCATGCCGAGCCCTCTTTCAAGACCCCCACGGGTGCTTTAGTTGGGCAGGACTTGGGAGTCATTGATGAACTCGCCCAGAGCACAGAGGAACGGTAGGAGAGGAGCTTCCCAAGGCCTCAGGAAACACGTCTTGGAGACAGTCCCCACGTGGAGGGGCTAAGGGACAACTGTCGGTCCTGGAGTGGTGGCCCCGGGGAGAAGTTACCAAGTGACCTCATGCCGGTGGGCAGGGCCAAGGTAGAGGCCAAGCTACACATCAGGGAGCAATGGGGGATGGGACCTGAAAGGCAGTAGGTGCTCAGGTTCGTCTGGCCCTTAGGTTCCCATGGGACTGGTGGAAGGGCATGGGACTGTGAGTGGAAAAGACTAGAGGGGCCTGATGTGTTTGGAGTTTACGGCGGTGTGACGTCTGAGAAAGTGGCTGTGGCTCCTCATGCCGTGGGGAACCAGCAGTGAAGTTTGCTCACGGCTGTGCTGCTCATCTTTGTGACCTTAGTCCTGGACTCCCCACGCCTGGCAGCCAGGGCTGTCCCTGCTTCTCATCAAGATCAGGGAAAACACAGGAGAACTGCCTGCTCTTGGCTGGAAACCAGGTTTCTCCGGGGCAGGAGTCAGAGAGGAGCCTGTGGGACAGGACTCCTCCGTCCAAGAGTTACCATCCCCACACCTTGCGCACAAGTTAAAAGACAAAGCTTGTCGTTATTCTGTAACTGTAATTGACAGCGCTGGCTTAGGCATCTTAGTAGGTCTCCTAACTTCTGGTCCAGTCTCTTATGTTAAATCTTCAATAATAAATATTTGAATGATTTAGAGATCAGGTTTCAAGATAAGATACTTACAGAGAGAGGCGAGGGGAATCTAAAGTTCACCTAAACAGCAAAGGGCTGACTGTAGACTCTGGAATACCGCTGCTGGGAGGGGTCTTCCAGATAGACTTAGGGTGGGGAAGCAGACCTAGAGATGAGAGGATGAGATAGTACAGGGAATCTGAACAGTCTCTGGGAAGTCACCTTGGGAGGGGAGGGAGAGGTGGCCGGTCCCGGTAAGGCCGACAGGACAGCGGTAGAGCCATAGTGGAATGACAGACCCTCTCTCCGGGAACTGCAGTGGGAAGCAAGAGGAGTCTCAGGGGCCGGGGGTGTCTGGGCCAGGCGGGTCGAAGGCCCAGGGCACCGCGCCCCGCTGATGCCGCTCCTGCAGGGAAAAGCTCTGGGTACGTATGCGGCTTGTCACCTCCTGGGTGCGCAGCGTGAGGCCGAAAATGTCCTCGTGATAGCGTTGCTGATCCTGGGAGGGAAAGAGCGCGAAGGATGAAAACCCCGGTGGAAGTGTGGAGCGGCAGTCGGCCCCGCCCCCGTCCCGACATGGCCCCGCCCCCGTCCGGACATGGCCCCGCCCCTCCGCACCCGCAGCACGCCGATGACGTCGCCCGCCTCGTCCAGCTCCATGTCGCCCTCTGTCGCCAAGATGCGCTGCACCGTCTGCAGGACGCTGGTTGCCATAGTGACGTCGCCGCAGACAAACATGTGGCCCCGCTCGAGGCATAGCACGCGGTGCACCTCGGCAGCCAGCTCGGTTCTCAGGATGTCCTGTACGTAGGTCTGAAGGGGAGGCGGGATTAGGGGGCGGACCCCGGCGGGGCCCGCGGAGCTAAGGGCAGGCCCCTGGGGAGCGAGGTGGGCGGGCGGGTCCTGGGCGCGAAGAGATACCCCGGGTGCCAGGTGGGGCTCAGGTGCGCGGGGCTGGGGTCTAGAGAGACGGAGCGGAGCCAGGGGCGGGGCTTGGGCGAGGGTGAGCGGGACCCAAAGGGAGGCCAATGAGCCTATCGGAGTGGGCCGGCCGGCCTGGATCTCAGAGCCCAGCTGGAGCGCTCGGCGGTTCTTCCTCCCTCCCTAGCTTCGGGTTACCCCAGCACCCTCAGGGTTCCGCACCTTGGGGCTGTCAGGTTCCCGGGAGAAGGCTGTGAGGACGCGGCCAAACACCCCGCGCTCCTGGGCGTCCTGCACCTCGTCGCGGTAGAGATGGTCGAGTTGGGAGCATCGGCAGCCGAACACCAGGGTCATGGGGGCGGGCTGCAGCCCTGCGGGCATCACTGTGGCTTGAGAACGCCCCCAGACCCTCCTGGGGGACCCAGCTCCGGGGACACCTCCCACTGGCTTCCCTCACTCAGGCCGACTGCCCACCTTTTCCTGCAGAAACCACCACTCTCCACTCTTTGGCCTCTAGGGGAGGGATGTTTTCACAGAGAAGCCCAAGGTCACAGGAGATGGTGACTTCCCTCTGGCGGGATGGCCAATGGTGACACTGTGCTACAGCAGGGCCTTCTGACTCAGAATCCGTGCCCTTGGGACCATGTAACCCTGAGGCCTGAGACAACCAGCCATCTGTGCTCGGACCCCACGTTTTCCCACACCTTCAGCTTCTGCACTCTGCGCCTTCCTCTTAGTCACAAGCCCTCTTTCTTTTGATCGGCCAGCTCCCCTGGGCACCCAGTGCCCAATCAGAACTCCCTTCAGCTTCCTGGGATCTCAGACACACCTCGTTGACCTCTGACAGTCCACAGTCCACCTGGGGCATTTCCATCTTCTGAGTCTCAACCCTGTCTTCTCCAGGCTTCCAGGTTCCCTTTGTCCTTAATTCAATCTAACGCTACTTTGTGCTAGGCACCAGGAAGCCAGACCAACAGGGCACTGCTCTTGTCTCTAGGGGGTTCCCCCACCCCCTGGTGTAATAAACTTCACCTTTGGAGTCCTGTTTCTTGCCCTGAAAGGCCCTTGCTGCCTTTCAGTGCCCTGCCCCTCGGTCCCCCTAAATTGTGTGATTCCCTCCTGCCTTCCAGTCATTCCCTTGGGCCCCAGCCTCACCTTTGCTCTCAATGTCATGCAGCCTCTCCTGCCAAAATCCCCGGAAGGGGGCGATGCCAGTGCCAGGGCCCACGAGGATGCAGGGCACGTAGGGGTCAGGCGGCAGCCGGAAGGAGGGAGCCCTGGCCAAGACACCCTCCGTCAGGCCCCCTTTGTCCCCCCAGACCCCCACTCTTACCAACCTCGTCAGGGTGGAGAGAGGAGAACTTAACCTGCTTGCATCTAGCTTATAGTGAGCATGGTGTGTTTAGTAAAAGAACTTTCCATATTGGCAGAGACTCCCTGGACCTGTGGTTTCTGGAGGTTGCATCAAAAGAAGTAAAGCTCAAGTTTGAACTGAAGAACGTTTTGATGTCTCAGTTTAGGAGATATAGAAAGCATGGGGAAGGGAAGGGCAGACAGCCTTTTGGTTCATAATGGGTTCACTGAGTGTATTTGAAAGCACAGCCTCAATGTGGGCATTTCGTTTGTTTTCACTAGATGGGCAGTTTATTTGTAATTTGGCCTGCTGGATGGGTTCGGGTCACTGGGCCTGGCTGGTGCATCCTGGGAACTCTTGCTTGTGCCACCTTAGGCCTCCAGCTCCTGGGTGCTGGATGGGGCAAGACTTCTGGACACAGCAGGGAGGGAAGGGTGTCCTGAGATCCTTCTCTTTCCCTTGAGTCCTTAGTGACACTATGGTGAGCTAACTAGATCTCCCCGGACTAAAGGTGGGTGGAGCACAGTTCCCAGGTGCCTGCCTGCCAACGTCCGAGGGACCCCAGGGGTGTAGGGAGGGACACGGTACACCTTCTAAAAGGGACAGGCCTGCTGGGGTGGGATCCCAGCCTGTTCCTGGGAGCTGCAGCTTCAAGGTAGGACCTGAAGTCCAAATCAGTGAGAGGCCCGAAGCTAAGCCAGAGTTGTGAAGTGAGTGGCTCAACGGGATGCCCTGTCCTGGTTGGGTTAGGCGGGGCCTGCCTGCTCTCACTCACATGCTCCACCAAGGCTTCTCCCCCTCCCCACTGTGCAGCCGGCCCATCCATCCGTCCTTGGCCATCCGTGTGGTGCTCTGTGCATCCCAGCTTAGACAGACGCCCTCCTCCTCCCTGTGCCCTCCCATACGCCCTCCCACCCCGCAGCGCGCACTCACCCCCTGATGAAGCAGGGCACGGGGTCTCCAGTCTTGAGCTGGCTCAGCCACGTGGAGCAGACCCCATAGTGTAGGGGGCCTAGCCCATCTAGGGGGTAGGGAGGAGGGAGAGGCCCACCGGTGAAGGATTCACACCCCCCACCCTGCCCCGGGGTCCCGGCCCCGTCCCCCTTCCCCTGCCTCACCTTGGGTCCTGTACGCCAGCACGGCCACCGTGAGGTGGACCTCTCCGGGGTGGACGCTGGGTGCCGAGCTGACAGAGTAGTACCGGGGCTGCAGCAGGGGCAGCTGGGTGAGGAGCAGTGGGGCAGGCAGTGCCACGGACGGGAACTGCTCCAGCACCTCCAGCAGTGTGGGGCAGCGGAACCACTTCCACTCCTCGTAGCGCCGGGGGTCCTGGCGGGGTGGGGGGCGGCAGTGAGCTCGGCACCTGCCTCCTGTCCACCTCCCTTCCTGACCCCTCCTGAGCTGAGCCTCCTGGTAGGGGGCTTCTTGCTCCTCAGTTGGGGCCACAAACATTTCTCCAGCACCTTCCGTGTACCTCTTTAAGGCCAGAGAATTCAGAGATGAATAGGAACTCCAGAGTTGGGGGGTGGGTCTTAGACCTCCAGGACTTTTGCTGGAGGTCCCCCTCCCCTCAGCTCATCCTGTCTCACGGGCCCCTGCTGCCCCATGGAGGGCAGGGGTTGGGGTGGGGGTGGGTGGCTCCCGACCTGACTGAGCGTCTCGAGCTCCTGCTGCTCGCTGGGTTCTTCAGCCAGGGTGCTGAGCAGTCGGAGAAGCCGGGGACTGGGCGGGGAGGTAATGTCCAGGAAGAAGGTGAGAGCCTGGCGCAGCGTGCACGGGGGCAGCCGTGGGTCCCGCACCCAGCTGGGAGGAGGGCCGCCTAGGGGTGGTGGGGGGCATGAGGAGACGCTAAGAGGACCAGGCCACGCTGGGCCTGCCTTGTCCTGGGCGACTGCTGCTTCTCGGGGGAGGATGTGGGGACTAACCACACGTTATGGTGTCATTGCGCGGCTGGCCCTTGGACAGTGGTGGTGGGCCTGTCTGGGTAGTCCTTGTGTGTGTATTCGAGGGCCCTGCTGGATTGGGTTGGTCTGGTTGTGTGCGTGTGTGCGTGTGTGTGTGTGTGTGTGTGTGTATACGAGGGCCTTGCTGGATTGGTTCGTCTGGTTGTGTGTGTGTGTGTGTGTGTGTATTCGAGGGTCCTGCGGGATTGGGTTGGTCTGGTTGTGTGTGTGTGTGTGTCTGTTTGAGGGCCCCTGCTGGATTGGGTTGGTCTGGGCCCCTGCCACCCCCCATTCATCTTATTGTAACTCCAGGCCCGGGGGCAGTGGAAGGCAGACCTGGTGCCAGCTACAGAGCAGGCAAGACGGCTGGGGATGAGGACGGGCCCCGAGGGAGGGGTGGCCTTTTGTAGGGGCTCTGGGGGTGGGTTCTGAGAAAGGAGCCGCAATCTATGGAGGTAGCACAGTGGCTGCGAGTGGGGGCTACAGCAGCCTTCCATCGAGTCCTGACCCCGGGGACCTGGGGCCAGAGGGATGGAGCGGCCCTCACTGGCCACCCCCCCACCCCGCCCCCTAGACAGCCCCTCACCTGGGCTGCCTTTCTCCAGCTGCTCCACAGCCACAGACTCGGTGGGCGGCGGCGGGTCCTCAACTCGGCTCAGCAGTGCCTCCACGAGGCCCGGCCGGTTGGGCGGGCAGATGCCTATGTGGTCCCCCGGCTGGTACTGCAGCCCCTCCTGGCCTGCAGTGTCCAGGCGCACCAGGATAGTGGCCCGGCTGGGGTGGGGAGAGGGGGAAGTTACAGGAGGGCTGGGGGTGAGGAGGGGGTGCTGGGGTCTGGGGAAGCGGGGGTGGGTGGGTGGGGGTGGGGAGTGGCTCTCCTCACGTGGACTTGCTGCTTTGCAGGTTTTCCACCGAGAGGACTGTGGCCTGAAACATCTTCCGTCTGTGCACGTGGATCAGGCCTAAGTGGCGGGGTGGGGAGGGAGCAGACGAGATTGAACCTGAGCCAGGGACTCAGGCCTGGCCCCTGAGTCAGTGGGTCCCGGGCCCCCCAGAGCCCAGAGGGCCAGCAGGGTTGGGGTGACGTTGGGCCCCACCTGGCAGCAGCTGGAGGCCCTCGGCTTGGGCGCTTAGCCGGTACCTCTGGCGTTTCCAGCTCCGTTTGGGGCTGAAGATGTCCTGGGCGGCGGCCTTGGCCTCCTCTCCGACGCAGAACGTCTCACAGGAGGCCTGGGGGTGAGGAGGTGAGTGTTGAGGACCGGCCAGAGCAGCAGGGAGCTCAGAGGGGCTGATGAAGGGCTCGTTGGATCCTCGCCACCTCCCCGAAACAGAGGCTGACGGCACCTTGTCCTTCAGCCCACTTGGTGCTGCTGTGCTGGCTACTCTTTTGCATGTGTTTGTGTCACACCCAGTCAGTAGTTAACCTGGTGAATATTAATCTCATGTTACAAGAGGCACAGAACTCCTTGCACACAGTAAGTAGCCCTCAGTGAGGGCGTCTGTGTGTTCAGACCTGAGATCACGGTCTGATTCCTAGACAGAAAGTGAAAGAAAGTGAAGTTGCTCAGTAGTGTCTGACCCTTTGTGACCCCATGAACTGGAGCCTACCAGGCCCCTCCCAGGCTCCTCCCGCCATTGGGTTTTCCAGGCAAGGATACTGGAATGGGTTGCCATTTCCTTCTCCAGGGGATCTTCCTGACCCAGGGATTGAACCCAGATCTCCCACTTTGTAGGCAGCCGCTTTACCGTCTGAGCCACTGGGGAAGCCCAGGGATCCTAGACTAACAGCTTGCAAGCCTCCGTTTCCCAATTTTTCACACCTCCTTAGAGTCTGCTGAAGATGAAATGAGCTTAGGTAAAGCCCTCAAGTGCTCCTGGAGTGGGCGCAGAATGGGAGGGGTCTCTGGCTGGTCTGCACCGCACTTCAGGGGTTGCGGGAGGGGGGTGGGGCCTGGGGCAGGACCCCGGGAGGGTGTGTATCCTATTTGTGCTCAGGCGCAAGCCTGGCAAACCACTTAGCTGGTCCCTTAGCGTGAAACCTAGGGCTCATCCAGGATTGGCTGCCGCCTCCCCTCCCACCCGTATCGCCAGTCCTGTTAATCTTTCTTTTGTGTATGTAAAGTCTTATATCTCTTCCTTCCTTCCTTGGCCCCCTCCCTTCCTTCCTACCCCGCTCTGCTCCCACCCTGGTCAGCTCAGAGCCTTCCTGCTTCTGTCTGGATGCTCCTCCCGTCAGCCCTGTGTTTCTAAGTGCTGTCTGCCAGCCTCATGCCCGCTCCCCCTTCTCTCCTCGCGCCTCCAGCTTCCTGTTGCTTCCCTTTGTCTGGATTCTTTACTCCTGTTTTCCATTCCCTCTTCTCCCCAGCGAGGGCTTCCCTGGTGGCTCAGATGGTAAAGAATCTGCCTGCAATACAGGAGACCCGGGTTCCATCCCTGGGTCAGGAAGATCCCCTGGAGAAGGGAATGGCTACCCACTCTTGAATTCTTGCCTGGGAAATCCCGTGGACAGAGGAGCCTGGCGGGCTCCAGTCCATGGGGTTGCAAAGAGTCAGACACGACTGAGCGACTAACACCCTCCTCCCAGCAAAGCCTCCATCTGTGCTGGCTGGCCCTCCCCCACCCCTCCTCCTGGGGAGCCCTCCTCCTCGGCCATCAGTCCAGGCCTGCTGAGCTCAACCTTGGGAACCCTGGTGGGGCCAGCAGTGTCCTGATCCATGTCAGGACTGGGAGAAGGAGCACCCCCTCAGCTCCAGGAGTGGTCCCCAGACCAGGCAGGGCTGCTCTGGAGGAAGCCCAGGCTGAGAAAGTCCCGCCTTGGTCTCCCCTAGCCCAGGAACCCCCTCCGGCCCAGGCACCACCCCAAGCCTGTCTGGTCCCTGACTTCCTCTAGTTTTGCAGCTTCAGCCCTTGCCTCTGTCTTCCCTTTTCCCTTCATCCTGCCCTGCCTGCACCCTCTCCCCTGCACCCACCCGGGAGAGGGAGCGACCTGTGCCTCTGTGCCTGCCTGAGGCGGCCGCCTGCCTGCTGGGGCCCTGGCTGCTGCTTCCGGCGCTGTCGGGGTTATGTCCATCACTACTACTCAGGACTCAGCCAGAAGGTCTGGCTGTGCAGTGGGGTGAAATACAAGGGTGGATTTTGGAGGAGCCAGAAGGGGCCAGAGAACCCAAAGAGTCAGGGCGTCCGTGAGGCCCCAGCCTCCTCCGTGTGGCAGGTCTGGGGACGGATGGAAGGAGTCAGCATTGGAGTTGGAAGGGTGGCGGGAGTGGGGAAGCTCACCTGGAAGGCCGCCTTTGCCCAGCCACGGAAGGCCTCCTCCTGGCCGCAGAGCTCATCGCCCTGGCCCAGCTGCAGCAGCCGCTCCCCTCCCAGCTCTTCCAGCCGGGTGTCCACCGCTCGTGCGAAGGCACAGAAGTGGGGGTACGCCCGGGAGCCCAGTCCGAACACACAGAACCTGGGTTACCAGGAGGCGTCAGGGCAGGCCTCCTTGTCCTCGCCCCTGGTGCCCAGGCAGCTCGCCGCCCCCCACTCCCCGCACCCAGCAGAGCCCCCCTTGCCGAGGTCCCCCGGACCTGAGGGTCCCCAGGGCCCCCGCGCTGTCTGTGTTGCTGGACTCCTTTCTCTTCCGCCGCCAGGAGGACACCAGAGGATCTGAGCAGGAGATGCTGTTGAAGCGGATCTTGTAACTCCTGCAGGAGATGAGGGGACAAGGGTGTCACAGGGGAGGAGACCCATAAGGGCCTGAACACCGCCCGGGGGCAGCTTCAGGGGCTCTGCCTCCGTGGTGCTGGGTGGGGGGTGGCTTGGTTTCATGGCTAAGGGTCCATGTCCAGGGGTCCCTGAGCCCTAGGCCCCGCCTCCCCTCCTCTCTCTGCAGGAGAGGGGCCCCTCAGAGTCCCAGGACTGAAAGTGGGTGGGTGGCACAAGGAAGACGGTGTCCTGAGGCTGCTGGGAGGTGCGGGGGGGGGGGGGGGCGCGGTGCTCAGGCCTGCGCCCAGCTGTCCTCCAGGTTGTTGGGAGGCTGACTTGCGGCCCAGCCCCCTCTTTCCTTTTGTGTCTCCAAATGCCTCCCCACTCCTCCCTTCCGCTCCCCCTTGCCCCCCGCCCCCGCCCCCACTCACTTGTGCTGTTCCGGCCGTGGGGAGCTGTTGTAGGGCCCTGACATCTCCATCAGGGCAGCTGCAAAACTCTGGTGAGGGCAAGTGTTAGCATCGTGATTAGTTTTGTTTCAGACTGTACAGACGCTCACACTGCACTGGAGCAGTCCCTGTTATCATTAGTTACGATTTTAATTTTTAACTTGTTTTGAACATTTCACAAAAAGAGGTATGGGCTTTTGGAAAACATTACAGAAGCATGTCAAGTAATAAAATAGAAACCCTACCCTTCCCTTCCCTCCAGTCTCATCCGTCAGAGCAGGTGTACCATGGACAGCTGTACACTTTCTAGCCCCTTTTTCATTGTGCTTAATATATGTCTGATTTATAGTTTATTTATTTATTTGGCCATGCAGTTTGTGGGATCTTAATTCCTCGACCAGGGGTTGAACCTAGGGTCCCCCAAGGTGAAGGCACCGTGTCCTAACCACTGGACTGCCAGGGAAGTCCCTAGTTTTCCTTTTAAGTGAAAATGGGACCATATTATGCTTACCTGCTTTTTGCCAATAACCTATCATGGGTGTCCTTCATGTCCACACACCAACACTGACCTCAGTCTTTTAAATGATGACACAGCATCCCATCATTTGTAGGTACCGTTACGTATGAGAGCTCCCTCTGACAGGGACATCTGGATGATCTACAAACAATGCTCAGACACTCATATGTGCCTGCTTCCTCCTCTGCATATTTCAGGAGGATAGTCCTTGGACGTGGACTTTCTGAGCCAGGATTTGAAAACTCAATGGGTCATCAAATTGTCCTCCAGGATCCTATCCATGCTGGAGGTGACCACTCCATAATGTTTCAGCCAATTTGACAGCGCTCAGTCTCCCTGCGTTGTCCTGATCACTAGTGGCGCTAACATCTTCTAGAAAGCTAAGCCGTTATCACGTGCTGCCACGGAAACAGCTTAGAACTATACATGCCAACCTTTGTACAGGAAAAAACAAACCGCGGCAAGGCCATAACATCCCTGGATTTGCTGCAGATGCATTTAGGTGGTGGGTCTACAAGTTCTCCACAATTGACATGCGCTACTTTAATTTTATTTTCTGAACATTTTCTTGAAGTATAATGTACCCACAGAAAAGCACCCATGTTATAAAATGCCCAGCTTTATAGCTTTTCACAAACTGAACCTACCCGTGTAGTCAGCATCCCATCAAGAAGCGTCACCAGCGTCCTAGAAGTCCCCTTCAGGTGACCCGACCCCAGGTTCCCACCTCCCACCCCAGGGTCACCACCCGCTCTCCTGATTAAAACACCAGAGATGTGTCCTCCCTGTTTCTAAACTTGGCACAGAGTGAGTCTGATGGTCCGATGCTTCGTGTCTGGCTTCTTTCCCACTCGTACGTGATGTTTGGGATCCGTCTGTTTCGTTGTGTGTGGTTGTGATTTGCTCACCCTCGTTGGCGCGTCACGTTTGAATAGACCACCATGTATTTTTCCCATCTATGACTGAGAGTCATTTGAATTGTTTCCAGTGCGGGGATACCATGAGGAGTGCTGCTATTAATATTCTTGTTCATGTCCTTAGTAAATACATGCCATTTTCTGTGGGGCAGATTCCTAGGTTTCCTCCATTAAAAAAAGAATTTGAGGTAAAAATGTATATACATTGAAATGCACGGAATTTAAGGGTGCAGTTCAAATTGGTTTGGTCATTGAGCAGTTTCAAAGTTAAACACAGGTCTACCCAGTGACCCAACGGTTCCACTCCTAGGTGTTTATCCAAGATAAATGAAAACATAAGGCCACAAAAGCCTTGTACAAAACTGTTCATAACAGCTTTGTCCACAATACCAAGCGCTGGAAAACAGCCCAGGTGTCTGTCAGCAGGGGAGCAGAGAAATAAACTGTTCACACCCCCGAGGTGAACAGGAATGAACCACCGAATCGTCCAGCTGTGAGATAAGCCTCCAAAGTGGGGTGGGTGAAAGAAGCCAGACACCGCATGCCCCCTTTCCGTGACCTTCTAATGCAGGCGACGGGAACCAGGACAGGGGTCGCCTTTGGTGGGGAGACTGGGAAGCGGATTGACTCGGGAAGTTGACTAGGGGCCTTTCTAAGTGCTGGTAATGTTCTCTGTCTCGATAGGATCGTGGGTCCCACGGATGCAAACATGACTCTCACTCTAGAAACAGCTGGTGAGTGTGTTTTTCTTTAGAAGGGAGGTTGGACGCAGGGGCAACGTGGTTGGGGAGAAGCCCTCTGGGCGTCCTGCTCTAGGGGACTTGAGGCATGAGTGCGAAGAAGACGTCTCAAAGCAGAAGCAGACAAGAGCTCCAGAGAGGAATGCAGCCAGGGGCTGCTGCGACCGGGAGGTAGGGAAGGCAAGGTTAACAGTCAGTTATCCAGCCCGTGGGACTCTACTCCAGTTGGTTTCTTTCAAGATCTGTTCAGAAAGTGAGGTTACCTAATTTCTGTTAGCATCCGAGCAGTGGTCTTTTCTTTTGTTAAGAAAGGAAGAAAAGACAAAAAGCTGGGATCTCACTTAAGCTGCCGCCTTTCCCATCTGTCAATGCCTGACCAGTCAGGAAGTGCCTCCCAAGTGTGAAACGCTTGCTCTGATAGTGGAAGGGACTCGGACTCAGGGTGCTGCCTAGCCACGCTCAGTTTTGAGTCTCCCTTATTGCCAGGTGCCCCCTTCCCTGGCAGGCCTCACCTCTCCATTCTCCGGGGGATCGCCATTCCCAAAGGTGCTGGTCACCACCAGCACCAGCGCCTCGTGCTCCAGGGACACCACGTCATACTCATCCATGCACAGGACCTGCAGGCAGGGAGAAGACAGTCCTGGGGACCCAGGCCCGCTGCCTCGGTCTGTTTCATTCTAGTCCTCCTGGCAAGGCGAGACTCAGGCCCTCACCTGATCCCTGAGTCCCTGAGGGTCCCGGGCTCCTCGTGGGCCCTGACTGTGACCCTCTCCCGTCCTCCAGCGTGTGAATGAGGATAGGGCCAGGACACCCTACCACCACCACCACTTCTTTTCAGACCCTTGCCCGCTGGGCTCAGCCCTACCCGGGGATCGAAGGCCTTCCGGAAGAGCCTCCCCAGCTGCTGAGCGTAGCTCTGGGGCCCGGCCGGTCTCAGAGGCGTACAGGATGGTTGCTTTCACCCGCTTGGCCATCAGGGTGCCCATGAGTGAGGCAGAGATCTTCACCGCGCTGTGGGCGAGGAGGGGGATGAACGGGGTCCCAGGCGCACAGAGCCAGGGGCCTCCCCATATGAGCAGGGTCTTGAGTTTGCAGGGGCGGTGTGTGCAGACCACCTATGGGGGTGGGGTGGTCCCCTGGGGTGTGGGGGAAGGGCAGCCCCCCACCCGGTGGGGGCAGGCACCTACTTGGCCACTTCCTTAAAGGTCTTCTTCCTGGTGATGCCGGCGCCCTTGGTCGCGCTCCCCTTCCAGGGGTCTGGCTGTAGGGGGATGAGGAGGGGCGGGAGTGAGGGGGGAGAGGAGAGAAGAAAGGGAGGTTGGAGGCCACTGGGGGAGTGGGCAGGAGCCTGTGGGGGGTGGAGTGGGTACCTGGTAGCGGAAGGCAGGGGACAGGATGTAGTTGACCATCTCCTGGTGGAAGACAGGCGTGAGGCTGCCCGAGATGGGGGGCACGATCCAGGCCCAGTCTGCGGGGCAGCCCCCCCTGGCCTTCTGCTCGTTGTCCAGGTGCTTCATGAAGGACACTGTGGCGGCATGGTGGTCCACGATGGTCACCTTGGCGAGCTGGGGAGAGGGAGGGAAGGGGCGGGGCCAGGCTGAGGCCCAGCCCACAGACCCACACTTCGGCTACTCACCCCAAACCTGACATGCATGGCCTTCCTGGAGCCAGCGTCACCCCTGCCTGGGGTGCACGTGGTCCTGCTACCAAGTCAGCGGCAGAAGCAGCAGACGTCTGAGCTCCGACGTCTGTGTCCACCTCTTCCCAGCCCACACATCAAGATAGCCAAAGCTCTCGAGACCCTGCAGAAGTCCTCGGCAAACCCGAGTTTCCTCAAATTATAATGCTCAGCGTACACTCGATCCTAGAATTAGAGTTTCCAGAATCCAGTGGGTCCCCTAAAGTGCGAAGCCCGGAAGGCCCCTGGGGACCACAATTACTGGGCATGCGCCAGTCGGCTGGGTTCCTATACTGGGACCACCGGCTTAGGTGCTCAGAGCCCACCGTCTAGGTGCCTCCCTCTCTTCCAGCCCCGCTCCTGGCCCATCGGGGCCCGTGTACCTGAAAGCTGTGCAGCACAGCCAGGTTGATCTCCACGGCCGCCTTGTCCTTCCACAGGGATGAGGTGGTCCGCGTGTCGAGGTCCATGCAGACGGCCACATCCTGGGGGCAGGGGTGCCCGGCATCGGTTGGGATGGGGGTGGGGGAGGGTGGGCAGAGAACATCTCTGTCTCTAACTCATGAGAGGAGGGAGTGTGGGTGGGTGGGTGGCCATCGGGAGGCCCGCCTGCTTCACTGGGGGCTGATTCACGTGCCTGCCTGCAAAGGCACCTCAGGGCAGAAAGGGATCCTGGTGCCAGTGACTTATCAGCCCCATTGATTTCTCATCTCTAAAATGGGTTTTAACATGATTTGAGTCAAAATACCCTTTGAGAGAGCTTCCCAGGTGGCACTAGTGGTAAAGAACCTGCCTGTCAAGGCAAGAGACGTAAGAGATGCGGGTTCATTCCCGGGTCAGGAAGACCCCCCGGAGAAGGGCATGGCAACCCACTCCAGTATTCTTGCCTGGAGAATCCCATGGACAGAGGAGGCTGGCGGGCTACAGTCCACAGGGTCGCAACAATCAGCCACGATTGAGTAACTTGGGACACACGATGCACACTCACGCTTTGAGAAACTGATGAAAGCCTCAGCCCCCATCCCCCCCAAAATAACTACATCTTCACACGTGGGCACCCCCTTTGCCCCGGCCTTCGGTCCTAGTTCAGGAGGCAGGCTGGACCTGGCGTGTTCAGATTTCTCCCTGTTGCTGACATCCGGTACATCCCCCCCACCCCCGCCACACTGGTCCTCACCTCCAGGATGTTGTAGCGGTGAGGGTCACACAGGTTCCTCGTGCCAATCTCCGTGCTCATGTACCAGCCGCTGAAGGGGGCCGCAGGGAACTCCAGACCCCCGATTTCCAGCAGCATGTTGGACACGGCCGGGAGGGCATACCAGCGCAGGCCCAGGGCCGCAAACCACTCCAGTCTGGGGGCATCACAGTGTGGGGTCAGCTTCTGCAGAGCCTTGCCCGCCTGGCCACCAACCCCCACCTGCCCCAGCCCCTCTGCGCTCACGTGGGGTGCTCCAGGGGCACTTCAAGGACCAGCTCGGGGGGCAGAACAAAGAGCTCCGGAGCCTCGTCTGGGGCCTGGAGCAGCAGGGGCAGCACGTCGAAGCGGCCGTTTCCGGGGGTCCAGCCGTGTTGGACGCAGAGCTGCGGGGAGAGGGGCAGGAGCGGGGTCTGAGGGGCCCAGCCTTGCAGTCTCCTCAGGTGCCCCCTCCTCCTTCGTCTCAGTGAGGTCCCCTCCCCGTGCTACGCTGACCACTCTTCCACTGGACCCTTCTGCCTCCTCCCAGAGTCCTCACTGGCAGGCTTTCCCTTCTCCTCTCCCTGTGCCCACCTCCATGGTCTCCACGTTGGCCGGGTCCCCCTTCTCTTCTCCCTGTGCCCACCTCCGTGATCTCCTCGTTGGCCGGGTCCCCCCTTCTCCTCTCCCTGTGCCCACCTCCATGGTCTCCATGTTGGCCGGGTCCCCCTTCCCCTCTCTCCGTGCCCACCTCCATGGTCTCCACGTTGGCCAGGTCCCCCTTCTCCTCGCCCCGTGCCCACCTCTGTGATCCCCATGTTGGCAGGGCCCCCTTCTCCCCTCCCCCGTGCCCACCTCCGCAATCTCCATGTTGGCCGGGTCCCCCTTCTCCTCTGCCCATGCCCACCTCCGCGATCTCCACGTTGGCCGGGTCCCCCTTCTCCTCTTCCCATGCTCACCTCCGTGATCTCCACGTTGGCTGGGTCCCCACGCACAGAGCCATCCTGCTGTCTGTAGCCCGCATAGCGCACCAGCTGGGTGTTCCAGATCCTGAAGTCTCCGCGACCCGGGGCGCGCTGCGGGAACACTGTGATGGCCGAGCTGATAGGGGACGAGAGCTGGTCAGGGCCCGGGTCCACGGCCCGCGCTGGGGCAGGGTGGTGTCTCGAGCTGACAGGGAGGGAGGCACTCACCGAAGATTGCCGCGGTTGGTGGCGTACTTGATGTGGTTGCAGATGTAGGTGAACATCTCCTGTGCTGAGCTGCAGTCCCGGGCATCGAACACCTGAGCCATCCCAGCAGGGAGACAGGAGGGAGGTTCGGGCCTTGAGCAGCAGCCCCAGGAGAAGGGAGGGAAGTGGGGCAGGGACTAACGACCTTGCCTCAGCCCTTGAAGGCTGGCGGTGCCGAGAACTGTGAACTAGGGCTCTTTCTTCTCCGGGCAGCCTCCCTGACCCTTTGGCCCCACACCGATCCTTCCTGTCCTGCACCCCACACGCCCGGCATAGCCTGGCCTGTTCCTTATGTTGGCGAGTATCTCCCCATCCCTGTAGGCTGACTTGGTCCCTGGTACAGAGGAGGGACCCAGTCACTGCCAAATTGATCACTGGGGAAAGGCCACCAAGTGGCCGTGAGGCCACCTGGGGTGTGGGTGGCAAGAGTTCCCCGTTTCTCACGGTGCTCAAGCAAAGGCGGGTGAGCCCGGCCCGCCTTCTGACCCTCCTTGGGCGCACAGATGATGGGAATGGGGGTGGCTGCAGTAGGCGGCCTCCGGGGACCCTGCCCATCCTGGCATTCTGATGCTAGGAGGAGCCATCCTAACTAGGGGGTGGAAGCCCCAGAGGCTGAGAGGTCTGATTCCTGCTTCAGGGAGGAGGGGACTCCTGTTGGTGACAGCGGCAGGCCTGGGGTCAAGGCTGAATCAAATACAGAATCTCCGATGGATTCAGTTGAGCCGGAGCTTCGGCCAACTTCCAGGGTCATGCCAGCATCAGATAGGACCGTTCTGATTTTATTCGGGACTCCTTTGGGATTTACAGGGCACGTGGCTTCCTTCCAAATTCTCTGGTGTCCAGTTACTGCTAAGGAGGCCAAGGTCATGGACCCAGCTCCCCCATGGGTCAGGCTGTCCCAGTAACGTGGCGGGCTGGCTGTGAGTCATGTGTGGAGGAGGGTGTGGGCCAGAGGCTCCGGTGGTGTGGGGGCTGGGAGGGAGCAGTGTTTGGGGTGAGGAGGCTGGGATGGGCAAGTGAAGGCCTTTTCTGGAAGATTCTGTTGCTCTGACAACCCCTCCCCCACACTCCACCCCTGCCCCAGGGATCACTGCTCAGCTGTCCTCACCTACACAGTGCACCCCTCTGCCCATCTGACTGTTTCTCCCCACCCAGCCAGGGCACTGCTGTGGGTCTTAACAACCAGCTGTTGGCTCCTGGGCTGAGGGCTCTCCCGGGATGCTAGTCTCCAGGGGGAATGGGCAGGGGTCTCCCTATTACTGGGACCACCCCCTGCCCCAGGAAGCCTCGGGAGCTTGTCACACCCCTCTTTTTTCTCTTTCTCGTCCCCTGGCTCCCACACTGGGTGCTTGCTGGCCAGCCACACCTGCAGCTTCCCCCACTGGATGCGGCCCACGCAGCGGGGTGCGTTGCGCCAGGCCTGCTTGGCCCCGAACACCAGCTCGCTCTCTCGGAGGTGGTAGGTGCCCGTGGACGCCACCTCGGCCTCCACCTCCTGAAGCCGCTCCTCGTGAGCCTGGGAGCCGCTCCTAGGGAGGAAGAGGGGAGCGGGAGGAAGTTGTTGGCAGGGGAGGACGCCCCCAGGCTTGGCAAGCGTTTTTTTAGAGGGGGTGCGGTGTTGTGGGGTGTTGAGCCAACACCTCCTGTCATATCAGGATGGGGGGAGGGAATGGGAGCTGCCTTGAGGGAAGTGTTACCCGCTTCTTGGTCTCAGCAGGAGGGGCTCAGGGGAGGGTCTCACCTCTTGATGGAGCTGTAGTACTGGTTGATGAAGTCCCTGGCCTGGTTCAGCAGCTGCTCAGCGGGTGGAGGTCCCTGGGAGGGCCGGGTCTGCAGTTTCCGGGGCAACACCAGGGAGCCCAGGCAGCGTCTGGGAGTGCAGGGCCCATCCTGGGTCGGTGGAGGAGATCAGGACCAGATCAGGGCTGGACTGAGGCGTATGGGGCTGGGGCCTGGAGGCAGAGTCTGGGACCCCAGGGAGGGCTGGGGGCTGGGGCTCCCAGCTAAGACTTTAGCAAACAGCCAGGAGGTTGGGCTGGGTTAGGGCGGCTTGAGAATGAACAAAGTGCCCCGCAGCGTGTCCCTCAGCCCCTCTGGTTCCTCCCCGGACAGCGGGCCTCAGCCCTCTGGACCCTGACCTGGGACGCGGGCAGGGCTCCAGGCCTTACCTGTTGGGACTGCGCGCACAGAGTGTCGTAGGTGATGCTCCCCAGCTCCCAGTTCTTCACGCGAGGGAACTTGGGCCCCTCTGGAGGCCGGGTCAGCGTGGGGCTGCTGGGAGCTGGGCTGGATCATAAGAGAGAGAGAAGCACGGGACTCTCGGGGAGTGTCCCAGAGGCCTCTCTGGCCACGTCAGGAGCCCCGTGACTCATTTCTTGCCTGCCACGTGCTTTCTCACCTTTCCTCACAGGACCCACTACGGCCTTAGGAGGCGGGTGGTATCACCCCCTGCCTCCCCTGGGTGTACAGATGAGAGATCTGAGGCTCAGAGGACGTCAGGATTGTCCAGGGGCTGAACTGCCCCTTCTATACCCAGGCCCACCTCACATCCACCCTGGATGCTCGGCCAGATCCGGAGCCGCGCGGGGGCTACGGTGCTGGGATCCCGAGGCCCTGGCACAAGGCTGGTCCTGGGCCCCACGGCCTCCTCTGGACATCCTCCTGGAGGCTGACATGAGCCCTTACTGGCCTGGAGGGGGATGAGCCTGAGGAAGCGCTGGTGGGGACTCCCGGCCCAGATTTCCCTCCAGTTCACGCCCCTCCTGACAGTGGCTGCAGTGTGTGTGTGAAGGGAAGCCTAACGGGCCTTATCACTTCCTCCCAGAGCCGCCGGCCCAGCCTCGAGGAGGAAGGGAGGACCTTGGGGCTTGGAGCGCCCGGTGCTCAGGGCCCCTGGCACCAATCCTTCCCTGCAGAGCCACCTGCCTGGCCTGGCACCCCACCTGGCTCTTCTCCCCAGGGACCTCTGCCCTGGAGGTGGGTGGGGGGAGCAGAGTGGCCCTGCTGGGGGCCGGGGCTGCAGGCTGAGTTTTGGGGTTGAAGGCCAGTGGGATGAGGGGTCTGGAGCAGGGGAAGGGGGACCTGGCTGCCCTGTGCTCTCAGTTCTTCCCGAGGCTCTCAGTCTCTCCCCCATGGCCTCAATCCTTCACCCTATCTCTCCCCAGCTCCTTTCTGTTCCAGTTAAATTGTCACGACTGTGTGTTTGAAGTCTTGCCGTAAACTAGCAACTCAGAACAACCCTGTGGGGGTAAAGGACTGCTCAGTCCATATTTGATATAAATGGAGGTTCAGAGAGGTTAAGTAAGTTGTTTCGAGTCACACAGCTCTTGGCAGCTGAGCTGCCCTCAAACCCTGGCCATGCGCACCTGCTACGCTGGCAGCCTCGCCCTCAGCTTTCACCTGCTGCTTGCTGGCCCAGATTTGGATCTCTGGTCTGAGCCTCCTTGGCGATCTGTCTGCACCGAGAGCCTTTGGCATCTGCCACCTGGCTCTCTGGAGTGGGAAGCAGGCTCCAACCCTTCCCAGCCCAGCCTGCAGGCCTCGACGGCTGCGCCCCCACCCTGCCACCTGTGCCCCGGCCTCTGTGGCCCTCACCTGTGGTCTGGTGTGTGCTGGGTGGCGGGTGCAGGGGCCCGGCTGGGCTCAGGTGCCGGAGAGGCTGGGCCCTGCTTGCCGCATAGCCCGAGGCCCAGCCCCAGCCCCAGGCCGCAGGGGGGCCCGGGCTCCTGGCCCACACTCTTCAAGTTGCCCATGTCGCTGGGGCGGTTGGGCCGGCGGCCTCCGTCTGCTCTGTGGCTCCCAGCAGAGCCTCGGGCCTTTTCCTTAGGAAGGGGAGGGGGCGGTAGGAGGGGGCCCTCGCCCCGCCCCGTCCCTCACACACACAATGGGACAGGAACTAGCCCGGCTGGGAGGCTCCAGAGCCTCGGCTCCACGCCCGCTGGCCCAGAGGGTGGAGGGCCAGACGCCTGGGTTCCGCTCTGAGAAGGAGGGTGATAAGGGGGAACCCAGGTGTCTGGCAGAACCCTGGGGCCAGAGTGTAGGGTGCGGTGGGACGGCGAGGTGGGCTACCCAGAGCGCCTGAAAGAACCCTGCGGGGGTGTCTGACCAGAGGGGAGGCCTTCCACCTCGCCCTTGCTGGCCTCACCCTGAGGCGTCAGGCAGAAGGTGGGCACTGTGGCCGCAGCAGGTGACAACGAGTCCCTTGCTCTCAGTGACCACAGGCACTGCTAGGGTCACCCCAGGGCTCTGCTTGACCACCTTGCAGACATCTAAGCACTCCTGGACTCCTCCTGTTGAGTCCTTTTGGGTTCCTGGGGATACAGGCCCAGCAAAGGCGCACTGACCCTTTGTCCTTGGGTCTGGCATTAGGGTATTCCATTCCCTCCCGGCCCCTATTTCCTGGAACCCCCGCCCCACCCTGCCATCCCCTGTGACTCAAGTTGGGGGACACAAAAGGGCAGGAAGCTGCAATCCAGGGCCTCCACCCCCCCACCCTGCCATCCAGTGACGCATGCTTCCCCAGGGGGTGGGGGTGCGGGGTAGGTAAGCAGATAGACCCAGTGGTCAGGGCCGAGGCAGGGACTGCCCACTGGGGAGGTCGTGGAGCCCTGGTAAGGGTGTGGGGTGAGGGAAACTACGATTCCCAGAATGCAGGTGGTGTACTCAGACACTCCTCAGGCACCATGAGCCATAGTGCATGCTGGGGTTTGTAGTTCTAAGCCATCTAGGGGCTGGAGAAGGGCTGTAAGCTGGGGCTTCAGCATCTACAGGAGTTCCAGCCTCATGGATCTGAGACCACGCAGACCAAGAGAAACTGCGAGAAAGAAACAGAAGTTGAGCGACTGGGATGGGCAGAGACCGAGAGAGGCAGACAGGCAGACAAACAAACATGTAGATTTGTGTTGGCTGAGCTCCTTCGAAAAGCAGTGGAAGATATGATGGGTGCGGGCCTGGGTGGGGGGCGAGCAGGCAGACCAACCGGAAGGAACGGGCTGTGCTGTGAGCTCTGGGGTCACACCAAGAAGGTGGGGTCTGCCGGTCTGCAGGGAAGAGGGTGAGGGGGGCCTTGTATGCCCGGACAAGCCTGACCTGGGCTCCCAGAAACTTTGCTGTCCCTCCCTCGGCCAGGGAGAGGTGAGATTCAGAAGTATGAGGCCTGTGTTCATCTCGGCCTGTCCTCACCTCCCCGACCCCTCCACTGGCCCTGGAACCTGAGGCCCCACCCCACTCGCCACCGGAGGCAGGAGACATGTCTACTTCTCAGAATTCTCCCCACCACGGCAGAAGCAGATGGATCCCATTTCTGGCTCCCATGTAGCCACCACCTGCAATGCACATGACTGAGAATGGATCCTTTCTCCAGATGCCAGCTAACAGCTGTGACTGGCCTCCCCAGGGACAAAGCGGCAACAAGCCGCAGATGCTGAAGTCATTATGACCTCTTGCCTGCAGCCCTGACCACAGCCCTTCCCTGTGGACTCCTGACCCTCAAGGTCTCCCCTCCCATCTGCGCTCCACACAGTCGCCAGAAGCACCTCAAAGTCAGGGCTGACCTCATGCTTTGACCCTTCCTGAAACCTTCAACCCAAGGTCGACACACCAGCCCCAGGCCTCGATTGCCCTCCTTGCCACTCACAACCCTCTGTTCTAGACAAACGGGCTTCCACACAGGTTTCCAAATAGTCCTTGTGATCTCCTGACTCTGGGCCCTTGCTTACGCCATCCTCATGCCCTCTCCCTTAGCCCTCTGACTAAGGAAGATCTTTCTTTTCCTTCCTCGTGGCCCAGCGTGGCTGCCCCGGAGGGATCCTGCCCAGGGAGGACCTGCGACAGGAAGAGCAGGTGTGATGACCTGAGATTGCCCAGCACCAAGCCCAATACCACCTGCTCCTGCAGGGTTTCAGAGGGTCCCTGGGCCCCCGAGGTACGGGTTCAGCACTGCTGCCCACCGCGTGGGTCTCTCCAGGCTGTCTTCCTGCGGCACGCCTGTCAGCCTGCTGAGACCATCTCAGGCCTCGCTGTGGTTTGAGGCCAAACCCATCGAGTCCTCCCTCCCCTCTCCTTCCACAGATGTCAGACCTGTGTCCTGTCCCTCGCCTCCGCGTTATCTTTCACAGGCATGAATCCCTTTGCTTCCATTTCCTTCTGGGTGTGCTTCCCGGAGGACACACAGCCCTGCTGCGTTTCCTTGCTTCCACCAGCCCCCTTCTCCAGGGTCCCCAGGCCTTGGGAATATCTCTTGCCCTGGTTCCTCCCAGGGGCGGTTCCCGGGCAGATTTCTCTTCCAAATGAACTTGCGTAGCTCTGGAAGAACAGGGCAAGCACTGCTTCTCTGGGGTTCTACCAGGCCTGTGTCTTCTGCACCAAGTAGGTGCTTTGTGGATATTGGCTTGCGCAGCTGCAGATGTCTGCAGCCGTCCGGGGCCGGCAGCTATGTTCTCAAGGCAGTTGGAGAGGAGCTGCTGAGCAGGAAATTGGCTGAGGCTCATGGGTCTCGATGGGCAGAAGGAGCAGGTTGGACTGGGCAAGGTCATGGTGCCAAGAGGGGGCCTTTTCTGGCCAGGGAGGCTGGGGACAGCGGAGCACCGCTGCATGGACAGTGGGGACCAGGGGCCCTGAACTGGTCTGGGCAGAGGGAGCCTGGCAGGGGTTTTAGGAAGGGAAACAGAAAAAGTAGAGCTAGAGAAAGCCAGAGGTGAGGCTTTGCCGCAGGGGAGTTTCAGTTTGGCTGCATTTCCTGGAGTTTTAGCCAGCACTGCCCCACGTGTCCTAGCTCCCATCCAGAGACCCTGGCATGCTTGATCGTTTGACCCTCCCATCTCTGGGCTGGGGTCATTCCCATCTCTCCGCAGACCCTGCCTTGGTCTTTAGTGGGCCATCCCCAGTGGGCATTAAGTCTTATGCGTCTAAGTGGCTTATTACTCTTCTTAGCAACTGCATTTTTTTTTTTTTTTTTTGAAGTTGGGGTAGAATTGCTTTACAATATTGTGTGTTTCTGCCATACAGTGAAGTGAATAAGCTATATGTATACACATATCCTGCTTCCTGTGTGACTCAGTTGGTAAAGAATCTGCCTGCAAAGGAGACCTCCTGCCAATGCCCTGGATCAGGAAGATCCCCCGGAGGAGGAAATGGCAACCTACTCCAGTATTCTTGCCTGGAGAATTCCACGAACAGAGGAATTTGCTGGGATACAGTTGACAGGGTCGCAAGAGTCGCATGATTCAGTGACTAAACCACCACCATACACATATCCCCTCCCTCTTGTCCTCCCCCAATTCCACCATCTAGGTTAGCAATTGCATTTTAAAGAATAGTTGCTGGGCTTCTTTGGTGGTCAAGTGGTTAAGATTTTGCCCTTCTACTGCAGGGGGTGTGGGTTCGATCCCTGGTCTGGGAAACCAAAATCCCACATGCTGCATGGCCAAAAAAAGAGAGCAATTGCTGAAAAAACAAAAATTTCAAAATCTGCAGAGTTGAAATTTCCATTGATGGGAGAGAATTTTAACTTATTTTTTCTTAGCTGCACTGCATGGCTTTCAGAATCTTAGTTCCCCGACCAGGGATTGAACCTGGTCCCCCTGCAGTGGAGGTGGGGAATTCTAACCACTGGACTGCCAGGGAATTTCTAAGAATTTTTATTTATTTTTCCAAAAAAAATTTTAATTGAAGGATAATTGCTTTACAGAATTTTGTTGTTTTCTGCCAAATATCAACATGAATCAGCCACCAGTTCAGTTGTGTCAGACTCTGCGACCCCATGGACTGCAGCACGCCAGGCCTCCCTGTCCATCACGAACTCCCGGAGTTCACTCATACTCATGTCCATCGAGTCGGTGATTCCATCCAACCATTTCATCCTCTGTCGTCCCCTTCTCCCACCTTCAGTCTTTTCCCAGCATCAGGGTCTTTTCAAATGAGTCAGTTTTTCCTATCAGGTGGCCAAAGTATTGGAGTTTCAGCTTCCAATGAACACTCAGGACTGATCTCCTTTAGGATGGACTAGTTGGATCTCCTTGCAGTCCAAGGGACTCTCAAGAGTCTTCTCCAACACCACAGTTCAAAAGCATCAATTCTTTGGCACTCAGCTTTCTTTAGAGTCCAACTCTCACATCCATACATGACTACTGGAAAAACCATAGCTTTGACTAGATGGACCTTTGTTGGCAAAGTAATGTCTCTGCTTTTTAATGTGCTGTCTAGGTTGGTCATAGCTTTCCTTCCAAGGAGTAAGCCAAATATCAGCATGAATCAGCCTTGTCTCCTCCCTCTTGAACCTCCTCCCCATCTCCCTCCCCATCCCACCCCTCTAGGTTCTTACAGAGCCCCTGCTTGAGTTCCCTGAGTCATACAGCAAATTCCCACTGGCTGTCTTAACTTGGGATTTCGAGCAGGAATGGACTTTGGGGAGGATCAGTTTGGGATCCCCAGCCCTGACAGTGGCTGTGTTTTCTGCCCCTGGGGATGCCAGCCCCCAGCCCCGATCAGTCCTGATCCATGAGGGTGAGAGACCCTTCGGTGGGTGAGTAAGCCAGGCCCTTGGTGCCCCCTGCTCCCTCAGAAGGCAACCCAGCTTACTCCTGCCTTCCCCCTCAGAGCAGGAAGCCCTGCAGGGCTGGGAGTGGGATGCCCTGACCCTGGGGAAGGGAAGGCCCTGGCTGGGCTGGGGCCCTGTCAGGGCTGTGGGACTGTGGAGGGTGGTGCGTTGGCAGGGGGACCGAGCGGAAGACCCCTGGCTCTTTATAGCCCAACCCGGGGTTGTTCAGTGTGAGGTGGAAGTGCCCCACCCTCCCCGCTATGAGCAGCTTCCTTCCCGCCTGCTGGCAAGCCTGGGTGGGGAGCCTAGGGGAAAGGAGGGGAGGGAGGCTGGAAGCGGGTGAGGGGGGAGCAGGCAGCCATCTGGGGCCTCCCTCCCCCGAGGCTGCTGGGGGTAGGGTGGGATTTGACCCTCAGAATGTAACTCACGTTGGGGTTGGGAGCAGAGAGGTTGGCCGAGCTTCCCGACTGCAAGGCAGAAAGCTGGGTCTTTGGGGGTGGTGGTGGGGGCTATGGGCAGGGTGTGGGGTGTTCAGGGCTCAGGCCCTGGAAGATGCTGGCTGTCCGCAAGGGGCTCCTGGAGGGCACCAGGGCAGCCATCTAGCGAGCCCTTCCTGAGGACGCCACATGGAGGCAGCAGAGAGCTGGAGAGAAGAGATTGCTGCAAAGGCCTGAGCTCAGAATGCAGGGAAAGGATTGCCAATGCTCAGACCCTCAGGGGGACCCGGGCTGCGCTGGGGACTGTGGCGTGTGCCCGGCTGGGGCGGTGGGTCCACACTAGTTCCCTGGGACCCTGGAGTGGTTCGTCTGCATAAACCTGAAGCCCCTGATGATGACTCTGTGACCAGTCCACCCCTAGAGTAGCATAGGTCCTCCTCTTAGAAACCCTATCCCCCCCACCCACTGTCCCTCCCTGCCCCCTGCCCCCACCCCACCCCCACCTCCCCCACCTCCCCCCACCCACTCCTTGAAACGTGGTGTCTCCTTGATTCTCCTTCTAGAGAAGTTTAGACTCTTCCTTCTCAGCCACAGTTGATTCTCTGCCTCTGTGTGTGTGTGTATATATGATGTGTGTGTGTATGCACATGTGTATGTGTGTCTGTGTGTGCACATGCCCTTAGGCAGTGTGACCTGGGGCTCACTCCTTTCCCTGCCTTCTTTTCTGCTCCCTGCCCCTTCCAAAGCTAACGTGGACCAAGAACATCAGGGTGGAAATGAATGTTTTCACATCCCTGGGGACTAGAAAATGCACTTTGTTCCTGAGATCCTGAGTGAAAATGAGGTATTCTTAGGGTCAGGCTGAGGTTTCCTGATGGACGACCATGGGGGTTGTTGGGGATCAGCCTGGCAGGCCTTAACCACTTCCTCTCTCCTTCAATCCTTCTGGCTGCCCAGTTTCCTGGTGTGGTTGCTGGTGTGGTTCTGGGTCTCTAGGGAACGAGGACTTTGAGCATCTAGTGTGTCCAGCATGGAAATTCTGTAGCAACAATCGCTGGGGACTGGCAGGGCATCTCTTCCATTTCCTCTCAGGTGCCCCTGGGCCGGGGCTGGGCTCTCTCTCCAAACCAGAGTGGAGCCTTTGTATTCTTGCTTCTGATCTGTGAGATGGAGAGACCCTGGTCCCAAGCCCTGGTACACCCTCAGTTGTTTTGTCTTTCTCCTTTCCTCCCAACCAGATCACAAGCCCCTTGACTTTCATCTCATCCTCTGTCGTCCCCTTCTCCTCCTGCCCTCAATCCTTCCCAGCATCAGGGTCTTTTCCAATGAGTCAGCTCTTCGCATGAGGTGGCCAAAGTATTGGAGTTTCAACTTCAGCATCAGTCCTTCCAATGAACACCCAGGACTGATCTCCTTTAGGATGGACTGGCTGGATCTCCTTGCAGTCTAAGGGACTCTCAAGAGTCTTCTCCAACACCACAGTTCAAAAGCATCAATTCTTCGGCCCTCAGCTTTCTTCACAGTTCAACTCTCACATCCATACATGACCACTGGAAAAACCATCGCCTTGACCAGACGGACCTTTGTTGGCAAAGTAATATCTCTGCTTTTTAATATGGTATCTAGGTTGGTCATGATTTTCCTTCCAAGGAGTAAGCGTTTTTAATTTCGTGGCTGCAGTCACCATTTGGACATGAGTTTGGGTAAACTCAGGGAGTTGGTGATGGACAGGGAGGCCTGGCTTGCTGTGGTCCATGGGGTCGCAAAGAGTCAGACATGACTGAGCGACTGAACTGACTGAATTGACTTCCTGTTACCAGCAAACCAGCCATTCTTGTTATACTTGCTGCCGATGGTGACCTGGGTCTTTGCCGGGTCCTCATTCTGTTGTCTGGCTTCCTTAGTTCTAGTCTAGGCGGCTGCAGGAATTGGTCCACCCCTGCCTGCTCTGTAGGCACGCATGCTCAGTCACTTCAGTCGTGTCCAACCCTTGGCGACCCCATGGACTGAAGCCCGCCAGGCTCCTCTGTCTATGGGATTCTCCAGGCAAGAATATTGGAGTGGCCTGTCATGTCCTCCTCCAGGGGATCTTCCTGATCCAGGGATCGAACCCTCCTCTCTGATGTCTCCTGCACCGGCAGGCGGATTATTTACCACTAGCGCCACCTGGGAAGCCCATGCTTTAGAGGAGCCTGATTTATATGGTGCTTTATTTTGTGGATCCAGAAGGGGGAGCCCTCCAAGCCTCCGCTTTTTTATTTCCAGGGGAGAAAGATAAGAATCCTGTCTTCCTGGACGTTCCGGGCCCCCGCCCCCGTGATCGGCATCTGCTGTCACTTTCAGAGCCTCACCAAGTTTGTTTTCCTACCAGAAGGGCCCATGCTGGACTGATGTTCTCTAGAGGGACAGAGATGAGGTGTCCTGACTGCCATTCTCAGCTCAGCCAGATTCCCCTTAAGCCTTGCTCCTTTGTGAAGACTTCCTTTTCCTTTCCAGCCTTAAAATGATCTCTCCCTGTTCTGAAGTCACAGCTTTCATGGTCTGCACCAGTACCTAGTACTTGCGATCTTGGACCATGCAGCTTATCTTAATTGGCTGCCGTTATTTGTAGTTGGCCCCTGTAATATCGTCTATTTCTGGGTAAGCATCTTTTCTTCCTAACTAATTACAAACTTTTTCAGGCCCAGAGGCTGGATTCTTCACATCATGGGATACATAGAAAGGATATTTGTTTGTGAGTAGATTGGGGAGATGTTGGAATGGGGGACTTGGTTGGACCTGAGTTCTTTTCTCTAGTCCTTCATGTTGCCTGATGATTCATGGGGTGGGATGGACACCCTTCATTCAGGATATGGAGCTGGTGATGGGTTAGCATTCCAAAGCTCATCCCTACCACCTAGCTGGGGTAGGCTGTGAATTCTTCTTCTTTTTTAAAATATTTATTTTGTTTATTTGAGTGCATTGGGTCTTAGTTGCAGCATGTTGGATCTAATTCTCTGACCAGGGATCGAACCTCTACCCCTTGTGTTGAGACCTCAGAGTCTTAGCCACTGGACCACCAGGGAAGTCCCGAGGCTGTAAATTCTGCCTGATGAATTTAACAGAATGAACAGGGAGTAGTTTTGGAGAGCTGACATAGCCGCATCTGTATCTAGAGTTCTCTGGGTCTTGTATCTTCTCTCTCTCTCTCTCTCACACACACCTTGAATTCTCAATTTCTTTTTTCAAAAAATAATTTCATTCATTTATTTATTTTTGGATGTGCCTCATCTTTTCTGCGTGGACTTTTCTCTAGTTGTGGAGAGTGGGGACTACTCTCTTTATGGTGGCTCCTCTTGACATGCAGCATGGGCTTGAAGGTGCAAGGGCTTCAGCAGTTGGGCTTCTGGTCTCTAGAGCACAGGCTCAATAATTGTGGTGAACGGGCTTAGTCGCTTTTTGGCATGCGGCATTCTCCTGGACCAGGGACCAAACCTGTGTCTCTTGCATTGGCAGGTGGGTTCTTTACCAGTGAGTCACCAGGGAAGCCCCTCAATTTCTTTCAGCTCTTGCTATGTGTGGTGTATGATTCTTGCTGTATGTGGTGTATGATTGTATACCCGACCTGGTATATGCCATGAGGAAATCCCTTGACTGAGATTAGAGGACCTGCTTCTGTTTCTCACTTGTGGCATAACCTCGAGGAAGGGTCTGTACTGCTCTGAATCTGTTTTCTCATCTGAAACATGAACATTATTTCTTTCTGGCTCTAATATTTCATAAAGCACCAGAAATCTTCAGCGGAAAGAATTGCAAGGGTAAAGCTCAGAGGAGGATTCGTATCCTTTCCTTGATGACTTGTGTAGGGGTGAGAGTGGAAGGCCCATTCTGTCATTTGGAAATGAGATGAGGCTTCCAAGCACAGATTGGCAAAGCCAGCTCTCGATTCTTCATATGCTGCCTCCTGGAGCTACTGACCAGTTCTAGAAACATTTCCATGGCTTTGGGGGACTGTTTAAGTCACTTTTTTCTGGAGGAGAGCCCCGGTTTTGGTCACCTGAGCTGCCCTTGCTGGTTTCTTGCTGAGCCTGGCATGAAGGGCTTTCAGCACCCTGGACAGAGACAGAGATCCTGGGCAGCCAAGAGAGCTTGGAATCGCCTGCCAGGCCAGCTTCTCTGGCAGAGTGGCACCAAAGCCGGTTTGCTTCTTAATATTTTTCAGTCTCTCAAAGACACTCTAAAATAAACCTCCAATCTATGTCAAAACGGTGCACTCGTTCTGCAAATTCTGATGGCATGGTTTCACAACAACTGCCACAACAACCACTATATCCTACAACAGTTACAGGTACATATTAATAGTAGGTGCTTAGTAAACACTTATTTTAAAAGAACATATGAAAACCCAGCCTCCAGACACATGTCCTAGCCGCCTCCCCCTTATAATCAGGTTTTCCCCTCCTCATTAGCACCTCCTATATAATAATTCTGGAGCTTTCGCTACTTGCTGAACTTCAGAGCCTCACTTAAGTCCCTTCTTGTGTTTGAGGAGGCCAAGCCCCATTCCTTTAATCAAAGGAACAGATGGCTGTTAAGTTCGCAGACAGAATAAACTTAACTTGGTCCCTCCTCTTTTTCATCTGGGAGTAAGCAGATCGGTGTGAGAACTCACACCTGATGCCTATGGGGATCTTGCCCTATGAAGATGTTCACTCCCTTCCTCTGTGCCCGAGAGAACCCTTCCAATCCAGGGGGGCTCAGCCCAGGAAGCCCTCCTGGTTCCCCCGGCGTCCTCAGAGCCCTCTCTCCTCTGGACTCCCTCACACGTGTTGTCAGTAGAACAGTGTCACACCAGATCATTTTCATTTCAGGTTCATTGGTTTTCCCTCCCCAGTTAGATTATGACCCCCTTGCAGGTGGGGGTCCATATCATACATCTGTCTGTTTTTAAAAGACCCCACAGTGAGGAATACACAGCAAGGTGGACTAAGAGATAGATGGGTTTAAGGATCTTCTCACCTGCCCTTAAGGTATCTCCCACTCCACTTATTTTTAGTCTGAAATAAACATGTAGAATGGGCCAAGGTCCTAGCTGTGGAGGAACCAATGGTCTCAAGGATTCCTAAGATCAGAGAGCAAAGGCTGGAGGTGGAAGTAGAGGTGGAGATGGGTAAGGAGGGCAAATGGAGAGTGGATTGGTGGGTAGGGAACGTGGTTGTGTAGAAGGAAAGAATCACTCACTCTTGGGACTGGAAGGGATCTCAGAGATCAGCTTGTTTGGTCTCCTCGTTTTACAGGTAAGGAAAGTGAGATTTAGCGATCCTCCTATAGTTACACAGTCAGCAGGCCCCTTTCCATCACCTCTGACCTGGTTCAAGTGTTCCACATCTCTCCTTGGACTGCTGCACAGCTTCATGTGGCAGGCGATACTTTTCCAAGATAGTCGTGCCAACAGATCCATTGCGCACACTTGTCTTATGTCAGTGATGCTCCTCCATTGAGAAGAGGGGGTCCGTGTTCCTTTGAATCTGATGGGCCCTCATTATGGCAGAACTTATGTCGTGTGACTTTCTAGGTTAAGTCATTGAAGGTGGTGCAGCTGCTGCCTGGACCTCTCTGGGGACACTTGTCCTTGGAACCCAGCCACCACGCTGTGAGGAAGCCAGGCAGCCACGAGGAAAGGCTTCATGTAGGCAATCTGGCCCCAGTCCTGAGATCCCAGCTGACAGCCAGCAACAACCACCAAATGTGAGTGAATGAGCCTTTCAGTCCTGGGTCGAGTGGAGCAGACACAAGTGGTCCCAGTGGAACTGGTCCAAATGGCAGACCCATGAGCAAAATGAACACTGTCATTGACTTAAGTTACTGAGGTTTGGGATGATTGAAACACTTTATGTCTGCCTCTGTTTCTCCAAACTATGATACACATTTCATTAATTCAATGGATCTGTATTAGATGCCGATCATATACTAGGAGATGTATGAAGACAGACATGATTTCTACACTCAAGGACAATACATTTCAGGTACCACCACTGTTCCTCTGCACACACAATAAAACCCATACTCCTCAGCCCTCTGCTTATGGTTCCAGCCTACCGCTCCAGACACCACACTGAAATATTTCGTCCCTGAACTTGAATTCACTCTCCACTTCCTGCCTTCGTTCATGTTGTCCTTTCCACCTGCTCCACCTCCTCGGTCTTCAAGGACTTGTTCTGGAATCTTACCCCTTCACCGGGTCCTGCTGGACTCCTTCAGTTGGAGGTGATTGCCACCTCCCTGGAATCCCATGGCACTTACTGCAGACTGCACAGTTTCTGTCTGCACACTGCCTCTTCAAGCTGCAGCAGACTGTGAATCCCTGGAGGAGGGAACCTGGCTTGTCCCTTCTGTCCCTCACAGCACCTGGCAGAGGGCCCAGTACCTAGGAGGCCCCAGCAAACATCTGTTGACGTGACTAGTAGCAGAACCAGAATGGAAAGTCAGGTGTCCTGAACCCTAGTCTCCAGTGCCTTGCTTGCTTCTCTGGATAGCACCATGGCAGGGGAAAGTCCCAGCCATGGAGGGTATCAAGTGGGTGGGAGAAGACCTTGGTTATGCCTGGGGGTGACAGGATCATTGCGTGTGAAGCTGCAGATGGCCGGGCGGGGATGAAGCTCTGGCTCCTGGCCAGGGCTTTGTGGTGGGTCCCTCCCTCTCTCCCTTCTTGCTCTCAGCAAGCCCTGAGTACCCATTTCTGGAGGGAAAATGTGCTGTTTCTTTGACCTTCCTCTCCTCTAACTCCTGTTAATTTCTGAGAATACCTTCCTTCTCAGGACCCAGTCACACAGAAACCCAAGCCCCACGTGCTATCCATACCACCCCCCGCCCCACCCGCCCGCACCACAGGGGCCGGCTCTGCATTCTGCGTTCTTCCCTGGGGTTTCTGAGAAGCCCCCTTCTCTGAGTTCTCTTTCCTGCACCCACCTGCCCGGAACTGCTCCCTTGTCCTGGTGGTTGTCACTGGCTCTCCTGGGCCCTATGCCGGCTGCAACTCGCCTGGCCTGTCCCTTAGGGGTTCACCAGCTGGAGCAGGTTTCAGTTCCTCTTTGTCTCCAGGGACAGGCGCCCTCAGACTGAGCAGGAACAGACACTGAGGTGGGCAGGATGTTGTCCAAAGACTTTTCTTCCTGCGCTGTCTCTTTCTAGGAGCTGGGAAGGGCCTCTGTGGTTCACTGTCCGTGTGCAGCCTGTTCCCTCTCCTGCTGCATGGTCTCAGGCCGGGTGGGGGAGGATGCTTCCTGGAACTCATCCCTGCAAATGGCTTCATGAGCCCCAGTGGGGGTGGGGCAGATTCTGGTGGCTCGGGTATTAAGGCTGAGCACTTTCCTCTCTCTGCAGAAACTGGGGTCAGTGGAGGTGGGTGGGTGGGGGCAGCTTCTCTATCACCTCCTCTGCTGCCCCTGACCTCCTGGGGGCCTGGCACCTGTGGCCGCAGGAAGGATGTCTATGCCGTGAGCTCCTCCATATCTCACAGTCTCTGTTCCTGATCCCTGTCTTGGGCTGCGGGGATGGTTCCATCGGGCTGCCTTCAGGCTCTCTCCTGCTCGACCTCCAGGAAGTCAATAACCTGCATTTGGCTGTGACTTCTGAGTGAGGTGTGTGTGTGTGTGTGAGAGAGAGAGACAGAGACAGAGAGACAGAGAGAGACAGAGACTGGCCTCTCCTTAGCCTGAGGCCACAGCTCTCTCCTTGCCTGCCTGTCTCTAAGCACAGGACGGGGCTACCCTGTGCCTGGTGTCCTCTCTGTTGGGAGGAGCACTGGTCTCTCTGATTCCTTCATCCTCCTGGGAACACGGGAGCCTCAGGGTGGACAGCTGGCCAGGCCAGAGGAGATGTCCCTTCCACTTCTTTCCCCATGCCCAGTTTCACTGCAGGCCCGTTCTCACTCTCTCAGTCCCTTGACCTGGAGGGGAAGACACCCCAGTTGGAGGTGGATCACCCTAGATTTAGGGCTGGCAAAGCAGCATCTAGGGGGTAGTCAGTCATCGACTGGGTTCCTCCCAGCACCCCGAGGGGTGGATGTGCCTCGTGCCGGGTCACCGAAGACAGGGCGCCTGTGCCACCGAGGGCCTTGGGCACCTTGAAGGGCGAGTGAGGAAGCTGCCGGAGGTGGTGAGGGCCGAGGGGATGACTGTACAGACAAGAGCCTCTGGTCTTTTTTAGCATCAGCTGGTGGAGCCACCTCCTTCTCTCCCACTGGCTGCCTCCCTGACTCACTGCCCACCCACCAGCAAATTAAAAAGGGGTGTCATCTGCTGGCCAGTGGCCCCATCCGGCCCCCAGGGTTTGCCTCTTTCTGCTCCCGGGTGGAAGGTGAAAGTCTAGGTAGGGTGGCCTCCCCAAGACCTTGTTCCCCTGGGCCTGTCTCTTTTCAGCCTCTGCTTCCTCCTCTGCCCTTTGTTCCTCCCCTCCCCCCACATGCCATGATGGTTCTCCCCGGTGACAAGACCCACCCCCTTGCTCCAAGGACAGAGGCAGCTGCAAGGCCTCAGGGGCCCCCCACATGGCCCCATCCATCTCGCCCGGTCTGTGATCCCGGCTGCAGGGGAGGGGACCCGCGGACGGCGGCGGCTTCCTCGCCGACTCCTCCCCGCCCGCCAGCCCAGCTGTCAACACTCGCCTGCCGGCTCCGGCCGTTCTGAGGCCCTGCCTGGCCGCTCCGGCCGGGACATTGCGCCCCGGAGACCCTCAGGCAGACCCAGGCGGGCGGTGGGCAGGCGGCGGCGGCCACCCTGCCTTGCCCTTGAGCATCCCTGGGCCTCCTTGCCTAAATAAGGGAGCTGCAGCTGGAGGGAGCCAGCTGGCCGCGGGGAGGGGCCTGCGGCTGGGCCAGGGTTTTCCGAGGGGCTGGGCCGCCGCCGCGCCGCAGGGCCCCGAGCCTGCCGATTGGGCCTGCACCGGCAGCCCCGCGCTGCAGCGGGAGGGCGGGCCCTTCGCACTAGGGGATCCCCAAGGCTGGAACCTCGCGTTCGGGGGCCTCTCTTTGATTCTGCAGCGAGGAGGCCGAAACCGCTGTCACCATGCCCCTCTTTGGGCAGGAGAGCCTGAAATCACCCCCAGAAAGGGCTGTGTGTGTGTGTTGGGAAGCACCCATACCCTGGGTGCGTGCCCCCCCCCAATCTCATGCACCCTTATCTCAGATCTCGGTGGCCGGGGGTTCTCCAGGTTGTCTGGCCCTTCACGTTCTCGGGTCTCCCCTGACCCTGGCCTCGTCCACCCAGGGCCCAGGACTAGCCCGTGTCGCCGACAGCGGGCGTTGGGCACACGCCCTGTGTATACGAGCCGGTGCTCGGCGAGGTGGGGGACCCGGGCGTCCGGGCCGGCCCTCTCCCTTAGGGGAGAGGTCAGGTCCCTCCGTCCCTCCAGGAGAGAGTGGGGCGCGGGCGGAACCCCCTCCCCGCCCCCGTCTCCTCCCCCTGGCGCCCTTAAGGCCGGCCCTCGCACCTGTCCTCACGGTTCCCCTGCCTAAGTGTCCCTTCCCCCTCTTGGGGCGCGCGAGTCCTGGGGGCTCCGGGGCTGGGAGAGGGGCTGGGGTAGGGGGGAGCCCTCGGCCCAGCTCAGCCAATGGGAAGGGCGGGCGCGCGGGGTGTGTGGGGGGAGAGGGCGGTGCTGGGGCGCGCGGCGGGCGGGAGGGGGGCCGGGAGGCGGGGGCCGGAGCCCGAGGGGCGCGCGCCGCGTTAACCCTTCCGCGGCCGGGCCGAGCCGCAGGCGCAGCCCGGGCCGCGGGCGCCGGAGCGGCTGTCGGCGCGGCGGGCGGGAGCTGGGAGCCCGGCGCGCTCGGGCGGGCGGAGCGCAGCGCGGGGACGCGGCAGAGCGGGGCCCGCGGCTCGGGCTGGGGCCGGCAGACAGGTGTGCGGGCGGCCAGAGCTCAGGCCGAGCCCGCGGTCCAGAGTCGGCGCCGAGCCGAGGGACCCCGCGCCCGCAACCCAGTCCGGGCCGCGCCCGTGCTCTGCCTGGCCGCGGGGTGCGGGGACCACGGCCGGGCCGGGCCACCCGAAGCCTGTGTTGGGCCGGGCCGGGCCGGGGTGTGTGGGGGCCCGCCCGGCCCGCCCATGGGCTCAGGATGCCGGTGCGGAGGGGCCACGTCGCGCCGCAGAACACCTTTCTGGACACCATCATCCGCAAGTTTGAGGGCCAGAGTGAGTGGGGGAGGGGGCCGGCGGGGAGGGGGCTCTGGGGGCGGGCCGAGCTCTCCGGAGAGTCAATGGGGGGGGGGGGGGGGCGTGCCCGGGCCGTGTGCAGCCGGCAAGTGAGTCTGCGGTGGCTGGTGACCCCAAGGCCCTGACCGGGGGTCGCAGGGGCCGGGGTTGGTGCTGGGGGGCCTGGGGTTGGGGCGCGCAGCAGGAGGCTCAGGTTAGACTACCGTCCATCGATGGGGGGAGTGTGTGAGTGTGACACTCTGAGTGTGCAGGGAAGGGAGGTAGGATGGGAGTGTGCAGGTATCTAACTCTGGGGGCCTGGGTGTGAATGGGGCTGTGTGGACCGAGAACAGGAGAATGTACCTGGCCGAAACTGTGGGACCCTAAGACCACTGTGCTTGTGCAGGTCCTGATGGTTTCTGGAGACTGGAAGCCAAGCATATAGGGTCAGCGCCTCATGTGGTCTTGGGAGTGTGTGTGTGTGTGACCCATGAGTTCGACCCTGCATGGGCAGTAGGGAGGTATCTGACAGGCTGTGAGCTCTGGGCCTTGGAGGTGACAGGGAGCCAGGGCCCAGGCTAGGTTTTTGCGGGTCTAAGTAGGCTCTGTGTTGCAACGACCCTGTGTTGCTGTTTTTTTTTTTTTCTGTCCTGAGCCCCTTGGGGGGACTACAGCAGCCCTATGCTGGCTGGTAGGAGAGGTTTTCAGAAGTGTCCCAGGCTAGGTGAATGTTCTGCGTGTGGGTGTTTGCACCCTCCTGGCATGCGTGTGTCTGTCCCCAAGGCTGCATGTGCCATGGTGGGTGTGACTGCCAAGGGCCCTGGGAGCGGGTGACATTCCTTGCCTATGACCCTGTGAGCACAGGACGACATGTGCTTGTAACCGAGGTGGGGGAAGGGAGGGGTCAGTTCGATGGGCAGCATTGTCTGAAGCGGAGGAACAAGATGATCCTTAGGGGGAGGAGACTGCTGTGGTGGAGGGTGCTGAGGCCAGGTCTTCCCTTCCCACAGGCTCAGGGGGCTTGGGAAGCAGCTGGGCTGGGAGCTGGGGGCCTGCCTTCTGGTCCCACCTCTGCCACTGACTGCTACGTGACCTTGAGCAATTCTCTTCCACATCTGGGAAGTAGGGGGGTCTGCCAAAGGGGCCTTTCGGGTCCTTTCTGTCTCAATGGTTCTAGGAGCTCAGTGAAGGGGGTAGGGTAGGGACTGCCTTCGAAGAAACTGGCTCTTCTCTCCAGGCCTGGGAGTGGGGGCCAGGTGCTTTTCTGTCTCTGAAGCTAGTGCGTGTGGGGCTGGTACCCAGGACTGCCTTGGGCTCAGGTGGAGATGGAGGCTCAGTCAGGGGTCATTTCTTGTGAGAGAGCACCCTGCCTCTAAGGTTGAGGGCTGCCTAGGAATTTTTTTGGGGGGGGCCTGGGGAACTGACCTAAAGATGACCCGAATTCAAAAAGTAACTTCCTGGAGGTCCGAGGGCAAGGGAGAGGAGGAAGGCAGGAGGAGGCCAGCTCTTGATGCAGCAGCCTTGGCCATGGGATCGCCCAGGGCTGCAGCCTGAGGGCTGTGCCCACTGGCAAGGGAGGGGGCAGAGTTCCCACTGCTACTGAAAGCCCCAGCATTAAAGGCTAAACTGGCCGGAAACTTCTGTGTTTATAAAAAGCTCTTATCCTCAGAGCATCTTTCCTGGCACAAGCTAGGGCCGCTGCCTGCCTGCTGCTCACCCACCAGCCTGGCTCTTGGGGCAGGTGTGGAGGAAATGAGCCCAGTCTAGCGGCAGCGGGTCCACTGGGGCAGTCACCTTGATGGGACCAAAGTGGGGAAAGGCTTGCATCCCTGGTGGGAAAGCCCCTTTCCCGGGTCTGTCTGCTTACATGCTGGCCGGCCCTGGGCTCTGGGTGTTTTCAGGGTTTGGAGCTGTAGGTCCCTTTCTTTGCTCCCTGTGACCTTGGGCCTCTGCCCATGACCCTCCGCTGATTCTTCACCATCTGCCAGACCTAGGTTCAAAAGCTGGCCCGAGCTTTTACAGGCTGCAAGATGAGGGCATGAACTTCTTTGGAGTCTCTGTTTCTTCACCTACAAGACGAGGATAATGATGGGGTTGTCAAGAGTATTAAATGAGAGAAGGGAGCTAAGATGCTCACGTGGTACTACCTCCCTCCTCGTCGTCATCTTTTTCAGTGCGCCCACTCCCCAGTCCCTGACTGTCCTTGGAGTGGGTGCAGAAGTCCTGGGAAGTGCTGACCTGGCAGGGGCCGCTGATACTCGGAGAAGTGATTTCCTAGGGATCCCTGGGATAGGGAGTGCCCCCCCCACCCCCCCGCCCCAAGTCTAGAGAGCCGGGGTCAGGAAGAGAAGCCAGAACCAGTGCAAAAGGGAAGGCTGGCCGCCATCTCTGGCCCTTCCCAGGCTCCGTCTCTAGGCTCAGTGTTTATCCCTCCGCCGCGGCTGCTGACACGCGTTGCCGACACCCGCCCAGACTGGCCTCGGCCCCGGGCGCGCGGAGGGGGCGGCGGGCTGCTGGCAGTCTGCCCGGGGAAGCCACGCAGCCAGCCCGCGGGCCAGGCGGCTGGGGGAAGGGGGCGCGCCGCCGGGCCGGGGCCGGCCGAGGCACCTGTGTCGGGGCACAGCTGCGTTCGTCCCCTGTTGGGGACCCCAGGCCCCGCTGTGCTTCCTGGGGCGGGGAGTCCCTGGGCGGGCAACTGGGTGTGACAAGAGAAAGCGGGCGAGGGCTGGGGACCCCGGGGGGCAGGGGTCCCTGCTCACGTGCCCGCTTATCCCCGCCCCCGCCCCAGGCCGTAAGTTCATCATCGCCAACGCTCGGGTGGAGAACTGCGCTGTCATCTACTGCAACGACGGCTTCTGTGAGCTGTGCGGCTACTCGCGGGCCGAGGTGATGCAGCGGCCGTGCACCTGCGACTTCCTGCACGGGCCGCGCACGCAGCGCCGGGCCGCCGCGCAGATCGCGCAGGCCCTGCTGGGCGCCGAGGAGCGCAAAGTGGAGATCGCCTTCTACCGGAAAGATGGTAGGTGCGGCCTGGGGCGGGGCGGGGCCGCGGAGAGGGGCGGGGCCACTGTGGGGGCGGGGCTGGAAGGCCTTGGGGGCGGGGCCGTGGGTGAGGGGCGGCCAGAGATTGGCCGGAGTCCCGGCCGTTGACCCCAGCCGGGACATGGGGGTGGGCGTGACCCCAGCCGGGACCTGTGCGTCAGGTGGGACGTGCGGGCTGCTGGGCGGTCTGGGTCTCTCGGCCTCAAGCACTATGTTGGGATTGTTTTATGGGGTGGCCGGGGTGCTGCTTGGCTGTGGTCTGGCGCCTCTGGTTCCTTCCTCCCTGGGCAGATGTGGGCGCGTTGAGCTGGGTGGGTTGGAGTTTTGACGGCGCGGCCCTGTGTGGCAATATGCGTGCCCGGACGGAGGTAATGAAAGTCCAGGCTGGTGGGTGGGCGCCGACCTCCGGCCACAGGCCTCCAGCCACCCTAGTCCCTGCCAGGTGACTGGTCTGGGCGTTGTCCTCGAGGCGAGGCGGGGAAGGGCTGCAGGACTCTGGTTGGCCCTCAGCCGCCCCTTTCCTGTCCCCGTCTCTTCCCCGCTTCACCTGGGTGGGAGGTGTGTGCCTCTCCCCACAACCTCAGTTCCCTTTGTCTCATCTTTTGCGCGCCCCGCCCTGCACCCCTTCCTGCGCCAGGTGTCTCTGCTCAGCCACCGCCTCCCCGCCCAGCTGCTCTGGGTTTCCGGAGAGCGGATAAACAGAGCCCTGGGCCGGACTGCTCCCACACCCGCTCCTGCCCTGGCCGGGTGCAGCCCTGCTCAGGGAGGCCAGTGCAGCTAGGCTTTGGGGGACCCGCAGGTAGCAGGGGGCTGGGGAGGGGCTCCAGATGGTGTCACTGGGCTGCCCACAGTGCTGCTGCCCTGAGTGTATGTGACCAGCAGTTACTGAACCCCTGGGAGCCGGATGAAGCAAGGTCTGGAGATGGGGCAAGGTACCAGACCAGAGGTTCCTGCCCACGGCCTGCTTACCCGCTGTGGACAGCACTCTCTGTCGCCTCCCCCTGTCCCCCTACCCCACTCCCCCCTCCTCCCCCCACCCCCAAGCCCGGGGGGGCAGACTGACCCAGTAGCCCCTGTGTGCCCCTGGCCTTTGCTCAGGGTTCACTAAGACTGCCCTGCACAGGCTTAGATCCCCAGATGGTCTTGCTTTCACAAGTGTGCCTAGCTGTGAGATCCCTGGACAGAATCAGAGGGGCATATGGTCATGGGGACCCATGGAAGAGGGTTTGCTCACAGCACAATGGGCATGCTGGCTGGGAGGCAAGGGCTGGGAAGATTAGATGCAAACTCTGAAGGTAGGGTCTTCCTTCCTACTCTTCCCTCAAATCTCCCCAGAACCTTAATCAGAGCAGGTGAGCAGGTCTGCTTTTATATCTATCTGCCTGGCGATCTAGTACTAGCTAATGTCAGTGGGTGCTCTCTATGCACCGGGCCCTGGGCTGACTGTTTGTTTCACTTGCCCTCTCTTGTGGAATCTTCACAAGGCTGGGAAGTAGATGCTATTTTTTCTCCACTTTGTGGGATAAGGAAACTGAAGTTTAGGGAAATTAAGAAACTTCCCTTAAATAAAGATAAAGAATCTGATTGTAATGCAGGAGACCCAAGTTTGAGTCCTGGGTCAGGAAGAGACCCTGGAGAAGCAAATGGCAACCCACTCCAGTTTTCTTGCCTGGAGAATCCCATGGACAGAGGAGCCTGGCGGGCTCCAGTCCATGGGGTCAGAAGAGTGGGACATGACTTAGTGACTAAACCACCTCCACCAAGAAACTTCCCTAGAGAATACAGAGCTGGGAGTGGAACCATGTCCGCCCCATCAGAGTCCTGTCCACTCTGCTCTGCTGCTGCTGCTGCTAGGTCGCTTCAGTCGTGTCCGACTCTGTGCGACCCCACAGACGGAAGCTCACCAGGCTCCCCTGTCCCTCAGATTCTCCAGGCAAGAACACTGGAGTGGGTTGCCATTTCCTTCTCCAATGCATGAAAGCGAAAAGTGAAAGTGAAGCCGCTCAGTCGTGTCCGACTCTTAGCGACCCCATGGACTGCAGCCTACCAGGCTCCTCCGTCCATGGGATTTTCCAGGCAAAAGTACTGGGGTGGGGTGCCATTGCCTTCCCCGTCTGCTCTGCTGTCATGCGTTAAAAATGACACACAATACTTACAGGTGTGTCTATATAGACTGCCTGTTGTGGCATGCACACTTTGATTTGGAAACTGTGCAAACCGCTAGTGTCATGTAAAGAATGTGAATATATAAGTCCTGGATTCGGGACTCACACCAGAAATTCTGCGATATGGACCAAGCTGGTTATTGCCTCGGGCCTGTTTCTACCTCTGGGACTGCGTGCCTGCTGGGCCCCTCGATGGCACCCTGAGTGCCTCTGTGTTCGCCATAGTGTGTGAGGAGCTGGCCCTCCATCCCTCCTGCCCAGGCTGGCTCCTTTGAGAGAGGATGGCCCTGGGACCCCTTCTGCTGAGGTGCTATCATGGAATCTGGGTGACCTTGCAGATCACTTAATCCAGCCTACTCAAGTTACAGATGGAAAAACTGTAGAAGCAGAGGTCAAGTTACCCGTGAATCAAAGGAGACAGTGGGACTGGAACGGCCTCCCACCCAAGTTCAAGTTATTTCCCCACCCCAGTTATTTCCCTACTCCAGTTGGGGCTATGACCCAGAAGGTTCTATGCCAGCCCTCCCTGCCTGTCTGCCCCTTCTCTGCTCTCACTAGTTTCCATGGGGATCAGGTGTCTCCTGGTGGCCAACAGTCTGGCCTGGGCCCTCCGGTCACGTGGACCCCTGCCTGTCCTGGCACTCGGGGCCCAGGGTGCAGACAGGTCTCCTCTGCCGCCTCTCCCTGTCCCTTTGCTCAGGCCCTTGGGCAGATCTCCATGCCTGAGCTGGGCCACGTGTGCGTGTTGTTTGTGAGCTCACAGCCTGGTGCATGGGCAGAGGAGGAGAGGCCAGTGCTGCCTCTCGTTTCTGTTTAGGCCTTTCTCAGGGTCTCTGCCCGGGCCGTCCAGGGCAGAGTGGGTCCCTGGGCTCCAGCCCCAGGGAGGTGGGTGGCTGGAAAGGGGGCAGGGCCTCCTGCTGGCAGGCGCCCCTGTGGACAGCTGTGCTGTGTCGGTGCCTCGAGCCCAGCTCTGTGTAGCATCAAGGCCCTGAGCCAGACAGCCCCATTATTTAGCTGCTGGGACTGCTAGGAGGTGGGGAGGCCCGACTAGGGTGGGGGAGCAACACAGGGTGCCGGGGGTGTTCTGGCTCTGTGTCCATGCCCCTTCACGGCAGGCTGGGGATTAAGGTGGAACTGGGGGCAGGGCCCAGCAGTGAAGGGAGGGCAGGGGGCTGGCATCTGTGCCCCAGGCTCAGGGTGCCACCTGGGCAGGGAGCGATGCTGGGGCATACCTGCTTTCCAGGCCACCTCGGAAGGCGGCGGCCCCTTCCAGCACGGCCCCTCCTCTGTCCCCTGAGCTCTTTGTTTCCGCCTCTCCGTCTCTGCCGCCTGCCGGCCCTGTCCCTGTGGTCTTCATCTCCTTTCCCCCGCAGCTGTCTCTCTTTCTCTCCCCACTTCGGCACCCTGGAGCCTCCCTCCTTGCCTCTGTCCCTCTGCCCTGGTGGCCTCTGCCTCTCGGCGCTCCAAGTTCTCTGTCCGTCCTGGCCTGGTCTCCGTGTCCCCGTGTCCCCGGGAGCCTGTGCGTGGGTGGGGATGGGGGTGTCTCTAGAGAAGAGTCTGTCGGCTTCTTCACTCCAGCTGCAGGCTGGTTGTCATGGTAACAGGGTCAGAGGGCCCCCACTGCAACAGCTGAGCTGTGGGCTGGGGGAGGGGTGGGGATCAGAAGGCCAGCATGCTCCCCAGGGTCCCCAGAGCCCGTGGTGAGCCAGAACCCCAGAAGTGGCCCCATGCCTACTGGTCTGCGGTCCCCAGACTCACACTTCAGCTCCTCAGGTGCTTGTGCAGGCACTCCTAGCTCCAGTGACGCTTCCTCTGGGCCTCCTGTGACCGGCCTTGCGGTGGTGGTTTAGTCGCTACGTCATGTCCAACTGCTGCGACCCCGTGGACTGTAACCCATCAGGCTCCTCTGTGCATGGGATTCTCCTAGGCAAGAATACTGGAGTGGGTTGCCATTTCCTCCTCTAGGGGATCTTGCTGATGCAGAGATCGAACCCATGTCCCTTGCACTGCAGGTGGATTCTTTATCCTTGAGCCACCTGGGAAGCCATATCCCGGGCTGTTTCACTTTCTCTTCCCTGGTCCCTGAAGGCCGGCCGACTCCTCACTGTGACACACCTCCTTCTCCATCATGGCCCCAAGCTCAGACACCCACTCCCTGTCACCCCTTCCCCTCCAAGCTGCGATCCTCAGATCCCCAGACTCCCCTCACTCAGGGTAGTTGGTGAGGGAGCCCTGGGGTAGGTTGAGTCTGGCAGGCAGGTCAGATGGAGGCTGGTGCCTGGGTGTGTGTTTTGTGTCCTTGAGATGGAGCAGAGCAGGCTGAGCCCAAGAGGAGTGAGGTTAGACACGGACAGCCCTTTTCTTGGGGAGTTGGGGAAGCCATTGGGGGCCCCCCTCTACCTTTGGCCTTCTGATCAGGGCCTGGGTCAGGCTGGAGTTGGGCAGGTGAGGCCCTTGCACGGTGGTGGCTGGGAGCTGGGTGGGTGAGTGGGGGTGCTGCATCAGAGCCCAGCAGCACTTTCCCTCCACGGCTCCAGACACGGATCATTCCAGAGCCAGAGCAGGGTGCCCTGGCCTGCGTGGGGGGGCTTCGTGTCCTAGCCCCACCCTGGGGGCCAGGCGGGCCTGCCTCCACCAAGGATGTGGGCCACTCCTGGCCTCTCTTGGGGTCTGGAGAGTGTCGGGAGGGCGGCTCCTCCGTGTTGTGTCTGCTGGAGCCCCCGAGAGGAGCTATGTAAATATTTGTGCAGAGAGCGTCTGGGATGGGAACAGAGTTTGATGGTGGCCTTGGGCTCTGGGGAGGGGGGCCGTGGGCAGCAGGAGGGCCAGCTGGGGGGCATGAGACAGGGTGAGCCTCATTTTCTTCTCTGCCCAGAGGTGGCTTCCAGGGAGGTAGGGCTTCAAAGAGCCTGAGACCGTCCTTTCACAGTTAAACATCCTCCTGAGGGGGCTTGGAAGGCCTCCCTTTGGGATCTGTTTGCCTGGCTGGAGAGTGAACCTTTCTCTTTATAAAGACATTCTCTCCCGTCACCCCTGCCCTGTAAGTGGGGAGGAGTGTGGACACGGCTCACCCTCAGTGTGAAAGACTTTCACTGACACTTTACCCCCTGATGTGGGGGGAGGCGCCCATGGGGTCAGGGCCGGAAGAGGAGACGCAGAGGGATAGCTGGCATGAGTGATGAGTATGGGGGAGGCTTGGGGTGAACCAGTGTCCCCCTAAAGCCCCTTCCTGTCCCTAGCCCAGGGCCCATAAAGAGCTCCACGCTGTGCCCTGTGGTTGGCCTCAATCTGGCCCCTCTCCGAATTCAGTCCTGTGTGTACTGAGCTGGAAGCACCTTGAGGGCCAGGCGGTGTCGTCTTCTCCTTAACCACCATCTCCCCGGCTCACAGTTCTCGGGGAGGCTGCCGTGTCCGACGCCCCAACTCTAGACTGTAAGCTCCGGGAGGGCAGACGGCGGCCTCTTTCGTGTTCCGTTGTGGCTGTGTGTCTGTTGTACAGGGAGCTGAGTTCCTGCTCTCTGAGCAAATGAATGATCGAAGGACTCTGGCTGAGTTGTAGGCGGGCTGTGTGACCTTGGACAAATCACTTCCCATCTCTGGGCTGCGGTGGCTCCCTCTGTGAAGAGCCTCTGGGAGGGACCTTTTAAGAGCATGGGGAGGCTATCAGAGCCAGAGGGAGGTGGGCTAGGGAGACGTGGCCCGAGGTGGCCACCAAGAGCAGCCAGTCCCCCAGTCCTGCTGTGCGGGGGAGGGGGCGTCATTGTGGTGGAACAGGGATGGCATCTGGGGATTCTCAGTCTCCCCAGAGATGGACCCAGGAGGCCTGGGTGGGGGCAGCTGAGCTGGGGCAGGGGGCAGTGTCCCGGGCACCCTCGCTGTTCTGACTGCACTTACTGTTTGCAGGCTGGGACGCAGGCTGCAGGCAGGTGGTCCTTAGCGGGGTCCTCCCCAGGTGCCAGGCTCACTCTGAAAGGCTAAGGGGAATCAAGCAGCTGGCAGGGGCCTGAGTGGGAGCTCCAGCCATTTTCCTCTTTTCACTCGAGTCCTGCCCTGCACAGAACCCCACTGCCCACTCTGGGCCATCCAGGCCCTGGCACTGGGTCCCCGCCCCAGTCTGGCTTATCACGTTGGCCTAGAAGAATCAGGACCCCCAAGCTTGACCTCTGTGGCCCCTGCTGATGTGAAGCCTGCTGGTTTGCACCCAGCATGCTCCTCACCGCACCCTGTGCGCAGACCCTCTCGTGCCCCATGGCTGCCTCCTCCCGCCCACCCTGACCCTGCCAGGCGCCCAGCCTCGACTGCCCTGTCCTCCCCGAGCCCCATCCACCCATCCGCTGCACCTGCCCCCTCCCAGGGCCTCCCCCTTCCAGGATCTATCTCTCAGACTCTTCTCTCTTCCCAGCGCTGAGACACCACCCCCACCCCCAGCCGCCACCTTCAGGAAGCCCTCACTGACTGCATCCCTCCATCCCTGCTTCTGACCAGAGTCCACTCCCACCTCACTTCCAGACGGCCATGTGGGGGCCACAATAGGCCCAGAGCCCCCGGGAAATTTGGGTTAATAGAACAAAATGTAGATTCCCGACCAGGGATCAAACCTGCGTCCCCCTGCATTGGGAGGTGGAGTCTTAACCACTGGACCACCAGGGAAGTCCTTTTCTCTCTTTTCATGGGTTTTTCCCTCTTCTGTTTTTCTCAGTCCCGGATCCCATTACCGTTCGCTTAGGCAGCCATTCAAATGTACTTCCTGTGAATGTGTTGCTTGCATATGTTCTTGCAGAATGTGTGTTTTGTCTGGCTGTGTATAGGTTTAATTTATGTAAATGATATGTGCTGTGTATTGTATTCTGGTGTTCACTTTTGCTGCCCGGGAGTCCGCCTCTGAGTCCAGCCAGCTTGTTGCTTGACACTGAGTCTAGGGCTCCATATTCTCTGGTGTGCTCCCCGCTCCTTTTACCTGTCCCCTCTTGCGGAGCGCTCTGCGGTTGTCCTGATAAAGGATGTTAAAGTGGACATCCTCACGCGTGGCCCCTTTTGGACTCATGTGAGGACATGTTTGGGATTTATTCCCAGGAATGAATGGCGTTGCTGGATCACAGAGTATGTGGACACTTAATCAACCCAGCACTGTCAGACTGTGTGTGAGCAGGGCTACAGCTAACACCACCCTCCTAAGCAGAGCATAAAATTCCCCTGCATCTCTGACACACTTGGCATTAGCCACCTTGCTAATTTCTGCAAGTGTAATAGGTGAAAGTGATATCTTACTGCTTTAATTTGCATTTCTTTGATTTCATGCGAGTCCTGAGTCCCGAGCATCTTGCAAGTGACTGTTCCGGTTTCTTTCCCATGAATTGCCTGCTCATATCCTGGGCTCACGTTTCCATGAAACTGCTGTCTTTTGTTCTTGTTGATTTGTAAGAATTGCTTATGGATTCTGGAGATACAAATGCATACAGTTAAATATTCAATGCGTATTCTGGATGTTAATCCCTGTTGACTCAAGATATTGCAAATATCTGCTCTCATTCAGTCATCTGTCAGATTTATCCCACAAAGATACTTAATTTTGATACAAGCAAATTCACAGATCTTTTTAGCTTTATTTATGCTTTTGAAGTTTTAAGAAACCCTTCACCATCCTGAGGCTGCAAAGATCTACATTTTCTTCTCTTCATTTAAAGACTCAGTCGAGTCTTTAATCCATCCTCAGCCTACCTCTGTCTGTGGTGTCAAATACCGGATCAAGCTGTATTTTTTTTTTCCGTGTGCTGCGCCAGTTTTCCCAACACATCAGTAAACAGCCTACTCTTCTCTGTTGATTTGTGGGGCCACTGTTATCACTGGTTAATTCCCCATATATCTATGGGTCTGTCTTTGAGCTCTCTTGTTTTGTTTCAAGTATTTATTTGTTCATGCATCAAAACCCCATTAAAAGTGTCTGGAAAGGCAAATCTTCCCTCCTTGTTCTTCTTTCTTAAAAAATGTTATGTGTTTAGTTTTGGCTGCACTGGGTCTTTGTTGCTGTGTGTTGGCTTTCTCTAGTTGAGGTGCACAGGCTTCTCATTGCGGTGGCTTCTCTAGAGCACAGTAGTCGTGGCACACAGGCTTGGTTGCCCCGCAGCATGTCGAATCTTCCCAGACCAGGGATTGAACACACGACCCCCGCATTGGCAGGCGGATGCTTTACCACTGGACCACCAGGGAAGTCCCCTTGTTCTATTGGAAGGTTGACACACATATTTGAGGACCTATCCTCTCCTTTACAAACTCTAGAGAAAGTTTTTCAAGTTCCTGGGAAGAAAAATGCCACTAGAAACTTGACTGGAATTAGATTGGTTTTATAGGTTAATTTGGGGGAGAATTGACATCTTTAGAATATCTGTCCCTTCTGAGAGTCTGGAGTGACTCTCCACTTATCAGATTATTTTTGCATCCTTTATTAGTTTAAAGCTTTTTTTTTTTTTTTCCCTATAGAGATCTTGTGCATTCTTGGTCACTTCTTAGATACTTCAGATTTTGTTGCTATTGTAAAAGAGATCCTATCTTTGGCTACTTATTCTAATGGGCTTCTCAGGTGGCGCTAGTGGTAAAGAACCTGCCTGCCAATGCAGGAGACATAAGAGACACAGGTCTGATGCCTGGATCGGGAAGATACCCCTGGTAGAGGACATAGCAACCCACTCCAGGATTCTTGCCTGGAGAATCCCATGGCCAGAGGAGCTTTGCAGGCTCTAGTCTATAGGGCCACAAGGAGTTGGAGACGACTGAAGCGCCTTAGCACACACATGTTCTGATAGCTTTATGCTGGTGGAGAGAAATGCTGTATGTTCCATGGGCTGGTCTTGTATTTGGCAGCCTCCCTGGATGAGCTCTCTTATTAGTTCTAATTGTTTATCTGTTGATTTTATTGGTCCTCTAGGGAGATGATCCTATCATCTGAATAACGCTGCTTCTCTCTGTTTATGTCTGGGTCATTGCCATATGTGTTGATGTGGGAACATTCCAGCTGCCTTTTCAGCAGGCTTTCACATGCACATGTATTTGTCTGTTGGAATCCTGGGAGGTGGGCAAGTCAGGGAAGGGGTGCAAGTCTCCATTTAATGACTGAGAAGGCAGCCCTTCCCTGATTGGGTGACCTTTGGGACAGGCCCTCTAGGGTATGTCAGGAGCCAGGTGGGAGAGCTGTTCTAGAAGCTTGCTGAGCCCTGGATGGGGGCAGAGACCCCAGCTGTCCTAGTGGGCCTTGATTCTGTGTGCCCTTGCTTCCTGTGCCAGCTGGGGTAGGGGTCCTCATGAAGAGGGCTGGTGGGGGTCTGAGGCTCAGACATACCCCAACCCCCTTGCCCAGATTTCTGGGCTGTCAGCCTCCGTGTTCTGTGCTCACTGTTGACCAGATTGAATAGAACAGCACTTCAGCAGAAAGTGTTAAAGTGTTAGTTGCTCAGTCATGTCTGACTCTTTTTGACTCTGTAGACTGTAGCCCACCAGGCTTCTCTGTCTATGGGCTTATCCAGGCAAGAACACTCGAGTGGGTAGCCATTCTTCTCCAGGGGATCTTCCCAACTTGGGGATTGAACCCAGGTCTCTCGTGTTTTATGCAGATTCTTTATCCTGTGAGCCACCAGGGAAGCCCTACACTTCAGCAGAAGATGCCACCTGTTGTTCAGTCACTCAGTTGTGTGTCCGGCTCTTTGTGACCCCATGGACTGCAGCATGCCAGGCTTCCCTGGCTTTCAGTCATCTCCCAGAGTTTTCTCGAACTCATGTCCATCAAGTCAGTGATGCCATCCAACCATCTCATCCTGTCATCCCCTTCTCCTCCCGTCTTCAATCTTTCCCAGCATCAGCGTCTTTTCCAATGAGTCAGTTCTTCCCATCAGAATCCCTAGCAGGGTAAATAATTCCTAGGGGATTCTGACTGCTGTCCAGACTCAGGGTGGGTTTGAAATGAGCAGATCCTGTTGGGAAAGGACAGTCAGTGCCCCTGGATCTGAAAGGGAGCTGAAAGGGTGAGGGAGACAGCCCTGTCCCCACCTGCTGTCAGCGTAGGTCCCTGCCCTGAGCCCAGGATCAACTGGACATCTGCTTACCCAGTACTTCCCTTGTAGCTAGTCCAGCCCTGGCTTCAGGGCTGTGGCTCTGGGCAGAGGGAGAAAACTCCCCTCCCCAAGAAGCCAGGGTACAGTTACCTCCTACATTAGAGGTATATTGAGTTGGCCAGATAGAAAAGAATGAACTTTTTGGCCAGCCCAATAGTTTTAGACAAACCTAGATAGCATATTAAAAAGCAGAGACATTACTTTGCTGATAAAGGTCCATCTAGTCAAAGCTGTGGTTTTTCCAGTAGTCATGTATGGATGTGAGAGTTTGACCATAAAGAAAGCTGAGCACCGAAGAATTGATGCTTTTGAACTGTGGTGTTGGAGAAGACTCTTGACAGTCCCTTAGACTGCAAGGAGATCCAACTAGTCTATCCTAAAGGAAATCAGTCCTGAAAATTCATTGGAAGGACTGATGCTGAAGCTGAAACTCCAATACTTTGGCCACCTGATGGGAAGAACTGACTCATTGGAAAAGACCCTGATGCTGGGAAAGATTGAAGGCAGGAGAAGGGGATGACAGAGGATGAGATGGTTGGATGGCATCACCAACTTGATGGACGTGAGTTTGAGCAAGCTCCAGGATTTGGTGATGGACAGGGAAGCCCGGCGTGCTGCAGTCCATGGGGTTGCAAAGAGTCGGACAGGACTGAGGGAAGGAACTGAACTCAATCGTTTTAGATGAGCTTTCAATGAGAAACATCCCTGTGGCCCGGATGGAGCTGTCAAGAAAGCTCTGGTAGAGGGCGTCCTCTGGGCACCTAGAGAGAGGAGGCAAGGTTTGTCTGTGAGCAGTGGGAGGGTCTGTGAAGCTGGGGTCCACCGGAGGGGGCTCTGAGGCCAGCTTGCCTGGGACTCGGCAAATCTCGGTGGGAGGCCCGGCTGGGAGGGCAGCTGAGCGTGCAACCTGGCTGGGGACAGAGGATTCTGGAGGGCTGAGGAGGGCCAGGTTCCAGGAAGCCGGAGGAGAGAGGTTAAGTGCAGACGCTTCAGGGAGGAGGGGCATGGGATGTGCCCATAAAGTGAAGCTTCCCCCAGATAAACATGGCCTGGTTTCACCTTCCCGGACCTTGCTGCGGCACAGGGCAGGGCTGTGACTCCCAGTTTACAGATGCGTCCCCGGGGCTTTTCTAGAAAGAGCTCTCCTAGTGAGGCCATCACAGCCGCCCTGGGGAACAGTAGCACAGACAGGCCACACGCAGTGGGTTTGGGTGGGGTCTGGATGCCAGGTAGAGGGCCCTGAGACCCTGCATCAAGCCCTGCAGATCCCTGGGAAGGTGTTAGGCTGGTGGGCTTAGTGGAGAGTCTGTTTGGAGATGCTCCTCGCATGTGAGCTGGAGTCTGGACCGTGCTCCCCACGCCTGGCCTCTGCAGCAAGTTTCCCTGGTGGTGGTGGTGGTGGAGGGTTCTGTTCCACTCAGCTCCTGGAGTCGGGGGATTGGCTACCCGCCTCTCTCTCTCACACACTGACACACGCACGCATGCAGAGACTCATTCACTGGCTGGCCTCTCAGGCTCCCCTGCGCCGTCCCCTGGGCCTGCAGTGTGCCTGGCCTTCCCTGGGCCCCCACTGCCCAAGAGAGGGATGTTGGCGACACGGTGGCCCCCGGCCAGGAGCGGCTCCCCACGGCATCTTCCTGTCGCCGCCACCAGGCTAAATATAACCTGACACTGCGCAGCCCTGGGCCGCCGTCGGAGACAGCCTCTGCCGGGGGCGGACAGGCTGACTGCAGCCCCAGCCTCTTGCCCTCGGCGTGACTTTGGGCCCAACTCCTCCCGCTCCAGCAAGGCAGGCCGGTGACCGGGCGAGGACGGCTGCCTCCCCAAGGCCTCCCTCCCTGCGAGGACCCAGCCCCCGGCCTTGATGCTGCTCCGGATGCTTCCACAGGCCATCTGTCATCTCATCCAGCACCCGGGGCCGGAGTCGCTTGTCCCTGTAGTACCCAGAGGAAATCTGACGCTCAGAGAGGTGGCTGACCTGGCCACAGTCACACAGCAATGGTCTGGTCCCCTGACGATGGGGGCAGATCAGCTCGGCTCAGCTCCCCAGGACTCCTCTGTCTGTCAACTCAGCCTGGACCCTGAGACCCTGAAACGGGAGTTCCGTTGACTCCTCGACCCAGGGAGGCTGGGGGCCTGGCCTGCCTTGTTCATGTGTGTGTGAATATTTTAGGGGGTGAAAAGCCACCTTTCGGGGGATGAAGGAGTTGTGATGATACCTAGTTTGCAGATGAGCCACTAGAGACTCTGACCTGGGGAGCTTGTCCAAAAACACTCAGGTCACCTGCTGCCCTCCCCTTCCCCCTCTTCCCCCCGCCCCCTGGCGGGTGCTGCCCTGAGAGATAAGGCCTGCCCCTGTGAAAGCCAAGGGCAGGTCCTGCCTGGGGCCCAGCTGGCAGTGCCTAGCGTTGGGCAGTTGGGTTTGGGACTGTGAGTGGGGCCCCTGGGTGGGCTGGGAGGCAGGGCAGTGATGATGTCCAGGTACACTGTTGGGCACGGGCAGACCAGGTGGAAGCAAGCCAGCGTTGCGTTCTGATGAAGACGGTGCCCTTCCCCAGGGGCAGGAGGAGCTGGACCTGCTGCACCTGGAAGGGGGGTGGGCAGGCCTGGTCCCCTGGGGCCCTCCTGCTGCTCCTCCCCTTCTCCCACCCTCAGTGGCCTGCAGTGAGCCATGTGACCTCTGCAGCCCTTATGATCCGAGGCTCAGAGGAGCCTGTCCTTGTGTGGCGTCAGTCCATGACTGCCTCTCCTCTCCTGGTCATCCCCACCGGGCCCAGGGCGCCTCCCCTGAGCCCAGGAGGCAGGCAAAGGAGCCTGGGCACCACAGCTGGGGCTGGGGGTTCCGGGGTGTGAGTCAGCCGTTCTTTGGCATCAGCCCCGTGAGCCAGGTTGGCCCTCTCCCTCTCCTCCTCCTCCATTTATACAGACCTCCCTGGGGACTTCCCTGCCGGTTTTCAGCACTTCTCTCCAGGGGGCGAGGATTATATCCCTTGGTTAAGACTCCACACTTCCCCCGGCAGGGGTCGGGTGGGTGTGGTGGTGGGGGGAGTTGGGGGTTGGTCGAGGATTCTATCCTTGGTTGGGGAGCTAAGATTCTCCCATGTTGCACCCGGTGGTCCAAAACAGACGGACAAACAAACAAGACCTTCTTGGGTTCTCCTGCTTCACAGTGCCCCTTCATCCATCCCTCCATACCGTGACATGGGGCGATGGGGCATGGTCATTGCCCCGTGTTGCACACGAGCTCCTTGGGGCTGGGGGGTGGGGTGGGCAGGGGACTTGCCCAAAGTCCTTCTGATGCAGTGAGCAAAGGCCGATGAACTCCGTACCGTGTGTCCCCCACCCCGACCTTTGCGCCCGGGAGCCCCACAGCCGTTGGGTGGGCCGGGCAGGAACCTCTCCATCCTCTCCCACCCGTTCCGTCCTGCGCCAGCTCTCCAGGCCCCCGCGGCCTCGGGAGCGCGGGCCGCGCCTGCCACACAGCGGCCCCCGGCGGAAGTGCAGCCTCACCCGGCTCTGGGCCGAAGTCCGCATCGGCTCCTTCCCCGGGGCTGCTCGACCGGGCCGGGGCGAGGAGGAGGGAGGAAGGGCGCAGAGTGATGAGCAGGGTCTGGAGTACCGGGGAGCGGGGCTTGCGGAGGGCAAAGCGCGGCTCTGTAGGGCGGTGCGCCAGCGCAGGGCTCCCTGGGGGCGAGCGGGACGCCGAATCTCCTGTCTCTTCTCTGCTGAGCTGCGTGAAGGTCACGGCCCCACCGCCCCGCAGGCGGCAATTTGCCCTCTCCGCCCGATGCCCAGTCCTGGCTGTCCCTGTGTCCCACCCCTGGCCCGCTGACTTTCAGCTGCCCACAGGGACCCCCCACCCCCCATCATTTCAGCCAGTGATGGGATGGGGTCCTCTGGCAGTTCTGGTTCAAGAGCCGAGTGTGTGTGTGTGTGAGAGAGAGAGACATGGCAGCCCACAGAAGACCCAGCCAGCCAGGCAGGGTGGTGGGAGGCAGAGCCTCTCGCAGCCCTGGCCAACCTGGGCCACCCGCTCTCCTTCCTTCCATTATGTCCTGTCACAGACAGCGGCTAGAGCCTCTCCATGCTGCCCCCTCACCTCGTCTCCCCCCACAAGCCATCAGGCAGGGTTCCAGTTCACATTTTTGGAATAACAAGGGCTTTTATAAGGTTATTTGAAAGGGAAAAATTCCTTGAATATCGACAAAGGGAGAGGACCAAGGGGGCTCTGAGTGTCTGTGTGTCCGGAGGCCGGGGGCGGGCCTGCGCTGTAAGGGGGCTTGTATCTGGAGTTTGTGACATCACCGGGCTGTCAGGGTCCGGGGATGTCTGGGTCCTGGGCTCTCTGGGCTGCGGAGTGCAGTTCTGGCCTCTCTGGCTGAGAATCTGCAACTGAAGTGGGCATGGGGTGTTGAGGCCTCAGGTTCAGAATCCTGAGCTGGTGTCCTGGGGGCAGGATTCCCCAGGCCATCCAGAAGGTTGGGTTCATCCAGGGTCCAGGCTCTGGACTTATCTTAAATAAGTTTCCAAGGGGAGAATGAGGATCCAGGGCCTGGATAACTGAAATCTCAAGGCGTGGGTGTTGGGGGGGGGTCTCCAGGGCTAAGGGTTTCCTGGTCTCTGGCCTCTCCTTAGTCCTTGTGAGGGCCAGTCCCTGCTCAGGCCGCTGCCGGCCATCACCATATTAGGGCATAAACTCCAGGCGGGCTGTCTGGGTGCCAAACGGTCTCCAGCTGGGCCCAGCCTCCTGCAGCTCCCAACACCACGGCCGAGCTTCAGCCGGGCCATGTCAGAGGCCGGAGGTCAGAGGACAGGAGCAGCTACTGGAGGGGAGACCTGGACAGAGCCTCCAAGGTCAGGTCTTGTGCGCTGAGCCATGAGGGCCTGGGTGAGTGGAAGGGCTTTGGGGTGGGGCGGAGAATTCCTGGCCAGCCCCTCCCCTGGCCCAGCCTCCCTCATCTCAGTGCTTTCCCGTTTCCCTTGGTTTTAGAGGATCTCCATCCCGAGATTAATCCCATAGCTGTTAGAATCGCTGCTCTGCTGCTTCTCTTAGCTTTGCCCCAGCAGATGTTCCTTGAGCCCAGCCAGCCTCTCCGTTTGTGCTGGGACCTGTCGGTTGTTGGTGAAGCTTCTGCCGTACTTCCCAGGGATAGCCACCCCCCAGGCCTTTTTAGCCGCCAGCCCCTCCAGGTTGTTGGCCTTGACTTAGTTCACCCCAGCCATGGCCCCTCCAGAGTCCGTCCCCATCCTTGGCCCCTCCCCTACCATCAGCACCGCCCTATCACCAAGCCCTCTGGCCAGCGCCTGCTCCCTGGTGCATTGTTCTGGCTGCTAGGCCCGACAGAGGGGACACAGACACTGGCGAGTTAGGTGCATGCAGTTCACAGGACACAGATGAGCACCAGGAAAGAAGTCTCTGCCCTGGAAGAGGAGATGAAGAGTATGCTTGGTCCCCACTGGGTCCCTGGAGGAGGAATGGGATGTTAACGCACCTTCTTGTTGTAACAGCAAGGGCTTCCTGCAGGGGGCGATTCTGAGCTGGGCCTTAGGCAGAGCCCGAAAGCCCACAGGGTCTCTTTCAGAACTAAGTAGAGAGGAGGGTGAGTGGGCCAGGTGCTGGTCAGGGCAGAGGCATATTGGGTACATTTGGCCTGGTGAACTGACATCACCTGGAATAGGGTGGCCAGAGAGAGGTTGGGAGGGGAAAAAAAGAAGAGAGAAAAAGACAGATGTCTCTCACCAGAGTCAGAGATGAAAGATCTAGAAACAGTGCTCCTCTACTCTGGTGAATTTCTAATGTGTTACAGACCAGGTCTTGTTGTTCAGTCACTCGTCTGTGTCCCACTCTTTGTGACCCCGTGGACTGCAGCACGCCAGGCTTCCCTGTCCTTCACCGTCTCCCAGAGTTTGCTCAAACTCAAGTCCATTGAGTCGATAATGCCACCCAACCATCTCATCCTCTGTCGTCCCCTTCTCTTCCTGCCTTCAGTCTTTCCCAGCATCAGGGTCTTTTCCACTGAGTCAGATCTTCGCATCAGGTGGTCAAAGTATTGGAGTTTCAGCTGCAGCATCAGTCCTCTCAATGAATATTCAGGACTGATCTCCTTTAGGATGGACTGGTTGGATCTCCTTGCAGTCCAAGGGACTCTTGAGTCCTCCAACACCACAGTTCGAAAGCATCAGTTCTTCGGCGCTCAGCCTTTACAGACCAGTACTGGTGTGAAATGCAAAAACCATATGCTTGGCTATCGTGGCAACATCAAATTGCTGTAAAGCTTTTGAAACTCTAGCTCTCAACTTCTGCACTTCTTGTGGGCAACACACCATCTGGGGACTGAGAAAGAGGAGCAAAAACAGAACAAGGGGCCAGGGTGCTGGCCAACCTGTAGTGTTCAGTGCACGCCAGGCACTACACTAAGCGCCTGGCACGTGTTGACTTACTGACCACAACTCACGAGGAGAGAATGGTCATCGTTCCCATTTTCGAGATGAGGAAAATGAGGTACAAGTTGGGTAAACATGGAAGAAAAGGCATGCGTGACTAGGCAGCAGAGTTGGGATCTGGACCCTGAGATCCTGGGCTTCCTCTCTGGGCTGCACCGTCTTGCCTGAGGAAGAGCAGAGATACAGCGTGAGAGGAGAGGGGAAGTGATGCAGGAAGAAAGGAAGGAGCAGAAGGCAGTGCGAGGAGAAGGCACGTGGGGAGAGAGGCCAGGAGCGGCATGGCTGGCAGAGAGAGAGGAGGGGAGGGCTCTGGAAGGAGAAAGCTGGTGTGGCCCATCAGGAAGGCGGCTCTGGCTGCCTCGTGGCAGGAGGTGGCAGGGTGGGGCAGGAGACGAGGACGAGACGAGGGGGCAACACTGGGCTTGGGAGCCGTGCGGGCGTCAGAAGTGGACAGGCCCCTTCAGGTTCCGGAGTGGGGTGGGGTGATGGGGGGTGTCCATCCCGCCTGGGAGCACAGCGGCCCGTGTCCTCACTTTTTTTTTAAAATTTAATTTAATTTTATTTAACTTGACAATATTGTATTGGTTATGCCATATATCAAAATGAATCTGCCATAGGTATACGTGTGTTCCCCACCGCGTCCTCACTTTGCAGGGAGCTGCTTCCTGTGCCTGGTGGATGTGGTGCCTGTGAAGAACGAGGATGGAGCTGTCATCATGTTCATTCTCAACTTCGAGGTGGTGATGGAGAAGGACCTGGTAGGGTCGCCGGCCCGAGACACCAACCACCGCGCCCCTCCCACCAGCTGGCTGGCCCCTGGTAAGTGCAGCGGTGCTGTCTGGCTGGTGCAGGAATATATGGTTTCCCTTCCCTGGGGTCATGAGGCTACCCAAGGCCAAGGCTCTGCAGGCAGGGATTCGGAGGCAGGTTCAGGGGGACACCTTTCAGAGATGGGGAGTGAACACGAAGGATATGGCCAGTCCCATGTGGCTCAACGTGGACAGATGGTGTGGAGTGACTGAGTCCAGACTCCGCTTTCCTTGGTGGGCAGGATCACGACTGGCTTCACAGCCCTACTGGCTTGGGTTCCCCCTCCAGCAGCCCCCTGGGAGTGGCCCTCTCTCCAGCCCCAGGGATGGGAGAGGTCCCCCTTCCCGGCTGACCCTGGTCACTCCAGGGCAGCTCCCACTGCTCATGAGAAGGCCCTGTCACCCTCATGGACTCAGCTCTGGGACGTTTCTGCCACTGTTCCTAGTTCTGGACTGGCTGCTTCCCCGATACTTGAGAACGTGAGGGGACTGCTTCCCGGGGCTGGAGACAGGGAGGCCTCACCTCATCCTCCTGTTACTCAAAGGCTCAGACTCCCCCCCCCCATCCCCTTCTGTGGCCTCTTTGGGTTTAATTTTAAATGTTCCCTCAGGGTCAGGGCAAAAGAAACCGCCTCTGGTTTCTCAAGCTCTAAAACGGCAGCCTCAATAAAGCTGGCCCGACGTCTCCCATGGGTACCACCCGCAACGTGGCGGGGTATAGCAGGAACCCGTGGCCTCACTCCTTCTCCACACAGATGCAGGCTCTGCCAGCTCCTGTGTTCAGTTCAGTTCAGTCTCTCCGTCATGTCCGACTCTTTGCAAACCCATGGACTGCAGCACGGCAGGCCTCCCCGTCCATCACCAACTCCTGGAGTTTACTCAAACTCATGTCCATTGAGTTGGTGATACCATCCAACCATCTCATCCTCCGTTGTCCCCTTCTCCTCCCGCTTTCAATCTTTCCCAGTGTCAGGGTCTTTTCCAATGAGTCAGTTCTTCGCATCAGGTGGCCGAAGTATTGGAGTTTCAGCTGCAGTATCAGTCCTCCCAATGAATATTCAGGACTGATCCCCTTTAGGATGGACTGGTTGGATCTCCTTGCAGTCCAAGGGACTCAAGAGTCTTCTCCAACACCACAGTTCAAAAGCATCAAAAGCTCCTGTGTGACCTCCCACAAACGACAGAGCTCACTGATGCCTGAATTTCTTCCAGTCTAAAAAGTGGAGATACTGACACCCACTGGGCGCAGTTGGGAGTCACAGGTGGTTTGCTGGAGACCCCCCTCACGGGGGATGTGAGGCTCAAAAGACAGTGGTTTATTATTGCTGGAGTCTTAGATAAGATTGTGTTCTAGGCCAGTGGTCTCCAACCTTTGTGGCACGAGGGACGGGTTTCCACCGACCAGGGGTTGGAGGGGGGAGATGGTTTCCAGATAATTCAAGTTTCTTGATTTCTGTTATTGTTACATCAGCTCCACCTCTGGGCATCAGGCATTAGATTCCAAGGTTGGGGACCCCTCTCCTAGACTTCTTTGGAGACTTGAGTCCTGTGTAGCAGGGGTGGGGATGGAGGGGTACCCTCCAGCTATTGGGGCCCCCACTTTCCCTCCTCCTCCCCTTGGTGACTGGAGCTCCAGCTCCTAGGCCTTCCCCTCTCCCGGGCTGCTGGGGCCACGCACCTCCCCTCTGCCCCCCACCCGCAGGCCGTGCCAAGACCTTCCGATTGAAGCTGCCTGCGCTGCTGGCCTTGACTGCCCGGGATTCGTCGGTGCGGCCGGGTAGCGCAGGCGGTGCGGGCACCCCGGGGGCCGTGGTGGTGGATGTGGACTTGACGCCCGCTGCCCCCAGCAGCGAGTCCCTGGCCCTGGACGAGGTGACGGCCATGGACAACCATGTGGCGGGGAGGGCGGCGGAGGAGCGGCGCGCGCTGGTGGGTCCCGGCTCGCCGCCGCCGCCGCCGCCGCCGCCGCCGCCACCGCCGCCTCCGCCGCCTCTGCCTGCCTGTGTGCCAGGCCCCCACCCGTCGCCCAGGGCGCACAGCCTCAACCCTGATGCCTCAGGCTCCAGCTGCAGCCTGGCCCGGACACGCTCCCGAGAGAGCTGTGCCAGCGTGCGCCGGGCCTCCTCGGCTGACGACATCGAGGCCATGCGCACCGGGGCGCTGCCCCCGCCACCGCCGCGCCACGCCAGCACCGGTGAGGGTCGCCCCCCACCCCACCCTATGCAGGAACTGCCCCACCACCGGGTCCCCACCCGCAGGACCTCAGCTTCCTCCCTCTCAGCCCTGTCCTGTGTGCCTGGGAGATGGAAATCCTATTAAGCACTTATTTAATCCCATTAAGTAGCCTTTTACTCCATTAAACCGTGCATTCATCCCGGTTGCATTCTTCTACTCTGGGAGCTGGTGTGGGCCCGGAGCTGGCACTCCCAGGCCTGCCTGCAGCCGGGATGCCCATGGGGGAGTCGGGAAGGCTGGAGAGGCCTCAGGGGCCCTGCCGCTCCACCTGGGCCTGGGGCGGGCTCCCAGTGCCTGTTGAACAGACCCCAGTGAAAGCTGTTGCTCCTTCCTCCTCTCCTAGCACCTCAGGGGCCTGCTTACATAAAGTGGGGAGGGGTTCTGGCCTCACTTGTTTCTCAGGGACACTGCTCCCCACTGTCTCCTGAGCTGGCCTGCCTCACTGGACCCCACGGCCTGGCTCATGGCTTGGCTTCTGCCTGGCCGTCTCCACCCCAGCTCCGAGTCGTCGACCTGACGGCCTTTGCCCCTGCCTGCCTGCCTGCTGCCCTGACTGCCTCTCCCCTCCACCCCAGGGGCCATGCACCCCCTGCGCAGCGGCCTGCTTAACTCCACCTCTGATTCGGACCTCGTGCGCTACCGCACCATCAGCAAGATCCCCCAGATCACCCTCAACTTCGTGGATCTCAAGGGCGACCCCTTCCTGGCTTCGCCCACCAGCGACAGGGAGATCATAGCCCCTAAGATAAAGGAGAGGACCCACAACGTCACCGAGAAGGTCACCCAGGTAGGCGCACCTGGCCCCCCACTCACCTGGGAGGAGCTTGGAGGGGGTGGGGGGTGCAGTCAGTGAGGGCTTCCTGAAGGTAGTGGCTGGGGGTGGGGGTGGTATTTCAGCCCTGGGACGAGAGAAGAGTCTGAGAGCTCCTGGAGAAAGGGGGCCTGGAGTGGGGAAGCCCTGGGAGGGGCAGGTACAGGGGACAGGTGGATGGGGCTTGGGGAGGACAGGGCAGTCGAGGCTGGGCACCCGGCAGGGTCAGGGTGGGCGGGAGAAGGCAACCATGGGGCACGAGGGGGTCTGTGCACAGGGTGTGGTGAAGAGCATGCTGGAGGCAAACCACAGGCTTCACATCAGAAGGGGCCACAGAGGTCAAGGTGGCTTCCCTGGTGGCTCAGACGGTAAAGAACCTGCCTGCATTGTGGGTGACCCGGGTTCAATCCCTGGGTTTTGGAAGATCCCCTGGAGAAGGGAATGGCAACCCACTCCTGTGTTCTTACCTGGAGAATCCCATGGACAGAGGAGCGTGGCAGGCTACAGTCCATAGGGTTGCAAAGAATTGGACAGGACTGAGCAACTTACACACCCAGAGGTCAAGGTTGCGGGGTTCTGATTCTTCTAGGCTAATATGATGACCCAGGCTGGGATTGGGGACCCAGTGCCAGGATGACCCAGAGGTGCCCACCCCTGTCTCTAAGCCACACAAGAGGAGACTTTCCTTCCTAGGTCGGGAGGGGACTCGATGGAGGTTGAGGAACATGTAGAGAGGGGGTCAGGTCCTTGAATCCTGGGCCAGAGAAGACTGCTAGTCTTGGGAGGAAACTGCCCAACGCTGCCCAGTGCCAGAACCAGACTGGTGTCCTGCCCCGTCTTGGCAGCAAGATCATCTATCTGCACGACTCCCTCCGCCCCCAGCCACCGCCCAGTCCATCCCAGTCCCTTCCCATCCTGGCCTGGTGGGTAGGGGAGGGTCAGGACTGAGGAGCCAGCGACAGCCAGCGACCCTGTTGCCCACTCCGGCCCCTTTGGCAGCAGTGACCCGCGTGAGGGAGCTGTCCGTCCGCCGGGGCCTCCTCGGCCCTCCTCCTGGCCGTGCTCCCGTGCTGCCTCTGGCTCTCTGGGTCTCTGCCAGGTCTCCAGCCCCTTGGCCTTGACTCCAGAACCTTCCCCCCACATGCTGGGCCCCCTATCTGGCAGCTGACCCCCATTCCCCCCCACCCACCGCCCTCTCCCCTGGCCCCACCTGGAGCCCTGCCTGCCACCCTGCCCGCGTGCCCACGGGGTGTGCTGTTTGTTGTGTTGTGGGCTCTGTGTGTGTGTGTGCACACACACGCACGCGTCTGTGTGTGCCAGAGTGCGGGTGTGTTCCTGGGCTCTCTGGTCACCGGGCAGGCAGTCTCTCCGTTTCTGGGTGTCTGTCTGACTCTGGCCGGCGGGGCGGGGGTGTTGAAGGGCCCATTAATCTGCAGTGACAGGCCGGCTGCCGGGGGCCGGGGGAGGGGGCGCGGGCTGCGGAGCGGCTGCAGCAGGAGCCCCGGGCGGGGGCCGAGGGGGAGGGGGCCTCCGGCCGGCCGGGGCGGGGTGGGGGTGGGGACCCGAGAGGAGGAGGGGCCGGCTGGAGGAGCTGGAGGTTCCGAGAGCGCCGGGCGCCGGCTGCTGGGCTGGCAGCGGGCAGAGCGCAGCTCCCGGCCGTGGGGCCCGCACCGGGGTTGGGGGGGGAATCATGGGCCGCCCCAGCCAGGTGGGCTGCTGGCCACACTCCCTGCCAGGGTGACCCCAGCCCCGAGGCCCAGCCCTGGCGACCCTGGCCGCCAAGCCAGAGGCTGCCCCGGGAGCCAGGCCGCCAGCCTCTGGGGTGCAGGTGAGGTGCTTACGTGGGCCCTTGGGGCCCCAGGGCAAGCAGGCTGGGGGGAGCCAAGTCCTCCATGGCGGCCCCGTCGGGGAAGGCGAGCAGGACAGGGGCCCTGCAGCCCAGGGCCCAGAAAGGCCGGGTGAGACGGGCCGTGCGCATCTCCAGCCTGGTGGCCCAGGAGGTAGGTGTTCTCCCCAGCCCCCTCTTCCCCCCGCCCCCCACCCTCTTGTGGATCCAACGCGGCTCAGAGGGCTCTGGCTCCAGGTCAGGTGAGGGCTTCCGAGGTGCAGGATGGTTTTGAGGGCGGGAAATCCCCTGGAGCTGTGGCCCGGCCTGTCCCACTCTTGGCTCCAGCTTGCTCTTCTCCAGTGCCGCCGGGCCTAGGTGGACAGTGTTTGTCTTGCCAGGGCTTCCTTTCTCCTTGGCCTTCCTGGTCTGGCCTTCTAGCTGAATACACGGAAGGAGAGGGGAGAACAGGAAAGTGGGTGCCCCAGAGAGCTCGGCGGGGAGCCGGGGGTGGCGTGGGTGGGAGGAGAGGAGCCACTCCGGCTTCCACCCCACCTCCCTTGGTGCACAGGCAGCAGCTGGGCCTGGCGCCCAGGCCCGGGGCTCCACCCCGCTAGCACTCTGTGCCTTGGGGATGGACTCTGGGGGTGAGAGAGGCATGGGCTGCTTCAGAGGTCTGGGTTCAGGGGCCGGGGGTCAGAGGCCACTGGATGAGCTGAGAGGGCCGTCTGAATCAGGCACCTGGTCCAACCTGAAGAGCTGGTTGTCCCCCCAGGCTGATGGCTTGGTAGGCACCTCTGGGGAGCCACCTCTCCACATCCCCCCACCCAGGGGCAGCAGGGTGGGGTGAAGGGCTTTGTCACAGAGCCAGGGGCCAGCTCAGGATGGCAGGGGGAGCTGGAGGCGGCTTAAGGCGGGTCTTGTGCTCCCCGCAGTGCAGGGACAGGTATGGGGTGGGGGTGTGGATTCTCCCAGCCACAGGTGAGGACCTCGGGTTGGGCTTAAAAGAGCTTTAGCCTTCTGTGTGACAGTGGGTCAGGGAAGGTTACGTGCCCACCCAAGTCCAGGGCCGTGTGCTGAGCTGTTGGCTGCAGACTTGAGCTGGGCCGGGACCTGTAAGATGGGGTCTGTGGGTCCTGGGCTGGTGCCCTGGGCTTGCCCCCAGCGTGTGCTTGTGCCTGGGGTGGTACTGGCCCTGCTGTGGGCAGACGTGGGGTGGTGGTGGTGGTGGGGCAGGATCACATTTATCAGGTGTGGTCCAGCACAGCCCAGGGGGCCTGGCCACTCAGGTGTGGTGAGGAGCCCCCTGCAGGAGCCTTATTTTGCCTCCTGTCTGCCGGGCCCCTGGTCAGTTCCGTTTTTCAACCCCCTCTTGATCCCCGGAAGGTCACTGCCCCATGTTCTCTGCCTTAAGGAGCGAGTGGCTGGGGCTGAAGTCCCAGCAGAAGGGCCTCGAAGCTGCAGACTCCTTCCCCTGCCCCAGGCCCCATTGCGTGCCTCCGGAGAGCCCCTGTGGTTCCCCCCCGGGGTGGCCAAACCCCCAGCTGCAGCCGGTCTTAACTTGCCCCTGTGGTTCCCCCCCCCCGGGGTGGCCAAACCCCCAGCTGCAGCCAGTCTTAACTTCCAATTACTTCTTCCAAGGAGGTGCCTTCCAAACAGTCCATCTGTTTGTGAGGGTGGTTCCGGGGGGTCCCTGGCATGGATGTCCCCATAATGGGAGTCTTTGGGGCTCCACCCCCTCCCCAGGACAAGGCCTGAGGATGTGGGCCCTGGCATTTTGTGCTGTTCCTGCAGGGCCGGCAGCCTTGGTTCTTAAGGGGGAGGGTGGGTGAGGCCTCCCAGATGGCAGAGCCAGGCTAGGAGAGTTTGGGGATTGTGTGGGGGCAGGGGGAGGCCCCAGGGGGACAGGCCAAGGCTCCCAGGGTGGCGTGGGAAAGCTGGTCTCAGCTCTTCCTAGTTTGGCTTGGGGGTAGGGGTAGGTGTGGTGGCTGCTGTCTGCAGATCTGGGTGGCGTGCCGCCTCTGTGAGTGACGAGGGGCAGGATGTAAGACGAGCCTGGGTGGGCTCGGGGGTCATGTCTGAATGGCGGCCCCAGGCCAGGGTGAGTAGGGAAAGGGGAGCAAGTGTCATGGTGTCTCCTCTCTCTCCTGGGTGCCAAGGGACCTGAGTCTGGATGGCTGGGATCCTTGGGTCAGTGGCAGGAAGGGACACTTAGGCCTTCAGTCCCTGGGCCACCAGCAACGGGACTGGCAGGGAACCACAGTGACCACTGCTGTTTACATTGCCCAGGCTGGAAGCTGTAGTCCTTGGAGCATTTGCTGGCAGAGACGGTGGTGTATATGGGACGTGTGTGTGTGTGTGTGTGTGTGTGTGTGTGTGTGTGTGGGTTGCCATGGGGGTGAGCAAGGTGGGAGTTATATCCATAGCTGTGGGTCTGTATCACTGGTGGGGAGTTGTGCTTGTGGGTGTTACTGTGAGGTGTCCTGGACCCAAGAGCCAGCCAGGAGGCCACATGGGGAACAGCGGTCAGCAGCCATGTCCACACGGCTGAGGGTGGGGTGGGTGGGCCCCTCTCCTACAGCCCCCCTCCTACAGACCCCCCTCTTACACACCCTCCTCATACTCTGCTTGGCCCCTTCTCTGAGGGCCCAGCCCAGGCGTCACAGGGCCGGTGGCTTGCCCTCCCCCGCCCCACCTTTCAGCGCCACCTTCCCTGCCCGCCCAGGTCCTGTCCCTGGGGGCCGATGTGCTGCCAGAGTATAAGCTGCAGGCGCCCCGCATCCACCGCTGGACCATCCTGCACTACAGCCCCTTCAAGGCCGTGTGGGACTGGCTCATCCTGCTCCTGGTCATCTACACGGCGGTCTTCACCCCCTACTCAGCTGCCTTCCTGCTGAAGGAGACTGAAGAGGCGCCCCTGGCCCCCGACTGTGGCTACGCCTGCCAGCCACTGGCCGTGGTGGACCTCATCGTCGACATCATGTTCATCGTGGACATCCTCATCAACTTCCGCACCACCTATGTCAACGCCAATGAGGAGGTGGTCAGCCACCCTGGCCGCATTGCCGTCCACTACTTCAAGGGCTGGTTCCTCATTGACATGGTGGCCGCCATCCCCTTTGACCTGCTCATCTTCGGCTCTGGCTCCGAGGAGGTGGGCTGGCCAGGAGGCATGGGGGTAGGGGGGGGGGCAGCAGGGGGTGGGGTGAGGGGGTGGCAGACGCATGGGGTCCCCAGCTCACCTGTGCCTGCACCCCTTTCTGTGCGAGCCGCTTCCTGGTTGTAAAGGTCCAGGGGGCCCGCCTTTTCCCAGTGTGTCTGTCCAGAGTGGCCACTGCCTTCTGATTCATATGAAAACGCCCTGAAGCTGGCGGGAGCTGTGGCTAGGCCCCTGAGGGTGGGTGTACCTTTCTGAGCCCCAGTTGTTTCATCCTGGCTGTGGGGAACAGTGAGCCCTTTGTCACTGTGAAGTGAAAGTGTTGGTCCCTCAGTTGTGTCCGACTCTTTGTGACCCCATGGACTGTAGCCCGCCAGGCTTCCTCTGTCCGTGGGATTCTCCAGGCAAGAACACTGGAATGGGTTGTCATTCCCTTCCCCAGGGGATCTTCCCAACCCAGGGATTGAACCTGGGACTCTTACACTGCAGGTGGATTCTTTACTGTCTGAGCCACCAGGGAGCTGGCACAAAAGGGGAACGGGACTGTGCCGGGCGCAGCGGGTGGGAGGTGCTCCTACTGATATTAGGAGGAGGTTCTGGGGAGAGTCTTTGGGGATCTTACCTCTGCTGCCTCCGCACTGAGGGCTGCAGTGCCCCCCATGCTTCGTCCATCACCACCCCCACCTCACCCTACTGAGTATCTGCTGCTTCCCATAGCTGATCGGGCTGCTGAAGACGGCGCGGCTGCTGCGGCTAGTGCGCGTGGCCCGGAAGCTGGACCGCTACTCGGAGTACGGGGCGGCCGTGCTCTTCCTGCTCATGTGCACCTTCGCGCTCATCGCGCACTGGCTGGCCTGCATCTGGTACGCCATCGGCAACATGGAGCAGCCGCACATGGACTCCCGCATCGGCTGGCTGCACAACCTAGGCGACCAGATAGGCAAGCCCTACAACAGCAGCGGCCTGGGCGGCCCCTCCATCAAGGACAAGTACGTCACCGCCCTCTACTTCACCTTCAGCAGCCTCACCAGCGTGGGCTTCGGCAACGTGTCCCCCAACACCAACTCGGAGAAGATCTTTTCCATCTGTGTCATGCTCATCGGCTGTGAGTGCACCCCTGGGGGCGGGCGTGGGCACAAGCCACACGGGAGAGGGAGGGTGTTAGAGGGGCCGGAGTGGGCGCCCCCCACCCCCAGGGGCCCCCATCACGGGGCTGGGAACACCAGGGCAGAGGCACAAGGCAGGGGCTGAGGAGTGTGTGTGCCTGGGCTTCTGCACGTGCATCTCACGTGTGTGCTCACGCTGAGGCGGGAGTGTGTGTTGGCACTGACCTGGTGCTGGGGTGGACAGGGTCCCTCGGAGGCTGACGGCCCCACTCACCCCGCCCCCAGCCCTCATGTATGCCAGTATCTTCGGCAACGTGTCGGCCATTATCCAGCGGCTATACTCGGGCACGGCGCGCTACCACACACAGATGCTCCGCGTTCGGGAGTTCATCCGCTTCCACCAGATCCCCAACCCGCTGCGTCAGCGCCTTGAGGAGTACTTCCAGCACGCCTGGTCCTACACCAACGGCATCGATATGAACGCGGTGAGGGCCCGGGCTGGGCTGGGGGTACAGGGCGCCGGGGGGACTCCTCTGGGTTCGCCAGAGTCACACTCCCCTCCCCGACCCCGGCCCAGGTGGGCCCAGGTAGTACTGGAAGGACCCTGAGAGGTAGTTACCCTCCCTCTGCCCATGGAGTTCATTTCCTGGGCAAGTTCTCACTTTGGGGCAGGCTCTGGGTGATCTGTGGTTGATCCATAGGACAGCCCCAGGCAGGAGATGGTCTCCATGGCTCACCTCACACACTAGAAGGTGGAGGTGAAAGCAGTGAGGCGTCGTCCCAAGGGTGCACAGTCTGCAGGGAGCAGGGGTGGAGCTGGCGTGGGCACCCAGGTCCTTCCCTGAGAGATCCTGGACGTCCTGGTGCTCCCGGCCGGCTCTCCAGGTGGGGGTGGGAGTGAGGGTCCCAGGCGGGGCGTCCTGAGCCGGCCCCCGCCCCCAGGTGCTGAAGGGCTTCCCCGAGTGCCTGCAGGCCGACATCTGTCTGCATCTGAACCGCTCGCTGCTGCAGCACTGCAAGCCCTTCCGAGGGGCCACCAAGGGCTGCCTGCGGGCCCTGGCCATGAAGTTCAAGACGACGCATGCACCGCCCGGAGACACGCTGGTGCACGCCGGGGACCTGCTCACAGCCCTCTACTTCATCTCCCGGGGCTCCATCGAGATCCTGCGGGGTGACGTGGTCGTGGCCATCCTGGGTACGGCAGGGACCGGGAGCTGGGCCCGGAGTCCCTGCTGCGGCTGCAGAGGCCCAGCTCTCGAAGGACACAGCCCTGGGGGCTGTGGCTCTGTGACTGCCCACGGGGGCCTTGGGCTCCTTTAATTCACCCAGGCTCAGGCCCTCCCAGGGGGCCGGGGAGAGGAGCCCTACCTGGTGGGGGCGTGGGGTGGGTGCTGCTGAACTCTGGAGGTTTCCAAATTCTGTTCCCCTTTGGGGGTCTCCTCAAGGGCTGTGACACTCTTGTTTCTTAAAATGGGATCAAATCCAAATGCTCCAAGGTAGGCAATTGGGGAGGTTGTGCGACTGATTTCCATTTAGGGCCACACAGTTCCCTGTGGTACAGCCAAACCCTCACTTCCAGAGCAGAGGGAGTCTGCCCCTCTTCCCCTTGCATCCCTTATTCTCTGCCCTACCTGTGCACGTGGACAGGTGTGCCTGGGCGCTGGGGACTTCCTGCCCTCTGCCTGTTCTCCCCTTGGCCCTGGCCACCTCAGGGCTGATGTGTCACGGTGGGGCTTAATGCTCATGCTGCAAGCACCCCAAACACCACTGGAACCAAAGTTTTGCTAAACTGCAGTTGCCTTAACTGCATCCTGGTGTTTTCCGTTCTGTGCCTGTGCTTACCTATGCTATCCTGTTTTCTCAGTAAACAAAATGCTGGTCTTGATTCACTACTGTGTTATGATCTGTAGCTTGAAGAACATGTTTATGGGGGTGCAGTGCTTAGCCAGGGGGTGTTTGGGAATGGGCTTTGGTGGGGGGGAGGGGGCGGTACCAGAGGAGTTAGAACCTAAGGAGGAAGCCAGGGTCTTGGGCAGAGCTGGGCATCTAGGCTGGAGCTGCTGGCTGGCCCTACAGTAGGTGGGAGGCACGGGTTCCTGGCCCTTCTCCTCCAGGGCACTGCACTGCACCTGTCCTGCCTTTGGGAGCTGGAGGCAGATGGGCTGGTTGGTGCCCCCCTGGCCCTGGGGGCTGGGGCTGGGCAGCACGTGAGCAGACTGAGGGCAGGTGCCTGGCCAGGGTGACAATGCACGGAAGACAGGTGCCTGCTGCCTCCGCTGCCGCCCCCGGGGCTGAGCCCCCCTCTCGGTGGCCTCCAGGGAAGAACGACATCTTCGGAGAGCCTCTGAACCTGTACGCGCGCCCTGGGAAGTCCAACGGGGACGTGCGGGCCCTCACCTACTGCGACCTGCACAAGATCCACCGTGACGACCTGCTGGAGGTGCTGGACATGTACCCTGAGTTCTCTGACCACTTCTGGTCCAGCCTGGAGATCACCTTCAACCTGCGGGATGTGAGTGGGCCACGCGGCCAACCGCCCTGCTGGGTGGCTGTCCCTTCGCCGCGGGACCTTCTCTCTCGGCTTGTTTAATGGTATCTGGGGCAGACCAGGTTGTGAAAAGTGCCAGTCTCAGCCCTGGTCCTGTCGCGGAGCTTACACCGGGCATGCCCAGTCCCACCTCCACTGGTCATGAGAGGGTCTTCCCCAGGACCGAGCAGGTCAGGTGGGCGCGGAAGGGCCCTGACACTGCTCCTGGGTTTCAGACCAACATGATCCCCGGCTCTCCGGGCAGCGCGGAGTTGGAGGGCGGGTTCAACCGGCAACGCAAACGCAAGCTGTCCTTCCGCAGGCGCACGGACAAGGGTGAGGCGGGGGAGGGGAGGGGAGGGGCGGGGCCCAGGTGAGCCGGGAGGCGGGCGGGGGCGGGGCCTAGAGGGGGCGGAGCAGAAGGCGGGGCCGGTGGGTCTGCTCCTCCCAGGCCCCACAGACCTTCCGTCCCTACCGTCAGCGTTCCCGTCTCACCCCATCCGTTCAGGCCCACATGAAATGTCACCTCCTCCAGGAAGCCCTCTTCCACCCTCCAGGGCAGGGGCGCGCCTAAGTTTATTGGGTCCTCACATGGCTGGTGTCTTGATGGGCGCTGCTTTGAACCAACGAGGAAAGGAAAGACAGGGCAAATGAGGGAGAGGTGGCCAGCATGGCAGGGGAGGGCTAGGGCCCCGGGTCCCAGAGAGCCCCGCCCAGCAGTGCTACTGACCCAGCTCAGGCGGCGGTCACAGCGGATCTGGTCCCGCCCCCGGAGTTCTCAGTCCTCTTGCAAGTGGGTGAGAGCACAAGACAGGACTGGGGACAACCCAGGGAATCCTGCTCCCGGTCCCCTCCCCTCCCCTTCCGGCCCTCCCCCTCCTCTCTGTGCCACCTCCTACCTTCTCTGAGGCCCGTTCTCTGTCTCCCACAGACCCGGAGCAGCCAGGGGAGGTGTCGGCCTTGGGGCCGAGCCGGGCGGGGGCAGGGCCAAGTGGCCGGGGCCGGCAGGGGGGCCGTGGGGGGAGAGCCTGTCCAGCGGCCCCTCCAGCCCCGAGAGCAGTGAGGATGAGGGCCCAGGCCGCAGCTCCAGCCCCCTCCGCCTGGTGCCCTTCTCCAGCCCCAGGCCCCCCGGAGAGCCGCCGGGTGGGGACCCCCTGACCGAGGATGGTGAGAAGAGCAGCGACACTTGTAACCCACTATCAGGTAGGGTGAGCCCCCCACCCCCCCACCTCTGCCTGGCGGGTGGGGCATGGGCCTCTCTTCCAGCCTCAACCCTGCTCTCTGGCTGCAGGCGCCTTCTCAGGAGTGTCCAACATCTTCAGCTTCTGGGGGGACAGCCGTGGCCGCCAGTACCAGGAGCTGCCTCGCTGTCCTGCCCCTGCTCCCAGCCTCCTCAACATCCCCCTTTCCAGCCCTGGCCGTCGGCCGCGGGGAGACGTGGAGACCAGGCTGGACGCCCTTCAGAGGCAGCTCAATCGGTGAGTGTCCAGGGGGACAGGCTAGGAGGTGTTGGATGGGGGAGTGCTACAGTGTGATCTGTGGGTTTCGGGCAGTGTTGTCGGGTGCCGGGGGGTGGGGGTTGTTTGCTCCACTAGACCTGTCCATGTGTCCCAGCGGCTTGGCCCTCTCCTTCCATTTGGAGCCAAGCTGGGGCTGCCACACCTAGGATGGAGAGTGGGCCTGGGGGTTGACCAGCTGGCTGTCCACAGGGCGGTCCTGAAGTCACGGTTGCTAGTGTCTCCACTTCTCTGAGACCCAGAGCATCCTCCTCCTTCTCGCCCAGGCTGGAGACCCGGCTGAGCGCAGACATGGCCACTGTCCTGCAGCTGCTGCAGAGACAGATGACGCTGGTCCCGCCAGCCTACAGTGCTGTGACCACCCCGGGGCCCGGCCCCACCTCCACCTCCCCCTGCTGCCCGCAGGCCCCATCCCCACCCTCACCCTGGACTCGCTTTCTCAGGTGAGTTCCCAGCACCCTGGCCTTGCCTTTTCTGCACCGATTCCACCCCAGGCCTGCTTTGCTGCCCCTTCTGTGGCCTCGGGCCCCAGTCTCCTCCCCTCCCCAATCCCTGCCCTCTTCCCAGGCGGTATTTTTGGAGGATGAGGAGCTGTGAGCACGGAGCACAAAGCACACAGAGGGCTGGGCCAAGGCAGCCCGCAGGCCTCAGGCTGAGTGGCCTGCGCTCCCCTGGGGTCACCTGAAGGGCCGGGTCTACCCAGGGTGCCTGTGTCCATGGCTGCATATGGAGGAGACTGTTAAGTCCTGGGGGGCTGGTGGTGGGTGCTGGGTGCCAGTGCGCCCTTGGGACAGAGTCCCATGGCCCTGCTGTTGCTGACACCCCCGGGTCTGACTCTCCACTCGACCCATGACTTTCATACTTGGCACTTTGCAGGGTTGTCCTGGAGGCTTTGGCTAAGCCCCGGGGTGGCCCTTCCAGTCGGCTTCTCTCCCCCACTGCTAGAGGTGGGCCTCTGTCATCCTTTGTCCTCTCCTGAGTGGACCTGTGTGTTCCTGGCCTCCTGACAGGACAGCGGTGTCTGGGTCTCAAGCTAGGAGTCTTTCGGGCAACCTGAGGTGGCCTGGGCTCTGCTGCCCCCCGCCTCCCCCACCCGGCATCTGCTCCCCTCCCATATGGTGCTGCTCCTGTTTGCAGACACCAGGGCCCACGTCAGCAAATGTGCCAGTCTCCCTTCACAGCCTCCCCCGCAGAGATCTCACAGCAGACTCGTCAGCACCCACAAAGCCCCTCCCGCCTGCCCTGGCACTCTCCCTGGCCTTCTGAAGCCTGGCCGCCAGCCTGCCTCTGTTTCTAGGTCCCAGAGTCCTTTCGAGACTGCAGGCAGGAACCTTGTCTCTCTTTCTGTCTAGCTTTGGTGCCAGCTCAGGGCCCCTTATTCCGCGTCGGTGTTGAATACAGTGGCCAGGTTCCCTGGGGAGGGAAGTGGCTGAGGCCTGGAGCTCCCCGCAGGATCAGACAGATGCTGCCTCGGGGCCCCCAGCTGCCCAGCTTGGCTCTTGTCCACCCAGAGCATATACCTCCACGTCCAGTCTTGCCCCCCTCCCTTGGCAGTTGGAGTCCTGCTCTGTCTCCGTCAGCCCTTGTCCTGTCTTCTCCAAACCCCCTCCTGTCTGGCCCCAGAGTCCCGGGACCCTCTCTCTCCTCTGACCCTCTCCCGCTCCTCGACTCCAGGCCCCCCAAACTCTTTGTTTTCTCCGCAGGTTTCCCAGTTCATGGCGTGCGAGGAGCTGCCCCAAGATGGACCCACTCGACGCCTCTCCCTGCCGGGCCAGCTGGGGGCCCTAACCTCCCAGCCCCTGCACAGACATGGCTCAGACCCGGGAAGTTAGTGGGGCTGCCCAGTGTGGACACGTGGCTCACCCAGGGTTCAGTGCACTGCCTGGGCCGCTCCCCGTGGAGGCCCTGCCCGGGAGGCCCTGGCCGCCGACGGGAGAGGAATAGGAAGGCATGGCCCCTCCTCCTGCCCTTGGGGGCCCACCTCCTCTTGAGGTCCCCAGGGGCCCCGGTGTCGGGGGGCACAGGGGCAGGGACAGGGCCGGGCAGTGGATGGGGGTCTGTGGTCCCCCCACTGCCCTGGGGCAGTAGCTGGTCTAACTGCCCGGAGGCACCCAGCCCTGGGCCTTAGGCACCTCCAGGACTTTTCTGCTATTTACTGCTCTTATTGTTAAGGATAATAATTAAGGATCATATGAATAATTAATGAAGATGCTGATGACTATGAATAATAAATCATTATCCTGAGGAGACTCCAGTGGTGCTGGGAAGTGTAATAGCTACCTGCTGTATCCCGTGTTCATGGCCGTACCATTGTGGGCACGGACCTGTCCGAGGGAATCCGGGCCAGTCCGTCTGAGTGCGCCGGGCCTGCAGGGGCAGCTCTGACATCTGGGTGTGGGGTGGGTGCAGTGAGGGGTGCTCCCTTGGGGCTGACACACATCACCTTCAGGGCTTCTTGCCTCCGGAGGGCCCTGCTTCCCTGAGGTCCTGGATTCAGGATGGCAAAGAGTCACCTGGACTGCGATGAATACAGAGGTTTTCCTAATGAGATGCCAGGCCTGGGGTCCCACACTTCAGAGCCTTGGTGGCTAGTGGATTGGCGCACTGGCCCCTGAAACTGAGCCCACGATGACGGCTGATGCAGTCATGCTCTCCCCCACACACAGCTCTTGAGCCCAGCCCATGCTGTTATATTTGGCCACGTCCCCAACTTGGCCTCCCATGCATGCCAAGTTCCTCCAGTCGTGTCTGACTCTTTGCCATCCCGTAGGCTGTAGCCTGCCAGGCTCCTCTGTCCATGGAATTCTCCAGGCAAGAGCACTCACTGGAGGGGGATGCCATGTCCTGCTCCAGGGGATCTTCTGACCCAGGGATCAAACCCGAGTCTCTCATGTCTCCTGCAGTGGCAGGTGGGTTCTTTACCACAAGCACCACCTGGGAAGCCTTTATCCTGACCTTTAACTCAGGCTCACATGGATCCTGTATGATTGGGCTCCCACAGTGAACTGACTCTGGGCATGCTGGTTTTCTCAGCCTATCAGAGCCCCACTGATGTCTGCCTGCAGACGGGCCTCATCCACCTGCATCCCTTGGTTACCTGTGATCCTTGACCAGAGGAGCTGGAAGTTTCAGGGTGGCTCATTCCCATCCTTGGAGGAAGAAGTCAGATGTCCTGGGGCCAGTGAAGGGTGGAGGGCATGTGCACGTGCTGCTGGTCTTGTGGGGCCACGCAGCCTCTCAGAGGAGCTGCCATTCAGTGGCCGAGTCAGGGCAGCTGCAGCCAGCAGGAGGAGCTGATGGGCATCATTGCTGCCCAAGGCCTCCAGGGCCACTTAATCCTACAACCCCTGACCCTTCGAGCTGGGTTGGTTAGCCTTGCTTTGAAGAAAACGCATTATATCTCAGGCCTGGGGTCAGGAGGCTATTGGGAGAAGACCCTGGTCTCTGAGCCATCTGGAGGGTGCCCTTTGTCCACATGGGGTAGGAGAGACGTTCCCAGTGGTTCTGCATCAGGGCCCAGGCTCCCCTCCCAGAGCGTGTGATCAGCGAGGGGCCCCTGTGAGTTCAGTGTGCCCTGGGGTTTGGGACCTGGGAAATGGGCGTGGGGCAGAGAGGTGGGGAGAAGGTTTAGACCTCTGGGGTGTGGGGAGGGGGTGACACAGAGGGGAGCCAGGCAGAAAAGGTAGCTTTGTGTGACAGGGTCTGGCACATGTGTTCAGGGGTTTACACATGAACATGAGCATGCACCTGTTCGTGGCTCACACGCAGGCCCCCCCTGGTGGACTGATGTGCGTGGGTGCGGGGTGGGGGTTCTAGCTGGGGTGATGCCCTCAATCACAGGTTCCGGGCACAAGCGGGTGGCATCAGGATCTCAGCCCAGGGCAGGACACAGATACGGTCAGAGGCCGCTGCGAGGCTGATGGCGAGAAGTAAAGGTGCAGACGAAGCTCACTCTGCTTGGCCCGCAGGGGCCAAAGCGCTGGGCCGAGTCCCTGCCTCTGTCCTTCTTCCCATCTCCCCCTGTCCTTAGAGCACCTTCTTCTGGGAGCTCAGCCCGATCCACAGCACTCTGTCCAAGGACGGGGCAAGGGCTGGGGGAGCCCTGGGGTGCCTGGGACAGAGGCTAGGGGCCAGCCCAGTGCATCAGCGCTGCGTGCTGATGAGCAGAGGAGAGGAGAACTTCACGTGTGCTCTTTGGGCTTTGTATCAGGTTTGAATGGTGATTATTTCTCTTCAGCACATGCCAGCCCCCTGGTTAGCTGCCTATGGCCAGGGACGGTACTGCCTGGCTTGGAGTCCTGATGTATGTGCTTCCAGGGATGAATGTGTGTGTGTGTGTGTGTGTGTGTGCAAGTGCACATGTCTATGCTCAGGGTGGGGGCAGGGCCAGCAGAGAAGAACCTCTAAGTGCTTGTCCTCAGTGAAAGTGCATGGGTGCCGAGGGCTCGGTCCACTCCGTCTGGCTGAAGGAGCGTGGCTGAGACACCGGGCCCAGGTCCCTGCCAGGAGCCGCCACTGAGATTTGAGAGGCTGGGTGGGGAACGACAGCCATGGTGGCTCCATCTCCCGACAGCTCCATCTGTCCAGCTGTATCATTGAACCCCTAACAGCCTGTAGAGGGAGGTGTCACTAGTCCACGTGAGGACAGTCATCTCGGGGTGGTCAGTGACTGGCCAGGGGTCATGCTGCAGGCAGATGGCATTGTGAATCTCCAGGTTGCACAGGAGGGTGGCGGTGACCCTCAGATGCAATACTGGGGCCAACACTGGCCAGTTGCAGGGTGTGGGCTCAGATCTGGGCCTTGGAGGGGCCTGAGAGGCCGGCGGGGGTGCTGTGAATGGGCATCACAGCTCAGCGTGGAGCCCAGCACAGAGACCGTCCATTCTCAGCCTGCTCTGTCCTCCCCACCCCCGGCCAGGTGGTAGCACTCTCCCCCTGACAGTCAAGAGGCCAGGCTCCACCCAACCCAGTAGTGCATAAACCCAAGCTATGCCTGTGTTCTGGGAACTCTGCTGGGCTGCATTAAGTTCTTGGGTGGGGTCAAGGCTGAAGGCTTCCTAGAGCAGTGGGGTAGCAGTGGGGTAGCCTTCAGGCCTTGCCCAAGAACCCTAACCCTAACCCTAAAGTGAGTGAAGTCGCTCAGTTGTGTCCGATTCTTTGCGATACCGTGGTCTGTAGCCCACCAGGCTTCTCCGTCCATGGCATTTTCCAGGCAAGAGTACTGGAGCGGGTTTCTATTTCCTTCTCCAGGGGATCTTCCTGACCCAGGGATCGAATCCAGATCTCCCGCATTGTAGACAGACGCTTTATCATCTGAACCCTAACCCTAACCCCCACTCTAGGCTGGCTGCACCTCAAGGGGGTCCTGCTATGTCTCTGGCCAGGTTCTCAGGTGTGTTAGGTCGTGTGTGGGGCAATTCTGGGGGCTGGCTGGGGGTATGGCAGGCTATTTTCTGCCACCGTGCATTACCCACTCCTTTAAGGTCCAACTTCATCGTTTTTTTTTTTTTTTTTAATAGAAATCATCAGTGAAAATGCTTTGGACAGGAGAGGAAGGACCTTCAGAAGCCAGTAGCCTGTGAGCCTGAGGAGCATCTCGTTACTGGGGGGCTCAGGAAGAGAGGAAAGAGGGAGGTGTGGGAACCAGTGTGCACCCCTCTGCCCCCAGGGGCAGGTCCCACAGCTGAGGGAGTGAATCATGTTCCCTGCTGGCCCAAGGCAATGAGCTATGAATATTAGCTCTGTTGAAGGAGGGGCGGGGAGGCTTGTTTGTGCAGGGACCCAACAGTGCTGGGCATGGGGGTATGCTCGGTGCTTCCTGAATGAAGGAAGGCAGGAAGGAGGGAAGGAAGGAGGGAAGGAGGGAAGGAAGGAATGCAAATACTGCTTTTTGCCCTGGGACGGAGACCCTTGGGCTGGACGGAGACCCTCGCGGGCTGGACGGAGGCCCTCGGGTTGGACAGAGACCTTTGGGCTGGATAGAGACCCCTGGGCTGTGCAGGCAGGGTGGGGAAGTCCTCCAGTGGCTGGCAGAGCTGAAGTGGGCCTCTGCCCAGGGCTCTGGGCCCTCACCCTGGGCCTGCAGGTCACCACCTTCTCCTCCATGCCTGTCCTCAAGCTTGTGCTGCCCAGCTCTGTGGCAACTGCCCGCTGCTCCAGACCTGCTCCCTGGCCTTCCCTGTCACCTGGGCTCCCAGGGACACGGGACTCTGGTAGCGGAGGGTGGCGGGGAACAGTCCCCTCCTCTCCTGCAGGGCCGGCCACCCACTGCTGGGGACTGTTGTCTAAAACTCAGTGTTCTCCCAAACCAAGAGGACCAGAGGGGTGGGGCGGGACCTGGAGGGGTGCCTGTGGCCAGGCCTGGGCTGCCTCCCCCGACCCCCACCACTGCTTCTAAAGATCCAGGAGCCGAGAGAAGAGAAGCACTCTGGGTGTGTCCCGCCAAACTCGCCCCGCCCTGTCCTTACCGGGACTCCGCCCCTGCCCCGCCCCAGCAGCTCACGTTTCAGTCTCAAGAATCATGGATCTTACGGGTGCCCATCCTTTGTCGTGAGCCTTGTTCTCACGGCCTGCCTGAAATCCGAGGCCCAGAGGCTGGCGGAAGCTGCTGGGTCCACGGCTGCCGAGGGAGGAGCTGGAGCGTGAACGCCGGCAGAACTTTGCCCATGTCTGAGATTTCTAGAACCTTCTTTCCCCTGCAGGCTTTTGTGCCTTCTGCCCCCTTTGCCTCCCGGCCCTTCGTTTAGTGACTTCCTGCCGGTCCTCGGTCCTCGGGTGACCCTTGGACACACGGAGGTGCGCCCCCTGCCGGGGCTGGGAGCCTTTTCTGCCTTCCCCAGCCTGCTCTCTGCACCCTAGACTGCGGAGTCCGGGGGCTCGTCAGTTCTGTGTCCCCCAACACCATGCACAGTGGCTCCCCCAGAGCAAGCACTCTATAATTTATTCACCTAGTGAGCGTTTCTGGATTTAGGGAGTAATGTGGCTCAGCTGGTAAAGAATCGGCCTGCAATGCGGGAGAAGGGAAAGGCTACCCACTCCAGTAGTCTGGCCTGGAGAATTCCAGGGACTGTATAGTCCATGAGGTTGCAAAGAGTCGGACACGAGTGAGCGACTTTCACTTTCACACTTTGGCAGTAAAATCCTTATCCTCCAAAGGGCCTGTGTCCTTGACTTTGGGGGCCTGTGACTTCCTGGGCAGCCAGGGCTGAAGAAGGGACTCTGGGGTAACTGGCACCCCCTGAGCCTCCTCGGCCCATAAGCAGACATGGGTTCTCATACCCTGGGGATGATCGCAAAAGGCCCACGTGGTTTACATCTTCTGCCCCACTCTGCTGGCTCTGCTTGGCTGGCGGGGCTCGTCCTTGGTCTGAGTTACCATTAGGGAATAGTCTGGTGCTCTGGAGGGCTGGAATCCCTCCTGATGGGCATCTTGGGGGCGCAGCTGGGTATCCCATGATGCCACTGCTCACCTGGGCTTTGGGGAGGGCCCGCCTCTGCTTCTTATCACAGCAAGCTTATCACCCTCTCAAACGCCGGGTCCTCAGCCTGGGTGTAGTTCCAAGCACAGCCCCTGACTTTTCCAGGCTCTGTTCTGCCACAGGGCAGACGAGGAGGCCCTTCCCGCAGCCCACCTGCCCACGTCGCAGGAGCAGATGGACTGGAGCATGCCCAGGTCCTGAAGGGACAGATGGCTTCCTTCTCTTTGCCCACAGGATGCAGCCCTCCTCGTCAGCTTGGCACTGAGGGTTTTTGTCTTCCTTTCCAGACTCACCTGCCCTTCTGCCTGCTGCTGCCTCACACCCGATGCTCTAGCCATGTGAGATTCCCTGCTGTTCACTGTGCTCGAGTTATCCCTGCATCTTTCCATCTTTCCCTCTCCTTGGAAATAAACTCTATCCTTCCCAGCCTGGAGAGAAAGCCTTCCACTTCAAGTCCTAGCTCAGACGTCACCTCCTCCAGGAGGCCCTTTCTAGGTGTCTTGGTGGATTTAAACCTCCCATCATTTTCCTGTCTGTCGTTTGAGAAAGGACTGGCAGAGTACTGGCGGTCTGTGTGTCTCCTAGAGGCCTCTGTCGTGGGGCCAGGGAGGTGGCAGGCACTTTGCCAGCGTGTCTTGCTCTGTCTCCACTTCCAACTAGCTTCTGTGTGGAGAGTTCCTGCCCACCGCCCTCTGTGACTGCTCATTTGTCCTTTGATGGTCAAGGCTGAGAGTAAGTCCCCCTTGGGCTCTTCCGTTTCAGCTTCAGGTCTGCGGTACCCACAATCCCCCAGGTGGCGGCCAGTCCAGTGGGAACTGAGGGGCACTCGTCCTGGCTGCTCAGGGTGGTCTCCATTGCTCACACGGGTTCTGAGTAGGAGTCCTGGGACAAGGGTCATGGAAAGCACACAAGCAGTGAGTCTAGTCTATCTTAAGTTCTCAAAAACATGGAAACAAATTTGAAGCATAAATCCTTTCAAAGTGACTCTTTGGCAGCAGTTTTCAGATAATTGTATATCGTAAAAGAGTGGTTGGTGTAAAAATCAGTGAGGATTCAGTAAAAGATTGAATAGTAACAGGTTTCTTTCCGAGAAGGCAATGGCACCCCACTCCAGTACTCTTGCCTGGAAAATCCTATGGGCGGAGGAGCCTGGTAGGCTGCAGTCCATGGGGTCACAAAGAGTTGGACACGACTGAGCGACTTCACTTTCACTTTTCTCTTTCATGCACTGGAGAAGGAAATGGCAACCCACTCCAGTGTTCTTGCCTGGAGAATCCCAGGGACGGGGCAGCCTGGTGGACTGCCATCTATGGGGTCGCACAGAGTTGGACACGACTGAGGTGACTTAGCAGCAGCAGCAGCAGGTTTCTTTAAGCTGCATGGGTGTATGATATCAAACCCTATAAAGACTCAATTTGGTCATCTTATTGCCGTAGAATTTAAAATAAAGTGATTCTTGATACTTTATTTCCTAAAAGTGTAAGTCAAGGCTTTTTTTTTAGCTAACTTTTGTTTCAAAAAAACAAAAAACAAATGAGTTCCAAAGCATTTATTAACTAATTAGCTTCATTATTTTATAATCATACCTTACAAGGGAGCTGGAAGTCGACAAGAGCCAGCACTTAGAAACCCAAACAGAAGAATTTAGCTCAACTGTCCTACCATTATTTTAAAATTAGCAATAGCATAAGGTCTGGCTGCAAAAAGCTGAGATGCTAACTGGCAAGAAAATCAGTCACTAGGGAAACATCTCGGAGAGGCTCCCGCAACAGGGCAGCCGCACGTAACGGCTTGGCTTCCTCCTTCTGTGCTGCCGGGTGGTGACAACTGGGAAATCAGAGGGAATGTGATGGCCAGGGATGCTCCGAAGGTCCAATGAGGCTGATCTCATGGCCTTAAGAGGCCTGCACGTGTCGTGTTTTGGCCACATCTGACTCTTTGTGACTGTATGGACTGTAGCCTGCCAGGCTCCTCTGTCCATGGGATTCCCCAGGCAAGAATCCTGGAGTGGGTTCCCATTCCTCCTGTAGGGGATCGTCCTGACCCAGGAATCCAACCTGCATCTCTTATGTCTTCTGTATTGGCAGAGGGTTCTTTACCACTAGTGCCACTTGGGAAGCTTCTTAAGAGGCCTCATTTCAGTCAGTTCAGTTCAGTCATTCAGTCGGGTCCAACTTTTTGTGACCCCTCGGACTGCAGCACACCAGGCTTCCCTGTTCATCACCAACTCCCGGAGCTTGCTCAAACTCACGTCCATCGAGTTGGTGATGCCATCCTCTGTCATCCCCTTCTCCTCTTGCCTTCAATCTTTCCCAGCATCAGGGTCTTTTCCAATGAGTCAGTTCTTTCCATCATGTGGCCAAGGTATTGGAGCTTCAGCTTTAGCATCAGTCCTTCCAATGAATTTTCAGGACTGATTTCCTTTAGGATGGACTGGTTGGATCTCCTTGCAGTCCAAGGGACTCTCAAGAGTCTTCTCCAACACTGCAGTTCAAAAGCATCAATTCTTCAGCACTCAGCTTTCTTTATAGTCCAACTTTCACATGCATACATGACTACTGGAAAAACCATAGCTTTGACTAGATGGACCTTTGTCGGGAAGGTAATGTCTCTGCTTTTTTATGTGCTGTCTAGATTGGTCATAGCTTCTCTTCCAAGGAGCAAGTGTCTTTTAATTTAAGAGGCCTAGGTGAAAGGAAACTGTTAACAGATGGGAAAGTGAGCCTAGAGGGCTTTATTTCATGTCAGTCTGCCTTAGGCCCCTGGACCTGTGACTGTTCTGCAGGGAGGTTTGGTTTTACTTGCGACTCTGAGTGGCCATAAAGAAGTGTTCTCGGGGCTGATGGGAGGAGCCTGGGGGAACGAGGTTAAACAGCGGTGAGCGCCATGACCCAGCTGCCCTCTATCCACCAGCCCCAGGGGGGACCCTTTCGGTAGGAAGCTGAGAAGTGGCTGGAGCCCCAACCCGGAAGGAGGAAGGTGTGCCCAGTGCTTCCCTGGGTCTCTGTGGATGCTGCAGGGGTGAGGCTTCTGTTCTGGGCTAATGCCCCTGTGACCTGTGTCTCTGCAGACACCTGTCCTGTAAGCGAGGGATAGTTCCTGTGCCTGCTGCCATCTCTCTTCCAGACCACCCTGACTCCAGATGGACCCCGTTTCCCAAAGTACTACTAACCTGAGGTGTTGCCTGTGGTGGATGATTAGTGAAGATCTTGGGGGTCATTGTGAGTGCTGGGGAAGTCATTCAGGCCAGAAAACAACCTGAAAGATGACCTTAGACACCCTCGTCCTGGATTTTTGTCTGTTCCACGTTGGTTCCTTTCTCACTGGCTGACCTCTTTCCAAGTCCTTCCAAGACCCTCTTGGTCAGTTTCTGCTTCCTGAAGACCCTTCTTTGCCTCTTCTTTCCCCTACTTCCCTGGCTGCCCCCAGGCTTCCCCTCACTGTCTTGGGCAGATCCATTCAAGAGTCTCTGGTCGGCTCTTAGCTGAGCTTGCCCGGAGCTCCACCCTTCTCCTTCTTGCAGGCTATAGGACATGATCCAGACGTGTATCTGATGGGCTCGGAGTGAGCTGCCCATGGCCCTAGTGGGGAGAGGGGGCCCCAGTAAAGCTGGCTTTCTTGTTCTCTTCCTCCTTTCTTTTTTTGGTCTGCACTGCCTGTCTTGCGGAATCTCACTTCCCCAACCAGGGAGGGAAATCAGGCCCTGGGCAGTGAAAGTGCGGAGTCCTAACCACTGTACCACCAGAGAATTCCCATCTTTCCCTTTCTTCCTTCCTTTTTTTTTTTGGATTGGCAAGCAGTTTTCCTGCAATAGTAATTAGTGATGGCTAGTGAGGCACCCACTCCAGTACTCTTGCCTGGCAAATCCCATGGACGGAGGAGCCTGGTGGGCTGCAGTTCGTGGGGTCGCTAAGAGTAGGACACGACTAAGCGACTTCACTTTCACTTTTCACTTTCATGCATTGGAGAAGGAAATGGCAACCCACTCCAGTGTTCTTGCCTGGAGAATCCCAGGGATGGAGCCTGGTGGGCTGCCTCCTATGCGGTCGCACAGAGTCGGACATGACTGAAGCTACTTAGCAGCAGTGGGGCACCTAGGGGCAGAGATCTGAGCTTCCCGGGCATCAAAGTGGAAAAGAAACTGCCTGCCAGGGCAGGAGATGCAAGAGTATGGGTTCGATCTCTGGGTCGGGAAGATCCCCTGGAGGAGGAAATGGCCAGCCACTCCAGTATTCTTGCCTGGAAAATCCCATGGACAGAGGAGCCTGACGGGCTACAGTCCATGGGGTTGCAGAGTCGGACACGACTGGGCACACAACAGGGGCAGAGATGGCAGTTAGAGAGAAGGTGAGGAAAATGCAAAGGAAACAGCAGAGAGGGAGGCGGGGAGCCAGAAGGGGCAGGTCTGAGGACTGCTCGGCTCCATCCAGGGGTTCCCATCACTGTCCCTCCAGGCAGGTGTCCTGAAGGGCACAGAGGTAATGCTTGGTTTGGAGCTGATGCTTGGTTTGGGGGATATGCTTGGTTTGGGCCATTGGGGCTGATGCTTGGTTTGGGGCTGGGCCGTTCAGCCCAGATCTCAGGAAATTCGCTCCATGAGCCAATTTGCTTCCCCTCATGGAGGCCCAGGCTTGTGAGAGCTTGGGCATTTGGTGGAGGATCAGGTCTGGAAGGGACAGTGGGAGTCGCTGCTTATCAGAGATCCACGTCACACCGGACATGGCCCTGAGGCAGAGGGCTGCTTGCTGAAGCCAGAATCTTCGTGGCTTCCTGCTAGTTTTTTACCAACATTGAATATTCTGGGTAACTGTCAAATTCGTGGTTTGGAAAGGAATAAATTGCATAAGAGCTGTGACTGACCTTGGTGGAGGGGCAGCTCCGTGGACTAAGTGCTGGATGAGGGGGAAGGAACGGATGGATGCCCATGGGACCAGCACTTCTCTCCCCATCTCCGTCCTCACCAGGTGGCTGGGTGGTGTCTCCCTGGCTCCAGACCCTGCTTAGCCTCATCTTGGTCCTGGGTTGCACTGCAGAAGGTCCCTCCCCGGGACCTTTCACACCCCGGGCTCCCCTATCTTGACCTTAACCAAGAGCAGGATAGTTTTCGAGTAAAATATTTCTCTTAAGCATCCCCTAGACTGGCAGAAAGTCAATAAAGTTCCTTAGAGGACAGAGTGCACCCCCTTAATTTTCAGGGGAGGAGAAAGAGGCCCAAAGTGGCCAAAAGCTAAAGAGTTAAGGGCAACACAGCTTCCTGACCCCCAGCCCACTGCAAGCTGGGCGCCGTGTTGATCCCAACAGCGCTTGTATGAGACCTGGCCCTTCAGTTATCTTGTATTTCAGTTTGGAAACTGTTGGGAGAAGCAGAAGAACATAATGAAGCTCCCCTTTCAGAGTGCCCAACACAGCTTCTTTCATCCCTTCTCAAGTCCTTCTCACTCTCGGGGGAGGAGCTAAGATGGCGGATGAGTAAGACGGGGAGAATACTTTCTCCTCCACAAATCCATTAAAAGAACATTTGAATGCTGAATAAACTCGATAAAACAACTTCTGAATGCCGGCAGAGGACATCAGGCACTTAGAAAGACAGCTCATTGTCTTCAAAACGAGAAAACGAGCCCTGCGGTAACTCCTTTTGCGGAGAACTGGCGCGGACACCAGCATTTGCTATTGGCAAGTGGGGGCTGGGCTAGGAGGAGCGGCGAGGCCTGCATTGCTTTGAGAAAGGATTTGGCCTGGCTATCTCGGGCGCTATCTGAGCGAAATAACCAGACTGTCGGTTATCTACTACATCAAAAGCCAGCCCTAACTTAAGACACCACCAGGACTACCTACGGAACCAAGGGCTGCACAGAGTTGGCCGGCTGCAGGCCATCCCACTCCGGTGACAGGCAACCAGGGCCAGAGGCGGGCAATTACAGCCCTAGAGAGACACTGTCTAACGGAACTGTGAGTAGGTTTCAGTGCTGACTCACGCTTCTTGGGGCTCTGGATGGTCAACATCTGCCTGAGAAAGTGCGCTGCTTGTATACCCAGAAAACTGAGTGGCGGAGAGGCGATAAGTCGCAGCACCTGCGCTCGCTGAACATTTCATCACCTGCGCTACTCGGATCTGGGAAGGGCATAAAACGCAGACTGAACCAAGTCTGTGCTTCTGAGGATTATCTGAGTGCCTGAACCTGGCCGGTTTAGATTTGGGTGTTCATCTCCGCCCTCTCTGTAACAAGGCAGAGATCAGATATTGAAAAGACCTGTAAACCGCCTCAATAAAGAGAATTCAACAAACTACCAGAATATAGTAAGGACACTCTAAATTTGGCAATTTTAACAAAATGAAGAGACAAAAGAATACCCAGCAGCTAAAGGAACAGGGTAGATCCCCACCAATCCAAACCAAAGAGGAAGAGATAGGGAATCTACCTGATAAAGAATTCCGAATAATGATAGCGAAATTAATTCAAAATCTCGAAATCAAAATAGAATCACAGTTAAAGAGTCTGGAGACAAGGATTGAGAAGATGCAAGAAAGGTTTGACAAGGACCTAGAAGAAATAAAAAAGAGTCAACACATAATGAATAATGCAATAAATGAGATCCAAAACACCCTGGAGACAACAAATAGTAGAATAACAGAGGCAGAAGATAGGATTAGTGAACTAGAAGATAGAATCCTAGAAATAAATGAATCAGACGAGAAAAAAGAAAAACGTATCAAAAGAAATGAGGACAATTTCAGAAACCTCCAGGATAACATCAAACGCTACAACATTCGAATCATAGGAGTTCCAGAAGAAGATAAAAAGAAAGATCATGAGGAAATCCTTGAGGAGATAATAGTTGAAAACTTCCCTAAAATGGAGAAGGAAATTACCACTCAAGTTCAAGAAATCCAGAGAGTCCCTAACAGGATAAACCCAAAGCGAAACACCCCAAGACACATATTAATCAAATTAACAAAGATTAAATATAAAGAACAAATATTAAAAGCAGCAAGGGAAAAACATCAAATAACTCATAAGGGAATTCCCATAAGGATAACAGCTGATCTTTCAATAGAAACTCTCCAAGCCAGGAGGGAATGGCAAGACGTAATTAAAGTGATGAAGGAAAATAACTTACAGCCTAGATTATTGTATCCAGCAAGGATCTCATTCAAATATGAAGGAGAAATCAAAAGCTTCACAGATAAGCAAAAGTTGAGAGAATTTTGCACCACTAAACCATTTCTCCAACAAAAACTAAAGGACATTCTCTAGAGCAATACAATAATAGTGGGAGACTTTAACACCCCACTCATATAATCTGGCTGTAATAGACAAAGTAAAGAGGAAAACATATTTACCTATGAGCCTCCAAAAATTCAGTTCACTCAGGAGAGCTTAAAAAAAAAAAAAAAAAAAAAGACTTATTTGCTCACTCTGTGGAGGTTTATTGACTATTTTGTGGGTTTGGTACCACTTTGGGAAGTAGGCAGGAAGAGGTGACAAATGTGATCCTGTCCTAAATAATATATTGTGGTAAAGATAGACTTACCAATACAAAATACCAAGATGTGCCTAAAGATGAGGACACCCAAACTGGACTTTTTGTTTCCTGAACTTTTCATTTCGAGAACAAACCTCCTAATATAAGATGAACTCACCATGATTTTTTTTAAGTGTTCTTTGTGATTAAAAACAGAAAGCCATTGGTTAAGAAATTACATATACTCCTCCCCACCATCACTCCCCTTCTTTCTTCCCATTTCCCTCCCACCCTCATTGATCCTTTCCCTTGTCCATTTTCCCCTGCAAAAATAAAAAAAAATAAAAAAATAAAAAAGTCCTCACTCTCCAAGACCCGCCTCGTGATTGGCCGCTCCGTGGAGCCTTGTCTGTGACATCCCTGTGACCCGCCATGCTGCACGGGCTGTGATGAGTCTTAGTTGTAAGAGCTGTATATTGGTCAAGCAAAGCTAGGGTTTAGGGGACACCTCTTTGATGGGGGTGGAGACACTCTCCTCCATGATGACCTGTCCAATCCCTGACTTTTTAAAAAAAATTATTTATTTATTTATTTTGGCTCCACTGGGTGGCATGTGGGATCAGCATGACCAGGGTTTGAACCCAGGCCTCTCGCATTAGGAGTGCTCCCTGAATTGGGAGTGCAGAATCTTAGCCACTGAGCTACCAGGGAAGTTCCCCACTCCCAGAATTTTTTAAAAATTATTTATTTTATTTTTGGCTGTGCTGGATTTTTTTTTTTGCTTCCTGTGGGCTTTCTCTAGATTCAGGGAGTGGGGGCTCCTCCCAGTTGTGGTGCACAGCCTTCTCATGGGGGTGGCTTTTCTTGCTGCAGAGCACAGGCTCTAGGCATGGACTCGGTAGTCGTGGTGCGTGGATTTAGTTGCCCTGCGGCATATGGGATTTTCCTGGACCAGGGGTTGAACCCGTGTCCCCTGCATAAGCAGGTAGATTCTTATCTACTGCACCACCAAAGAAGTCCCATTCTCTTGACTCTTTTCCCAAACACAGGCACATCCTTTCAGCCCTGATGCATGACCGAAGTCCCTGTGGAGTCTTCATGGATGGAGATAGGGATGCTAGCTGTCTAGCAAGAAAGGGCTGTTGCCCCCTCTGCTAGTCCCCTCGTTCAGCCTATCCACAGTGTGGCCGGTTCACATTCTCAGTTCCTGATTTCCTCCCTGGATTTAGGATGGTCCCTGTGGGCAGGTGCATCTGTGCCTTATTCTTCCTCAGGCTCTGCACTGGTCATGTGCAGCTGGTAATTCGTGGGGTGTGCTCACCTCTTCTTCAGCTGGTAATTCGTGGGGTGTGCTCACCCCTTCTTCAGCTGGTAATTCGTGGGGTGTGCTCACCCCTTCTTCAGCAGCAGAGACTCCTGTGACTGTCGGATCTCTGGTTCCAAGTCCTTCCCACCCTCTCTCCCCACAAGGTCCCTTTCTCCCGTGGGACCAGGGGTCTGTGTGAATTACAGCTTGGGAGTGAGGTAAACTCGAATTAGAAGCAACCTCCTTTCAGAGCCATCCATGTGCTACCTGGTTACCTGAGATTCTGCTCTCACCTGCCACCCCCATGCCCAGATGGTGGCTCCAGATGACTCTTGAAAGGACTGAACTTTTACTTCTTGCTGCAAAGACAGCCGGGGTGGAAGTTTTCTGGGCAGATGGTGCATTCTCTTTACTCTAAAGGAGAGTGTGAAAGGGGGCTTCTGTAGTTACAGCAATGCTCAGTCATTTTCTGAATCTTTCAGACACAAAGTGTCCCACATAGGGGAGGACTCTACAGCTGGAATCTGAACCTGGCAGGGTCCCATTTGTCCGCCAGCTCCTCAGATGGGACCAGTCTGGTGATAGTTCACCGGAAATCACACTCTGATGCATGATGGCACCTGCATGGGTGTGTATGTGTGGGGTCTCTGGAATTGCAGCCCTGAAGGCTCTGTGAGGGCACCTGGGGTAGAGATGTGGGAACAACAGCCCCCGAGGACTGCCAGGGGCTAGAGGAGTCTCAACTGTTCAGGCTGCTGTAACAAAAACACCACAGATGGGGTGGCCTGTGAGCAACAGAAATTTATTTCTCACAGTTGTGGAGACAGACAAGTCCAACATCAAGGCACTGGCAGATCTTTCTGTCGAGTTCTGCCTCCTGGTTCATAGGTGGCTGTCCTCACACGTCTGAAGATGTGAAGGAGGTCTTGGGGCCTCTTTCACAAGGGTACTAACTCCACTCACAAGGGCTCCACCCTCATGATCTAATCACCTCCCACAGCCCCCACATCCTAATACCATCTACCTTGGGGATTAGGTTTTCATACATGAATTTTGGGGACACAAGTATTCAGTTCCAGCAGAATGGACTAACCAGAGCAGGAAGTCCAGTTAGAACAACTGGTACACCCTATATGGACCAGAGAGATACCTGCTTCTCCATCAGGAAGGAAGAAGTGTTAGTCTCTCAGTTGTGTCTGACTCTTTGTGACCTCCCTGGACTATAGCCCGCTAGGCTCCTCTGTCCACAGAATTCTCCAGGCAAGAATACTGGAGTGGGTTGCCATGCTTTCCTCCAGGGGATCTTCCCGACTCAGGGCTCAAACCTGGGTCTCCTGCATTACAGATTCTTTACCTTCTGAGCCACCAGGGAAGCCCAGAGGAGGAAAAAAGAATACTAGGGATGAACTATCGATAATTAATTTGTTCTTATCCTATTTTTTTTGGTAAATCTTTTTTTGGGGGGGGGGGTAAATTTAAAAAATTGAAGTTTAGTTGACTTACAATGCTATGTGAGTTTCAGGTATATAGCAAAGTGTTCAGTTTCTAAGTTGTGTTTGACTCTTTGTGACCCCATGGACTGCAGCACGCCAGGCTTCCCTGTCCTTCACTATCTCTGGGAGTTTGCTCAAATTCATGTCTACACAGTCGGTAATGCTATCTAATCATCTCATCCTCCGTAGCCCTCTTCTCCTTTGCCCTTCAACCTTTCTCAACATCAGAGTCTTTTGCAATGAGTGGGCTCTTTGCATCAGGTGGCCAAAGTATACTTATATCTTTATATACGTTTTCAGATTCTTTTCTATGTTATTATAAAATATTGACTATAGTTCCTCATGCCATACAGTAGGTCTTTATTGTATTTTATATGTAGTAGTGTGTATCTCGGAGAAGGCAATGGAACCCCACTCCAGTATTTTTGCCTGGCAAATCCCATGGACGGAGGAGCCTGGTGGGCTGCAGTCCATGGGGTCTCGAAGATTCAGACACAACTGAGCGACTTCCCTTTCACTTTTTACTTTCATGCATTGGAGAAGGAAATGGCAACCCACTCCAGTGTTCTTGCCTGGAGAATCCCAGGGAAGAGGGAGCCTGGTGGGCTGCCGTCTATGGGGTCACACAGAGTTGGACACGACTGAAGTGACTTAGCAGCAGCAGCAGTGTGTATCTGTTAACCCCAAACTCTTAATTTATCTCCCCCTGCTCTACTTTCCCTGTTGGTAACCACAAGTTTGTTTTCTATGTCTGTGAGTCTATTCCATGTTTAGGGTTAATAATCATGAAACAGACCCGATATAAGCCAAGTTATTCTGGGGATACATCTTACTGGTTGCTGTGCTGGAGAAGGTGGCATTTTTCACCTTTGGCCAAATAAAGTAGATATGAGTGTTAGTCTTGCCTTCTAACACAACTATAAATTCCTTGACGATGGAGCTGAGATTGGAGTTGAAATGAAGTGGGAGGCCGTCTGAGAAAGTCTCCTAGCAGAGGAGGCCCCAGAGACCATGGAAGACCTGGGTGTCTTGCATCCTGCATCCCTTGCCCCTGAGGATAGGAAGGAGAAATAGATGTTTTCATTTTGTGCATTTTTGTGACTGCCACTTGTCGCTGAGTGGCATAGGCTGAGTGGCTGATTGAAAACGTTGAGCTGTGTGGGGCCAGCAGGTCAGAGCCAGAGGACTCTTTGGAGAGCGTTAGTTCCATCCATTCATGACAGAGACAATCAGCTGAGGTCCTGGGAGAACACGCAGCCTGTCAAGTTCAGACAGGGAATAAGTGCAGGTCTGGGACACGGGGCTCCTGCCCTCCCCACCCCTCTGGCTGCCCAGCCTATGGCCCTGCCAACCCCTGAAACACACTCTTGTAAAACCCAGCTGCTCTTTGGGCATGAAGGTAACACACTAGACTCTTGATGGACAGCCTGTGCTTGGAGGTCTTTCTCTGGGATCAGGGAAGGATTGGGCCCCTCCCACCCACTCCTCCTGGAGGTGTCCCCATCTCTGAGGAGACAGGGCTGTGGACCCTGTTTGGACCGATATCTGCTTGGATAACCAGCAACTTTACCCCTCTCTACTGCTGCTCAGACCCTTTCTGAAAGATGAGGCCTCTTAAAGAGAAATAACCACAACCGTGTTACCACACTGAAAATATAAAAATTTCTCGATATACTAAATGTCTGGTTAGTAGTTGAACTTCTTCAGTTTTTATACACATTTGCAAAAAAAATTATTTGAATCAGAAGCCAAATAAGGCCTACACATTGCAATTGATGGGGTTCTTAAGTCCCCTTTAATCTACAGGATCATCTTCCATATTTTTCCCTCACTTTTTTGGTTTTGATCAAAGGATCTAGGTTGTTCATCTTTTGGAAATTTCTACAACTGGATTTTGTGGATTTTGCTGATTTCACCCTTGTGAACGAAGGTGATCAATAATGTAGGGTGACCCATCGAGCCAGTTTTCTTTGTGCTCAAATCCGGAAGTCCTTAGCAAATCAGATTGGCCACTCAACACTTTTCCCCATCATTTATGTTTTCTTATTGTAAGTTGGTAATTAAGTTATAGGCTTTATCAGACTCATTTAATTTTTTGACAGGATTCTTCCCTAGTTAGTGGTGTGTTATTCCAACAGCAGGCACATAAATAGCGGTTTGCCTCTCATTTTGTGATATTAGAGCCTTTCATGACCAATGCTTACACCCATTCATTCATCACAGGTTGCAGAACGGTTGTCCTCATTCTACCTTCCCTTTCCGTTTATTAGCTGGACTTCTCTTATTAGAGACACACTCAGCAACTCTCTGGTTACCCAGAGCTACAGTGCACAGATTAAAGGCTCTATCAGAACTTGATTCTTTCTCTTTGTTGTCTTTTCAAAATATGGCTCCTTGGCATGCCCCCAAAGGGATGAATGGTTTCCTTTAGGGGCATTATAAACTCATGGACACAGAAAAAGCTTCAATTTTTTGTAGTTATTATTCTTACTGATGTTTACCTGTTCCCATCTTTGGCCAGTGGGAACTTCCTCAGGTTGGTTCCTGAGTTATTTTGACAAAACCCAGTAGTCTTCATAGTTTCCTTGTTTTACAATTTGACAAGATGTTCCAAACCAATTACTCAGTATACTCCTGTCCTGGTCTTGGGAATAGCCACTTCTCTAACGAATCCTAGCTCTTTTTACTGGAAAGTGTATTTACAGACAGAGATGCTCGTTGCTGCTAACCTGGTTGTTTTCCCTAGGTCCTTTCTGTGGCCATAGCTAGGAAACATGTATTATTTTTAAAAGACAAAATGTATAGTGTATTCCTACTGATGTTACTAATTCAAATGCAGAGCTGCAGAGTTTTAATTGAACCTCATTGACCTTACATCTTTATCTTTTTCTCACACTGAAAATCCTGACTCTAAATGGTACCAGTGTAATTACTCCTTTGCTTTATGCCACAACCAGCACATACACAACAGTCTCTGAGTAACAATACGAACCTACACTACCGATAACAATATGATTACAGGAAACAGCGATATTTTTGAGGTTCTTTTTGTCCTTAGACTGTATCCCACTAGGGATATATAGTCAAATTACTGTGTTTAAGTCAGTGGGAATAATTCCTTCTTGGGTGGTTATATTACCAACTGGTGGTTGTGTTACATAATTATGGTTCATTTGTATAATTCCCCTTTTCATTTTTAGGGCTTGCTTTTTAAGTTTAATTCCGAGGTTGAATTTACAAAGCAAGGTACATTAAAGAAGTCTAGCTTCTCTCCTTATCCCCTCTATTCTGTCTCCCTTTCCCTCTTTTGCTACCATTAAGGTATTTTTGTGCATACTTCCAAATTTTTTTTAATAAGCAAATGTCTGTTCATCTGTATTTATCTATCTGGTTCCTTTTTTTAAATAAAATGAATGAAAGCATTCTTGGCATATTTTTCTCTTCCTTGCTTTTTCACTTGCCATCTGGAAAGCATCCATGTCTGTATGTAGAAATATCCTTCACTCCTTTTCATGGCTATGTAGGACTCCATCATGCAGATATAATAACACTTGGTTTACCTAACCAGTCTCTTACTGATTGCCATTGTCTTCTAGTCCTTTGCTATTATTATAAAGTGTGCTCCAATAAATCTTTGGGCCCGTATTTTTTCATATATCTGCTAATGTAATATATCTTTGGGATAAATTCCCAGATTTGCTGGGTCGAAATGTCAGTGCATATGTAATTTTGTAAGATAATACTAAATTTCCCACCAGCAATGTAAGAGTGCTTCTTTCCCTTATATTGCCAACAGAGCGTGGAGTCACACGTTTGGCCTTGTGCCCAATTTGTACCTCAGTGTATTTTTAATTTGTACCATCCTGTCACAAGTTGAATTCCCTGAGAGCAGACTCTGAGACTGACTAGCCCGCAAGGCGTTTTTAAAAGAACAATCTTTGGACGATCACTTGGGGAGGGAGCAAGATTGGGCAGAGGGACAAGTAGAGTCGTCTCGACATAGGAATAGGCTGAGCCCGCAGTAGGCTGTGGGGCTGGGAAGGCCCTTCAGAGATGCTCTGAGTTGGGATGACCGGCAGGGCTGCTCATCTTCCACGTTCATCTGTCGTAGGATGAGGCCTGCTCTGGGAGGAGCTGTGACCTCGGACCAGGCAATTTTCTTCTGCTGAGATGAACCCTCATGAGTGCTGGCAGCTGAGGGCCGTCTCCTGGTGGCACTTGCCGTAGGTGGGGGGCGGGGAATGAGACCTCTCCTGAAGGAAAACGGGTGGCACGTCCCAGCACCCACTTTGTCTCTCAATTTATCTGTAAGATCTGCCTCAGTGATTGTTTTTCTCTCAAGTTTTCTGCGTGCAGTTTTATTTCTCTTTCTTGTCTATCTATTTAGTTGATGTGTCTCAGTTTGAGATAGGTGTACTAAATAGTCTTGGTTTTTAAAAAACACGTTTCTATGTATTTCTCTTGTCTCTTACAGTTTCTGCTTTGTGAAAGTTGTTGCTCAGTCACTGCAAGCATACTCAGTATTACTGTTAAAACTTCATTGCCCTGCAGACTTCAGGATTATACGGTGTCTGCTTTGTTTCACTCAGCGCTCTTTGGCCTGAACTCTACCTTGCTGGGTATGTAGCCCACCAGGCTCCTCTGTCCACGGGGTTCTCCAGGCAAGAATCCTGGGGTGGGTTGCCATTTCCTCCTCCAGGGGATCTTCCTGACCCAGGGATCAAACCTGCGTCTCCTGCATTGGCAGGCGGGTTCTTTGCCACTGAGCCACCCGTTCATGATGCGTGTAAGTGATAGTATAGCTATTTCTCTGTCTGGCTTCCTTCACTTAGTATGGCAATCTCTTGGCTCATTCATGCTGCTGTAAATGGCATTATTTCATTCTTTTTTTTCTTTATGGCTGAGTAATCCGTTGTATGTATACACCATGCCTTCTTTACCCATTCATCTTTGGGTGGACCCTTAGGTTGCCTTCATATATTCATTACTGTGAACAGTGCTGTTATGAACATTGGAGTGTGTGTATATATACATATTTTTTTGGCTTCTCTAGTGGCTCAACTGGTAAAGAGTCCACCAGCAATGCGGGAGACCTGGGTATTTTTTATTGTTTAAATTATGAAAATGAAACAAATTTACAGGAGACTTGGAAAATAGAGATCAAAGTTACATATAGTTCCACTATATACTGCAATTATTGTTAAGTAGATAAATTAAGATTTTTAGTTGGAGTTTCAGTATCAAAATCTCAAAAATTAATAGAATGAATATACAGAGAAGTAGAAGGATATGGTAGACTTGAAAAGCACTGTGAACCAATTCAATCTAATTAAGATTTACACAATTTTCACACAATAGGAGAGTACAAATTCTATTCAAGTTCCCATAGACTATAAACTAGGAGACACTGGAACATACCCAGGGACATAAGTCCCGGTACAAAAATTTCATGGTCTGAAGGTGTTGAAATCATACAGAGTCTGTTCTCTTATCATTGTGATATTATGTTAGGGATCAATATCAAAAGATATTTGTAAATAACCCACAAGTTTTCAAGTGCAATGGGACATTTACCTAGAGACATCTTTAGCTTTAGTTCAGTTCAGTTGCTCAGTCGTGTCCGACTCTTTTTGACCCCATGAATTGCAGCACACCAGGCCTCCCTGTCCATCACCAACTCCCGGAGTTCACCCAGACTCACATCCATCGAGTCAGTGATGCCATCCAGCCATCTCATCCTCTGTCGTCCCCTTCTCCTCTTGCCCTCAATCCCTCCCAGCATCAGAGTCTTCTCCAATGAGTCAACTCTTTGCATGAGGTGGCCAAAATACTGGAGTTTCAGCTTTAGCATCATTCCTTCCAAAGAAATCCCAGGGCTGATCTCCTTCAGAATGGACTGGTTGGATCTCCTTGCAGTCCAAGGGACTCTCAAGAGTCTTCTCCAACACCACAGTTCAAAAGCAATTCTTTGGCGCTCAGCCTTCTTCACAGTCCAACTCTCACATCCATACGTGATCACAGGAAAAACCATAGCCTTGACTAGGCGAACCTTTGCTGGCAAAGTAATGTCTCTGCTTTTGAATATGCTATCTAGGTTGGTCATAACTTTCCTTCCAAGGAGTAAGCGTCTTTTAATTTCATGGCTGCAGTCACCATCTGCAGTGATTTTGGAGCCCCAAAAATAAAGTCTGACACTGTTTCCCCATCTATTTTCCATGAAGTGATGGGACCAGATGCCATGATCTTCGTCTTATGAATGTTGAGCTTTAAGCCAACTTTTTCACTCTCCACTTTCACTTTCATCAAGAGGCTTTTTAGTTCCTCTTCACTTTCTGCCATAAAGGTGGTGTCATCTGCATATCTGAGGTTATTGATATTTCTCCTGGCAATCTTGATTCCAGCTTGTGTTTCTTCCAGTCCAGCGTTTCTCATGATGTACTCTGCATATAAGTTAAATAAGCAGGGTGACAATATACAGCCTTGATGTACTCCTGGTTCCAAATTTGGAACCAGTCTGTTGTTCCATGTCCAGTTCTAACTGTTGCTTCCTGACCTGCATACAAATTTCTCAAGAGGCAGATCAGGTGGTCTGGTATTCCCATCTCTTTCAGAATTTTCCACAGTTTCTTGTGATCCACACAGACAAAGGTTTTGGCATAGTCAATAAAGCAGAAATAGATGTTTTTCTGGAACTCTCTTGCTTTTTCCATTAGCTTAGGTAATGAAAACTGCAATAAAGTCGGAAGACTGAAAAAAGATAAAAGAGAGTGGTTGCAGAGAAGAAAGCATTTAATGAGAAATTAATATCAGAGTGAAAAATTAAAGCTAATATCAAAAATACTTTAAAAATTCCATATATTTGGAAATTAAATGTTCACTTTTAAATGAGGTTTGCGTATATCTTTTTAAATGATAGTTTTATCCAGATATACGCCCAGGAGTGGGATTTCTGGATCGTATGACAACTCCGTTTTTAGTTTTTTAAGGACTTTCCATACTGTTCTCCACAGTTTGCCTATTTTATGTCACTTTCCTTCAAGGAGTAATATTAAAATGAGCCGGTGAATTCTTCTTGCTCCCCTGAGTCTCCTGCAGCATGTAATTTGAAGTCTGGCGTGTTCACCTCCTATCAGGCAATTAGCAAGCTGGTCCTGCTTTTTATGTACCTTTCCCACTCTTTCCCTCCCCCGTCTGTGAGTACTGTGTTGCATCCACAGCATCAGGGCACAGCCATTGCCTTCCCGGGGATGCCCCTTATTACTGTCACTTGGTCTTGGCGCCAAGCTTGCTGTCTGACCCCTCAGCTCCTTTCAGTCAACGTTGTCTGAAGCTTGCTCTTGGGTCGATCCTTAGTAAGAGCTCATGAGAATACAAGCCTCCTGAACTCTTGACTGTTTACAGCAATCTATCTATGGTCTTGACACTTACAGGTTGGCTTGGCTCCTGTTTTCTTTCCTTGCATAGCAAATGTTCTGCTCCATTGCTTTCTGGCCTACAGTGTGGCTGCTGAGAGGTCTAACTGCAATCTGATACTTTTTTCTTTCTCTTTTTTTGGCTGCACTGGGTTTCCTTCGCTGTGCACCAGCTCTTTGTTGTGAGTCTGTTCCTGTGTGGCATGTGGGAATCTTAGCTCCCCAACCAGGAATTGAACCCACATCCCCCGAATCGGAAGGTGGATTCCTCACCACTGCACCACCAGGAAGTCCCTGACACGTTTTCCTTTATAAGTGACTTGGACTATGTAACCAATGTCCGAGGATATTTTGCTCCTGACAGTTCGATAGTTCCACTAGCATGTATCTCGACTGTGGACTGTGCTGGGTGGACGGTGTGCCCATGAAGTGCAGTTTCAAGTATTCTTGCTTCAGGAAACATGTTCTAAACTTTAATTTTGAGCATTATCCTGTTTTATAGCTTAGGTTTTCTTCTGGAGGTTTCCTGTTATATGAAGATTTGACTCTTGGCTATCTCCTGCCACTTTCTCTGAAAATCTTTCCATTTTCTTACTCTTTCCTTTTGACTAAAATGTTTACCCTTTTCATCTGTTTCACTTAAGACATTGTCCTTTGCAAGTATTTGCATTTGTGATTCTGGCCTAGTTCTCATTTAGTAGTCATTTTTACTTCATACCTAACCTCCTTCCCCTCTTTTTCCACATTATTATTATTATTATTATTATTTTAAGGCTGTGCTGTATGGCGTGTGGGATCTTAGTTCCTTGAACAGGATTTGAACGGGATTTCTTTGGAGGGAATGATGCTAAAGCTGAAACTCCAGTATTTTGGCCACCTCATGCGAAGAGTTGACTCATTGGAGAAGACTCTGATGCTGGGAGGGATTGAGGGCAGGAGGAGAAGGGGACGACAGAGGATGAGATGGCTGGATGGCATCACTGACTCGATGGATGCGAGTCTGAGTGACCTCCGGGAGCTGGTGATGGACAGGGAGGCCTGGCGTGCTGCGGTTCATGGGGTCGCAAAGAGTCGGACACGACTGAGCAACTGATCTGATCTGATCTGATCTTCTGCATTGGAAGTGTGAAGTCTTAACCCCTGGACTGCCAGGGAAGGGCTCATGGTATCCTTTTCTTTAATCGCCTCCTTTCTGAGCTTTTCTAATTCTGAATTCGTGATGTTCTTTCACACTCTTAACGTTTTATTATTTTTTAGCCCATTTTGAAATGTGAAGTGACCCGTTTTCACCTGTGTCTGGCCATGTCAGTCTGCTGTGTCTTCACGGGCCGTGGAGGTCTCACATCACCTCTCATCTCTTTCCCCTCAAATTAACTTACTGTGATATCTGAAAGAGATTCTTTTCAGGTGCTTGTGTTTAAGTAAAATAATTTCCTGTACTTCTGGAGGAGAAGCTTGGGCCGAGAGAGAGGTCCAGAACTTCACGAGTCCAGAGCTCTTGTGTCTCTTACTTGCTATGAAGTTTTATAAAGTACGGCTTGCTGGGCTCTGATGTCTCACGCCTTCCTCACTATCACTGGGCCTTCTCTTCCCCCGGGCCCCATGGGCTTGACCTCGTCAGTTCAGGCTCTTTCCGCAGCAGTTTTCTGCTCGGCACAGGGTCTGGGTTCGCAGGGGGCTCTGGTGTTGACTGTGTGAGTTCACGTCTCGGGCACGTCTGCGTGCTGCGGCTGCTCTTCTCACCCGCGACTTGGAGCCTTCAAGACCCCCCTCTCAGTTTCGGTTGTTTTCCTCAGATGGACCACAGTCCAGTTCAGTTCAGTCACTCAGTCGTATCCGACTCTTTGCGACCTCATGAACCGCAGCACACCAGGCCTCCCTGTCCATCACCAGCTCCTAGAGTCTACCCAAACTCGTGTCCATTGAGTTGGTGATGCCATCCAACCACCACTTCCTCCGTCGTCCCAATCTCCTCCTGCCTTCAATCTTTCCCATCATCAGGGTCTTTTCCATGAGTCAGCTCTTTGCATCAGGTGGCCAAAGTATTGGAGCTTCAGCTTCAGCATCAGTCCTCCCAATGAATATTCAGGACTGAGCTCCTTCAGAATGGACTGGTTGGATCTCCTTGCAGTCCAAGGGACTCTCAAGAGTCTTCTCCAACACCACAGTTCAAAAGCATCAATTCTTCGGCGCTCAGCTTTCTTTATAGTTCAGCTCTCACATCCATACATGACCACTGGAAAAACCATAGCCTTGACTAGGCAGACCACAGTGAGTACCTAGAAAAGTATCAGGTAAATTTTGTGTGTGTGTGTGTGTGTGTGTGTGTGTGTGTGTGTGTGTGTGTGTGTGTGTGCGCGCGTGTGTGTCTTTTGGCTGCCCTGTGAGGCTATGTGGGATGTTAGTTCCCCAACCAGGAACTGAACCCAGGCCCTCTGCAGTGGAAGTGCAGAGTCCTAACTGCTGCTTTTAGGATGCCCCTAAATTGCGTTTTGTGATACTCAGGACCAGCAGAGAGAGGACCAGCCGGTTTTCCTCAGCATCCTTCTGCACACTCGTTTATCTCACACTGCCCCGCAGCCACTAGCCGTTTGGCTTTAGACATTCACATTCTGGGTGTGTGGAGACCTCGTCACCATTTTTGTTGCAGATGTCATCCACCAAGTTTTGGTTTTGTTACTCCAGTTTTGTCCTCTTTTTATGTGGAGACTTGGGGCTTCCCTGGTGGCTCAGACAGTAAAGAATCTGCCCACAATGCAGGAAACCTGGGTTCAATCTTTGGGTCGGGAAGATCCCCTGGAGAAGGGAATGGCAACTCACTCTAGCATTCTTGTCTGGAGAATTCCATGGATGGAAGGATGGAACTTGGTGGGCTACAGTCCACGGGGTTGCAAAGAGTCAGGTATGACTGAGGGGCTAACACAAACACTTTGGGGATGTTAAAAATATATAGGTTGTTAATACTCATCTCCTACCCTTTTTATTAGTTGAAATTATTAAGAAATTTTAAATAACCTGGTGAAGAGCTAACCAGTCACTGCGTCCTGTGTGTCAGAAATGTCCTCTCCAGGGCAATGTGTCTAAAAAGACACACACTGAACACAGGTAACAAAGATTAGGGGTTGTGTTAACTTTTCTGGGGCTGCTGTAACAAAGCACCCTAAACCAGGTGGCTACAAGCAACAGAAATTTATTCTCTCACAGTTCTGGAGGCTAGAAATCCAAAGGTGCTGGCAGGGCACACTCCCTGTGAAGGGTCTCTTATTTCTTCTCCTGGCTGTAGTGGCGACCAGCAGTCTTTGGCTTGCGGCTACATAGCTCCTATTTCTGTCTCTGTCTTCACATGGCATTCTCTCTCTTGTCTCTTCTCCTGAGGTCACCAGTTATTGGATTAGGGCCCAAGCTTCAATACTTTGGCCACCTGATGTGAAGAGCCAATTCATTGGAAAAGACCCCGATGCTGGGAAGGATTGAAGGCAGGAGGAGAAGGGGATGACAGAAGATGAGATGCTTGGATGGCATCACTGACTCAGTGGACATGAGTTTGAGCAAATTCTGGGAGATGGTGAAGGACAGGGAGGCCTGGTGCGCTCCCATCCATGGGGTCACAAAGAACTGGACATGACTGAGTGACTGAACAGTAACAAACCCAAGATGGGGCTTCTGTGGTGGTTCAGCCATGAAGAATCTGTCTGCCACGCAGGACACACAGGTTCTATCCTGTGTGGGTCAGGAAGATCCCCTGGAGAAGGAAATGGCAACTCTCTCCAGTAGGCTTGCGTGGGAAATCCCATGGACAGAGGAGCCTGGCAGGCTACAGTCCACGGGGTCACAAGGAGTCAGAAACAACTTAGTGACTAAACAATAACAAATCCAGTTTGTGACCTCATTTTACAATTATATCTGCAAAGACCTCATTTCTAATTAAGCCACTTTCCCAGGCATGGGTTGGACACGGACTTTGGGGGACATTATTCAACTTAGTACAAGGGTCATAGGCTAAATACACGTATAATAGGAGGATTTCCTGGATAAAGAGAAAGAAAAATGTTTCCTGTGGAGTGGAGTGAGAAGATTTAAGCTCTTTCCATGTCCTCATCAAGCAAAGCATGTGCCTCATGACTCAGCTGGGGCCTGGGGGTCAAGAGCCCCCAGGTCGGCTCTGGGCTCCTCCTGAGTTTCCACTGTGCCCATGGAGGTCTCCTCTGGGCTAATTGCCACGTGGACCTTGCATGAGGCTGAGGGCCTAATTCTCTGCCGTCCTTTCGGGAGGAAAGGACGTCAAAGAGAAACTGTCAAAGAGAAGCCTTCTATCTCTGGACCCAGTGGGTGGGAAGCCAAAAAGAACTGCTCTGTGCTTCCCATTCTGACCATTGAATCCCGATAATTGAGCTTCTTTTTTAAAAGCCCCAAACCCTCACACATGCAGAGAAGGAAGCAAGGAGTCAGAATAGGTGCCAAGAGCTATAAATTTTCCCTGTCTGTCTGGGGCCATTATTCCATTGCCTACAGGCACTCTCTTGGCAGCTCAGAGTAAATCAGTCAGGTTCACCGGTCCAGGTGGAGGCACTGGTTATTGAATTAATTGGATGTACATAGTTCGGTGTCCTAGCTCTTGCGTGGGGGTGTCTGCCAAATCCCCAGCAGTCTAGAAATATCCCAAAGAACTTTTCTGACTTATAAATAGAATTGCTATAAGCATCCCTCCCTTGTTCACCTCAAGGCCTATCTTTCCTCAGTCTGTTTTAACAACAATAATAACAACTCCATCCCAACTCACCATTTCTGGGTGGTGTTCTGTGTCTTTGGAACATTTACATCTGCTTCACAAGGAATGTGGGAGAAGTCTCCCAGCTTGTTGACCCGGCCTCATGCCAGATATTTGTGCCCTTTGCCTTTATGCATTATTTTGATTTGAGGAGCTTTTCCGGGAACTTTAACTCTGGGGGACATCATTGGGTAGCCTTAGCAGTCTAATTTCCAGATTTCAGTTACCCAGTTTGTCCCTCACTAACCGTCACCATTCTCATCAGTCTTCTATTCATTATCTAGTACCTTTCTACCAACATCCCATCAACCTCAACAACAAACCCGCCTCCCAGTTCCAACATCATCAGCCAGTCATCACTCATCCTCACGCTATTGTCCCTTGAAACCTGATTTCAGATGCTACACAAACTTCTGTTCACTCTTTTTTTAAGAACAGTTATTTGTTTATGTATTGGCTGTGCTGGGTCTTTGCTGCCGTGTGCGGGCTTTCTCTAGTTTCACCGAGCGGAGGCTACTCTGTGACTGCGGTATGAGAGCGTCTCGTTGAGGTGGCCTCTCGTGTTGCAGAGCGCAGGCTTTAGGGCGTGTGGGATCCAGTAGCTGTGGCTCGCTGGCTCTAGAGTGTGTGCTCAGTGGTTGTGGCATGTGCGCCTGGTTGCCCCGCTGCGTGTGGCATCTTCCCAGACCGGGGACTGAACCCGTGTCCCCCTGCAATGGCAGGCAGACTCTTAACCACGGGGCCACCAGGGAAATCCTTCCTTTACTCCTATATGGAGCATCTTCTTGGGACACTGAGGGATGGTGCTTTCGGATCATTTGGGCGCTTGTATCAGTCACGGCATGTATATTCCTCCTCTCCCTCTGGTAACTAGAACTGTCTAGCACTTTTCCCTTCTATTCCTGTCAGGAGACTTAAGTTGCAGATGAAGGGAGCAGCTCTAGCTATGTCAATCACAAAGGGACTCATACACAGAATCAGTTCAGTACAGCACAGTCGCTCAGTCGTGTCCGACTCTTTGTGACCCCATGGACAGCAGCACGCCAGGCTTCCCTGTCCATCACCAACTCCTGGAGCTTACTCAAACTCATGCCCATTGAGTCGGTGATGCCATCCAACCATATCATGGACCTCAGCCTTGTCTAACTCAATGAAACTATGAGCCATGCCATGTAGGGCCACCCAAGAGGGACGGCTCATGGTGGAGAGTTTTGACAAAATGTGGTCCACTGGAAAAGAAGGGGATGGCCTGCGTTGCAGGTGGATTCTTTTACCGCTGAGACACTGGGGGAGTGTATCTCAACAGTGCCTCAGCTGTAATATCAGGAAAGGGAGTTCTCACACTTTTGGACTCAGGCCAGGATTGGGGGCATCACCTACGGGATGTGAGGAGGCCACCTGAAGGAAAGACGATTCTAAATGAGATATCTAGATATCTCAGAGAAATGAAGATGCTAAGAGGAAAGTTACAGAAATGAAAAATGGTGGGAAGCAATGAGGGCTAGTGCTAAATATAAATTCTTACTCGTGGAATATTCCATCATATCAATCCAAAATGAAAATCCCCTCCACTGTATCCAGATGGAAGGACCTCTGACCAGGAATGGGGCATGTTCTCCTTTATTGTGTACATGCGTACACAGCCATATCTGGCTCTTTGCAACCGCAGAGACTGTAGCCCACCAGGCCCCTCTGTCCATGGGATTTTCCAGGCAAGAATACTGGAGTGGGTTGCCATTTACTTCTTCAGGGTATCTTTCCAAACCCAGGGATTGAACCTGCATCTCTTGCGTCTCCTGCATTGGCAGGCAGATTCTTTACCAGCTGAGCCACCAGGGAAGCCTGTTCTCCTTAATTAGACAATGCCTATGATTAGGTGAAACCAGTCTTCTTGTAACTTCCATCCATTGGTTATATTTTTTCTATGTATGATATATGATTCTATTGTTATTACGTGTTGTTTTAACTACTAATACATATTTTGAACTATCAGTTAAGTTCACTCAGTCGTGTCCGACTCTGTGACCCCATGGACTGCAGCACACTAGGCTTCTCTGTCCATCACCAACTTCCAAAGCTTGCTCAAACTCATGTCCATCGAGTTGGTGATACCATCCAACCATCTCATCCTCTGTTGTCCCCTTCTCCTCCCACCTTCAATCTTTCCCAGCATCAGGGTCTTTTCAAATGAGTCAGTTCTTTGCATCAGGTGGCCAAAACATTGGAGTTTCAGCTTCAGCCTCAGGCCTTCCAATGAATATTCAGGACTGATTTCCTTTAGAATGGACTGGCTGGATCTCCTTGCAGTCCAAGGGACTCTCAAGAGTCTTCTCCAACACCACAGTTCAAAAGCATCAATTCTTCGGCACTCAGCTTTCTTTATAGTCCAGCTCTCACATCCATACATGACTACTGGAAAAACCATAGCTTTGACTAGATGGACCTTTATTGGCAAAATAATATCTCTGCTTTTTAATGTGTTGTCCAGGTTGGTGATAGCTTTTCTTCCAAGAAGCAAGCATCTTTTAATTTCATGGCTGCAGTCACCATCTGCCATGATTTTGGAGCCCCCAAAAGTAAAGTCTGTCACTGTTTCCACTGTTTCCCATCTATTTGCCATGAAGTGATGGGACCAGACGTCATGATCTTAGTTTTCTGAATGTTGAGCTTTAAGCCAACTTTTTCACTCTTCTCTTTCACTTTCATCAAGAGGCTCTTTAGTTCCTCTTCGCTTTCTGCCATAAGGGTGGTGTTATCTGTGTATCTGAGGTTTTTTTTTTTAATCTGATATTATTGATATTTTTCCTGGCAATCTTGATTCCAGCTTGTGCTTCATCCAGCCTGGCATTTCGCATGATGTACTCTGCATAAAAATTAAATAATCAGGTGACAGTATTCAACCTTGATGTACTCCTTTCCCAATTTGGAACCAGTCTGTGTTCCAGGTACTTTCCTAACTGTTGCTTCTTGACCTGCATACAGATTTCTCAGGAGGCAGGTGAGGTAGTCTGGTATTCTCATCTCTTGAAGAATTTTTCACAGTTTGTTGTGACCCACGCAGTCAAAGATTTTGGCATAGTCAATAAAGCAGAAATAGATGTTTTTCTGGAATTCTCTTGCTTTTTCTATGATTCAGTGGATGTTGGCAATTTGATCTCTGGTTCTTCTGCCTTTTCGAAATCCAGCTTGAACATCTGGAAGTTTTCGGTTCACGTAGTGTTGAAGCCTGGCTTGGAGAATTTTGATCTTTACTTTGTTAGTGTGTGAGATGAGTGCAATTGTGCGGTAGTTTGAACATTCTTTGGGATTGGAATGAAAACTGACCTTTTCCAGTCCTGTGGCTACTGCTGAGTTTTCCAAATTTGCTGACATATTAAGTGAAGCACTTTAACAGCATCATCTTTTAGGATTTGAAATAGCACAACTGTAATTCCATCACCTGCACTAGCTTTGTTTATAGTAATGCTTCCTAAGGCCCATTTGACTTCACATTCCAGGATGCCTGGCTCTAGGTGAGTGATCACACCATCGTGATTATCTGGGTCATGAAGATCTTTTTTGTACAGTTCTTCTGTGTATTCTTGCCACCTCTTCTTAATATCTTCTGCTTCTGTTAGGTCCACACCATTTCTGTCCTTTATTGAGCCCATCTTTGCATGAAATGTTCCCTTTCTATCTCTGCTTTTCTTGAAGAATTTGTAACCATATCAGCTAACAAATAGCTAGATGGCTAGACTTTATTAAAATTAAAAAAACTTTTTGTTTATTTCATCGGGTCTATTTCTTCTTTCAGCAGCTGCATAACCCAACCGCTGACAATGCCTCACGTATATTAGGCAGACATCTCCCCTCAACTGCAGCCCAACCTCTTCTTTTCTAGGCAAAATAATGCCAGATACGCGAATCATCCTTTGTAGGATGTATTGAGTTGGCCAAATCATTCATTAAGATGTTATGGAAAAGCCCAAACAAATTTTTGGCCAACCCAATAATTTTGAGATGCTGACAGCAAATGGCATCCCAGCCCTTACTGGTGGCCTGAGGTCACTGGCCTCATTGCCCTATAGAACTTCAACCTTGGATTACCCCTGTGAGGAGGAAGTAGGGGGCCCTTCAAGACTCTGAAAGTTTGATCAATAAAATCAACATAAATGGTAAGAGACAGAGTGCTTCTGGGCCAAACACAAACCAAAGTGATGTCATTAATAGAGCTAAAGGAATAATGTGACAAGAGAAAAGGGGATTGGGGCATAGATGTACCACCTAGTGGGGAATCAGAGAGATGGAAGTTGACAGAGTCTGTCCAGTACAGTCAGGGGACTGGATGTTGAATATGAATGATGTGAGCAGTCAGGTCATGGGAGAGCTGGTCGGCTTGGGTGAAACAGTCTCCAGTAATAGCCGCCTGCCGTGGGTCTGACTCCATGTTCATCAAAGAATGTTTAGATGAATGATTTCACTTGCTGGTTTCCTGATACCCAGAAGAAGAATATTCTAGTGGGAAGCATGAGAATTCTGGTCACTGGAAGGGGATCCCCTGCTCTGAGAATGAATACATTGGGGTCTGGTTAATATCTCAGTCTGTTTGAAGTTGGGACATATCAAGTGTTCCCTGATTGCATCACCCATGGATACTGTGTATCATGGACAGTTGCCTTCCTATCTGTTTTTCATTCTTCCTTGTTAACAGAATCCCACATGTCCAGCTAAAAAGTCTCACTTCCCCTGATCCCCTTGCAGCTCAACATAGCTATGTGCAACAGTTCTGCTGAATGTAGATGGAGGTCCCTGGGGAGTGTGTTTCTTTTTCTGGTTAATGAAAGTAAAGCTTTACTAGAAGCTGTTTTTGCTTTTCCCACTTTAATCTACTAGAATATGAGTGTGATGTCCAGAAGTAGAGCAGCCACTTTGTGATAATGAGGACAAAAGTTTCACCCAAGGATGTTAGAGAAAGAAGACAGAGGGACCTCTGGCTCCTTGGTGCATTCATGAGCAGCTGTACAAGCCCTGAATTGCTTTTCTTCAGAGACTGTTAGAAAAATAAGACCCTATCTGGTTAAACCAAAGTTGGTAGGGCTTTCTACTATTTACAGCAAACAGTCTTCATTGGTGTAGGGTCCAAGTGGCATTTCCAGGGTAGCAAAGATGTGAACAAGACCATAGAATGTAGTTAATTTACAGTGTGACCCATCTATGATGCTCCTTGGTGGTCATGCAGTGAGGATAACTCTGTTATCTGCTCATAATCTGCTCATGATCATAACTCATCTATTGATGTTTTGTGAAAATTCAAATGAATCATAAATCATAAAGAACAAGGAAGAAACATGGAGTCCATCACTCGGATGACCGTTTCTTGCATAACAGAGAATGTCCTCATAGATAAGTATGTATGTAATACAAACATTTGTAACACATTTTTTTACATAAAAAGGACTACATTTTGTAACTTGCTATTCACTTGACAATTGTGGACATTGTTCCTGTGACTTCATTTAGAAAATCCATTTTGATTAATGTCGGATTAAATATAGATCTCCATTATTAATTTTAACACATTTAATATTCAAATATTGTATTTACTTAGGTCTACTATAATCTTGACTTCCCTGGTGGTTGAAACGGTAAAGCATCTGCCTACAATGTGGGAGATCCGGGTTCAGTCCCTGGGTCGGGAAGGTCCCCTGGAGAAGGAAATGGTAACCCACTCCAGTATTCTTGCCGGGAGAATTCCATAGCCTGGTGGGCTACAGTCCACAGAGCTGCAAAGAGTTGGACACGACTGAGCAACTTCACTTCACTTCACTATAATCTAACTAATAAATCCTTAGTTGGTATAGTCGACTTAAAAAAGATGCACGAAGTAAGAGTTGCAAGTTAAGTTTTATTTGGAGCAAAATGAGGACTGCAGCTGGGGAGATAAAATAGCTCTGAGAGACTGCTCCAAAAAGGTTGCAGTAGGGGGTGGGGGGAGGTCAATGTATATGATTTTGTTGAAGGGGGATTTCGTGTAATCAAGCTCTGACTTTACTAGGTTTTCTGCTAGTCACAAGGGAGATGATGTTAACATGAAGGGTTTTAGTGCTTTTCTAGATATGAGGAGATGCAAGGATTTGGATCATAAAATCAGTTCCTGAAAACATCTAACTATCCAAAGACCTGTTCCTCCAGTCTTCCTGAAGCACAGAGCCTCACTCTCCAGCCAGGACTCCCTTTGGGGTGTGCTGAAGGTCGGCAGCTGCAGCAGCAGAGGGTTCAGCCCTCGGGGAAGCAGATGGCAAATGCCCTGGGCAGGTGCAAATTTGTAGTTAACAGCATTTGATTTTTGATATTCTGTGTCAGTTCAGTTCAGTCGCTCAGTCGTGTCTGACTCTTTGTGACTCCATGGACTGCAGAACACCAGGCTTCCCTGTCCATCACTAACTCCCAGAGCTTGCTCAAATTCATGTCCATTGAGTCGGTGATGCCATCCAACCATCTCATCCTCTGTCCTCCCCTTCTCCTCCTGCCTTCAATCTTTCTCAGCATCAGGGTCTTTTCCATGAGTCAGTTCTTTGCATCAGGTGGCCAAAGCATTGGAGTTTCAGCTTCAGCATCAGTCCTTCCAACGAATTTTCAGGACTGATTTCCTTTAGGATGGACTGGTTGGATCTCCTTGAAGTCCAAGGGACTCTCAAGAGTCTTCTCCAACACCACAGTTCAAAAGCATCAATTCTTTGGCACTCAGCTTTCTTTATAGTTCAACTCTCACATTCATACATGACTACTGGAAAAACTGTAGCCTTGACTAGATGGACATTTGTCGGCAAAGTAAGGTCTCTGCTTTTTAATATGCTGTCTAGGTTGGTCACAGCATTTCTTCCAAAGATACTCTGTGTAGGGCTGTAGTAAAAAGTCTTGGGTAAACACCTTTGAGCACTTTCTTGATTATCTCCTAAGACAACTGTGGAAGCTGGTTGCTTTCCCTGAGGCTTTTGCTGCGTGTCTGGGTCTCACACAGGCCTTCTGGGTCACACGGCTTCCCACTGTGATCCCTGCAGGGTCATTCTGGAGAAGGTCATGGGTCTCTGCTGACTTGTCCTTCCACATGTTTAAGCTCTCTAGTTTCAGTAAACCCTCAGTTACTGTTCTTTCTCTAATACACGCTTTGTGAGAGCTGTTCAAGTTCCCATCATATTTCTTAAGCTCCTATTTTGGCCTGAATTATGGTTCCCCCGATTCATATGTTGAAGTCCTAAGGCTTGGCACCTCAGAATGTGACTGTATTTGGAGATAAAGCCTTTAAAGAAGTAATTAAGATAAAGTGAGGTCATATGAGTGGGCACCTATCCAATATGACTGGTGTCCTTATAAGAAGAGATTAGGACCCAGACACACACAGAGGGAAGGTCATGTGAGGACATAGGGGAAAGACGGCCATCCACCGAGGCCAAGTGGAGAAGCCTCGGAAGAAGCTGACTCTGCCAACCCGTTGATCTCGGGCTTCTGCAGAATGTAAGAAAAGAAAGTTCTGTTACATAACCAGCCAGTCTGTGGGACTTTGTTATGGTCAACCTAGGAAACAGTGTGTGCGTTCGGTCGCTGAGTCGTGTGACCTAGGAAACTAAGAGAGGCCAAATCTCACCCTTCCGGAAATGCTCTCTGGGGAGGTTGCCTTCTCTGTAGACCCCAGGCAGGCTCAACTGGGGGCTACTTTGGTTTGTAAAATTTGGTTTATAACACCCCGAGAGGTTCCACTTTCTGAGACAGACAACAGTCAGAGTGGATTTACTTTCTTCCTTTTTAAAAAATAAATCATTTAGTCTTATTTATTTTTGGTTGTGCTGGATCTTAGTTTTGTGTTCAGACTCTCTAATTGCAGCTAGCAGGGGCTACTCTTCCTTGTGGCTGGCGTGCAGACTTCTCATTGCCGTAGCCTCTGTTGTTGCAGCACATGGGCTCAGGAGTTGCGGCTCCTGGGCTTTGTTGCTTCTCCGCATGGGGCATCTTCCCAGACCAAGGATCAAACCCATGTACCCTGCAATTGGCAGACAGATTCTTAACCACTGGGCAACCAGGCAAGTCCCCACAGTGGATTTTCTTAACCAAATCCCTTTGCTTTCCCATCAAGCTAAGTCGTTTCACTTGTGCCCGACTCTGTGCGACCCCAGAGATGGCAGCCCACCAGGCTCCCCAGTCCCTGGCAAGAGGACAATACTAATTGGATCCCACCCTCCGTGGTGTTCAGCCTCTCTGTAGGAGTGGTCCATCTCTGCTCAGCACCCAGGACTCCCATCTGGGTTCCACCCTCCCCACTTAGGAGACGCTGCAGGACACTCAGTGGGTATAACCACATTGTTGCTTTTCTCCAGGGAGGCTGGCCGCACTCCTTCTTTCTGCTGAACTTGACTGATGGTGAGGACACTGGATGTCTATGTTCCTGCCCTGGTGGGGGAACTGAGAATGCGTTCCCTTTGATTTCTCACAGAGATTCTATAAAGTAGCCAGCATACAAATTTTCTAGTGAGACGGTGTAAGACAGAAAGGGTAAAGAAGATTCTATATCTCATGCTGGTGATGTCTCATTCCTGTTAGGTTTATGCTCTCACTTAAGCAAAATTCCACCTGTGGGATTCTTAGACATTTTTGGGTATTAGGGTGTCTGTTTCTCCTTGGCCTGGCCTCCCTGGAGACTCCTGTGCCCTGTGCGGGGCATGACTAGGCTGGGCTGGACACGTCCCTTGCTTCATGTGGTGTTACTGTGGCCAAGCATGGTTCCTGAGTCATTTGGTTAAATGGAGACTGCAGGTCTCTGTCTCGGGGGTGCCACCCTACGACTGGAGGGTATGGCTGGGCCCAGGACAGGCCTGGCAGCCCCACCCTTCCCGGACAGAGCGAGGGTCCTCATTGCTCTGTGATGTCCAGGGTGGCCTGGGGCCTGCACCAGGCAGAGCCAGGAGCCTTCATTTCCAGCCTGGAAGATGGGCAAGGATGCTTGAGTGAATCACATGTTGACAGGTGTTCAGGCTTTTCTAGCAGAATATTGGAATTGAGGATTTTGGCCAAATAAAGTTGAAATTTTCTGCCAAGAAAGAAAGATTCTGTGGCCTCTTGTATTCACTTGTTATAAACTACATTGGGCTTCCCTGGTGGCTCAGTAGTAAAGAATCTACCTGCCGATGCAGGAGACGCATGTTCAATCCCTGGGTGGGGAAGATCCCCTGGAGAAAGGAAATGTTACCCACTCCAGTATTCTGGCCTGGAGAATTCCATGGACTGCGTACTCCACGGGGTTGGAAAAAGTCAGACACGACTGAGCACCTTTCATTTTCACTTTCACTTCCAGTATTCTTACCTGGAGAATCCCATGGGCAGAGGAGCCTGGTGGGCTGCAGTCCACGGGGTTGCAAAGAGTTGGACATGACTGATTGAATGAGCTCACACAAACTACATTAGGTGTCTTGTGAGCTCAGGACATCCATGGCTTTGGTACTAGTCTTTTTTAGTGATAGCTTTCAAAATCCATACATTCTCAGGTGAAGGAAATGTTGTAATTCACACATGGACAAAAGTCATCCCCCAATCCACCACTTTTACAGAATTGCCCAAATGTCCGAAGCACACCAAGTCTTTTATTTCCTCCTGGATACCAGGAAAGAGAGGTTTCTTTTTGCATATTTTACTTTTTAAAAACTGCAGTAGACTACTCAATGCAAAATTTACCATCGTAAGCATTTTTAAGTGTATAGTTCTGTTGAATTAAATACATTCACATATTTGTGTAACTGTCACCTTGATCCAGGCCCAGAGCTATTTTCATCTTATAAAACTGTAAGTCTAGGGACTTCCTGGATGGTTCAGTAGTTAAGAATGTGGGGGTCTTGGGACAATCCCTGATTGGGGAACTGAGATTCCACAGGCTGTATGCTGTGTGTGTGTGTGCTATATAGCACACACCTGTATGCTGCAGCCTAGATGTATGATGTAGAGCAGCAAAAAAAAAAAAAAAAAAAAAAACCAGAAAAATTGAAAAAATGGCAACACTATCTATTATACAGAAACCCCCCATTATCCTCTCTGCCCAGCTCCTGGCAAACCACCTTTATACTTCCTGTGTTTATAATTTTGATTCCTGCATGTACTTCATGTAAGTAGACTCCTACAGTATATGTCCTTTTGAGACAGGCTTATTTCACTCAGCATAGTGTCCTCAAGTTTCATCTGTGTTGTAGTGAGTGACAGAGCTTCCTTCTTAAGGATGAGTAATATTCCGCTGCACAGTAGAGAGTGTCTTTTATTACTATGCCTTGGAGTATATCTTTGTATCTTTTAAGACCAATCTGTCTTTGCCTTTCTGTTCTAAAATTAGCTTAGTAATCTGAGCAAACTCCAGGAGACAGTGAAGGACAGGGAAGCCTGGTGCGCTGCAGTCCATGGTATCACAAGGAGTCAGACATGACTTAGGGACGGAACAACAACAGAATGTGATAGATGAGCTAAATAAATGGAAGAATCCATGTTGTTGGATGCAACAACTTAATATAAAATCGATTCCACCCTGGATGCAACAACTTAATATAAAATAATTATTTCTTTCCTTCCAGTTCATACACCCTTATTTCTTTTTCTTGCTTTATAACATTGGCCAGGAGCTCTGATTCTTTGTTACATAATAGCAGTTCTGATAGGCATCTTTATCTTGTTGCCAGTGTTAACAGGAATGTTTCTAAAGTTTCTCCATTAGGTATGAGGTTTGCTGTGCGATTTTGATATACAGCCTTTAAAAACTGAGATGGTTCCATTCAAATTCTCTGGTTTTCTGAATTACTCTGTGGCTCTGAGCCAGGAAGGGCTGCCCATTCCCATGCCCCAGCACACACGGTGTAGGCACCCTTCAGCCATTGGCTCCACATTGCAAGTTGGTGACTTAAAGATTTCCAAGAAAATTAGTGATACCGAAGGAGCATTTCATGCAAAGATGGGCACAATAAAGGACAGAAATGCTATGGACCTAACAGAAGCAGATTATATTAAGAAAAGGTGGCAAGAATACACAGAAGAACTGTACAAAAAAGATCTTCAACTCAGATAACCACAATGGTGTGATCACTCACCTAGAGCCAGACATCCTGGAATGTGAAGTCAAGTGGGCCTTAGAAAGCATCACTACGAACAAAGCTAATGGAGGTGATGGAATTCCAGTTGAGTTATTTCAAATCTTGAATGATGATGCTGTGAAAGTGCTGCACTCAATATGCCAGCAAATGTGGAAAACTCAGCAGTGGCCACAGGACTGGAAAAGGTCAGTTTTCATTCCAATCCCAAAGAAAGGCAGTGCTAAAGAATGTTCAAACTACTGCACAATTGCATTCATCTCACACACTAGCAAACTAATGCTCAAGATTCTCAAAGCCAGGCTTCAACATCACGTGAACTGTGAACTTCTAGATGTTCAAGCTGGATTTTGAAAAGGTAGAGGAACCAGGGATCAAATTGTCAACATCCTCTGGATCATTGAAAAAGCAAGAGAGTTCCAGAAAAACATCTATTTCTGCTTTATTGACTATGCCAAAGTCTTTGATTGTGTGGATCACAACAAACCATGGAAAAGTCTTCAAGGGATGGGAATACCAGAGAAATCTGTATGCAGGTCAAGAAGCAACAGTTAGAACTGGACATGGAACAACAGACTGGTTCCAAATTAAGAAATGACTACATCAAGGTTGTAAATTTTCAGCCAGCTTATTTAACTTCTATGCAGAGTATATCATGCGAAATGCCGGGCTTGTTGAAGCACAAGCTGGAATCAAGATTGTCAGGAGAAATATCAATAACTTCAGATATGCAGATGACTCCACCTTTATGACAGAAAGTGAATAAGAACTGAAGAGTCTCTTGATGAAAGGGAAAGAGGGGAGTTAAAAAGTTGGCTTAAAGCTCAACATTCAGAAAACTAAGATCATGGCATCTGGTCCCATCACTTCATGGCAAATAGATGGGGAAACAATGGAAACAGTGAGAGACTTTACTTTTTGGGGCTCCAAAATCATTGCAGATGGTGAATGATGACTGCAGCCATGAAATTAAAAGACACTTGCTCCTTGGAAGAGAAGCTATCACCAACCTAGACAGCACATTAAAAAGCAGAGACATTGCTTTGCTGACAAAGGTCCATTTAGTCAAAGCTATGGTTTTTCCAGTATTCATGTATGGATGTGAGAGTTGCACTATAAAGAAGGCTGAGTGCTGAAGAAGTGATGCTTTTGAACTGTGGTGTTGGAGAAGACTCTTGAGAGTCCCTTGGACTGCGAGAAGATCCAACCTTTATCCTAAAGGAAACCAGTCCTGAATATTCATTGGAAGGACTGAGGCTGAAGCTGAAACTCTAATACTTTGGCCAATTGATGCAAAGGACTGACTCACTGGAAAAGACCCTGATGCTGGGAAAGATTGAAGGTGGGAGAAGAAGGGGATGACAGAGGATGAGATGGTTGGATGGCATCACCGACTTGATGGACATGAGTTTGAGCAAGCTCTGGGAGTTGGTGGTGGACAGGGAGGCCTGGCGTGCTGCAGCCCATGGGGGTCGCAAAGAGTCGGACACAACTGAGGGACTGAACTGAAGTCACATCAAATATATATAGGACGTGCCTGCTCACAGAACACATTCTCTATCACTGTCCTGCAGGGACACACTGGTGCCCAGGTGGAGATGAAGACACCCTCCTACTATGGACATATATCCCCTGGGTCACACCTGTGGGTCTCAGTGTCCAGATGGGAGGTGGCGAGGAGGGAACACTGAGAGTGAATCAGGTTGTTTGGGTTCAAAACTTTGACCTGCCAGTTACTAGCTCTGTGACTGCGACAAATTATTTAATGTCTCTAAGCCTCAGTTTCTTCATTTGCAAAATAGAGAAAATAACGTCTCTAAGCCTCAGTTTCTTCATTTGCAAAATAGAGAAAATAAGTACCTACTTCCCAGGGAAGCTACTTGGTAGGCTGTTAAATAAAGTAATCCACAAAAGCATGTGCCAGAGAGTAGTAACTGTCAGTTACTGTATGAGGAACTGTGAAAGGAATATCGTTAACACACTAAAAGGATCTTCACAGGACTTCTGGTGATATGCAAAGGGCTCTTTCATAAAAGGTTAAGTGGAAGCTGGAAATTTCACAAACTAAGCCAACCTGTGTTAAAAATGTTTTAAAATCTGCATAAGTAAAAGACTGAAATGGACCCAAACGAAGCATTGCAGGTGATTTTTAATGATCTCCTTTCTATCTGTTTTCAAAGTTTTCTCCAGGAGCACGTGATTCCTTGATCATCTTTAAAACATGTTTTATGGAAATAGAAAACTCAGTGTGATTCAGCTGTGACAAGGCTGCCAAGAAAGCTGGTGCTGTCTTTGGTTGTCTCGGGAGAAGTCCAGCACTCGGAGCTGGAGTAGCGGCCTGGCCACGCTTGGCACTGGCCAGAACCAAGCTAGATTAGAGTTTTGTTTAGCTCTGGGCATAGGTAACCATGGGGACCTTAAATGTCATAGTGGAATAAAAATGCTGTTAAGTGTGTGAGGGCCTCAGAGTCTGGAGGAAAACAGGGCTGGCAAAGCAGGCAGGGAGTGAAGGCTGATTAGGAGAAGCAGAGAAGACTCCAGCCTGGGGTTGGGGAGGGGAGGGAGGAAGAGAGGAAGACCCAGAGAGGGAAGGCGAGGGCTGGGGGAGGGCTGGGGGAGGGCTGGGGGAGGAGGGCACCGCAGGAAGAGAGGGGAGCATCAGCTGCGGAGGGGGCTTCTGCTGGGGGCCATCTGACTTAGAGCCGCCATTGCCTTTCTTTCCCCAGGTGTCTGGCACATTCTTCTGGGCACTGCCCTTTTCTATCCCAGTTGTGAGGTTGAGAATGGCCACAGATTTCTTTCACATCTTGCCCACTGCCTCACGATCCATGGACCCCAGCCAGTAGGTGTCCTTCTCCTGAGTTTGTAAACTGGCCCTGGGGACAGCATCACCCCTCCCGGCTCAGTGTGGGGGGCCATGACCGCTGCATGTGGTGAGCCCCTGGGGGAGGATGGACTCCCTGCAGAGGCTCAGGCACGAGACCCGGACATTGATCTCTGGCGGCAGTCCAGTCCTGGGTCTGAGCGGGTCTGTCCTTCTCCAGGGGTTGGTCCTTGAACCTGCCTTCCCTGGAAGTGATGCCCAGCTGGCTTTTCAGAGCCTGTCTCTTCTTCAACCTTGTTCAGGCTGTTTTTTTTTTTTTTTAATCACTTGCAACCTGAAAGGTCCTAAGGAATTCAGAAGGACAGATATGAGTAGTCATGAGGAGCGGAAGCAGGAGGCTCTATGGTGGCAGGTGGAGGACGTTGCGGACAATGTGTCCTGAGAGGCCAGGCTCTGCCTGCCAGCCGGGGCACACCAGCTCTCAGTGTCTGTTCAATTCAGTTCAGTCGCTCAGTTGTGTCTGACTCTTTGCGACCCCATGGACTGCAGCACGCCAGGCCTCCCTGTCCATAACCAACTCCTGGAGTTTACTCAAATGCATGTCCATTGAGTAGGTGATTCCATCCAACCATCTCTTCTTCTGTCGTCCCTCCAGCTTTCAATCTTTCCCAGCATCAGGGTCTTTTCCAATGAGTCAGTTCTTCCCATCAGGTGGCCAAAGTATTGGAGTTTCAGCTTCAGCCTCAGTCCTTCCAGTGAATACCCAGGACTGCTTTCCTTTAGGATGGACTGGTTGGATCTCCTTGCAGTCCAAGGGACTCTCAAGAATCTTCTCCAACACCACACTTCAAGAGCATCAGTTGTTTGGCACTCACCTTCTGTGTCTGTCTCTGTGTCTCTCTGTTTCTCTGTTTCTCTCTATCTCTCGCTCTATGTCTGTCTTTCTCCCTCTGGTTCCCATTTTCTCAGCCTTTGTATCTAAATTTGGCCCCTCTTTCCAAGATTCCTTGTTTGATCCTTGGGTTGGGAAGATCCTCTGGAGAAGGGAATGGCAACCCACTCCAGTATTCTTGCCTGGAGAATTCCATGAACAGAGGGGCCGAGTGGGCTATAGGGAACCATCAGCACTACTGAGGTTCCTTCCGCACTCCCCCCGTGAGCCTTCCCCAGGCTCCCCTCCCGCTCCTTAACTATCGGTGCCTGAGTCTGTCTACCCCTCCCAGCTGGGTTTTCTCCATCTAGGGGTCCATGCTCTTTGCGCCCTTGGGCTGACCTCTTCCTCCCCATTTGTCCCCAGCAGGCCCCTCTGCCCCCAGGACTGTCTCAGGGTCCTGGCACACCTCTGCACCCAGGCTGGAAGTCCCTAGGGCTGCTCCCTCTCCTTGCTTTTCTACATCCCATCAACACACTTGGCTCTTTCCTTCCGGGGTTGTTCTGGAATCTACCTCTCGTTCTAATGCCCCACCCCCCTGATTTGGCATCTTCGGTTTCTGGTACAAATACTTGCAGCATAAGTGGTCTCTCTGCCTCCTTGTTCATTCCTCTCAAGCCCGGCTCCTGGCTGTCACTGTGTTCCATCATAGATCCCATCCCCCCACCCTTCAGAGAACCCCGAGTAAATCCTAGTAAATCCCAAGGGCCCCCCTGAGCCTTAGATGGCAACTCACGCCTTCTACTCCTGCTTCAGTCACAAGGGAGCTTCCCTGGTGGCTCAGATGGTAAAGAATCTGCCTGCAATGTGGGAGACCCAGATTCGATCCCTGGGTCGGGAAGATCCCCTGGAAAAGGAAAGAGCAACCCACTCCAGTATTCTTGCCTGGAGAATCCCGTGGATAGAGGAGCCTGGCGGGCTACAGCCCATGGGGTCCCAAAGAGTTGGACACGACTGAGGGAAGAACACTTTCACTTCCCGGTCACAGGGGACCCTGCAGTTGCCAGCGACATTTCTCTTCTCTGGGCCTTGCCTCAAGCTGCCACCCTGCCCAAATCCGTCCCTCCCTGCCTGGGCCACTCAGACCTTGGTCTCTGCCAGACCTCCGTCACCCCAGCGGCACCCCTGCCACACCCCGCCCCCGGGGAGGGGGGAGTCTCTGCAGTCCCTGCCCAGTTTCGGTTGTTGCTGCAGAGATGGGTGCTTCTCGCTAAGCTCGGGGGCGAGGCCTCTGCATCCCATCTCTGAAGTGTGGTCCAGGAGTGTGAAGAAGAGGGAGTATAAGGATAAACGGGGTGGCTGTGTGGGGAGCAGGGCACCCAGGATGGCTTCCTGGTTCTCGGCTTAGGTGGGGACTGGAGGATGGAGCCCTGGAGCCGGGAGAGCAGGAGGAAGAGCGGGTGGATGGGGACTGGGATGGGGGTTGCTGAGCTGGCTTGAATTCCTGCAGGACGTTTAGGTAGACGTGCAGATCCTGGGGTGTAGGAGAAGAATCTGGACATGGGACACACATGTGGGAGTCCTATCAATAAAGGGCAGGCAGGATGGAAGGCGAGCTTAGGGGCTGAATGGACACATGCATATGTATGGCTGAGCCGCTTTGCTGTCCACCTGAAACTATCACAACACTGTTAAGTGGTTATACCCCAATGCAAAATAAAAAGTTAAAAAGAGGGCAGGCAATGAAGGAGTCCTCAATGTCCTGATTTCCCGGGGTTGGGAAATATGCTGTGTTGGCATAAAGGAATTTTTAGCATCCTATGTTAGTATTTGGCTGAGGGTGCTAGCTGCTTTCAGCTCTCCTTTCTTACATTTTCTCCACCCCCCCAAACAGAGCCATGAAATTATTTAGGGATAGCAATGCTCAGGTAAAGAACTCCAGTCTCCAGCCTCCCTTCTGGCTGATGAATTGATGTCTTTGAATTCTGGGAAAGTTCCTTAGAGCAGGGGGACATCTCTCTTCCTCTATCCTACAGCATAGTACTCAGATGTGATGGCTGGAGCTCTAGCAGCCACTTTGGAGTAGGAGGCTGAGGGCCATCCTAGATGGCTGCACTGTGGATGCACACCTTTGTGGAGCTCTTATACCAGCCCAGGACACTTTTCACATAGAAACAAATAAAACTTCTTTCTTGCCAAAGTCGCCACTTTACTGTTGTGTTAGATTTGGCTGAACTTAGTCCAAATGAAAACATTATTGGTCAAGTTATAGCCTTGAGCAAGGCTATAACTTGACATTTCCAATCGCAGGGAGGTCAGCAATGTGCACCAGGCTGCGAGTGGGAGCTGACCGCTGAGGTGTCCTGCGCCACCTGGTGGACACACAGCAGACAGCCAGTCTTTCAACAAAGCACAGCACTAAGCTGCTTAAGCCAGGGTGCTTTCCCGGGCTATCTGTCTTTTCCCAGCGGTCTGCACCCCAACTTGCTAACTTGACCTCAACTGCAAGACAGCGATTGAACATAAGTGGACTTCCAGGACTTCCCGGCTGCACTGAACTTCTTGGCTCAGGTGTGTGCTCAGAACTTACCAGGGCTGTTTCCAGCTACCCCACGGGGTACTCCCCACCCCCAGGCTGAGAACTTCGATGCTAAATAAAGGGTTCCATGTGACCTCTCTTTCTGCAGGCTCTGGTCTCAGAGCAATACTTAAAGGAGAAGAAGCAGGAGGGAGATGACTCACCGCCTTTCTGAGCAGGAAATGAACGTCAAGGGAGCCTAACCTTGCAGCCGCCCGAACAAATGGATCTGTGGTCCATGTAGCTGCCCGCGAAGTGGGCTGCTGCTGTAGGTGAACTGATTATCCTTCCTTCTGCTGACTGCTGCTATGAGCCCCAGTGGCCAGCTCTGTCCAGAGTAGAGTTCAAATTGCAAAAACCAGTCTTGGAGGTTTAGAAATACTAGAGGTTAGCTGGAAAGACCCCTAGCACCCGGGCAGACCGGTTTCCATCCTACCTGGTCATGGAGCATCTTTTGGCTAACCCAGGGCCCACTTTCCCTGTCTGGCAGCACTTGGAACAGGAGGTGGCTGGGACCCCACTGTGTGACTGCCATGACCTCTGTAAATAAGCGTGGCCCTGTGTCACTAAAGCCTGATGCAGGAGGCACAGATGCCAAGAGCAGGAAGGTGCCTTTGCCAGCTTTACCAGGAGCAGGGAGGAGACGCCTGCTGTGCGGGGACGTCAGTGTCACCTGGGAAGTGATGGGCTTCTGCAGGTTGATGTAGGTCCTTGGTTTTTCTGGGGTTGAGGGGGGACTGTGAGGCCAGCGTGTGGGAATGGGTGGGGAGGGAAGAGAGTCAGAGGGCAGACAGAGCAGCCCCAGCGCCAAGGGCTGTAGGGCAGTGAGTATGGAGGGGATAGGGCTGGAAGAGGAAATGAGACCCAAGGGGGTCTTGAACAGCACTCCCATCCCCGAAGTTGCACCTCTAGTCATGGCCTAGATGCTGAGAGTCAGGTTTTATTTGGTGGGAATTTCTAGAACTTCAAGCCCGGGAGACAGTGTCTTCAAGTAACCAGGAGAAAAGTGTTCTTAGTAGATGGGGGCCGGGGAGAGGAGTCAGGTTATATAGAAGTTTGTGACAAGGGGCAGGTAGTCTGAACATCAAAATATTATTGTTAATTAAGGAACACCAGACATCTCACATTAAGGAATTTAGTGTTTTTCTACGTATGGGACTTCTTTGGTAGCTCAGCTGCTAAAGAATCCGCCTGCAATGCAGGAGACTCTGGTTCGATTCCTGGGTCAGGAAGATCCCCTGGAGAAGGGATAGGCTACCCACCCCAGTATTCTTGCCTGGAGAATCCCCATAGACAGAGAAGCCTGGCTGGCTACAGTCCATGGGGTCGCAAAGAGTCAGACACGACTAAGCGACTGAGCACACTATGCATGGGAGGATGCTAGAGTCTGGGCTCACTGAAATCGTTCCTTTCACATGCGTCACGGCTGTCTGGGGCCAGCATCCTGCAATTTGACTTTTCACTTCCTTAGTTTCCTTGCTGGAGGAGAAGGGGACTACAGAGGATGAGATGGTTGGATGGCATCACCGATTCAATGGACATTCATTTGAGCCAGATCAGGGAGTAGGTGAAGGACAGGGAAGCCTGGTGTGCTGCAGTCCACGGGGGCACCACTGAGCAACTGAACTGAACTGAACTAATTCCTTGCTCACCGTAGGGAGTGGTGGCAGCTCAGTGGCTGCCAGATAGCAGGCATTGTTCTTCATGGGCTCAAAAATTCACCTTTGGAGGGCAGGAATCTCAGATGGCTGTGCCTCCTTGTTTATTGATATGGCGGGAAATCCACTGGTTCACATGCCCCTCAGGCTGCAAGGAAGGAATAAGTGTCAAGCTGTCTTATGGCGGAGGAAGCTGAGTCTCAGGGGTGCATGCTGCAGACGACTGGAAGGTCCTGTTTTGCAGTTCTTTATTGTTCTTATACTTGAAATGGTCAAAATAAGAAAATTCTTAAAGAAATTCTACATCTGTGGGCTCTGTTCTGAGATGGGGGCTCCTCTGTGTGGACTGGGGGTGGTCCCCATATGGTCCGTATCCTGCCGCTCCTTCCTGAAGATGCTCTTTCTGCCCCACCACCCCCGGGGCCACCTTAATCTGTCACCCGTCCCTGGAAAGTCTCTCAAAGCAACAAGTTACTGTTTCGCTAAATGTTCTGGCTTCCTCGTCATCATTATGTAAAACAGCCTCACTCAGTTTTTCCCATTTACATCTCCACCTGGCAGCGGAGGAGCCACAAACAAAACAACAATCTGCTTTACATGGGGAGGAAGTGGGCGGGCCTGGAGGGAGGGGGACCCGGGGTTCTCTCCCCTCGCTTCCCCAGGTAGAGCCTTTGGGGGATTCTGTAAAGAAGGTTCCGGGTGGGGCGGGTGGCTCGTCCCTCGTAAATCCTGGTCACCTTCTTCTCCTTCTGCTGTGGGTCCACCTGCAGCTGTGCCGAGCCTGGCGTGGGAGAGCCTGCCAGCAATTCTTCCAGCAGAGTGAGGACTTTGACCTCATCCTGGGGGGAAATGCATGGGACCAAGCGCCCCACCCGGGGATCCTAGCCTCCCGCAGGTACACATCAGATGCGGGAAGGTGTGTGTGACAAGGGTCTCCCTCCTGGAGACATCCCCACTCCCCCAACCCAAACCACACATATATTCCCAGTTCAGTTCAGTTCAGTTGTTCAGCCGTGTCTGACTCTTTGCGACCCCACGGACTGCAGCACACCAGGCCTCCCTGTCCATCACCAAATCCTGGAGTTTACTCAAACTCATGTCCATTGCATTGGTGATGCCATACAACCATCTCATCCTCTGTCATCCCCTTCTCCTCCTGCTTCAGTCTTTCCCAGCATTGGGGTCTTTCCCAATGAGTCAGTTCTTCGCATCCACCCCCTATATTCTGGGGTCTGGCTGCTCAGACTTCAGGCCTGTCTGGGGAGGTAGATTGCAGAACGCACCCATGACCCAGGTGGTGCAGTCTGCCCACCCCAGGGATGCTCTCCTAGAGATTAGCCCTGCTTATGTGACTTTGGGTCAGACCACCCTGGCATTCCTGTCTGAGCACCACCGGCCCTGTTTTCTCGGCCAAGGAGGCAGGAGCCAATTTACTGAACCATCCGAGTCAGAACGGGCGAGAAGTGGAAAGGGAGGCCTGCGTTCGCTGCCTTTCCTCCTGCTGAGCAGGTCCTGGGACTCTCCCTCGCCCTCCCTCCTGTCTGTCTCTCTGGGGACAGGCCCTGCGGCTGTGTCTCCCATGCTGCAGGAGGCCCTGCTAGGAAGTGGGGGCGGGTCACCCCCAACCTTCTCCAGCTGTGGACAGACACCCCCCAGGGTCCAACTTTGAGGGGTGAGCCTGCCCTGCCCTCCCTCTCTCCCCGACTCCTGGGCTGGATGTGTTTCCCGAAATTGCTGTGTCTGGAATGCCCACCCGGCTGTTTCTCCGTCTTCCTCTTTTTAAAAAATATTTATGTATTTATTAGGGATCCTCTGGTGGCTCAAACAGTAAAGAGTTTGCCCACAATGTGGGAGACCCGAGTTCGATTCCTGGGTCGGGAAGATCCCCTGGAGAAGGAAATGGCAACCCACTCCAGCATTCTTGCCTGGAGAATCCCATGGATGGAGGAGCCTGGCGGGCTACAGTCCATAGTGTTGCAAAGAGCTGGACACGACTGAGCGACTTCCCTTTCACTTTCTTTCACTTATTTATTTGGCTGTCAGCTCTGAGCTGCATCTTATGTGATCTTCCCTTGTGACACACAAGGCTTAGTTGCCTCGGAGTACGTGGGATCTTAGTTCCCCAACCAGGGACTGAACCCGAGTCCCCTGCAGGGCTTCCCTGGTGGCTCAGATGGTAAAGAGTCCATCTACAATCCAAGAGACCCAGGTTCGATCCCTGGATCAGGAAGATTCCCTGGAGGAGGGAATGGCTACCCTTGCCTGGAGAATTCCGTGGACAGAGAAGCCTGGGGGGATACAGTCCATGTAATTGCAAAGCGCTAACACTTTCTCCTGCATTGCAAGGCAGAGCTTTAACTGCTGACCCACAGGGAAGCCCCCTTCCTTGTTTCTTAGCACCTCTGTCACCTGGGCCTCCAGCTCCCTGACGTCAGGGTCTCTGTGCTAAGTGGCCCAGGACTCCCACTTCCCCACACCCACATCTGCTGGACCTGCCATTCTAGCCTCAATGACACTGGGGGCAGGTCCTACCATGGATTTTTGGTTATGTTCCGGTTTTAAACACCCTGTCATTAATTTAAAACTCTCATCTGACAGCAAATTCAAAGGTTTTTCCCCTAGTTCTGCCTGATCCAGGGCCCATGAATCCTGGCCCTAGGATGGGTGGGGTCTGCTTTTCCCTCCCTGGGGCCAGGGAGGGGTGGGATTGGGATTAAGGGAAACTGGTCCAGTGTGGGCAATTCCTACCATGCTCAGGTTCTGGATGGCAGGTGGCACGTACATGAAACCTGTTAGATGGAGGACCAGGTGAAGCACAGTGAGGGGTGTGGGGACCCTCTCCCGCTGGCTGGGGTCAAGCTGGAGACAGCAGGGCACTCGTGGTTGGGCCTCTGGGCTCTGTGATGTCCAAGACCTCACGTGACATTTCAGGGTTTTTCCTGTGGTCATGTATGGATGTGAGAGCTGGACTGTGAAGAAGGCTGAGCACGGAAGAATTGATGCTTTTGAACTGTGGTGTTAGAAAAGACTCTTGAGTGTCCCTTGGACTGCAAGGAGATCCAACCAGTCCATTCTGAAGGAGATCAGCCCTGGGATTTCTTTGGAAGGAGTGATGCTAAAGCTGAAACTCCAGTACTTTGGCCACCTCATGTGAAGAGTTGACTCATTGGAGAAGACTCTGATGCTTGGAGGGATTGGAGGCAAGAGGAGAAGGGGACGACAGAGGATGAGATGGCTGGATGGCATCGCTGACTCGATGAATGTGAGTCTCAGTGACCTCCAGGAGTTGGTGATGGACCGGGAGGCCTGGTGTGCTGCGATGAAGAGTCGGACACGACTGAGCGACTGATCTGATCTGATCTGAGTCTGTGGGGGTGCTCTGTGTTTTTAGCTTGGGGCTTTGGAAGAGACTTGTGGACACAGAAAAAGTCCCATTCAGGGATTAGCTGCCTTTCTCTCATCCTTCTTCCTAATTGGCTTTCCTAACCCGGGGAATTCAGGCATCTGCTCAGGTTTATGGTGAAGTCTAAAGCTGTCCAATTACTTCTTGGCTGTAAATGGTTTCTGCAGTGACCTGACCTTCCAGCCCAGAGCCTCCTGCTGGGCCACAGACACCTGACTGGGGATGGGAGGAGGGGGTGCAGCAAGCAGCCAGATCATTTGGGTTTAACTCTTATGCTAACACTTCTTCTCTCTCGTCGACATGGACTGCTTATGGATCACAGCCAGGATTTCCCGTGTAGAAGCAGAGATCTTTGCAGCTTGGGGCACAAAATACTCCTAATTCTAAGTCCTGTAGGAGGATGTAAGAAATGATGAGGGGCGAAAGGGCCTTGTCCTTCCTTCCTTCTTCCCTCCCTCCCCCTCTTTCTTCTTTTATTTTTGAAAACTACAACAGCTTTATTAAAAATTAATGCACACACAACACAATCCACTCATTTAAAGTGTACAATTCAATGGCTTTTAGTATATTCACAGAGTTGTGCAACCATGACCATGCTGGATTTTAGAACATTTTTTACCATCTCCCCAAAGAAACCCTAAACCCGTCGGCAATCACTCCCAATTTCTTCCCAGCACTCTCCAGCCCTAGGCGATCATTAATCTACAGAAATAGTAGGAAAGCTGTACCACTTTCCATCCCCACCAGCAATGTATGACAGTTCCCATTTCTGTCATGCTCACCGACACGTGCCAGCGTCTGTCTTGTTGATTATAGCATCCTAGTGAATGTGAGATTGTATCTCTTTGTGGTTTTGATTTGCATTTCTCTAATGACTAATTATGTTGAGCATCTTTTTACATGCTCACTGGCCATCTGACATCTTCTTGGGAGAGATGTCTGTTCAATGCTTTGCCCAGTTTTAATTAAATTATTTGTCTTTTTATTATTGATGCAGTGTGTGTGTGTGTGTGTGTGTGTGTGTATTATAGATTCTGTACCCTAGACCCTTATCTGGTATATGATTTGTAAATATTTGTGTAGGTTGTCCTCGTGCTTCATTGATAACGGCCTTAGAAGAACAAAAGTTTTTAATAGTAGTGAACTCAAATTTATCTACTTTTTCTTTAGATTGTAAAGACAGTTAAGACAGACTGCTAGTGGATACTGACCTCTGCCCCTCCCCCCACCCCTCCCCCGTCCCAGCTTCCCCTTGTGGCTGGTGTGTTGTTTTAGTGACATTGCGGGATTATTTTTGTGAGTGTGTTTCCCTGCAGTGTGAAGCCTCTGATGTCACTCCCCAGGGGGTGCAGACTCAGGCTGTGCGTGCTTACCCTGGGCCAACAGTGCTTTGCTCTCCACTGACTTCTCTGTTGAACCACCTGTCTCTGTTGGCATCACACCCAGCTGTTAGGCCCCACTGAGGCCCGGCTGACTGCGCTGTTGGTTTCAACCATGCCTGGGGGTAGAACAGTGCCTCACCGTCTGATCCAGTTACATCTGGGCCTTTTCCCAGGAGTGGTTTTTGAAGTCGGACTTTGACATTTGTTCTGACTCCTGGGGGAGTCTTAGCTTCCTCTGTTTCTCTGTTTTCTCTCACAAACTTGCTGACCTGCAGTTTAGCTCATTGCTCTTATGGGGCTGTCACCGTTCCCTTCACTGTTTATGGCCAAAATCCCCATTGTTTTTGAGAGTGCCCTTATGCTAGAATTTCCCCCACATTTTGTTCTGAATAACAGCAGCGTTCTTTGTTTCTTCCTTCCTTCCTTCTTTCCTTTCTTTCTTCGGTATCATTGCTCTCTAGACCCATGGCTTTCTCTCTCCATGGCACGATGTGAGCCACTGCTTCTGTGCTGGGGCAGCGACAGTGGTTTCCTTCTCTGAGTGACACTCCTGCTCTACACAGCGGGGCTTTGTGGGGGAGCAGTAGCCTCTGGTCTTCTCAGTTTGCTGCTCCCAGCACGGAACTTCTGACCTACAAGCAAACAGGCAAGAGGAACTAGGGGCTCGGTAGTTTTGTCTTCCCCTGTCTGGGGTAGCGACTCCTGCTACGAGTGGAGGAAGGGAGCCACCATTCTCTCAGCTGCACTCACCAGGAATTTAGTCTGTGTGATATGAGGGCTGAGGAATGTGGGTGGCCTGCCCCTCCTGGGGACCCACTGTCTTCTTTGACTGGGATCTGGGGATGGTGGGAGCCCCATTTTCTTGGCCACACCCACCCAGAGTAGAGCATCTGTTAAGGTGAGCAGTGAAGAGGGATTGGGTCATTGTTCAAGTGCCATAAACTCTCACCCTTCTTATCAAGGACAATTTCTAGAGAGTTTAAATGCTCAAAAATACAATTAAAAATTTTTTGACCAGTTATGAGTGTTTTGCTGGGGAGGAAATTTGCAGTTCCTCATGCCACCATTTTGAAAGTGGATCTCTCCTTTTTCCCTTCCTTTTCCTTCCTCCTTTCCTCCCTCCGTCTTTCTTTGGGTTTTGTTAACTTATGGGTTAATAATAGGATATGTCAGGTGTTAAGGATGATGTTGAGACTTGGAGTGCTATTAATGTTGAAGACACTCCTCTTAACTCAAGGAAACTGTGATCAGAAGTTAAAAAAAAGTTTTTTTTTTTTTTTAAAGTATCATAAACTGTCTCTTCAGGAATTTTGAAGGTCAAAAGTAATTTCAAAGCAAATACATTTCCTGGCTCCTCTTTACAAGAAGTTATTTTCTACTGAACTGTAACCCTTTACGTTTAAGAAGATTGGATTTGCCCCTAATGCTAAAAGATTTGCTATTTCCCTTTTCCTCTTATAGACATTCATAGTCCATTGTATTTTAGTAGTTTCAAAGCTTTGAAAGAATGTTCAGATGACCTCAAAAACAATAGAGAGGATAAAAATTGTTGATGTTTGAAATATTGTATCAGTTGTTATAAAACTGCTTTGTCCAAATTTTATAACAAGCTTGTCCTAATGGTGTTAAGATGAAAGATTTGAGATTTACCTTCTTACTGCTGGAAAAAGAAAAGCTATTAAGACAAGTTTCTGGAATAGTAAAGGCTTCCCGGGTGGCAGAGTGGTAGTAAAGAACCTGCCTGCCAATGCAAGAGACTCATGAGACAATGGTTTGATCCCTGGGTTGGGAACATCTACTGGAGAAGGAAATGGCAACCCACTCCTGTATTCTTGCCTGGGAAATCCCATGGACAGAGGAGTTTGGCAGGCTACAGTCTGTGGGATTACAAAGCATGGGCAAGACTGAGCATGTATACATGCTGGAATATTAAGCAGAACCTTATTTGCTTAATTCACATCCCTTGGACACCAGGTAACCCGGAATAATTCTGCCTCACTGGCATCCTGGGGGATGGGATGGGAAAGCAGGAGCAACGGCAAAGGCGGGCAAGGACACATGAGTTGTTAACTGGGGGTCCCGACGCTTTCAGGGGAGACTAGAGGAGAGATGGAGGGCTGCTCTGTGAGCTTGTGTCTGTGAGTCCTCTAACCACAGACGGTCTCAGATTCTCCCACCAGCTGGATGTGGGTGTGGGAAGGAAAAGAGAATGACAACAGGTATCCCCTGTACCCTTGTTACCCCCCACCCCCCGATTTTGATAGGTGATCAGGAAGAACAAGAATGGGCAGGGTGGGGCCATCTCCCAGGTGGGACTGGCACCAGCTCTTTCATTCTGAGGCATGGTGGGGAGAGCCAGCTACACCCACAGGCCGATTCTTTTCTCCCCCGTGTCTTCTTCTCAGAACGGAGTCGAAAGCTGGGGAAGGTGGCCGTCCAGGAGGAAGCAGGCTTCTCTTCTGACTTGCATCCCCCACGCTTTCTTGTCCCATGTTAACCTACAAGTTTGACGGTCAAGTCTGGTCGGCTAGGAGCTTGGCTGATCCTCTTGGAAGGCGGCCCAAGAGTGGAGCCTGTCCCTGCTCAAAGCCTCTTTCGTTATCCCTGCCTGCCCCTGGTTATCCTCCCTGGACCGGGAGATGGGTAGTGTACACGGGGTAGCAAGATTCCAGAATTAGTTCACGACCAGTCACGTACAGACAGCCCTGCGTGCTGGTCACACGTTCTCCCCTTGTACTTAGCCTAGTTGGAGACAGCTCTGTGACTTCAACGACAGACAAGGCTCATCTATAGAATTAAGATAACTCTCTCATTCAGTAAACCTGTGCTTCTTTCCTTGAATGTGAGAGGGGTGTCATACTTTTTGGCAGGTGCTCTTTCTGGCAAACGTGTTGCTTGGTCAGAATTGAGCTACCAGGGGACCTGAGACAACCCAGGAGGTTTGGGAACAGGAGCTGAAGCACATTCTTAGAGTATAAAACTAGAAGAAAACAACAGAAAGGGAAAGACTAGAGGTGTCTTCAGGAAAATTGGAGATATCAAGGAAAGATTTTGCCCAAAGATGGGCACAATAATGGACATAAATGGTAGACATCCAGCAGACGCTGAAGAGAGCAAGAAGACATGGAAAGAATACACAGAAGAACTGTATTAAAAAGATTCAAATGAACTGGATTGGTACGATCCAGTGTGATCAACCGCCCAGAGCCAGACATTCTGCAGAGTGAAGTCAAGTGGGCCTTAGGAAGCACTGCTATCAACAAAGCTAGCAGATACGAAAGAATTTCAGTACAATTATTCAAAATCCTAAAGGATGATGCCATCAAGGTGTTGCATTCAATATATCAGCAAATCTGGAAGACCCAGCAGGGGCCACAGGACTGGAAAAGGTCAATCCCCGTCCCCAAATCTTGCATGCTAGGCTTCAGCATTATGCGAACCAAGAGCTTTCAGATGTCCAAGCTGGGTTTAGAAAAGAAAGAGGAAACAGAGATCAAACTGCCAACATTCTCTGGATCACAGAGAAAGCTAGGGAGTTCCAGAGAGACATCTACCTCTGTTTCATTGACTACACCAAAGCCTGTGACTGTGTGGATCATAATAAACTGTGGAAAGCTCTTAAAGAGATGAGATTACCAGACCACCTTACCTGTCTTCTGAGAAACTTGTATGTGGGTCAAGAAGAAACAGTCAGAGCCCTGTATGGAACAACTAATTGGTTCACGATTGAGAAAGGAGCACAACAGGGCTGTCCGTTGTCACCCTGTTTAACTTCTACACTGAGCACATCTTGAGAAATGCCGGGCTGGATGAGTTACAAGCTGGAGTCAAGATAGGTGGGAGAAACATCAACCACCTCAGATATGGGGATGATACCACTCTAATGACAGAAAGCAAAGAGGAACTCAAGAGCCTCCTGATGAGGGTGAGGGAGGAGAGTGAAAGAGCTGGCTTAAAACTAAATATTAAAAAAAAAAGTCAGATCATGGCATCCAGCCCCACTGTGGTGTGTGCTGTGTTAGTCGCTCAGTCACGTTTGACTCTTTTCGACCCTGTGAACTGCAGTCCACCAAGCTCCTCTGTCCATGGGGTTCTCCAGGAAAGAACACTGGAGTGGGTTGCCATTCCCTCATGACAAATAGAGGGGGACATGGTGGAAGTAGTGACAGATTTCCTTTTCTTGGGCTCTAAAATCACTGCAGATGGTGACTGCAGCCATGAAATCAGAAGATGTTTGCTTCTTGGCAGGAAAGCTATGACAAAGCCAGACAGTGTGTTGAAAAGCAGAGACATTAGTCTGCCGACAAAGGTCCGTACAGTCAAGGCTATGGACTTCCCAGTGATTACATAAGGTTGTAAGAGCTGGACCGTAAAGAAGGCAGAGCACTGAATAACTGATGCCTTTGAACTGTGGTGCTGCGGAAGACTCCTGAGAGTCCCTTGGACTGCAAGGAGATCAAAGCAGTCAGTCTTAAGAGAAATCAGCTCTGAATACTTGTTGGAAGGACTGATGCTGAAGTTGAAGCTCCAGTATTTTGGTCATCTTATGAGAACAGCTGACTCATTGGAAAAGTTCCTGATGCTGGGAAACACTGAGGGCAGAAGGAGAAGAAGGCGTCAGAGGATGAGATGGCTGAATGGCGTCACTGATGCAATGGACGTGAACTTGGGCAAACTTCGGGAGATGGTGAGGGACAGAGAGGCCTGGCGGGCTGCAGTCCACAGAATGGGACACGACTGGGCGACTGAATGACTTTCTGACAAACGTGTTGCTGGCTCTTCCCATTCAGAATTGAGCCGCCAGAGGACCCGAGACAACCCAGGAGGTTTGGAAACAGGAGCTCAAGGCACATTCTTAGAGGTCGTGGAGGAGGAGAAATGGACCCTGAGGAGGGTCAGTAAGAAGTCAGAGAAGTGAGTAGTATGGAATAAGACGAGCGTGCTGGGCTTAGGAGGACACTCCCTACAGGAAGGCAGGCATCTGTCACTCTGTCTTTAGTCTTGCATCCCTCCCAGTCCTCCCCAGGTGCACCCGTCGGGACGCTGAGTTTGGGCCCACTGATGCATGCAGGACCGTAGAGGCGCCCGGTTCCGGCGGGGACCTCGGGCGCTGGGGGCGCAGAAGCGCAGCGGCGCCACCTAGCGCCCAGCCGGCGGCGGCGCCGGGCAAAGCCTCGCTTTCTCCAAAAAGGAGCAAAGACGTGGAGCCCAGAAGGAGCCCGTCTTCCGTGCCTGGAAAGGAGGGCGAGAAGAAGCGCGGGGACAGCCTGAGCCCCGCTTCTGTTCCAAGTCGACACATATCCTTGCTTTCGTAGGTATTCTTATAAAATACGGTTATTCGGCGCCACGGATTTCAAAATAATGATTTTTCTTTCTTTCCTTTGGCCCAGTCTTTGTTATTATTATTATTTTTAGGAAAACAGTAATTTCTGAATGACTTCGATGCTGTGTTTTGTTCTCTTGACCCAGCTTTTGAATGTAGAAGGTTGAGACTTGGTGAAATATTCCTGTCACATATTTGTTCATCCCATATACTTTATTTTCCATTTGAAAATTTCACTCGTTTTATGAGATACAATTGACATATAATGTTGTATTAGTTTTAGGTGTACACCATAATGATTTGATATATGGGTGTATTGCAAAGTGATCACCACAACAAACCCAGTTAACATACATCAACTCACATATTTATAAACGTTTTTTTTTTCCTCGCAATGAGCGCTTTTAAGAATTCCCCTTTTAGAAACTTTCAAATAGAGTCTAGAGGTTTATACACAAGTTTGAACTTATTAAATATATTATTCAGATGATCTATATCTCTGCTTATTTTTCTTCTGCTTCTGTTTTCAAGAGTTATGCATTCTTTCTGTCTTGCACCTAAGAGAAGCTTGTTAGGTGCACATATGTTGTATCTTCATCTATTGCTTCTTTTATCAAGATGTATCATCCTCTTTCAAGCATATACAGAAGTAGAGAAAAGAATAAAACAAACCCTCCTGAATCTGTCATCTAGCTTCAACAACTCATGGTTTAATCTCATTTCATTTATACCCCACAAAGTCTTCCACATCTCTTCTGCTGGATTATTTTGAAGTAAATGACAAACATCCATATCATTTTATTAGTAAATACGTTAGTGTCTATCTACAAAAGATAAGGAGTTCTTAACTATAAATTTTTTTTGGTCACACCACAGGGCATTCACGATCTTAAGTTCCCTGGCCGGGGATCGAACCTGTGCCCTCTGCAGTGGAAGCAGAGACTTAACCCCTGGACCTCCAGGGAAGTCCCAGTGAAACGGAGCGGGACCATATATATGGTCCTTGCCCTCCAGGAAAGTCCCAGTGAAACGGAGCGGGACCATATATATGGTCCTTGCCCTCCAGGGAAGTCCCAGTGAAACGGAGCAGGACCATATATATGGTCCTTGCCCCCCAGTCATGTCCTCTGCTTGCCTTTTGCCTGTGGAAAACTTTAGTCAAAGAATAAGTTTAATCAGAGGAGTGAGAAATGCTGAAACAAAGGAAAACAGTCAAAGGAGACTGAATAATAATAATGTAGTCACTAAGCAGAGTCAAGGACCTTTAGTTCTTTCTCAAGGATTGTAGATAATATTCTGAGCCATATCCGGTGAGCTGTCTTACAGATACCAAAACCCCAAGTGAAGAAATTAACTACACGATGATCAGACTTGATCAGGACTTGAGCTGCCACAATTCCGAGAATTGACTGCAAAGAAATGGGAACAAGTGCACCCCAGAACTGGAGATTAACTGTACCTAAAACAACCAAGATGATGCTAGTCAGACCACTGATGACCAACTGAAGATGACTGTTAGAGATGACTGCGCTGTTTCTCCATGTAACCCCCCGACTGTGTCTACAAAGGCTCTCACCCCCTGCTTGTTGGAGGGAGGGAGTTGGCCTTTGGACGGATGTCCACCAGCCTCCCCCCAATTGCTGGCATCTGAAATAAAGCAAACTTTCCTTTCCACCAACTTGGCCTGCTTATTGGCTTTTGAGTGGCGAGCAGCTGGACCCCCTCCAAGCATACCTTTTGGTAACAGATTTTGGTGCCCATCGTGGGGCTGGCTGCTGCTGGCTTCTGTGCTTTCGTGACACCTGGCTCTTCTGGGTCTTCCAGGGGAAAACTGTGGCTATGATACTGTGTTAGCCTGCTGCTTGAAGCTAGGCAGCCCCAGGCAGGGGATTTGGGGGATGTTCCTACCAGCTACTGAAACTGTTTGGAGGATCCTCCCTGTTTCTCCCCTGCTCGGCACTGGCTGCCAACTTACGCTTTTCTCAGTGGAATGGAAACTTGCATTTGGGGTGAGCTGTAGACCTCCAATCCTGGGTAAGTCCACAGGTGTGCACACGGGCAGCCTTCCCATTTGCGAGTGCTAGTGCTATTTTGGGGAGAAGGCAGTGGCACCCCACTCCAGTACTCTTGCCTGGGAAATGCCGTGGACGGAGGAGCCTGGTAGGCTGCAGTCCATGGGGTCGCTAAGAGTCGGACACAACTGAGCGACTTCACTTTCACTTTTCATTTTCATGCATTGGAGAAGGAAATGGCAACCCACTCCAGTGTTCTTGCCTGGAGAATCCCAGGGATGGGGGAGCCTGGTGGGCTGCCATCTATGGGGTCGCACAGAGTCGGACACGACTGAAGTGACTTAGCAGCAGCAGCAGCAGCAGTGCTATTTGGGCATTCTTGCCAGTTGGTTCTGACCTGTTTGATGTTGAGGATCATTTGTGAGTACTGATTGCTATTTGGGCACTTTTGCCAATGTCTGTCTGCCATTGAGGACTGTTTGTGAGCATGAAGCGCTTTTGGTCATTCTTGTCAATTGGTTCTGACATCTGACTACTTTTGAGGACCATTTGTGAGCACCGGGTGTCATTTGGGTATTTTGCCAATTGCTTCTGATATTTGCCTATCCCTGAGGACCATTTGTGTCAGGGAAGTGTTTGGGACTTCGTACCAGTCACCTTTGGAGAGGGTTTATGATAGATCTGTCATTTGGTGTGTGAGTGTATTTCCATTTGTATAATTGGTACTCTTGTTGCCTTATGTAAAATGGGAAATTCAGGTTCAACTCATTAAGAAAAATTTTAGTTGTGAATTTATGAATAAAAAATAAATAATTTTTGGGACAATGTATGGCTGTAGTATTCTTCAGACTCCAGAGAAGATTGGTTAAGATGAAAGTCTTGACATTCAAAATACTGGTTCTTTTTGTATATGCAGTTAGGGAAATCTAACTTGATAAAACCCTTTTTTCAGATCTTGAGAAACCAAAAATATGCCTAGGAGAAAACTTGAAGTTGACACTTATGTCCTTGAAATACAAACACAGTCCACATTGCCTAGAACTTTAGCCTTTGGTTAATTGTAAAACTTCAGGCTAAGGAAAAAGACAAAAAAAGAGAGGAAAACCTTTTAAAATTGAGTGTGTAATTTGGTTATTCTGATTATTATCCATAAACTGATAAGCTTAATTGCAAAGCCTAATTCATGAAATGTAAAAAGATAAAACAATGAGATCTCTGTTTGATGTTTATATGTCTCAATATGTATTTTTGTATTTGGATAATATCTCTGAGGTTAATTAGTAAAGGAACTCTATTTAATTGGCCTTTAAAAAATATAAGTACTTGTTACTGAAAGGTATGCGTTGGGGGTCCAGCTACTTGCCACTCAAAAGCCAGTAAACAGGCCAGGCTGGTGGAAAGGAAAGGTTGCTTTATTTTAGATGCCAGCAACTTGGTGGGGGAGGGTGGCAGACATCTGTCTAAAGGCAGACACGGCCCCCTCTCCAACAAGCAGGGGATCAGTTCGGTTTAGTTGCTCAGTCTTGTCCAACTCTTTTTGACCTCATAGATTGCAGCATGCCAGGCTTCCCTGTCCATCACCAACTCCTGAAGCTGACTCAAACTCATGTCCATTGAGTCGGTGATACCATCCAACCATCTCATCCTCTGTCATCCCCTTCTCCTTCTGCCTTCAATCTTTCCCAGCATCAGGGTCCTTTCCAGTGAGTCAGTTCTTCGCATCATGTGGCCAAAGCATTGGAGTTTCAGCTTCAGCATCAGTCCTTCCAATGAATATTCAGGACTGATATCCTTTAGGATTGACTGGTTTGATCTCTTTGCAGTTCAAGGGACTCTCAAGAATCTTCTCCAGCACCACAGTTTAAAGGCATCAGTTCTTTGGTGCTCAACTTTCTTTATAGTCCAACTCTCACATCCATACATGACTACTGGAAAAGCCATAGCTTTTACTAGACAGACCTTTATCAACAAAGTAATGTCTCTGCTTTTTAATATTCTGCTTAGGTTGGTCATAGCTTTTCTTCCAAGGAGCAAGTGTCTTTTAATTTTATGGCTGCAGTCACCATCTGCAGTGATTTTGGAGCCCCCCAAAATAAAGTCTCCCACTGTTTCGATTGTTCCCCCATCTATTTGCCATGAAGTGATGGGACCAGATGCCATGATCTTAGTTTTCTGAATATTTGAGTTTTAAGCCAGCTTTTAAACTCTCCTCTTTCACTTTCATCAAGAGGCTCTTTAGTTCTTCTTTGCCTTCTGCCATAAAGGTGGTGTCATCTGCATACTGAGGTTATTGGTATTTCTTCCAGCAATCTTGATTCCAGCTTGTGCTTCATCCAGCCTGGTGTTTTGCATGATGTACTCTGCATATAAGTTAAATAAGCGGGGTGACAATATACGGTGATGGAATTCCAGTTGAGCTATTTCAAATCCTAAAATATGATGCTGTTAAAGTGTTGCACTCAATATGCCAGCAAATTTGGAAAACTCAGCAGTGGCCACAGGACTGGAAAAGCTCAGTGTTCATTCCAATTCCAAAGAAAGGCAATACCAAAGAATGTTCAAACTACTGCACAATTGCACTCATCTCACATACTAGCAAAGTAATTCTCAAAGTTCTCCAAGCCAGGCTTCAACAGTATGTGAACCATGAACTTCCAGATGTACAAGCTGGATTTCGAAAAGGCAGAGGAACCAGAAATCACATTTGCTAACATCTGTTGGATCATCGAAAAAGCAAAAGCAAGAGAGTTCCAGAAAAAAAATCTACTTCTGCTTTATTAACTATGCCAAAGCCTTTGATTGTGTGGGTCAAAACAAACTCTGGAAAATTCTTCAAGAGATGGGAATACCAGACCACCTTACCTGCCTCCTGAGAAATCTGTATGCTGGTCAAGAAGTGACAGTTAGAACTGGACAAGGAACAACAGACTGGTTCCAAATTGGGAAAGGGGTATATCAAGGCTGTATATTGTCATTCTGCTTATTTAACTTATAATCAGTGGGTGAGAGCATTTATAGGGAGTTGAGGGAGGCAACATCCAGAAACAGCACAGTCATCTGTAGCAGTCATCTTCAAATTGGTCATCAGTGGTCTGCCTAGCATCATCTTGGTTGTTTCAGGACAATTAGTTAATCTTCAGTTCCGGGGTGCACTTGTTCCCATTTCTTTGGGGTCAATTCTCGGAATTGTGGCAGCTCAAGTCCTGTAGTTGACTTCTCCACCTGGGGTTTTGGTATCTGTAAGACAGCTCACCAGATGTGGCTCAGAATATTATCTATAGCCCTTGAGAAAGAACTAAAAGTCCTTGACTCTGCTTAGTGACTACATCATTATTATTCAGTCTCCTTTGACCGTTTTCCTTTGTTTCAGCATTTCTCACTTCTCTGATTAAACATTCTTTGACTAAAGTTTTCAAAGGGCAAAAGGCAGGCAGAGGACACAGTGTGGGGGTGGGGGGTGGCAAGGATCATATGGTCCTGCTCCGTTTCATAGTTCCAGATTGAACAAATCTAAATTTACCTACTTTTGTCTCCTTGTAAGACCAAGAGGGAAACTAAAGATGTTTGGGTTTATTAAGCATATATATTGTACCATTGAAGAAAAATTGTGCTATAAAAAGTGCATAGGTTTTGAGGTTATGAAATATGTTTTTAAGTTTGCCAATCAGAAAATGCTGGTGTAACATTTTCATTACTTGTTTCTTGGTTTTGTTAAAACTTTCAAGGGTTAAAAACTGTAATATGTAAAAATGATAAGTGAAGCATTTTGGTTTGTAAAGCAAAAGATAGCAAAACCCCAGGGGAGAAGCTAACTATATGATGACCAGACTGTAGCTGCCACAGTTCTGAGAACTGACCACAAAGAAATGGGAACAAGTGCCCCCTGGAACTGAAGATTCACTTTCTCTCTCTCTTTAGTTGCTCAGTTGTGTCCGACTCTTGCGACCCCGTGGACCGCAGCCTGCCAGGCTCCTCTGTCCTTGGGATTCTCCAGGCAAGAATACTGGAGTGGGTTGCCATTTCCTTCTCCAGAAGATTAACTAACTGTCTTAAAACAACCAAGGTGATGCTAGTCAGACCACTGATGACCAATCTGAAGACGACTGTTAGAGATGACTGTGCTCTTTCTGGATGTTGCCCACCCCCGACTCTCCCTGTAAACTTTCTCACCCCTTGCTTGTTGGCGGGGGTAGGGGTGGGGTGGGTGGGGTGGGGATTCAGCCTTTGGACAGATGTCCACCACCCTCCCCTGCAGTTGCCAGCACCTGAAATAAAGCAAATTTTCCTTTCCACCAACCTGGCCTGCGTATTGGCTTTTGAGTGGTGAGCAGCTGGGCCCCCCACGAGTATCTTTCAGTAACACCAAGATAGAGAATTCTTACTAAAACATAAATCACAATACTGTTATCACTCCTAAAAATTTTATAATGATTTCTTTGTTGCTGTTGTTCAGTCGCTCAGTCGGGTCTGACTCTTTGTGACCCCGTGGACTGCAGCACATCAGGCTTCCCTGTCCTTCAGTGTTTCCCAGAGTTTGCTCAGATTCATATCCATTGAGTTGCTGAAGCCATTCAATCACCTCATCTTCCTCCTCCTGCCCTCAATCTTTTCTAGCATCAGGCTCTTGTCCAGTGAGTGGGCTCCTTGTGTCAAGAGGCCAGTAATAATTTCTTAATATCATTAAATATCCAGAGTGTTCAAGTTTCCTAATTGTCTCATAAACATTTTGATTTTCTTTGCTCAAATTAGGATCCTAGTAAGATTCATATAACACGCTGCTGCTGCTGCTGCTGCTGCTGCTAAGTCGCTTCAGTCGTGTCCAACTCTGTGCGATCCCACAGATGGCAGCCCACCAGGCTCCTCCGTCCCTGGAATTCTCCAGGCAAGAACACTGGAGTGGGTTGCCACCTTCTTCTCCAATGCACAAGAGTGAAAAGTGAAAGCGAAGTTGCTCAGTCACGTCCGACCCCCAGCGACCCCATGAACTAGAGCCGTCCATGGGATTTTCCAGGCAAGAGCACTGGGGCGGGGTGCCACCGCCTTCCCCATATAACACGCTAGTAAAGTAATGTTCAAAATTCTCCAAGCCAGGCTTTAGCAATATGTGAACCGTGAACTTTCTGATGTTCAAGCTGGTTTTAGAAAAGGCAGAGGAACTAGAGATCAAATTGCCAACATCTTCTGGATAATGGAAAAAGCAAGAGAGTTCCAGAAAAACATCTATTTCTGCTTTATTGACTATGCCAAAGCCTTTGATTGTGTGGATCACAATAAACTGTGGAAAATTCTGAAAGAGATGGGAATACCAGACCACCTGATCTGCCTCTTGAGAAATTTGTATGCACGTCAGGAAGCAACAGTAAGAACTGGACATGGAACAACAGACTGGTTCCAAATAGGAAAAGGAGTACGTCAAGGCTGTATATTGTTACCCTGTTTATTTAACTTCTATGCAGAGTACATCATGAGAAACGCTGGACTGGAAGAAACACAAGCTGGACTCAGGATTGCTGGGAGAAATATCAATAACCTCAGATATGCAGATGACACCACCCTTATGGCAGAAAGTGAAGAGGAGCTCAAAAGCCTCTTGATGAAAGTGAAAGTGGAGAGTGAAAAAGTTGGCTTAAAGCTCAACATTCAGAAAACGAAGATCATGGTATCCGGTCCCATCACTTCATGGGAAATAGATGAGAAAACAGTGGAAACAGTGTCAGACTTTATTTTTCTGGGCTCCAAAATCACTGCAGATTGTGACTACAGCCATGAAATTAAAAGACACTTACTCCTTGGAAGGAAAGTTATGACCAACCTAGATAGCATATTCAAAAGCAGAGACATTACTTTGCCAACAAAGTTTCGCCTAGTCAAGGCTATGGTCTTTCCTGTGGTCCTGTATGGATGTGAGAGTTGGACTGTGAAGAAGGCTGAGCACTGAAGAATTGATGCTTTTGAACTGTGGTGTTGGAGAAGACTCTTGAGAGTCCCTTGGACTGAAAGGAGATCCAACCAGTCCATTCTGAAGGAGATCAGCCCTGGGATTTCTTTGGAAGGAATGATGCTAAAACTGAAACTCCAGTACTTTGGCCACCTCATGTGAAGAGTTGACTCATTGGAGAAGACTGTGATGCTGGGAAGCTTTGGAGGCAGGAGGAGAAGGGGACGACAGAGGATGAGATGGCTGGATGGCATCACTGAGTCGATGGATGTGAGTCTGGGTGAACTCTGGGAGTTGGTGATGGACAGGGAGGCCTGGCGTGCTGAGATTCACAGGGTCGCAAAGAGTCGGACACGACTGAGCAACTGAACTGAACTGAATTGAAGATTCATATATTATGATTACTTGATATGTTTTTGGTGTCCTTTAAAATTTTTTTAGTTCCCTGACCAGGGTTTGAACCCAGGTCCTTCAGAATGAAGAGCCTCCCACCTGGAGAAGACCTGCAAATGAGGGCAGTGGCCTGGAGTATGTTCATGGTGTTCAAGGAGAAATCATCTGCCAGGGTGGGGCTGGCCTTCCTGGCCCAGGGATGCTGTGTACTTGAGAATCGGGGTCAAACAATGAACTGTTGACAACAGTATTCACAAAGGTCATGCTAGGATGACACTTTAGGGGGTCATTTGCAGCTCTAGAGTCAGAGCAGACTTCCAGTCTTTATAAAACAAGAAGATGCCCGTCGGAGAGAAGCCCAGCTCTCATTATAGCACGTGACAGCACCCCGCAGGCTGCATATCTCTCTGAGCCTGCTTGTCTCCCAAGCACAGCCATGGGCAGATGTCTCGAGGGTGGGGACTGAGCCTTCCTCGTCTTTGCAGCCCTGGTCTGTCACATCCAGAGTTTGTAGAACAAGGAGGGGCAAGCAGAGACATGCTGAGCAGGGACGAGAAGGGGAGGAGGTTGGAGAGTGCTGCCTGCAGGGACCACCAGGGGTCTGGGAGCTGCAAGAGTGGAAAGTGACGACGGCTCTGGGGAGGTTGGGGCTATTTTCACGGGGTGAGACTCAGGTCTTCTTGCTGTCTTGTCAGGTGAGGGAGGTGGTGCTGTCGTAGCCAGGGGGATGGCCAAGATTATCATTAGGGCCAAGGCACAAAAACTTGACAGGGTGGGGGAAAGGAGGATGTGAGGAGTGGGCAGAATCTGGAATGTGTGTTTCCTGGGCTATCAGTCACTTAGTCACTCGACAACCCTGAAGGTCCACCGAATGCACAACACAATCAGACCTGCTGTGAAGACGCAGAGGAGGGAGGGGTTTTGGCCTTCAAGCAGCCCCCAGTGTGGGTAGGGAGACAACAGTCCCCCCCACACAACAAAAGGCCTGTAAAGGAGCCCCCTGTCCTCTGGTTTCTAACCTGCTCTCACCTGAGCCCCTTAAACCAGTCATGATCTTCTGTTTGGGGGGAAAGGTTGCCATCTATATACTTAGAGAATCAGAATCAGATCAGTCGCTCAGTCGTGTCCGACTCTTTGCGACCCCATGAACCGCAGCACGCCAGGCCTCCCTGTCCATCACCAGCTCCCGAAGGTCACCCAGACTCGCATCCATCGAGTCAGTGATGCCATCCAGCCATCTCATCCTCTGTCGTCCCCTTCTCCTCCTGCCCTCAATCCCTCCCAGCATCAGAGTCTTCTCCAATGAGTCAACTCTTCGCATGAGATGGCCAAAATACTGGAGTTTCAGCTTTAGCATCATTCCTTCTAAAGAAATTCCAGGATTGATCTCCTTCAGAATGGACTGGTTGGATCTTCTTGCAGTCCAAGGGACTCTCAAGAGTCTTCTCCAACACCACAGTTCAAAAGCATCAATTCTTCGGCGCTCAGCCTTCTTCACAGTCCAGCTCTCACATCCATACATGACCCCAGGAAAGACCATAGCCTTGACTAGGCGAACCTTTGTTGGTAAAGTAATGTCTCTGCTTTTGAATATGCTATCTAGGTTGGTCATAACTTTCCTTCCAAGGAGCAAGCGTCTTTTAATTTCATGGCTGCAGTCACCATCTTCAGTGATTTTGGAGCCCAGAAAAACAAAGTCTGACACTGTTTCCACTGTTTCCCCATCTATTTCCCATGCAGTGATGGGACCAGATGCCATGATCTTCGTTTTCTGAATGTTGAGCTTTAAGCCAACCTTTTCACTCTCCACTTTCACTTTCATCAAGAGGCTTTTTAGCCCCTCTTCACTTTCTGCCATAAGAGTGGTGTCATCTGCATATCTGAGGTTATTGATATTTCTCCCGGCAATCTTGATTCCAACTTGTGTTTCTTCCAGTCCAGCATTTCTCATGATGTACTCTGCATATAAGTTAAATAAACATGGTGACAATATGCAGCCTTGACGTACTCCTTTTCCTATTTGGAACCAGTCTGTTGTTCCATGACCAGTTCTAACTGTTGCTTCCTGACCTGCATACAGATTTCTTAAGAGGCAGATCAGGTGGTCTGGTATTCCCATCTCTTTCAGAATTTTCCATAGTTTATTGTGATCCACACAGTCAAAGGCTTTGGCATAGTCAATAAAGCATATATACTTAACATCCGGTCAAAAGAAAGGGATAAAGAAAACCAGCGCTTGCTGCCAAGTCTTCATATTATTAGACGTGAAACCTTGGGGTGATGAGACAGATTCGGCAGCTCTCGAGGAGTGCGTCAGAAGCATTCGAGCCTTGGCCTGGGGCTCTTCTAAACCAGTTCCGGTGGGGGGCGGAACTGAAAAGCTCCATACACAGTGTGCAGTTGAGGACAGTAAAGTCGGAAGAGGTATGCTGGAGGAGCGGATCACTGCTTTTGATGACTATGTTGTCTGTGGATGTGGCTGCCTTCAACAAGGTCTAAAACTCACGGTGGATCGGTGACCTTGAATAAAAGCTTGCAAGATGGAAAAAAACCCTTCTGACACACCCCTCTAGTTTTGCCCGTTCTGTCTCACCATTATCCCCAGGTTGCACGTCTGATAAGTTGGAACACTTAGCAGCAAATGCTGTTTTTTGGTTTCCTTTGGCTTTTTTTTTTTTTTTTAATAATTCACAAAGTGGAGGCAATGTAAGGATTACAGAAGACAAATCGTCTACAGTTCCATCACCCAAATGTTACCATTGTTGTTCAGTCACTTAGTCATGTCCGACTCTTTGTGACCCCAGGGACGGCAGCACGCTAGGCTTCCCTGTCCTTCACTGTCTCCTGGAGTTTACTCAAGTTTGAGTCCATGGAGTCAGTTCAGTTCCGTTCAGTTCAGTCGCTCAGTCGTATCCGACTCTTTGCGACCTTCCCTGTCCATACCAACTCCCAGAGTTTACCCAAACTCATGCCCATGGAGTCGGTGATGCCATCTAACCATCTCATCCTCTTACTAACGTGAAACAATGAACAGAGAAAATAGCTTTTGTAGCTGAGGCAGGACCAGTCAAAGACCCAGGACTCGGTCTGCTGCCCTGGCGTGCGCCGGTTCGCTGTGGTCAGATCCTGGAATTGGGCTGGCCCGAGTGACTGAACTCTGAGCAGAGGTCAGGGACACAAAGTTGAGGGTGGGGTGCGGAGGAGGATCCACTTGTTCTGCTTCCTTCAGTCCACAGTCCCCCAGATGGAACTCCACACCCATTGTATTAGTTCCTATTGCTGCTATAAATAAACCACAAGCTTAGGGACTTCAAACAACATGTTTATTCTCTTACAGTCTAGAGTCTACACAGCTGTGTTGCTAACGGCGGCTCTCAGGGACAATCCATCTCCTCGCCTTTTCTACCTACATCCCCAGCTTACTGTTCCTCCTCTGATTTTAGAGCCAGCCTCCTGTCTGACCGCTGCCTCTCTCGTTAAGGAAAAAATCCACCCCCCAATGCAACAGCAATATAGAAGGCTTATGTTGATAAATCCTTATGATTATATTGAACCCACCCGGATAACCTAAAAGAATTTACCGTTTCAGGAGCCTTACCTTAATCACACCCGCTGAACGCCTTCATTTTGCTGGGTAAAGTGACTATATTCACAGGTCACAGGGAGGTTAGGATGTGGGGGCAGGGTGAATCTGGCGCCTCCGTTCATCCTGGCCAGCTGCTGTATCCCAGTAATCAGCAATGAGTCGTTTCCTTCCTCCTCCTCTTTTCCTTCCAAAATTTAGCTTTTATTAAGTAGGGGCTTGGAGAAGGCAATGGCACCCCACTCCAGCACTCTTGCCTGGAAAATCCCATGGACGGAGGAGCCTGGTGGGCCGCAGTCCATGGGTTCGCTAGGAGTCAGACGAGACTCAGCGACTTCAATTTCACTTTTCACTTTCCTGCATTGGAGAAGGAAATGGCAACCCACTCCGGTGTTCTTGCCTGGAGAATCCCAGGGACGGGGGAGCCTCGTGGGCTGCCATCTATGGGGTCGCACAGAGTCGGACACGATTGAAGCGACTTAGCAGCAGCAGCAGCAAGTAGGGGCTTCCCAGGTGGCTCAGTGATAAAGAATCTGCCTGCCAGTTCAGGAGATGCAGGAGATGTGGGTTCAGTCCCTGGGTTGGGAAGATCCCCTGGAGAAGCAAATGACAGCCCACTCCAGTATTCTTGCCTGGAGAATCCCAGGGACAGAGGAGCCTGGGGGGCTAGAGTCCATGAGATAGCAAAGAGTTGGACACGACTGAGTGACTGAGCACCATACATTCTTATGATTGAAAAAGAGAAACGACATAGCACTGGGGTGGAGGCCATGGCACCTGCGAACCTACTGGCCTGGGTCTGCACTGCGGCTGGGACACTCAGAGGCTCCCTCAACACCCCGAGGGAGACCCTGCCCGCATCACTCTGCCCTCTCCCCCACGTCACTCCACCCTGGGTCCCTTCAAGCTTTCTTCATCCAAAAAGGAAGAAGCTCTCAAAGAAACCCACCCCCAATATAGGCAGGTTCCCCTGAGCAATCCAGCTCCATCCCGTCTCTTTCACCCTATTTCTCCCCACCTCTTTAGGTGTTGTGATTTGGACGTCTGTGTCCTGCCTGATGCCCAGTGTGATGGTGTTGGGAGGTGGGCCTTTGGGGGGTGCTTAGGTCATGATGATGGAGCCTCATGAATGGATTAGTGTTCTTATAAAAGAGACCCCAGAGAGACTCCTTACCCCTCTGCCATGGGAGTATGCAGCGAAAAGTCAGAAGTCTTTGACCCAGAAGAGGGCTCTCACTTGACCTTGCTGACACCCTGATTTTGGGTTTCCATCCTTCAGAACTGGACGCAATAAACTTTTGTTGTTGATAAGCCACCCAGACCGTGGTACTGTACGATGTTACGGAAGAACTCAAAACTTTCCGGCCAACCCAGTATTTTGTTACAGCAGCTCAAATGGATGAAGACAATGGGTAACCACTTTTATTAGAATCATGTGTTATCTTTCAAGAGTGTTTATGAGTATGTATATTTCTCTCTTCTCTGATACAAAGATTAGCATGCCATCTATTGTTCTGTACCTATTTTCTGAGCACATCTTGAAGCTCTTCCCTATCAGGACAGTGAATATCCCTGTACATCCGTTTCTTTCACAGTCACCTACGCATTGTGTGGGCACTGCAAGGTTTATTAAGATCTGTAGGCTCTCTCCTGTAGATGGAGGTTTGGCTTTTTTTCTAGACTTTGACAGTACAAACAGTCCTTCAGTAAATTGCCATGTACATCTATTTTTCCTGGGTTTGTAGATAGATCTCCAGAATAACTCCAAGAAGTTGGGTCAGTAAATCAAAGGGTAGAGGAGGCAGCGGTTTCACTGGGTTTTTCGTGTCTTCCCTTGCTTGCATTACTTGGGATGCCCATCAGTGACCCCTAGTCTCCCAGGAGGGAGCCATCAGCCTCAGATTCCTTACACTGACCTCACAGGCCAACCTAGTATTTCGGTGATTGTCATTTGCCATGGAGGTCTTCTCTGGGGTGGAGACCAAGGCCTTGGGTTTCTCATCCGTGTGTGTCCCACATGCCCGGCCTGGGGTGTGGCCTCACCCACTGTGCCTCCCCCAGGAAGCTGCCCCAGAGGGGTTTATCGTCTGTCCCTGGAGGAGGGGGGCACTTGGGCTTCAGGTGGGGCTCAGTGGAGGGGCAGGGCCCTTCACACAAGCCTGTAGGTTCCATTGTAGCTGAAAGAGGGTGGCTTCAAGCAGCCCCCCTCTTCCTCAGACATCCAGCTCTGGGTGTAGGTGGAGCCATTTTCCAGAGGTCTCACGATTATGAGGTCTCTGGATGCCAGGGACGGGTCCTCTGGGAAGAAGTTGAAGGGTCGGAGCAGGAAGCCCACGGAGTTCCCGGGCGTGGTCGTGTTGGGGATGTCCTCTGCGTGGGGGATGTGCAGGAAGCCCACTGTGACCCAGGCCACCAGGTCCTGCGGGAGAGAGGGACGGGCCGTGCTGAGGAGGCTCAGAGGCGAAGGGGCAGCTGGCACCCAAGCCCCAGGTATAAGGAAGGGCAAATCTGGTGAACCCGGAGCTGGCTCTCCATCCAGTAAGCTGGTCCTTGCCCTACTGGGACTCGGCAGGGATCCTGGGACTGGACAGGGATCCTGGGACTGGACAGGGATCCTGGGACCTGGCAGGAATCCTGGGACCTGGCAGAGATCCTGGAACTGGACAGGGATCCTGGAACTGAACAGGGATCCTGGGACTGGACAAGGATCCTGGGACCTGGCAGGGATCCTGGGACTGGACATGGATCCTGGGACCTGCAGGGATCCTGGGACCTGGCAGGAATCTTGGGATTGGACAGGGATCCTACGACAGGGATCTGTCTCAGGGTGGGGCTGGAAAAAGGCAGAGCTGGTACCTCGTCTTCAATGTTCTCATTGTTGCGAAGAAACTCCTCAAAGACGACAGGTGGGTCCCAGGGGTCGTTCTGGTTGTAGATGCTGCTGCTGTATCTCTCTGACTCCCTGTATTTGGTCACTGCCAGGGGGTACCTGTCCAGGTAGAGAAGCCGAGTGACTCTGGGTGTGGGGGCCTCTCAGCCCCTCCCAGGGAACGTTGTCAGGGTCAACGAAGGGGGAAACTTACTGCCTTCCCCTAAATGCAGGATCATCCCCTGGGAGTTAGCCAGACTGTCAGTGGAGGCTCCAGGGGCTCTGCAGTGGCTGTATACCCTCCATCCCCAAACACAGAGCCACACACCCAGGAACATGCACGCACACACACACACACACACACACACACACATATGTGCGCACACCCAGATAGAGCACTGGATAGATTCAGAATCTCATGAACAGAAACACAGACACACACAGACACAGGGAAACACAGACACAGAGAGGAGCCTCCAGTCCCCGCCAGCCTCCTGGGCCTTCCTCACCTGGCCCAGGTGACAGCCCGCTCCTCTTGCCAGCCTGGGGGCAGCACTTGGTCAGCCATGGAGTGGATCTGCACTCTGTAGCTGCGCTGGTGGCCCCAGGGGTTCTGCTTGGGGCTGGTAAAAAGCAGGTATTTGGGCAGAGTCTGTCCGAAGCGGAAGGCCGCCTGGCGCTCCCAAGAATACCGCATCTGCTGGAGAGCTGGCTGGACTAGGCGGTGTCCTGGGCTCCAGGGGTTGGTGATGTTTTCCAGCTTCATCTGCAGGGTCTGGAAGCTATTCTTGGTGCCTGCGGGTATACAGGGAAGGAGTCGGAGTCAAGCACCTGGAACTGAAGCCTCCTCATTCCACCTTGGGCCCTCCATCCGGGACCACACCCAACAGCAGACCATGGACTGAAGGGGATGTTGGGGACAGGCACTGAGCCAGATGGCAGCGGAGGGAAGGGGCTGAGGAACTAGAAGACAGCTCAGAGTTGGCACAGCGGCGGCAGTGACTCCACTGTGACCCCGGGTAGTTCCTCTTGAGAGCAGCATCCGAGCCTGTTTGCTGCAGCTGTGGTCCCAGAGGCAGGCAGATGGCCTTTCCCCAGGGGGAGGGGCCATGTCAATGCCCTCTGGGTCAGGAACAGACAAGGGGGAGCAGGAGAAGCTGCCCGGCTGGTCCTGGGGGCCTTTTCTAACACAGGACTTGATATCAGGCCAAATCCTGTCATTACACCCATGCCATCTTCTAAGGCACGCATGCTCAGTCACTCAGTCATGTCCAACTCTTTGTGACCCCATGGGCTGTAGCCCGCCAGGCTTCTCTGTCCATGGGATTCTCCAGGCAAGAATACTGGAGTGGGTTGCCATTCCCACTCCATTGGAGAAAAGCTTCTCCAATCTTATGTGGTGACACCACTAATTCAAGAGACACAAGGAGTATTCCCAATGACGCTGCATCCGTTCAAAGCTCCAGGCAGGAACGTGTCTTACACCTAGGCATCATCCCCTCCCCCACCCTTTTTCCCCCTCCCCGCCATGCACACCTTTGCACAGGGTCCATCCTCCAAAGGGGTCAGTGCAGGGGCAGCCCTTGGCACTGTTTACATCACCATTTTGCAGGGACACACAGGTTTCCGCAGGCCCTACACCTCCAGGCTGGGCAAACTTTCCTGACATTATGTCTCTATGGGACACGCACCACCATCATCTGCCAGGAGTGTGAGTTATCTCGGGGATGCAGACATTTGGCCAGGAGGGTGTTCCCAAGCCCGGGTCCTACCTGCCACATCCAGGTCGACGCGGTAATGCACGAGGTGGGTGTGCATGTTGCCGATGAGGTGGGTGTGCAGGCGGGTCCCGTGGCGCAGCCCCTCGGGGGTGTAGAAGGTGGCATGGATGTAGCCGGTGGCGTGCATCTTGGCCTCCATCACCCCGTTGGGGTAGAAGATGAAGTCCCAGATGTAGTCATAGTTGTAGACCGTTGATGTGGTCCTTAGCACTAGCGCCTGACCCTTGAGCCCCGCATAGAAATTGAAGCCACCGTTGAAGTTGGAGTTAAAGTGCCGCCGGATAGGCACCCCCGTGGGCATCTCGAAAAGACAGAGGGCCCGGGGGTAGAGGACAGGACCGTCGTCATCGTAGTAGTGGAGGGCGTCCACGAAAGTGGCCATCTCCGGGCAATCGATGCCAGGGGCCAGCTCATGAGTGACGCTGCCCAAGCCCCAGCCCACATCCATGTACTTGGTCTGCATGCCGGCCGGCGTGTGTCCTCCGTACAGCGCCAAGGCCTCCTGCACACTCACTTCGTAGGCTATGCGCTCACCACCAAAGCGCACGTCCAGGACTTGCAGCCCTGAGGATGAGCGCAGGCGGAAGGAGAAGCTCCAGCCGGCGTAGCGCACTGTGTGGCCGTCCAGGCTGTAGCGCGCGCCCTGGGGCTGCACCAGGCGGGGGCCGCTCTTAGAGACGCCCAAGTCCCCGCGTAACTGGTAGGAGGAGAAGAGGGCTGCCTCGGGCAGGTTGGCTCCGTCCTTGCCCTTGGCGAGCGGGTCCTCCAAGACCACCGCGTCCACCTCTCCGTCGTCGTACTTCTGAGCCAGCTCCTCGGGGCTCTGGTAGAACCTCCCATTGTACCAGACCCGCTCCACCGTCCAGTCCCGGGGGTTCGGGCTTCCGTGGTCCAGCAGGAGCTCCACCCCAGTGGGGTGCAGGAAGTAGCCTTCGATTTGCAGTTGCAGGATGAACCAAGAGCGGCGCTGGCCGGAGGCCACGCCCCGGGGTGCCACGTCGGTGAAAGTCAGGCACCGCTGGGAGCAGTTTCCGAACACAGCGCCCGCAGTGCGCCGGAAAAACGCGCGCAGGGGCTGGGTGGCCTCCTCCAGGGTGTGACTCAGAAGGGCGTACTCTGCCTTGGAGATGGGCCTGGAGGCCCAGGAGGCCTGGTGCCTGGGCCTAGGCGGCAGGGGTCTCAGGTAACGGGGCCTTGGCAGCGGCCCCACGACAAACTCGGTGATGTTGGGCCGCTCCTGGGCTCCGAAGAAGATGACGGCTCGCGCCTCCCGAACGGGAGGCCGGTGGCCTTTATCCAGAAACTTGAGCACGTGTGCCTTCTTGGGCAGCAGCATCTCAATGAGGAACACGGAGTTCTTGGCCACGGTCAGCGTGTTGGACGGCTCCAGCCTCAGCTCGTTCTGGGACCAGAGGAAGCTGTGCACGGCCTTGAGCTCTTGGGCGCTCAGGTCCGCAAATACCCTGCCCTTGTCGCTGGGGGTCCGCAGGGCGCCCTCTGCCGCCACCAGCGTCTGCAACACCAGGATGGTAGCGCCCGCCCAGCGGAGGGCCAGGGCCTCCCGCCACATGGCTCTGGAATGCAGCAGAGGAGATGAACTTAGCAGTTTAGTGGGAGGAAGTGGGTGTCCCCCAGGTTGGGTCTTGGATTACCCTGGCCCTTGACCTCATGGTTTTCCCATGGACTCGCCTCCTGGCTTGCAGTCCTCCGATTTGAATTCTCCTCTCTCCTCCCTGGTCTGTAACCTCGCTGGTCTGTAAACCTCTTTTAGTCCCATGGATGCTCTTACCTGTACAGACTCCTCCCCTCCTCTGTGCCTTATCTCTGCGGGGCAGAAGCACTATCTCTCCAGCTTTAGGTCACTCAGATATTCACAGTGCCTCTCCCCCAAAATGCTACAGTGTGCTGGCTGTGCCATGGGTGTTGGCAGCAAAATTGTGTTGTGTCAAAATGGTGTTTTTGATACAATCACCATGTTTATTTAACTTATATGCAGAGTACATCATGAGAAATGCTGGACTGGAAGAAACACAAGTTGAAATCAAGATTGCTGGGAGAAATATCAATCACCTCAGATATGCAGATGACACCACCCTTATGGCAGAAAGTGAAGAGGGGCTAAAAAGCCTCTTGATGAAAGTGAAAGTGGAGAGTGAAAAGGTTGGCTTAAAGCTCAACATTCAGAAAACGAAGATCATGGCATCTGGTCCCATCACTACATGGGAAATAGATGGAGAAACAGTGGAAACAGTGTCAGACTATTTTTCTGGGCTCCAAAATCACTGCAGATGGTGACTGCAGCCATGAAATTAAAAGACGCTTACTCCTTGGAAGGAAAGTTATGGCCAACCTAGATAGCATATTCAAAAGCAGAGACATTACTTTGCCAACAAAGGTTCGCCTAGTCAAGGCTATGGTCTTTCCTGTGGTCATGTATGGATGTGAGAGCTGGACTGTGAAGAAGGCTGAGCGCCGAAGAATTGATGCTTTCGAATTGTGGTGTTGGAGAAGACTCTTGAGAGTCCCTTGGTCTGCAAGGAGATCCAACCAGTCCATTCTGAAGGAGATCAGCCCTGGGATTTCTTTGGAAGGAGTGATGCTAAAGCTGAAAGTCCAGTATTTTGGCCACCTCATGCGAAGAGTTGACTCATTGGAGAAGACTCTGATGCTGGGAGGGATTGGGGGCAGGAGGAGAAGGGGACAACAGAGGATGAGATGGCTGGATGGCATCACTGACTCGATGGATGTGAGTCTGAGTGACCTCCGGGAGTTGGTGATGGACAGGGAGGCCTGACGTGCTGCAGTTCATGGGGTTGCAAAGAGTCGGACACGACTGAGTGACTGATCTGATCTGATCTGAATGTTTTTTATAAGGATAAAATTTGAAATGTAGTGTGGACATTCAAAGAGTCGACGGTTCTAGTGCTAATACACGCTACCACTAGGACCAGCTGTGTGACCCTGGGCAGCTTACTTAAACTCTCTGGGCCTCCATTCTCACAGCAGTGAAATGGAAAATAACAATGCAAGTACCTGCTTAAAGAATTGTTAGGAAAAATCAGTTGGACAATAAGGATAAAGTGTTTAGCACAAAGCCTACTTTCTAGGAAGCACTTGAGAAATGCAAACTATTTATCTTTTTTTCCAGTAGTCATGAAGAATGTGAGAGTTGAACCATAGAGATGGCTGAGTGCCAAAGAACTGATGCTTTTGCACTGTGGTTCTGGAGAAGACTCTTGAGAGTCCCTTCCTAAAGGGAAATCAACCATGAATATTCATTGGAAGGACTGCTGCTGAAGCTGAAGCTCCAATACTTTAGCCATCTGATGCAAAGAGCTGACTCATTGGAAAAGACCCTGAAGCTGGGAAAGACTGAGGGCAAGAGGAGAAGGGGACGACAGAGGATGAGATGGATGGATGGCATCACTGACTCAATGGACATGAGTTTGAGCAAGCTCTGGGAGATGGTGAAGGACAGGGAAGCTGGCGTGCTGCAGTCCATGGGGTTGCAAAGAGTCAGACACAATTGAACAAAAATATGAGGATACGCTCTCTGGTGTATGTTTAAACTTACGAGCCATGTAGAGTGATTTGACTGGTTCAGTTGTAGACCTGTGCCCACACAGGTGAGGGGAGAATGGGGTGGCTGGCCCTGCCAAGCTTCTTTGGCCTCTTCAGTGATGCCCCACAGTTGTGACCACTTGGCCTCAGGCCAAGGCCATGAGGAGGGCACCTCAGGATGTCATCATCCCAGGGCGCAATTCGAGGCAGTGTCCTTTTCCCTTCCTTTGTGAGGGGAGGCTGTGGTCAGGGTCTCATGGCCCACCCCTGGAGCTGACATAGAGTCTTGACTTCCCATCCCTGGTGGGGAGTCTCGGGGACTCATGTGATCTTCTCTCCAGCCTGAAGGGGTGGGGAAGCTCTCAGGGTTGCTAAGTGAATCCAGAGCAGAAGGATAAGCAGTGAGTTCTTGTTCTACTATTAAGTTTTGGTCCAGCCTAGTTTCTTTTTTAAACTAGACTTGACTTGGAAAAGTTCTAAGTTAACAGCAAAATTGAGAGAGATGTACAGAGAGATCCCGTATACCTCCTGTTTTCCCTCCCCCGACACCACATAACCTGACCCACTAACAGCATCCCACACCAGAATGGTACCTTTGCTACAATCTGTGGCCCTACAGTGATACATCATTGTCACCCAGTAATTTACATGAGGGTTTACTCTGGGTGCTGTACACGCTGTGGCTTTTGACAAATGTGTAAAGACTTGCATCCGTCTCTATGGACCATACAGAGCAGTTTCAGGGCCCTCAACGTCCTCTCTACTCCAGCTCTTCATCCTTCACTTCCTTCCCTGACCACTGATCTCTCTACTAACCCGGGCGACCACTGATCTCTTTACTGTCTCCATAGTTTTGCCTTTTCCAGAATGTCATGCTGTCAGGGTGATACAGCGTGCAGCCCTCTCAGAGTGTCCTCTTTGGCTCGGTAATGTGCGTTTATGTGCCTCCATGTCTTTTTGGTATCCAGGCCCCTTTCGTCTTAACCTCTGATGAAATTAAATTTATATTTTAAGGCAGGACAAGAAAAAAAATAAACATAGAATTTCCTCTCTGTGTTTGTTTGGGCCTCCTCCCTCCCCTAAGCCCTAACATGCCGTGTGCGTCTGCGGTATGCATTAACCAGAGCTCCTCAAAGATGGAGATGCCTGCTGGACGGTAAAGATCCATTTTTTTTCCTTCTTCTGATGCTAGCAATGTAACCTCTTAGAAGATCACTGTTCTTTCCTAGCTCTGTAGGGGCAATGGTGACTTGCAGCTTGCTTTATATGTGCTTACCTGGACTATGTATTTTTGGTGAACTTAATGTAAAATATCAATATATTATTTTGACATATGATCCCTTTGTCTTGAAAATGTATAAGACCATGCCTTCAACTTCCAACAAGTGGAACAGTTCTTAGCTTTCTGAGAATCTGCTTCCAGGGTTATAATCCTCTGATAAACTCAATTAAAATTCCCCCTTTTTCTTCTTAACTTGGTAGTTAATTGAATTTTCATTGACATTTTCTTGGCACAGTTGGCAGTCTATCAGAGGCACCCGGAGACCACGCTAAACTGAAGCTCGGTACCAATACAGGCTCCTTGAGTCCCACCCAATTTTTGGTATTCTTCAGGTGCTTTGGTGAGGTCTCCTGATATCCAGACATCATTGCTTTAAATGATGTCCTGAATTTTACTGGACCTATTTTTCATTCTCTTTCTTTAAGAAAAAACTTTTCTTGGCTGTGCCATGCAGCATGTGGGATTTTAATTCCCTCACTATAGATCAAACCTGTTCCCCTTACATTGGAGGCACAGAGTCTTAACCACCTGACCACCAGGGAAGTCCCTTGAGCTGTTTTTCCTGGGACTTTTCTGTTTTTCTCGGAGTCCTAAAGTGGGTAACTGTACATTTTCTAGGCAGGAGACCTGGGGGATTTTCTTAGGTGGGGACCCAGGAGAAACTTTGGCATGAGCCAGGTTGGCCATGCTTCTTAAAGATTTGGCTTAAATCGGAAAGATTATGTATATATGGTCTGAACAAACTGTTTGCCAGTGAAATGAAGACCGAGCCTGCTCAACTCCAAAGGGAAAAGAACATCTGCTCCTTCCAGCCACAAGGTGCTTCCAGGCCACTGAGAACCTAGCAGAAGTGTTTGAGGATCTATCCTTGTGACGTGTAGTGAGCCCACAGAGGGTCTCAATACTGAAATCATTAAAAAAATCCTGCTCGCTGGGCAGGCAAAACAAAGGCCGATCGTCTTGAGTTCTGAGCACCCAGGGCAGTTTTAGACTGTCAGAGGGAGGAACCAAGACATGTAAGAGAGTCAAACTGACCTGGGACAACTTCTTGGGCAGCTAGACTCAGAGGCAGCATGAATTCACGTCATTGGAACGAAGTAGGTGCTTGCAGGTACTAATCTTCACTCTTAACTGGCCAGGATGGAGCTTTTTTGACATTCTAGAAAAAGCCAGCTTGATAAAAGACCTTTTCAAAATTCTGACCCTGAGAGAATAAAAATATTCTTCAGAGGGTGCTTGAAGGAAGTTATAACTCATACTATGTCCTTGAAACATAAACATAGCTCACATCACCTGAGATGACAGCCTGAGCTCAATTAGTAGATCTTAAAACAGAAAAGAGAAAAGAAAAGGGAAAAAGGCTTTTAAAAACTCAAGTAGGAAAATTATGACATCTCTATCTGTGTCTGTCTGGATATGTTTGTGTGTACGTTATAAATATGGTATGTCCCTACCTCTGGATAGTGTTATCAAAATTAATTTGTAAAAGAGCTCTATTTGACTTAAAGGTAAGTGCTTACAAATCAAATATTTCTAAATGTAACTTTAGCCCATTTCTTAAAGGATCATGTGATCCAGGATTAACTTTTAATGACTAAAAACCAGTTTAAGTTGGTAGTTTAATTAATACAGACATGTCTTTAGAGTCTCACCATTAAGTATAATACTTTTATTGTACCTTGGTTTATTGAAAATCGATAAACTCATATTATTCTCTTTCAAAATTTGTAATGAGATAATTAATGGTATGATGATATTTTCATAAGTAATAGAAGAGGGATAAGGGGAACTGAATTGAACTGAAGGGCATAAAGCCTTTTGGGTAAACTTTCTTGAAATAATATGTTTTATGATGTGTCTACCTAAAAACACTCTTGATGAAAGTGAAAGAGGAGAGTGAAAAAGTTGGCTTAAAGCTCAACACTCAGAAAACAAAGACCATGGCATCTGGTTCCATCACTTCATGGCAAATAGATGGGAAACAGTGGAAACAGTGTCAGACTTTATTTTTTGGGGCTCCAAAATCACCGCAGATGGTGACTGCAGCCATGAAATTAAGACGCTTACTCCTTGGAAGGAAAGTTATGACCAACCTAGATAGCATATTCAAAAGCAGAGACATTACTTTGCCAACAAAGGTTCGTCTAGTCAAGGCTATGGTTTTTCCAGTAGTCATGTATGGATGTGAGAGTTGGACTGTGAAGAAGGCTGAGTGCCGAAGAATGATGCTTTTGAGCTGTGGTGTTGGAGAAGACTCTTGAGAGTCCCATGGACTGCAAGGAGATCCAACCAGTCCATTCTAAAGGAGATCAGTCCTGGGTGTTCTTTGGAAGGAATGATGCTAAAGCTGAAACTCCAGTACTTTGACCACCTAATGTGAAGAGTTGACTCATTGAAAAAGACTGTGATGCTGGGAGGGATTGGGAGCAGGAGGAAAAGGGGACGACAGAGGATGAGATGGCTGGATGGCATCACCAACTTGATGGACGTGAGTCTGGGTGAACTCCGGGAGTTGGTGATGGACAGGGAGGCCTGGCGTGCTGCAGTTCATGGGGTTGCAAAGAGTCGGACACGACTGAGTGACTGAACTGAACTGACTGTCTTAATCTGATTCTTTTCAAAAATGCCTGTAGGGAGATTTTCTGCTCCCAAAATAAGTTAGATTCGGTAGTGAAAGGACTTCTATCTTGTATGAGGGTTATTTTAGAAACAGCTCTCTCATGTAAGCCGGCTGAAGATGTAGTAATAGGGTCTCCTTTAACTGCTTATGTCCCACATTCGGTTGAGTCTCTTCTAAATTCCTGCCACACTCAGCACAATCTGTAAGCCAGCTAACTTTTTAAGAAGTTGTTGCTTTCTCTTCCCAATACTACCTTGATTTGATGTAATAGCATTAACATTGCAACTTTGCTTCAAGAACCACAAGAAGAAAGCAACTATGATCACATCTTGTTAGCGGTTTGTCTTCTTGCTTCCAGGAATGACTTATAAGAAGCCCCTATTGATAAGGCTCTAATTTACAGATGGGTCCTACTTATGGGATGAATGGGACATTATCAAGCCAGATATGCAATAAGATCCACAATGGACATAATTGAAAACTTTTATTTGCCAGAAACAAAGTCAGCACCACAAGCCAAATTAATTGCCTTAACTCTAGCTTGTCAGCTAGCAAAGACCAGGTAACAAATATTTATACTGATGTTCGGTATGCTTTTTGAGTGGCACACAACTTTGGAATGCTATGAAAGTAATGAGGTTTTAAACCTCATCATGATCTCTTATACCAAAAATAGAAAACAGGTTGAAGAGTCATTAATCACGATCAGTTCAGTTCAGTCGCTCAGTTGTGTCTAACACTTTGTGACCCCATGGACTGCATGATAATGGATTAATGGATAAATGGATTAATCATGATACAACTGCCAAAAGAGCAATTATGAAAACAACAGAGCATTTCAAATTTGGGACTGTGGAAGCTGAAGGAAACCAACTTGCTGATGTTGTAGCCAAATGGGTAGCTTTAAATATTCATCCTGTCCAGCCTCCAGAATGTCCACTGCTCTCTGTTAACCCGGCAAACTCAATGAAAAATTTATTTCTATGGGCTCAAGAAATCACCACTAAAGAAGAGAGACAGATTAGGCAACAAAAAGGGGGAATTTTGACCCCACCACACAAATATGGGTTAGACCCCATAAAACAAAAAAATAGTTTCAATAGACATGTGTGTGGTTACTCACTCAGTTGTGTCCAATTCTTTGGGACCCCATGGACTTCAGCCCGCCAGGCTCCTCTGTTCTTGGGATTTTCCAGGCAAGGATACTGGAGTGGGTTGCTATTCCCTTCTCCAGGGGATCTTTCTGACCCAGGAATCGAACCTGCGTCTCCTGTATTTCAGGCGGGTTCTTTACCTGCTGAGCCGTCAGGGAAGCCTTGTGCCTCTCCATGTGTGTTCAAAATTCCTCCAAAATAATGATGCCTGAATGACTATTGATCATATCTATTATTCTATATAAAATAGTGACCATGCACAGTGCACATATAGAGCAAATTGGCATAAGTCCCCCTGTACCACTTAGAGTTGACTATCAGTCTGTGGCAAGCATTCTACTAGCTTAACCCCTTAAAAGGTAAGAAAGAACTGGGGTATTAAGATGGGGCATTGGGGGACATGATAGATCCAGGGCAGATAAGCAACCACCACGGTATTGGGGGACCAGATACTGGCTCACCTAATACTTTCTATCAAAAGATTAATGATCAAACCGGGGTGGGGACGATGAAATAAAATGTGCATTTCAAACCAGGACAAGAAAAAATTAAACATAGAAGTTGCTATCTGTGTTTTTTTTTTGGCCTTTTCCCTCTCTGCCCCACTCCCTAATGTGCCAAATGTGTCTGCATTACTCATTAACCAGAGTTCCTCAAAGATGGGGGTGCCCGCTGGACCGTAAAAGATCCATTTTCCCTCTTCTTCTGATGCTAGCAATGTAACCTCTTAAAAGATCACTGTTCTTTGCTAGCTCTGTAGGGGCCATGGTGACTTGCAGCTTGCTTTATATGTGCTTACCTGGACTATGTATCTTTGGTGAACTTTTAGTAAAATATATTATTTTGATGGATGATCCCTTTGTCTTGAGGATGTATATGACTGTGCGTTCGATTTCTAACAAGTAGAAGAGTTCTCAGAGCTTTCTGAGAATCTGCTTCCTGGGTTATAATCCTTGGTTTAGTTCAAATAAAATCCTCCTCTTTTTCATCTTAACTTGATAGTTAACTGAATTTTCATCCACGGTTCTTATCCCCAAATTGCCTTCTGCTCTGCTAAGGAGGGAGATGTGGAAGAGATCTGTGGTCCTGTAACCTGAGCTTGGCTATTCACTTAACCTTTCCCCGTACAATCCTTGATTGCAGTGTCCAGATGGGCGGTGGGTGAGGTAGACGATGGCAATGAAGCCATGGCAGAAGGGAGAACTCAGTGGCCAATGAGACCTCCACTCTGGGAGATACAACCATACCCTCTCCTGCCCACGGCTCATCTCCAGCGCCTGGAGAACAGCGGCCACCTCCTGGCTGCACCTGTCCCGTTTCAGCCCTGAGTGGTGTGTGTCTTGGAGTGATCCTTCTGGGCTCTCACCCCTCCCTTTGGCCCCCCACCTCTTGTGTCTTTGTTTCTTCTGACTCCCCACTCCATGTCCACCTTCCCTCATTGCCCCTCTCCCCTCCCCAGTTCACCACTGCTTGGCTCTCCCCGAATACCCTTACCCCGCCCAGAACATACCTGTATGCTCGGCTCCGGGCTCACCTCTGCTGCAGCCTTTGTCTCTGACTCCTTGAACTTCACGGCTGGACCTTGCCCCAGGGGGAGGGACGGGGTGAGGCTTGTGCTGACCAAGGTGGTGACCTACAGCTCAGGAAGCTCCACAGTGGGCAGGGGCAGCACACGAGGAAGTGTGTGGGTCTCTCATGGCAGTGGCCCAGCGGGCTCCTGTTACCCCAAGTTCCGAGTATGGAAACTCCCCAGTCTTTCACCACTTCAGCAGCTGTGTCCACTTCTGTTTTCCCCAAAACACCCACGCCATCTATAATTCCCTGTCATTCCTCCTGCTGAAGCAGCACTTTTCACAAGAGTTGCCTGTGTATTCTCCGCTATAATCTGCATTGGGCCATAGTCTGTAAGAATAGGTGATGAGTTTCAGAGGTTAGAGGTAAAGATAAGGAGAAATTTACTAGCAAGTACTTGCCAATGTGAACTTCCCAGGTGGTTCAGCGGTAAAGAATCCCATGATGCAGGAGACTTGGTTTCGATCCCTGGCTCAGGAAGATTCCCTGGAGAAGGAAATGGCAACCCACTCCAGTATTCTTGCCTGGAGAATCCCATGGACAGAAGAGACTGGTAGGCTACTGTCTATGGGATTGCAAAGAGTCAGACATGACTGACTGACTTTCACTTTCATACAGTTCATGAGGTTCCCACGGCAAGTATACTGGGGTGGTTTGCCATTCTCTCCTCCAGTGGGTCACGTTTTGCCAGAACTCTCTGCTATGATCCGTCCATATTGGGTGGCTCTACATGGCATGGCTCATAGCTTCATCAAGTTACAGAAGCTCCTTCACCATGACAAGGTCTTGATCCTTGAATGGGGTCAAGAAGCAACAGTTAGAACCCTGCATGGAACAACTGATTGGTTCAATATTGAGAAAGGAGTGTAACAGAGCTGTCTGCTGTCACCCTGTTTTTTTTTTTTTTTTTTTTTAACCTATATGCTGAACACATCATGAGAAATGCCAGGCTGGATGAGTTACAAGCTGAAATCAACAAAGGTGGGAGAAACATCAACAACCTCAGATATGCTGATGATACCATTCTAATGGCAGGAAGCAAAGAGGAACTACAGAGCCTCTTATGAGGGTGAAGGAGGAGAGTGAAAGAACCGGCTTAAAACTAAATATTTAAAAAAGTAAGATCATGGCATCCAGCCCCATTCAGTTCAGTTCAGTCATGTCCAACTCTTTGTGACCCCATGAATCACAGCATGCCAGGCCTCCCTGTCCATCACCAACTCCCATAGTTCACCCAAACTCATGTGCATCGAGTCGGTGATGACATCCAGCCATCTCATCCTCTGTCGTCCCCTTTTCCTCCTGTCCCAGTCCTTCCCAGAATTAGAGTCTTTTCCAATGAGTCAACTCTTAGCATGAGGTGGCCAAAGTATTGGAGTTTCAGCTTCAACATCCGTCCTTCCAATGAACAACCAGGACTGATCTCCTTTGTTGCAAATAGAAGGGGAAGAGGTGGAAATAGTGACAGATTTCCTCTTCTTGGGCTCTAAAATCACTGCGGATGGTGACTGCAGCCATGAAATCAGAAGAGAAACCTAGACAGTGTGTTGAAAAGCAGATACGTCACTCTGCTGACAAAGGTCTGTAGTGTCAAGGCTATGCTCTTCCTGGTGGTCATGTATGGTTGCGAAAGCTGGACTGTAAAGAAGGCAGAGTGCCAAAGAATTGATGCCTTCGAACTGTGGTGCTGGAGAAGACTCCTGAGAGTCCCTTGGACTGCAAGGAGATCAAAGCAGTCAATCTTAAGGGAAATCAGCCCTGAATACTCGTTGGAAGGACTGATGCTGAAGTTGAAACTCTAGTATTTTGATCATCTGATGCAAATAGCTGACTCATTGGAAAATTCCCTGATGCTGGGAAAGATTGAGAGCAGAAGGAAAAGAGGGTGTTATAGATGAGATGGCTGGATGGATGCAATGGACATGAACTTGGGCAAACTTCAGGAGATAGTGAGGGGCAGAGAGGCCTGGCGTGCTGCAGTCCACGGGGTTGCAAAGAGCTGGATATGACTGGGTGACTGAAGAACAACAAAATTAACTATCCAGAATAGGCACATCTACAGAGACAAAAGCAACTACAGAAGTAGTTGGTTCAGGCTGGGGAGCACAGGTTGTGTAAACGGTGCTACCTAGTGGGTATGGAATTTCTTTTAGAAGTGATGAAAATGTTCTAAAATTGACTGTGGTGAGGGCTGTACATATTTGTGAATATACTAAAACCCATTGAATTATTCACTTTGTGGGTGAATTGTATAGTATGTGAATGATATCTCAAAAAGCTGTTTTTAAAAATAGTGAGAGGGACTACTATCTAGAAACACACACAAAACTCCTAAAAAATCAGCGAGAAATAGGAAATCATTCCTATTTCTTCACACGAGTGAAGAATCTCAAGGGCATGTGATAAGCTTCCCATATGTAGTAGTTATTGGTGGTTTAGTTGCTAAGTTGTGTCTGACTCTTGCGACCCCATGGACTGTAGCCTGCCAGGCTCCTCTGTCCATGGGATTCTCCAGGCAAGAATACTGGAGTGGGTTGCCATTTCCTCCTCCAGTAGTAGTAGTTATTAGAGTAGTGCAAATTATTCAACAACGAGATGTAGTTTTGTACCCATTGCTGGCAGGAATGAGAAAGCCACGTGGCATAGAGGATGCCACGTGTTGGGAGATGTAGGGAAATAGGCTTGTGGGAGGGGACGCTGATCTTACAGGCCTTCTGGAATGCCGTCCCCAGTACATGGGTACATCACAGAGTAGAAACAGCCTCGGGAGCAGGTACCACTGCAGGGCTCACTCCTGGAGGGTGAAGAATGGTGAGGCTACCACTTACTTTTGTCTGGGCAAGGAGGGAGGGTGAACAAGTGTGCATCTCACATTTTTATTTGAAGGAGTACACAAAATGTCCATAGAAAGATAATAATCTTGCAGAGTAGCCCAGAAGAGGGGCTTCCTGGGTGGATCAACAGTAATGAATCTGCTGTCAGTGCAGGAGATACAGGTTCAATCCCTGGGTCAGGAAAACCCCCTGGAGAAGGGAATGGCAACCCACTCCAGTATCCTTACCTGGAAAATTCCATGGACAGAGCATTCTGATAAGCCACAGTCCATGGGTTGCAATGAGTCAGACACAACTGAGAGATTAACACTTCCCCTTTTCACCACTTTTCCCCAGTTCACTGCAGTCTCTGCCTGCTGGTCCTACCTGTACATGACCTTGACTTCTGAGGTGCAGTTCCTCCCCTCTTGGTGTTAATGATTGGTGACAACTACAGATAACACTTGAGCAAAGATCCTGTCCTCTAAGTTCTGGGCTGCCCTCCCCCTTAAAGGGGCAGAAGCAATGGCTTTGGGAATGACAACGTTATAGGAACAGGATGTCTGATCTTGGGGAGGGGCAGTGTGACAGGTGAGGTTGGATTCGGTGTCTATGATTAGTGGGCCAGAGCTCACAGCTCACAGCTTTCCCCTTGCTTACTTTTGACAGTTTGTTTTCAGAGGAGTCAACACATCAGCCATCATGTGAGATAACCCGGGGTGTTTCCATAGAACCAGCAGAGAGAAATTGTTCGGCAGGTGCTGCCCCAGCTAAGTCACCAACCAGGTTAGCTCTCTAAACTAATGAAGCCACCGTCACAGGTTTCACCCTGGTTAGGGGAGACTGGTTCACAAAGAGAAAAGTCCACTGTTTTCATTGGGAGTCCTGGCACTATTTGGTCTCCCAAATCACTGCAGACGGTGACTGTAACCATGAAGTTAAAAGACACTTGCTCCTTGGAAGGAAAGTTGTGACAAATCATTTTGTTGTTGTTCAGCTAAGTCATCTCTGACTCTTTGAGACCCCATGGACTACAGCACACCATGCTTCCCTGTCCTTCACTATCTCCCGGAGTTTGCTCAAACTCCTGTCCGTTGAGTCAGTGATGCTATCCCACCATCTCATCCTCTGTCGCTTTTTCCTCTTGCCCCCTATTTCTCCCAGCATCAGAGTCTTTTCTAATGTGTTGGCTCTTTGCATCAGGTGGCCAATGTATTGGAACTTCAACTTCAGCACCAGCCTTTCTAATGAATATTCAGAATTGATTTCCTGTAAGACTGACTGGTTTGATTTCCTTGCTGTCCAGTGTTAGTCACACAGTCATGTCTGATTCTTTGTGACCCCAGGGATTATAACCCACCAATCTCCTCTGTTCATGGAATTCTCCAGGCAAGAATACTGGAGTGGGTTGCCATTTCCTTCTCCAGGGGATCTTTCCAACCCAGGGACTGAACCTGGGTCTCCTGCATTTCAGGCAGACTCTTTACCAACTGAGTCCCAGGGAGAGGATGGACTGGTTTGATCTCCTTGCAGTCCAAGGGACTCTCAAGAGTCTTCTGCAGCACCACAATTTGAAAGCATCAATTTTTTGGCCCTCAGGCTTCTTTATGGTCCAATTCTCACATCTGTACTTAACTACTGGAAAAACCATAGTTTTGACTACGCAGAGCTTTGTCAGCAGAGTGATGTCTTTGCTTTTTAATATACTGTCTAGTTTACTCATAGCTTTTCTTCTAAGAAGCAATCATCTTTTAATTTCATGGCTGCAGTCACCATTTGAAGTGACTTTGGAGTCCAAGAAAATAAAATCTGTCACCAGTTCCACTTTACCCCTTCTTTTTGCCATGAAGTGATGGGATTGGATGCCATGATCTTCATCTTTTTAATGTTGAGTTTTTAAGCCAGCTTTTTCACTCTCCTTTTTCACCCTCATCAAGAGGCTCTTTAGTTCCTCTTTTCTTTCTGTCATTAGACTGGTATCATCTGCATATCTGAGGTTGTTGATATTTCTCCTGGCAATCTTGATTCCACCTTGTGCTTCATTCAGCCCGGCATTTCACATGATGTAATGTTCATGTAAGTTAAATAAGCAGGGTGACAATATACAGCCTTGGCATACTCCTATCCCAGTTTTAACCAGTCCATTATTCTATGTCCAGTTTTAACTGTTGCTTCTTGACCTAAGAAGGTTTCTCAGGAGGCAGGTAAGGTGGTCTGGTATTTCCATCTCTTGAAGAGTTTTCCACAATTTGTTGTGATCCACACAATCAAAGGCTTTAGCATAGTTGATGAAGCAGAAGTATATGTTTTTCTGAAATTCCTTTGCTTTCTCTATGCTCTAATGGGTGTTGGCAATTTGATCTCTGGTTCCTCTGCCTTTTCTAAATCCAGCTTGTACATCTGGAAGTTCTCAGTTCCAGTACTGCTGAAGCCTAGCTTGAAAGATTTTGAGCATTACCTTGCTAGTATGTGAAATGAGCACAATTGCACGGTAGTTTGAGCATTCTTTGACATTGCCTTTCTTTGGGATTGAAATGAAAACTAACCTTTTCCAGTCCTATGGCCATTGCTGATTTTTCCAAATTTGCTGACATATTGAGGGCAGCACTTTAACAGTATCATCTTTTAGTATTTGAAATAGCTTAGCTGGAATTCCATCACCTCCACTAGCTCTGTTCCTCATAATGCTTCTTATTTTTTTTTCTTTTTTTTTTTTTTGCAGGGGAAAATGGACAAAGGAAAGGATCAATGAAGGTGGGAGGGAAATGGGAAGAAAGAAGGGGAATGATGGTGGGGAGGAGTATATGTAATTTCTTATCTAATGGCTTTCTGTTTTTAATCACAAAGAACACTTAAAAAAATCATATTGAATTCATCCTATATTAGGAGGTTTGATCTGGAAATGAAAAGTTCAGGAACCTAAAAGTCCAGTTTGGGTGTCCTCATCTTTAGGCATATCTTGGTATTTTGTATTGGTAGGTCTATCTTTACCACAATATATTATTTAGGACAGGACCACATTTGTCACTTCTTCCTCCCTACTACCCAAAGTGGTACCAGTCCCATAAAATAGTCAATAAAGCTTTACAGAGTGAACAAATAAGTCAATTTTTTTTTAACTCTCCTGAGTGAACTGAATTTTTTGAGGCTCATAAGTAAATATGTTTTCCTGTTTACTTTGTCTATTACAGCTAGATTGTATAAGTATGAGTGGGGTATTAAAGTCTCCCACTATTATTGTATTGTTGCATATTTCTTCTATCATATTAATTAATGTTTGTCTTAGATATATAATTCTCCAATGTTGGATGCATATATATCTATAATTGTTATAACTTCTTTTTGAATTGTTCCTTTAAGTCATTATGTATAACCTTGATTGTCTCCTTTTCAGGATCTTTAAAGTCAGTTTTATCTGATATGAGTATTGCTACTCCTGTTTTCTTTTGGTCCATAATTGCATAGAAAATCTTTTTCCAGCCCTTCATTTTCAGTCAGTATATATCCCCTATTTTAAGGTGGTTCTCTTGTAGACAACATATATAGAGGTCTAGTTTTTCCATTTGACCCATTTTAGTCTTTTGGTTATCTATTGTAGACAAGGTATGTAGGGGTCTTGTTTTTGTGTTGATTTTTCCAGTCTTTGTCTGTTGATTAGGGCATTCAGCCCATTAACGTTTAAAGCAATTATTGGTAAATAGGATTTACTTTATTGTTTTGGGTTTGAATTTATACACCCTTTTAGTGATTCCTATCTAGAGAATGTCCTTTAGTTTTTGTTGGAGAAATGGTTTAGTGGTGCTAAATTCTCTCAGCTTTTGCTTATCTGTGAGGCTTTTGATTTCTCCTTTAACCTCAGATATGCAGATGACACGACTCTTATGGCAGAAAGTGAAGAGGGGCTAAAAAGCCTCTTGATGAAAGTGAAAGTGGAGAGTGAAAAGGTTGGCTTAAAGCTCAACATTCAGAAAACGAAGATCATGGCATCTGGTCCCATCACTACATGGGAAATAGATGGGGAAACAGTGGAAACAGTGTCAGACTTTGTTTTTCTGGGCTCCAAAATCCCTGCAGATGGTGACTGCAGCCATGAAATTAAAAGACGCTTACTCCTTGGAAGGAAAGTTATGGCCAACCTAGGTAGCATATTCAAAAGCAGAGACATTACTTTACCAACAAAGGTTCGCCTAGTCAAGGCTATGGTCTTTCCTGTGGTCATGTATGGATGTGAGAGCTGGACTGTGAAGAAGGCTGAGTGCCGAAGAATTGATGCTTTTGAACTGTGGTGTTGGAGAAGACTCTTGAGAGTCCCTTGGACTGCAAGGAGATCCAACCAGTCCATTCTGAAGGAGATCAATCCTGGAATTTCTTTAGAAGGAATGATGCTAAAGCTGAAACTCCAGTATTTTGGCCACCTCATGCGAAGAGTTGACTCATTGGAGAAGACTCTGATGCTGGGAGGGATTGAGGGCAGGAGGAGAAGGGGACGACAGAGGATGAGATGGCTGGATGGCATCACTGACTTGATGGGTGTGAGTCTGGGTGACCTCCGGGAGCTGGTGATGGACAGGGAGGCCTGGCGTGCTGCGGTTCATGGGGTTGCGAAGAGTCGGACACGACTGAGCGACTGATCTGATCTGTTCTGATCTTGCTGGATACAATAATCTAGGCTGTAAGTTATTTTCTTTCATCACTTTAATTATGTCCTGCCATTCCCTCCTGGCTTGGAGAGTTTCTATTGAAAGATCAGCTGTTATCCTCATGGGAATTCCCTTGTGAGTTATTTGATGTTTTTCCCTTGCTGCTTTTAATATTTGTTCTTTGTATTTAATCTTTTTTAATTTGATTAGTATGTGTCTTGGGGTGTTTCGCCTTAGGTTTATCCTGTTAGGGACTCTCTGGATTTCTTGAACTTGAGTGGTAATTTCCTTCTCCAATTTAGGGAAGTTTTCAACTATTATCTCCTCAAGTATTTCCTCATGGTCTTTCTTTTTATCTTCTTCTTCTGGAACTCCTATGATTCGAATGTTGTAACGTTTAATGTTATCCTGGAGGTCTCTGAGATTGTCCTCATTTCTTTTAATTCATTTTTCTTTTTGCTCCTCTGATTCATTTATTTCTAGGATTCTATCTTCTAATTCGCTAATCCTATCTTCTGCCTCTGTTATTCTAGTTGTTGCCTCCAGTATGTTTTGGATCTCATTTATTACATTATTCATTATGTGTTCACTCTTTTTTATTTCTTCTAGGTCCTTGTTAAACCTTTCTTGCATCTTCTCAATCCTTGTCTCCAGACTCTTTAACTGTGATTCCATTTTGATTTCAAGATTTTGGATTAATTTCACAATCATTATTCGGAATTCTTTATCAGGTGAATTCCCTATCTCTTCCTCTTTGGTTTCGTTTGGTGGGCATCTATCCTATTCCTTTAGCTGCTGGGTATTCTTTTGTCTCTTCATTTTGTTAAGATTGCCAAGTTTAAAGTGTCCTTACTATATTCTGGTAGTTTGTTGAATTCTCTTTCTTGAGGCGGTTTACAGTCTTTTCAATATCTGATCTCTGCCCTGTTACAAAGGGGGCAGAGATGAACACCCAAATTTAAGCCGGCCAGGTTCAGGCACTTGGATAATCCTCAGAAGCACAGACTTGGTTGAGTCTGCATTTTATGCCCTTCCCAGATCCGAGTAGCGCAGGTGATGAAATGTTTATTGAGCACAGCTGCTGCGAGTTATCGCCTCCCCGCCGCTCAGTTTTCTGGGTATACAACTGGCGCACTTTCTCAGGCAGATGTTGATCATCCAGAGCCCCAAGAAGTGTGAGTCAGCACAGAAACCTACCTAGAGTTCTGCAGACAGTGTCTCTCTAGGGCTGTGACTGCCCGCCTCTGGCCCTGGCTGCCTGTCACCAGAGTGGGACGGCCTGCAGCCGGCTATCTCAGTGCAGTCCCCTGTTCCTCTCGTAGTCCTGGTGGTGTCCCAAGTTAGGGCTGGCCCTTGATGTAGTAGATAACCAACAGTCTGGTGATAGTGCTTGGGACAGCCAGGGCAAATCCTTTCTCAGAGCGATGCAGGCCGCGCCGCTCCTCCTAGCCCAGCCGCCGCTTGCTAATAGCAAATGCTGGTGTCCGCGCTGCTTCTCCTCAAGAGGAGTTACCGCAGGGCTCGTTTTCTCCTTTTGAAGACAATGAATTGTCTTTCTAAGTGCCTTATGTCCTCTGCCGGCATTCAGAAGTTGTTTTGTAGAATTTAGTCAGCATTCAAATGTTCTTTTAATGGATTTGTGGAGGAGAAAGTATTCTCCCCGTCCTACTCGTCCGCCATCTTAGCTCCTCCTCCTCGTCCGCCATCTTAGCTCCTCCTCCTCATAATGCTTCTTAAAGCTTACTTGACTTCACACTCCAAGATGTCTGGCTCTAGGTAAGTGACCATCCCATTGTGGTTATCTGGGTCATTAAGGCCTTTTTCATATAGTTCTTCTGTGTATTCTTGCCACCTCTTCTTAATCTTTTCTGCTTCTGTTTGGTCCTTACCATTTCTGTCCTTTATCATATCCATCCTTGCATGAAATGTTCCCTTGATATCTCCAACTTTCTTGAAGAGATATCTAGTCTTTCTCTAGTCATAAGTTTCAGTGAAGGTATGAGCCACACCATGCAGGGCCACCCGAGATGGACAGGTCATAGTGGAGAGTTCTGACAAAACATCTCCACTGAGCAGGGAATGGCAAATCACTCCAGTATTCTTGCCTTGAGAGCCCCATGAAGGGTATGAAAAGGTAAAAACATATGACACCAGGAGATGAGCTGCCAGGCTGGGATGCGTCCAATATGCTCCTGGGGAAGAGCAGAGAAATAGCTGTTGAAAAAATGAAGAGGCTTGGCCAAAGCAAAAACAGCACTCAGATGTGGATGTGTCTGGTGGTGAAAGTAAAGTCTCGTGCTATAATGAACAATATTGCATAGTGACCTGGAATGTTAGGTCCATGAATCAAGATGAATTGCATGCAGGCAAGCAGGAGATGGCAAGAGTGGACGTCCACATCTTAGAAATCAGGAAACTAAAATGAGATAACTGAGTTGCCTGTAAAATGGGGAAATCCCTTTGACTCTTTAACTGCACAAGGAAAACTGCATGCTTGGTTCACTGTTGGATCAACTGTTGGGAATAGAATCCTCTTGCTATTAGAAAGCATATAATCTTGTCACTGCTAAACTGCTGACAATTACTAGGGAATGTAAAAGTTGTCAATTTGTTGAGTCATATGTAATATACCAGGCTCTAAAACAAGAGAATTTAACTGAATGTCATATATACACAGATTCTTGGTTGGTAGCCAATGGATTGGCCATTTGACTTCCCCTATGTGTAAAGGATAACTGGCAAATTCACTCCAAGGAGCTGTGAGGAAAGGAATTTTGGTCTGACATTTGGGAAATTGTCCAGACTTCCTGGGTGGCTCAGATGGTAAAGCGTCTGCCTACAATGTAGGAGACCCCAGTTCAATCCCTGGGTCAGGAAGGTCTTCTGGAGAAGGAAATGGCAACCCACTCCAGTACTCTTGCCTGGAAAATCCCGTGAATGGAGGAGCGTGGTAGGCTACAATCCATGGAGTTGCAAAGAGTCAGACACAACTGAGCAACTTCATTTTCACTTCAGGCTACTAATGTTTCAGTCTTTCATGTAGATGCTCAGAGTGATCCAAATTCTATGGAACGATGGTATAACTCTGTTACAGATGAGCAAACCTGAATCCAAGCAGTAGAAGTGGATCTAGACTCCAGTGACTTAAAAGGTTTGACTTTGTGAGCACACCAAAAATGTGGCCATCTGGGGGAAAAAGCAACATACAGGTGACCTCAGGATAGAGGTATTTCCTTAACTATGTTGTTGTGTTCAGGTGCTCAGTCCCTCAGTCGTGTTCAACTCTTTGCAGCCCAATGGACTGTAGTCCACCAGGCTCCTCTGTCCACGGGATTTCCCAGGCAAGAATACTGGAGTGGGTTGTTCCTTCCTATGGCAGGGGATCTTCCTGACCCAGGGATGGAACCTGAGTCTCCTGCATTGCAGTGGAATTCTTTACCATTGTGCCACCTGCCTTAGTAATCTGAACACAGACTTACTAAAAGATTGATATGTGCTATTTCACCTGGTATTGGTATCAATATCTCCCAGACACTTTGGTTTAATCGAGGAATGCTTTAGCTTTAAAAGGGGTCTGTGTCTGTGGGGGAGTTATAGACCCAGACTACCAAGGAGAAATCCAAACAGTTTTACAAAATGAGGGAAAGGATAACTTGTTTATTAACAAACATGATCAAACTGCCCAACTGCTGATTCTTCTCTGTGTAACTGGCAAAGTACAAAAAGCAGAACTCTCCACCTTACTTACAACAGTTAGAGGTGATGGAGGAATTGGGTCCACAAATGAAATACATGCAATTGGAGGTAAATTCTGGGTGAAGCTGCCTGGTGGTCCTCCCATACCTGCTGATGTCACTGCACAAGGGAGGGATAATACCGTATTGGTCTTGATCCTTGGACAGGAAAATGGAAATACGTTCTGTTAACCCATTATTATTCTCATGAACAGATTATTCTTGGAAGCCTGACTGTAGGGTGGGCTGTCATCCATGCCTCAACTTTCAAGGATATGCTACAATTAAAAGAAAAATATGAAGAAAACTATTGGAAGATCTTCAGCTGGAGAAACATGTTGTTCAGTTGCTCAGTCATGTCCAACCGTTTGCGACCCCATGGACTGCAGCACTCCAGGCTTTCCTGTCCTTCACCACCTCCTGGAGTTTGCTCAAATGCATAACCATTGAGTCAGTGATGCTATCCAATCATCTCATCCTCTGTCGTCCCCTTCTCCTCTTGCCCTCAATCTTGCCCAGCATCAGGGTCTTTCCTAATGAATCAGCTCTTCTCATCAGGTGACCAAAGTATTGGAGCTTCGGCTTCAGCATCAGTCCTTCTAATGAATATTCAGAGCTGATTTCCTTTAGGCTTAACTGGTTTGATTTCCTTGTTGTTCACGGGACTCTCAAGAATCTTCTCCAACACCACAGTTCAAAAACATCAATTCTTCAGTGCTTAGCCTTCTTTATGGTAGAACTCTCACATCCATCCATGACCACTAGAAAAACTATAGCTTCTGCAACTCTCGTTCTATAAGTTGCCTCTTTTTCTTCTGCTGTGCAGAAACTTTTCCCTCTGATGTTACCCTTCAGCCAGGTTACTATTAATATGACCACACTGATGGAGTCTGGGGTGGGTTCCTTGGGGCAAGGACAGCTGAGTGTGGTGTGAGTCAGCGTGGGCTTTGATGGCATGCAACCTGTGTGGTCTCCCAGGCACCACACTCAGAAGCACCCTGCCCTCCATTTAATGCTCTGCAGCAAGAGCTGTCGGAGAAGGCAATGGCACCCTACTCCAGTACTCTTGCCTGGAAAATCCCATGGGTGGAGGAGCCTGGTGGTCTACAGTCCATGGGGTCACTAAGAGTCAGACACAACTGAGTGACTTCACTTTCACTTTTCACTTTCATGCATTGGAAAAGGAAATGGCAACCCACTCCAGTGGTCTTTCCTGGAGAATCCCAGGGACGGGGGAGCCTGATGGGGTCGCACAGAGTCGGACACGACTAAAGTGACTTAGCAGTAGCAGCAGCAAGAGCTGTCTTGAAGTTCTTAACTTCTGAAAAGGGATCCCACATTTTCATTTTATATAGGACTCTGCAATTTCTGTAGCTGTTCTGATCTGTATAAGGACAAGATTTAGACATGGCTTTAGGAGGCTAGACTTCCCTGGTGGCTCAGATGGTAAAGCGTCTGTCTACAACCCTGGAGATCTGGGTTCAATCCCTGGGTCAGGAAGATCTCCTGGAGAAGGAAATGGCAACCCACTCCAGTAAACTTGCCTGGAAGATCCTACAGACGAGGAGCCTGGTAGGCTACAGTCCATGAGGTTGCAAAGAGTCAGATACAACTGAGCGACTTCACTTTAGGAGGCTAAGGAGGGGTAGGACAGGGACACAGGGTGGAGGGCAGTCTGGCTAGCCCATTGATGGTATCAATAGGTGAACAGAGTTGATAAGACATAGGCATGAGGCTGAATTGCAGAGGAATCCACATCAGGGATCAGGAGAAGCTCCAGAAAGACTGGTGACAGCAGTAAAAATGTAACAGTTAATTGAGGCCAAAGTCTCAGCTGTCTGGTTCTAGGCTTAACCCATGCTGACTCCTATTTCTTACTGCTGTGTGCTCAGTTGCGTCTGCCTCTTTTTGACTCCATGAACGGTAGCCTGCCAGGCTCCTTTGTCCATGGAATTTTCCAGGCAAAAATATTGGAGTGGTTTGCTATTTCCTGCTCCAGGGAATCTTCCTGACCTAGTGATCAAATCCATGTTTCCTGCATTGCAGGCAGACTCATTACCACTAACACCATCTGGGAAGCCCATTTCTTACACTGATCAATGCTCTTTTAGTCCTACTCTTCTTACATCTCTTTCTCTCTCTCTTTATTTTTTTTTGAATTTTATTTTTTGGCCGTGCTGCACGGCATATAGGATCTTATTTCCCCGACCAAAGATCTAGCCTACGCCCTCTGCATTGCAAGCTCAGTGTCTCAACCATTGGACCACCAAGGAAGTCTCAGTCTCATTCTTCATATACAACTCCCCATTTGCTGGAGTGCTGGACAAAGGCTTATTTCTCTCAAAGCAAATGCTGCTGCTCAGTTGCTGGATCATGTCCAACTCTTTGTGACCCCATGGACTATATCCCACTAGGTTCCTCTGTTCAGGGGCTTTTCCAGGCAAGAATACTGGAGTGGGTTGCCATTTCCTTCTGAGGGGAATCTTCCAGATCCAGAGATCAAACCTGCGACTCCTGCTGCGTCTCCTGAATTGCAGGTGGATTCTTTACCTCTGAGCCCCTCGGGGAAGCCCACTTGCAATGTTGATAGCCCCTGGTTCTGGAGGGAGATTGGGGGCTGAAGGAGCAAGATTGGAGAGGCCACTCTGAGCTGCTGACATTCGTGCTGGAAGCCACAGGAAGCCCCCTGGGGCTATTGGGAACCCACACTCCAGTCTGTAGCCAGCACCCAAAATGCAGACGCCCTCGACAGGCTCCTCCCCCACTGAAGCTGCTCCCTGGCTGCTGCTTCTCCTCTCCTCCGCCTTCCTGCTGGAAGCTGTAGGATTTTATAAACAGCAAGATAAAGAAACATCTATTATCATACATTATCCACATCACTGGAGGGGTGAGCGGGGTCCCAGCAGAGCTCGGATTAACAGACAGAAAATCAAGCTCTCAGGGCGGGGGTGGGGAGAGGACACAGCGAGAAAGGCTTCTCCAGCCCTGGCTCTGGGGATCCACAAGCCCAGTCCCCCCGTGCCATGCTCAATCCTTGCTATCCCTTTGATTTGTTCTCTGCTTGGTAGAGTTTTGTTTCACAGGTTTTGAGGGTGAGGCCAGGCATGCTCATTAAAAGAAGGTGCAGTCCGGGGACCCAGAGGGGTGACACTCAGCGGGCAAACAGGCTGCTGCCCAGCTCCTCTCTGCAGTGAGGAAGTTCTCTTCCACGTTAATGTGGAAGCTTCTGGGTTTCACTAAGGAGTGAATACCTCCATCAGGCCCACCGCTTACCCAGGCCCAGGTGCCGTTGTGACAGGGACTCTGTGCAAGGCCTCAAGTAACCCCAGAGGTGGCCCTGCAAACAGGCCTCATCCCTGAGGACACACCGCGGGTCAGTGGCTGAACTGGGATTTGCACCAGGGTCTCTCTGCCTCTCAAGGGCTTCCCAGGTGAAGAACCCGCTCAGCAATGCAGGAGACATTAAGAGACATGGGTTCCATCCCTGGGTCGGGAAGATCCCGTGGAGAAAGGCATGGCAACCCACTCCAGTATTCTTGCCTGGAGAATCCCATGGACAGAGGAGCCTGGCAGGCTACAGTCCATGTTGTTGCACAGAGTTGGACATGACTGAAGCAACCTAGCACTCTCTGGCTCCCAAACCTACAGTCACCCCTGTTCCCTGGTATCCAGTCCTGCAAGGGGCAGGGCAGGTGGGCACCCTCCTTACAGAGGTGTAAGCTGAGCCTCTTTATGTGTGTGGGCAGTCCTTCCACGTGTGTCTCAGGAAAGGGACTTTTGTGTCTAGGCCAGGGTGGGTGTATGGGAAAAAAAGACCCACTGCTAGGATGCAGACACTTTTGCTCACATAGACTTAAAAAAAATCTTCAAACATAGAGCATCTCCAGGATATCTTTTACCACCTCGATGACATTATAACTTATCCTGGAAGGTAGAGCCTAGGTTGGAGAAATTCACCTCTTTGGTAAAGACTTTTACACATAACAGGTGCTTAAATCTGGTGTTAAGCTATTGGAATCTGTCCAGGATAAACCCAGATTCTACGCCCTGGAGGCATCTTCTGACAACTCTGGATCCCATTCTGGATGAGGAAGGACCCTCTTCAGTGGTTCAACCATCCTTCAACCAGAAGGATGGCCTGGTGGGCCACACGTGACAAGGCTGCATACTCATGGAGGTCGGAGGAGTTCCCTGTCCCTCTCTCCCCTTCCCCTCCCCTAGGAAGGTGCCAACTTCTCAGGGCAGGAGCTGAGTGGCTCTGCCCTTCATGGGCACTCAGGACCGTTAGCAGGCTGCCTTTGCTGTGGATGCAGTCCAAGGCTTCTTGAGAATTGTAGGAGCCTATGAACCAGTGTTTTTTTGTAGCTTTCAAGGCTTTGAAGATTTGTGAGCACCCAGGGTAGAAAGAGCTTTTCAGCCTTGGGGCTCTGACAACTTGCTCAAAGAAGCAAGATCTTGGCTATTCTACCTCAAAGAGGCGGGAAGAAGAACTGAAAACAAATATGGAGTGCTAGTTCATGATAGTTCAAGCGTGCTGAAGTGTCTAGGGTGATGGGAATGGATGTCTATGGCTTGCCTTCAGGTCAGATCAGATCAGTCGCTCAGTCGTGTCCGACTCTTTGCGACCCCATGAACCACAGCACGCCAGGCCTCCCCGTCCATCACCAACTCCCAGAGGTCACTCAGACTCACATTCATCGAGTCAGTGATGCCATCCAGCCATCTCATCCTCTGTCGTCCCCTTCTCCTCTTGCCCCCAATCCCTCCCAGCATCAGAGTCTTCTCCAATGAGTCAACTCGTCACATGAGGTGGCCAAAATACTGGAGTTTCAGCTTGAGCATCATTCCTTCCAAAGAAATCCCAGGGTTGATCTCCTTCAGAATGGACTGGTGGGATCTCCTTGCAGTCCAAGGGACTCTCAAGAGTCTTCTCCAACACCACAGTTCAAAAGCATCAATTCTTCGGCGCTCAGCCTTCTTCACAGTCCAACTCTCACATCCATACATGACCACAGGAAAGACCATAGCCTTGACTAGGCGAACCTTTGTTGGTGAAGTAATGTCTCTGATTTTGAATATACTATCTAGGTTGGTTATAACTTTCCTTCCAAGGAGTAAGCGTCTTTTAATTTCATGGCTGCAGTCACCATCGGCAGGGATTTTGGAGCCCAGAAAAATAAAGTCTGACACTGTTTCCACTGTTTCTCCATCTATTTCCCATGTAGTGATGGGACCAGATGCCATGATCTTCGTTTTCTGAATGTTGAGCTTTAAGCCAACCTTTTCACTCTCCACTTTCACTTTCATCAAGAGGCTTTTTAATTCCTCTTCACTTTCTGCCATAAGGGTGGTGTCATCCGCATATCTGAGGTTATTGATATTTCTCCCAGCAATCTTGATTCCAACTTGTGTTTCTTCCAGTCCAGCATTTCTCATGATGTACTCTGCATATAAGTTAAATAAACATGGTCTTGCCTTAAAATGCATTAAAAACAAAATGCATAAAGAGAGGGAGAGATAGATATGTGATGTGATCAAGTACATATTGGCAAAATGATGACTGTATAGTCTAAATAATGGATGTATGTAAATTACCTGCCTCCGCCCCCACCCCCCTGCTTTTCTGTGGGCTTCCCTGGTGACTCAGATGATAAAGAGTCTGCCTTTAATACAGGATACGTAGGTTTGATCCCTGGGTCAGAGATATCCCCTGGAGAAGGGAATGGCAACCCACTCTAGTATTCTTGCCTGGAGAATTGAATGGATTTTCTACATGTTACATTTGAAAATGTTTGCAGTAAGGTGTTAGGGGGAAAAGCAGAAGCTCCCTTGATGGTATTTAGGGGCAGACAGCTGCTTTACACAGCGATGTTGTTTGTCTTGTTGAGGGAGCAGTTGGCACAGCCAGTAAAAATGCCAAAGAGTTGGGCGGAGGCCAGATGTGGACTTTATCCCGGAGACAAGGAGTAAAATGTTTGAAATGGGAATCTTCAGACCTGGATTCTCATTTTCATCTCTTAATTGGAAAGTCATATCCCCAGATTGAATTTTCCCAACTGCTGGTGACTTGATTTGAAATGCAAATCATCTGGAATGGAGTTAGGAGATAATTCTGCATTAGTCAAAGCATTGCTTCCCCCAGTTTGCTTTCTCTTTAGTGGGTGGGGGCAAAGTCCAGGCTCTCTCAGGAACACATACAGATCGTTCTGAAGAGCTCAGGGTTGGCAGACAAAGGGCAGCGAATTCTCATTTTATCTTTAAGAACAGGTTCTTGGGTGTAAACAACATGAAGAAAAAAACAAAGCCAGAGTGTAGATCGAGCAGCTGAGGTGCTCCTTCAGTGAAATGATTAACAGAAAAAGCCCCGGATCAGGAGTCGGACTTTGTGGATGCAACTATTTGTTATGACGTTTTTCTAGCTGTGTGCCCTTTGGCAAGTTATGTACCTTCTCTGAGCCTTAGTTTCCTGTTTGTAAAATGAGGATAACACTAGTCAGTGGCTCAGAGGGTTGCTGTGAGGATTATAATAAGTGGTAAAGGTATTCCTTTCCATAACATACTTGGTATAGTGCCGGGCATGTAGCCAATGCTAAAGAAGTGTTCAGCCTTATAATTATTGATCACGGGTCTGCTTCTCTATATGCAGCTTAGCTGTAGAGAAGCCATGCCATCTCTCCTATGTCTTTAAAATGATTGTTAAGGCAAGTCCCTGGTGGTCCAGTAGTTAGGACTCTGTGCTTTCACTGCTAAGGATTTGGGTTCAATCCATGGTTGGGAACTAAGATCCCACAAGTGGCCCAGTGAGGTCAGAAAAGAAAAAAACAGAAGATTATTAAGTGCCTATCTTTAGTCCAGACTATTTGGAGCTCCAGACCTATGGCTCCCTTCTTGTGGGAATGCCCCTTCCACTCCAGCTGGGTGTCTGATGGGCTGCCAGCCTTGGGCTTCTTGACCTCTCAGTAACCCCTGACCCACAGCCCACCGGCCAGTTCTGTTCCCGAGCAGCTCCCCCATCCATCGACTGCTCTTTGCTCTTCCTGCTGTTGCCCTTGTTGTTGTTTAGTCCCTAAATTGAATCTGACTCTCTACCGTCCCATGGACTGTAGCCCACCAGGCTCCTTTGTCCTTGGGATTTCCCAGGCAAGAATACTGGAGTGGGTTGCCATTTCTCTCCAGGGGAACCTTCCTGACCCAGGGATCGAACTTGAGTCTGCTGCATTGGCAGGCGGATTCTTCCCGCTGAGCCGCGTACATGTCACCTAAACTCCTGCAGTAGATGTGCCTCTCTGCTCCCAAACTTGCCTCCTCCTCCAATCTGTCTCCGCCAGACAACCTTTCCACATGGAAGGGCCCTTGCCTCCATTCCAGTCTTGTCCAAGTCCTCTAGAGACCCCCTCCTGGGGTACGAGGGCTTTATTGGGTCTCCCGTTTCTGTGGCAGTGACCGCCCCCACCTCAGTCCCTGCAGCCTCAGCTCCCTGTGGTCCCCTCCCTCCTCTGTGAACCACCCTCTGCTTGGAGCATTTCCACCCTATCTCCCACCTTATCCACGTTGCCTTTAGACTCTGTGAGGCCCCCTTGACTGTCTCCCTTCCGAGGCCATGGCCCTGCCTGGCGCTGATCCAGCCAGTCTACTCCTCATGGTCTCAGACATGGGGGGACTGTCCTCTGTCTTCTGCCCCTGCTCCCCGAGCGCTTAGCTCATAACCATCACATGGCAGAGTCTATATTTGGACAGTGGGTGAAGATGATGGCAGGGTCAGAGAAGAGTAGAGCTGAAGAGAAGGAAAGCTCAGTGTGTCAGTTAGGGTCCTGTTGGGAGACAGATGCCATTCTCACAGCGGGGTGCAGGGAAGAACGTTTAAAGAAAGGACTGTTCAGGGGCTTCCCTGGTAGTCTAGTGGTTAAGAGTCCTCTTTGCAATGTAGGGGAAAACCAGTTTGATTCCTGGTCCAGGAAGATCCCACATGCCAAGGAGCCCATGCACCACAACTACTGAGCCCACGTGTCAAAATTGCTGAAGCCCATGCACCCTAGAGCCCGTACTCTGCAACAAGAGAAGACACTGCAATGAGATGCCCGCATGCTGGAACTAGAGAGTAGCCCTGCTCTCCAAAACTGGAGGGAGTCCATGTAGCAATGAAGACTCAGCACAGCCAAAAAGTAAATTAAAAAAAGAAAAAAAGGAAGGGACTGTGAGGCTGGGGTAGGGGATGACCCACTCCTGGGCCTGGCCCCACAGAGTCACTGGGGTCATGAGAGACACATGACATCCAGTCTCTCTTGGATGGTTGGAAAGGCCAGCTGATGCCAAGGCCTTTCCATGGTGAACCACGGTTCTCTTCCGAAAACATCAGAAAGCTGGAACAAGTTTCCGTTGCTCACAGAGGTCAGAAGTGAGTATAATCTTTTGTTCACTTGAGTAAACTTGAAGCACCTCTCTGTTACTTTTGTCTTCAGGTCCAGCCACATGCTATGTTAGGAAAAAGGCTCATAAATTAAGTCTCTAGGGAAGAACCTAATTGGTTTCCGTATTTTCTATTCTCAGCATCGAAATTCATCCCATGTGCCTCCAGGCAGAAAACATCACGCCCAGAATCACAGGCAAGACTAATCTAAAGAGTTTGGAGTCCTAAAGGAATTTGATATCACCTGCCATCCTGCAGTTGTCTTTCACTGGGAATGGAGTGACGGGAAAGTCTCATTCTATTCTGCATAGGCAAAGCGAACTGGCATTGCCCTAGGAATTAGATTGAGCTGGGTAAAAAAATTTTTCTCGTGATGAAAACTCTTAAGATTCACTTTCTTAGTGATTTTCAAATTTGCAGTACAATGCAGGAGATGGAAGAGACTAAGCTTTGATCCCTGGATCAGGAAGATCTGAAGAAGGAAATGGCAACCCACTCCAGTACTCTTACGTGGAAAATCCCATGGACAGAGGAGCCTGGTGGGCTATAGTCCATGCGGTCACAAGGTGTCAGACACACCTGAAGCAACTGAGCACGCACGCACACGTTAGATTGAATCATATGAAGGTGCTGGTGTTTGACCATTTTTGACTTACCCAAAGTGACAGTTTCATATGGTTCAATGTGATACATTGAGGATACTGGTCCTTAGTTAATTACGCACACCGACAAGTGTTTTATCATGGCTTATCTAAGTTTTCTATATTTTTGAGGGTCAGAAGTTTCTAATTTTAACTCATTCAAATATACCAGTCTTTTCTTTTGTGGCTGGTGCTTTTGGGGTCCTGTTCAAGAAATCCTTGTCTTCTGTGCTGAGGGTGGCCAGAATGTGTTAAGGGCTGCAGCTGAGCTCTCGAGGTGTCCACCTTGGGGTCTGGGTCACACTGCTTCCACTGCAGCCAGGGTCCTCTGAAACCCCAGATTTGGCTGAGTGGGGGGAGGGAGAAGCCATTTCTGGGGACCTTCTACTGGGGAGCCCGTTTCTAACAAGAGATTTTCCATGGACTGTTTCCCCATTACTCCTGTGAGCATGGAAGGTCTTCCCAGTGGATGGGACACAGTGTGTCCCCCTGTGCCAGGGTTTGGGCAGGTTGGGCTAACACCTCTGTGGATGCTTCATGCTGGGTGGGCTGGGAGGGAGGCTGATTCCAGCTCAGAACTGGGATCTCTGGTTCCTGAACTGTGTGTCCCTGGAGCGCGTGATATGGGGTGGGGAGATAGCTGGCTGGAGACAGTGGAGCAATAGGAACTCTCCCATCTGCGCTGTAATTCTGGTTCTGGGGGGATGTCATTGCATGAATCTAACCAATTGACTCAAGCAGAGCTGGTGGTGGGGGCATGCCTGCAGGGGGAGGGGGAGGATAGCATGGTGTTTGGCCCTTATTCTTCAAAGTTGCTTGGGTTTTGGCGAGGCAGAGGACTGCTCCACTATTCACAGTTCCCTTCCCAGGACCCACAGTGTGTGCGACACAGGAAGTATTAGTAGATGTTTGGTCAATAATGCACTGGCAATTTTTAAAGAACTGTGTGAAAAAATTAATTTTTTCTTTTCCAGTTTCTTCTGAAGAACACTGTTTGTAGCCACTAGGTGGCGGGGTCAGTTACATCAAGCAGGTTTGTCAGGGAATTCTGATAGGAAGCAGATGTTCCTGTGTGCTAAGTCGCTTCACTCATGTCCGACTTTTGGGGACCCTATGGGCTGTAGCCCACCAGGCTCCTCTGTCCTTGGGACTCTCCAGGCAAGAATACTGGAGTGGGTTGCCATGCCCCTCTCCAGGAGATCTTCTCGACCCAGGGATCGAACCTGTATCTCTTACATCTTATCCCCTGTATTGGCAGGTAGGTTCTTTACCGGAGAAGGCGATGGCACCCCACACTGGTACTCCTGCCTGGAAAATCTCATGGATGGAGGAGCCTGGTAGGCTGCAGTCCATGGGGTCGCTGAGGGTCGGATACGACTGAGGGACTTCACTTTCACTTTTCACTTTCATGCATTGGAGAAGGAAATGGCAACCCACTCCAGTGTTCTTGCCTGGAGAATCCCAGGGATGGGGAAGCCTGGTGGGCTACCATCTACGGGGTTGCACAGAGTCGGAAACTACTGAAGTGACTTAGCAGCAGCAGTGCCACCTGGGAGGCCCAAGAAAGCAGGCAGGAAGCAGGCATTTGAATTTAAATTCCATCTTGTTCTAATTCTATTTTTGAACTTGTTAATCACTAAGTTAAAAAAAACACATTGTCATAAGAAATATTTGCAGAGTAAATCCAAGATAGAGACCCTGGAGGATTACTTTCTTCCTCAAGCTAAAGATGGTATGAGTTTCTCTTCTACAGTGTTTCTAAATTCAGTCCTTTTAGGGCTCCACTGAATGTAAATTCTTTCCACTCTTCATTCAGATAAATGAAAGTTAACTCAGTTTGCCCTTCTGCTCAGAAGCAGTCTTTTACTGTCCAAATGTGACAGTCTTCTTTGTTTATTGCATCTCGCAGGTCTGAGTCTCTGGGACTGACCCCTTCCCAAGGTCCCCCCACCCCCACCCCAGGTCCTCTTCTGCTTCCATCCCCCTTGGTTGCTCTCCCATCCTTCCAAATACCTTCAGAGAATCCTGGGTCTTTGGTTTCCTTCTCTGTAGGAAATCAGATATCTTGGCAGCCCTGACTTTTGTTAAATTTTTTTTTTCAAAAGCATATTGTTTATTTGAAAATACAGCTAAAGTCACAGGCTTGCATTAAACAGGTTCCTGTTTTGGGGGAGGGGATGACTATATTCAGTTAAGTTCAGTTGCTCAGTCCTGTCTGACTCTTTGTGACCCCAGTGGAATGCAGCACGCCAGGCTTCCCTGTCCATCACTAACTCCTGGAGCTTGCTCAAACTCATGTCCATTGAGTTCAATGGCAAGTTCGGTGATGCCATCCAACCATCTCATCCTCTGTCGTCCCCTTCTCCTCCAGCCTTCAGTCTTTCCTAGCATCAGGGTCTTTTCAAATGAATCAGTTCGAGGTGGTCCTAAAATGGCGGAGGAATAGGATGGGGAGACCACTTTCTTCCCCCTAAATTCATCAAAAGAACATTTGAGCGCTGAGTAAATTCCACAAAACAACTTCTGAATGCCGGCAGAGGACATCAGGCACCCAGAAAAAAAAAATGAATTAAAAGAAATGAAGACATTCTCAGAAATCTCTGGGACAATGTTAAACGCCCCAACATTCTAATCATAGGAATCCCAGAAGAAGAAGACAAAAAGAAAGACCATGAGAAAATACTTGAGGAGATAATTGTTGAAAACTTCCCTAGAATGGGGTAGGAAATAATCACCCAAGTCTGAGAAACCCAGAGAGTCCCAAATAGGATAAACCCAAGATGAAACACCCCAAGACACATATTAATCAAATTAACAAAGATCAAACACAAAAAGCAAATATTAAAAGCAGCAAGGGAAAAGCAACAAATAAAACACAGGGGATTCCCATAAGGAAAACAGCTGATCTTTCAATAGGAACTCTTCAGGCCAGGAGGGAATGGCAGGACATACTTAAAGTGATGAAAGAAAATAACCTACAGCCCAGATTACTGTATCCAGCAAGGATCTCACTCAAATATGAAGGAGAAATCAAAAGCTTTACAGACAAGCAAAAGCTGAGAGAATTCAGCACCACCAAACCAGCTCTCCAACAAATGCTAAAGGATCTTCTCTAGACAGGAAACACAAAAATGGTGTATAAACTCGAACCCAAAACAATAAAGTAAATGGCAACGGGATCATAAAGTGAAGTCGCTCAGTCGTGTCCGACTGTTTGCAACCCAGTGGTCTGTAGCCTACCAGGCTCCTCAGTCCATGGGATTTTCCAGGCAAAAATACTAGAGTGGGTTGCCATTTCCTTCTCCAGGGGATCTTCCTGACCCAGGGGTTGAACCCAGGTCTCTTGCATTGCAGGCAGATGCTTTACCCTCTGAGCCACCTTAAATGTAAATGGGTCGGATGCCCCAACCAAAAGACAAAGACTGGCTGAATGGATAAAAAAACAAGACCCCTATATATGTTGTCTACAAAAGACCCACCTAAAAACAAGGAACACATACAGACTGAAAGTGAAGGGCTGGAAAATTTATTCCATGCAAATAGAGACCAAAAGGAAGCAGGAGGAGCAATACTCATATCAGATAAAATAGACTATAAAATAAAGGCTGTGAAAAGAGACAAAGAAGGACACCACATAATGATCAAAGGATCAATCCAAGAAGATGTAACAATTATAAATATACATGCACCCAGTATAGGAGCACCACAATATGTAAGGCAAATGCTAACAAGTATGAAAGGGGAAATTAACAATAACACAATAATAGTGGGAGACTTTAATACCCCACTCACACCTATGGATAGAACAACTAAACAGAAAATTAACAAGGAAACACAAACTTTAAATGATACAATAGACCAGTTAGATCTAATTGATATCTATAGGACATTTCACCCCAAAACATTTCACTTTTTTCTCAAGTGCACACGGAAACTTCTCCAGGATAGACCACATCCTGGATCATAAATCTAGCCTTGGTAAATTCAAAAAAATTGAAATCATTCCAAGCATCTTTTCTGACCACAATGCAGTAAGATTAGATCTCAATTATACGAGAAAAACTATTAAAAATTCTCACATATGGAGGCTGAACAACACGCTGCTGAATAATCAACAAATCACAGAAGAAATCAAAAAAGAAATCAAAATATGCATAGAAACGAGTGAAAATGAAAACACAACGACCCCAAACCTGTGGGAAACTGTAAAAGCTGTAAGGGGAAAGTTCATAGCAATATAGGCATACCTCAAGAAACAAGAAAAAAATCAAATAAATAACCTAACTCTACACCTAAAGCAACTAGAAAAGGAAGAAATGAAGAATCCCAGCGTTAGTAGAAGGAAAGACATCTTAAAAATTAGGGCAGAAATAAATGCAAAAGAAACAAAAGAGACCAAAGCAACAATCAACAAAGCCAAAAGCTGGTTCTTTGAGAGGATAAATAAAATTGACAAACCATTAGCCAGACTCATCAAGAAACAAAGGGAGAAAAATCAAATCAATAAAATTAGAAATGAAAATGGAGAGATCACAACAGACAACACAGAAATACAAAGGATCATAAGAGACAAGACTACTATCAGCAATTATATACCAATAAAATCGACAACTTGGAAAAAATGGACAAATTCTTGGAAAAGAACAACTTTCCAAAACTGGACCAGGAAGAAATATAAAATCTTAACAGACCCATCACAAGCACGGAAATTGAAACTGTGATCAGAAATCTTCCAGCAAACGAAAGCCCAGGTCCAGACGGCTTCACAGCTGAATTCTACTAAAAATTTAGAGAAGAGCTAACACCTATCCTACTCAAATTATCTTCCAGAAAATTACAGAGGAAGGTAAATTTCCAAACTCATTCCATGAGGCCACCATCACCCTAATACCAAAACCAGACAAGGATGCCACAAAAAAAGAAAACTACAGGCCAATATCACCGATGAACATAGATGCAAAAATCCTTAACAAAATTCTAGCAATCAGAATCCAACAACACATTAAAGATTCTACATCATGACCCAGTGGGCTTTATCCTAGGGATGTAAGAATTCTTCAATATTCACAAATCAATCAATGTAACACACCACATTAACAAATTGAAAAATAAAAGCCATATGATTATCTCAGTAGATGCAGAGAAAGCCTTTGACAAAATTCATCATCCACTTATGATAAAAACCCTCCAGAAAGCAGGAATAAAAGGAACATACCTCAACATAACAAAAGCTATATGACAAACCCACAGCAAACATTATCCTCAATGGTGAAAAATTGAAAGCATTTCCCCTAAAGTCAGGAACAAGACAAGGGTGCCCACTCTCACCAGTACTATTCAACATAGTTTTGGAAGTTTTGGCCACAGCAATCAGAGCAGAAAAAGAAATAAAAGGAATCCAGATTGGAAAAGAAGAAGTAAAACTCTCACTGTTTGCAGATGACATGATTCTCTACATAGAAAACCCTAAAGACACTACCAGAAAATACCATTACAAGAGCTAATCAATGAATATAGTAAAGTTGCAGGATATGAAATCAACACATAGAAATCCCTTGCATTCCTATACACTAATGAGAAAATGGAGAAATTAAGGAAACAATTTCATTCACCATTGCAACGAAAAGAATAAAACACTTAGGAATATATCTATCTAAATAAACAAAAGACCTATATATAGAAAACTATAAAACACTGGTGAAAGAAATCAAAGAGGACACTAATAGATGGAGAAATATACCGTGTTCATGGATCAGAAGAATCAATATAGTGAAAATGAGTATACTACCCAAAGGAATCTATAGATTCAATGCAATCCCTATCAAGCTACCAACGGTATTTTTCACAGAGCTCAGATCAGATCATATCAGATCGGTCGCTCAGTGGTGTCCGACTCTTTGCGACCCCATGAACTGCAGCATGCCAGGCCTCTCTGTCCATCACCAACTCCCGGAGGTCACTCAGACTCACATCCATCGAGTCAGTGATGCCATCCAGCCATCTCATCCTCTGTCGTCCCCTTCTCCTCCTGCCCTCAATCCCTCCCAGCATCAGAGTCTTCTCCAATGAGTCAACTCTTCGCATGAGGTGGCCAAAGTACTGGAGTTTCAGCTTTAGCATCATTCCTTCCAAAGAAATCCCAGGGCTGATCTCCTTCAGAATGGACTGGTTGGATCTCCTTGCAGTCCAAGGGACTCTTAAGAGTCTTCTCCAACACCACAGTTCAAAAGCATCAATTCTTTGGCGCTCAGTCTTCTTCACAGTCCAGCTCTCACATCCATACATGACCACAGGAAAGACCATAGCCTTGACTAGGCGAACCTTTGTTGGCAAAGTAATGTCTCTGATTTTGAATATACTATCTAGGTTGGTTATAACTTTCCTTCCAAGGAGTAAGCGTCTTTTAATTTCATGGCTGCAGTCACCATCTGCAGTGATTTTGGAGCCCAGAAAAATAAAGTCTGACACTGTTTCCACTGTTTCTCCATCTATTTCCCATGTAGTGATGGGACCAGATGCCATGATCTTCGTTTTCTGAATGTTGAGCTTTAAGCCAACCTTTTCACTCTCCACTTTCACTTTCATCAAGAGGCTTTTGAGTTCCTCTTCACTTTCTGCCATAAGGTTGGTGTCATCTGCATATCTGAGGTTATTGATATTTCTCCCAGCAATCTTGATTCCAACTTGTGTTTCTTCCAGTCCAGCATTTCTCATGATGTACTCTGCATGTAAGTTAAATAAACATGGTGACAATACACAGCCTTGATGTACTCCTTTTCCTATTTGGAACCAGTCTGTTGTTCCATGACCAGTTCTAACTGTTGCTTCCTGACCTGCATACAGATTTCTCAAGAGGCAGATCAGGTGGTCTGGTATTCCCATCTCTTTCAGAATTTTCCTAGACCTGATAGATAGAGTGCCTGATGAACTATGGAATGAGGTTCATGACATTGTACAGGAGACAGGGATCAAGACCATCCCCATGGAAAAGAAATTCAAAAAAGCAAAATGGCTGTCTGGAGAGGCCTTACAAATAGCTGTGAAAAGAAGAGAAGCAAAAGCAAAGGAGAAAAGGAAAGATATAAACATCTGAATGCAGAGTTCCAAAGAATAGCAAGAAGAGATAAGAAAGCCTTCTTCAGTGATCAGTGCAAAGAAATAGAGGAAAACAACAGAATGGGAAAGACTAGGGATCTCTTCAAGAAAATCAGAGATACCAAAGGAATATTTCATGCAAAGATGGGCTTGATAAAGGACAGAAATGGTATGGACCTAACAGAAGCAGAAGATATTAAGAAGAGGTGGCAAGAATACACAGAAGAACTGTACAAAAAAGAGCTTCATGACCCAGATAATCACGATGGTGTGATCACTGACCTAGAGCCAGACATCCTGGAATGTGAAGTCAAGTGGGCCTTAGAAAGCATCACTACGAACAAAGCTAGTGGAGGTGATGGAATTCCAGTTGAGCTATTCCAAATCCTGAAAGATGATGCTGTGAAAGTGCTGCACTCCATATGCCAGCAAATTTGGAAAACTCAGCAGTGGCCACAAGATTGGAAAAGGTCAGTTTTCATCCCAATCCCAAAGAAAGGCAATGCCAAAGAATGCTCAAACTACCGCACAATTGCACTCATCTCACACACTAGTAAAGTAATGCTCAAAATTCTCCAAGCCAGGCTTCAGCAATATGTGAACCGTGAACTTCCTGATGTTCAAGCTGGTTTTAGAAAAGGCAGAGGAACCAGAGATCAAATTGCCAACATCCGCTGGATCATGGAAAAAGCAAGAGAGTTCCAGAAAAACGTCTATTTCTGCTTTATAGACTATGCCAAAGCCTTTGACTGTGTGGATCACAATAAACTGTGGAAAATTTCACAGAGCTAGAATAAATAATTTCACAATTCGTATGGAAACACAAAAAACCTTGAATAGCCAAAGAAATCTTGAGAAAGAAGAATGGAACTGGAGGAATCAACCTGCCTGACTTCAGGCTCTACTACAAAGCCACAGTCATTAAGACAGTATGGTAATGGCACAGAGACAGAAATATAGATCAGTGCAACAAAATAGAAAGCCCAGAGATAAATCCATGCACCTATGGACACCTTATCTTCTACAAAAGAGGCAAAAATATACAATAGAGAGAAGAAAATCTCTTTAACAAGTGATGCTGGGAAAACTGGTCAACCACTTGTAAAAGAATGGAACTAGAACACTTTCTAACACCGTACACAAAAATAAACTCAAAATGGACTAAAAATCTAAACATAAGACCAGAAACTATAAAACTCCTAGAGGAGAACATGGGCAAAACACTCTCTGACATAAATCACAGCAGGATCCTCTATGACCCACTTCCAAGAATACTGGAAATAAAAGCAAAAATAAACAAATGGGACCTAATTAAACTTAAAAAGCTTTTGCACAACAACGGAAACTATAAGCAAGGTGAAAAGACAGCCTTCAGAATGGGAGAAAATAATAGCAAAGGAAGCAACTGACAAACAACTAATCTCAAAATATACAAGCAACTCCTGCAGCTCAATTTCAGAAAAATAAATGACCCAATCAAAAAATGGGCCAAAGAACTAAACAGACGTTTCTCCAAAGAAAACGTACAGATGGCTAACAAACACATGAAAAGAGGCTCAATATCACTCATTATCAGAGAAATGCAAATCAAAACCACTATGAGGTACCATTTCACTCCAGTCAGAATGGCTGCTATCCAAAAGTCTATAAGCAACAAATGCTGGAGTGGGTGTGGAGAAAAGGGAACCCTCTTACACTGTTGGTGGGAATGCAAACTAGTACAGTCACTATGGAGAACAGTGTGGAGATTCCTTAAAAACTGGAAATAGAACTGCCATACCACCCAGCAATCCCACTGCTGGACATACACACCAAGGAAACCAAAATTGAAAGAGACACATGTAGCCCAATTATCATCGTGGCACTCTTTATACTAGCCAGGACATGGAAGCAACCTAGATGTCCATTGGCAGACGAATGGATAAGAAAGCAGTGGTACATATATACAATGGAGTATTATTCAGCCATCAAAAAGAATACATTTGAATCAGTTCTAATGAGGTGGATGAAACTGGAGCCTATTATACAGAGTGAAGTAAGCCAGAAAGAAAAACACCAATACAGTATAATAACGCATATATATGGAATTTAGAAAGATGGTAATGATAACCCTGTATGTAAGACAGCAAAAGAGACACAGATGTACAGAACAGTGTTTTGGACTTTGTGGGAGAGGGCAAGGGTGGGATGGTTTGGGAGAATGGCATTGAAACATGTATATTATCATATGTGAAACGAATCGCCAGTCCAGGTTCGATGCATGATACAGGATGCACGGGGCTGGTGCACTGGGATGACCCAGAGGCATGGTATGTGGAGGGAGGTGGGAGGGGGTTTCAGGATGGGTAACACATGTACACCCGTGGCAGATTCATGTTAATGTATTGCAAAACCAATACAATATTGTAAAGAAAAAAAAAAAGTTCTTCTAAAAATATAATAAAAATAAAAAGCCTCTTTTCAAAAAAACAAAAACAAAAACAAATGAATCAGTTCTTCACATCAGGTGGTCAAAGTATTGGAGCTTCAGCTTCAGCACCAGTCCTTCCAATGAATATTCAGGACTGATTTGCTTTAGGATGGACTGGTTGGATCTCCTTGCAGTTCAAGGGACTCTCAAAAGTCTTCTCCAACACCACAGTTAAAAAGCATAAATTCTTTGATGCTCAGCTTTCTTTATAGCCCAACCCTCACATCCATACATGACCACTGGAAAAACCATTGCTTTGACTAGATGGACCTTTGTTGGCAGAGTGATGTTTCTTCTTTTTAATATGCTGTCTAGATTGGTCATAGTTTTTCTTCCAAGGAGCAATGTCTTTTAATTTCATGGCTGCAGTCACCATCTGCAGTGATTTTGGAGCCCAGAAAAATAAAGTCTGTCACTGTTTCCATTGTTGCTCCATCTCTTTGCCATGAAGTGATAGGACCAGATACCATTATCTTAGTTTTTTGAATGTTGAGTTTTAAGCCAACTTTTTCATCTCCTCTTTCACTTTCGTTAAGAGGCCCTTTAGTTCCTCTTCACTTTCTTCCATAAGAGTGGTGTCATCTGCATGTCTGAAGTTATTGACATTTCTCTTGGCAATCTTATTTCCACCTTGTGCTTCATCCCAGCCCAGCATTTCTCATGATGTACTCTACATATAAGTTAAATAAGCAGGGTGACAACATACAACTTTGAGGTACTATTTTCCCAATTTTGAACTGGTTCGTTGTTCCATGTCCAGTTCTAACTGTTTCTTATTGACCTGCATACAGGTTTCTCAGGAGGCAGGTAAGGTGGTCTGGTAATCCCATCTCTTGAAGAATTTTCCACAGTTTATTGTGATCCACACAGTCAAAGGCTTTGGCATAGTCAATGAGGCAGAAATAGATATTTTTCTGGAGCTCTGTTGCTTTTTCTATGATCCAATGGATGTTGGCAATTTGATCTCTTGTTCCTCTGCCTTTTCTAAATCCAGCTTGAACATCTGGAAGTTCTCAGTTCCAGTACTGTTGAAACCTATCTCAGAGAATTTTGAGCATTACTTTGATAGTGTATGAGATGAGTGCAATTGTGTGGTAGTTTTGAACATTCTTTGGCATTGCCTTTCTTTGGGATTGGAATGAAAACTGACCTTTTCCAGTTCTGTGGCCACTGCTGAGTTTTCCATATTTGGTGTCCTATGAGTGCAGCATCATCTTTTAGGATTTGAAATAGCTAGAATTCCATCACCTCCACTAGATTTGTTCGAAGTGATGCTTCCTAAGTCCCACTTGACTTTGTATTTGAGGATGTCTGGCTCTTGGTGAGGAATGTATGCACATCTGGAAATGACTTGGAAATGCTGAGATAGGGATGAACAAATAACCCCAAATTTTTCTCCTTATCATTATGAATTATCATGAGAATAAAACTGATCTTTGTTTTTCTGTGTGTGAATCTTTGCATTTTAATACATTCATGTAACCAGTACCACAATCAGGACAAAGACCTAACCATCATCATCCCCCCACCCCCACCCCCTGCCAAACTCCTGTGTGCTGGCTTCTTTTTTACTCACACTGAAATGTTGCTGCACAAAATTGTTCATATGTTAAATATAATTGTGCCGGGAGCGAGCTCCGCCCATGGCAAAGGTCATGAGGAAGGAGGCTCGGCATATGCAAATATGGGATCTAACCTCAGGAGTCCCCCTGGAAATTCTCTACCCCCAAAACCAGAGTCTGCCTACTTTTTGCTTTGTGCTCTCACCTACACCTCTGACTTTACGGGGGGCTGTCCCCCACTACCTCTCTCTGAAAAAAGGAGTTAACTAACAGCTCCAGTTAATAAAGTTCCTGGGTGTGATAGTGTTTCAACCTACAAACTCCTTTGGAAGTCCTCTAGCCTGCCTGAATAGGTTTTTCTGGCCACGTGATTGCTCAGAGCCTCCCAACTGTGAGAGGCATAAGATGTTCTAAACTGTCTAAATACAGATTCCTTTGAGCAGTTAAAAGATTGATTAGAAATTGTATTGGTGAAGGGTTTTTCACTTGTTGGGCCAGTGTTTGCTGCTAAGTCTCCATATCCCTTACCTGCTGTGTCCCTGGCAGTGTATTGTTTAATATAATTGGTGTAAGTAGTAGCTTTAATATTTGTAACCTTGGACCCTTGAGTTAATTCTTTTTCTTGTTATAGCCCATCACACCTTTGCCCTATAGGAATGCAACTTTATCTAATGCTTTTGGAGAGTGGCCCCTGACTAATCACCTTTAGAGAAAAATAAGTTTTCTGAAGAAAGGGTCTTAAAATGTTAACAGGCCTCTGGGCCAGAAGATGATGCAAATCACCTAAACTTTTGCATATGATAAGTTTGCAGGCAGATTCTTTACCATCTAAGCCACCAGGGAAACCCAAATATAAATACAAATATAAATTTTAAAAATATTGTGCCACTTGGCTTGCCATCATGTTTTCTGATGAGAAGGGTCATTTGGATTCTCTATAGGTAATAGGTCATTTTTGTTTGGCTTTTTTCAAGATTTTTCTTTGCCTTTAGTTTTTAGCCACAAGACAGCTCCTCCAGTGCAAGGTATGGGGTCCTGATTCCTGGAGGGAATGAGTGCAATGTGAGAAGGAAGGAGAGCCTGACTACAATGGCCACAAATGGCCTCTTTATCTCTAGGAATGCTCTTTGCCTGAAAGTCTGATTTTAATGGCACTGTGTCAATTTAATTGTTAGATCTTTTCCCCCATCCTCTTACTTGCAATCTTTCCATACCCTTGTTTTAGATATGCTCCTTGTAAATAGTATATGGGTGAATTAAAAAAAAAAAAAACACCACACAAACTCTATCTATGTGCTTTAAATGGGCTATTTTGCCCATTCATATTTATTGCAGTTCCTCATATAACTTAATTTATAGTCATTTTCTATTTTTTGCTTCACTGATTGATTTTTTTCTCCAAACTGAAAGTTAAAATTGTAAGATTATTTCTATTCTTTTTTTTTGGGGGGGGGGTCTATTTTATTTTTATCAAACTCTAGTTGATTTACAATGTTGTGTTAGTTTATGGTGTACAGCAAGCTGACTCATATATATACATATATAGTTTATTACAAGATATTGAATATAATTCCAGGTGCTTTATAGTAGGACCTGGCTGCTTATCCATATTATATATAGTAGTCTGTATCTGCTAATCCCAAACTTGTAATTTATCCCTCTCCACCCTCTTTCCCCTTTGATAACTGTAAGTTTGTTTTCTATGTCTGTGAATCTGTTTCTGTTTCGTAAATAAGTTCATTTGGATAGTTTTTTAGATTTCACATATAAGTGATATCATATGATATTATCTTTCTGTCTGACTGATTTCACTTAATATGATAATCTCTAGGTCCATCCGTGTTGCTGCAAATGGCATTATTTCATTCCTGTTTGTGGCTGAGTTATATACATATATATGTATGTACCTAGATATAAACATAAATATTATATATATATATATATATATATATATATATACACACACTTCACATCTTCTTTACCCATTCATCTGTCAATGAACATTTAGGTTGCTTCCATGTGTTGGTTAATATAAACAGTGCTATGAATATTGGGGTGCATTTATCATTTTGCATGTCTGTAGCTTTTCTTTTTTATTGGCATGTATCATTTTGAATTAGAATTTTCTCCAGATCTATGTCCAGCAGTGGGATTGCTGGGTCATATGGCAGCTCTATTTTTAATTTTTTAAGAAAACTCTGTACTGTTTTCCATAGTGGCTGGACCAACTTAAATACCCACCAACAGTGTCGGAGGGTTCCCTTTGCTCCTCACCCTCTCCAAAACTTATTATTTGTAGACTTTTTGATGATATCCATTCTGACTACTGTGAGGTGATATCTCATTGTAGTTTTGATTTACATTTCTCTAATAATTTGCAATGTTGAACATCATGTGTGACAAAGGTTAAATATAATCAATATCTTTAGTTCTTTTCTCAACTAGACTCTAGGATTGTTGTCTAGAGAATCCCATGGACAGAGGAGCTTGGTGGGCTGCTGTTCATAGGGTCGCACAGAGTTGGACATGACTGAAGCGACTTAGCAGCAGCAGCGGCAGACAAGAGGGAGTCATGTAATGTTGCAGTTTTTTTTTAGTTAATGCCATTTGACAGATTTAAGACACTCTCTTTGTTTTTTAAAAAATTTACTTTGATGTGTTTAGATGATAATTTCTTTCTGTTTACTTTGCTTTGTATCTGTCGTGCTTCCTTCTCTGAGATTCTTTCCCCTTGTTGACACTGCTGTGTATCCTTTTGCTCTAATAAAACTCAGCTGTGAGTACGACTCAATGTGGAGTTCGTTCCTTCAAGCGGAGCACTGAGCGTGTGGGTGGCTGTGGGGCTCCGAGTGGGCAGATGCTGGTTTCAAGACTCAGTTCTCTGAATTCATGCTCCTGCTCCTATTATGGCTTATTCAGGTTGGCCATGAATTTAAAAACACATGACTCCTATTTTATTCAGAAGTTATAGGTATCTTTTTTCGTGGGTGGTAGTGATTTAGTTGCTAAGTCATGTCCAACTCTTGCAACCCCATGGACTGTAGCCCGCCAGGCTCCTCTGTCCATGGGATTCTCCAGGCAAGAATACTAGAGTAGATTGCCATTTCCTTCTCCAGGGGATCTCCCTGACCCAGGAATCGAACCCTGGTCTGCTGCATTGCAGGCAGATTCTTTACTGACTGAGCTGTGAGGGAAGCCCCCCCACTTTTTTTTGTGGGACAAGTATCCAAGGTTTGTATTTCATCACACTGTTGGATGTTCTAGCTTTATAAAAAAGATTTCTGAAATGATTGCCTCTCAGTGTTGTCTTATCTAATTCTTAATATTTCTAAATAGTCAAAATAAAAAAAAGTCCAACTCTCAAATGGTCAAGGATTTACCCTCTTAACTCTGAATTGTAAGTAGCCGGGCTCAGAGTCTCCATTCCTTTCATCCATCCCTGGGTATTTGGACCTACAGTTCCTGGTACCAGCCTTAAATAGACTCTGTTTTCAGGGATGGCTACTCTAGCCCTAGAGAGGGGTTGGGAGTGGGAGGATCTTCCTAGCTTTGCTGTTGGTTCATTCTCCTCTGTCTCCCTCCAGCCAAGAGAAATACCCTAGGCAAGAAGCTGGAGCAACAACACAGGAGTTTATTATCATCAGTGCTCAAGAGGGGCATGAGGCAGGCAGGTGGTGAAGGCGAGCTGGAAATAGGCAAGAATAGCTGAGACGGTGGAGCAGGCGGCGGCTGTGGCCACGTGGGAGGTTCACTGGGGCAGACAGAGCCTCTCTTCCTGGCCTGGCTCTTCTCTCACGAGGCAGATGCTCGGACACCCAGTCCAGGCGGAAGCTCCAGGCACGAGTCCTCCGGAGAGGCAGGGTTGGATCTCACTCACTCCTGATTGTTTCTTCCAAAGGAAGTTCTCTTTTCTACGGGAAAAGGGGAGGGTGAAACAGCCCGAGGGGGAGAGGCAGTGTAAATGCTCTCCTCCAGGGCAGCTCAGTTCTGGAGTCAGTTGGATCTGACATCAGCCTCATGCAAAAAGCCCCAGGTCCCACCATGGACCTGCACATCCCTGGCTCCATAGGGTCTTTGGACTGGGTACCACTTAGTCAGGGATAGGAGCTCTCTGGGCTGGGCCACCACTGGGGTAGCAAGACAGGAATCACGCCTGTTGAGACTCTCTGTAAGGACCCTTTTCTCCTCCCCAAACCACCCACTCTCCATTCTTGCTCCTGCCGGACAGCCTTGCTGCCCCCACCACGCAAGCTTCAGGGACTCACCTCCTTACGTCTGTATCTTCTCCAGCAGCACAGACACAGGGGCAGCAGAGATGCCAGAAGCAGTAGAACCCAGACCCCTAACAACATGGCATTGATGCTTATGAACAGGGCCTGGGGACAGAGGACCAAAGCCATGAGCCCCCAGAGTGACTGTTGCCATGTGGAGTCTGTGTCCCCCTTTTGCATGGCACAGGGTCACTCTCCACCCTATTTGCCCTGTTCCCCATGTCTGTAGCTTCCAGGGTTGGGGGGTGGTGGGATGAAGAAGGAGCCCTGTGTTGGGGGGTCCGTGGGTGTAGCGTGGAGAGAGCAGCCAGAAGCCCCGTCGGTGTCCTCATCAGAACAGGGACAGGCTTGGGCTGTGATCCGTTTCCCTGACAACCCCGAGACCTGAACGGGCATTGAATCCCTTCACACCTCATCCCGTATGTGCAATATTAGCTCTATCGGCTCATTTATTCTGATTTCGAAGTTTGTATTTCCCACAGATCTGTAACTGCCCACAAACCGCAGGGACTGCTTGTGTTTTGTTCGCCACGTCTGTCTGTCGGGGCAGAACAGGGCACACCCCCTGTGATGGATGGCCTCCCTCCCGTCCAGGGTCGGACTCCCCCCACCCCTTCCCCCGCCTGCTGCCGTGTGTCCCGGCCTGGCTACCTTCAGCATGTTCACGTAGGCGGTGCACTGTTGCAGCCTCTCGAGCTCTGGACTCAGGGTGGGGGCCCCGGTGGGCCTCCAGGAGCGGGAGACATTACAGATGCCCTTATAGAAAATGAAGTGGTACTCATAGAACCTTCCAGCCCCGATTATGATAGCGGCAGTGGCCGTGGAGAAGGCTGCCAGGGCGAGCAGGGTCCTCAGCAGGGCCTGGTGAGGAGCAGACGCAGAGAGAGACCTTGGAGACTCAGTCTCTCTGGTGCCCACCCTGGGCCAGGGGTGGGAGAGGGGGAGCCCAGGGGAGGGGCGTGTGATGGAGCCGGAGGCTTGGGAAGGCCTCCAGCTTCTGGGCCTGGTGTTCACCCTTGCCCTTCCCCAACTCACCCAGTAGATGCCACCTCGTTTCTCGTAAATGAAGGCGACAGCTCCAGCCAGCGCAGCCTGGGGAGAGGTTGAAGCCGCAGGGTTTGTGCAGAACCCCCGACTCCCGCATCCCCTGCCTCCTCCCCAGCTGCCTGCTTCCTTTTACCTCCATGACTCCCACAGTCATCTACCAGGCCCTCCCCCACAGCACTCCACACAGGCCCGAGGTCTGTGGTCTGTAAGATCACGGGGAGAGTATTGAGGCCTGAGTTAAAACTCCTGAGGCTGTAGGACCCTCTACTTAGGGGATATCGGACGAATGCGCATGGTCAAGCCAGGAGCGAGCCCTCCTTCCCTTCTCCAAACTCTCTTTCGAGGCAGCACCAGGGGCTTTACGAAAGCTCCAGGGTGGTGGGGTGGAACGCCCAGGTTGTTGGAGGAACTCTTGGTACAGGATGAGGGTCAGCCGCCTCTGCGTGGGTGTGGGCGCCCATTCCAACAGCGCTCAGCCTCCCACCCAGTGGGCCTTCCAGGACAGGAAGCCTGGTCGGTCCCGGAGGAAAGATGGATCAGGATCCTGTTTGGCAATGCTGTAGCTCTCTCAGTGTTTTTGCCATGGGGTGGATGAGGATGGTTCCTTTTGGCTTCTCTCTTCATACGTGCGCTTTGTTGTTCTGTGAGTGTGGGCAGGACATGGGGTGCCTCGGTCCTGCCATGACCCGCCCCCCATCTCCTGCTGCAGGTGGCATACCCCCTTCTGCTGACATCACCACTGTGGTCCAGGGGTCCCCCCTCCCTTGAGAGCCCGGTGTGCAGGACCCACAGAAGACCATGCGAAGCCAGCAGGAGGTGCCCCTGGCTCGCACACCCTCCTGCACGTCCTGCCTCCCCCATCTCAAAGCAGTGCCGGAGTCCAGAGATGAGCCCGCCCAAGATCCTCAGCTGATCTGTTGAAGGTGGGAGAGGCCCCCGGCAGCGACCCGGGAGAGCTGACCGGTGGCTGTGGCCTTCCCAGCCCTTGGCTCTCTGGTTGCCTGTCGGTAGAAGCAGGGCATCGGCCTGGAGGAGCTGGGGGTGTGTTCGGGTGCCAACAGTCCCTGTTTTGCTGGGGTCGATGGCAGTGGCCTCTCTCTCCTCACATCCATTCTGCCCAACGTCCTCCTGTCCCACTCACCACAGCCCCCGTCCAGATGGGAGCTCCCGAGTCCCGCACAGTGGTGGAGGAGAAGATGTAGAGGAATCCTCCCAGGACCCCGCTTAGCACCCCCAGCACGATCTGCATCACCTGAAAGATGAGAAACCTAAGCACACGGATCCCGGGAGCAACCCTCTGCGCCTGTCTCAGGGTAGCTTTGGGGACCTGCCACTCCAGCTATTAACAGAACCTCACGAAAGAGAGAGAAAAAGAGGGGGGAAGGGAAGGCAGAGGAGAGGGAGGGGAGACAAGGGGAGGGGAGGGAGAGGATGAACTCAGGGCTCCCCCAGCTGGGACTTTAAATGGTCAGGGGCTCCTTTGGCCTTTCAGTACATAGCCTACCCTACCCACAGCTCTCATTGAGAGGTAAGTGGGGGGAAAAGCAGGAACTTGATCTCCCGTTAGAAGATAAGACTGGCTTAGCCTCCTGTTCAGAGCGAGGCTGCCAGGGAGTGTGCATAGCGACAGGAGAGGGTCTTCCCCTTCCAGGTCTGGGGAGCCTGGGTGTCAGTCTGTGCCCCTTGCGGCCGGCAGCCTTACTCACCCAGGAGGTTGTCAGCAGCCGGTGGTGGTCCAGGGCCTGGGAGGTGGCGCGGGGCCTGGGCAGGAGGAGGGGCTGCAGCAGGGAGCACCCGCCTAGCAGGAGCTTGGCCAGACCCGACTCGTGGTGGAAGTGCACCTGGATGCTGGCGGGCTGGGGAGCCCTGGGGGCCGCCTCCCCGCACTCCACTGTCTCCATGCCTCTGGACACCCACCTGGCAGGGAGGAAGGGAGTGTCAGGGGCAAAGAGTGGGCAGGAGGAGGTTGGCATGGATTCCACAGGAGCTGGCGGAGACCCCCCCACACCACTTCGGGTCACAGAGCAGCACCCAGGACCTGTCTTGAGGGGGCATCTCGTAAACGATGCTTGAGTCTCCTGAGGCTGGGACCACTGCTCGGTCTATGGGGCCTCCCATTCCCCCCAGACCTTCCCTTCATCCTCCTCCCACCGCCTTGGGGGCTTGACCAGGCCATGTCCCAGAGTTCTCACTTCTCCCCTCTGCCCCTAGCAGGCTTGTGCCACCCCAGTCCCCCTGCCGCCGGCTCCTCTCTCTGCCTCTTCCCCTTAGGAGCCCCCAGGCTGCTGGGCAGAACCGAGTCCTGGCTGCCTCCTGAATTTCTCTGGAAGCAGCTGTTCCCTAGCTGAGTCTGGGGACCCTCCAGTAACCCCTGAATATTCCTCTTCCCACCAATGGCTCCTCAGTCCTGTTCTAACTGTGCCCCCTCCTCCACCCCACCAACCCAGTGTGAAGGATGAAGCCATGGGTGGACACAGAGACCAAAGGTGGGAACAACTTGGCATCAGTGCACCTGCCCCCCCACTCCTGTACCTTCCTGGAGGCCCCTCCTCTGCAGGGGAGATTTGTCCCTGCCCCCTCTCTCCCTGCCCAGCAAGTTCTGGAGGGCCTGTGGCGACAGGGTGGGGCCCCCTCCGAGAAGGGTCTTGGGGGAAAGGGCCCCCCGCCCCCCCGCCGGCTATGGACCTGCCTCACCTGCTCTCCTCAAGGACCGGCAGTGGAGGGTGGTGGCCAGGTCTGGGGAGACCCGAGCAGGCAGAAGCGGGAGGGACTTGGTGGAGTGCCAGCGGGGAAGGATGAGGCAACTTCCCAGCTGGTGCACAGGGCCCCTCCAAGGTTTTCCAGCTGCCGGGGAAAGCTGGGCTCTGGTGTCTGGGAGAGTACAAGGGCCAGATGGGTGGCCTGGGAGACTGAAGAGCTGACCAGCCCTGGGAAACCCTAAGAGGCCATTTTGTCTCCCGTCCGCACCAGGGCAGGGGCTTTCTGATCAAGAATTCCCCCAGTGTGTGTGCTGTCTGAGTAGGTATGGACGTGTCAGAGTGTATGTGTGTGTGCCTTCTCCGGCCAGCCTGACTGTCTACTCAAGACCAAACCCCCCTAGAGGGGCCCCTTTGGCCCAGCTTATTTCTGGGAAGTCAAGATGCTGAAGGTCAGGTCCTTATAACTCCATCCATTCCTTCTGCTTTCTCCCACCCCCCGGTGGGTCTCAGCTCCTCCCAGCTCTGCCGGGCTTGGCCACTGGCTCCCAGAGGACAGCAGGTGAGAAGAGCCTTCACAGCCTAGGTGATCCCCCCTTCCAGGAGACACTCACTGCCAGACCCCAACCCCCAACTCTCTCTAGGAGGCTCCAAGACCAGTCAACAAAGCCCCCATCCTGTCTCACAGGATGCCATTCTCCCCAGTTCCTGGTTCCCCTAGGACCTGCTTGGAAGGGAGGGATACATTAGCGAGAGGAAGGGACCCTAGAAAAATGCCTGGGGAGGGCTGGGAGCCCATGTCTGGCCACATTGACTGGGTGGCTGTCCCTCCCTAGTACCTCATGCCTCTATTCCAGGGGTGAGGCGGCTGAGACTAAAGAGGGTTCACAGTGAGAGGTCTTATGGTAGGAAAGGTGGAAGGTGGAGGGCCCAGGGTATAGCATGGGCCCTGGCCCTTTCTCTCCAGCTTGAGGGGGTACTGGGAGGAGCCGGGCAGAGAGGACGATCCAGGGCTGTGAGGAAGAGCTCCATAACCTGGAGTCAGGGTGGCGTGAAAGGGAACCTTCATGGGGATGTCCTGGCTCAGAGGAAGAGCAGGAATCTAGGCTGATCTGGGGACTGGAGTTGGGAGGGGGGTAGAGGGGGGAAGTGGTGGTACCCACAGGACTTGGAGGGGGTAGGGGGAAGTGTTGGTACCCTGAGGCTTGGAAGAGGGTGGAAGGGGGAGGTAGCAGTACCCAGAGGGCTTGGGGGCGGGGGGAAGAGGTGGTACCCAGAAGACTTGGAGGCAACCGGAGCCTAAGGCACATTCTGGGCCTTAATATGATGCTGATTCCTGGAACCCAAGGATGATCTGGCTAGAATTCTGACCGGGCTTCCTGGGGTGGGTCTGTGAACAGGTCTGAACCTACTTACACATCTGCAGAGTCGTTGGACACCCGACTTGCATCCTTCACAGGAGGCCAGGTAGGTGAAGCATGAACTGCTCTGAGAAGCTCATACAATACAGATGGGAAGACTTTAAGTTTATCATCCTTGCTGATGTTATTAGAATCATTATTAATAATGCTATGATTTAAACAGTGATCATTAGGATGACCACGAGAATTGCTTGTAGGGGATTTCTTTTGGAACGAGGCAAGTTGATTCCAAAATACGCAAGGAGAAGTAATCTAGCAAAAGGGGCCATCAAAGAGAAAAGAACATGGTGAGGGGGTCAGTGAAATAGCTCAAGTAAATATTAAACTCTGTATTTACAGTTAAAATTTATGGTCATGGTGCATGACTCATCAGATCCATCAATGGGCCAGTTAAAGACTAAAACAGGCTTGGTTTCCTATGGGAATTTCATTTTTGCTCCAGGGAGCATTTTAAATCAGTGGGAGAAAGATGATGCATTCCATAAACAGGATATATTTTCAGAAGTTTATAATCTTAAAAAAAACCCACAAAAACAATTTGGATCCATTTTTTCCCAGCTTACAAGGTAAGTTCCAGATAGATCAACATTTAAATGTGAAAACTGAAACCATAAAAGCACTTAGAAGAAAATAGGGAAGAATTATTATTTTATGATCTTGGCATGGCAAAGTCCTTTTTAAGTACGATATAAAACCCAGAAATCATGAAAAATGACTGAAAATTTTTTGATTATATAAAAATACAAGCTAAGTCAAAAATAAATTGCAAATATTAAAGCCCTATCTGCAAGTCATGTCACAGATAGTAATTTTTTAAACACACAAAGAACTCCTGTAAAGTCCAAAACAAAACAATAAAACAAGGCAGTCATAGGATATGAAGGGGAAGCTCACAAAAGAAGAGGAAAAAGGCTCTTAAACATGAAAAGAAAGTCAACCTCAGTCATAATGGGAGAATTAACAATACTGGAATAGTCATAGAAGTGGATTGGAACAGTCACAGGAAGCATATTAGAAAATGGTAATATTTTTCTGCCTGAAAGGCAACTAGCTGGCTACGAGAGAAAGATAGGAGAGGATTTTAGCAGTATACACTTACTTATCTTTTGATTTTTTTTTTTTTAACCATATAAAAGTATTATGTGTAAATATACACACCATGCTGCTAAAATAATTCAGATTCCTTTCTTTGTTAATCCCAAACCCCAGACAAACTGTATCTGACCATTTGGGGAAGAGATCCCAGGACACATATGCTGAAAACTCTACAGGTGATTCAGATCTGTATTCCAAATTAAGATCAGGGACTTCCCTGGTGGTTCAGTGGTTAAGACTCTGAACTTTCTAGGCTGGGACATGGGTTCGATCCCTGGTCAGAGAACTGAGATCCCACATGCCAGGACTTGACATGGAGACTATTTTCTTACCCTGCACTCATGCTGTGTATTCCTTTTCTTCTTCCTCAGCTCTCAGACCTCACTCCTGTACATCTCCCCAGCAGGAAGGATGGCCCAGAACACGCTGACTGTGAATGGAGTTGATGTGGGCTCTATGCTCTCCCAGCCCACCCACATTGACATCCACATTCACCAGGAATCCGCTTTGGCACAACTGCTAAAAGCTGGGAGTTCCCTAGTGGAGCGCCTGTCTCACCGTCCTGCCAAGGCCAGGATAGGCTACGGACAGCTGGCACTAGGGGTAAGAGTGGGCTGGCTGGAGAGGTGGGTTAGCAAGGTGACACAGAGGCAGATAACACTCCTTCTCCAATATGATGTGAGGAAAGAAAGTGGGTAAAATCCCCATGAAAACTCACAACTTGTATCCCTGCTTGTTTGGAAGTTTTGACACAGAGCTTGAGATGGAAAGAAGTAAGGGATCCCTTCTCTGGTGCAATATGAGCAGTCCCAGCTAGAGGTAAGGGTGGGCGAGTGGAAGGATCGCTGGAGGCTGTTGAACCCATGTTGAACCCATATCAGATGCCAGGCGATATGACAGGCACGTTGTGGGGAAGGCCCTTGGTGATCACCTCAAGGTGCTCAGCATCCCTCAGAAGGGTCAGGCAACTACACAAACGCCTAGAGGTAAAGGTAGGTCAGGTGGGCATCTGATGCGAAGAGCCAATTCATTGATAAAGACCCTGATGCTGGGAAAGAGCAAAGGCAAAAAGAGAAGAGGATGAGATGAGATGGTTGTTTGGTATCACTGATTCAACGGACATGAGCTTGTGAGCAAGCTCTGGGAGTTGGTGATGGACAGGGAAGCCTGGCGTGCTCTGGGAGTTGGTGATGGACAGGGAAGCCTGGCGTGCTGCAGTCCACGGGGCTGCAAAGAATTGGATACGACTAAGCGGCTGAACAACAATAGGTGATGTGCTTGGAAGACAGGATGGCCTCCTGCAGAGGGCCTCCTGCAGGGGATGGCATCTGAGCCAGACTTTGAATGGAGAAGCAATGTGTTTAACAGATAGAGGTGGAGGATGGGAGGAAAGGAATTTCAGGTTTCGAGAATGCTTAGAACAAGGGCAAAGAAGCCAGAAAGCATAGGGCAGGTTCTGTCAGAGTAAAGAGAATGGGACTCCTGGCTGATTAGACTGGAAATATGCACCAGTATTGCTGAGAGCCTTGAGTGACTAGCTGGGGAGTTTGTCCTGGATCAGCTTCTGCAGTGGGAAGGATTGGACATGGAGGGATTCTGGAGCAGGCACCCGAGCTTCAGGCAGCCTCCCAGCCAGGTGGTGTCCAGGTAAGAAGTATGGAGGGTCGGCACCTGCAAGGTCACAGCAAAAATGAGGAGGAGAGAGAGGAGTCCAAGTCTTCAGTGGGTGGGGTCACTTGGGAGTGGGTGGACTTGGGGTACCAGGGAGGAGAGGAGTCTGAGAGGATGCTGAGGTTTGGAGTGAGAGTGACCAGAAGACTAGAGCCCTGGAAGTCAGCGAGGCAGACCCTGGTGGTGTGGGGGGTGGGGTCTGGCATTTGGATGCGATGAATCTGAGAGGCTGGCAGGACATGTAGGTGATGATGTCTATGTAGGTGGTGATGTCCAAGAAGCTGTGATAGTCAGATCCTCCAGGAAACAGACGCTGAGTGGGTGTTGTTTGCACACCTTGTGAGGTGTGCAAAAGGTTTACTGGGGTGTCACATCATGCAGTGAAAAGGGCAGGAGTGGGCGGGGGGAGAGAGGAGGTCTTGATGGGGGCCTGATGAGGTCTGTAGTAGCCCAGTAGGGAGCTTGGGAGCAAAGACTGCCCATCACAGAAGTCCCGTTCTAGGTGGAAATGGCCCTCGAACCACTGCCTTGCTTAGTTATTGCTGGGCAGCTATCCCTAAAGATTGTGCCTTCGGCTTGAAAGATGTGGGGACCCCGAATATGCTGACCACTGCAGGCTGTCAGCTAGTGAAGTGTGCAAGTCGCTCAGTCGTGTCTGACTCTTTGCGACCCCATGGACTGGAGCTCACCAGGCTCCTCTCTCCATGGGATTCTCCGGGCCAGAATACTGGAGTGGGTGGCCATTCCCTTCTCCAGGGGATTTTCCCGACCCAGGGATTAAACCCGGATCTCCTGCATTGCCCGCGGATTCTTTACCATCTAAGTCACCAGGGAAGCCCAGGCTGTCAGCCAACCACACCTCCCTTCTGGAAGGAGGTCTTTGTGGCCCATCCTGGGCAGGATGGTGGGCTTCCCATGGGAAAAAGAGGAGAAAAGAAGCAGGAAGCATCAAGTGGGATGACAAGGTGTGGAATTTAGGAAAACTGGGATTTAGGAAAGAATGAAGGATAAAATACTGTCAAGTCAGAGGGGTGAGGGAGAAGCAGGTTGTACTGCTTCGTGGATAGAACTTCCAGAATTCAAGCAGAGAAATCAAGGCAGGGCAAGAGAGAGGAGTCACGCCCAGGAGCTGGGAGCTGGGTGGCTGCGCTCGGAGCGTGAGGGCTCATGGGAAGGGGGATGGCTTTCCCCATCTCTTGCAGGTGACCCAGCTATTGCTCGGGGCTATCAGCTGTGCTCTTGGTGGGCTTCTCTACTTGGGACCCTGGATTCAGCTGCGTGCCTCGGGCTGTGCCTTGTGGGCAGGGTTTGTGGTGAGTAAGAAAGGGGTTATGAGTCTGCGGCCATACCATCCTGAAGGCGCCCGATCTCATCTGACCTCGGATGCTAAGCAGGGTCGGGCCGGGCTAGTACTTGGATGGGAGGGAAGTGTTGTGATCTCCTTGGGAGGCAAGTGGTCATGGACAAGGAGAAAGAAAGTTCCTTTGGATCTGGGTCAGGGATCGGGGGAGAGACCACAGACCCAGCGACCAAATGCCTTATGTTATGAGGAGGCTGGTGGAATGAGATCGTTGGATGGCACCACCGACTCAACGGGACAAGCGTTTGGGGAAGCTCGGGAGATGGTGAAGGACAGGGAAGTCTGGCATGCTGCAGTCCATGGGGTTGCAAAGAGTCGGACACCTCTTAGTGACTGAACAACAGTGATGAGGAGGCTGTCTTAGGGGGTGGGCAAAACCTTTCCACCCTCTGTTTTCCTCTTAAAAGGCATGGCTGGGAAGAGTCAGGCAGTTGTAAGCGGAGTCCTGTCTGTCTGCTAGGTTTCTTTGCCTGGCTCTTGGATCCTGCTTCAAATTGGCTGTTCTGGGGCCTGTTGGGAGATGTGTGATGGGAGACGGTCAACTGGAGGGCTTTTCTGGTGTCTTCTCTTCCTAGGCCATTGCAGCAGGAGCTGGGGCCATCATCCACGAGAAGCACCGGGGCAAACTCTCGGTGAGTCAGGCATCCTCTGCCCCACCTTGTCCTCTGTCCCCCTACTACGTCTGTTTTTCTGTTCTATTTTTCTGTCTTCTCTCCTTTGGTTTCAAATATCCTAAGATCTTTCCTGGAGGGGTAGGGAGGGTTTATCCCGAACCAGGAAGCTGGGGTAGAGGAGATTGGTTTGAGGCTGGGACCCCACGGCTCTGTCATCCATGGAGGGGGACCGCCTCTTGAACCTCTCTCTTCTAGGGCTGTGTATCAGGTCTGCTCACCCTGGCTGGTGTTGCCACGGCCGTGGCCGCTGTCGTCTTCTGTGTGAATAGCTTCATCTGGCAAGATGATGGCTTCTATGGCATCAGCTCCCTGTGTGATGCCTTTGTCCCTGTCACCCCCACCTCTTGGTACCAACGAAGAAGTTCCTATTCATCGTGGGAGGAGGAGACCTGCAGAAGATACATGCAAATGCTGATGGTGAGAAAGGAGAGTCAATCTCCCGAGAACACATCACAGCTGTAAACTGGGGGACTGGGGCACCAGAGGGCAGAGATGGAGGCCCTCTGAGCGTGGACCTCATCTGAGGTTGTTGGTTCAGGAGGTTTTAACTTAAATTGAAGACACTGTTCAGATCTCTGGGCATGATCATTCCCTGAATCAAAGGGGATGAGGAGCAAAGAGGAGACAGGATATCAGGAGCCACCCTTCTGTCCTTCCTGGTGTGTGACTGCTCTCACTCATCCCCTGCCGGGTAACACACGGCCCCCAAAGGCAGTGACTTAACACTGCAGTTGGTTAGTATGTTTCACATTCTGTGGGTTGACTAGGCTCACATGGGCAGTCCTCACTTGGGTTTTCTCAGGCAGTTGCAGTCATGGGGTCAGTTGGGTGTGAAGTCATCCAGGAGCTTGATTAGCTGGACTGCCAAGATGGCGCACTCACATGTCAGGGGGCTCAGCTGGGGAGTACCAGCCAGGGAGGCTTCAATGGCTTCTCCGTGTGTCTTGGGCAACCAGGTTACAATAGGCAGCGTCCCACTGTGAGCATTTTAAGATGTAGGCAGTGGACACTGCCAGGCCCTAGTGTCACTTCCACGGTATTTTGTTGATCAAAGCATTCCCAGGCTTTGATTCCAGATTTCAGGGGGTTGAGCAATAGTCTCCACCTCTTCACAGGGTGTGGTAAAGTCACCCTGCAGACAAGCAAATGGGATGGACACTGGCTGTCCTTGTGGTTAGAAAATGCAATCTGCTTCAGTGAGAAGGGTTAGTTGAACAGACTCTGATACCTCCTAGCAAGATGTGAATAACAGAGGAATCACAGGAGCTGACTCCCGACTGTAACTTTTTTTCCCCCTTTATCTTCAGGATTTGTTCCTAGGAATCCGTGCTCTGCTCCTGGCTATCTGTGCTCTGCAGGTCATTGTGTCCTTGGCTTCCCTGGGCGTGGGTCTTCGAAGCTTCTGCGGCCAGAGCTCCCGGGCCCTGGTGAGCTGTTAGGGAGAAAGATCCCTTGGAGGAGGAAATGGCAACTCACTCCAGTATTCTTGTCTGGAGAATCCCAGAGAAAGAGGAGCCTGGCGGGCTACTGTCCACTGGGTCACAAAGAGTCAGACACGACTGAAGTGGCTGAGCGCACACATCACGCAGGGAAAGGGCGGGTCTCGCTGGTGCAGCTCTAGGGAAAGACAGCGGGGCAGGAACATGGCTGAGCCGCGGTCATGCTCCCCTCACTCAGCCTTTCCCTGTGCTGGGCTCTGCCCTTCGCTGTCTGGAGAAGGTGACCCCATCACTTTGTCCTGGGTTAACATCTGCCTCCCCCGCTTCTTTGCTCTCAGTTCCCTACTTTCTCTCTTTTCTGGCCTAGATCTTGTCTAGCCCCCTTCTTCCATCAGCTTTTCCTTCCCTCCTTCTTTCCTTTGCCTGATTGTCAAATGGAGCTGACTCTGTCCCATCCTTTTCCTCCCAAGAATTGATTTTCTTCCTGTTTTTCTTTTTCCAGCAGGATGAGGAAGGGTCAGAGAGGAATCTGCTGGGGGAGAATTCAGTGCCCCCCTCCCCCTCCAAGGAGAAGACCACGGCTGTCATTGTCCTGTGAGCAGCCAGAGACCCTTGCCTGAACCCTGCATGCCCCTCCCAAGCCGCCCAGGGCCCCTCACCGCCCTGTCCCACAGGCTTGCTTCCTGTGCCCACTTTTCTTCTCCCCACCCTCATCTATTGTGGCCACTCCAGCGTCTTCCATTCAGCGAACAGGTATTGTCATGTTTCCCCCAGTGCTGATTAAACAGAAGCAACCCCAAAGAATGATTTTGTGCGGAAAAGATGTAATCTTCTTTTGTTAATATACCTGGTACACCGATACTCATGAAATTGAATGAGAATTATGCATGAGATCCAACCAGTCCATCCTAAAGGAAATCAGTCCTGAATATTCATTGGAGGGACTGATGCTGAAGCTAAAACTCCAATACTTTGGCCACCTGATGAATAGAACTGACTCATTGGAAAAGACCCTGATGCTGGGAAGGATTGAAGGTGGGAGGAGAAGGGGACGACAGAGGATGAGACGATTGGATGGCATCACCGACTCCATGGACATGAGTTTGAGTGAGCTCCAAGAGTTGGTGATGGACGGGGAGGCCTGGTGTGCTGCAGTCCATGGGGTCGCAAAGAGTCAGACAAGACTGAGTGACTGAACTGACTGATGTATCGTATGGAAACTGGGTCCAAATAAGACTAAATTTTCGTTCTGCTCTATATCCCAAGTGCAAAAACTCCTTTTGACAATTTCCTTCTATGCAATGTAAAGCGAAAATAGCTATCATAGACTTAGGATCTTTTTACCTATTGTCTTTAAGCATCTGTAATGGATCTGTGGGCTTTACGGAGCCATGCGAGACCTGGACTGAGATCATTGCCTCCCTCCCTCCCTTTCTTCTTCCCTTCCTTTTCCTCCCCCCTCTGTCTTTTTACTTTCTTTCCTTCCTCTCTCCATCCCTGCCTTCTTTGCTTTTTCTCTGTCTCCTCTATCTCTTTCTCATTCTTTTTTTTTGCAGTAATTACTGTTGGTTCTCTTGTTACACACACACACACACACATACACCTGTTATTCACTTCTCATGGTAAATGATATGACTGGTAAGCTTTTTACTTTTTAAGTTCTTTATGTACAATATAAATATATAGATATAAGCATTTCTGTTATGGAACTGGATTCATTTGTCCAATGTGCAGCAAGCATCACCAAATGCCAAGATGCTGAGGTTTGTATCAGAGAAAGCATTTATTTACAAGACAGCCAAGTGAGGAGATGGGAGAATGAATCTCAAATGTGCCTCCCGGAGGCAAGGGGCTTGAAGTCTTTGTGGGGTAGAGAAGCAGGGTGGTCTTAGGTATGGAGAAAGGTGACTTGAAATGGGGAAAGGTGAGGTAGCTGACACTCTGTACCAGCGTGTCTGATTTGTGGGCTTCGTCATGGGACGCATGTCCGAAAATGGAAGCACTAGCATGACCAGAGGGTGGAGTTTTCTCATGTCAAAAGGTCATTCGCTGGACCCCTGTGCAGGCTGAGTTTTAGGGTTGGTGGTCCCAATCTGTCTTAGCCAGCTTGAACTGGACAGGGCCTGATTCCAAGTCCTGGAAAACAACTTATGCCATTTTTACTACAAGCTTCCCTTGTGGCTCAGACAGTAAAGAATCTGCCTGCCCTGTAGGAGACCTGGGTTTGATCCCTGGGTCGGGAAGATCCCCTGGAGAAGGAAATGGCCACCCACTCGAGTATTCTTGCCTGAAGAATTCCATGGACAAAGGAGCTTGGTGGGCTACAGTCCATGGGGTCACAAAGAGTCTGACACGACTGAGCGACCAGCATTGTTACTACAGTGACCCATTCATCAGAGGTGTTATCTGTAGGGGACCATTAAGGAGTCCAAAAACAATTAGGATGAGCTTGGTCAGTGAAGGCAGCTTGCAAGGGAAGGGGGTTTTAATAAGCTGTTTCCTTACCTGCTGTCCTGTAGGAAGAGCCCCAGATTTCTGTGGATCACTGGTTTCTGTCAGCCTGGGCTTCCCTGGTGGCTCAGTGGTGAAAGAAGCCACCTGCCAAAGCAGGCAATATGGGTTCGATCCCTGAATCGGGAAGATCCCCTGGAGAAAGAAGTGGCAAGCCACTCCAGTATTCTTGCCTGGAGAATTCCATGGACACAGGAGCCTGGCGGGCTACAGTCCATGGAGTCACAGAGTCGACACGACTGAGCAAGTAACAGTTCTGTAAGCCTTATGGGGCATGGTTTCGTTTCTGAGGGGTAAAAGGCACGCCACGGTCTGAGAATTAAGATGTCATAGGGATTCTCACATTTTTCTGATTCCAGCATAATGAGGGGGCTTGCATTTCCATTGTGACTTGATGACATCTCTGATAGGTAGGTTTGATTCATACTTCTTAGCAGACTCATAGCAGAAGAACTGGCTGGGCACCCCCACCTCTACCCACTGCACAATCCTGCCCCACAACGTGGTGCTGACAGGGGCAGAGCTGCTGGAATGAGTGAGGCGTGGCCTCACCATGGGAGCTTCAGGACAGAACCAAGGATGCCTGTGAGAGGAGGCATCTTTCTTCTCTTACTTGGCTTAAGATGCTGTTAAGGTGCTGACTGCTACTGCTAAGTCACTTCAGTCGTGTCTGACTCTGTGCGACCCCACAGACAGCAGCCCACCAGGCTCCCCCGTCCCTGGGATTCTCCAGGCAAGAACGCTGTAGTGGGTTGCCATTTCCTTCTCCAATGCAGGAAAGTGAAAAGTAAAAGTGAAATTGCTCAGTTGTGTCCAACTCTTAGTGATCCCATGGACTGCAGCCTACCAGGCTCCTCCGTCCATGGGAAGGTGTTTAGGAAGCTGTTTATTTCTGTGCTTTAGTATTTCTAAACCAGCCCTTTTATGGCTAGATCAGATAGAAATTGTTTTCATATTTCATTCTGATAAATAGACCTCAACTTTGTAGTTTGTTTCTTTTGTTGCTGTTTTTCTAGCACAAAGCGATCTCTTACTGTCAGAGTCTGGCAGCTTCCTTTTTCTTCCCCTGATGTTTCTGTTTCTGAGGGAGGACCTTGCTCCTCCATCTGACCCCCCTCTGCTCCCCCATTTCTTCTCTTCCATATCCCTCACTTCCCCTCCCCCCATTCCCCACCCTCCCTCCCCTTGCCCTGTGAATAGCCTTAGAAGTTTCATAATCTTTGTTTGTCTTTCCTGTAGGAAATCAAATTCCATCCCTCCCTCTCTTTGCTTTTGTTTACTTGGAAAACCCAACAGCCATCTGTCTGTTTGCACAACTCAGTCTTGGGGACCAAACTGTATATTCGCAACTGACTTCACAACCCTGACCCACGATCTGGCAATTAATCCCAAGCCTATGTGTACTCACTGAAGGGTTTAAACTATTCCAAGTGTAAACAGGAAAAAAATAGTTCTGTTTTTCTTTTCTGATCACTACTTTTCACTGTGTTTTGTCAACTCTCCGATTCCCCACTGGCTGTTGGTCCTTTAACCTTGGCACCAGCATCCAGATTCCACAACCTGGTGTTTGAGACCCACTTCTGCATTTCAGGATGGTTTAGGGGCAGTAGTTTCCAAGCTGCTTCATGGGGTGTTAGAGCCACGCCAAAGCCTGCTTCAGGGATGTCGGGATATAAGTGTTGGTGTGCGGGCTGGAGGGCTCTGATGCCTCCAACCCCCTTCAGCTGGAGCTGAATATCACTTGTTAGAATACAACGTGTTCCCTTACTTGCGGAAAGAGTTCTGTATTTTAAAAGCTCTTTAATAATCAATTGTATATATATGTGTGTACGTACATATAAGTATATATGCTTCCCTGGTGTTGTTAGTGGTAAAAATCCTGCCTGCCAATGCAGGAGATGTAAGAGAGATGGCTTCAATTCCTAGGTCGGGAAGATTGCCTGGAGGAGGGCATGGCAACCCACTCCAGCATTCTTGTCTGAAGAATCCCATGCACAGAGGAGCCTGGCAGGCTGCAGTCCACAGGGTTGCAGAGTCGGACAAAACTGAAACAATTTAGCACGCGCGCACACACACACACACACATACATATATGAGGGGCTTGCTTCCCAGGCAGCTCAGTGGTAAAGAATCCATCTGCCAACGTAGGAGACACTGGTTCGATCCCTGAGTCGGGAAGATCCCCTGAAATAGGAAATGGCAACCCTCTCCAGTATTCCTGCCTGGAGAATTCCATGCACAGAAGAGCCTGGTGGGCTACAGTCCATGGGGTCACAGAGAGTTGGACACGACTAAGCCACTGAGGGCACTTACATAAAAGACCCATTTTTTCCCCCCATGTTTAAAACTGCAATCATCAGAGCTAGGGTCCCCTCCCAGAGGAGACAAGCGTTTGCACCAGGAAGGTTAGGGTTAGGAACGTCTGTCCTAGCGTGTGGCTCCTCCCTCTCACTGCGATTTCTTCAGGTGATTTCAGCAGGAGGCAGGGGAGGGGATGGGGGCTTTCTCGGCTGTGGGAAGGACCCGTGGCTGTTTGCCAGTGTGATGTGGATGATGTCCATTCTTGCTCAACCTGGGAAGTACCTGGGAGTTTCCTGACCCTCTGCTCCGCTAGCTGCCTGGCTCAATGCAGAAGACTTCCTGGAAAAGTACGTCCAAGGGGACAGTTGTGAGGTGCCAGGGAGGGGAGGGCTTTCCTGTAGTAGGCGGGTTAGTGTACTATTTCTTGCCCCTTTAGAGCTATTTAAGTGGCTGGGATAGAGCTGCATTGCCTCAAACTCCACAAAGAAGGTCCTGGAGCCTCAGATTCAAAGAAAAGCTAACAAAAATGGTTGCAATTAAGTTTTATGGAAAACTACCAACTCCGTTAAAAAAAAAAAAAGATTTCTTTCTGAAATAGGAAGCAGACATTAGGAACCAGTGTTCCTTTCCCCCAGTAGATGCTGCTCTGAACTTCTTCGGCGTTTACTGGTTAGTTTGCTTCCATCTTCAGCTCCCCTCCAACTCCTCATTCAAGAGGATTTCTGCTTTGCTAGGGGTTTCCTTTGAAATCTTTCATTTTTTAAAAGCATGTGCACTTAACTAAGCAAATTCTAAAGGTAATCAATATCCTTATCTTCTACATGAAGAATACTGTGCCTTTAGAATGCTCTTTGTTAGGTGATATTCATCTTGAATTCTAGTTTTATCATGATTTACTTTAACCCCCCCAAGTTAGATAAAATATATATATATATATACTCAAGTGTTTTTAAAAATTTACTTGATTTTTTATTAGGGAAAAAAAGAACTCTCATTTTCTTCTTCTAGTTCAGGCCTTCTTTCGGATATCCTTTTTCTTCTTTTTTGAGGTACATTCTTTAAATGTTTCTTTTTTAAAAAAATTACTTATTTTAATTGGAGGCTAATGATTTTACAAAATTGTGGTGGTTTTTGCCATACATCTACATGAATCAGCCACGCGTGTACATGTGTCCTGAGCTGTACTCCCCCGCTACCTCCCTCCCTACCCATCCCTCTGGGTTGTCCCAGAGCACTGGCTTTGAGTGCCCTGCTTCATGCATAGAACTTTCATTGCTCATCTACTTTACATATGGTAATACACATGTTGCGGGCTTCCCTCATAACTCAGTTGGTAAATCATCTGCCTGCAATGCAGGAGACCTGGGTTCGATTCCTGGGTCGGGAAGATCCCCTGGAGAAGGAAATGGCAACCCACTCCAGTACTCTTGCCTGGAGAATCCCACAGACAGAGGAGCCTGACAGGCTACAGTCCACGGGATCACAGAAGTCAGGCATGACTTAGTGACGAAACCACCACCATAGCCAGAAACCACCACCATAGCCAGTTAACAATGTTGTGATAGTTTCAGCACACTTTGCTTTGCACAGCAAAGCGACTCAGCCATATATACACATGTATCCATTCTCCCCCAAACTCCCCTCCCACCCAGGCTGCCTATAATGGTGTCACACTGTTGTTTGTAAAACCTGGAAAACTCTCTGAATTATGCCTTTGAATAGCTCCTTTTCCACATTTTCCCTAATATTTCCTTCTGAAATTTGATTAACCGCATGTTCAACCCTCTCACTGTAACTTCCTTATCTCCTGATCTGGTTTGTATCTTTCAGTGTTCATCTCTTTATTTTCTCCCCACTGCACACTTGTGAAATTCTCCATAATTATCCAACAGGTCACCCACTTTCTGTCTCAGTTGTGTACAATCTGCTTTCCCTATTCTATTAAATTTTGCTGCTGCTGCTGCTGCTAAGTCACTTCAGTCGTGTCCGACTCTGTGTGACCCCATGGATGGCAGCCCACCAGGCTCCACTATCCCTGGGATTCTCCAGGCAATTAAATTTTAAGTTTCATTAAAAAGTTTCTAGGTATGGCGTTTCCTTCTTTTTCAAATCTTCCTATTCCTTTCTGACACTCTTTTGTTCCTAAGTCATGACACTGATGATCTATATTATTTCTTTAAGCTAGCTACATTATTTATTTTATTTCTGTAAGAAAAACACCAAATTTGAACTCTGCTGTTTTTTCCTCCCTACTCTTCCAACTTTCACTAATAATGTTTGTTTTATTAACATCTATTTATTTATTATTATTATTTTTTACCATTTTGGCTATTTTAAAGTGTAAAGTTCAGTGACATTAGTACATTCACATTGTTGTGCATCCGTCACCACCATCCATCTCCAGAGATTTTTGTTATCCTAAATGGAAGCTCTGTACCCATTAAATACTAACTCCCCATGTCCCCCTCTCTCCAGCCCTTAGTAACCACCATTCTGTTTTCAGTCTCTATGAATCTGACTACTCTAGGCACCTTAGTACTCTTGCCTGGAAAATCCCACGGATGGAGGAGCCTGGTAGGCTGCAGTCCGTGGGGTCGCTAAGAGTGGACATGACTGGGCGTCTTCACTTTTCACTTTCATGCATTGGAGAAGGAAATGGCAACCTACTCCAGTGTTCTTGCTGGAGAATCCCAAGGACGGCGGAGCCTAGTTGGCTGCCATCTATGGAGTTGCACAGAGTTGGACATGACTGAAGCGACTTAGCAGCAGCAGCAGCAGCAGGCACCTTATGTCAAATCCTGAAAGATGACTCTGTGAAAATGCTGCACTCAATATGCCAGCAAATTTGGAAAACTCAGCAGTGGCCACAGGACCAGAAAAGGTCAGTTTTCATTCCAATCCCAAAGAAAGGCAATGCCAAGGAATGCTCAAACTACTGCACAATTGCACTCATCTCACATGCTAGTAAAGTAATGCTCAAAATTCTCCATGCCAGGCTTCAGCAATATGTGAAATGTGAACTTCCAGATGTTCAAGGTGGTTTTAGTAAAAGGCAGAGGAACCAGAGATCAAATTGCCAACATCCGCTGGATCATGGAAAAAGCAAGAGAGTTCCAGAAAAACATCTATTTCTGCTTTATTGACTATGCCAAAGCCTTTGACTGTGTGGATCACAACAAACTGTGGAAAATTCTGAAAGAGATGGGAATACCAGACCACCTGACCTGACTCCTGAGAAACCTGTATGCAGGTCAGGAAGCAACAGTTTAGAACTGGTCATGGAACAACAGACTGGTTTCAAATAGGAAAAGGAGTACATTAAGGCTGTATATTGTCACCCTGCTTATTTAACTTCTATGCAGAGTACATCATGAGAGACGCTGGGCTAGAGGAATCACAGGCTGGAATCAAGATTGCCAGGAGAAATATCAATAACCTCAGATATGCAGATGACACCACCCTTATGGCAGAAAGTGAAGAAAAACTAAAGAGCCTCTTGATGAAAGTGAAAGAGGAGAGTGAAAAAGTTGTCTTAAAGCTCAACATTCAGAAAATGAAGATCATGGCATCTGGTCCCATCACTTCATGGCAAATAGATGGGGAAACAGTGGAAACAGTGTCTGACTTTATTTTTCTGGCCTCCAAAATCACTGCAGATGGTGACTACAGCCATGAAATTAAAAGATACTTACTCCTTGGAAGGAAAGTTATGACTAACCTAGAGAGCATATTAAAAAACAGAGACAGTACTTTGCCAACAACTGTCCGTCTAGTCAAAGTGATGGTTTTTCCTGTTGTCATGTATGGATGTGAGAGTTGGACTATAAAGAAAGCTGAGTGCCAAAGAATTGATGCTTTTGAACTGTGGTGTTGGAGAAGACTCTTGAGAGTCACTTGGACAGCAAGGAGATCCAACCAGTCAATCCTAAAAGAGATCAGTCCTGGGTGTTCATTGGAAGGACTGATGTTGAAGCTGAAACTCCAATACTTTGGCTACCTGATGCAAAGAGCTGACTCATTTGAAAAGACTCTGATGCTGGGAAAGATTGAGGGAAAGATTGTCCAACTCGATGGACATGGGTGGACTCTGGGAGTTGGTGATGGATAGGGAGGCCTGGCATGCTACAGTTCATGGGGTCACAAACAGTCGGACACAACTGAGTGACTGAGCTGAACTGACCTGAACTGAGGCACCTTATATAAGTGGAATTATGTAATATTTATTTATTTCATGTCTGGCATATTTCACTTAGTATAATGTCTTCAAGGTTCACCTATATTTTAGCCTGTATCAGAATGTTCTTCCTTTTTGAGGATGAACAGTGTTCCACTGTATACAGCACATTTTGTTCATCCATTCTATTGATAGGCAATTTGATCTGTATTACAATGAATTGCAGGGATGGTTGGATGGCATCACTAACTCAGTCGACATGAGTTTGAGCAAATTCTGGGAGATAGTGAAGGACTGGGAAGTCTGGCATGTTGCAGTCCATGGGGTCACAAAAAGTTGAAAGTGACTTAGCGACTGAGCAACAATAACAACAATGAATTGCAATGGTAACCAAACCCTCTTGTTTTTGTATAAAAGAGTGATATTGGAGAGAGGTAGGGGGATAACTTCTAAATATTTGTTGGATGAATCAATAAGTGGCATGAATTATTTTTTTTCCAGCTGTAATTAGAGTTTTGTGTGCATTGGGACCAACAGGACATATCTGTGGGGAACTGAGTGAGACAACATTTCTCAATGTGGGATTAGAATAACATTTCCACTCGGATATACATGAGAATCATCTGGAGGCTTTCTGAGTTATCCTACCATTCTTGATTGAAATACATTCGTTCCGTTTTTGGAACCGACCGGCTACTGTTAGCACGCAGTCCCAGGAGTAGACGGTCCCTGCTTTCATCAGTTCCCCTTTTCTAGGAGCAACCTTAAATTTCCATTCGGGGATCCACTTTCTCATTGGCTGTGTGCTCGTGGTGGGGCTTTATCCTCAGTTCTAGGCATATGACCTGTGATCCAAACTTAGATTAAGAAGCAGGTCATTTCCCTCAGACCATGGGGATTGTTTCAGGAATGGGGACATGGCCAAAGTCCGTCCCATCATAATAAATCTTGGGGGCTACCAGAAAAGGCTCTTGCACTTGTTGCTGAACTTGAACCTGCAAGGACGTAGAGTTGGAGCTGTAGCAGCCACCCTGCGCCCACGAGGGGTTTTCCTGGAACTGCCAAAGACCCCCCTCCTCCATGGACTTGAGAATGATGGCGACCTGTGGAAGGCAGAGCTGAGAGGAGGGAAAAAAACCACTGCTGATGGTGTTGCTCAAGGTCCGAATTCAGCAGTGTCTGAAGCCAGATTGCTCCTTGACCATTTGAGTATGTGCCCAGTAAGTAAGCTTTTGCTTAAGCCTCTTGGAGTTTGAGAGAATTCTAATTAATAGGCTGAGAGCCTGGGATAAGGTAACTGACATTTAAATGGATGTCCAGGAGTCTCCAAGTCCCAGACCCTAGAGGGCTGAACTTGAAGCCTCCTGGGTGGGAGTTGTTTCAGGGGGTGAACCCAGGTGTACTTACTCCATTGCTGTTATTTGGGGAGGGGGGATAAATATTGTAGTGGGGAGAGGGGGGAAATCACATGTGCACCAATGTGATTTTTACATTCTACTGCCACCCTTCCCCTCATTTACCACACCCTTAAGAGCTAATTGGTTTATATTCACGCTTTGGAGAGAATGTACTTAAGTTATGCATAAATAAATCCTCAAAACACACCACCCTAGTGTGTACCAACATTATCAATACATCAATGAAGCATTCAATTTTGACTAATCTTTATTAGCTACATATTTTGTTTTATTTTAAATATTTATAATTTTAAAGAGCATTACTTAAGGATCACACCCTAAAAATACATTAAAAAACTAAAATCATGGTATCTGGTCCCATCACTTCATGGCAAATTGAATGTGAACAAGTAGAAGGAGTGACAGATTTTATTTTCTTGGGGTCTCAAATCACTGCAGACAGTGACCACAGCCATGAAATTAAAAGACACTAGCTCCTTGGAAGGAAAGTTATGCCAAACCTTAGACATTGTATTAAAAAGCAAGGACATTACTTTGCTTACAAAGGTCTGTATAGTCAAAACTATAGTTTTTTTCAGTAGTCATGTATGGATACAAGAACTGGACCGGAAAGAAGGCTGAGTGCTGAAGAACTGCTGCTTTCAAATTGTGGTGCTGGATAAGACTCTTGAGAGTCCCTTGGACTTCAAGGAGATCCAACCAGTCAATCCTAAAAGAAATTAACCCTAAATATTCATTGGAAGGACTGATGCTGAAGTTGAAGCTCCAATACTGTGGCCACCTGATGAGAAGACCTGACTCATTGGAAAAAACCCTGATGCTGGGAAAGATTGAAGGAAAAAGAAGAGGACAACAAAGGATGAGGTGACTGGATGGCATCACCAACTCAGATCAGATCAGAGATCAGTCGCTCAGTCGTGTCCGACTCTTTGCGACCCCATGAACTGCAGCACGCCAGGCCTCCCTGTCCATCACCAGCTCCCGGAGGTCACTCAGACTCACATCCGAGTCAGTGATGCCATCCAGCCATCTCATCCTCTGTCGTCCCCTTCTCCTCCTGCCCTCAATCCCTCCCAGCATCAGAGTCTTCTCCAATGAGTCAACTCTTCGCATGAGGTGGCCAAAATACTGGAGTTTCAGCTTTAGCATCATTCCTTCCAAAGAAATCCCAGGGCTTATCTCCTTCAGAATGGACCGGTTGCATCTCCTTGCAGTCCAGGGGACTCTCAAGAGTCTTCTCCAACACCACAGTTCAAAAGCATCAATTCTTCGGTGCTCAGCCTTCTTCACAGTCCAGCTCTCACATCCATACATGACCACAGGAAAGACCATAGCCTTGACTAGGCGAACCTTTGTTGGCAAAGTGATGTCTCTGCTTTTGAATATGCTATCTAGGTTGGTCATAACTTTCCTTCAAAGGAGTAAGCGTCTTTTAATTTCATAGCTGCAGTCACCATCTGCAGTGATTTTGGAGCCCAGAAAAATAAAGTCTGACACTGTTTCCACTGTTTCTCCATCTATTTCCCATGTAGTGATGGGACCAGATGCCATGATCTTCGTTTTCTGAATGTTGAGCTTTAAGCCAACCTTTTCACTCTCCACTTTCACTTTCATCAAGAGGCTTTTTAGTTCCTCTTCACTTTCTGCCATAAGGGTGGTATCATCTGCATATCTGAGGTTATTGATATTTCTCCTGGCAATCTTGATTCCAACTTGTGTTTCTTCCAGTCCAGCATTTCTCATGATGTACTCTGCATATAAATTAAATAAACATGGTGACAATATACAGCCTTGACGAACTCCTTTTCCTATTTGGAACCAGTCTGTTGTTCCATGTCCAGTTCTAACTGTTGCTTCCTGACCTGCATACAGATTTCTCAAGAGGCAGATCAGGTGGTCTGGTATTCCCATCTCTTTCAGAATTTTCCACAGTTTATTGTGATCTACACAGTCAACGGCTTTGGCATAGTCAATAAAGTAGAAATAGATGTTTTTCTGGAACTCTCTTGCTTTTTCCATGATCCAGTGGATGTTGGCAATTTGATCTCTGGTTCCTCTGCCTTTTCTAAAACCAGCTTGAACATCAGGAAGTTCACGGTTCACATATTGCTGAAGCCTGGCTTGGAGAATTTTGAGCATGACTTTACTAGCGTGTGAGATGAGTGCAATTGTGCAGTAGTTTGAGCTTTCTTTGGCACTGCCTTTCTTTGGGATTGGGATGAAAACTGACCTTTTCCAATCTTGTGGCCACTGCTGAGTTTTCCAAATTTGCTGGCATATTGAGTGCAGCACTTTCACAGCATCATCTTTCAGGATTTGGAATAGCTCCACTGGAATTCCATCACCTCCACTAGCTTTGTTTGTAGTGATGCTTTCTAAGGCCCACTTGACTTCACATTCCAGGATGTCTGGCTCTAGGTCAGTGATCACACCATCATGATTTTCTGGGTCATGAAGCTCTTTTTTGTACAGTTCTTCTGTGTATTCTTGCCACCTCTTCTTAATATCTTCTGCTTCTGTTAGGTCCATACCATTTTTGTCCTTTATCGAGCCCATCTTTGCATGAAATGTTCCTTTGGTATCTCTGATTTTTTTGAATAGATCCGTAGTCTTTCCCATTCTGTTGTTTTCCTCTATTTCTTTGCATTGATCGCTGAAGAAGGCTTTCTTATCTCTTCTTGCTATTCTTTGGAACTCTGCATTCAGATGTTTATATCTTTCCTTTTCTCCTTTGCTTTTCGCTTCTCTTCTTTTCACAGCTATTTGCAAGGCCTCCCCAGACAGCCATTTTGCTTTTTTGCATTTCTTTTCCATGGGGATGGTCTTGATCCCTGTCTCCTGTACAATGTCACGAACCTCAGTCCATAGTTCATCAGGCACTCTATCTATCAGATCTAGGCCCTTAAATCTATTTCTCACTTCCACTGTATAATCATAAGGGATTTGATTTAGGTCATACCTGAATGGTCTAGTGGTTTTCCCTACTTTCTTCAATTTCAGTCTGAATTTGGCAGTAAGGAGCTCATGGTCCAAGCCACAGTCAGCTCCTGGTCTTGTTTTTGCTGATTGTATAGAGCTTCTCCATCTTTGGCTGCAAAGAATATAATCGATCTGATTTCAGTGTTGACCATCTGGTGATGTCCATGTATAGAGTCTTCTCTTGTGTTGTTGGAAGAGGGTATTTGCTATGACCAGTGCATTTTCTTGGCAAAACTCTGTTAGTCTTTGCCCTGCTTCATTCCATATTCCAAGGCCAAATTTGCCTGTTACTCCAGGTCAATAGACATGAACTTGTGCAAACTCTGGAAGATAGTGGAGGACAGGGAAGCCTGGCAAGCTGCAGTCCAGAGTCAGATACGACTTAGCAACTGAACAACAACAACACAGGACATTTTCAAGCACACAAAACTATAGCCAAGAGTAACACACCTCACCCATGTCCCTCAGAATACTTTTTCTACTTTCAGCAAGCATTTACCTTGATTAGATCTAGTTTCATCTATATCCCCCTTATAGTTCCTCCCTTTGGAGAATTTGTTTTATTCTGAAGGTGTTTGCTGGTTTTTGTAGTGAAGAGCTGTGTTTAATACCAGATGAGACTCACGTTGTCTCAGCTTCCCAAACTGATCAGTCAGAGGACCTGGTTTCAGCAAATAATGCAGGGAGAATGTTCAAGTAGAATCTGCAAACCTTTAGTGACGATTTATGGTATTGAATTTTTCATCATTCATGGACTAGTGGCCGGTTATGGAAGGTGCCGAGAGTCAGGAAATCACTGGTACCCAACTAGAAGGATTATTGGACTGTGTAATTAACCAGGTTTAAATTGAGGCTTTAGCAACAGAGAAATGAACAGATATCACCTCAGTATGATACTATATTAAACCTGAACATCTTGTGGTATGTTGGGGGCTTTTAAAAAAGTTTCTTGTGAGGGGAGTTTGGGGGATTTTCAATTGTGAACCGTTCATACTTGTTTTTATTTTTAGTGCAGAATTGTTCTTCTTTTTCTTTCTAAAGCTCTTGGTTATTCCTTTGGCCAGCATCGATCTTCACTTACCTTTCCATTCCCAGGTTTCTCAACAACTGAAGCTCACTTGTATTTTTCTTGGTACTTGTTTATCTTTATTGAGGTATAACTGATGTATAATGAACTGTACATATTTACAGGATGCAATGAGTTTTGGCATATATACACCATGATTGTTATTTAGTTGCTAAATCATGTCTGACTCTTTTTGCGGCCCCATGGACTCTAGAGACTGTAGCCTGCCATTCTTGTCTGTCCATGGGATTCTCCAGGCAAGAACACTGGTTACCATTTCCTCCTCCAGGGGAGCTTCCCAACCAAAGGATTGAACCCAGGTCTCCTGAATTGCAGGCAGATTCTGTACTGCTAAGCCACCAGGGAAGCCCCACACCATGATTAAAGTAGTGAAAATATCCATCCCCTCCTGGAAGGGTCCCTGTGCTCCTTGGCAGTCTCTCCCTCCTGGGTCTTGTCTCCCTGCATCACCAGGCAACCCCTGACTTGCTTTTTGTTAATGTAGATTAGTATACATTTTCTAGAGTTTTGTATAAGTGGAATCATGCAATGTGTATTCATCTTGTCTATTTGACTTCTTTCACTCAGACTAATGATTTTTTTTCCAATAAATCTGATTTTGCTTTTTAAATTTAAGTTTTATCTTATATTGGAGTATAGTTGATTTACAATGCTGTGTTAGCTTCAGGTGCTTTTTTTTGTTTTGTTTTCAGTAAACTTGATTTTAAAAAATTTTACTTTTTATTTTACACTGAAATATAGTTGATCTATAATGTATTAGATTCAGGGTTTTTTTTGCTGTATTTTCAGTAAACTTGATTTACAAAAAATTAATTTAATTTTATTTAAATTTTAAATTTTATATTGGAGTTTAGTTGACTTACTAAGTCTAATGATTTTGAGATTCATCCATGTTGTTGTGTATCAGTAGCTCATTTCTTTTTATTTAGAGGTTACATTCATTGTGTGGCTATGCCAGAGTTTCTTCATCTGATCACCTGTTGATGGATATTTGGGTTGTTCCTGGTTTTGGACCACCACAGGTAAAGAGTCTGTAAACAGTCAGGAGGTACAGGTCTCTATGGACACGTGCTTTCTTTTCTCTTGGGAAATACCTAGGAATGAGATGGCTGAAAGATCGCGGTGTATGGTTACTTTTTAAGAAGGGAACCAAGTGCTTTCCAAAGCCATGGTGCCATTTTATATCCCAACCATGTCCTCCACATGCTCACCAGCACTTGGTGCAGTCAGTGTCTTTAGTCCTGAGCATTCTAGGAGTCCTCTTTAATGGCTGCACAGTGTCTCCACGAAATCGCTGTGCTATACGCTCAGTCACTCAGTTCTGTCCAACTCTGACCCCGTGGACTGTGGGCTCTTCTGTCTGTGGAATTCTCCAGGCAAGAATACTGGAGTAGGTTGCCATTTGCTTCTCCAGGGGATCTTCCTGACCCAGGGATCAAACCCAAGTCTCCTGCGTTGGCAGTTGGATTCTTAACCTCTGAGGCATCAGGGAAGCACCTACTGATGAACTTTACCTCGCTTCCTGTGTTTTTGTCTCTAGAAACAAAGCTGCGATCCTGGGTTGTGTAACTGGAGCCCTTATTTCTGTGAGATGGAGTGTTTGGAATAGGATCGCTTACTGAACAGTATAACTATTTAAAAATGCAATAAATATTATCAGAGTGCTTTCCAAAAACGGCTGGAATTGCTTACATTTTACCCGCAGTGCATTAAAATGGCCTTTGTCTTTCTCCTTAACCTCGCCACTAACTCTTCACAGTAGTAGATACAGAACACACTTTAATTTGTGCAAATTGTTTTGATGTTTATCTCCTTGACTATTTGTGAAGTTGAGTATCTTTTCATATAAGTATTGGCTATTTGTTGTTCTTCTTGAACAATCTACACATATATTGCAAATTTTCCTTGATTTCTGTGAGCTTTTTTTTATAATATGGATTTTAAGATTTTTTTTTTCAGATCTTGTTTTTTTTGTCTTTAACTTTGATATCATAATAATATATTAAAGGTATCTTTTTTTGGATAACTTTGGCTTCATGTGTTGGTTAAGAAAGTATACCCAACTCTTGTCATTTTATTTTTTACAGATAAGAATTTAATCTTCCTTGGGCTTTTATGTAGTGTGGGGTAGGAACTCAGTTTTATCAGCTTCAAGTTAGAAACCCATTTGGGTAAGCACCACTTACTACATAAATCATTGTTTCTCTGCCTTTGTCTTAATAATCCCATTATTAACTGGGATTCTGCTTACTGGTTTGTCTTTTCTTTTTTTAAGGAAAGCATTTATTTATCTGGTTGCGCTGGGTTTTAGTTGCAGCATGCAGGATCTTTCAGTGTGGCATGTGAACTCTTTGTTTTGGCCTGTGGGATCTAGTTCCCCGGCCAGAGATCGAATCCAGACCCCCTGCATTGGAAGTGTGTATCTTAGCCACTGGACCACCAGGGAAGTCCCTGATTTGTCTTTTATGTCAATACCAGACTGATTTGATTATGCCAGGCATTTTTCATCCAAAGAAAATACTTAATAAATACTAATGTTGAGAAAGTACTAGTTAATTCTTCATACAAAATGTTGGGATTTCAATTGAATTAAATTACATATATAGCAATTTTGGAAGAATATGTGTTTTTATACTAATGTAATATTTTCATACAAGAACATAGTGTTGTTGAAACTGGGTCTCTCTACATGGGTACTGAGCTGAATCTCGAGACAGGGTTTTGGGTGAAGTAGAAAAGAACAAGTGAAGTCGCTCAGTTGTGTCCGACTCTTTGCGATGCCATGGACTGTAGCCCACAATGCTCCTCTGTCCATGGGATTATCCAGGCAAGAGTACTGGAGTCGGTTGCCATTTCCTTCTCCACAGGATCTTCCCAACCCAGGGATTGAACCTGGGTCTCCCACATTGTAGGCAGATGCTTTACCATCTGAGCCACCAGGGAAGTCCAAGAATAGAAAAGAAAAGAATAGTTTTACTGCAAGATGCCAAGCAAGGAAACTGGGGCATCTTGTGCTTAAAAGACCCAAACTTCCTGCAGGCTCTCAAGGAAAGGTTTATAAAGACAAGGTGAGGCGGTCCTAAGATGGTGGAGGAATAGGACAGGGAGACCACTTTCTCCTCCACAAATTCATGGAAAGAACATTTGAATGCTGAGCAAATTCCACAAAACAACTTCTGAATGCTGGCAGAGGACATCAGGCACCCAGAAAGGCAGCCCATTGTCTTCAAAAGGAGGTAGGACAAAATATAAAAGATGAAAAGAGAGACACAGAGGTAGGGATGGAGATCTGTCCCCGGAAGGGAGTCTTAAAAAGAGAGAAGTTTCCAAACACCAGGAAACACTTTCATCAGTGGGCCTGTGGCGAATCTTGGAATCTCAGAGGGCAACATAACAGGGAGGAAAAATAAATAAATAAATAATGAAACCTCACAGATAACATGCCTAATGGCAACTCCCAGCAGAGAAGCAGCCCAGACGCTTTGCATCTGCTGCTAGCAAACAGGGGCTGGACAGGGAGGCGCGGGCTGCATTGCTTAGGGTAAGGACAGGGCCTGAATGCCCTGAGGGCATTTCTGAGGGCACTAACTTGAGACAGCAATCCAGACTGTGGTATAGCATCCTGTGAAAACCCCTAACCTAAGACACTGACAGGCCCGCTCACAGAACAAAGGACTGAGCAGAGCTAGCTGACTGTGGACTGGCCCATCCCCTGCTGGAGACAGGCAGGCGAGGGCAGCCAGAGCTGGAAGGGGGCAATCATGCCCCCAGAGAGGCATCCTCTACCAAACTGCAAAGAGGCTTCATTGCTAACCAAGACTTCTTGGGATTCTGGATGGTTGACATCCGCTGGGAGGGTTGCAGCCAGAGATCAGCTTCCCAGAAGAGACACACGACACACCTGAGAAGGCGTGCCCATTGTACACCCAGAAAACCGAGCGGCTGGGACAGGGGAGGCGATAAGATGCACCCCCCAACTGGGGATGACTGTGCTCGCCAAGCACCTGGTCACCTGAGCTGCTCGGACCTGGGAAAGGCACAAAATGCAGGCCCAACTGAATCTGCGCCTTTGTGGAGTACCCAAGAACCTGAACCTGAGTGCCTTAGACCTGGGAAGTGCACGCAACCCAGGGCCTGCCTCAGACAGTTCCCCTGCAGAGCAACCTGGAGCCTGAACAGTGTAGACTGGGAAAGAACACACACCATGAGCTGGGGCAAACCCGGTGAGGCTGAAACACTGTGAGCACTCCCCACACATGCCAGTGATATTTGCTTGCAGTGTGCCTCCCTCCTCACAGCACAACTGAACAAGTGAGCCTAAAAAAGTGACCACCACTGCCCCCTTGTGTCAGGGTGGAAATTAGGCACTGAAGAGACCAGCAAACAGAAAAAGCTAAAATAAACAGAGGGAACTGTTTTGGAAGTGACAGGTGCAACAGATTAAAACCCTGTAGTTAGCACTGACTACATAGGAAGGGGCCTAAAAATCTTGAGAAGTATAAGCTGGATTGAGGAACTATCTGAAAATGAACTGACCCCACACTATCTGCAACAGCTCCAGAGAAAGTCCTAGATATGTTTTTTACTATTATCATTTTTTAATTAAAAGCCTTTTAAAATTTTTATTTCTAAGTCCTCTCAGTTCAGTTCAGTTCAGTCACTCAGTCATGTCCAACTCTTTGTGACCCCATGAATTGCAGCATGCCGGGCCTCTCTGTACATCACCAACTCCCGGAGTTCACTCAGACTCATGGCCATTCAGTTGGTGATGCCATCCAGCCATCTCATCCTCCATTGTCCCCTTCTCCTCCTGCCCCCAATCCCTCCCACCATCAGGGTTTTTTCCAATGAGTCAACTCTTCGCATGAGGTGGCCAAAGGATTGAAGTTTCAGCTCAAAAGCAGTCATTCCAATGAGCAACCAGGACTGATCTCCTTTAGGATGGACTGGTTGGATCTCCTTGCAGTCCAAGGGACTCTCAAGAGTCTTCTCCAACACCACAGTTCAAAAGCATCAATTCTTCGGCGCTCAGCTTTCTTCACAGTCCAGCTCTCACATCCATACATGACTACTGGAAAAACCATAGCCTTGACTAGACGAACCTGTGTTGGCAAAGTAATGTCTCTGTTTTTGAATATGCTATCTAGGTTGGTTATAACTTTCCTTCCAAGGAGTAAGCATCTTTTAATTTCATGGCTGAAGTCACCATCTGCAGTGATTTTGGAGCCCAGAAAAATAAAGTCTTTCACTGTTTCCACTGTTTCCCAGACTATTTCCCATGAAGTGATGGGACTGGATGCCATGATCTTTGTTTTCTGAATGTTGAGCTTTAAGCCAACTTTTTCACTCTCCTCTTTCACTTTCATCAAGAGGCTTTTTAGTTCCTCTTCACTTTCTGCCATAAGAGTGGTATCATCTGAGTATCTGAGGTTATTGATATTTCTCCTGGCAATCTTGATTCCAGCTTGTGCTTCTTCCAGCCCAGCATTTCTCATGATGTATTATGCATAGAAGTTAAATAAGCAGGGTGACAATATACAGCCTTAAAGTACTCCTTTTCCTATGTGGAACCAGTCTGTTGTTCCATGTTCAGTCCTAACTGTTGCTTCCTGACCTGCATACAGATTTCTCAAGAGGCAGGTCAGGTGGTCTGGTATTCCCATCTCTTTCAGAATTTTCCACAGTTTATTGTGATCCACACAGTCAAAGGCTTTGGCATAGTCAGTCAAGCAGAAATAGATGTTTTTCTGGAACTCTCTTGCTTTTTCTATGATCCATAAGATGTTGGCAATTTGATCTCTGGTCCCTCTGCCTTTTGTAAAACCAGCTTGAACATCTGCAAGTTCACGGTTCACATATTGCTGAAGCCTGGCTTGGAGAATTTTGAGCATTACTTTACTAGTGTGTGAGATGAGTGCAATTGTGAGGTAGTTTGAGCATTCTATTACTCCTCTAATTTTCATTTTTATAACCTACTTACCTTGTATAAAAAAGACCCTATTTTTAAAGCAAACTTCATATATATATATTTTATAATATATGTGACTTTGTTTTGTTTTTTTTTTTAATATTGTATTTTTGAGAATCTAACCTCTACTCTAGATTTTTAATCTTTGCTTTTTGGTATTTGTTATCAATTTTGTACCTTTAAGAACCCAATCTTCAGTACCCATTTTTAGTTGGGAGTGAGATTACTGGCTTTATTTCTCTCTCCCTCTTTTGACTCTCCTTTTTCTCCACCAGGTTGCCTCTAACTCCTCCCTCCCCCTTCTCTTCTCTACCCAACTCTGTGAATCTCTTGGTGTGTTCCGGGCTGTGGAGAACACTTCAGTTCAGTTCAGTTCAGTCGCTCAGTCGTGTCTGACTCTTTGCAACCCCATGAATTGCAGCAGGCCAGGCCTCCCTGTCCATCACCAACTCCCGGAGTTCACCCAGACTCACGTCCATCGAATCAGTGATGCCATCCAGCCATCTCATCCTCTGTTGTCCCCTTCTCCTCCTGTCCCCAATCCCTCCCAGCATCAGAGTCTTCTCCAATGAGTCAACTCTTCACATGAGGTGGCCAAAGTACTGGAGTTTCGGCTTTAGCATCATTCCTTCCAAAGAAATCCCAGGGTTGATCTCCTTCAGAATGGACTGGTTGGATCTCCTTGTAGTTTAAGGGACTCTAGAGAGTCTTCTCTAACACCACAGTTCAAAAGCATCAATTCTTCAGCACTCAGCCTTCCTCACAGTCCAACTCTCACATCCATACATGACCATAGTAAAAACTATAGCCGTGACTAGACGAACCTTTGTTGGTAAAGTAATGTCTCTGCTTTTGAATATGCTATCTAGGTTGGTCATAATTTTCCTTCCAAGGAGTAAGTGTCTTTTAATTTCATGGCTGCAGTCACCATCTGTAGTGATTTGGGAGCCCCCTAAAATAAAGTCTTTCACTGTTTCCACTGTTTCCCATCTATTTCCCATGAAGTGATGGGACCAGATGCCATGATCTTCGTTTTCTGAATGTTGAGCTTTAAGCCAACTTTTTTACTCTCCACTTTCACTTCATCAAGAGGCTTTTTAGTTCCTCTTCACTTTCTGCCATAAGAGTGGTGTCATCTGCATATCTGAGGTTATTGATATTTCTCCCAGCAATCTTGATTCCAGCTTGAGCTTCTTCCAGCCCAGCGTTTCTCATGATGTACTCTGCATATAAGTTAAATAAGCAGGGTGACAATAAGCAGCCTTGACGTACCCCTTTTCCTATTTGGAACCAGTCTGTTGTTCCATGTCCAGTTCTAACTGTTGCTTCCTGACCTGCATACAAATTTCTCAAGAGGCAGATCATGTGGTCTGGTATTCCCATCTCTTTCAGAATTTTCCTCAGTTTATTGTGTAACACTTAGGGAACTGATTACTGGCTGGATCTGTCTCTCTCCTTTTGATTCCCCCTTTATCCTCCTGGCCACCTCTGTCTCCTTTCTCCCTCTTCTCTTCTCTGTATAACTCCATGAACATCTCTGAGGGGTCCAGACTGTGGCGAGCACATAGGGAAGTGATTAATGGCTAGCTTGCTCACTCCCCTTTTGATCCCCGCTCTGTTCCTCCTGGTCACCTGTATCTCCCTCCTCCCTCTTCTCTTCTCCATGTAACTCTGTGTATTGTGGAGGAACTTTTCATCATTAACTTAGATGTTTTATCATCAGTGCTGTATAGATGGAGAAGTCTTGAGGCTACTGTAAGAATAAGACTGAAATCCAGAGGCAGGAGGCTTAAGTCCAAAATCTGAGAACACCAGAGAACTCCTAACTCCAGGGAACATTAATCAATAAGGGCTAACCAAAAGCCTCCATACTTACACTGAAACCAAGCACCACCCAAGAGCCAACAAGTTCCAGAGCAAGACATACCACGCAAATTCTCCAGCAACACAGGAAGATAGCTCTGAGCTTCAATATACAGGCTGCCCAAAGTCACACCAAAACCCACTGACATCTCAAAACTCACTACTGGACACGTCATTGCACTCCAGAAAGAAGAAATCCAGCTCCACCCACCAGAACACTGACTCAAGCTTCCCTAACCAGGAAACCTTGACAAGCCACCCGTCCAACCCCACCCACAGCAAGGAACCTCCACAATAAAGAGGAACCACAAACTGCCAGAATACGGAAAGGCCACCCCAAACACAGCAATATAAATAAGACGAAAAGGCAGAGAAAAACTCAGCAGGTAAAGGAACAGGATAAATGCCCACCAAACCAAAGAGAAAGAGATAGGGAATCTACCTGATAAAGAATTCCGAATAATGATAGTGAAAATGATCCAAAATCTTGAAAACAAAATGGAGTTACAGATAAATAGCCTGGAGACAAGGACTGATAAGATGCAAGAAATGTTTAACAAGGACCTAGAAGAAATATAAAAGAGTCAATATATAATGAATAATGCAATAAATGAGATAAAAAACATTCTGGAGGGAACCAACAGTAGAGTAACAGAGGCAGAAGATAGGATAAGTGAGGCAGAACATAGAATGGTAGAAATAAATGAAGCAAAGAGGAAAAAAAAAAAAAAAAAGAAAAGAAATGAGGACAACCTTAGAGATCTCTGGGACAATGTTAAACGCCCCAACATTTGAATCATAGGAGTCCCAGAAGAAGAAGACAAAAAGAAAGACCATGAGAAAATACTTGAAGAGATAATAGTTGAAAACTTCCCTAAAATGGGGAAGGAAATAGTCACCTAAGCCCATGAAACCCAGAGGGTCCCAAACAGGATAAACCCAAGGCAAAACACCCCAGGGCATATATTAATCAAATTAACAAATATCAAACACAAAGAACAAATACTAAAAGCAGAAAGGGAAAAACAACAAATAACACAGAAGGGGAGTCTCATAAGGATAACAGCTGATCTTTCAATAGAAACTCTTCAGACCAGAAGGGAATGGCAGGACATACTTAAAGTGCTGAAAGAAAAAAACCTACAGCCCAGATTACTGTACCCAGCAAGGATCTCATTCAAATATGAAGGAGAAATCAAAAGCTTTACAGACAAGCAAAAGCTGAGAGAATTCAGCACCACCAAGCCAGCTCTCCAACAAATGCTAAAGGACCTTCTATAGACAGGAAACACAGAAAGGGTGTATAAACTTGAACCCAAAACAACAAAGTAAATGGCAATGGGATCATACTTATCAATAATTACCTTAAATGTAAATGGGCTGACTGTCCCAACCAAAAGACAAAGACTGGCTGAATGGATAAAAAAACAAGACCCCTATATATGTTGTCTACAAGAGACTCACCTCAAAACAAGGGACACATACAGACTGAAAATGAAGTGCTGGAAAAAGATATTCCATGCAAATACAGACCAAAAGAAAGCAGAAATAGCAATACTTATATCAGATAAAATAGACTTTAAAATAAAGGCTGTGAAAAGAGACAAAAAAGGACACTACATAATGATCAAAGGATCAATCCAAGAAGATATAACAATTATAAATATATATGCACCCAACATAGGAGCACTGCAATATGTAAGGCAAATGCTAACAAGTATGAAAGGGGAAATTAACAATAACACAATAATAGTGGGAGACTTTAATACCCCACTCACACCTGTGGATAGAACAACTAAACAGAAAATTAACAAGGAAACACAAACTTTAAATGATACAATAGACCAGTTAGATCTAATTGATATCTATAGGACATTTCACCCCCAAAGAATGAATTTCACTTTTTTTCAAGTGTACATGGAGTCTTCTCCAGGATAGATCACATCCTGGGCCATAAATCTAGCCGTGGTAAATTCAAAAAAATTGAAACCATTCCAAGCATCTTTTCTGACCACAATGCAGTAAGATTCGATTTCAGTTACAGGAGAAAAAGTAGTAAAAATTTCCACATATGGAGGCTGAAGAACACGCTGCTGAATAACCAACAAATCTAGAAGAAATCAAAAAAGAAATCAAAATATGCATAGAAATGAATGAAATGAAAACACAACCCAAAACCTGTGGGACACTGTAAAAGCAGTGCTAAGGGGAAGGTTCATAGCAATACAGGCTTACTTCAAGAAACAAGAAAAAAGTCAAATAAATAACCTAATCCTACACCTAAAGTAAATAGAAAAGGAAGAAATGAAGAACCCCAGGGTTAGTAGAAGGAAAGAAATCTTAAAAATTAGGGCAGAAATAAATGTAAAAGAAACAAAAGAGACCATAGCAACAATCAACAAAGCCAAAAGCTGGTTCCTTGAGAAGATATGTTTGAGAAGATAAAGCATGTCAATAAAGCTGACAAACCATTAGCCAGACTCATCAAGAAACAAAGGGAGAAGAATCAAATCAACAAAATTAGAAATTAAAATGGAGAGATCACAACAGACAACACAGAAATACAAAGGATCATAAGAGACCACTATCAACAACTATGTGCCGATAAAATGGACAACTTGGAAGAAACGGACAAATTCTTAGAAAAGTACAACTTTCCAAAACTGAATCAGGAAGAAATAGAAAATCTTAACAGACCCATCACAAGCATGGAAATTGAAACTGTAATCAGAAATCTTCCAGCAAACAAAAGCCCAGGACCAGACAGCTTCACAGCTGAATTCTACCAAATATTTAGAGATGAGCTAACACCCATCCTACTCAAACTCTTCCAGAAAATTGCAAAGGAAGGTCAACTTCCAAACTCATTCTATGAGGCCACCATCACCCTAATACTAAAACCAGACAAAGATACCACAACAAGAGAAAACTACAGGCCAATATCACTGATGAACACAGATGCAAAAATCCTTAACAAAATTCTAGCAATTAGAATCCAACAATAAACTAAAAAGATCCTACATCATGACCAAGTGGGCTTTATCCCAGGGATGCAAGGATTCTTTAATATCCACAAATCAATCAACATAATACACCACATCAACAGATTGAAAGGTAAAAACCATATGATTATCTAAATAGATGCAGAGAAAGCCTTTGATAAAATTTAACATCCATTTATGATAAAAATCCTACAGAAAGCAGGAATAGAAGGAACATACCTCAATATAATAAAAGCTATATATGACAAACCCACAGCAAACATTATCCTCAATGGTGAAAAATTGAAAGCATTTCTCCTAAAGTCAGGAACATGACAAGAGTGCCCGCTTTCACCACTACTATTCGACATAGTTTTGGAAGTTTTGGCCACAGCAATCAGAGCAGAAAAAGAAATAAAAGGAATCCAGATTGGAAAAGAAGAAGTAAAACTCTCACTGTTTGCAGATGACATGATCCTCTACATAGAAAACCCTAAAGACACCACCAGAAAATTACTAGAGCTAATCAATGAATATAGTTAAGTTGCAGGATATGAAATCAACACACAGAAATCCCTTGCATTCCTATACACTAACAATGAGAAAACAGAAAGAGAAATCAAGGAAACAATCCCATTCACCATTTCAATGAAAAGGATAAAACACTTAGGAATATATCTACTTAAAGAAACAAAAGACCTGTATATAGAAAACTATAAAACACTGGTGAAAAGAATCAAAGAGGACACTAATAGATGGAGAAATATACCATGTTCATGGATCAGAAGAATCAATATAGTGAAAATGAGTATACTACCCAAAGCAATCTATAGATTCAATGCAATCCCTATCAAGCTACCAATGGTATTTTTCACAGAACTAGGACAAATAATTTCACAATTTGTATGGAAATACAAAAAACCTCAAATAGCCAAAGCAATCTTGACAAAGAAGAATGGAACTGGAGGAATCAACCTGCCTGACTTCAGGCTCTACTACAAAGTCACAATCTTCAAGACAGTATGGTACTGGCACAAAGACAGAAATATAGATCAGTGCAACAAAATAGAAAGCCTGGAGATAAATCCACGCACCTATGGACACCTTATCTTCAACAAAAGAGGCAAGAATATACAATAGAGAGAAGACTATCTCTTTAACAAGTGATGCTGGGAAAACTGGTCAACCACTTGTAAAAGAATGGAACTAGAACACTTTCTAACACTGTACACAAAAATAAACTCAAAATGGGTTAAAATCTAAACATAAGACCAGAAACTATAAAACTCCTAGAGGAGAACATAGGCAAAACACTCTCTGACATAAATCGCAGCAGGATCCTCTATGACCCACCTCCAAGAACACTGGAAATAAAAGCAAAAATAAACAAATGGGACCTAATTAAACTTAAAAAGCTTTTGCACAACAAAGGAAACTATAAGCAAGGTGAAAAGACAGCCTTCAGAATGGGAGAAAATAATAGCAAAGGAAGCAACAAATAACTAATCTCAAAAATATACAAGCAACTCCTGCAGCTCAATTTCAGAAAAATAAATGACCCAATCAAAAAATGGGCCAAAGAATTAAACAGACATTTCTCCATAGAAGATGTACAGTTGGCTAACAAACACATGAAAAGAGGCTCAACATCACTCATTATCAGAGAAATGCAAATCAAAACCACAATGAGGTACCATTTCACGCCAGTCAGAATGGCTGCTATCCAAAAGTTGACAAGCAATGAGTGCTGGAGAGGGTGTGGAGAAAAGGGAACCCTCTGACACTGTTGGTGGGAATGCAAACTAGTGCAGCCACTATGGAGAACAGTGTGGAGATTCCTTAAAAAACTGGAAATAGAACTGCCATACGACCCAGCAATCCCAGTGCTGGGCATACACACTGAGGAAACCAGAATTGAAAGAGACATGTGTACCACAATGTTCATTGTAGCACTGTTTATAATAGCCAGGACATGGAAGCAACCTAGATGTCCATCAGCAGATGAATGGATAAGAAAGCTGTGGTACATATACACAATGGAATATTACTCAGCCATTAAAAAGAATACATTTGAATCAGTTCTAATGAGGTGGATGAAACTGGAGCCTATTATACAGAGTGAAGTAAGCCAGAAAGAAAAACACCAATACAGTATACTAAAGCATATATATGGAATTTAGAAAGATGGTAACGATAACCCTGTATGTGAGACACCAAAAGAGACACAGATGTATAGAACAGTGTTTTGGACCCTGTGGGAGAGGGCAAGGGTGGGATGGTTTGGGAGAATGGCATTGAAACATGTATATTATCATACGTGAAATGGATCGCCAGTCCAGGTTTGATGCATGAGACAGGGTGCTCAGGGCTGGTGCACTGAGATGATTCTGAGGGATGGTATGGGGAGGGAGGTGGGAGGGGGGTTCAGGATGGGGAACACATGTACACCCGTGGTGGATTCATGTCAATGTATGGCAAAACCACTATAATATTGTAAAGTAATTAGCCTCCAATTAAAATAAATTTATATAATAAAAAATAAAAATAAAAACATATAAAAAGAAAAGACAAGGTGAGGGAGGAGGTTTGTGGGGTGTGTGATCAGCTCATGGGTGTTCTTCTGATTGGTTGGTGGTGAGGTCATTGGGAGTCAGCATCATCAACCTTCTGGTTCTAACCTGTCTGGGGTCTTCATGCCTGTGGGCCTCATACAGTTCACTTCTTCCACCTGGGGGAAGTTTCAGTATCTATGAAACTGCTCAAAGGATATGGCTCAGAATCCTAACTATAGTCCCTGAGGAAGAACTAAAGATCCTTGACTTTGTGAAAGTTACTTAGTCGTGTTTGATCCTTTGCAACCCCATGGACTGTAGCTCACCAGGCCCCTCTGTCCCTGGAATTTCCCAGGCAAGAATACTGGAGTGGGTTGCCATTTCCTTCTCCATCCTTGACTTTGTTTAATGGCTAAAATATTAATATTTTGTCTTGCTTGACTGTTTCCCTTTCTGCATTTTCCCACCTTTCTAAGTTTAGCCTTTGACTAAAGTTTTTTTCTATAGACAAAAAGCAGGTGAAGGACATGAGTGGTGAATGATGATTTACGCTGGCAAGGTCTTATCGTGTCCTGCAAGGTTACAATAGTGAGTTTTTCTACTAGTTCAGATCTTGTTTTATTGCTCTTCAAAGTTCTCCTTTCCCCTCCAGTGAGCTCCTTCTTGATCATGTGGCCTCCCTCTTAGCAAGTATCTTCACTAGCCTGTCCTTATGACAAACATTTTCTTGCCTTTCCTCATAGTTTTAACACTTATGTCTGTTGTTCTAAGTAATATATATATGTTTTATTTCATCCATTATTAAGCTTGACAAGGTACTTCCCAGGTGGCTCTAGAGGTAAAGAACCCGCCTGCCAATGCATGAGACATAAGAGAGGCAAGTTTGATCCCTGGGTCTGGAAGATCCCCGGAGGAGGGTACGGCCACCCACTCCAGTATTCTTGCCTGGAGAATTCCATGGACAGAGGAGCCTGGTGGGCTACAGTCCTTAGCAAGGCACAGTCAGACAGTACTTAGCATGCACACATACAAGCTTGACAAAAATGGATTCAGGCTGTCTATTCTGTTAGGAATTTCTACTTTTGTTTATTCATGTTGGTGCCAGTAGCTGTATTTTACTGTTCATTTTACTGCTGTATATTATTCTATTATATGAGTATTCTATAGTTAGTTTTTAAATCTACTATTTATGGATATTTGGGTTGTTTCTGAGCTTCCTTATAAAAATATGCTCAAGTATTTATTCATGTATGAGTTTCTCTAGGGCTACTGCCTTTAAGCTTTTTTGTTTGTGTATTCAGTAAAAGAATTTTTGAATCTCTGTGTTCCCTTGAGAACTGAAGATTCCCTTTTAAACTGAACTTAAATTTTTTTTTCACGTGAATGTTTGTGAAGAATGCAATTCTAACACATTATAGATATTAACATTTAAAAATAAATTGCTACTTTTCTTAAAAAATAATATAAATAACATAAAAGTTAGCTACCAACAGTAAACTGTTTAAAAAATACATGAACAATCTCTTTTACAATAGAAAATGTATACTTGCTCCTTTTTCTCCTTGACTGTCCACTTACATCCTCCACAGACTTGTATCTTGTTATAATGGATTTTTCTGCTGGAAGATCTCCATCAACCTTGTGTATATTTCTGCCACAAAATATATGTGAAAATTGAAAAAACTGTGGGACTGTAAAACATCTCTTCTGTATTTAAGTATTATTAATACACAGTTGATCAAAACAATAGAAACATATCACAACATTTGTAAAATAATAACTGAAAAAAGTAAACTTTTTAATTTTAAAGATGCATTTTATCTCTCAGAATCAGTGAGACTTTCCCCACTTATTTCATAAACACACGTGTGACTATTATCCTCTGGTAGAATGAGACAATGTTCAGATCAATTCAACTTCTATTTTTTGTTTTAATCAATGCAGGCACTGAGAAATCTTGTTCACATAAATAAATAATACGGAATAAAAGCAATTTTTAATGGCAATACCATTCAATTCTCTGAACTACTTTTAAGAAAAATGCCAAAAAACCCCACATAGTGATCTACCATTAATTTTTAATTGTGTATTAATGGATATATCAGCCTTTGGTTTTTGTTGAAAATAAAATAGTGTAAATTGCTTGACTTGCAAAAAGAGTTATAAGTCAGTCATTTGAGACGTTAGGTTTTGCAACATCCGGGAAATGAATTAAAAAAGTTTTACCAAGACCTATCAAATGACTATATTATATCTCTTACTCTTGAGGTTGAAAAGATATATCCATTTAACTGGATATATCTTAAACATTTTGAAAGAATTGAAATATTATAAGCTTAGATAGATCTTTATCAATGTGCATATTTTTTTATCTTCCAGTTTCACTGAGATATAATTAACATACAGCACTATCTAAGTTTTAGGTATAGAGCATAATGATTTCACTTATATACATCATGAAATGATTATTACAGTAAGCTTAGTAAATATCCATTATCTCACATAAATAAAAAATTAAAGAAATAGGAAAAATGTTTTTTCCTCTTAGGATTTACTCTCTAAAGAAGTTTCATGTATAATATACAGCTGTGTTAATTATATTTACCATGTTATACCAGACATTCCAAGTACTAATTTATCTTATAACTGGAAGTTTGTGCCTTTTAATGGCCTTCATCCAATTTTGCCTGCTCCATCCCCTGTATCATTGGGCGGGTCATGGTGGAGAGATGGGTGGGTCATAGTGGAGAGATCTGACAGGATGTGGTCCACTGGAGAAGGGAATGGCAAACCACTTCAGTATTCTTGCCTTGAGAACCCCATGAACAGTATGAAAAGGCAAAATGATAGGATACTGAAAGAGAAACTCCCCAGGTCAGTAGGGGCCCAATATGCTACTGGAGATCAGTGGAGAAATAACTCCAGAAATAATGAAGGGATGGAGCCAAAGCAAAAGCAATACACAGCTGTGGATATGACTGGTGATAGAAGCAAGGTCCGATGCTGTAAAGAGCAATATTGCATAGGAACCTGGAATGTCAGGTCCATGAATCAAGGCAAATTGGAAGTGGTCAAACAAGAGATGGCCAGAGTAAATGTCGACATTCTAGGAATTAGCGAACTCAAATGGACTGGAATAGGTGAATTTAACTCAGATGACCATTATATCTACTACTGTGGGCAGGAATACCTCAGAAGAAATGGAGTGGCCATCATGGTCAACAAAAGAGTTCAAAATGCCATACTTGGATGCAATCTCAAAAACGACAGAATGATCTCTGTTCGTTTCCAAGGCAAACCATTCAATGTCACAGTAATACAAGTCTATGTACCAACCAGTAACGCTGAAGAAGCTGAAGTTAAACGGTTCTATGAAGACCTACAAGACCTTTTAGAACTAACACCCACAAAAGACGTCCTTTTAATTTTAGGGGACTGGAATGCAAAAGTAGGAAGTCAAGAAACACCTGGAGTAACAGGCAAATTTGGCTTTGGAATACGGAATGAAGCAGGGCAAAGACTAACAGAGTTTTGCCAAGAAAATGCACTAGTCATAACAAACACCCTCTTCCAACAACACAAGAGAAGACTCTACACATGGACATCACCAGATGGTCAACACCGAAATCAGATCGATTATATTCTTTGTAGCCAAAGATGGAGAAGGTCTAGACAGTCAGCAAAAAAAAGACCAGGAGCTGACTGTGGCTCAGACCATAAACTCCTTATTGCCAAATTCAGACTTAAAATGAAGAAAGTAGGGAAAACCACGAGGCCATTCAGGTATGACCTAAATCAAATCCCTTATGATTATACAGTGGAAGTGAGAAATAGATTTAAGGGCCTAGATCTGATAGACAGAGTGCCTGATGAACTATGGAATGAGGTTTGTGACATTGTACAGGGGACAGGGATCAAGACCATCCCCTTGGAAAAGAAATGCAAAAAAGCAAAATGGCTGTCTGGGAAGGCCTTGCAAATAGCTGTGAAAAGAAGAGAAGTGAAAAGCAAAGGAGAAAAGGAAAGATATAAACATCCAAATGCAGAGTTCCAAAGAATAGCAAGAAGAGATAAGAAAGCCTTCTTCAGCGATCAATGCAAAGAAATAGAAGAAAACAACAGAATGGGAAAGACTAGAGATCTCTTCAAGAAAATCAGAGATACCAAAGGAACATTTCATGCAAAGATGGGCTCTATAAAGGACAGAAATGGTATGGACCTAACAGAAGCAGAAGATATTAAGAAGAGATGGCAAGAATACACAGAAGAACTGTACAAAAAAGATCTTCATGACCCAGATAATCACGATGGTGTGGTCACTGACCTAGAGCCAGATCCTCGAATGTGAAGTCAAGTGGCCTTAGAAAGCATCACTACGAACAAAGCTAGTGGAGGTGATAGAATTCCAGTTGAGCTATTCCAAATCCTGAAAGATGATGCTGTAAAAGTGCTGCACTCGATCTGCCAGCAAATTTGGAAAACTCAGCAGTGGCCACAGGACTGGAAAAGGTCAGTTTTCATCCCAATCCTAAAAAAAGGCAATGCCAAAGAATGCTCAAACTACTGCACAATTGCACTCATCTCACACGCTAGTAAAGTAATGCTCAAAATTCTCCAAGCCAGGCTTCAGCAATATGTGAACCGTGAACTTCCTGATGTTCAAGCTGGTTTTAGAAAAGGCAGAGGAACCAGAGATCAAATTGCCAACATCCACTGGATCATGGAAAAAGCAAGAGAGTTCCAGAAAAACATCTATTTCTACTTTATTGACTATGCCAAAGCCGTTGACTGTGTAGATCACAATAAACTGTGGAAAATTCTGAAAGAGATGGGAAACCAGACCACCTAATCTGCCTCTTGAGAAATTTGTATGCAGGTCAGGAAGCAACAGTTAGAACTGGACATGGAACAACAGACTGGTTCCAAATAGGAAAAGGAGTTCGTCAAGGCTGCTTATTGTCACCCTGCTTATTTAACTTATATGCAGAGTACATCATGAGAAACGCTGGACTGGAAGAAACACAAGCTGGAATCAAGATCGCCAGGAGAAATATCAATAACCTCAGATATGCAGATGACACCACCCTTATGGCAGAAAGTGAAGAGGAACTAAAAAGCCTCTTGATGAAAGTGAAAGTGGAGAGTGAAAAAGTTGGCTTAAAGCTCAACATTCAGAAAACGAAGATCATGGCATCTGGTCCTATCACTTCATGAGAAATAGATGAGAAAACAGTGGAAACAGTGAAAGACTTTATTTTTCTGGGCTCCAAAATCACTGCAGATGGTGACTGCAGCCATGAAATTAAAAGATGCTTACTCCTTGGAAGGAAAGTTATGACCAACCTAGATAGCATTTTCAAAAGCAGAGACATTACTTTGCCAACAAAGGTTCACCTAGTCAAGGCTATGGTCTTTCCTGTGGTCATGTATGGATGTGAGAGCTGGACTGTGAAGAAGGCTGAGCACCGAAAAATTGATGCTTTTGAACTGTGGTGTTGGAGAAGACTCTTGAGAGTCCCTTGGACTGCAAGGAGATCCAATCAGTCCATTCTGAAGGAGATCAGCCCTGGGATTTCTTTGGAAGTAATGCTGCTAAAGCTGAAACTCCGGTATTTTGGCCACCTCATGCGAAGAGTTGACTCATTGGAGAAGACTTTGATGCTGGGAGGGATTGAGGGCAAGAGGTGAAGGGGACGACAGTGGATGAGATGGCTGGATGGCATCACTGACTCGATGGATGTGAGTCTCTGTGACCTCTGGGAGTTGGTGATGGACAGGGAGGCCTGGCGTGCTGCGATTCATGGGGTCGCAAAGAGTCAGACACGACTGAGCGACTGATCTGATCTGATCTGATCCCATGTATCTGGTAACCAGAAATCTGATCTCTTTCTCCATAAGTTTTTTGGTTTGTTTTTGAAGTATAATTGACCTACTAATCTTCATAAGTTCCTGTTGTACATCATAGTGATTTAATATTTTGATACATTCCAAAATGATCACCATGATAATTCTAGTTATTACTTACTATTACTTATCACCATACAAATATATTATATAGTTATTGACCATTTCCCCCACATTGTACATTTTCTACCCGTGACTCATTTATTTTGCACCTGGAAGTTTGTCACTCTTAATTTCTTTCACCTATTTCTTTTCCTCCTCTCACCCTCTTCTCCTCCAACAACTACCTGTTTTCCGTATCTGTAACTCTTTCTATTTTGTTATGTTTGTTCATTTGTTTTGTTTTTAAAGATTTCACATAAAAGTGAATTCATACAGTATTTGTCTTTCTCGGTTTAACTTCCTTCACTATGCAAATATCCTCCTGGTCCATGTGTGCTGTTGCAAATGGCAAGATTTCATTCTTTTTATGGCTGAGTAATATTCATTTTATATCTATCTCTACCTCTAAGTGCCTATTAATGGATGAACGGATAAAGATTGCTTCCATATCTTGGCTATTGTAAATAAGGCTGTGGTGTACATAGGGGTGTACATATCTTTTCTAATTAGTGCTTTTGTTTTTTCAGATATATACTTAGGAGTGGAACTGTTGGATCAAGTGGTAGTTCTATTTTTAATTTTTTGAGGCATCTTCATACTGTTTTCCATTCAGTTCAGCTCAGTTCAGTTCAGTTGCTCAGTCGTGTCCGACTCTTTGCGACTCCATGGACTGCAGCATGCCAGGCCTCCCTCTCCATCACCAACTCCTGCAGTTCACCCAAACTCATGTCCGAGTCAGTGATGCCATCCAACCATCTCATCCTCTGTCACCTCCTCCTGCCCCCAATCCCTCCCAGCATGAGGGTCTTTTCAAATGAGTCAGCTCTTCGCATCAGGCGGCCAAAGTGTTGGAGTTTCAGCTTCAACATCGGTGCTTCCAATGGACACTCAGTACTGATCTCCTTTAGGATGGACTGGTTGGATCTCTTTGCAGTCGTCCAAGGGACTCTCAAGAATCTTCTCCAACACCACAGTTCAAAAGCATCCATTCTTGGGTGCTCACCTTTATTTATAGTTCAAATCTCACATCCATACATGACTATTGGAAAAACCATAGCCTTGACTAGACGGACCTTTGTTGGCAAAGTAGTCTCTGCTTTTCAATATGCTATCTAGGTGGGTCATAACTTTCCTTCCAAGGAGTAAGCGTCTTTTAATTTCAGGGCTGCAATCACCATCTGCAGTGATTTTGGAGCACCCCCCAAATAAAGTCTGACACTGTTTCCACATCTATTTCCCATGAAGTGATGCCCCCGGTCCCATCACTTCATGGTAAATAGATGGGGAAACAATGGAAACAGTAAGAGAATTTATTTTGGTCTGGTGGTCTGGTATTCCCATCTGTTTCAGAATTTTCCACAGTTTGTTGTGATCCACACACTCAAAGGCTTTGGCATACTCAATTAAGCAAAAGTAGATGTTTTTCTGGAACTCTCTTGCTTTTTCGATGATCCAGCAGATGTTGGTAATTTGATCTCTGGTTCCTCTGCTTTTATTAAATCCGGCTTGAACATCTGGAAGTTCATGGTTCATGTATTGTTGAAGCCTGGCTTGGAGAGTTTTGAGCATTACTTTACTAGCATGTGAGATGAATGCAATTGTGTGGTAGTTTGACCATTCTTTGGCATTGCCTTTCTTTGGGATTGGAATGAAAACTGACCTTTTCCAGTCTTGTGGCCACTGCTGAGCTTTCCAAATTTGCTGGCATATTGAACATAGCACTTTCATAGCATCATCTTTCAGGATTTGAAATAGCTCAACTGGAATTCAATCACCTCTACTAGCTTTGTTCGTAGTGATGGTTCTTAAGGCCCACTTGACTTCGCATTTCAGGATGTCTGGCTCTAGGTGAGTGATGACACCATCATAGTTATTTGAGTTATGAAGATCTCTTTTGTACAGTTCTTCTGTGTATTCTTGCCGCCTCTTCTTAATATCTTCTGCTTCTTTTTAGCCCATCTTTGCATGAAACATTCCTTTGATATCTCTAATTTTTCTTTTTCTCTAGTCTTTCCCATTGTATTGTTTTCCTCTATTTTTTTTGCATCAGTCGCTGAGGAAGGTTTTCTTATCTCTTTTTGCTATTCTTTGGAACTCTGCATTCAAATGGGTATATTTTTCCTTTTCTCCTTTGCCTTTAGCTTCTCTTCTTTTCTCAGCTATTTGTAAGGCCTCCTTAGACAAATATTTTGCCTTTCTTTTCCTTGAGGATGGTCTGGATCACTGCCTCCTGTACAACGTTATGAACCTCCATCCATAGTTCTTCAGGCACTCTGTCTATCAGATCTAATCCTTGGATTTATTTGTTACTTCCACTGTATAATTGTAAGGGATTTGATTTAGGTCATACCTGAATGGTCTAGTGATTTTCCCTACTTTCTTCAATTTAAGTTTGAATTTTGCAATAAGGAGATCATGATCTGAGCCACAGTCAGCTCCCAGTCTTATTTTTGCTGACTGAGTAGAGCTTTTTCATCTTCGCCTGCAGAGAATATAATCAATCTGATTTCAGTATTGACTATCTGGTGATGCCATGTGTAGATCTTCTCTTGTGTTGTTGGAAGAGGGTGTTTGCATTCTTTTAGTAAAACTCTGTTAGCCTTTGGCCTGCTTCATTTTGTACTCCAAGGCCAAATTTCCTGTTACTCCAGGTGTTTCTAGACTTCCTAATTTTTCATTCTAGTCCTGTATGATGAAAAGGACATCTTTTTTGAGTGTTAGTTCTAGAAAGTCTTGTAGGTCTTCATAGGACTATTCAACTTAAGCTTCTTCAGCATTACTGGTTGGGGCATAGACTTAGGTTACTGTGATATTGAATGGTTTGCTTTGGAAACGAACTGAGATCATTGTGTTGTTTTTGAGATTGCACCCAAGTACTGCATTTGGGACTCTTTTGTTGACTACAAAGGCTACTGAATTTTTTCTAAGGGATTCTTGCCCGCAGTAGTAGATATAATGGTCATCTGAATTAAATTTTCCCATTCCAGTCCATTTTAGTTCACTGACTCCTATGTCAATGTTCACACTTGACATCTCCTGTTTGACCGCTTCCAATTTGCCTTGATTCTAGACCTGACATTCCAGGTTCCTAAACAATGTTGTCCTTTACAGCATTGGGCTTTACTTCCATCACCAGTCACATCCACAAGTAGGCGTTGGGTTTGCTTTGAGTCCGTCTCTTCATCCTGAAGTTATTTTTCCACTCTTCTCCAGTAGCATATTGGCCTATAAATGTCTACAAATGTGTCATGATGTGTTTCCACCATTATAACATCAGACAGAATGGTGTCATTGTCCTAAAAATACTCTGTGCTCCACCTATTTATCCACATCTCCAAACCCTGGAACCACTGATCTTTCACTGTCTCCATGGTTTTGCCTTTTCTGGAATGTCAGAATTGGAGTCATACAGTACATAGCCTTTTCAGATGATGCCCTTTAGTTAGTAATGATAGCTTGTGGTGAACGGTGTCGGATTCATGATCTCTGAAGAAGATTTAGCTTTGGGACCAGGGACTAGGCTTGATCACTCAAGAGCTTTTGTGTAGCAGAGTTTTATCAAAGTGAAAAAGAACAGAGAAAACTTCTGACCTAGACATCAGAAGAGGGATGAAGAGTGTTCCCCTCGCTAGTCTTCGAAAAGGGAGTTATATACTTTTTCAATTGGTTATTACAATAAATCAAAAGAATGTCTCAAGGTTGTAAAGATCTTATCAGACCTATTCTCATAGTATACATTTTAAGATAATAGGATTAGTCAGAAGAGTTTCAAGAAGGAGAAACTGTCCTCAAGCAGGATACATTGTCATTATATAATCCTTCCTAAGGAATGTAGGAAAAAAAGTTTGTCCTTTCCTACTCCTTGAGAATTCCAGATCCCTATCTCCTTCTTGAGAACCCCAGACCCCTTTCTCCTCCTCAGGGACCCTAGAGGAGGAGGGTTATCAACCTACCTGTTATCAACCTACCTAGAAATGGAATCTCTTATTCTTTCCTTTTCTTTTAGGAGAATATGGCTGCCAAGGGAAAAGGGGCATCACTCTCATTCTGTAACTACTTCCTGCTGGCCAGGGGCACAGGCCCTAAATAGCTGAGGCAACATATTCTCCTAACCCTAATATTGAGGGTCTCTGAGCCAGGGGCTCCAAGTAATAGTTGGAGGATGTTATGACACTCATAGGAGCCTGGACTGGCATTTATAACTTAAAAGCTTTTAGATGTTTAGAAATAAATCCAATTACACAGTTACAGATGCAGGGAGCAAACGGGAAAAACAGAACAATTAGAATTACAATTAAGATAGTTCTCCACCATGGGGAGCTAGCTAATGTTTTTCAAAGTGTGGTGACTGAGGCTTTAGGAGTATCCATAGCCTGAATCATCTTGTTCATGTGTTTAATAAAGTAACATTAGTACTCATATCTGGTATATATTTACAACATTGTGTATGAATTATGGCACAAGTTCCTCTTGTGCAACCATTAGAATATCTAAGGCCAATCGGTTTTGTAAAACCACCCTTCTGATTTGTATTTGTTCAGCATTAAGGGCTGAAAGTTAGTCAGAGCACCATCTTGTAGCATAACATCTATAGGTCCCAGAGAGGGAACGAATATTGTAGTTGGAATATTCCGACTACAATATCATACCCATGAAATACATATCTTGCCCAACGAGTTCTAAGGTGTGGCATATTACCAGGCTTCTCTGGAAGCTCTGAAAATATGAAGCCAAGAGTAAAAATGAGACCTAGGGTGCATCTTCCTATCCAGCCAGGGGGAAGCCACACCCATAGGTAAGAGCCACATATCCAGTAAGTCCCGTTTGGAGCAAACCAGCATGACTGAGGGATCCAGTCCCAACAGTTTCTGGCCAGGCCAAAAGGAGGACCTGAACCGGGATTGGAAAGCACAGGCATGATTACATTGCATATTTCTTGAGGCAAAAAATTCCCAATTGTTTCCAATCATTATAATTAAATTGTTGGCTCACTTCTGGGGATGGCTCTATTTGTTCCCAGCATATGGGAGCATTAGATAGTAGGCTTCCCTTTTCAGGAGTTAGCCATATGACCTCATCCCATATCTGATAAACATCAGGTAAGAAACCACCAAATCTAGACCCATTTACCTTCTTCAGATCAGTTCAGTTTAGTTGCTTAGTCGTGTCCGACCCCATGAATTGCAACACACCAGGCCTCCCTGTCCATCACCAACTCCATTCACTCAAACTCATGTCCATCTAGTCAGTGATGCCATCCAGCCATCTCATCCTCTGTTGTTCCCTTCTTCTCCTGCCCCCAATCCCTCCCAGCATCAGAGTCTTTTCCAATGAGTCAACTCTTCGCATGAGGTGGCCAAAGTACTGGAGTTTCAGCTTTAGCATTGTTCCTTCCAAAGAACACCCAGGACTGATCTCTTTTAGAATGGACTGGTTGGATCTCCTGGGGACTGGAATGCAAAAGTAGGAAGTCAAGAAACACCTGGAGGAACAGGCAAATTTGGCTTTGGAATACCGAATGAAGTAGGGCAAAGGCTAATAGAGTTTTGCCAAGAGAACGCACTGGTCATAGCTAGCACTCTCTTCCAACAACACAAGAGAAGACTCTACACATGGACATCACCAGATGGTCAAGACCAAAATCAGATTGATTATATTCTTTGCATCCAAAGATGGAGAAGCTCTAGACAGTCAGCAAAAACAAGACTGGGAGCTGACTGTGGCTCATATCATGAACTCCTTATTGCCAAATTCAGACTGAAATTGAAGAAAGTAGGGGAAACCCCTAGACCATCCAGGCATGACCTAAATCAAATCCCTTTATGATTATATAGTGGAAGTGAGAAATAGATTTAAGGGCCTAGATCTGATAGATAGAGTGCCTGATGAACTATGGACAGAGGTTCGTGACATTGTACAGGAGACAGGGATCAAGACCATCCCCTTGGAAAAGAAACGCAAAAAAGCAAAATGGCTGTCTGGGGAGGCCTTACAAATAGCTGTGAAAGGAAGAGAAGCAAAAAGCAAAGGAGAAAAAGAAAGATATAAGCATCTGAGTGCAGAGTTCCAAAGAATAGCAAGAAGAGATAAGAAAGTCTTCTTCAGCGATCAATGCAAAGAAATAGAGGAAAACAACAGAATGGGAAAGACTAGAGATCTCTTCAAGAAAATTAGAGATACAAAGGGAACATTTCATGCAAAGATGGACTCGATAAATTTACCTTCTTATGTGTAGCAAAATAGTCATTAATCCAACATAATGTATGATCAAAGTTGAAAGTCACATTATGTCCATAGTTAAGGTACAATATGTTACACCAGCCCATCTTAGGATTGTTAGATGTCATCATATCAAGAAGAGGTGTACACAGAGCTAAGAAAGTCCTTTCCTTGAAGCGGGGAAAGCCACCATATTAAGCCTTTAATTGATGAGGAGGGGTGTGCTCCACAGATCAAGCAATTAGACTGATTATGGAATGCAGCTAGAAGTGAGTCCAGGACACGAAGGTGTTGTCTTGAAGGTCAAACAGCAGACTCAGGACTTTTGGAGTCAGCAGAAGCAAGTCCACATAGATTCTTAGGCCCATCTCAGTTCCTGGCTCAAACAGCAGCTTGTTTGACTCGAGGTCTGGGTCAGGAGTTAACCTCTCAGTAATGTCTGTTGAAAAGCTGAAAGCTGAGTCACATAGTTAATTAGTTCTAAGGTTTTAGGACTTTTGATAATATCTGTGCACAAAAACAGCCTGCCAAAGAGACATTCCCTTCTTTGGTGGGGGGGTGGGGTGGGGGATGGGGTGCAGCTTGAGCCCTCATTAAAGCTATGGGTAAAACTTTAAACCAACTGTCTTGTGTTTCTTGAGTTAGCTTACATGGATATCTTTTAATAACATCATTAGTCTTTTCAACCTTTTCTGAAGATTGGGATCTCCAGGAACAGTGTCAGTGATACTCTATCCCAAGAGCTTTCGACAGCCCAGCCCGTGAGTTACAGCAGCTTTAAAGGTGGAGCCATTGTTGCTCTGAACTTTAGAGTTTAAGATCCCACTTAGATCATGAGAAGTCAGTACTGTAAGATTTTGCCCATTCTTTAACCTTGGGCTTTAGTGGATACTGCTTTTGATGTGAAAATAGGTGAGGGTCTTTGAGCTTGATAAAGACAGGAACAGCATTTTGTATTAGACCCACAGTTTTTTTGTATCAGCCCAAACTCTAGGACTTACATTTTGTAAATTTACATTTTGTAAAAGAGCAGGTTCCATATTTGTGAAAACAGAGGCCTGGACTTTTTTCAGTATATCCCTCCCAAGAAGGGGTGAGAAAGACTCTGGCATGATCAGAAACTTGTGAGAAAAATATCACAAAGTCCCAGTTGCAGCTTAAAAGATGACTGAAATAATAGCCTTTGGCTTGTCCTGACAGCCCCATTATGGTAGTGGATTGGGAGGAAAGTGGACCAGGGGCCTCAGTGAGCACAGAGAAAGTTGCCTGAGTGTCCAAAAGAAAATCAACTGATTGTCCCCCACAGTTATTAACACCTGGGGTTCCTCAGGTGTAATTAGGAAGGGAGCTTGTGTGGGGACCTCCAGGTACCTTCAGTCTTGACTGCCTTGAGAGTCCAACCACTGAGGCCTACACCTTGGAGGGCAATCTCTTCTCCAGTGTGATCCTTTGCAGACTGGACATGGATCCAGGGGCGACTTAGATGCCTGAGGGCAATCTTACTTGAGATGCCCTTTCTTTCCACAGTAATAACAAGTCCATCCCTTTTTACCTTGGTCCCTCTGAGCATTTTTCCTCAGGCTGTTTCAGAGCAGACCTAACAGCCATTGTTGGGGCTTCGGTCTTTTGCCTGGTTCTTTTATCCTCCTCATATTCTCTACCATAATATACGTCTGAGCCAGCTGTAACAGTTTTTTAAGAGACTGATTTGGTCCAAAGGCCTGTTTTCGTAACTTATGGCAGATATCTGGAGCTGACTGAGTGAGAAATCTATCCTTTAAGGTCATTCTTCCTCTGTACTTTCAGGATCAACGTCAGTAAACTTGTGGAGAGCCTCCCATAGTCTATCTAAGAATTCACCAGAAGTTTCCTTCTTTCCCCATTCTATGTCAGTCAGCTTAGCGTAGTTTAGTGTCTTAGCGTGCACTTGCTTGAGTTCTTCAAGAATACATCTGACAAGGTGGCTCTGTTATGGGAACTGCTTGGCCCCCAGTAAGAAGGAGGGCTATTTTATGTTCCCTCTTTACCCTTGTCTCACATTCAAGCCATTCATCTCCAAAAGTAGTAGCTTACCCCAAAACTCAAGTTTTTGAGTCAGGAGTGGTCTGTCCCAAGACATGCATTACATCTCTCCAAGTGAGGTTATAAAGTAAAGTTAGTCCTGTAAAGCCTTCTATGTACCTTTTGGATCCTCTAGATAGTCTCGACTGCAATTGGGACTGTTTGAATTTCTACCTAGACTGAGGCAACCCCTCCTGGAAGGGTGCCCTGATTCTCAGCCTGTTCACTTGGGAGCCCCAGATACAGGGGCAGAGTAAGAGAACAGGAGGGAGCTGAAGATTTCACACTCAAATCTGTACCCTTAGGACACAAATCTGGCATGTCTTGAAGAGAGATAAAGAGCAACATTTATGGCACTTTTACTCATTTCTCTTGTTTTCTACAGAACTGATCTAATTGTAAAGCAGCATTATAATTGAGACACTTCAAAGGCCAGGGTTCCCCATCTTCCAAAGGATACTGTGGCCATTCAGTATCACAGAAGAAGATCAGGCATGTCTTTTTAAATTCTGGGGATCACACTTGTCCCAGCTTTTTAAAAATACATTTTAAAGGAGTGGTTCTGGAGCTGATAGCTCCCATCTGTAAGAGAGAAAAAAGTGGCATCCATAGCCTTGGCTTCTTCCCATAGAAGGTGTCTCTCTCTGCTCTAGATGGGGGTGTAGACAGACTTTCCACTGAAGCTTTCCTTCCCTGGTCAGACTTAGTCTGTCCCTTACTGATGCAGGCACCTTAATCGTCCCTCCTGCTTCTGCCACTGAGGCGGGGTGGAGGTGCACCAGGGGTAGACCTGATGGCATCCCAAATTGACTTAGTTCCACACCATTATGAAGACCTTTGTTTGATTTATCCTTTTCCTCTGATGCCACATGGGGTGGAGCAGAGTAGTCTTTTGGAATGTTTCCCAAGCTAGTACTACTAGGGGAAGTGTTCATCTTACATGTGCCCATGCACATTCCTGAGTGCAGTCCTGACCACGGTAGAAATAGTGAATCATAAAGGGATGAGAAAAAAACCCCAAGATGTCCCTTCTGAGTGTCACTATGCCAGTATATATGATAGCAAAAGAGGTAGAGGAGGGTTGGCCAGTGAGGAAAAAGTGATTTTTGTCCTCAAGCTACTAGGGTCAACCCTTCAGTTCATTTCCACAGATTCCACAAAATGAATATCTAAGGAGTTGAAACAGAAGCCACTGGAGAGCCTCCTCTGATTCACTAACAGCACTACCAAAGGAAGAGGCCTGTTGTATTTCCAATCTGACCAGATCCTGCAATTCCCAGTCTGTGTCCTTAAAAATCTAGTGGTCACCAGCGATGCTTCTATCCACATAAATTGGAGGCACAGCCATAATAAAGACTCACTTTCAGGTCATGGCCCCTGAGGCAGGCAGGCAAGAGAGTAACCTCTAGCCTGAGAGACGGTCCTGGAGCTAGAGGGAACTAGAGCTCCGCCTCGATTCCAAACATACTCATGAAAAGTTCACTCCAGTACTCTTGCCTGGAAAATCCCATGGACGGAGGAGCCTGGTGGGCTGCAGTCCATGGGGTCGCGAAGAGTCAGACACGACTGAGAGACTTCCCTTTCACTTTTCACTTTCATGTGTTGGAGAGGGAAATGGCAACCCACTCCAGTGGTCTTGCCTGGAGAATCCCAGGGATGGGGGAGCCTGGTGGGCTGCTGTCTATGGGTTATTGATTAGGTTACTAGTTCTAATTCCTCAGGCAATTATGAAATGGTCAAAGAGACCAGGCAAAGGTGACCAAGGAAAGTAAAGTTCGGTCCACACGCTTCGTCCACTTCTGGCTGCTCCCCTTGTCTCTTGGCACTGGCAGGTCGGTATAAATCCTCAACAAGGCTCCCCTTTTTGGGGCCTTGCCTTCAGTCATTACGAGGCACCGCAAAACTGCAGAGCAGGGCTCATCACTTCGTTTACGCAGGGTGTCATTCGTTCATGCAAGCACACCATAGAGTTAGTAAAGTAAAGCTGAAAACGTGTGTAGTGAGAAAACAGAGAGGCTAGAGCTCTGAGTGTTCTTATCTTGTCCTGAAGATCAAGGATGAGTCCCCAAGATAATAGCTTACAGTGAACAGTGTCAGATTCCTGATCTCCAAAGAAGATTTAGCTTTGGGACCAGGGACAAGGCTTGATCACTCAAGAGCTTTTGTGTAGCAGAGTGTTATTAAAGTGAAAAAGGACAAAGAAAGCTTCTGACATAGGTAACAGAAGGGGGATGGAAAGTGCTCCCTCACTAGTCTTAGAAAAGGGAGTTATATACTTTTTCAATTGATTATTACAATAAATCAAAATAATTTTTTAATTAATTAATTTTTAAATGGAAAGATAATTGCTTTACAGAATTTTGTTGTTTTTTGTCAAACCTCAACATGAATCAGTCATAGGTAGACATATATCCCCTCCCTTTGAACCTACCTCTCATCTCCCGTCCCATCCCACCCCTTTAGATTGATACAGAGCCCCTCTTTGAGTTTCCTGAGCCATATGGCAAATTCCTGTTGGCTATTTTTGTTTACATACAGTAATGTAAGTTTCCATGTTACTCTTTCTATACATCTTACCCTCTGCTCCCCTCTCCCCAAGAATGTCTCAAGGTTGTAAAGATCTTACCATACCCACTCCCATACTATACATTTTAAGATAATAGGATTAGTCAGAAGATTTTCAAGAAGGAGAAACTGTCCTCAAGCAGGATACATTGTTGTTATATAATCTTTACTAAGGTGTGTAGAAAAAAAAAAAGTTTGTCCTTTCCTTCTCCTTGAGAATTCCAGACCCCTATCTCCTCCTTGACAGCCCCAGACCCCTTTCTCCTCCTCGGGGACCCCAGACTTCTTACCAACCTACCTAGAAATGGACTCTTTCAGTAATATGTGTTTAAAGTTCCTCCATGTCTTTTCATAGCTTGATAGCACATTTCTTTTCATTGGTGAATAACATTCCATTGACTGGATGTACCACAGCCTATTTATCCATTCATCAACAGTGGAAACAGTGGCTGACTTTATTTTTCTGGGCTCCAAAATCATTGCAAGTGGTGATTGCAGCCATGAAATTAAAAGACGCTTACTCCTTGGAAGGAAAGTTATGACCAACGTAGATAGCATATTGAAAGTAGAGACATTACTTTGTCAACAAAAGTTCATCTAGTCAAGGCTATGGTTTTTACAGTGGTATTGTATGGATGTGAGAGTTGGACTATAAAGAAAGCTGAGCACTGAAGAATTGATGCTTTTGAACTGTGGTGTTGGAGAAGACTCTTGAGAGCCCCTTGGACTGCAAGGAGATCTAACCAGTCCATCCTAAAGGAGATCAGTCCTGAGTGTTCATTGGAAGGACTGATGTTGCAACTGAAACTATAATATGTTGGCCACCTGATATGAAGAGCTCACTCGTTTGAAAAGCCCCTGATGCTGGGAAAGATTGAAGGCAGGAGGAGAACAGAATGACAGAGGATGAGATGGTTGGACAGCATTACCAACTCAATGGACGTGGCTTTGGGTGGGCTCCAGGAGTTGGTGATGCACAGGGAGGCCTGGCGTGCTGTGGTTCATGGGGTTGCAAAGAGTTGGACACTACTGAATGACTGAACTGAACTGAAATGAACTAAAGGTCATCTTGGCTGCTATCAAATTTTGGTGATCATGAATAAAGCTATTTTAAATATTCATGTGCAAATTTTTGTGTGGACCTAAATAATATATTTTTAAATAAATGGATGAGAAAGGAGGGCTTTCTAGGAATGATAGAATCCATAAAGAAAACTATTGCTAAAATTTCCAAACAGAGCAAATAAGTTAACATAATGAGTTTAAGAGATAAACAGCAGGGGGTAGTATTGCAAGGCATTTGACACCACTTGACAGTTCTATTTTACTGAGCATGTTGTGAATTTAAATGTGAGACACAAACTTTAAACTTCTCTATTTTGTTTTATTGCCTGCATGACTATGGCAGAGGAAAGGACTGTCAGTGATCTCTTGTGGATCTGTCCAAGAAACCGTTTGAGTATTAAGACCTGTTAGGAATGACTAGATTTCAATTTACATCTCACAGTAGGGAAATATTTTATTAAATAAGACAACTATAATTCCACAGACTTAGAGAGATGAACAGTTATTATCACAGGGCAGAACTACAGTTTTCAAGGACTGAATATGTCACAAACTCTTTTGTAGGAATAATACTTGTTGCTTTACCCTGCACCTGTAGGGGCAGGAAGGAGCAATTCCCGTCCTTCTTCATAGGTGGTATTTCTTTCACCAGCAATTAGAAGCACCTGTGGTTTAAAGGGCTTCCCTGGTGGTGCAGTGGGTAAAGAATCTGCCTGCAGTGCAGGAGACCCAGGTTCAATCCCTGGGTTGGGAAGATCCCTTGGAGAAGAGAATGGCAACCCACTCCAGTATTCTTGCCTGGAGAATTCCATGGACAGAGGAGCATGGTGGGTTACAGTCCATGGGGTCACAAAGAACTGGACATGACTATGGAAGGACTAATACATGGTTTGAAGGGCCATCACTAGAATTCCAAGTGCTAATGCAGGAGGAAAAAGAGGAGTCCTGAATAGCCATAAAACTCTAAAGAAAGAAAAGAAAGGGGCAGAGGAGGAGTGTTAATGGTTGTTATATAGGATAGATAATCTTTTGCTTTCTTGAGTCATAAATAAAGGCTTTTCTTGAATCAATGAGAAAAACACATACAATTTAACAGAAAATATCAGCTAAGAGTATAAAGAGAGTGTCTAGAGGAAAAAGTGTACAATTGTCCCCAACAGAGGGCCATCCCATCTCACCCTTTGCTGTAGCTGAGAAAATGCCTGAAGACAGAACCAAGATGATTTTTTTTTCCAATGATTAATTTGCATTTTCTCTAATGCACAGAAAGTAGCTAGTCAGGACCTGTAGTCTCTATGGTATGCGGGCACCAGTAGCCTAAGACAGGTGAAAAGACTGGGTTACCTTAACCATTAAAACTCACAAGGCAGATGTAGATTTGATTCCTTTGAGCAATGTCCCAAGTATTTGCAAAATATGTGCTGAGATGACTGAACAAGTTGACTTCAGGCATAAAAATATCATGATAAACCAGTTAAGAGTTAGATGTGTAGCAAAAGAATTTTGTTTTAGAAGAGTTGGTCTTTAACCCTCTTCTCCTCATGCCACCCCCACCCTGGGCAAAAATGAGATATCAGAGGCTTTTCTAGCTAGCAGAGAGAAAATAATGTCTTCTGTATGTTAAATGCAAGCTTTTCTGTCCTCTACAGTAGGAGGGCATGTATCCACCACATTCAGTGTAATAGTATTATTTGAAAAGTTTAAATTACAGTATTAATATGGATGAATAGTTTGTAAGTTAAGTGTGGCTTTCACTGTAAATGTGAAATGTGGGTGTTAATCTGCATTATGGCTGGGCAAATAAAGAATCTGCCTGCAGTGCAGGAGACACAGGAGATGCAGGTTTGATCCCTGGGTCAGAAAGATCCCCTGGAGGAGAAAATGGCAACACACTCCAGTATTCTTGCTTGGAAAATTCCATGGCTGGAGGAGCCTGACTGGCTACAGTCCATGGGGTCACAAAGAGTGGGACACGACTGAAATGACTTAGCACATTTCTCCAAGCTAAGCAAAAGAACCAAGAATTACCTGTATTTCTATGTCCCATTTACTGTTGCTTTCCTGGAGTTAATCTGAACCCAAATGGGCTAGTAATGCCCCCTTCACCCTAAGAATGTCTCCAGAGAGGTGCTTCAGCCCTGGGGCCCCCAGCAGGGCCTTTGCCTGGAAGCAGAGGAAGCAGGAGGCTGCCAGGGCATCCCCTTAAGTACCTGTCACTTTGCCTAAATCATACTGTGGGTGGGGACAGATGGGTCCCTGGCTTCCATGGAAATGCAAGTCCACCCAGCTGAAGAAATCTACCAAACTTTGTTTCCCCCTGAATCCTCCTACCAATGCAGGAGCTTCAGGAGACATGGGTTCGATCTCAGACAGTTTTCATATGTGAGTAGTAAAAAAACCTACATAGATTACCGAACTCCAACTTTCATGGTAATTTGCATGAGCACGTGCCTGGCTTTCCAGGTGGTGCTAGTGGGAAAGAGACTGCCTGACAATGCAGGAGACATAAGAGATATGGGTTCAATCCCTGGGTGGGGAAGATCCCCTGGAGGAGGGCATGGCAACTCAGATCAGTAGTCTTGCCTGGAGAATCCCATGGACGGAGGAGCCTGATGGGCTACAGTCCATAGAGTCGCAAAGACTCGGATATGACTGAGACACTGAGCACACATGCAAGTCAAAACATGACCAACTTGAGGGCAGGGCATTTGATGAGAGACAAGAGGACCAGGTCCACAGACGATCTCAAGCAAGATGCCTGTTTGAGTTCAGCCTCGCTGCCATCTGGAGTTACACATAAGAAGCTATCTATGCAGAAGAGGTAAATGTTGGATGTGAGGAGATGCCCTGTTGGTCCACTGTATGCCTCTGAAAGGTGGCAAATGCTTGGTTTGGGGTGCAGCTGTGCCCCAGATGTTCATTGGCTCCCCTGGGTCTCCAGACTAACTCAGGTAGAGACCTTGTTCTGCACAAAAGCCTTATAGAGATGTGGTAGGGAGAAGGAAATGGCATGTTATTAAAAAGAAAACAAAACCAAAGCAAAAAAACACAAAACCCTCTTCCTCTGGTGTCTCTGCCTCTGAGGTCATTTAAGTCATTCTCCAAGGATGGCTTGGTGAGGAAACCCACACGTTGTTCTTTGCCTACCCTGGGGGACTGGTCCTTCTCTGTCTCTGGCAGATAGGATTGGTGGCCAGGTTTTTTTCATCATCCATTGATCTTGTGTTTTTGTGACAAGACTAGAAGCCAAAGAAAGAGGCTGCCTGGAGAGGAAGGAAGACTGCAGCAAGATTGTCTGAGAACTTGCAGAACTTTGTAGCATCTAGCAGGTAACAGGGTTTGTTCATCTCTCTCTCTCTCTCTCTCTTGCAGAGGTCCAGCCCTGGCTGATTCAGGGTATTAGAAACGGAGATGGCTTTGGCGATCAGGAAACAACAGCTTATTAAAATGTTAATTAAAGATATAAAGAGTGGTTAAATAAGGATAGCTCAGTGAGGAAATTCAGTGAAGAAAAGAGACTGAATAAAATTCCAAAGCAAGGAATTTACGTCACCTACATAGGCCACAGACGTCCTCCTGTTCTCCCGAGGGAGAGGAGACACTAAGGCCTCCCTGTTCAGATCTTAGAAGCCCAGGCAAAATTAGCAGGCTTGACGAGCTTCCCCGCCCCAGAGGAAAAATTCAGCCAGAAGGTGAGAGAAAGAATGACATGGGGAGACCAAGTTTCGGTGAACAAGGCCCGCATTATGCATAGAGCATAATGCAGGAAGGGGTAGAGTCATGCAGTAAGCCAGGCTTTCTTCCTGCAAACTTATCATATGCAAAAGTTTAGGTGATTTGCATCATCTTCTGGCCCGGAGACCTGTTAACATTTTAAGACCCTTTCTTCAGAAAACTTATTTTTCTCTAAAGGTAATTAGTCAGGGGCCACCCTCCAAAAGCATTAGATAAAGTTGCATTCCTATAGGGCAAAGGTGTGGTGGGCTATAACAAGAAAAAGAATTAACTCAAGGGTCCAAGGTTACAAACATTGAGGCTACTACTTACATTTCTATACACCAATTATATCAATCAATACACTGCCAAGGACACAGTAGGTAAGGGATATGGAGACTTAGCAGCAAACATTGGCCCAACAAGTGAAAAATCCTTCACCAGAACAATTTCTAATCAATCTTTTAACTGCTTAAAGAAATCTGTATTTAGACAGTTTAGAACATCTCATGCCTCTCACAGCTGGGAGGCTCTGAACAATCACATGTGGCCAGAAAAACCTATTCAGGCAGGCTAGAGGATTTCCAAAAGAGTTTGTAGGTTGAAACACTGTCACACCCAGGAATTATTAACTGGAGCTGTAAGTTAACTCTTTTTTCAGAGAGAGGTAGGGGGAAAGTCAGAGGTGTAGATGAGAGCACAAAGCAGAAAGTAAGCAGACTCTGGTTTTGGGGGTAGATGCTTGAGAATTTCCAGGGGGGCTCCTGAGGTTAGATCCCACCTTTGTGTATGCCGAGCCTCCTTCCTCATGACCTTTGCCATGGGCGGAGCTCACTCCCCGCATTTCCCCCTCCCCTAGTATCAGTCTGGGTCCACCTGCACACTTGATCTTTCAAAGCCTCAGTTTCATTATTTCAAAATTATTAGGGTCAGGAATGACATAGCCTAAATCCCCAAATTCACTGCAAGAAAAAATATTACTTTTCAGAAATGATTGTATCAATCCATTGGACTAGTGTAATAGTGGCAAGAATGCTGGAGTGGGTTGCCATTTCCTCTTCTAGGGGATCTTCCCAATCCAGGCATCAAACTTGCGTCTCCTGTATTTCTTATGTTTCAGGCAGATTCTTTACCCACTGAGCCATAGGGAAGTCCATGCTTTTCAGAACCTAAAATATGGACCATAATGAGCTCAGACAGTAGCCCTCTGGTGATACTAGCTTGCTTATTTCTTGTGTTTGTGCAAAAGAATTTTTACATATGCACCTAGTAGCTGCTTCATGCATGTCTGTGCTAGTTGCTCAGTCATGTCTGGCTTTTTGTGACCCCATGGACTGTAGCCCACCAGGCTCCTCTGCCCATAGGATTCTCCAGGCAAGGATACTGGAGTGGGTGGTGATTCCCTTCTCCAAGGGATCTTACCCACCCAGGGATCAAACCTTGGTCTCCGCACTGGAGTCAGACTCTTTACTGTCTGAGCCAACAGGACCTATAGAATTCTCTGCACATTGCTGGGAGGAGGGTCTGACCTGCTCTCTGAAGTCATAGGATGTCCTTTGAAAAATGGGCTGAAAAAATGCCTTGTGATTTTAATCTGACTTGATGTCTGTTGCTTCTCTCTTTCTCTCTTTTTTTGGATGTAAAATTTTTTTTATTGGAGTATAGTTGACTTACAATATTGTGTTAGTTTCTGCTGTACAGCAAAATGAATCAGTTATACATATACATATATCCACTTTTTTAGATTCTTTTCCCATATAGTTCATTACAGAGTATTGAGTTGAGTTCCCTGTGCTATACACATTAGGTCCTCATTTGCTATCTATTATATATATATTATATATATATATATGCTAAATCACTTCAGTCGTGTCAGACTCTGTGCCACCCATAGATGGCAGCCCACCAGGCTCCCCCATCCCTGGGATTCTCCAGGCAAGAACACTGGAGTGGGCTGCCATTTCCTTCTCCAATGCATGAAAGTGAAAAGTGAAAGTGAAGTCGGTCAGTCGTGTCGACTCTTAGTGACCCCATGAACTGCAGCCCACCAGGCTCCTCCATCCACGGGATTTTCCAGGCGAGTTACTGGAGTGGGGTGCCACTGCCTTCTCCGATATATATATACACACACACATATATATATATATGTATATATATATTAGTGTATATATGTCAATCCAATCTCCCAATTTGTCCCTCCCCCCACACCACCATCCATCTCCAGAGTTTTCCCACTGGTAACCACATAAAATCAGATTTTTAAAGGTGAAATCCCTTATCTTTAAAATGTTGGTGGTTAACTTTTATATATTTACTTTTTAACTTTTTTACTTTTATTGGGGTATAGCCAATTAACAAACAATGTTGTGACAGTTTCAGGTGAACAGTGTAGGGACCCAGTCATACAATCACATGTATCCATTCTCCCGCAAACTCCCCTCCCATCCAGGCTACCACACAACACTGAGCAGAGTTCCATGGACTCTACTGTAGATCCTTGTCGGCTATCTATTTAAAACCTAGCAGTGGGTACCTTTCCATCACAAACTCCCCAGCTATCTGTTGCTTGTTTCTGTTGCATACACTGCTTAACTGGAAGGAAAATTTCTATTTTCAAGAGGGGAGGAATTTTTAGGGACAGGATTCAAGACGATCCGCTCAGGTAAAGCATGTGCTTTGTTTCTGAGAAAGAAATACAATTTGCTGTTTAAAAAATGACTTATCTCCCTCATTAATCAGAATGGGGTCATGAGGACGTTATTCTGGAGGATTATCCTGCTTGGCTCCCTGTGATAGTAACAGTGTCTCACCATGCTACCTTGTCTGTGATTCCAAATCAGAGTGTCACCCTCTCCAACACTCTCCTATGGGGCCAGTAGGGGGAGATTCTGAATGCTTTTGGCAAAGAGTAAGATAATCTGCCCAGGTTTTGGTCCATTTCAGGCCAGTTTCAGTATTTTCCTGAAACTGAGTCAGTTTCACAATTTTCACAAGGGTGCCTCTATCTGTGCCCCACGTGCTCCTTTCAGCTCTGCCCAGGGGAGACGTGGTGGCACGTGGGGCTATCCAAACGTGGTAGAAGGAATCACCCTCTTTCCCAGTTACTGGAAGGAGCTGTTCTCTAAACTGGTCCAACTGTCTTCCAAGTGTAGGAAGAAAAGTGTTTGCTGCTGCTGCTGCTGCTAGAGCAGTGTCCGACTCTGTGCAACTCCATAGATGGCAGCCCACCAGGCTCCCCTGTCCCTGGGATTCTCCAGGCAAGAACACTGGAGTGGGTTGCCATTTCCTTCTCCAATGTATGAAAGTGAAAAGTGAAAGTGAAGTCGCTCAGTTGTGTAGCACTTGAATGAATGAATGAAGGGATGATGGCTTTAAAACGAGGGAGCTGGATTGTTGGCAGGAGTAAGCATGATGATGGATATGTTGGGAGGGGACTGATGGGCACAGGGGTCTTCAGGGGACAGAGCAGGGGAGAGGTGCAGCTGGGACGTGGTGGCAGCCTTCTCACCAGAGGTATGGCCATTTGCACTAAACTAGAGAGAAGAAATAAATCTTCAAAAAATAGTTGAGAAGGTTCTTGAGAAGGTCCCCCCCACCTTTTTTTTTTTTTTAACTTCTCTTTCTGCTCAGGCTAGGTTCAAAGAGAGCAGCAATTTAAGCCTCTCACTCTTGGAAGAGATGTCTGGATACCAGTGGCTTGGTCACATATATCATGTGAGTAGCTCTGCTTGACCTGTTTCCAAGGGACTTAGGGGCAGCCCGAGGGGACCAGTCTCTTCCAGCATGCAGGGCAGGTGGCATGCTCTGGTCCTGCCTGCATTCTAAACTGGCCAGGAGACACAGTGAAGGAGTGACCATCTCTCTCTGATATCCCTTCAACGCCAGTCCTGGGTGAAGGCAGCTTCATGTCATTGCTGTATGACCTGCCCCCTGAAGCCTCAGTTCCCTCATATTTAAAAGATGTGGACAGCGTCATTTGATTTCTCTGTGAGTCCAGGCATATCATCTCCATCCTCCCCCTCCAGTCCTCCTTTCTGTAGCTCTTTCAGCACCACCTTCTCTGCCCCTCATCACTCTAGTCACTTACTTGGTACCAGCGTGGTACCCTCAGATGCTCGGGAGCCCCTCCTCAGTGGTCCTCTCTGGAGACCACCATTCAAGATGACCCAAGGGCAATATGTGAGAAAATAGAACATCTTGGTTTCAAGATCATCAGCACAGAAAACAAGCTGATACCTAAAAAAACCCCCAGTTCTCCCATTTGTCACCCCTATGCAATATGTTTAAAAATCCTCCTTGAAAAGATCCAGCCAAAGATTAGAATTATTTTCAGATTTGTTCCTTTTCCAAGTTTCAGCAGAGAGAATTAGCTGAATTGATGTATCAGTTTTCTCTAGAAAAACAGAACCAAGAGGATATATGTATGAAGAAATTTATTTGAAGGAATTGGCTCACACGATTATGGGGGATGGTAGGTCTGAAATTTGTAGGGCAGACTGGCAGGCTGGAAACTCAGGCAGGAGGTGACAAAGAAGTCTTGAGGCAGAATTGTCTTTTGGCTTGAAAAATACAATACCATTAGGATGAATTACAAAATATTATTAGGAAACTGACAGAAGCCGAATGTTGACTTTCAAATGAAAATAATTTATTTATTAAGTTATTTTTCCTTCAAAGGTAATCATTACAGCCAATTTCACAGATGGTTAGATAATATTCTATATGGTGTGATCCCACGGATGGTGGAGGAAATTCACTTATTCCAAAACATTTTTTTTTTTTGGTTCATCTGTCCTAGATGCTGAAATTCCACAATTAGAGAGTCATTCTTTAGCATTAACTCCTTGAGCTTTAGAAAATACTCTAAAAGTTTGCACACAGTAAGGTCCTGATGTAATTTTGGAAAGGGTTGTGAAGAACTTTCCCAGTAATGAAGCTTGAGTAGTCATTCTTAGGTGGGGCCTCAGTGGACCCCCTCACTGAGCAGAAGAAGTAGGAGGTGGGAAGAAAGAGAAAGATCAAGAAAAAGGCATATGGGGGAAGGCAAAAGAAGGAGAGTGGGCAGGAGAGAGATGGCCCTGAGATAGTTACTGGTCTAGGACTGTTTGAGCTGAGAACATAGAAGTGTAGATCTTTGGTAACATAACAGCGGGCCTGAACATAACAGATCAGGTGTTCCCTGTTTACCAGATGTATGGTACACCCTCCTGCCCACTTGGACTCATGACCATCTTCTACTTCTGCCATGACCAACTCGTCACAGTTTGCTTGGGACTCTCTCAGTTTCAGCACTGAAGCTCCTTTGATCATGGAATCCTCTCTGTTCAGGGCAAACTAGGGTGATTGGTGACCCTCTACACCACCATCACCATGGAAGAACTTAGGGAAGAGCTTCTTTTGTGAATTTACCAAAGGGAGAAACTTTGCCAGGCAATCTTGAGTTTGGAACTCAGGACAGGACTGAGACTCTCAAGGCAGAGAGCCAGGATGCCAGGAAATGACCAGCTTCCATGTCTGGTCTTCTGGGTGGGCAGCACGTTTTTCAGTGCATCTTGTCAGTAACTAAATACCGGTGGTGGGAAACCACGTGTCAGTGCCCTCGTGTTGGGACTGTCTATACTCTTCACTAGGAGCCTCAGTCTAGTGTCAAGAGTGGTTGAGGGTCAGCAGACTTTGGTTTTAGTCTCAGCTCCTCCATTAGATTATGTTGACCTTCAGTGGTTGTTCCCCCCCCCCCACCCCCTTCAATCTCCTTGTCTATAAAATGTGGTGTTCTGTGCTGGATGTCACATCCAACTTGTCTGAACAATCCTTGCCTGTTCTCTCCCTAGAACAAAATGGAAGTGCGTTCGCAGGGTGGAGGAGACAGCTGCACCACAGGTAAGGTCTGGAGGAGCCCTTCACGACACTGGGGGGCCATGAGCTCAGCACTGGGGCAGGCAACTTCCCACCTGCAGTGCAAGGTACAAGACTAGAGTCACCTGAAGACAAAGAAAACACATTTCCCCAGGAAATAGAACTTACTAGGCTATTTGCTGTCATACTCTTCTTACTGAGTATACGTTTTTTTCATAGAAAACCCAGCCATGTGATAAAACGGAGACCAAGCAGGGATGGGAGGCATTGAAAGTATGGGACAAATATTTAATTCAGTGGTTGTAGGAAGCTCAGAGCATCAAAAACACTTCTGGGTGGGAACTGAATAGGGAGAAGGTTTTGGAAAGGTTGGAAAAGCCCAGCATCCTGGAAGGATCAATCCTAAAGACTTTGGCCATCCTGGGTGATTTATTCTACCAGCCTGTGTGAGCTCCCTTTTTCTCTATATAAGAATATTTACTCTGAGCCCAGGCCCGTGGTGAGAATTGAGGGTGTGACAGCCAAATGGATCCAGATGTGCTAGTCCTTTGAGATCTTTTTCTTTTTTCTTTTGTTCTCTTCCTCCTCAAGAGGCATGTATTACTCTTTTTGTCAGTTAAAACTACTAAAACAAATAGCAGAGACTGGGTGGTGATCAAGAAATATTTATTTCTGACTGTTCTGGAGCCTGGGAGGTTCAAGATCAAGGTGTGGGGGATTTGGTGTCTGGAGAGAAGCCATTTCCTGGTTGCTGTGTCCACATCTGATGGAGAGACAGTAGTCTCTTTCTTTTCTTTTTTGTTGTTGTTCAGTTGCTAAATGGTGTCCGACTCTTTGGGACCTCAAGGACTGCAGCATGCCTGACCTGGACAGGTTTCCCTGTTCTTCATCATCTCCCAGAGTTTGCTCAAACTCACATCCATTGAGTCAGTGATGCCATTCAATCATCTCATCCTCTGTCACCCTCTTCTCCTCTAGCCCTCAGTGTTTCCCAGCATCAGGGCCTTTTCCAGTGAGTTGGGTCTTGTCCAGAGAGTTGGCTCTTTGCATCAGGTGGCCAAAATATTGGAGCCTCAGTTTCAGCATCAGTCCTTCTAATGAATATAGTCCTTTTTTTCTTAGAAGGACACTAATTCCATCATGGAGTTCCATCCTCATGCCCTCATCTAGACCTCATCACCTCCCAAAGACCTGACCACCAGTGACCATCACGTTGAGGATCAGTGTTTCACATATGAATTTTTTTGGGGGGACACATTCAGTCCATAGGAATTGCACATTAACTTTTTATGTGCTCTGACAGGTGGAGGAGGAGAGAGCTTAAATCCAGAATCATCTTCATTGAGGATCATCCTGGTAGGGAAAACAGGCAGCGGGAGAAGTGCCACCGGAAACAGCATCCTCTGCCAGCCCATATTTGAGTCCAAGCTGGGGGCCCAGGCAGTGACCAGGAAGTGTCAGAGGGCAACAGGCACGTGGAATGGGAGGAGCATCCTGGTGGTGGACACGCCCCCCATCTTTGAGGCCGGGGCCCAGGATCAAGAGGTGTATGAGAATATCGGAGCCTGTTACCTGCTGTCGGCGCCAGGGCCCCACGTCCTGCTGCTGGTGACCCAGCTGGGGCGCTTCACCGAGCAGGACGTGGTGGCCGTGACCAGAGTGAAGGAGGTCTTTGGGCCAGGAGCTGAGAGATACATGGTCATCCTCTTCACCCACAAGGAAGAATTAGAGGGCGGATCCTTGGATGAGTACGTGGCAAACACAGACAACCTCAGGCTGAGGCGCCTGGTGCGGGAGTGCGGGCGGAGGTACTGTGCCTTCAACAACCGGGCCTCGGGGGATGAGCAGAGAGAGCAGCTGGCCCAGCTGATGGCTGTGATCGAGGGGCTGGAGCGGGAGCGCCAGGATGCCTTCCTCACCAACGAGCTCTTCTTTGATGCACAGATGCTCCTGCAGATGGGGGGTGGTGCCCATGGCGAAGGTCAGAGGCACTTCCTGGACAAGGTACGGCTGCAGGTTGCAAAGCAAAGGCAAGACCTGAAAGAAGCCCAGAGAAACTGTACCTTCAAGGCAGTCTTCCGACTCAGAGCCTGGATTGTTGTGAATTATGAGCTTTGTGTTTGTCTTGTTTGGTGCAGTTTACTTTTCCTTCTTATTCTACTGGTCATCCTGTACCATCTTTAATTCTGTATGTCATCTGTGTGGCAGAGCCATTTCTCAAATATCACCTCATGGATTCATTGTTTAATTCAGAAATAAAGTCTCCTGGTCTGCAGAGGACATGGTTTGTCATTTCTGCAGCTCCCATGACCCTCCTTCCTTGTACATTTCTGGCTTGGTTCATGCCTCCACTGCTTCCTTGATGAAGTCAAGTGCTTCAGAGCAAGACAACGACTGAGTTTCAGGGATGCCTGGCTGGTGTGTGCACCATCCCATTTTCTTTGCAGTGACCAGCTCAGTCATGGGCCTGAGACCAAAGCTGGGCCAATGGGAAGTGAGTAAAAGTCTGCAGAGGTGGGGCCAGGAGGTATCTCCTTGCCCAGGAGAGACTCCCAAAGAGAGACAGTCCCTTTTTCCTCAGGACACTATGGCGTCTGAGTGTAAGGCATGGAAAGACAGCAGTCATGTGAGGTTGAAGGCAAAATGTTAGGGTTCACAAGGGGCTCATAGCATATAGTTAAAATATGGCCCATTGTGGTGCCCTGACAAACAAGAGATGAAGTCACAGTGGCCACATTGCCCTGGGGGCATCCTGTTTTTCCTGAAGGCAATATCCCGTTTCTCCCTGCTGGTGCAAGATTCTCAAGACTATGTGACCACTCAGCTGTGAGACTCCTTCAACTGTGTGATCACAAGACCAGATAAAGCTCCCTTCAGGGCGCGATTACCCATCGATAAGTATAAGAAGGGTTGTCTGTAAAGGGAGGGCACTGGTTTTTCTCTAAAGACAGTTTCTTTCTTTCTTTATTCTTATAATGAATCTTTCTCTGCCTGAATGCCTGGCTCTCTCTCTTTTTCTTTGCATTCGCCTTGCATTCCTGGTGCCGAAACTCGGGAGAGAAGACCCACTGTGGCTAGGTGGGCTCCTCTCCTGAGCCCACCTTCGGTGGTTCCCGCCCTTGCATCTCACCAAGAAACTGGGATGAGCCCCGGGGATGGGATTCTCCTCTTGCCTTGTTGGACCGACATCCACACCCTGGTTCAAATTTCACCGGCTGCAGGGGTGGGTGAATTTGGCTCTCTTGGATCTTCTTTCTCTGGTCTGGTTTTTGAAGCCCTAGCACTAGGTGGAGGATCCCCATGGCCCTTGGGCTCTGGTCTCACTTTGAAATAGGGGACGTCCATTTCCAGGTAGACCCTGTCGCTGTCTGAGAAGGCCATGAGAATGGGGATGGCTTTCCTCTCTGAACTTTATTCTCGTTTTACCTCACCCTGGTTTGCCCTCCTTCCCTTTTGATTGTAACAGGAAATTCTCAGTCCCAAACTACAAAGCTATGGCTTTTCCAGTAGTAATGTATGGATGTGAGAGTTGGACTATAAAGAAAGCTGAGCACCCAAGAATTGATGCTTTTGAACTGTGGTGTTGGAGAAGACTCCTGAGAATCCCTTGGACTGCAAGGAGATCCAACCAGTCCATCCTAAAGGAAATCAGTCCTGAATATTCACTGGAAGGACTGATGTTGAAGCTGAAACCCCAATACTTTGGCTGCCTGATTCGAAGAACTGATTCATTGGAAAAGACCCTGATGCTGGGAAAGATTGAAGGCGAGAGGAGAAGGGGACCACAGAGGATGAGATGGTTGGATGGCATCACCGACTCAGTGGACATGAGTTTGAGTAAACTCCGGGAGTTGGTGATGGACAGGGAGGCCTGGTGTGTTGCAGTCCATGGGGTCACAAAAAGTCAGACATGACTGAGCGACTGAACTGAGCTGAACTGAACTGAATCTACAAAATCTACCCCTTTAGGCTGCCTTCTCCAAAATCTAAAAACCTTGGGTTTTCAAGGAGAAACAAAGCCAAAGCGACTCACTTATTACTCTCACACTGTGTGGCCACAATATTGACTGGAAAATAGGTCCCAGTGGTCAGAAAAAGGAACTTTCAATTACAGTACTTTATGGGAACTTGGTAACTTCTGCCGCCACAATGCAAGTGGTCAAGGATCCCTTCTGTTCAGGCTTTCTTCACTTTCTGCCCTTGGCCTCTCTCTGTACTTCCTGTTCTACTTCTCAGATACTTTTAGCCCATTCTGGGCCACATCCCCCTAATACTATATTTCCTGATCCCTGTTGGGATTTTTCCTCCTCCTCTTTTGACCCTTCTGACCACAGTGCATCTCCTATCCCCTCTAACCCTATTGTAGCAGACCTGGTTCCACGTTCCCCTTCTCTTGCCTTCTGAATCTCCCCCATTCTTATTTCTGAAAAGTGCTCTGGAACTTCAGCTCCACCTCCACCTCCTATGACCAGAGTCTCAAGTCCCCATCCCCAGAGTCTCAAGTCCCCATCCCGATCTCCCTAAATCCCCTCCTCAATCCTGGCTGCATGGCATTAAAGAAACAGGGCTCTGAATTCCTTCCCACTCCCTTTCTTCCCTTGCAAGGGGTGGCTGGTACAGAAGGCATTGTTTGGGTACATGTCCCATTCTCCCTCTCCGATTTATCTCAAATCAAAAAACGTCTTGGCTCTTTTTCCTCTGACCCTGACACTTATTTAAAAGAATTTAAATACCTCACCCAGTCTTATGACTTCACCTGGCATGATATTTACATTTTACTCTCCTCTATCCTCCTCCCTTTATTGACTATGCCAAAGCCTTTGACTGTGTAGATCACAATAAACTGTGGAAAATTCTGAAAGAGATGGGAATACCAGACCACCTGATCTGCCTCTTGAGAAATCTGTATGCAGGTCAGGAAGCAACAGTTAGAACTGGTCATGGAACAACAGACTGGTTCCAAATAGGAAAAGGAGTACGTCAAGGCTGTATATTGTCACCATGTTTATTTAACTTATATGCAGAGTACATCATGAGAAATGCTGGACTGGAAGAAACACAAGTTGGAATCAAGATTGCTGGGAGAAATATCAATAACCTCAAATATGCAGATGACACCACCCTTATGGCAGAAAGTGAAGAGGAACTAAAAAGCCTCTTGATGAAAGTGAAAGTGGAGAGTGAAAAGGTTGGCTTAAAGCTCAACATTCAGAAAACAAAGATCATGGCATCTGGTTCATCACTACACGGGAAATAGATGGAGAAACAGTGGAAACAGTGTCAGACTTTATTTTTCTGGGCTCCAAAATCACTGCAGATGGTGACTGCAGCCATGAAATTAAAAGACGCTTACTCCTTGGAAGGAAAGTTATGACCAACCTAGATAGCATATTCAAAAGCAGAGACATAACTTTGCCAACAAAGGTTCGCCTAGTCAAGGCTATGGTCTTTCCTGTGGTCATGTATGGATGTGAGAGCTGGACTGTGAAGAAAGCTGAGCGCTGAAGAATTGATGCTTTTGAACTGTGGTGTTGGAGAAGACTCTTGAGAGTCCCTTGGATTGCAAGGAGATCCAACCGGTCCATTCTGAAGGAGATCAACCCTAGGATTTCTTTGGAAGGAATGATGCTAAAGCTGAAACTCCAGTATTTTGGCCACCTCATGCGAAGAGTTGACTCATTGGAGAAGACTCTGATGCTGGGAGGGATTGGGGGCAGGAGGAGAAGGGGACGACAGAGGATGAGATGGCTGGATGGCATCACTGACTCGATGGATGCGAGTCTGAGTGACCTCCGGGAGTTGCTGATGGACAGGGAGGCCTGGCGTGCTGCAGTTCATGGGGTCGCAAAGAGTCGGACATGACTGAGCGACTGATCTGCTCTGATCCTCCTCCCAGAAGAAAAAGAACGAGTCTGGCAAGCTTCTGAGCTCATGCCCATGTAGTGCATCAAACTGATGACACTAATCCTGTAGGCTCAGCTGCCATTCCCAGGGATGACCCTAACTGGGACCACCAGGCAGGGCGTCTGGGGTGAGCAGCCCATAATCGTATGGTGACTTGCCTTATTGCAGGCCTCCAAAAAGCAGGACATAAAGCTGTTAACTTTGATAAATTCAGAGAAATAACTCAAAGACCAGGTGAAAATCCAGCATAATTTCTAGCTAGATTAACAGAAGCCCTGCAAAAATATACAAAATTAGATTCAACTTCAGCAGAAGGTACTATTGTCCTTAATAGCCATTGATGGCATCACTAACTCGATGGACATGAATCTGAGTAAACTCTGGGATTTGGTGATGGACAGCGAGGCCTGGCGTGCTGCAGTCCATGGGGTCACAAAGTCGGACATGACTGAGACTGAACTGACTGACTGAACTGACCCATTTTATTTCCCAATTATACCCAGACATTCAAAGAGAGCTAAAAAAGGCAGAGGAAGGCCCTTGAACCTCTCAATGAGATCTTTTAAATTTGGCTTTTAAAATTTTCGATAACTGGGAAGAACAGGCAAAACTAGAAAAGGCTCAAAGAGATCAGGCTAAATATCATCTCTCAGCCACTGCCCTACATGGCTCCAAACCTCAATCCTCTGACAGAGAAAAGAAATCATCTAGGCCCTGTTACAAGTGTGGTAAAGAAGGGCACTGGGCCCACTCATGCCCAAAGCCCAGGCTCCCTCTGGGTCCAAGTCCTAATTATGGCATAAAGGGACATTGGAAGGTAGACTGCCCTAATCCCCCTCTAGGGATCCAGACATTGCCTCACAGTCCCAAGGAGGAGTTTGGACCCAGCTCTGCGCAGACTCCTCGGACTCACCACTGAAGACCAAAGGTGCCCAGGGCCCCAGGCCCCAACTGTCATTACCTCTATGGAGCCCAGGGTGACTTTCACAGTGGCAGGTAAGCTGATCTCTTTTCTTATCAACACGGGGACCACCTATTCTGCCATGTCTGCTTATTCTGGAAAAACTGAAGTCTCTCAGATCTCTGTTGTGGGGGTTGATAGTTTAGTGTCTACACCACAGATTACCAAACCTCTGCCTTGCACACTTCGAAATACCCCATTCTCTCATTTTTTCCTCATACTCCCAAAATGCCCCTCTCCAATCCTTGGAAGGGATCTATTCTCCAAATTCAAGGCTTTCCTCACTATTCCAAATCTTTCTCCCCAACCTGGCCTGGCTACTGCTTCTCAAATCTACTATTTCCTCACCTCTCCCATTACCCTCCTTCTTCATAAACCCTATAGACCGGAATACTGAAAACCCCTCCATTGCCTCCCACCATACTCTCGTTTATATTCATCTAAAAGATTCAACAAAGTTTCCCAATCAACCTCAATACCTTATTTCCCAAATACATCAACAGGGATTAAGCCCATCATCTCTAAGCTGCTGAGTCAGTCTCTTTTGCCTTACTCACTCTCCTTATAACATGCCTATCCTTCTGTTAAAAAGCCAAATGGCTCCTACTGCCTGGTTCAAGACTTGAGACTTATTAGTGCTGCTGTTGTCTCCATTGACCCAGTAGTCCCAAATCCCTATACTCTTCTTTCCCTTATTTCTCCTTCTACCAACTATTTCACAGTCCTGGACCTTAAGGATGGATTTTTCACCATCCCTTTACACCCAGACCCTCAAGATCTTTTCGCTTTTACCTGGACTGATCCAGACAGTCATCGCTCCCAACAATTAACGTGGACTGTCCTTCCCCAAGCATTTCATGATAGTCTTCATTTCTTTGGCCAAGCTTGGCCTCAGACTTAACCTCCCTCAATCTTGCCCCAAGCTCTATCCTCCAATACGTAAGTGATCTTCTCCTCTGTAGCCCCTCACTCATACACTCTCAGCGACATACAACTCCTCAACTTCCTAGCTGATTGGGGCTATCGAGTATCCCCTCCACTTCCCCTCCCTGAGGTCACCTATCTTGGAGTTCTCCTGTCACCAACAAAGAGACATATAATTACTGATAGCAAGCCCCTTATATCTGCCCTAATCACTTCCTACATCAAAAATGGAAATTCTGTCCTTTTGGGGCTTGGCTGGGTATCTATACCTCTGGATGCCCAATTTTGCCCTCCTAGCACAACCCCTATACCAAGCTACCCAGGAGGATCTTTCAGAGCCTCTTGAGCCTAAGTCAAATGCCTGTTAGGCCTTTAATGCTCTAAAATGAGCTATTCTGTCAGCCCCAGCTTTAACACTGCCTGATCTTTCTCGTCCTTTTTTACTCTACACTACTGAGAGACATAAAATTGCTCTAGGAGTCTTAGGACAGATGCAGGGCCTTTCCTTTCCCCCTACTGCTTATCTGTCAAAACAACTGGATACCACCATACAGGGATGGCCAGCCTGCCTGCGTGCTCTGGCCGTAGCTACACTTCTCATTCAAGAAAGCAAAAAACTTACTTTTGGGACACCCACGGTCATTTGCTCACAACATGACCTTAAGGACTTAACTCTCACACAAGACCATGGCTCTTCTATCACATTCTCGTATCCAACTAATTCATGTCACCCTCCTAGAACCTCCTGAGTTCTCTTTTGAATGCTGCCCTACTCTCAACCCTGCCATCCTCATCCCTAATTTTTCTGAGCCTCCAATTCACACTTGCAATGAGACATTAGAAGACTTGATATCTCATTTCTCTCATATCTCTTTAGCTCCTTTCAATAACCCTGATCTTACTTGATACATCTCTATTCCTCCTAACAAACAAACCTTCCCTATCACACTAATCCACAACGGACCCAAACAAGCAATTCAATTCAATCTTTTATTGATAAGCTTAGGAAGAGCAGTGGGGATTGGAACAGGGACAGCAGGGCTCAGTAAACTGAGTTTACCTCTGTAAACTACTATCACAGCCTCTCTAAGGATCTTATTGAGAGCCTAGAAGTAGCTGCTGGCCTTATCACTCTCCAGGGCCAACTAGATTCCCTGACAGCTGTGGTCCTTCAAACCAGAAGAGGATTAGACCTTCTCATAGCAGAAAAAGGAGGCCTTTGTCTTTTCATAGACAAAGCCTGTTGCTTATACGCCAATAAGTCAGTTCAGCTCAGTTCAGTTGCTCAATCGTGTCTGACTCTGCGACCCCATGAATTGCAGCATGCCAGGCTTCCCTGTCCACCACCAACTCCTGGAGTTTACCCAAACTCATGTCCATCGAGTCAGTGATGCCATCCAGCCATCTCATCCTCTGTTGTCTCCTTCTCCTCCTGCCCCCAGTCCCTTCCAGCATCAGGGTCTTTTCCAATGAGTCAACTTTTCACATGAGGTGGCCAAAGTATTGGAGTTTCAGCTTCAGTATCAGTCCTTCCAATGAATACCCAGGACTAGTCTCCTTTAGGATGGACCGGTTGGATCTCCTTGCAGTCCAGGGGATTCTCAAGAGTCTTCTCCAATACCACAGTTCAATAAGTAGGGTGTTGCAAAGCAGGCAGCAAGGAATCTGACAAATAGGGCCTCAAGAATACATCAACATCTTAGTAAATCATGGGAAAACTAGTTAAGCAATTGGGAGTGGATGCCATGGGTCCTACCTTTACTGGACCCCCTTCTCATATTAACCCTTATTCTGACTTTCGGCCCCTGTCTAATGTGTCTTTTTTCAAAATGTGTCTTTTTTCTCCAGGACTGCCTATAAGCCTTCACCAGCCAGACTCTTCATGAGCTACTTCTAACTTGCTCCAATTATCACACGCTTTGAGCCCACTCAGACTTCCCTTAACCCACATTCCAGCCTATTCTTATTTTACCCCATGACAACACCCCCAAACTGTTGCAGGAAGGGGGACCCCTTCCAGGCCTGAAACTGGGCTCTTGTCTAACACTCGAAAATGAATTGTTTGAGGAGACACATGTGCCGACAAAGCAAAAGATTTTATTGGGAAAGGGTGCCCCGGGTGGAGAGCAGTAGGGCGAGGGAACCCAGGAGAACAGCTCTGCCATATGGCTTGCAGTCTCAGGTTTTATGGTGATGGGATTAGTTTCCTGGTTGTCTTTAGCCAATCATTCGGACTCAGAGTTCTTCCTGGTGGTGCATGCCTTGTTCAGCCAAGATGGATGCCAGGGAGAAGGATTCTGGGAGGAGGTTGGAAATGTGGTGTCTCCTTTTGACCTTTCCTGAACTCTTCCAGTTGGTGGAGGCTTATTAGTTCTGTGGTCCTTACCAGGACCTCCTGTTGTAAAACAACTCATGCAAATGGTGCTTGGCCAGGGTGGGCAGTTTCAATCAGTGTGCTTCCCCTAACAAAACCAGTGCAAAGCAGATGCAGAAGATAAGGGCTGAAGGTCAGTACTTTCAGCCCTTATCCTATATCAAAAAGGCTGGAATGTTAGGGTTCACAAGGGGCTCATAGCATATAGTTAAAAGATGGCCCATTGTGGTGCCCTGACAAACAAAAGATGAAGTCACAGTGGCCACATTGCCCTGGCGGCATCCTGTTTTTCCTGAAGGCAGTATCCTGTTTCTTCCTGCTGGTGCCAGTTTCTCAAGACTATGTGACCACCCAACTGTGAGACCCCTTCAACTGTGTGACCACAAGACCCCAGCTGCGGGCTAAAGATAAACTAAGGCCCCCTCCCTTCGGGGCATGATTACCCATCAATAAGGTATAAGAAGGGTTGTCTGTAAAAGGAGGAGATTGGTTTTTCCCTAAAGTTACTTTCTTTCTTTCTTCCTATAATGAATCTTTTTCTGCCTGAATACCTGGCTTACTCTCTTTTTCTCCACGGTCACCTTACCCAACACTTCAAAGCTGAGCAGAGTAGTGGAATCAACCGTAGCCCCTGAATCAACCAGCCCTGAAGCCTACCCCATCTCTGATTTCTGATTACATCAACCAATAAATTCCTTTATTACTTAAGCCATTGGAGTTTAGGGTCTCCTTTACCTGCATTTGAAAACATTTGAACTAATGAAGAGTTCTTCATATCTCTTTAAAAGAAATCCTGAAATTTATCAGAACACCCGTGTTTTCATGCTTCCTGCCAAAAAAGTGAATCAAGAATAAATAAATGAATTTCTCTTTTATCAGGTGACAGGGAGGACCTCTGCCTATATCTAATGGTCCCACTTTAAGAAATGGAAGTTCACTGCATCCCAAGAATGTGGAAAACCCTGGAATGAATTATCCTGAAAATGACAAAAGGAGGGGCAGAGGAAATGGGATGGCCCCCAGGTGGTTTTTCCTGTGCTTCCTTCACCTTTTGAGGGAGAATCAGCGCTCACATTTGAACAGTTTCCAAGAGATCAGGTTGGGGAACATCCATGTGTCAGTCAAGGTGGAGCACGACCCTGTCTCCTCCTCTACTGCAAAATATTCCTGGGTTCTCCCTCCAGCTTTACTCCCCTAGGACGTCAACAAAGGTGGAATGCCATCTGACTAACTGAGAAAAGCTGCTCCTCAGGTGGGAGATGCTTTCTCATTGAGGGGAGGCCTGAGAACTGACCATCTGCATCCCTAGAGGGAGGCCATCCTCCAGCAGCCCTGCTCCCAAATACTTGCTTTAGTGAGTTTCCCTGGTCCAGTGCCTTCCCTGGAGGGAGGAGGACACTGCCCAGCCCAGAGGGCTTCAAGGTCAACTCCACTGGATCTGAAGTCTCCACCCTCCTCTGCTCAGCCCAGTGTCCTCTGAGGGCCCAGGCAGTGAGGGGAGCCAGGGTCTCCAGGAGGCCAACAGAAAACTGGCTCCCTCCCGACCTTGATATCAGTGCCACTCTGTGTCAATTCACCCCCTCAGTGTCCGCATTCCTGTCATGTCCTCTCCATCCCCACACCTCCCGTTACGGCTCAGGCCCCGATGGATGGCTGAGATGAAATTCTTTTATTCTGAGTGTGATGCCATGTTCCTAGGTTCACACTTATTTAGTCCAACTGCCACATTGCTGCAGCGTGATCTTCCTGAAATTCCTAACCTGCTTAAATACCTTGGGGAGAAAGCCCTTGAACCCGTCTAGGGCCCAGCCCAGCCTGGTCCCTCCCTGCCTCCTCCAGTGATTCTCAATCTCCTGCCTGACCCAGCATTACAGGTTGGGGCACAGACTTGGATTACTGTGATATTGAATGGCTTGCCTGTTCCCTCTGCCTGAAGTCAGTCCTGGAGGGAGGGGCCAGCACGTTTCTAGAGGCCCCGGCGGCGGCCTCTGCCCCTGAGCCCACATTCTCCTTCTGGTTGACATCCCATGGCAGGCAAATTTCTCTCACATCCATTTTTAGTTTAATTTATTCATTGGCCTCACTGGGTTTTTGTTCCTTGCCCGGGCTTTCTCTAGTCATGACCAATGAGGACTACTCTTGCTTCCCTCTGTGGACTCTCACTTCTGGCTCACCCTCATTTTTATATGCCTTCCTCCCTTTACCACACAGGTGCCTTTGGCCTTACTTTTTTCAGATCCCTGGCGCCCAGCAGAGACCCCGACATTGCGCACTCAGCTATGTGTGGGTGGAGCAGAACTGGATGAAGTCAAGGAAGGGAGAGGCCAGCTTGGGTCAGACAGTGTGGGAAGACTGCATGGAGGACGAGGTCCTTGGTCTGAGAACTCTGAGATGCTTGGTGTTTCAAGGGTTTGAGGAGCTCACACATAACACTCCTTGCACAGGTTGGAATCGGTTATGGAATAGCACTGTTGAGATAAACCGCACCTTTATCACCAGTGGGGACATGGACAATGAGTTGGGCATCACAGAGAGTTCATCATTTACCCACCCAGTCACAGGCTGCCTATGCGACTGTGGGTCTCCCCTACAGGGTATGAAGGCATGTGCAACTATCCCACAGAAGAAGTTGGCAAGGTGTCACCCAGACCCTTCCTCATCTGATTTCCTCTTTCCATTTGGTGACCTCCGCTCAGACTTCACCCCAGTATATACCTGCTTCTCTTTTCTACCTCTGAAATGTGCAATGCCACCTTTCCCCCAGATTTCTACAGATATCACATATGATTGTGCTGACCTTGGGATTTAAGATGTTCCACTACATCCCAGCTCAACCCATGATGGAAAATCTCCTCTAAAATGGGAGTGGGCAAACCACAGCCTGCAGAGCAAATCAAGGCTGAGGCCAGTTCTGTATATAACCTGTAAGCTGAGGAGGGCTTTTACATTTTTTAAAAGGGTGAATAAATCAAAAGAAGCAGAATGTTTCATCGCCACACATGAAAAGTTCATGCAATTCAAATTTCTAAACTTGTAGGGAATGCAGCTTTGCAGGTCACTTCCTTCTTGTCCAGGGTGGCTTTCATGCTCAAGAGGATAGTTGAGTGTTGATGGAGACCAGATGGCCAGCTAAGCCTGAATTCCTACACTTATCATCTGGCTCTCATGCAGCCCTGCTCTAAGGATTTCCAGTTCTTTAATTTCCCAGTGGCTGACTATTGGAGATCTTCCTCCTCACCCCATCTTCAGGGCCTTCTTCCTTTCTCTCCTAGCCTCTTCACACCCCAGAGATGTCCCAGAACATCCTAGCCTTTCTCTCTTGTAGAGTGTTTAATTTTTATTTTACAACCTACAGGGAAGTCAGAGTATCTTTCATATAAAATAAGCAATTTCAACTGTAAAAAGTAGGTCCCCGGTAAGATGCTTGCTCACACAGCATGTCAGTCCACTCACTTTCCTTTATGCAAACTCCTTGATATTTCTTGATGATGTGCATTTAGTTTATTATTTGCCTTCACCATTTTTAACACAACAGAAAGGGAATTTTTTTCCCCCCTTTGGATTTTATTTACCTAAAAAGCAACTGAAGAAAAGGGATGGCATGTCTGATGCAAGGAAGCAAAATTGTAAGTGAAATTATGTAAAAAGCAAATAGAGTTCCTGATCAACATAGATATCAGTTCAGTTCAGTCGCTCAGTCTTTTCTGACTCTTTGTGACCCCATGAACAGCAGCACACCAGGCCTCCCTGTCCATCACCAATTCCCAGAGTCTACCCAAACCCATGTCCATTGAGTCAGTGATATACTGACTCTGAAAAAAATGGAAGCTGACGGCAGATGTCATCTGAAAATGCTCAGCCTTGATGGGTATTACACAAAATAATTACAATGGCAAGAAAAATCAAAAGGCACAGGACAAGAAGAACAAATATTTTGATATTAGAAACGATCCGGGCTCTGAGTCGGAGGAGCACCTTGAAGGCACAGTTTCTCTGGGCCTCTTTCAGGTCTTGCTTTTGCTTTGCAACCTGCAGCTGTACCTTGTCCAGGAAGTGCCTCTGACCTTCTCCATAGGCGCCACCCCCCATCTCCAGGAGCATCTGTGCATCAAAGAAGAGCTCGTTGGTGAGGAAGACGCCCTGGTGCTCCCGCTCCAGCCCCTCGATCACAGCCATCAGCTGGGCCAGCTGCTCTCTCTGCTCATCCCCCGAGGCCCGGTTGTTGAAGGCACAGTACCTCCGCCCGCACTCCCGGACCAGGCGCCTCAGCCTGAGATTGTCTGTGTTTGCCACGTACTCATCCAAGGATCCGCCCTCTAATTCTTCCTTGTGGGTGAAGAGGATGACCATGTATCTCTCAGCTCCTGGCCCAAAGACCTCCTTCACTCTGGTCACGGCCACAGCGTCCTGCTCGGTGAAGCGCCCCAGCTGGGTCACCAGCAGCAGGACGTGGGGCCCTGGCACCGACAGCAGGTAACAGGCTCCGATATTCTCATACACCTCTTGATCCTGGGCCCCGGCCTCAAAGATGGGGGGCGTGTCCACCACCAGGATGCTCCTCCCATTCCACGTGCCTGTTGCCCTCTGACACTTCCTGGTCACTGCCTGGGCCCCCAGCTTGGACTCAAACATGGGCTGGCAGAGGATGCTGTTCCCGGTGGCACTTCTCCCGCTGCCTGTTTTCCCTACCAGGATGATCCTCAACGAGGAGGAAGGTTCAAAGCCCTGATGTTCTATTCCACCTGTTAAAAAAAGAATTTTCTTGTTTTACCATGGTAGTGATTCTTTTTTTTTTTCTCTTTAATTTAAAATTTTTATTTACTCTTGAAGTAGATAATGAGCTGGCTTAAAACTCAACATTCAGAAAGCTAACATCATGGCACCGGTCCCACCACTTCATGGTAAATTGATGGGGAAACAATGGAAACAGTCAGAGACTTTATTTTCTTGGGCTCCAAAATCACTGCAGATGGTGACTTCAGCCATGAAATTAAAAGACATTTGCTCCTTGGAAGAAAAGCTATGACAAACCTAGACAGTGTATTAAGAAGCAGAGACATCACTATGCCAACAAAGGTCTGTTTAGTCAAAACTATGGTTTTTCCAGTAGTCCTGTATAGATGTGAGAGTTGGACCATAAATAAGATTGAGCACCAAAGAATTGATGCTTTCGAACTGTGGAGAAGACTCTTGAGAGTCACTTGGACTGCAAGGAGATCAAACCAGTCAATCCTAAAGGAAATCAACTCTGCATATTCATTGGAGGGACTGATACTGAAGCTGAAACTCCAATACTTTGGCCACCCGCTGCAAAAAAGAGCTGACTCAGTAGAAAAGACCCTGATGTTGGGAAAGACTGAAGGCAGGAGGAGAAGAGGACAACAAGGGATGAGATGGTTGGATGGCGTCATGGACTCAGTGGACGTGAGTTTGAGTAAACTCTGGGAGATGGTGAAGGACAGGGAAGCGTGGTGTGCTGCAGTCCATGGGGTTTCAGAGGGGGACATGACTGAGCGACTGAACAGCAACAAGATGCTGAGCATTGTTGTTTCCGTTTCAGATGTACAGCAAAGTGATTCAGTCATTCCTATATGTGTATCTATTTATTTTTTCAAATTCTTTTCATATTTAGATTATGTAGAATATTGAGCAGAGTTCTCTGTGCCATACAGTAGGTCTTTGTTGGTAAATTTGTCTTTGTTAGTGATTCTTAAGATTTTTCTATCACTGACTTTTCATGGTATCTCATGAAAGTTACAGACCTCTCTCTGTCAAATAGTGATATGAAAATCATACAGATGTTTGCATAAAAATTAAGGTTGCTCTTGACTGGTAGGAAGCCCACATTGGGAGCCCAAGCTTGGACCCATACCCAAGAGCCAGAACTGCTACACTATGAAGGATGCTCCAAGGACTTCTTCAGGACCAATGAAAACACAGGTTTTTGGAAAGAAAAGTGATCCTTTGCTTTTCCCATGATGTTATTTAGGCCAGTTCCATGCTAATCTCAGGTGAAATTACAAGGAGGTGAGGATAAATCATAAACAAGAAAACATTATCATCTGCTTTTCACCCACCAGTTCCCAGGCACACAGACTGCTCATCACAGTCATCTGAACCCTGGGAGTAAAGGAAGTCTGAGATGTTAGAGTCTCAGTGACCTCCCACTGAGGACCAGCTGAATGTCCCTGGGTTTCTGCTCTTAGGGTAGGAATTTGAATATTGGAAAGTGAGCTTGTGGTTAATGTCAGGGACAGAGTCTGACAGATGACCTTGGATGGGTGGCTGAAGAAGAGATGATAAGAACGTTTAGTTCAGTTCAGTTCAGTTCAGTTCAGTCTCTCAGTAGTGTCTGACTCTTTGCAACCCCATGAATCACAGCACTCCAGGCCTCCCTGTCCATCACCAACTCCCGGAGTTCACCCAAACTCACGTTCATTGAGTTGGTGATGCCATCCAGCCATCTCATCCTCTGTTGTCCCCTTCTCCTCCTGCCCCCAATCCCTCCCAGTATCAGTCTTTTCCAATTAGTCAACCCTTCACATGAGGTGGCCAAAGTACTGGAGTTTCAGCTTTAGCATCATTCCTTCCAAAGAAATCCCAGGGCTGATCTCCTTTGGAATGGACTGGTTGGATCTCCTTGCAGTCCAAGGCACTCTCAAGAGTCTTCTCCAACACCACAGTTCAAAAGCATCAATTCTTCAGCGCTCAGCTTTCTTCACAGTCCAACTCTCACATCCATACATGACCACTGGAAAAACCATAGCCTTGATGAGACGGACCTTTGTTGGCAAAGTAATGTCTCTGCTTTTCAATATGCTATCTAGGTTGGTCATAACTGTCTTTCCAAGGAGTAAGCGTCTTTTAATTTCATGGCTGCAGTCACCATCTGCAGTGATTTTGGAGCCCCCAAAATAAAGTCTGACACTGTTTCCCCATCTATTTGCCATGAAGTGATGGGACTTGATCATGATCTTCATTTTCTGAATGTTGAGCTTTAAGCCAACTTTTTCACTCTCTTCTTTCATTTTCATCAAGAGGCTTTTTAGTTCCTCTTCACTTTCTGCCATAAGGGTGGTGTCATCTGCATATCTGAGATTATTGATATTTCTCCCGGCAATCTTGATCCCAGCGTGTACTTCTTCCAGCCCAGCATTTCTCATGATGTACTCTGCATAGAAGTTAAATAAGCAGGGCAACAATATACAGCCTTGACGTACTCCTTTTCCTATTTGGAACCAGTCTGTTGTTCCATATCCAGTTCTAACTGTTGCTTCCTGACCTGCATACAGGTTACTCAAGAGGCAGGTCAGGTGGTCTGGTATTCCCATCTCTTTCAGAATTTTCCACAGTTTATTGTGATCCACATAGTCAAAGGCTTTGGCATAGTCATAAAGCAGAAATGGATGTTTTTCTGGAACTCTCTTGCTTTAACAATACATATTTTGGAAAGATCATTCATGTGGCTGATAGAATTACAGGAAATTATAACAAAAGTGGTGTTGGTGAGGGTCACTCTGTACCAAGAGCTACGTCTTCTAGGGATAAAGAGAATGCAAGGATTTCTGGAGTTCTTATAAGCCCAAATGAATTAAATTCATTTTAGACTCCTAAAATCTGTTATTTTACTCCTTTTACTCTATGTTGGTTCTGCCTTTCCTTAAGTATTCTGGATGTTTTTTCAAACATGATTGCTAAATCTCTATGGGGGAACTTTGGGCTTCCCAGGTGGCACTAGTGATAAAGAAGCAGCCTGTCAATACAGAAGAGGCAAGAGACCCAGGTTTGATTCCTGGGCCAGGAAGATCCCCTGGAGGAGGGCATGGGAACTCACTCCATTATTCTTGCCTGGAAAATCCCATGAACAGAGGAGCCTGGCGAGCTACAGTCCCAGAGGGTCACCAAGAGTCAGACACAATTGAAGTGACTTAGCACGCAAACATGGGGAACCTGCCCTCTTTTCAGCTGAGCACAAGTAGGGAAAAACATTTTGGTTCCAAATCTCCTGACTTCTGCCTTGAAATTTTCTTTTCACATTTCCCATACATCAGTGCGCAGGGCAGAGCTTCACACTTGGGTGTGTGGGCTATGCTGATGGCAGGGAAGATAAACAAGATGAAAGTGAAAGTCACTCAGTTGTGTCCTACTCTTTGTGACCCCATGGACTATACTGGGGCTGCCCTTGTGGCTCAGCTGGTAAAGAATCCACCTGTAATGCAGGAGACCTGGGTTTGATCCCTGGGTTGGGAAGATCCCCTGGAGAAGGGAAAGGACTATACAGTCCATGGAATTCTCCAGGCCAGAATAATGGACTGGCTAGTTATTCTGTTCTCCAGTGGATCTTCCCAACCCAGGGATTGAACCAAGCTCTTCCTCATTGCAGGTGGATTCTTTACCAGCTGAGCCACCAGGGAAGCCCAAAGAACATGATACCTACCTTTTTCTTCTGTAGTTTAAAATGATTGGTTTCTCTTCTGTCTCAATATTTGAGGTCAGGGAGTGGAGGAGGGAAGACAGTGATTTTCCCCTGGTGTCCAGAGAGCTTGAGAATTTGGAGGGTTTCTTACCTTCAGCCATGGTTCCGTATCTGCTCCTCTGAAGCCCTTCCATTAGCTTCTGGAATAAAAAGAAGAAAGGAATAAAAGCAAGTGTCCTTATAGGAGTTGGTCCAACCAGTCCATTCTGAAGGAGATCAGCCCTGGGTGTTCTTTGGAAGGAATGATGCTAAAGCTGAAACTCCAGTACTTTGGCTACCTTATGTGAAGAGTTGACTCATTGGAAAAGACTCTGATGCTGGGAGGGATTGGGGGCAGGAGGAGAAGGGGACAACAGAGGATGAGATGGCTGGATGGTATCACTGACTCGATGGACATGAGTCTGAGTGAACTCTGGGAGATGGTGATGGACAGGGAGGCCTGGCGTGCTGTGATTCATGGGGTTGCAAAGAGTCAGACACGACTGATTGACTGAACTGAACTGAACTGAAGGCCTGAGAACACCTGCAATTTAGACAGCCAAAAAATATTATCTTTACATGAGTCATTTCCATTGCTAACTTTCTAACTTATATTTTGCTTTTAAATATCCATATATAACTTTAAGCAAGCCAGGTGATGCTAGGTTATGTTAACATAGTGAACTCTTGCTATTCTTCCTCCTTCTACAGGAAAGCAAGAAATGTTTGAATACGCATCAGTTGATTATCTCCCTTCAAGCTGAAAAGGCATGAAATAAAGAAAGCCTTCTTCTAAGAATGAGAAGCTGGACTTCTTATTATTTTATTATTAGAATCAAGGTAGGCAAACTTGCTAGACTAGACAATAAAAGTTGCCTTACTGTAAATGAATAGTGGTTTGTTTGAAGTACTGGGCATTTCCAGTCCCAGAAACTCTTTGTATCAGATGGACATCCCAGTGGCAAAGGGGAAAGTACAATGCACCTTCCAGTGGGAGTGTGGAATTGGGATCCAGGGCTTCTTTGAGGATGGACATGAGAGGGAGAAGGGGAAGAGGCCCGAACGTGGTCACCACCTCCTTCCCTCTGAGCAGCTGGGGGAAGAGAAACTGGTGCCCTGACTGAGGAACAGCAGCAACATTCGGGACAAATTCAGGATAAAGTCATTTCCTGCTCAGTTTTAAATCAAATGTCTTTAAATCAATAGCCACTTTAAAAAATCCCAGGCAATGTCACCAGAAATTGGCACAACCGTGGAGATAAAGGTTTCATTCAGCTGAGGCATGCTATTGTGTCATTCTTCTTGGTGCTAGAAAAGATAATTGTGCATTAGAAAAGGCAAGCCTGCAATATGCTAGTATAATTAAGATGAACTCTGAGCCTGTATTTTATTTCGTCAAAGTTAAAGATTATGCAGCCATGAAACAAACACTTTAAGGAGAGAAATACACAGAGGAATGAAATGAATGCCCACCATTTGCAATGAACAAATCTCAGTATTTTGACATTGTTATTGCTGCTATTCTGTTGGACTGAAAACATTAAAAGAACATTACACATATAGCTCCATTTCTTTATTTTTTGACTCCTCCACTTCCCAGTCTCATTCTCACTCTTCCTTTCAGAGGTAATCAGTATTCCGAGATGTTTATGTCTCTTTCTCAATTGTGTATTTACACTTGTACATACACATCGGTCTATAGTTAAGATATAGTACTTTTTGGTATTTTAATCTTTTATGGAACTGACATTATTTGTGTAATATTTTATCTAATTATTTCTTAACAAACATTTGGTGTTCCAAATACATCCTTGCTACTACCAAAAGTGCTGCAGAAAAGTCCTCCACACATTTTGTACACGTGACAATCTCTGGGATGGACAGCTTCCACCTGACTAGATGTTGCTAAGTCCGACTCCAGTAGACTTGTGCCATCAGGCTGGCAGCAGCCACATGTGAGCATCCCTCAAATCTTCACTTACTCTTGGTAATACTAGATTTTTAATTTTTTGGTTACCCTTTTGGGCATACATTAGAATGTCTTATGTCTTAATTGGTTTAAACTTGTATTTTATTGATTAACATTGAATTCAGAACAGTTTTCATAACTGATTTGCTTATTTAGGTTGATTCTGGTATTACTACCTTTTTTACATTTTTCTATTTACTCAGTCAGGATGCATAGAAATGGTCCCCATTAGGGAAACCATCCCTTGTTACACTGTCAGAATATATTAAAATAACTTCCTTCCTTTCCTTTTTCTCCCACACCTGTTTCCCTTCCTTCAGCCCCAGAAGAGCATTTTCCTCACCACCTTTTCCCACATGCTGTCCTTGCCTCTGATAAATTATACTCAGTTCAGCTCAGTTCAGTCACTGAGTTGTGTCTGACTCTTTGCAACCCCATGAATCACAGCACTCCAGGCCTCCCTGTCCATCACCAACTCCTGGAGTTCACTCAAACTTATGTCCATCAAGTTGGTGATGCCATCCAGCCATCTCATCCTCTGTCGTCCCCTTCTCCTCCTGCCCCCAATCCCTCCCAGCATCAGAGTCTTTTCCAATGAGTCAACTCTTTGCATGAGGTGGCCAAAGTACTAGAGTTTCAGCTTTAGCATCATTCCTTCCAAAGAAATCCCAGGGCTGATCTCCTTTGGAATGGACTGGTTGGATCTCCTTGCACTCCAAGGCACTCTCAAGAGTCTTCTCCAACACCACAGTTCAAAAGCATCAATTCTTCGGCCCTCAGCTTTCTTCACAGTCCAACTCTCACATCCATACATGACCACTGGAAAAACCATAGCCTTAACTAGACGGACCTTTGTTAGCAAAGTAATGTCTCTGCTTTTCAATATGCCATCTAGATTGGTCATAACTTTCTTTCCAAGGAGTGAGCGTCTTTTAATTTCATGGCTGCAGTCACCATCTGCAGTGATTTTGGAGCCCCCCAAAATAAAGTCTGACACTGTTTCCACTGTTTCCCCATCTATTTGCCATGAAGTGATGGGTCCAGATGCCATGATCTTTGTTTTCTGAATGTTGAGCTTTAAGCCAATTTTTTCACTCTCCTATCTCACTTTCCAACTTGCGTTTCTTCCAGTCCAGCATTTCTCATGATGTACTCTGCATATAAGTTAAATAAACATGGTGACAATATGCAGCCTTGATGTACTCCTTTTCCTATTTGGAACCAGTCTGTTGTTCCATGACCAGTTCTAACTGCTGCTTCCTGACCTGCATACAGATTTCTCAAGAGGCAGATCAGGTGGTCTGGTATTCCCATCTCTTTCAGAATTTTCCATAGTTTATTGTGATCTACACAGTCAAAGGCTTTGGCATAGTCAATAAAGCAGAAATAGATGTTTTTCTGGAACTCTCTTGCTTTTTCCATGATATGCAGATGACATCACTCTTATGGCAGAAAGTGAAGAGGGGCTAAAAAGCCTCTTGATGAAAGTGAAAGTGGAGAGTGAAAAGGTTGGCTTAAAGTTCAACATTCAGAAAACAAAGATCATGGCATCTGGTCCCATCACTACATGGGAAATAGATGGAGAAACAGTGGAAACAGTGTCAGAATTTACTTTTCTGGGCTCCAAAATCACTGCAGATGGTGACTGCAGCCATGAAATTAAAAGACGCTTACTCCTTGGAAGGAAAGTTATGACCAACCTAGATAGCATATTCAAAAGCAGAGACATTACTTTACCAAAAAAGGTTCGCCTAGTCAAGGCTATGGTCTTTCCTGTGGTCATGTATGGATGTGAGAGCTGGACTGTGAAGAAGGCTGAGCGCTGAAGAATTGATGCTTTTGAACTGTGGTGTTGGAGAAGACTCTTAAGAGTCCCTTGGACTGCAAGGAGATCCAACCAGTCCATCCTGAAGGAGATCAGCCCTGGGTGTTCTTTGGAAGGAATGATGCTCAAGCTGAAACTCCAGTATTTTGGCCACCTCATGCGAAGAGTTGACTCATTGGAGAAGACTCTGATGCTGGGAGGGATTGAGGGCAGGAGGAGAAGGGGACAACAGAGGATGAGATGGCTGGATGGCATCACTGACTTGATGGGTGTGAGTTTGAGTGACCTCCGGGAGCTGGTGATGGACAGGGAGGTCTGGCGTGCTGCGATTCATGGGGTTGCAAGGAGTCGGACACGACTGAGCGACTGATCTGATCTGATGTCACTTTCATCAAGAGGCTTTTTAGTTCCTCTTCACTTTCTGCCATAAGGCTGGTGTCATCTGCATTATCTGAGGTTATTGATATTTCTCCAGGCAGTCTTGATTCCAGTGTGTGCTTCTTTCAGCCCAACGTTTCTCATGATGTACTCTGCATATAAGTTAAATAAGCAGGGTGACAATATACAGCCTTGACATACTCTTTTTCTTATTTGGAATCAGTCTGTTGTTCCATGTCCAGTTCTAACTGTTGCTTCCTGACCTGCATACAGGTTACTCAAGAGGCAGGTCAGGTGGCTTTTGCTAAAACTGAACAAATTCTCTGACATCGTTTCTACCTCAGATGAGATTTTCTATATAATGGGATCAGTATATCAATGTGTTAAAAATGATGAAGATAGTCGTGACAATGTTGATGAACTTTACCATCATAATAAACCTCTGTGCATTTATTTTAAATTTTAAAGTTTCTTTTATGTCCATTATTTTAATTGTTATTCAAAATTCCCTATGATGTGACCAAGATAGGTATTAACTTTTCTATTAAAATATTGGAAAACTGAACCTTAACTGATCTGCCCATGATCACACAACTGCCATGGGGTTAAGAGCAAAAAATGACACATTTTGCCTGCATATTCTCTTAGATTTATCAGGGCAGAAAAGCGATTATAAAGTCAACCAGCCTCTTGGAACATCACATACCATGTTGCCATGCCTGGTCAGGACAAAACTGAAGCCAACAGGCTGGAAGCTTGCCCTAAAGCCAACAAAGAGAAGTGTATTGCATAATTTGGGGTGCATTTTTTAAAAAATTCAAACATAAAATTGAAGGAGACAGAAGTTGCTCAGAATGGAAGGATTTCAGTTTTAAATGATCTGGTGTTTTTCTGTGGCTTGATGATCAGTGTGACCCAGATGGAGCTCTGTGGCTGCCACAAAATGCCATCAAATTTCCAGTTGGTGAGCAGAAGTGCAGCACCGACCTCCGTGGTCAGGCTGCCCAGGAGACACATCCCACTGAAGAATGGATTTTTTTGGGGGGGAGGTGGATATTAATAAATACCAAAGTGTCTAGAGACTGGTCAGAAAGGATATTAATGGAGATGCTGAAATGACGGGATATTAAAAGGACTGAATCAAGCCTAGGAAGACATCCGGAAGCATTGTAAACCTGAAGCAATGTGACACGTGTCAATTGCAGAGTAGACAAAAGTGGGAAAATAAAGGGTGGAGGCAGACTTCTTCTCCACAAAGAAAATCTTAATCCTCCCCAAACGGGACCAGGAATCATGATAGAGACGATGTGCAAGCAGAGATTATAAGGGTATCTGACAGGAACAGCAGGAGGAGCTAACTTAGGGAGGAGGCTGAAGCAAATGAACATCATATACCTTCTGATCTTTAAATTGGACCAAACTGATATAATCTTGACAATACATTATTCTATCAAACCACAGGAAAGTGGGCTTTCTCATGTATGCTGTTTCTGGAAAGGTAAAAATATTTTTCATTTTTCCTCATTCATGAGTCTCTCCTTCCCGGTGTGCCCCGGTCCTCTGTTTCCCAGCATCGCTGGTTTCACAGTTCAGCATCATAATTTCATAACATGGCGCTCACAGGGGGTTGACAGCAGACCAAGGATGCTTCCTGTACACACTGGGGTCTCTCTGCCATAGAATCGAGTTCTACATCGTGTCGCAGGAAACATGTGGTGTCTCTAGGGGAGAATGGGGTGGCTTTCAGAAGATCAAGGTCTTGGAGCAATGTCCACTGAGAGGTTTCATTGGGAACACGTGACTCAGCTCCTGTGGAGCCCTAGGAATGGATTCCTGCACCCTGCCATCTCTGGGAGGTGGTGCTTGTCAGAGATGGGCCGGGGGTGGTATTGGAGAAGTTAAGAAGGTAAAACTTAAGATGTTCGCTCTACCTACTTAGGGCACCTTGTGAATTTGAGTTTTTCTCATCTGTCAAACGAAAGAGACTATTAGTGAAGTTCTGTGAAATCCTGTGAAGCTTGTGGAAATCAAAGGAGCTAAGAAGTAGGCCACGACACGGAAAAGATTGCAGCCCTTTGGAAAGCGATGGGCTGTGAATGCGGAGTGAGCCATTCCCAAACCCGCTTCAGTCGCACTGGGAACCCGCTGTTGTCCATAACGCTCTCCATTGGCCCAGGGTTTCACTGACGGGGGAGCCCAGAGGCATGGAACTGGTGTGAGGTCGCACCAGAGGTCAGTAGCCCTGATTCAACTGCTGGCTCCAGACGCCCTCCCCAGCCCCAGCTCCCCTCCTGCTTTGCTCCTCGCCGCTTACCCCCCGCCCCCCCCCCCGCCCGGGCTCCCCAGAACCCCGGGACCCCCGCCAGTGTCCCCTTACCAGGCGTGGTGCTGCGGGCTGGGTGTGGGCGGGTCGGCGAGAGCGAGCGGCTGAAGGTTGCAGGGCACGACTGTAGGATAAGAAAGAAAGTGGGGCTGACGGAGGGCGCCCCCTGTCCCCTCTGGGCGGGGAGAAACTGCTGTGTTCAAAGCGTGCGCCAACCCCCCCCCCCCCCCCCCCCCCCAACCTCTACCCCGCAACCCCCACTGTACTCAGGGATGCTTCCTGTCGGAGACCGCGAGCTCCTCGCCCCCTCTCATTTCCTCTTTAAGACTTGAGAGAAGAAAAGAAGTGATGTTTGGATTGTGAGAGAGCAAAATACGGACCCTCGCCAACTCCCCCGTCCCTCACCCCCTGTTGCTAAGGCCCACTGGTTGCCTCCGTAGGAGTATTTGGTTATGCGGAGAACTTCTTTACCCTCAGTGCAAAGCTGGAGCAAGGTGCAGAACAGGATAGAATGGAACCCTCTTCCTTTCCAGAAACTCCGCAGAACTGGGGGTCAGAGAGCCACTGTCCTTGTCTTTTGTTTTGGGGTAAGAGTGTCTGTTCTTAGGGAATGTGTGTGTGTGATTTTTGAGGAGTGGTAGGCAGTTCTTTTTGACTGTGTGGATCACAACAAACTCTGGAAAATTCTGTAAGAGATGAGAATACCAGATCATCTTATTTGTTTCCTGAAAACTGATGTTTTTGAATTGTGGTGCTGGTATGTGGGTCAAGAAGCAGTAGTTAAAACTGGACATGAAACAACTGACTGGTTCAAAATTGGGAAAGGAGTACATCAAGGCTGTATATTGTCACCCTGCTTATTTAACTTATACGCAGAATGTGCTGTATTTTGCTTAGTTGCTCTGTCCTATCTGACTTTTTGCAACTCCATGGACTGAAGCCCACCAGGCTCCTCTGTCCATGGGGATTTCCAGGCAGGAATGCTGGAGTGGGTTGCCATGCCCTCCTCCAGGAGATCTTTACAATCCAGGGACTGAGCCCAGCTCTGCCTCATTGCAGGTGGATTCTTTACCATCTGAGCCACCAGGGAAGCCCAAGGATACTGGCGTAGGTAACTTATCCCTTCTCCAGGGGAACTTCCTCAGCCAGGAATTGAACTGGTGTCTCCTACATTGCCACGGTAAGGAGTCTGCCTGCAATGTGAGAGACCCGTGTGTGATCCCTGGGTTGGGAAGATCCCCTGTAGAAGGGAATAGCAACCCACTCCAGTATTCTTGCCTGGAAAATCTCACGGATAGAGGAGCCTGGTGGACTACAGTCCACAGCATCGCAAAAAGTTGGACATGACTGAACCACTTCACTTTCACTTTCTCCTGCATTGCTGGCAGATTCTTTACTAGCTGAGCTACCTGGGAAGCCCTATAAGCAGAATACATCATGTGAAATGCTGGGTTGGATGAATCACAAGCTGGAATCCAGATTGCCAAGAGGAGTATCAACGGTCTTAGATGTGCAGATGACACCGCTCTAATGGCACAAAGCCAAGAGGAACTAAAGAGCCTCTTGATGAGGGTGAAAGAGGAGAGTGAGAAAGGTGGCTTAAAACTCAGCATTCAAAAAACTAAGATCGTGGCATCCAGTCCCACCACTTTATGGCAAATAGAAGGGGAAAAAGTAGTAGCAGTGACAGATATTATTTTCTTGGGCTCCAAAATCACTGCAGCCACAAAATTAAAGGATGTGTGCTCCTTGGAAGAAGAGCTATGACAAACCCAGACAGCGTATTAAAAAACAGAGACATCACTTTGTCATGAAAGGTTCATATAGTCAAAGCCATGGTTTTTCCAGTAGTCATATATGGATATGAGAGTTGGACCATAAAGAAGGCTGAGCACTGAAGAACTGATGCTTTGAAATCGTGGTGCTGCGGAAGATTCTTGAGAGTCTCCTGGACACCAAGGAGATCAAACCAGTTAACCCTAAAGGAAATCAGCCCTGAATATTCATTGGAAGGACTGATGCTAAAGCTGAAGCTCCTATACTTTGGCCATTTGATGTTAAGAGCTGCTGCTTCTAAGTCGCTTTAGTTGTGTCCGACTCTGTGTGACCCCATAGACCACAACCCACCAGGTTCCCCTGTCCCTGGGATTCTCCAGGCAAGAACACTGGAGTGGGTTTCCATTTCCTTCTCCAATGCATGAAAGTGAAAAGTCAAAGTGAAGTCGCTCAGTTGTGTCCGACTCTTCACGACCCCATGGACTGCAGCCTACCAGGCTCCTCCGCCCATGGGATTTTCCAGGCAAGAGTACTGGAGTGGGGGTGCCATTGCCTTCTCCAGTTAAGAGCTGAGTCATTGGAAAAGACGCTGATGCTGGGAAGGATTGAAGGCGGGAGGAGAAGGGGACAACAGAGGATGAGATGGTTGGATGGGCATCACCGACTCCATGGACATGAGTCTGAGCAAGCTTGGGGAGTTGGTGATGGACAGGGAGGCCTGGCTGCTGCAGTCCACGGGGTCACAAAGAATTGGACACGACTGAGTGACTGAACTGAAACTTAATGGGGGTAAAGAGTGAAAGGAAATACAAAATAAGAATTGGGCCAAGAATGAGGTTGAATATAAGATATTCCCTCATAGCTCAGTTGGTAAAGAATCCGCCTGCAGTGTAGGAGACCCCTGGTTTGATTCTTGGGTTGGGAAGATCCACTGGAGAAGGGACAGGCTACCCACTTGAGTGGGTACCACATAGACTATACTGGGGTTTCTCTTGTGGCTCAGCTGGTAAAGAATCCGCCTGCAATGTGGGAGACCTGGGTTTGATCTGTTAGGTAGTTGGAATAGGAAGAAGGAGTCCAGAATGGTGGTGGCTAAAAGACTAGGAAGGGAAAAGCCTGATAAAAAAGAACAAAGGAAGGTCTGAGGACTGGAGTGAGGACCTCAGGTAGAACAAACAGCACTCCTGGCTAGCCCAGTTTACATAGCAGGCCCAGGGGAGGGAAAAAACATAAAAAGAGGAGCCAAAGGGTGGAGTGGGGGAGGTCCCTCCCTTCCTCTCCCCTCTCTTTCTCTCCCTCCCTCTTTCTCTCTCTCTCCCTTTCTCTCTGTCTCTCTCTCGCTCTTTCTCCCTCCTTCCCTCCCTCCCTCGCTCTCTCTCTCTCTCTCCTCTTCGAAGTCTTTTGGGTCAGCATGCCCTCATGCCTGGAGGATGTATTTTCCTTTATTTTCTAAATAAAACTGAGCTGTAACACGGAGCCATGACACTGATCTGTCCGAGAGCTGTAACACGGTCTCTCTGAGAGCTGAGACTCAGTCTGTCAAAGGGCTTTAACGTCTGTTGCTTCAAATTTTTGCTGTGACGAGATAGAACGGAGGAAATTACACACTCCCTTGACAGATCCCTGGGTCGGGAAGATCCCCTGGAAAAAGGAAAAGCTACCCACTTTAGTATTCTGGCCTGGAGGATTCCATGGACTGTATAGTCCATGGGATCGCAAAGAGTAGGACACGACCAAGCAACTTTCACAAGATATAAAATAAAACAAAATACTACATTATTTTGGAAGATAACTACTTTAAAAAAAATAAAAGACAAATTAAGAAAAAAAAAATCTTAAAATATTTATTGCTGAAATAAGCAAGCACAAATCCAGTTCTATAAGAAAAGGCATATATTACCACTATCAGATGAAGCCTCCAGGGCAAGGAAAAAAAAGTCTTGGGTCATAGTCTAGCTCTGGCTTCCTCAAGGACTTATAGGAATTCCTCTTCTAGGGCATTCAGTCCACATAGTATTCTTTGGAAGGAGTAGTGGCATCTGTCCAGCCAGGCTGATGAATACTGAATATTGTGCATAATTACTGAATATTGTACAACACCGAATATGGTACAAGACTAGGTAAGAGGGTATGCATTGTTTGAAATCTGCTTGAAAACCTAATCATGGCCAAAAACAACTCTCAGAAGTAAGCCAAAGATGAATCTCTCTGTGTAAAATGAAGCTGATTCAGGCAGCAGGGCCTGGAAATATGAAAGAAGCTTATCAACACATTAACAAGGAATAAAAGGTGAGAGGAGACCTATGTAAATGATATGAATACACATTCACTTAGAGCATTTTTGAGAAGTTATAGTGTTTTGATCCTGTGTCTGGTTAAGGAAACTCTTTTTATATGACAGTAAGGAAAAATAGTTTCAGGTTCTGATTTGCCCCTTTTTGCCTTTAGAAAATCACTTGATTCTCAGTAGATTTCTTTCCTCTGCAAATAAAACGTTCTTAATAATAATTATCCTTCATACTTCATGAGGTAGTTTTTATCATAAAATATTAAGCAATAAATTGTTATAGTATTCTCTCTATAATTATGTTTTCTATTTTATGATCAATCTTGCATTATTTTGCTTTATTATGTATTTTGTATTCAGTTCAGTTCAGTTCAGTTGCTCAGTCATGTCCGACTCTTTGTGATCCCATGAATCACAGCACGCCAGGCCTCCCTGTCCATCACCATCTCCCGGAGTTCACTCAAACTCACATCCATCAAATCGGTGATGCCATCCAGCCATCTCATCCTCTGTCGTCCCCTTCTCCTCCTGCCCCCAATCCCTCCCAGCATCAGAGTCTTTTCCAATGAGTCAATTCTTCACATGAGGTGGCCAAAGTACTAGAGTTTCAGCTTCAGCATCATTCCTTCCAAAGAACACCCAGGGCTGATCTCCTTTAGAATGGACTGGTTGGATCTCCTTGCAGTCCAAGGGACTCTCAAGAGTCTTCTCCAACACCATAGTTCAAAAGCATCAATTCTTCGGCCCTCAGCTTTCTTCACAGTCCAACCCTGGCATCCATACATAATCACTGTATTATTAAATTATATATATTTAAACTTTTTTGGGTGTGCTGTGTAGCATGTGGGATCTTAGTTCCCAGACCAGGGATTGAACCCATGCCCCCTGCAGTGTAAACATGGAGTCTTAACCTCTAAGGTGCCAGGGAAGTTCTTACATCATTACACTTAAAAAACTAAAAATTGTGTCTTCCACTTACTTATGAGTCTGTGCTGTGCTGTGCTTAGTCACTCAGTCGTGTCTGACTCTGCAACCCCATGGACTATAGCCTGTTAGGCTCCTCTGTCCATGAGGATTCTCCAGGCAAGAATACTGGAGTGGGTTTCCAAGCCCTGCTCCAGAGGATCTTCCCAACCCAAAGATCAAACTCAGGTCTCCTGCATTGCAGGTGGATTTTTTACTGTCTGAGCCACCAGGGAAGTCCCACTTATGAGTCTATATAGCTTTAAATCTAAGAATTAGAAACTAGCAATATTTTAGAGAATAAGTACAACTTTGATTGTACTTTGTAAATATATTTGATGACTAATCATACGGACCTTTTATTACCACTAGCACCCGACTTTGTGGAATAGAATAATGTGGAATAGTTATTATTACAAATACTAAATGTGGAGTATGAAATTTCACGAGTATGAAATTTATGTATTTCTGAGTATGAAATTTATTTATGAAGATTATTATTATGATGTTTCCTCTACACTTTTCATTTCTGTATCATATTCTTATGGAATTTAACCTACAAAGTGTTTTCTTTTGCATTAGTTCATCATACATATTGAGATTAATTTTAATATATACATCTCAAGAAAAGATGAAGCTCCTTGGCCACAAAGTCTCTGAGCAAGTTCATAGGGACGTGTTTTGGTACACAAGCCCTCCGCACATCTCCTGCTCTTTCTACTGTACCCCACAGCAGTCCCACTGATACCCAAACAGGGCATTTTACCCACAATGTCAAGCCTTCTTCTGATCCTATACATTTCTAGATGCTACAGTTTGCATGAGAATTTGACAATCCTAACACTCATATTTGGGGCTTCCCTAGTAGCTTAGATGGTAAAATATCTGCCTGCAATGCAGCATACTTGGGTTCAGTCCCTGGGTCAGGAAGATCCCCTAGAGAAGGGAATACAACCTACTCCAGTATTCTTGCCAGGAGAATTCCATGGACAGAGGAGGCTGGCAGGCTACACGGGTTGCAAAAGAGTTGCACACAACTGAGAAACTAACACTCATATTTGTCTTAAAAATTGTATTGACATTTACAAACAAGACAAATAATAAGTAATGATAGAAATTGGAAGGTATAGATGTACATTCGGATTTGAGAAAACGAAAAACTGAAAGAAGAGCAGGTTAAATTCAGTCCTGTGGTAAGCAGTCTTGGCCCACAGCGCGTGCTCGTGCACACGTGGCCCTGGATGGGCAAGCTGCAGACCTGGCGGTCCCCGCTACTCGGCCCTTTCCTGGGCGCCTCCGGTTGTAGAAGAATTTTCTCTCTGGCTTGAGAGTCCCGGCATGGGCCCAGCAGGTGGCTAAAGAAGGAACTGATAATAAACTTTTTTTTACAGCTCAGCTTCACTGATTCTAAGTCACTGCCCTCAGGCCCCCCAACTGCAGGCAGCCTTAAGGCCAGAGTTCATCCCGAGTCCCCAGAACTTTACTCTGAGGTGGCATTGAAGCGCATGCGCATACACTCCTGTTCCACGGATGGCCCTAGGGTGCCTGAGCACAACCTCACTTTCCCCTGCCCTCCATTATCCCTCTGGCGTGCTCCACGTCCCCCGCACATCACCCTCCCCCTTAGCACACTTGAGCCCTTATAGTCTTGGGGTATCTATGTCCTTCTGCATCCACACCTCCTAACTAGGGTGTGGCTGACAGAAAGGCTTCCCTTTGAAGTGTTGTTTCAGAAATAAGGAAACGATAACGATAACGACTGTTTACACAACGTAAGGATGGGGTTCAAGGACTTAGGTGGGTTGACCCACCCCCTGGTAAAAACCCACAACTGTGCAGCCACACCTAACCTTGAGTTCTCTGTGGCTCTCTGCTGACGCACCTGCGGCTTCCTGTCTTCTCTGAAACAGGAACTTTATTATTATTTGCATAAAAATCCAGATAGATAACTACATTGAAGACATTGCATGTTATTTTCCCCAAATCTTGCTTCATTTGGGACAGATGTGAACCATAATACATGCTAGAAAATTGGAGATTGTGTTATTTTCAGTACAGTCACATTTAACTTCTTGGTTCTAAGTCATTGTACTGGCAAATAAACTGATGTATGTGTGTGTGCTCAGTCGTGTCCAACTCTTTGCAACCCCGTGGACTGTAGCCCACCAGGCTCCTCTGTCCATGGGATTTTCCAGGCAACAATACTGGCGCAGGTTGCCATTCCCTGCTCCAGGATATCTTCCTGACCCAGGGATCAAATATGCAGCTCTTGGGTCTCCTGCATTGCTAGGTGGATTCTTTTTGTGGCTCAGCTGGTAAAGAATCTGCCTGCTACGTGGGAGACCTGGGTTTGATCTCTGGGTTGAGCAGATCCCCTGGAGAAGGGAAAGGGTGCCCACTACAGTATCCTGGCCTGGAGAATTCCATGGACTGTATAGTCTCTGGGGTTGCAAAGAATTGGACAGGACTTGCAATGTCACCTGGAATTAAACATGAATATGTTTGACTGTGACTTCTCTTTCCTTGATGATAATAAAAATCTGCAAGATCACTGAAGGGAGATAACTACAAGAACTAGAAAATAGCAAGAAGAGTCTGTATAGGCTATGGTCTGAATGCTTGTGTCTGCCCCCTCCCCCTTCAACATTCAGAGGTTGAAAACCTAGTCTGGAGAGGAGGGTTTTAGGAGGTGGTGTCATTGGGAGGGTCTTAGGTCAGGAGGGTAGATTCCTCATGATTGGACTTAGTAACTTGTTCTAATTGATTGTGAGGGCACAGTCAGAAGTTGGCATTCTGCAATCTCAGAGAGGACTCTCCCCCAAACCCGATCGTCCTCCCCCAAACCCGATCATGATCATGGACTTCCAGCCTCCAGAACTGTAAGGAATAAATGTCTGTTGTTTTTAAGCCACCCAGACTCTGTGTGTGTGTGTTTAAAATAGCAGTCCAAAGAGAGGAAGGCAGTGTCTAAACAAACAAACCAGCAAACAGACACACACAAGCTCAAAATAAAGAGTGGGATTCCTTTGCTAGGAATCCATTTTCTACCAAAAACTGCAGGCCATTTTACGATTTCTCACAGATGATCAATACCTCAAAATAACTAAACACATTTTTAAGGATGTTTTAAAGTGGTAAACTTTATTTTAAAACTATGTGCTGGAGTAAACATGAAATTTCTGAAAACTCTGATTCCTTTGAAATCCCCCTTCAGATCCAAGTGTCCAGGTCCTTTCTTGCCAGGTGACCTGCAAGACTGAGGTCACCCCGTCACCGCCTCGGGCCAACGCCTGTAGAGCAGGTACAGCAGGAACAGGGCGCCCAGCAGGGCGGCCAGGCCCAGCTTACACCGAGTCCCCGGCCCCGCCTTGGGCCACCGCCACAGCCCGGCCAGCGGCCAGCGCTCCGGCCACGACGGCGCTCGGGTAGCCAGTAGCTCCGCCACCCTGCGCAGCCTCTCCTCAGGGCTCAGCCCGCCCAGGGTCTGCGCCTGGCGGTACACGTCGTTGGTGTAGGGGGCGCCGCCGTGGTCCCTCACCAGCTCCTCCACCAGCCCCATCAGCTCCCTGACCTGTGCCTCCCGCTCCCCGTCAGCCGCTCGGTTGTCGAAGGCGCAGCAGCGGCCCCCGCACTCGGCCACCAGCTCCCGGAGCGCGCGGTTGTCGGTGTCGCGCACGTACTGCTGCAGCGAGGCCCCGTCCAGGTCCTCCCTGCGGGTGAAGACCACGACGGCGCGCGCCGCGATGCACGCCCCGAAGAGCGCCTTCACCCCGCGCCAGGCCCGCAGGTCCTGGGCGGTGAAGCGGCCGAGCTGGGTCACCAGGAGCACGGCGTGGGGCCCCGGGGCCGACAGCAGGTAGCAGCGGGCTCTCTCCTGGAAGCCCGGGTCTGCCTGGGCGACCTCGGGGCTGAAGAGGTCCGGGGTGTCGAGGACTTCCACGTCCCACGAGCCCCAGCGGCAGCTCCCCGTGGCGCAGTCCCTGGTCACCGCTGTGGCCGCGAGCCTGGAGAGGAAGTGCTTCCGCTGGAGGATGCTGTTGCCAGTGGCGCTCTTCCCGGTCCCCGACCTCCCGGCCAGGAGGAGGCGCAGCCTGCGCTCCTGCAGGGCGGACCTGAACTCCTGGAAACCTGTGGGAAACGGTAGTCTGTAAGTTTCGGAACCTGAGAGCAACGTGTCCCGGTTCCCGGGTCTCCTGGACGCCTTGTGAGCAAAGGAGAACAGAGCGCTTCCACGATTGTGTTTGGGGCCAGACCTTTACTGAGTGACCTGGTGTGAGATTTGGGCACCCCAAGGGGGTCTCTACCCGTCTATTTCTCCCGTCTTTGGCGCTGTAGGTGCTCCAGCAGCTGCTGAACGTCTCTCTAGAGGATGCGCCTTTGTAATACAGGCCATTACTTCGTCTGATATGATCTGTCATCCAGGCTGTGCAGAGCTGGTCCCCAGTGACAATTTCTGTCTTATTTTCCCTGATACTGTCCCACTGGAGAAAGGGGTGGGGCAATGGGCCCAGCCGGAAGGGCTATCTGGAGTCCCAAAGCAGGGGTTTGAATCATAGACCTGTCCTCTACCAGCCTGGTAACCCTGGGGAGCTGCTTAATCTAAGTGTTAAACCTCTTCTGCACAAACAGAATCAATATTGTAGCGCTGTCCTCATAGGCTGTTGGGAGGATAAGACCAGGCCATCTCTCTTCCCTCCCTCCTCCTACTCTCTTCTCCTCTCTCTTTAAACTGCTGTCTAATAACCTCCATCCGTGTTCCCTAACACCTTCTACCTGGTGAATCATGTTCTCTCTAATATACCATCTGATGCCCTCTACGTCCCCTTCTGTTTATTCATTTTCCTACTACCTAGAGCTCACTCCTGGGGACAAATACTCATTGTGAGACATGTTCTTACCATAGGCATTTTCTTCATCTCTTGTCATCTTCCGTCCTCCCATGATTACCTGAAAGAATCCCAGACACAATTTGTTCATTCACTCATTCATCAAATAGGTGTAACTGCCTACAGTGTCAGGTCAAGTCCAAAATGCTGGTGACCACACTGTGAGAAGGTCATAGTTCCTGCCCTCCTCTGAGCATCGGAGTTTAGGGAAGGAGGAGCCTGGTTGGGGTTGGGATGATGCTGTGAGAACACCTGGTGAGCTTGGCTTTGTCTTCTCAGGGCCCCCAAATGCAAAGAGCAAAGGGAAGATGATAACACGTTATCCCATCCATGCCAGTGAGTAAACTTAAGATGCTAATTTCTCCAGGTGATTCTATGTCAGGTGGTGCTAATGGTAAAGAATCTGCCTGCCAATGCAGGAGATGCAAGAGATGCGGGTTCGATTCCTAGGTCAAGAAGATCCCCTGGAGAAGGAAATGGCAACCCACTACAGTATTCTTGCCTATAAAATTCCTGGACAGAGGAGGCTGTTAGTTTGCAGTCCAAAGGGTCAGAAAAAGTTGGACACGACTAAGAGACTGAGCACCTATGTCAGTTACAGAAGCTGTGGGAAACACGATTTCCCAAGAGTTTCAGCAGCGAGGGTGGTGATGGACGGTGGGCTTCGGAAACCCCGAGAACAAGAGTTTGCTCACTGACTGAGGATCCTACCTTAGGGTCGCTGGCCTGTGAAACAAGCAAGAAGAAAATTGGAAAACAGACGTATTTCTCAAAATCATCTGGAGAGTTTCTGCTCTTAGATAACAACATAGTTTGACTTCTCCTTATGTATCTAAATATGGGGAGACTGGGATGCTCCCCTCCAGCTCTTTATGTTCTGGCCCTTGAGTCTGAGGCTTCTCAAAGTACAATGATTACACCCACTCAAACATCATTTAATACAATTAAACATTTTGTGGTCGTTTGCCTGATCATGCAAGCTTCTGAACATGAGCCCACAGCCTCTGCTCAGTCTATTTCTCTAGCCTCATTTCCAATGAATCCCACCTCGCCTGCCCCCTCTTTGCTCCTGCCCTCAGTCAGCCACTCCAGACACAGATTTTAGCACCCTTTCCCAACCCACCTCAGGCTTTCCCTCCCAGGACCCTTCATCCCACCCCACATTTCTGCCTGAGTCCTGTCTGTACTTCAACATCCATTTCAAATTCTACTTCCTCATGTCACCCACCTGTTTCCTACAGGTAACTGTATTCAACCCCATTTGGCACCAACAGGGAAGGAAAAGCAAAGGGAGAGGCTGGGTGAATAACCTCTCTCTGGCCAAAGGACTCAGAGGGCAAGTTTGTCCAGAACTCAAGCCGAAGCTGTTTGTGTTTCTGCCATCACTCTCCTGCTGCCCCATGCAAAACTTTCAGTAAAGTTTACCCCAGGGCATATCACATGATATAATTAGTTATTTTGTGTCTGCTGCTGCCGCTGCTAAGTCGCTTCAGTCGTGTCCGACTCTGTGCGACCCCATAGACGGAAGCTCATCAGGCTCCCCGTCCCTGGGATTCTCCAGGCAAGAACACTGGAGTGGGTTGCCATTTCCTTCTCCAATGCATGAAAGTATTTTGTGTCTAGGCATCAACAAAGTCCCATAATTGACATCAGAGTAGAAATGAAGAAAGAGCCACAAGATTCAAACCCTAGAAGAAGAATAGCTAAAGCAAGAGGTCCTCGCTAAAGATGGAAATGAGAAAGTGTGCTACAGGGAATCCACAAAACTCTCAAGTAGGTCACTGGGATTTCCAGATAGTTTGAAATGTGGGTTAAAATCATTTAAAATAAATTTTAAGAAGGTGATAAGCTCTTCCTGAAATTTGGGGGTGATAAATAGCTCTTTTTTTATTGTAAAGCATGTTGAATTCCTGTATTCTGAATACTCTGAAAATTCAAAGTTCATGTATCTCAGATCAGATCAGATCAGATCAGTCGCTCAGTCGTGTCCGACTCTTTGCGACCCCATGAATCGCAGCACGCCAGGCCTCCCTGTCCATCACCAACTCCCGGAGCTCACTGAGACTCACATCCATTGAGTCAGTGATGGCATCCAGCCATCTCATCCTCTGTCGTCCCCTTCTCCTCTTGCCCTCACTCCCTCCCAGCATCAGAGTCTTCTCCAATGAGTCAACTCTTTGCATGAGGTGGCCAAAGTACTGGAGTTTCAGCTTTAGCATCATTCCTTCCAAAGAAATCCCAGGGCTGATCTCCTTCAGAATGGACTGGTTGGATCTCCTTGCAGTCCAAGGGACTCTCAAGAGTCTTCTCCAACACCACAGTTCAAAAGCATCAATTCTTCGGCGCTCAGCCTTCTTCACAGTCCAGCTCTCACATCATGTATCTCAGTGCCTCTCAAATATATTGTTTTTCAGAACTACTTAAATGTTCTTTAAAAATGTCGATTCTGGGGGGACCATGCTCAGAAATTCTGATTTATGAATCCAGTGTATCTGATATCATCAGTCCACACATCAGAATTTAGAAATGAGCCATTTATTCAGACCCCTTCATTGTACAGATGAGGAAACTGAGGTGTTCCTACAGCAGGGGTGGGAGAGACTCGAATTAGGGAGCCAACGTGTCAGGGCTCATGAGGACGAGGGGTTGAAGACCTGGTTCCTAACCTCTTTAGTCTCTTGAGGGTCCCTTTCTGTGGACAGAGGGGAGAAGGGGCATCTGGGGCGGGGGTTGAATTCTGATGGTTTCCTGACTCAGCACGCTGTAACTTGCTCTGAAGTTAGATTGCTTTGGGGCCACAGGAAAGATCTTTTACCTATGCTGAACGTGCAGTTTGAGCAACGTTGAATGCCTTTTAAAATGCATTTTACTCCTGGACATGGTTCCAGTACAGATTTTTCTTACTGTAGGGGGGAAGTGTGGAAGGAGACAGACACGTGTGCCCTCCAGACTGGGGACCATGCTCATAAACCTTTTTTGAATTTCCTCTATTGGAAACTTTGAACATCTTTACAAATCCAGATGCCCCATCTTAATGGGTCCGGCTATTACTCACCCGAAAGGTGCCTGGTGGAGCCCGGGTGCTCAGACAGTAAATGCTCTCAGAACCATGTTCCTTCTGGTTGGTTGTAGCTCCTGCTCCTTGCGGGGCTCACCTTTCCTGGTGACAGGCTCTCACCGGTGATCCAAGAAGGCCCTGATCTCTGCTTTGCCTTCAGTTTTGAGTGTGGCAGGCTGTTTCCTTCCACTCTGCATAGAGGAAGTCTTTGAGACTCACATCTCCTATGAGCCTAGAGGGAGGGTTAGGTGGTGATGATTTAAAGAGACAGGAACATTCATTGTAGGGTTAAAGCATTTATCTTGCAAAACCTCTCTCCTGTTTTGACTAATCTTCTGTGTTCTTTAGCAGGGCCCTCCCCCACCCCCATACCAAATTTCTTGTTGTAGGACCCCCAAGGCCTGAGTCTCCTTCTAGAACTGCTTAATGGTCTAATCTTCAATTAGTTTTTACTGTGTAAGCATTTCCCCCATATGAAAGAAGTCCAGGGTGCTTCCTGCTCCAGAACAAAGAACATGATAGCTTTTCTCAACAGCCGTCCATTGACTGGACAGGCCTATGGCCAGTTCCCCTCTAGGGTCCAGTCTGTCAGAAAAATCCAGAAGCAGAGTTTTATCTGAGAAAGGATGTCTTCTCAGCTGTGGAAGGACTTGAAGCTAGCCGATGTGTTGAGGATGAGGATGAATTGCTGTTGCTGTTTAGTCACTCGTCATGTCAGACTCTTTGTGACCCCATGGACTTAGCCCGCCTGGCTCTTCTGTCCATGGGATTCTCTAGGAAAGAATATTGGAGTGGGGGTGCCATTTCCTCCTCCAGGGTATCTTCCCAACCCAGGGATCGAGCCTGTGTCTTCTGCATTGGCAGGGGGAGTCTTTACTGCCAAGCCACCATGCGTTTACACCATTCCTAAGTTAGCATTATGTAGAGGCTTAGTCGGGGGAAGGCAATGGCACCCCACCCCAGTACTCTTGCCTGGAAAATCCCGTGGACGGAGGAGCCTGGTAGGCTCCAGTCCATGGGATCGCTAAGAGTTGGACACGACTGAGCGACTTCACTTTCACTTTTCACTTTCATGCATTGGAGGAGGAAATGGTATTCTTGCCTGGAGAATCCCAGGGATGGAGCCTAGTGGGCTGCCATCTATGGGATCGCACAGAGTTGGACATGATTGAAGCGACTTAGCAGCAGCAGCAGAGGCTTAGTCTGGTCATCTGCGTTGGTATCACTGATTCTAGTTATTCTGCCTCCTCTCATGAGGGTCGTGAGAGTGAGGTCAGTAAAAGACCCAGTGGTGTGGTGAACAGGCACCAAGGACTGGCCCTAGGACTGGTCACATCACCAATCCAACTCAAGCTTTTTAGAGTTGACTGTCGCTGGATGTGGGAAGGACGACTGTCCTGAGCCCTAATCTACTGGCTGGGACCTGCTATTTCATCTTTATTTCCAGCCCATTTTTTCAGGTAGGAAAGAGACCCAAGGTCAACTGTTTTCCGTTCTTTTTTTTTTCCAGGTACAGTGTCTCTTGAATGACTGACACCCTCATTTTTTTCCATTCAGCATTATTGAAGCCCGTGTCTCTCATTTTCCCAGTAGAGTAGCAGGGCCAGGACAAGTGTGAGGAAAGTTTGGTGTCCAGGGCACAGAGTTGAAGGAGACACACTGCCAAGGTTTCTCAAGTGCCAATCCTACAGGTGAATGACCCCAGGAGTGAGTATTTCCTTAAGACTGAGGTGAATATGGCTCCTCACTGGCTTTACCCTAGTCCAAACCACATAGACCAGTCTTGACTAAGTCTTTGCTACCCAACGTATACCTTTCATGAAGATGCTTCCAGTGTTTCTGTGGTAACTCCTTGCCTTTCAGTGTTCTCATGCACGCATGTGGAGTCTTCCTTCACCACCTGTGACTTTGCCTGAGGGTTTACCTGGTTACGAGAGGGTGCTTTTAGCTCTACATCCTTCTTACATTTTCCCACCTCCCTTTTATGTGTATTGTTTGCTGCATCCTTGGAGTTTTCCTAATTATCTAGTGAGTTCATCAGTCATAAAGATTGTGTTTATTTTAATAAATTCTAGTTGCATTTAACAGGAAGATGTTAAATGTAAAATACTGCAAATGCAAAATGCAAAATACTAGGCCCACTCTTGTCCGATACATAAGCCTCTAGTATGTTTCAATCCTGACTGGGATTGGACACAAGGGATAAAATCTAGCTGAGCCCCTTTTGAGGCACATAAAACAGACTATTGATGTGTGTGTCTGTGTGTTGATTGTTGAGCGTGAGTTGGTTGCGTCAGAGAAATAAGCCATATGTCCATTCACCATCTTCAGAAGATAAAACCATAGCATGGAGTTAAAGACATGTGATCTCAGGAACTTTACAGATCACTTGTTAATTTACTATACCTTGTAGAAATTTTATTGCTATTTTTGTTATATTCAGAAGAAATAGTGATAGAGACTTGGAAATGAGAGGAATTTTATGTTTATAACTTTCAGAAGGTTTTGGTATTATATTTCAAAACAAACAGGAAATTCTAAAATCATTTGATTCATTAACAAATAGGATGAGGCTGAGATCTAAACAGTTCACAGCATCTCAAACATTTAGCAGACACTGACTATCCGGGGCAGGCAACTGTAACGTACTCAGGATATGACAGTGAATGAAGAGGCACTGATCAGTAACTATGACACAGGAGTCTTGCGTTCCAGTCTAACGGTCTTTCTAAAAATCATCACTAGTTTCTTGGGTATGACTAACAGTAAACTACAGAATAAACTGCCCATACTAAAGGGTAAGCAGCAAAAGAAATCGCATGTTTTGTGGAATACACAAAATAACTGAATGAGCAATGCGGCAAACACCTGAGCACACAGCACTGTTTGGATTAGGGCTTTTCTCAGGCAATTTGCTTTGGCCATGATTGTACCACGTCTCTGAATTTCCATGTATTTTATAAGGCTCCCTTTGAAATCCTGCAATCTTTCCTCTGACTGTACAGACTCACATTCTGACTGTTAGAAGGCTGTACAGCCTGTTAGTGTAGTGGTCACCCCTTTCCACTGTCCCCAGGCTCTCAATCAAGTCCATGAGCTCCTTCACTTGGTCATTCCGGGTGCTCCCTGGAGCACGGTTGTCAAAGGCACACACTCGCCCCCCACAGGCTGCCACCAGCTCGCTTAGGGCTCTGTTGTCTGAGCCTTGGATAAATTCCTCAGGAGGCCTCCCTCGAGGTCTTCCTTGCGGGTCTTAACTGTGTGCTTCATGGCACCCTCTCTGAAGATCTCCTCCACCCCGCGAACAGCCTGCTGGTCCTCTGTGGTGAATCGGCCCAGTTGCATCACCAGGAGCAGCACGTGGGGTCCTGGGGCAGATAGCAGGTAGCACCTCTGCACCTCTTGGAACAGGGAGTCAGAGGGGTCCTTCCCCGCAAAACATATCTGGTGTGTCAATAACCACCACCTCTCTCTCTCCCCAGCTGCCCCGACTCTTACTGCAAGTCTGCGTCAAGGACCAGGCACTCAGCCTGGACTCAAATGCTGGCTTCTGGAGGATGCTGCTCCCTGTCACACTTTTGCCGGTTCTCATTTTGCCCACCAGAATGATTCTCAGCTCTGATCCTCTGGCACAGTGAGCTGGGTGACTCTTTGTATAAGGTCCTGCTAGGAGCAAGTTTACTTAGGAGAGAAAGACAAATACCACATGATATCACTTATATGTGGAATCCAAAAAAAAAAAGGATACGAATGAACTCACAAAACAGATATAGGGGCTTCCCTGATGGCCCAATGTAGTGGACGCAGGTTCAATCCCTGGTCGGGGAACTAAGATCCCACATGCTGCAGGGCAACTAAGCCCACGCACTGCAAGAAGAGAAGACTGTGCTGTACCTAGCGATTCCCGCACAAGAGTCCCGTGTGCCGCAACGAACCCAATGCAGCATAAATAAATCATGAAAACCAGACATAGACTCGCAGATGTGGAAAACAAACTTCTGGCTACTAAAAGGGAAAGGGGCAGGGGAGGGATAAATTATGAGTTTGGGATTAAAATATACACATTACTATATGTAAAATAACAAACAAGGACTACTGTGGAGCACAGGGAGCTGTACTCAATATCTTGTAATAACCTGTAATGTAAAAGAATCTAAAGAGAATATATTTGTGTTTGTAAAAGACGCTTACTCCTTGGAAGGAAAGTTATGGCCAACCTAGATAGCATATTCAAAAGCAGAGACATTACTTTGCCAACAAAGATCCATCTAGTCAAGGCTATGGTCTTTCCTGTGGTCATGTATGGATGTGAGAGCTGGACTGTGAAGAAGGCTGAGCGCCGAAGAATTGATGCTTCTGATCTGTGGTGTTGGAGAAGACTCTTGAGAGTCCCTTGGACTGCAAGGAGATCCAACCAGTCCATTCTGAAGGAGATCAGCCCTGGGTGTTCTTTGGAAGGAATGATGCTAAAGCTGAAACTCCAGTATTTTGGCCACCTCATGTGAAGCGTTGACTCATTGGAGAAGACTCTGATGCTGGGAGGGATTGGGGGCAGGAGGAGAAGGGGACGACGGAGGATGAGATGGCTGGATGGCATCACTGACTCGATGGATGTGAGTCTCAGTGACCTCCGGGAGTTGGTGATGGACAGGGAGGCCTGGCGTGCTGCAATTCATGGGGTCGCAAAGAGTCGGACACGACTGAGCGACTGATCTGATCTGATCTGATCTGATGTATACCTAAATCAAAAGATGTCCTTTTCATTATAGGGGACTGGAATGCAAAAGTAGGAAGTCAAGAAACACCTGGAGTAACAGGCAAATTTGGCCTTGGAATACGGAATGAAGCAGGGCAAAGACTAATAGAGTTTTGCCAAGAAAATGCACTGGTCATAGCAAATACCCTCTTCCAACAACACAAGAGAAGACTCTATACATGGACATCACCAGATGGTCAACACCGAAATCAGATCGATTATATTCTTTGCAGCCAAAGATGGAGAAGCTCTATACAATCAGCAAAAACAAGACCAGGAGCTGACTGTGGCTCGGACCATGAACTCCTTATTGCCAAATTCAGACTGAAATTGAAGAAAGTAGGGAAAACCACTAGACCATTCAGGTATGACCTAAATCAAATCCCTTATGATTATACAGTGGAAGTGAGAAATAGATTTAAGGGCCTAGATCTGATAGATAGAGTGCCTGATGAACTATGGAATGAGGTTCGTGACATTGTACAGGAGACAGGGATCAAGACCATCCCCATGGAAAAGAAATGCAAAAAAGCAAAATGGCTGTCTGGGGAGGCCTTACAAATAGCTGTGAAAAGAAGAGAAGTGAAAAGCAAAGGAGAAAAGGAAAGATATAAACATCTAAATGCAGAGTTCCAAAGAATAGCAAGAAGAGATAAGAAAGCCTTCTTCAGTGATCAATGCAAAGAAATAGAGGAAAACAACAGAATGGGAAAGACTAGGGATCTCTTCAAGAAAATCAGAGATACCAAAAGAACATTTCATGCAAAGATGGGCACGATAAAGGACAGAGATGGTGTGGACCTAACAGAAGCAGAAGATATTAAGAAGAGGTGGCAAGAATACACAGAAGAACTGTACAAAAAAGAGCTTCAAGACCCAGATAATCATGATGATGTGATCACTGACCTAGAGCCAGACATCTTGGAATGTGAAGTCAAATGGGCCTTAGAAAGCATCACTACGAACAAAGCTAGTGGAGGTGATGGAATTCCAGTGGAGCTATTCCAAGTCCTGAATGATGATGCTGTGAAAGTGCTACACTCAATATGCCAGCAAATTTGGAAAACTCAGCAGTGGCCACAAGATTGGAAAAGGTCAGTTTTCATCCCAATCCCAAAGAAAGGCAATGCCAAGGAGTGCTCAAACTACCGAACAATTGCACTCATCTCACACGCTAGTAAAGTAATGCTCAAAATTCTCCAAGCCAGGCTTCAGCAATATGTGAACCGTGAACTTCCTGATGTTCAAGCTGGTTTTAGAAAAGGCAGAGGAACCAGAGATCAAATTGCCAACATCTGCTGGATCATGGAAAAAGCAAGAGAGTTCCAGAAAAACATCTATTTCTGCTTTATTGACTATGCCAAAGCCTTTGACTGTGTGGATCACAATAAACTATGGAAAATTCTGAAAGAGATGGGAATACCAGATCACCTGATCTGCCTCTTAAGAAATCTGTATGCAGGTCAGGAAGCAACAGTTAGAACTGGTCATGGAACAACAGACTGGTTCCAAATAGGAAAAGGAGTACGTCAAGGCTGCATATTGTCACCATGTTTATTTAACTTATATGCAGAGTACATCATGAGAAATGCTGGACTGGAAGAAACACAAGTTGGAATCAAGATTGCCGGGAGAAATATCAATAACCTCAGATATGCAGATGACACCACTCTTATGGCAGAAAGTGAAGAGGGGCTAAAAAGCCTCTTGATGAAAGTGAAAGTGGAGAGTGAAAAGGTTGGCTTAAAGCTCAACATTCAGAAAACGAAGATCATGGCATCTGGTCCCATCACTGCATGGGAAATAGATGGGGAAACAGTGGAAACAGTGTCAGACTTTGTTTTTCTGGGCTCCAAAATCACTGCAGATGGTGACTGCAGCCATGAAATTAAAAGACGCTTGCTCCTTGGAAGGAAAGTTATGACCAACCTAGATAGCATATTCAAAAGCAGAGACATTACTTTGCCAACAAAGGTTCGCCTAGTCAAGGCTATGGTCTTTCCTGTGGTCATGTATGGATGTGAGAGCTGGACTGTGAAGAAGGCTGAGCGCCGAAGAATTGATGCTTTTGAACTGTGGTGTTGGAGAAGACTCTTGAGAGTCCCTTGGACTGCAAGAAGATCCAACCAGTCCATTCTGGAGGAGATCAGCCCTGGAATTTCTTTGGAAGGAATGATGCTAAAGCTGAAACTCCAGTATTTTGGCCACCTCATGTGAAGAGTTGACTCATTGGAGAAGACTCTGATGCTGGGAGGGATTGAGGGCAGGAGGAGAAGGGGACGACAGAGGATGAGATGGCTGGATGGCATCACTGACTCGATGGATGCGAGTCTGAGTGACCTCCGGGAGCTGGTGATGGACAGGGAGGCCTGGCGTGCTGCGGTTCATGGGGTCGCAAAGAGTCGGACACGACTGAGCGACTGATCTGATCTGATACCTAAATCACTTCGTTGCATATCTGAAACTAACAAAGCATTATAAATCAACTGTATTTCAATTAAAAAAAAGGTGAAAAAAGAGCAAGCTTACTTTGTTATTACCATACTGTCATGCCAATGGAATATTTTTAATGATAAGGAAGTATCTGGGAGAAGATACTCTCATAATATATTGTATTTATAAAGTAGAAGCTGACTCTATTATCAAATAAGAGAATGATTTTAAAGCATCTAGCTTTCTCTAGGTCTGCAGGGCATTGTCCTATTGGATCCAAGAAAACTGAGGGATGAGATAGAATTAGAAATGTATCTTGTCATTCAAAGTTTGTCTATATCACTCTGTTCTGGCCCCCTAAAAGGCAAATTTTCTGAAGATCAGAAATGTGTAGCCAAGATGACGGTTCCATCTCTAGGTGGGTAAGTAACCTGCCTGTTCCAGGGCCAGAGATGGTTCCTCTGACCTTGGCTGGGCATGATCACCAGTGAAATGATTGGACCAGGGAAATTGAAATGAACAGTGCAAAGTTATTCTCTCTGATGAAGAAACAGTTGCTGGTTCATATTGTGATTCTAGAGGATAGCATGATTTTTATACAAACTAGGCACAGAATAGGGCTTCCTTGAGAGCTCAGTTGGTAAAGAATCCGCCTGCAATATGGGAGACCTGGGTTTGATCCCTGGGTTGGGAATATTCCCTGGAGAAGGGAAAGGCTACCCACTCCAGTATTCTGGCCTGGAGAATTCTATGGACCGTGCAGTCCATGAACGACTTCTCCTTTCATTTCAGGCACAGAGTAGGACAGAAATGGCACATGCAGGAGGTCACTTACCAGAGGGACTGCCTTCATTTTGGCCCATGGCTATTCCTGAGGGACAGAGAGACCAGAGGTCAATTAAAAAAACGATCATTTTTGAGTTACAACTCATGAAAGAACCTTATATTTCTTGAGCATGTTCACAACCATGCCTCAGTTGTCTGCACAAAGCTGAGGAGGTGGGTGGAAAGAATTACGATCACTGGTTTACAGAGAAATGGTCACTTGCTCAGAGTTCACTCAGTGAGTCAGAAGATTGGGTTTGTTTGTGGCCCCACTTGCTGCTTCTCACCCCCACGCCCACCTCTCCTCTAGGGTCCCTCCTCCGTAGGGGACCCCCCCACCCCACCCCCTCTCTTGCTTTCCGTGGCCTCCCTTTGTTTCCCTTCTAGGTCTGCCGTGGTTGTCCGAGGCTGAGTCCTCTTTCCTTCCCTCGTCCTCTCCTGTTCCCTTCCTTAGTTCTCCACCTTGCCGCCAAATGCCTGCCCTCACACCGAGTCCTCGCTGAGAGACTCGGTGAACTAAAAACACAACTTGGCAAAGTGCACTCTTTTTCAAACCAGAAACGTGCTTCATTTGATCTGTTAGTTACTTGAATTTTCCTCTTTTTACAAGAAGCCTTGCCATTTAGTTCCCTTTCCTATGCAGAGGAAAGTATCTTAAAAACTGGCAACCTGCACCAAGCGACATGGCGCAGAAAACTCTTGTGTTAACGAGCAAATTCTTCCCAGTTAGCCCTTTTGTGTAATGTTCTCTTTGCCACTATTGGGTAAACTAAATTTCAAGATTATGAGAGAGTCATTTCCTAGGCAGGTTGATAAGGAGTCTAGGGGTCCCCAAGGAGAGAGGGGTCTGGAATTCTCAAGAAGGAAGAAAGGACAAACCTTTTTTTCCTTCTCTACATTCCTTAGGATTATATAACAATAATGTATCCTGCCTGAGGACAGTCTCTGGATTAAACCTTCAGGCTAATTCTGTTATCTTAAAATGTAAATTATGGGAGTAGGTCTGATGAGGTCTTTACAACCTCCAGACATTATTTGGAGTATATAACTTCATTGCTAACACTAGCAAGGGGGTACTCTTTCTGCCCCCTTCTGATGCCTATGTCAGAAGCTTTCTCTATCTCCTTTATACTTTAATAAAACTTTATTACACAAAAGCTCGGAGTGATCAAGCCTTGTCTCTGGCCCCAGATTGAATTCTTCTCCTCCAGGGGCCAAGAATCCCGGTGTCTTCGTGTGATTCAACAACAACCTTTCATCTTGGGGGCTCGTCCGGAAAAGGGGGGAATGAGAGAGTCATTTCCTAGGCAGGTTGATAAGGAGTCTAGGGGTCCCCAAGGAGAGAGGGGTCTGGAATTCTCAAGAAGGAAGAAAGGACAAACTTTTTTTCTTTCTCCACATTCCTTAGGATTATACAACAATAATGTATCCTGCCTGAGGACAATGTTATCTTAAAATGTAAATTAGGGGAGTAGACCTGGTCTTTTCAAGGATGGTCTTTCCTGTGGTCATGTATGGATGTGAGAGCTGGACTGTGAAGAAGGCTGAGCGCCGAAGAATTGATGCTTTTGAACTGTGGTGTTGGAGAAGACTCTTGAGAGTCCCTTGGACTGCAAGAAGATCCAACCAGTCCATTCTGAAGGAGATCAATCCTGGAATTTCTTTGGAAGGAATGATGCTCAAGCTGAAACTCCAGTATTTTGGCCACCTCATGCGAAGAGTTGACTCATTGGAGAAGACTCTGATGCTGGGAGGGATTGAGGGCAGGAGGAGAAGGGGACGACAGAGGATGAGATGGCTGGATGGCATCACTGACTCGATGGATGCGAGTCTGAGTGACCTCCGGGAGCTGGTGATGGACAGGGAGGCCTGGCGTGCTGCGGTTCATGGGGTCGCAAAGAGTCGGACACGACTGAGCGACTGATCTGATCTGATCTGATCTGATCCTGCCTGTGGCATCCCACTCCAGTACTCTTGCTTGGAAAATCCCATGGATGGAGGTGCCTGGTAGGCTGCAGTCCATGGGGTCGCTAAGAGTCGGACATGACTGAGCGACTTCACTTTCACCTTTCACTTTCATACATTGGAGCAGGAAATGGCAACCCACTCCAGTGTTCTTGCCTGGAGAATCCCAGGGATGGCGGAGCCTGGCGGGCTGCCGTCTGTGGGGTCACATGACTGAAGCGACTTAGCAGCAGCAGCAGCAGCATCCTGCCTGAGGACAGTGTTATCTTAAAATGTAAATTCGGGGAGTAGGTCTGATGAGGTCTTTACAACCTCCAGACATTCTTTAGAGTATATAACTTCATTGCTAACACTAGCAAGGGGGTACTCTTTCTGCCCCCTTCTGATGCCCATGTCAGAAGCTTTCTCTGTCTCCTTTATACTTTAATAAAACTTTATTATACAAAAGCTCGGAGCGATCAAGCCTTGTCTCTGGCCCCAGATTGAATTCTCCTCTGGGGGCCAAGAATCCGGGTGTCTTTGCGTGATTCAACAACAACCTTTCAATTACAGGTCCTGTAAACTGGTCTCACTTAAGCCAAATGCCATCACTCTGTTTCCCTGAAAACAGGGCAAGTTTGTTTAATTTTTTTTTTTTTTCTTTTTCAACCATAGCCTGAAAACTAGGAATGAACAGCACAGAACTTTCACTAGTGTGGGCTTACCTGAGTTATTGTTGAAAGAAATAGATGCCTCCTTGTTCAAATCTGTGACTTGAGAGTTCAGCTTTGACAGAGAGAGAGGAAAAAAAAAAAAGCTGAAAATCTAGTCTGCTTCTTCCTCTCTTGAATCTCCAGTGAGCTTCCATGCTGCAACATAGCCCCTGCACCATGACTATCGGAAATTCTCTTTTCAAAAATAAACAGTTAAAATGGCAAAATTTAATGAGTCATTTGTTGTCTTGTGGACTTGCCTCAATTGAAAAAACAAACAACGTTTGAATCGTTTAAACTGGAATAAAGGGGAGGCTGATAATACTGGTAGATTTGATTCCTTCCCCCATCCTGAGGCTGTGTCCCTACATTTACAAGTTGGCCTGAATGCAACCCTCCAAGGCCTCCCAGGAGGAATAACCTTATCCACACTTAGCAGTGACTGTTCTAAAGGCAAATGCCACTGCAGGGGGAGAAAGTATGGGTGTGGGGGCACAGGACAGGGCACTGTGCAGGGAGAGAGTACAGAAAGGCGAACTGAAAGAGGGAGACGTCTGTCTGAACGCATTTGGAAATGACTTCATTCATGGTTTCTTTGCTTTCCCTTTGCTCAGCTATGCAGTTCAGGGCAGCCTCCCTGGGGGACCAGTGACCCGGGCAGTGTCTACAGTGATCTAGGCAATGTCTACAATAATGATCTGAGTGTCTACAGTCAGGGGGAATGACCCAAAGCATTAAATTTGAAATCACTCAAATGTTTTTATCTTTATTTCTGTGACATTCAGCACAGTAGGGACAGAGGAAATGTGGGACTTCTTAGACAGCCTTTAAATATCCCAGATCAGTACTGATGTACTTCGCTTTCCCTACCAACTGTTGATGAGAAACGATTCCCAGGCCCAGGCCTCATCATACCAGAGGCTGGAAAACACAGTGCATCCCTGGAACCTAGGGGGACACCACTGTCTTTGTCACACACTATTATCACTGTTTTGAATTCTTCCACATCCTTTACTTTGTAGTCTTCTACTTAATAACAATAATCTCTTCCTAAAAACAAAACATTGTGTATCAAAACGCTAACAGGGACCTATTTCCAATTGTTTTAAATGAAAACAAATATAATGCAACATCGAATTCAAAGCCCACTGGTTTTCTAAATAGTATGTAAAATTCAGTAAAGCACCTCCATAAAAACTTTCCATAGAATAAAAAAACTTAAAATATTGCTATTTTGCATACCCAAAATGTTTTGGTTTATGAAAGAAAGGTATTGGATAATGTAAGTACCCTGACAAATAACTTAATTAAAAATGGGCAAAGGATCTGAATAGATATTGTTTCAAAGAAGACATACAAATGGCCAACAGGTACTTGAACACATGCTCAGCATCATTTATCAGGGGAATGTAAATCAAAACCATCATGAGATTGCATCTCACAGCCGTTAGGATGGCTATTATTACAAAGACAGGAGAGAAGTGTTGGTGAGGATGTGGCAAATTCATGTGTTGGTAACATGTATCACTCAATATGAATGTGGTCAAATTATTTTTCCACTGTTAAAGAACTATGTCTTTTTAATTAATATCTTCTCATATATTTGTTTTTTGTGCTGTGCATGCTCGGTAGCTCAGTCATGTCCAGCTCTTTGTGACTCCATGGACTGTAGCCCACCAGGCTTCTCTGTCCATGGGATTTTCCAGGCAAGGATACAGGAGTGGGTTGCCATTTCCTCCTTCAGGGGTTCTTCCTGACCCAGGGATCACACCCTCATCTCCTACATCTCCTGCATTGGCACATGAATTCTTTACGACTGAGCCACGTGAGAAGCTCAGAATATATTTGTTGCTCATGGTTAAATTCTGTTAATTCTTTTGATATTGATTTGGAGAAGTTCTTTATGCAGTCAAAATGATCATTTTACCTCCTCTTCTTGGATTAAAAAAAAAAATCTAATTTCATTCACTGTTAGTTTATTGTGGCTAGTATCTAGAAGAACCCACAGTTTGTTGTGATCCACAGAGATGACAGAGGATGAGGTGGTTGAATGGCATCACTGACTCAATGGACATGACTTTGAGCAAACTCAGGGAGATGGCGAAGGACAGGGAAGTCTGGTGTGCTGCAGTTCATGGGCTGGCAAATAGTCAGACACAACTTAGTGACTGAACAACAACAACAACAACAAAATCTAGAAGAATGTTCAATAATCACAATACAGTAGGCCTCCTTAACTTGTTTCTAACTTTTGTGGCAATAGCTCAATGCTTCCAGCTAAATAAAGTACAAGCTTTGAGGTTGAGATGGAAATTATTATTGTAAAAATGTAACCAATTATTTAGTTCAGTCTCTCAGTCATGACCAAGTCTTTGCAACCCCATGGACTGCAGCACGCCAAGCTTTCCTGTCCATCACCACCTCCTGGAGCTTACTTAAGCTCATGTCCACTGAGTCGGTGATGCCATCAAACCATCTCATCCTCTGTTATCCCCTTCTCCTCCTGCACTCAATCTTTCCCAGCATCAGGGTCTTTTCCAATGAGTCAGTTCTTCTCATCAGGTGGCCAAAGCATTGGAGCATCAGCTTCAGCATCAGTCCTTCCAATGAATATTCAGGACTGATTTCCTTTAGGATGGACTGGTTGGATCTCCTTGCAGTCCAAGGGACTCTCAAAAGTCTTCTCCAACACCACAGTTCAAAAGCATCAATTCTTGTGTGCTCAGCTTTCTTTATAGTCCAACTCTCACATCCATTGGAGAAAGCAATAGCAACCCACTCCAGTACTCTTGCCTGGAAAATCCCATGGGTGGAGGAGCCTGGTAGGCTGCAGTCTATGGGGTCCTGAAGAGTTGGACACGACTGAGACACTGCTTTCACTTTTCACTTTCATGCATTGAAGAAGGAAATGGAAACCCACTCCAGTGTTCTTGCCTGAAGAATCCCAGAGACGGGGGAGCCTGGTGGGCTGCCGTCTATGGATTCACACAGGACTGGACATGACTGAAGCGACTTAGCAGCAGCAGCAGCTCACATCCATATAGGACTACTGGAAAAACCAAAGCTTTGACTAGGCAGGCCTTTGTTGGCCATTATTAGGACCTTTGTTGGCCAATTATTAGATGCTAAATTTTTACCAAATTACTTTCCAACAGCTAAGGCCATGATTGGATTGTGTTGCTCCATAGCTTCATAATACATTAAATTATATGAAAATATTTCCTCATATTGAACCTTCTTTGCACACCTAGGACAAATCTTTATCATCTAAGTTATTGCTGGATTCTATTTGATAATAGCTAATTTTGAGGTTCTACATTCCTTTGTGAGTAATTTTATTCTTTTCTAAAACAAAGAGATTCTTTTCCTTTGATTACCCTGGTTTTGGGGTCTTCTTTTCCTTCTGAACATATCAACCATGGTGTTTTCCTCGAATAGATACTTGCACTGCAGAAGAATCCTGGTTCTGTCTTTTAAGAAAATAAGATTTTTTACCATCACCACCTTTCTCCATCATCTCTTCTTTCCTAGGCAAGTTTGACATTGAATGAAGATTATATAGCATAGTGAATGTTTTTAAGGAAAATGTCAGTGTGCATCAGGGATGTATAACAGATGAATTTAACTGATTGGAGTGGGGTTGTTGGGAAAGACTTCTGAGAAAAAGTAATATTGCTTGAAAGTGAAAGTCAGTCAGTTGCATCTGACTCTTTGTGACCCCATGGACTATACCAGTCCGTGGAATTTTCCAGGCAAGAATACTGGAGTGGGTAGCTTATCCCTTCTCCAGCAGATTTTCCCAGATGAGGAATTGAACCAGGATCTCCTGCATTGCAGGCGGATTCTTTACCAACTGAGCTGTTAGGGAAGCCCAACATTGCTTGAGCTGAACTTGAAAAGTGAGGGAGGTGGGAATTGGAGGTATTTCCAGGAATAAGTAACACCACATTCCAAGGCAAGTGACCACATGGAGTTCTCAGGTATTTAAAGGAAGCCAAGGATGGCTAGAACCCAGAGGCAGAAAGTCAGATTATGTAGAAATGAGGCTGGAGATCAAGGCAGGGATTTGTCAAGTTTTGGTCCTAAATGTTTTCTTGCAAAACAATGGAAACTCCCTCTGGGATTAACTTGGGGCTGTAGTGTCCTGGTCCTGAATATGAGTTGCGTGAAGAATGGATAGGAAAGTCCTGTCCCTTGTCCTTCTTTATATGATCTGCATTTGGGTATCTTTCCTGGGGTCCTCCTCGATGTTCTCTTTCACTTCCTCTGCCTCACCACCCACTCCACTCCCTCAGGGTGTGAAAACAGACCTATGTGGTTCAGGTGAGCTGGAGAAGTACAGTGGGTGTGACTTCCGAAGTGAGCCCTCTACTGCAACTATTTCCTGTTACCCTCCCCCATGCTCAGGACCCTGTCAACCCTTCATTTTTTTCCAACCACTTCCTGCATAAAACGCTTTCATGTTTCACCTCTTGTTCTAAGTCCAACCATGTCTTGAGAAGAGCTTGGTTTGGGGGCATTTCTTTTGAACCAAGAGAGAAAAATAACTGTTTTTGATTCTGTCTGCAAAAGGAAACCACGAGACCCAGAGCTGCTCCTGAGGCAAGCTCCTTCCTCTGAGAAGAAAACCAACTTATCAGGTGTGATCCAAAGGGGTTGAAACCCCCTCTACCAAACACCACCTGCCTCTCCTCTCTTTCAAGTAAAGCTCTTCCAGGAGGTGCTTAGGCAAAGAAAACAGCATACAGGGAGAGAGACTGAGAAGGAAGTCAAATGGGGCCGAATACAGATTGAAGGAGTTAAGCAAAGAGTTAAAGCTTCAAGTCCTCTAAACACCATTATATAGTCTAAAAGTTTCAGCTATTGTAGCTGATGGCCCTTTACTCTCAGATGTACAAGGTATTTTAAAAGAGGTGGATACCTCAGATCTAACTTGCTGCCAGGTCCTGGGTTTGAATATTGAAACTATATTGAAGCATTCAACTCCATTGAAACTGTATTCAACTCCATTGAAACTGTAGGGATGGCTATATTTGCTCTAGTTCTAACTTGCTGTCCTCACCTGCCCACCCCTCCTTCTGTCAGTTTTAGTTCCCCAGGGCCCATCAGTGACCACGGATGATCAAAACACATCCTCCGATACTCGGTGGGGTTTTGGAAACAGGCCATTTCAATCCCTGTTTGGTTGCTGACCAGCTACATGACCTTAAGGCAAATCTGATCTTAATTTCTTTCATCTTCAAATGATAAAAAAACTTCAACTATTGACAGAATTATCAGAATTAAGTGGAAAAATGTATGGAAAGCACATCGCCCCAGTGCCTACCACTCTTAGCTTGCACCAGAGTGCCTGAAGAACTTGTGAAAACACAGAGGACTAGGCAACATTCCTAGAGTTTCTGAATTAGGAGGATTTGGTGAAGCTTGAAATGTGGGAGTTCTAACAAATTGCCAGGTGATATGAGTGCTGCTGGTCCAAGGACCTCACTTTGAGGATGACTGCCTTAGGTCACGGAGAAGGCAATGGCACCCCACTCCAGTACTCTTGCCTGGAAAATCCCATGGACAGAGGAGCCTGGTGGGCTGCAGTCCATGGGGTGGCTAAGAGTTGGACACGACTGAGCAATTTCACTTTCACTTTTCACTTTCATGCATTGGAGAAGGAAATGGCAACCCACTCCAGTGTTCTTGCCTGGAGAATCCCAGGGATGGCGGAGCTTAGTGGGCTGCCATCTATGGGGTCGCACAGAGTCGGACACGACTGAAGCGACTTAGCAGCAGCAGCAGCAGCCCTAGGTCATTGGCATCATTAGCATTGAAGCTGGGTTACCATCATGTGCCCGGGACCAACTATAAACAGAAGTAGGAGTTTTATCTTTGAGGTACTTTTAGTTTCTGGTTTCTCCGTACATGGGACATCTAGGACATTTCCTGGTTGTCCAAAGCACTCCTACATTTTCTTTCTTTGACGCTCATTATATATGAGAGTGTCCAGGTCTGACTTTTTCACCAAAAGCCTTTACATTTCACATGTGCTTTGTCTATCCCCTTTAAGGTCTCCTGGTAGCTAATTTAATCTGAAGTGAAAGACCTTTTACAGAAAATGCCTTAGCCCCGTGGTGCTCAGATTTTTACCTTGCATCAGACACACTTGGAGGGTTTGTAAAAACACAGATGACTACACTCTAATCCCAGAGATTCTGGTTCAGTAAGTTTGGGATGGAGCTCAAGACTTTGCATTTCTAACAAGTATCCAGCTCAAGCTGATGCTGCAGGTCCATGGCCCACACTTTGAGAAGCCCTGGTCTATTATGCAGTAAGTCTGCAAAGTAGTTGATAGTAGCATTTTGCATGACTTGGGAGATGATCAGATTAAGTGGCCATTTAGATAAACTATAGGTAGATTCCAAGTCCTGAATGATGATGCTGTGAAAGTGCTACACTCAATATGCCAGCAAATTTGGAAAACTCAGCAGTGGCCACAAGATTGGAAAAGGTCAGTTTTCATCCCAATCCCAAAGAAAGGCAATGCCAAGGAGTGCTCAAACTACCGAACAATTGCACTCATCTCACACGCTAGTAAAGTAATGCTCAAAATTCTCCAAGCCAGGCTTCAGCAATATGTGAACTCTGAACTTCCTGATGTTCAAGCTGGTTTTAGAACAGGCAGAGGAACCAGAGATCAAATTGCCAACATCTGCTGGATCATGGAAAAAGCAAGAGAGTTCCAGAAAAACATCTATTTCTGCTTTATTGACTATGCCAAAGCCTTTGACTGTGTGGATCACAATAAACTGTGGAAAATTCTGAAAGAGATGGGAATACCAGACCACCTGATCTGCCTCTTGAGAAATCTGTATGCAGGTCAGGAAGCAACAGTTAGAACTGGTCATGGAACAACAGACTGGTTCCAAATAGGAAAAGGAGTACGTCAAGGCTGCATATTGTCACCATGTTTATTTAACTTATATGCAGAGTACATCATGAGAAATGCTGGACTGGAAGAAACACAAGTTGGAATCAAGATTGCCGGGAGAAATATCAATAACCTCAGATATGCAGATGACACCACTCTTATGGCAGAAAGTGAAGAGGGGCTAAAAAGCCTCTTGATGAAAGTGAAAGTGGAGAGTGAAAAGGTTGGCTTAAAGCTCAACATTCAGAAAACGAAGATCATGGCATCTGGTCCCATCACTGCATGGGAAATAGATGGGGAAACAGTGGAAACAGTGTCAGACTTTGTTTTTCTGGGCTCCAAAATCACTGCAGATGGTGACTGCAGCCATGAAATTAAAAGACGCTTGCTCCTTGGAAGGAAAGTTATGACCAACCTAGATAGCATATTCAAAAGCAGAGACATTACTTTGCCAACAAAGGTTCGCCTAGTCAAGGCTGTGGTCTTTTCCTGGGGTCATGTATGGATGTGAGAGCTGGACTGTGAAGAAGGCTGAGCACCGAAGAATTCATGCTTTTGAACTGTGGTGTTGGAGAAGACTCTTGAGAGTCCCTTGGACTGCAAGAAGATCCAACCAGTCCATTCTGGAGGAGATCAATCCTGGAATTTCTTTAGAAGGAATGATGCTCAAGCTGAAACTCCAGTATTTTGGCCACCTCATGCGAAGAGTTGACTCATTGGAGAAGACTCTGATGCTGGGAGGGATTGAGGGCAGGAGGAGAAGGGGACGACAGAGGATGAGATGGCTGGATGGCATCACTGACTCGATGGATGCGAGTCTGAGTGACCTCCGGGAGCTGGTGATGGACAGGGAGGCCTGGCGTGCTGCGGTTCATGGGGTCGCAAAGAGTCGGACACGACTGAGCGACTGATCTGATCTGATCTGATCTGATAGGTAGATTCAGATGTCTCTGATGCGCCTGCCATGTGTCAGAAGATAAGGTCAGGGAAAAAGAAGAAACCTATATGACTTCCTTTCTACAGGTGTCTTCATATATTGATAGGAGACAAGAACTGACACTGGTGGAACAGAGGCGTCCAGGAGGCAGTGTCTGATTGATGGGAGGAGGGCTGATCAGTGATTTAAAGTTGTCATGTAGGAGGTCATGGAGGAGATTTTCTCTAAAGGATGGGAGGATGGGATACATGGAGTACTTTGGGGATATGCAGACAGGTGGGAGGAAGTGGCATGAATGATGGTTTGGAGGTAGAGGCATATGGATGGGAAGAAGAGTACAAGTGAACTATGAAACAGACACCACTGCCATTTAATTACTTTGGACTAAACACTGTGCACACAAGTTTGGGTGAACTCCGGGAGTTGGTGATGGACAGGGAGGCCTGGCGTGCTGTGATTCATGGGGTTGCAAAGTCGGACACGACTGAGTGACTGAACTGAACTGAACTGAAACACTATGTTTTATATCTTTTTCTTACTTAATACTTACAGCCACACTGGGAAGTACAGATTATTATATCCACATCTACATAAGTAAAAACAAGGTTCAGAAAAGTGAATAACTTGAACAACTCAGAGAATAAGTGTGGGGTTAGAGCCAGGAAGGGGAATTTGAGGAACCCAGCCCTATAGCTGTGTCCCCAGGGCTACCGTGTGTAGCAAAATGTAAGGAGATGGTGCTGTGAAGAAAAGTTTGCAGCCTGAGGTAAATCTGTCAATTCCAGGCCAAGAAGTATGACCTGAGGTCTACAATGGGGGTCTTTTGAGCAACAGACACAGGATAAAGCTGAGTTGCATAATCTTGATTTGGTAAGAGGAGATTAAAGGAGTGAAGGGAAGAAGGAAGTTACCATCTATCCACTGAAATTCCTCTTTTTCTTTCCCTTCTTCCTTTTTTTCTGACTCCACCAGTCTTGTGTTACCCAGTATCAGTCTAGGTCTCTCTCCCACTTCCTCTACTATCTTTCTTGTACAATGTCTTTTTTGAACAAACATAGAAAACTGAAGTATAGTCGATTTACAACGTTGTCTTAGTTTCATGGGGCTTCTCAGGTGGCTCAGTGAATCTGCCTGCTGATGAATCTCTTGCAGAAGACACGGGTTCAATCCATCCTTGGGTCAGGAACATCCCTTGGAGGAGGAAATGGCACCCCACTACAGTATTCTTGCCTGCAGAATCCCACGAACAGAGGAGCCTGGCAGGCTACAGTCCATGGGGTTGCAAAGAGTTGGACAGGACTGAGTGACTGAGCATGTACATGCTTAGTTTCAGGTGAACAGCAAAGTGATTCAGTTATACATACATACATATTCTTTTTCAGATTATTTTCCATTATGGATTATCACAAGATATGGAATATAGTTTCCTGTGCTACAAGATTTTTGTTATAGCACAAAAAACTACAAGTAGGCCCTGTTAGTTATCTATTCTATATATAGCAGTGTGTATCTGTTCATCCCAAACTCCTAGTTTATCTTTCCCCTCTTTCCCCTTTGATAACCATGCTTGTTTTCAATGTTTGTGAATCTATTTCTATTTTATAAATAAGTGCATTTGTATTTTTTTTTTTTAGATTTGACATATAAATGATATCATGTGTCTTTGTCTGACTTACTTCACTTAGTGTGATAATCTCTAGGTTCATCCATGTTGCTGCAAATGGCAAGATTTCATTCTTGTTTATGGGTGAGTAGTAGTCCACTGTATATATGTGCCCCATCTTCTTTATCCATTTGTCTATCGATGGACTTCTAGGTTCACACACGTCTTTTTAACTTTTGACCCCAGTTCTTGATCCCACTACACCAGGGAGTCTGAGATACCCAACCTCATGAGAACACCCTTCCCTTCAGTCCTGGTTTGGGGTCCTGGAAGATTTGAGAACTGGTGAGTCTGAGGGTCACAAAGAGTACAGAGAAACTAGATTTTCTGGAAAGGCTGCTCCAGACTCTGCCCAAGCTGCTCCTCAGAGACTGCTCCAACCGAAGTACACACACACACACACACACACACACACACACACACACAGCACACAAACTCTGGTGCTCAGCCCCCAGCCCGTTCCCAGCCTGTCCTGCTTTCAGGTCTTATTCTTTCTGAGGCAATGGCACCCCACTCCAGTACTCTTGCCTGGAAAATCCCATGGACAGAGGAGCCTGGTGGGCTGCAGTCCATGGGGTCGCTAAGAGTCGGACATGACTGAGTGACTACACTTTCACTTTTCAATTTCATGCACTGGAGAAGGAAATGACAACCCACTCCAGTGTTCTTGCCTGGAGAATCCCAGGGACAGGGGAGCCTGCTGAGCTGCTGTCTATGCGGTCACAAAGTCGGACATGACTGAAGTGACTTAGCAATTAGCAATTAGCATCCTTATGGAAGAATATTTTTCAAAGGTTAATTTAATCTGGATACTGGCAAAGATTTTCTTTTTTAAGAGACGAAGGACATTTCAGGGAGCAGACTGACTGTTAGGCTAGGGTGGTCAGAGTTGGTTGCAAAACCCCTTTTCTTATGAGCATGACCTACTGGCAGTGAGACACATTGACACAATGGTAGGAACTTGAATTCCTACCTAGAAAAAACTGTATTGTGGTTAACAAAGGGGGCTGTATTAACTCAAAAAGTCCTTGTTCTGCTGCATTAAAATACATAGGGGCTTTCCCCCAGTCTTCCCCTAAAATCATCTCTGCCTCTTCCTATTAATACATTAGATCTTCCCTCTCTGAGTGTCCTTCAGTATTCATTATGCCTGTGGGTGACTTTAAGACTTTTGCGTCAGCTCAGAGTTGCTGGTTTGCTCCTGTGAGCTCCCTCAGCATTGGACTTTCCCACTGTCATCTCAGCACTTGTGCCTCTTGTTAACACACAAATAGAGTGAAAAAAATATGTGTTGAGATCAAAAGATGAAAGTTGTGGGCATCAGGCTGCCACTGTATTTTATGGGCAAGGCTCGTAAAGTTTCTGAGCAGCATTTGTTTATGATTCAAATGAAGGTTGTGGCCAATGGTCTGAGGTCTCTTCCTATGGCGACATTAAATTTCCCCAATATTTCTTAGCATACCCAGTGAGCATGAGAGTCCAGCTCACCCAAGAGCATGATCTCTTCCTCACAAACCCATAAATCCTCAGAAAGCTGGCCAGAATGCACTTGTCTCTTTGCAGGGCTGGCTCAGAGGATCAGTGCTCCCTGATGAGAGATCCTAGATGGTGACCAGTCCAGGGGAGGGACAGTGACAAATCTGGGAAACTTACAAGAAAGAGTCCTACCAGGGCAATTGCAATAAAAGCCAGCCTTCTGGGTCCTGGGGTTTTGATTCCTAGATTCATCTCAGAAATGTTGAGTTGGAGACATTCAAGGATAAATTAAGCCATTTATACCCACCTTTTGGTGCAAGCCTCCCTGATAGATCAGATGGTAAAGAATCTGCCTGCGATGCAGGAGATCCCTGTGTTTGATCCCTGGATCAGGAAGATCCCTGAGAGAAGGGAATGGCACCCCCACCCCAGTATTCTTGCCTGGAGAATTCCATGGACAGAGGAGCCTGCTGGACCACAGTCCATGGTGTCGCAAGAGTCGGCTAAGACTGAACAACTAACACTTTCACTTTTTCAAACAAGGAGGCAAGGGTGTACATGCCCCCTTCCAGGTAGCCCCAAGTTTCTTACTTCCCCACAAAGCACACTATTCACTTTAATAGCCCCTGAATTTTTAGTGATTCCTTAATGTCGGTGGTGGGAGCAGACTCCATCCAGGAGACCCTGGACAAGCATGGAAGAATCAACAGCCTAGTGATGTGCCACCAGCAAGGTTCCACACTAGGTCTGGACAATGTCTTCTACTGTCTGCAGTTCCCCCCTCTGCAAATTACTATCTTTGCTTGATGCAGATTCTCTATCACTCACCAAAGTTTGTACCTCTTTACTACTATGGATACTGTTGAAAGTTCAGGAACTACAGAAGTAAAACCAATGAATTGCTGAAACAGTCATTGTAGAGGTTTATTTTGCCCATACCAAAAAGACAATTTGAAAGCTGGGAGCACTCAAAGGAGAACATGGAAAGGGCTCAGGGGTACGTTGTTACCAGACAGCTTAGGTTAGTGACAAGGCAGTGACTATTTTTCAAAGTGATGGTAATAATATTAGGATTTTCTTAAATGATGGGGAATTGGTGAGTGAGTGCCTCATATCAGTTTTGGGGCACAGTTTAAGGTTTGCTTGTGAGTTCCAGAGACATAAGCAAGAAATGACCCAGTCCAAGTTAGTCTTTCAAGATAAGATAAATTAAACTTTGTATGACAACACTGGTTTTGTCTGCCAGGGAATTTCTAAGGCTGGTCTAAATTTGTTTTTTACTTTAACAGTATGATGAGGGGTTTTGTTTGTGCATCTCAGCATGTCCCCAGGAAGTCTGTGTGTACAAGTGAGGTTAGGCCATTTCCCAGAACTGTCTCACATGGTAGGAACGAGACTTGTCACTCTATCTGTGTGCAGCTACCTTACCTCCTGTCTCTGCCACAGCTGTTTTCTACCTCAACTCTCCTCCACCATTTTCCTTCCCCATCACAAAATGTTATGGCCACTTCACAGGAGAGAGTTAAAATATTGGACCATGTGCCTTTTACTCTTTATGTGAGATGGTACTTAGAATGAGAGAGAGTGGGAAAGCTGGGGACAGGAGAGATCTTACCACGGAGAGGACAACTGATCTCACCATAGAGATCTCACTGAGCTGTTCCCCCCTCCCCAAATCAAGAATGACACCTAAAGAGCAAGATCGAGATGGTGGAGTAAGAGGACATGGAGCTCATCTCCCTTCTGCAACAAACACATTAAAAATACATCTACATGTGGAACAATCAGCTACCTTTTGATCCTGCAACCTCACTTCTGGGCAGGTATGCAGAAAAGATGAAAACCAATTTGAAAAAATACCCACACCACAGTGCTCATAGCAGCACTATTTACAATAGTCCAGGCACTGAGACAATCTAAAAGCATGTCAACAGACAATTGGTTTAAATAGAATATAGATATTCTCGGTGAAATATGTGTTGTTACTGTTCAGTTGCTAAGTCATGTCCAACTCTGTGACTGCATGAACTGCAGCAGAAGCTTCTCTGTCCAACACTATCTCTCTGAGTTTGCTTAAACTCATGTCCACTGAGTCAGTGATGCCATCCATCTCATCGTCTGTCACTCCCTTCTCTTCTTGCCCTCAATTTTCCCCAGCATCAGGGTCTTTTCCAACAAGTCAGCTTTTCTCATCAGGTGGCCAAAGTATTGGAGCTTCAGCTTCAGCATCAGTCCTTCCAATGAATATTAGGGTTGATTTCCTTTAGGATTGACTGGTTTGATCTCCTTGCTGTCCAAGGGATGTCAAGAGTCTTCTCCAGCACCACAGTTTGAAAGTGTCAGTTCTTTGGTGCTCAGTCTTATTTATGATCCGACTTCTCACAGCCATACATAATGACTAGAAAAACCATAGCTTGGACTACATGGACCTTTGTGGGAAAAGTGGTGTCTCTGCTTTTTAAAATACTGTCTAGGTTTGACATACCTGTTCTTCCAAGGAGCAAATTTCTTTTAATTTTGTGGCAGCAGAAATATTACTCAGCCATAGAAATGAATGTAGTATTGCCATTTGCAGCAACATGGATAAAGCTAGAAATTATGATACTAAGTGAAGTAAGTCAGACAGAGAAAGATAAAATTATAGGATATCACTTATATGTGGAATCTCAAAAATAATACAAATGAATGTATATGCAAAACAGAAACAGACCCACAGACATAGAAAACAAACTTATGGTTACCATAGAGGAAACGTAGGGAATGTGCTATATTAGGAGTATGGAAGTAACAGATGCAAACCACTCTAGGTAAAACAGATAACAAGGGTTTATTGTATAGCACAGGAAACTATATTCAATATCTTGTAATAACCTATAATGGAAGAGAATCTGAAAAAATTATATATATACTTGAATCACTTTGCTGTAGAAATGAAACTAAAAATATTATAAATCAACTAGACTTCAAAACTATACTTTAAAAAAAGAAGAATAAGTAAAGAAACAAGACAAAAAGAAAAACAACAAAAAAAGATCGACACCCAAGATCTCAAAGTGACCTAAGAATGTCACTGATTAGGAGCAGCATAGAGCTACTGATTAACTTCAATTCTCATTAATTTGTATATTTAAAACTTAAGAGTAGATTTTAAAAGAATAAAAATATAATCTATAATTTACAGCATAAAGGAGAGTTAAATAAGTTAAGTAATCTATAAGGCAGAAAGCAGAAAAAAAGAAAGAAATCAAAGTCCATATTTATTTATAATTAAATGCTGAAACACCTGAAGTTTTCCCTTTAAAGTTAGCAACAAGGCGAGGATGTCCTCTACCACTTCCTTTATCCAATATTACATTGGACGTCTTAGCCAATGCAATAAGACAGGAAAAATTAGTCACAACAATTGGAAAAGAAAAAACTAATCTGCTACTACTTGCAGGTGGTATAACTATCGGAGACTCCCTCAGGTTTGTGGTGGCCCAATGGTGAAACAGGATTGTTCTCTTCTGAGTCTTCAAATACCACCAGGGCTTCATTCAGAGCAGGCACAACAATGGGTATTTTAGTCTCTTGTGGGCATTTTAGACTCAAGATGGCCACTTAGTTGGAATGAGTTCTTCTGCCTTCATTCTGCCTATTAGCCTGAGCCAAAGATGTCACTAGAAGGACCTGAGCTTAGCCTGTGGGCAAACATGTAGACTAGGTGGGCACGGTTTAGTAAATGTATACCATCAACTGTTCATGTCAGGAGTTAGTGATGGAATCTGTCAGCCAAGTTTCTGGGTAATTATTACTTACCGGCAGTTTGGAATATAACTGTTTCCTTGGTATGTGTTTGTTCATTGAAATAACACTGCAAAAATGGGCAAATGCTGAGAATATGGACAAAACTGGGCAAAAATCACTGGAAGAACAGAAAACAGGATCTCTAATAGTAAAGTGGGGCTATAGGGTGCAAATTTCCACTGCAGACTCCAAATTGTCAATACCATCCAAGATCTAGTCCCTGGAATTGGCTTTGTGTTTCTATGTGTTGCTTGGTCAACTCAGAGAGTTGGAAGTACTATGTCCTATTAGATTTGGACTACTGTTAATAAAGTCTGGGTTAGGGAGGAGAAGGAAGTTCTTTCAGTGACTGTGACACCCGTTTGAGGGGATAATTGGAGATGGCTGCAGCCCAGTGTCCCTCCCCAGTACCCCACCAGAAAAGGAGTACAAGGAGGGTACAAGCTGTTCCAACTCTCCAGTCATAGCTGTGGAACCAGCACCAAGGAGAGAGGAGATATTGACACAAATTATTTAAAAGAAAAAAAAGCAACACCATTGCCATAGTTGACATTCCTGTGTTTGAATTCAAGCCCTGAGCCTTTGGAGTGGGAGAATAAACATTCAAATTATAGGGGTCCCAGAAGAAGAGAAAAAGAAAGGGTATGAGAAGTTTTTGAAGAGATTATAGTTGAAAATTTCTCTAAGATGGAAAAGGAAATAGGCAATCAAGTTCAAGAGATGCAAAGAGTCCCATACAGGAAAACTCAAGGAGAAGCATGCCAAGACATACACTAACCAAACTAACAAATACTAAGCACAAATAAAGAATATTAAAAGTAGCAAGGGAAAAACAACAAGTAATATACAAGGGAAACCCCGTATGTTTAATATCTGATCTTTCAGCAGAAACTCTGCAGGCCAGAAGGGAATGGCAGGATATATTAAAAGTACAGAAAGGGGAAAAAAATCGACAACCAAGATTACTGTACCCAGCAAGGATCTCAAAATTGATGGAGAAATAAAAGCTTTTCAGACAAACAAAAGTTAAGAGAATTCAGTACCACCAAACCAACTTGACAACAAATGTTAAAGGGACTTATATAGTCAATAAATACAAAAGAAGAAAAAGATATACAAAATCAATCCCAAACAATTAAGAAAATGGAAATAGGAACATATATATCAATAATTACTTTAAATGTAAATAGATTAAATGCTCCATCCAAAAGACAGACAGGCTGAATGGATACAAAAACAAGACTCATATATACGCTGTCTACAAGAAACCCACTTCAGACCTAAAGACACATATAGACTGAGAGGATGGAAAAATATATTCCATGCAAATGGGAAACAAAAGAAGTTGGAGTAGCAATCCTCATATCAGACAAAATAGACCTTAAAATAAAAAGTACAAAAAAGATCTTCATGACCCAGATAATCACAATGGTGTGATCACTCACCTAGAGCCAGACATCCTGGGATATGAAGTCAAGTGGGCCTTAGAAAGCATCACTACGAACAAAGCTAGTGGAGGTGATAGAATTCCAGTTGAGCTATTTCAAATCCTGAAAGACAATGCTGTGAAAGTGCTGTACTCAATATGCCAGCACATTTGGAAAACTCAGCTGTGGCCACAGGACTGGAAAAGGTCAGTTTTCATTCCAGTCCCAAAGAAAGGCAATGCCAAAGAATGCTCAAACTACTGCAAAATTGCACTCATCTCACATGCTAGTAAAGTCATGCTCAAAATTCTTGAAGCCAGGCTTCAACAATACATGAACTGTGAACTTCCAGATGTTCAAGCTGGTTTTAGAAAAGGCAGAGGAACCAGAGATCAAATTGCCAACATCCGCTGGATCATTGAAAAAGCAAGAGAGTTCTAGGAAAACATCTATTTCTGCTTTATTGACTATGCCAAAGCCTTTGACTGTGTGGATCACAATAAACTGTGGAAGATTCTTCAAGAGATGGGAATACCAGACCACCTGACCTGCCTCTTGAGAAACCTTCATGCAGGTCAGGAAGTAACAGAACTGGACATGGGACAAGAGACTGGTTCCAAATAGGAAAAGGAGTACATCAAGGCTGTATATTGTTACCCTGCTTATTTAACTTATATGCAGAGTACATCATGAGAAATGCTGGGCTGGAAGAAGCACAAACTGGAATCAAGATTGCCAGGAGAAATATCAATAATCTCAGATATACAGATGATACCACCCTTATGGCAGAAAGTGAAGAGGAACTAAAAAGCCTCTTGATGAAAGTGAAAGAAGAGAGTGGAAAAGTTGGTTTAAAGCTCAACATTCAGAAAACGAAGACCATGATGGTCCCATCACTTCATGGGAAATAGATGGGGAAACAGTGGAAACAGTGTCAGACTTTATTTTTCTGGGCTCCAAAATCACTGCAAATGGTGACTGCAGCCATGAAATTAAAAGACGCTTACTCCTTGGAAGGAAAGTTATGACCAACCTAGATAGCATATTGAAAAGCAGAGATATTACTTTGCCAAAAAAGGTCCATCTAGTCAAGGCTATGGTTTTTCCTATGGTCATGTATGTATGTGAGAGTTGAACTGTGAAGAAGGCTGAGCACTGAAGAATTGATGCTTTTGAACTGTGGTGTTGGAGAAGACTCTTGAGAGTCCCTTGGACTGCAAGGAGATCCAACCAGTCCATTTTAAAGGAGATCACTCTTGGGTGTTCATTGGAGGGCCTGATGTTGAAGCTGAAACTCCAATACTTTGGTCACCTCATGCGAAGAGTTGACTCTTTGGAAAAGACTCTGAATCTGGGAGGGATTGGGGGCAGGAGGAGAAGGGGATGACAGAGGATGAGATGGCTGAAGGGCATCACTAACTCGATGGACATGAGTTTGCATGAACTCCAGGAGTTGGTGATGGACAGGGAGGCCTGGCATGCTGGAGTTCATGGGGTCACAGAGTAAAACATGCCTGAGTGACTGAACTGGCTGAACTGAAGAGATAAGGAAGGACACTGCATAATAATCAAGGGATAAATCCAAGAGAAAGATATAACAATTGTAAATGTCTATGCAACCAACATAGGAGGAACTCAATACATAAGACAAACACTAACAGACATAACAGGAGAAATTGACAGTAACCCAATAATAGTAGACTTTAACACTCCACTCACACCAATGGACAGATCATCAAAACAGAAAATTAATAAGGAAACACAAGTCTTAAATGATACATTAGATGAGATGGATCTCATTGATATCTTCAGGACATTCCAGCCAAATGCAGAAGAATACACCTTCTTCTCAAGTGCATGTGGAACATTCTCCAGGATGGACCACATCTTGGGTCACAAATCAAACCTCAGTAAGAGGTTTTCTTAAACTTCAATTTAAGAAAATCGAAGTCATATCAAACATCTTTTCCAACCACAATGCTATGATTCTAGATATCAATTACAAGGAAAAAAAACTGTGAAAAACACAAACACATGGAATTTAAACAATACATTTCTATATAACCAACAGGTTACTGAAAAAATCAAATGGGGAAATCAGAAAATTTATACAGACAAATGACAGTGAAAACATGACAGTTCAAACCCTATGGGATGCAACAAAAGCAGTTCTAAGAGGGAAATTTATAGCAGTCCAAGCCTACCTCAAGAAACAAGAAAAACATCAAATAGACAACCTAACTTTTCACCTAAAACAACTGGAAAAAAAAAAAACAAACAAAAAACCCCCCAAAGTTAGTAGAAGGAAAGAAATCATAAAGATCCAAGCAGAAATAAATGAAAAAGAAATGAAAGAAACAATCAGATCAGTTCAGTTCAGTCACTCAGTCATGTCTGACTCTTTGCAACCCCATGAACCACAGCACACCAGGCCTCCTTGTCCATCACCAACTCCTGGAGTCCACCCAAACCCATGTCCATTGTGTCAGTGATGCCATCCAACCATCTCATCCTCTGTTGTCCCCTTCTCCTCCTGCCCTCAATATTTCCCAGCATCAGAATCTTTTCCAATGAGTCAGCTCTTCACATGAGGTGGCCAAAGTACTGGAGTTTCAGTTTCAACATCAGGCCCTCCAATGAACACCCAAGACTGATCTCCTTTAGAGTGGACTGGTTGGATCTCCTTGCAGTCCAAGGGACTCTCAAGAGTCTTCTCCAACACCACAGTTCAAAAGCATCAATTCTTTGGCGCTCAGCTTTCTTTATAGTCCAACTCTCACATCCATACATGACCACTGGAAAAACCATAGTATTGACTAGATGGACCTTTTTGGCAAAGTAATGTCGCCGCCTTTTAATATGCCATCTAAGTTGGTCATAACTTTTCTTCCAAGGAGCAGCCTCTTTTAATTCCATGGCTGCAGTCACCATCGCAGTGATTTTGGAGCCCAGAAAAATAAAGTCTGACACTGTTTCCACTGTTTCCCCATCTATTTGTCATGAAGTGATGGGACTGGATGCCATAATCTTAGTTTTCTGAATGCTGAACTTTAAGCCAACTTTTTCACTCTTCTCTTTCACTTTCATCAAGAGAGTCTTCAGTTCTTCTTCACTTTGTGCCATAAGGGTGGTGTCATCTGCATATCTGAGGTTATTGATATTTCTCCTGGCAATCTTAATTCCATCTTGTATTTCCTCCAGCCCAGCATTTCTCATGATGTACTATGCATAGAAGTTAAATAAGCAGGGTGACAATATACAGCCTTGAAGTACAATAGTAAAGATTAATAAAGCTAAAAGCTGGTTCTTTGAGAAGATAAAATTGACATAAAGAGAAAAGAGAGAAGAATCAAATCAACAAAATTATAAATGAAAAAGGAGAGGTTATAATAGACAATGCAGAAATACAAAAGATTATAAGAGGGTATTATGAACTACTATATGGCAATAAAAAGGATAATCTGGAAGAAATGGACAGATTCTTAGAAAAGTTCAATCTTCTAAGACCGAACCAGGAAGAAACAGAAATTATGAACAATTACAAGCAATTATGAACCCAATTACAAGCACTGAAATTGAAACTGTGATCAAAAATCTCTCAAAAAACAAAAGCAGAGGGAGAGGGTGGGATGATTTGGGAGAATGGCATTGAAACATGTAAAATATCATATATGAAATGAGTCACCAGTCCAGGTTTGATGCACGATACTGGATGCTTGGGACTGGTGCACTGGGATGACCCTGAGGGATGGTATGGGGAGGGCAGGGGGAGGAGGGTTCAGGATGGGGAACACAGTATACCTGTGGCAGATTCATTTTGATATATGGCAAAACCAATACAATATTGTAAAGTTAAAAAAAAAACAAACTCTGAAAAAACAAACAAAAAACAAAAGCCCATGACCAGATGGTTTCACAGAAGAATTCTATCAAACATTTAGAAAAGAGTTAATGCCTATCCTTCTAAAACTGTTTCAAAAAATTGCAGAGGAAGGAACACCTCCAAACTCATTCTATGAGGCCACCAGCACCTTGATACCAAAACCAGACAAAGATATCACACAAAAAAAGAAACCTACAGGCCAATATCACTGATGAACATACATGCAAAAATCCTCAACAAAATTTCAGCCATCAGAATTCAGCAACACATCAAAAAGCTCATACACCATGATCAAGTTGGGTTTATTCCAGGGATGCAAGTATTCTTCAATATATGGAAATCAATCAACGTGATACACCATAATAACAAATTGAAATATAAAAACCATATGATCATCTCAATAGATGCAGAAAAAGCCTTTGACAAAATTTAGCATCCACTTATGATTTAAAACGCTTCAAAAAATGGGCATAGAAGGAACCTACCTCAACATAGTAAAGGCCATGTATGATAAGCTTACAGCAAACATTATTCTCAAAGGTGAAAAACTGAAAGCATTCCCCCTAAGATCAGGAACAAGACAAGGGTGTCCACTTTCACCACTATTACTCAACATAGCTCTGGAAGTCCTAGCTACAGCAATCAGAGAAGAAAAAGAAATAATAGGAATCCAGATCAGAAAAGAAGTAAAGCTCTCACTGTTTGCAGATGACTTGCTACTGTACATAGAAAATCCTAAAGATAGTATCAGAAAATTACTAGATTGAATCAGTGAATTTGACAAAGTTGTAGGATACAAAATCAATATACAGAAATCACTTTCATTTCTATATACTAACAATGAAAAATCAGAAAAAGAAATTAAGGAATCAATCCCATTCACCACTGCAACACAAACAATTAAATATCTAGGAATAAACTTACCTAAGGAGACAAAAGAACTGTACACAGAAAATTATAAGACACTAATAAAAGAAATTAAAGATGACATAAACAGATGGAGAGACATTTCATGTTCCTGGGTAGGAAGAATCAATATTGTGAAAATGACTATACAATCAAACACCATCTACAGATTCAATGCAATCCCTATTAAATTACTAATGACATTCTTTTACAGAACTAGAACAATCAGCCCTGGGATTTCTTTGGAAGGAATGATGCTAAAGCTGAAACTCTAGTACTTTGGCCACCTCATGCGAAGAGTCGACTCATTGGAAAAGACTCTGATGCTGGGAGGGATTGGGGGCAGGAGGAGAAGGGGATGACAGAGGATGAGATGGATGGATGGCATCACTGACTCGATGGACATGAGTCTGTGTGAACTCCGGGAGTTGGTGATGGACAGGGAGGCCTGGAGTGCTGCGATTCATGGGGTTGCAAAGAGTCAGACACAACTGAGCGACTGAACAGAACTGAGAACAAAAAAATTTCACAATTCATATGGAAACACAAAAGACCCTGAATAACCAAAGCAGTCTTGAGAAAGAATCCAGCTGGAGGAATCAAGCCTTCTGACTTCAGATTATACTACAAAGCTACAGTCATCAAGGCAGTATGGTACTGGCACAAAAATAGAAATATAGAAATATAGACCACTGGAACAAGATAGAAAGTTCAGAAATAAACCCATATACCTATAGGAACCTTATTTTTTTACAAAGGAAGCAAGAATATACAATGGGGCAAAGACAGCCTCTTTGATAAACAGTACTGGGAAAACTGAACAACTACATGTTAAAGAATGATATTAAAACACTTTCTAACACCATACACAAAGATAAACTCAAATGGATTAAAGATCTAAATGTAAGATGAGAAACTATAGAACTCTTAGAGGAAAACATAGGCAGTACACTCGATAACACATCAAAGCAAGATCCTCTATGACCCACCTCTTAGAGTAACAGAAATAAAAACAAAAATAAACAAGTGGGACCTGATTAAACTTAAATGCTTTTGCAAAGCAAAGGAAACTATAAGCAAGGTGAAAACACAACCCTCAGGATGGGAGAAAATAATAGCAAATGAAACAACTGACAAAGGATTAATTTCCAAAATATACAAGTACCTCATACAACCCAATACCAGAAAAACAAACCACTCAATCAAAAAGTGGGAAAAAGACCTAAACAGACATTTCTCCAAAGAAGACATGCAGATGGCTAACAAACAAGAAAAGATGCTCAGCATCACTCATTATTACAGAAATGCAAATCAAGACTACAATGAGATATCATCTCACACCAGTCAGAATGGCCATCATCAAAAAGTCTATAAACAATAAATACTGGAGAGGTGTGAAGAAAAAGGAATACTCTTGCACTGTTGGTGGGAATGTAAATTGATATAGTCACTATGGAAGACAGTACAGAGATTTCTTTAAAAACTAGGAATAAAACCACCATATGACCCAGCAATCTCACTCCTAGGCATATACCCTGAGGAAACCAAAATTGAAAAGGACACATGTATCCTATTGTTCATTGCAGCACTATTTACAATAGCTAGAACATGGAAGCAACCTAGATGTTCATCGAGCGATGAATGGATGAGGAGGTTGTGGTACATATACATAATGGAATATTACTCAGTCATAAAAAGGAATGCATTTGAGTCAGTTCTAGTGAGGTGGATGAACCTTGAGCCTGTTATACAGAGTGAATTAAGTCATAAAGAGAAAGATAAATATTGTATTCTAATGCACATATGCAGAATCTTGAAGGATGGTACTGAAGAATTTATTTATAGGACAGCAATGAGGAAACAGACATAAAGAATAGACTGATGGACATGGGGAGAGGGGAGGAGAGGGTGAAATGTATGGAGAGAGTAACATGTAAAGTTACATTACCATATGTAAAATATGATCAGCCAACGGGAATTTGCTGTATGTCTCAGAAAACTAAAACAGGGACTCTGTATCAACCTAGAGGGATGGGATGGGGAGGAAGATGGGAGGGAGGTTCAAAAGGGAGGGGATATATGTATACTTATGGGTGATTGACCTGTCTCTTGAGAAACCTATATGCACATCAGGAAGCAACAGTTAGAACTGGACATGGGACAACAGACTGGTTCCAAATAGGAAAAGGAGTACGTCAAGGCTGTATATTGTCACCCTGCTTATTTAACTTATATGCAGAGTACATCATGAGAAATGCTGGGCTGGAAGAAGCACAAGCTGGAATCAAGATTGCCAGGAGAAATATTAATAACCTCAGATATGCAGATGACACCACCCTTATGGCAGAAAGCGAAGAGGAACTCAAAAGCCTCTTGATGAAAGTGAAAGTAGAGAGTGAAAAGGTTGGCTTAAAGCTCAACATTCAGAAAATGAAGATCATGGTATCTGGTCCCACCACTTCATGGGAAATAGATGGGGAAACAGTGGAAACAGTGTCAGACTTTATTTTTGGGGGCTCCAAAACCACTGCAGATGGTGATTGCAGCCATGAAATTAGAAGATTCTTACTCCTTGGAAGGAAAGTTATGACCAATCTAGATAGCATATTGAAAAGCAGAGATATTACTTTGCCAACAAAGGTCCGTCTTGTCTATGGTTTTTCCAGTGGTCATGTATGGATGTGAGAGTTGGACTGTGAAGAAAGCTGAGCGCCAAAGAATTGATGCTTTTGAACTGTGGTGCTGGAGAAGACTCTTGAAAGTCCCTTGGGATGTAAGGAGATCAAACCAGTCCATCCTAAAGGAAATCAGTGCTAAATATACATTGGAAGAACTGATGTTTAAGCTGAAACTCCAATACTTTGGCCACCTGATGTGAAGAACTGACTCCTTAGAAAAGACCCTGATGCTGTGAAGGATTGAAGGCAGGAGGAGAAGGGGGAGACAGAGGATGAGATGCTTGGATGGCATCACTGACTCGATGGACATGAGTTTGATCAAGCTCCGGGAGTTGGTGATGGACAGGGAAGCCTGGTGTGCTGCAGTCCATGGAGTATCAAAGAATCAGACATTACTGAGTGACTGAACTAACTGATTGAAGGAGAATATATGAAAAATAGAAGCCTGGATTAGATGTCAACTCCATAACTAACTGTGTTACCTTAATATATCATTTGAATTCATGTTTCTAATATGTTAACAGGAATCATAATATCTAATTGGACCATATCACAGGGATTGTAGAAGTAAACTTAAAATAATGAAAATAAGACCATTTTCAAAAATATAAACTGCTTCATGGAGAAGGAGAAGTGAGAAAGTGATAAATATGGTAATAGTCATTGCCATCACGATCATCTTCTGCAACATGGTGCTTTGTGGATCCCAAAGTCCAGAGAAAGTAATCCAAGTTTGATGAAATTTTAGGAAACAGAATACCATTGACCATGGAACAGGACACTGTAAAATGCATTGTATGGCTCTACAATGAGAACTCCCATATCTTGGCCTGTGACCAGAAAGCTCCATAGGATAACTCTCTAGAACATCTGGCTTATCTTCTCATCCTCCTGTGTGAGATTCTATTTCCGAGGGTGTCGGGAGCAGGCGTGGAGAGCTCCCCTCGTGGCAAAGGTCATGAGGAAGGAGGCTTGGCATATGCAAAGACAGGATTGAGCCTCAGGAGCCCCCTGGATATTCTCGAGCATCTACTCCCAAAAAACCAGAGTCTGCCTACTTTATTGCTTTGTGCTCTCACCTCTGACTTTACTGGGGGCTGTCCCCCACCACCATCTCACTCTCTCTGAAAAAGAGTTAACTTACAGCTCCAGTTAATAAGTTCCTGGGCATTAGGAGTGTTTAAATCCAAACCCCTCAGATAGCTCTTTAACTGGCCTGACAAGTTTACCTGGACTCCTACAGCTATGCATATGATTGTTTACAGTCTCTCAGCCTGGAGAGGCACAGGAAGCTTAAGATATTCAAATAGCTTAGAGCCTCTCAGAAAGTTAAAAACTGTCAGAATAAAACTAGTAAAAGATTTCATTAATGAGCCAACGCTTGTTGCCAAGTTTCACATCCCCTGTATTGTATCCTTGGATGGGTATTAATTAATATAGTTGGTATGTAAAAAAAATAAGTAGTGGCCTTGGTGTTAGCAACTTTAGACCCTTAAGGTAATAAATTCTTTCCTTTGTTGTAAACCCACTGTGCCTCTGCCCTATAGGAATGCAACCTTATCTAACACCTTCGGAGGATTGCGCCAAATCTTAAAATAATTGCTCCTAGAGAAAAAAAGTCTTATGGATTGACAAACCTTTGTCAAGAGTCATAAAATGTTAATAGGACTTCTGGCCAGAAGATGATGTAAATCACCTAAACCATTTGTATATGATAAATTTGCAGGAAAGAAACCCTGGTTTTTGATAAGGATCAAAGACTGCTGACTTTGCATCCCCTATTATCCTCTATGTGCAACTTAGAGTATAAAAGCCCCTGTTGAAAATAAAGCTACGGGCCTTGCTCACCAAAGCTTGGTCTCCCCATGTCATTCTCTCTTGTTTCCTTTTCCTCCTTTTCTCTTCTATTCTTCCTTCATGCCAAAATAATTTGGAGCACGGGGGTCCTCTGCGACCACTTATTTGCTTGGGCTTCTAAGACCCACTCGAGAAGGTGCCTAAGGTGGGGCACGTTCTGCTATTCGAGAGAGCGCCTGCAGCCTCCGTGGTCAGGGCAAGTTTGGTGTCACGAACTTTATTGATTTCCCACGTAAACCAGTTATTATTGAGCATCTAATAAATCTTGCAGCCTTTGCTATCCCTTAATCACTGATGCCATCATCCTGAGGGAATCCCTGGATCCAACTGGGGCTGCACCCTGGAACGAGGGCAATGCCTCATCTCCCAGTCTTCACCCCTGGAAACCCAGAGCTCACAAGCTCCCTTTTGCTGTCTTGGTTCCCAAAGAGAGAGGGCATGGAAACCATTGTTGGTGTCTTCTTGGCACACCTCATGTAGCTCTTCTAGATGATCTGGCTCTAGAAGACAGAGGGAGCCTGGTCAGGAGGTCCTGAGGCTTTGGTCAGAAAAACCTGGATGCTGAGGACAAGAAGGGACCTCAATGCATCACTCAAACCTCAGCTCAAGAAGCCCTGGGGACCTGAAGCAGTGAGAGGAGAGGAGGCCTTGGGGATGTTTGTCAGGGAAGGGGTCCTGGTTAGACTGTAAGGAGGGATGGGGTGTGGGTGCAGTGGGGGCAGCCCAAAGAACAGGATCCACACACAAAATGAGCATTTCACACATTTTTTTTGCCCGTGGCTACTCTTTGTCAGCAAGTTTATATCTCATGAGGGACATGTTGGGCATAGTGTCCGCACCAGAGCCCTCATGAGCAAGAGGCTCCTTGCAGGAGTCAGTGGAAAGTCCCGCCTCTGCTCATGGACTGGACAGGCTCTGTCCATCCCACCCTTTCCTCCTCGTTCCATTTTGTTCCATTTTATCTCATTCCTTCACACCAGTATTCACTGCGCACCTTCTATGTGGTCAGCTCTGGGCAGTGGTGTTTATAAGAGGAGAGCTCAGCCTAGTCGGGGGGAGAGTCTCAGCACAGGACATAGAGGGTAAAATAAAGCAGCGATTTGTGTGGGACCCAAAATGCAGGAAACAGAAGTCAGGGGCTAGGGGAGGAGAGCAGCAGGAAGCCCATCTGTGTTATGGGGACCGGCAAGGTGAAAAGGCAGCTGATAGTTCTTCAGGGAGTAGGGCCCTGCTGGGGGTGCTGAGAATCTCAGACTTGAATCCCACCCCACCCACCTTTTCTGATTCTCTGCACATCACCCTGTCCTGGCCCTGCAGGGAAGTCTGAAGGAAGATCATCCAGTTAAAATTGGTGTGAAGCTCAAGTCAGTGCCATGTGTAGATAAACCAGGGCTTCCACTCCATTCTGTGCCTGCCCCCTTCATCCCCTGTGTATGTCCTTAAACTACCTTTATATCTTCTGCTCACTGACACACTTCTCACTGAAATTTCAAAGATATAAGTGAAAATGGAGTAGAGGGAATTCATGTTTTATTAGAAATCAGAGCAGTTTGTAATTCCCTTAATGAATGAAACTACATGGAGAACTGAATGACAACGAAATAAAACTTTTGGACTAAGCTACAGACAGTGTGTTAAAAAGCAAAGATATCTCTTTGCTGACAAGGGTCTGTATAGTTAAGGCTGTGGTCTTTCCAGTAGTCGCGTACAGCTGTGAGAGTTGGACCATAAAGAAGGCAGAGTGCCGAATAATTGATACTTTTGAACTGTGGTGTTGGAGAAGACTCTTGAGAGTCTTTTGTAAAGCAAGAAAATCAAACCAGTCAATCCTAAAGGAAATCAATTATGAATACTCATTGGAAGGACTGATGCTGAAGTTGAAGCTCAATACTTTGGCCACCTGGTGTGAAGAGCCAACTCATTGGAAAAGACCCTGATGCTGGGAAAGACTGAGGCAGAAGCAGAAGAGGGCAACAGAGGATGAGATGGTTGGATGGCATCCCCGACACCATGGATGTGAACTTGGGCAAACTATGAGTGATGATGAGGGACAGGGAAGCCTGAGGCCCTGCTGTCCATGGGGTCTCGAAGAGTTGGACATGAGTTGGCAACTGAACAACAACAGCAGTATTTAGATGATAATTCATAATCTTCAATATGTATACTCAAATATAAGAAAGCAATAAAAAAGAAGAGCAGAGTAAAACCAATGAATTCAGAGAAAGGATATATAATAAAGGAACAGCAATTAATGAGGTATCAGACAGCACAAATAAGCGTATCAAAATTTGAAAACTAAAGTTAATTCTTTGGAACGACTGACAAAGCTCTGCTAATACTGATTGAAATAAAAAAGACAGTGAACACAATAAAAATACTAAGCATTACAAAAAGGATTGCAGCTACATATTCAAGGAGATTAAAATATTTTTTTAGAGAATTCAGTGCCATACATTTTTATGGCAATAAATTTGCAAATGAATAGATGATAATCAAAAAGATAAATAAACAAGCTATAGAATTTCAGGTAGCAAAGAAAGCAATGGCATTATTAATTGCATGGGAAGAAATACTTTCTTGATATTTCCCAAATTGTATCCTTTAAATATCTGATTCTTTTAAATTTTTCTAGAAATCTAGACAAACCAGTGGTAAAGAAGACCAATGTGTTAAGAAACATACTAGAGATTATGCATGCATTTGCAAGAATTACTTTTTTAAAACAAAGCTTTCTTTTGTTTTGGTCAAATTATTACCATCCCTTAAACTTGTCCCCTTTGAGCTATAGCCTGTGTTCTAACCTTCTTTCCACCTCTCACAACACATTTGAAACTTTTCCAGAAACATTGACTTTAGAGTTGGGGATCCTAAAAGAGGATTGCTGCTACTGCTGCTAAGTCACTTCAGTCGTGTCCGACTCTGTGTGATCCCATAGACAGCAGCCCACCAGGCTCCACCATCCCCGGGATTCTCCAGGAAATTAGTCTTTTTATTTTATGGCTACCATCACCAGATTGGGCATTTTTGAAAATTAAAATTCATTCTCAGGTCAAGCTGTGACCCCTGGAAACAGACAGGAGTTTTGCTGCAGACACACCACAGGTGTGGCAGGACAGGACTCCTACACAGGTGTATTTTACTGGTCAGATCTGAGAGCCCCCAATGCCTGTGGCTGGACCTTTGGTTGGAGGTGACAGCTGGTCAGATAGGACTGGGCAGAGAGGGATCCAGGAGATAAATGTCTTCATCTAATTCTCTGGCTCCCACGGATCCTCTCTTGGCCTCACTGATGGTGTCTGAGAGAGAGTCAGAGAACATTGCACCCCAGGATGTGGTCCCTGGCAGGGCCAAAGGACCTAAAAGGGAACAGAGTGGATCTGCAGGGGGAAATGGAACATTCTGGCACAGAGTGATCTGAATATATAGGCAGAAGAACTTTAAGCCAGCACCTAGAAAAGGAAAGCAGAGACAAATAAGACAACTGTTTTTGAAATGGGTCTTTGGAATTATTGTTTATTTGAGGCTATTACAAATGTTATTATTTGTCTCTTTGTTCATTTGTTGGATAAAAACTATACTGAAATAGATTAAAGGGTCTACAGTAAAAAGTAAGTTTCTTCCCACCCCTGATTCCCAGAATCTGAAATTCCTTTCCCCAGTGGCAAGCAGAGTGGTCAATATTTAAAGAAATATTTTGTATATATGCATAAACATACATTACACCTTGTACTAGTTATCTACTGCTGTGTAACAAATTACCCCAAAGTTTAGTGGCTTAAAACAACAAACATTTATTATCTCATCTCTCACGAACCAGAGAAAATGCTGCTGGGGGGACTGGAAGCTTTGCTGATATTTACTCAATATTCACAAGAGGCCTGTGTAATGTGTTTCACAGGTAGTGCTAATGCTCAATGCAAGATGCATTTCAGCCTTGTAATTCATTTGAGTCTTTGAACCATGTCCAATGAACCAGAGCTCAAACTAAGCAATTTTGTAGTTGGTATTTGTTGGAGGGGAGGCAGGCATGGACAGCAATAGGGAGTGAGCTGGAGAGATGCTTTGCTAACCATAGTAAACTGTGAAAAAATAGTTACTTCTTGAACAAAGGAAATATTCTTGAAAGCAGCTTCATAACGTCATCAAATACATGGCTAAATATACTGTCTTGAGCCTCCTTCCTAATGTTTCTTAGTTTTTTTTCATATTCCATCTTTAGTGATTCAATTTCCCTCTCTTTTTCCTGCATAATCTTCTCGCATGCTTGAACATACTCCTTTTCCACTTTTTGGATTTCTATTTCTAATTGATCAACATATCTTTTATTCAAGTCTTCCTCCAGCTTTTTCAGGTTTTCCAATGTGACTTTGTAAATGGGGTCAGAAAAGTAAGCCCCTTGGTTGTTCTGCACCATCTTGTCTATCAGCTCCATCAGCTCCTCCACCTGAGCTTCCTTCTCAGCCTGCCCTGTGCTTCTGCTGTTACTAATGGCACAGCAGCGCTCTCCACACTCCTGGACGAGGCTTTGTAGGTTTTGTTCATTCTTCAAAAAGTCGCTCAGGCTCTGGTCCCCCAGATCCTCCTTGTGAGTGAATAAGATAATCATATACCTCATGGCTGCTTTCCCAAACAGATCCTTGATCAACGCCACAGTTAGCTGCTGTTCCTGTGTGTAGCGGCCCAGTTTCAGGACCAAGACGATGGCGTGAGGCCCGGGACAGGAGGCGAGGACACATCGGCTGATTTCCCTGCAGGTGGTGTTCAGGCTGTCCTTGGTGTTAAGGAGCCCTGGGGTGTCAACAACGAGAAGATCTCTCCCCTTCCATTTCCGGGATGCTTTCTGACAAGTTTTGTTAACACTTTGGGCAGCAATCTTAGACTCGAATTCTTTTTCCCCGAGGATGGTGTTTGCAGTAGCACTTATCCCATTTCCAGACCTCCCGACCAGCACGATCCTCAGACTGATGTCCTGGGCGGCAGCCATGTCCACATCAGAGGCTGTGGAGTGTAGGCAAGTCAGTTATAGTTTACAAAGAAAAGAAAAAAAGTGTTTAGATTAAGTTGAAACCATTCCCAACCCTGATTTCTTACTCTACTGAATATATAAATCATTTCAAGTCTTCTAAGCCAGGTGAAGTATTTTCACAGAGGATTTGTTCTTTGATATCTTCTATTTATTATTCGAATTTCCACTAAATGCCTCTCCTATGTTGCTGTGATGAAAGTAGCATTTGCATGTTAAAAAATTTTTTTTACCATAATTTTTTTCCCATTTAACAAAATAACATATACATTTTGTTTTCAAAAAATTCCAGATTTAAAAATTGAATTTGAGGAATCCAATCTAGACTCAAACAGAAAGAAAACATGGATGGAGGAGACAGCACAATAGTCCCACATGAAGACTCTCAATATGGAAGGAAAACAACCACATGGTGAGATGTGTGAAAACTATCCTGAAATTTGCACATGCCACATAGAACTAACCTAGTCTTATTTTTCAAGTTGCATGAAGGAAGATAAATTTGATGTTCTTATTGTAAAAGTACTCTAATATTTAGAAGCAATAAAGGGTGCTGTATGATTTATCATAACATAAAATGTTTGAAGTGGGTTTGATGGTCATCAGGCTACATAGTGGAGACAATAATCCTGCAGTGACTGAGAAAACAGATCTGCTAATGTTGAAATTTTAAATTACATACATCTATTGTGGGTAAATAGAGCTTATCAATATTGACTCCTACCAGATGGTCAATACTGAAATCAGATTGATTATATTCTTTACAGCTGAAGATGGAGAAGCTCTATACAGTCAGGAAAAATAAGACCTGAAGCTCTCTGTGGCTCAGATCATGAGCTCCTTATTGCAAAATTCAGGGTTAAATTGAAAAAAGTAGGGAAAACCACTAGACCATTCAGGTTTGACATAAATCCCTTATGATTATACAGTGGAAGTGATGAATAGATTAAAGGGATTAGATTTGGTACACAGAGTGCCTGAAGAACTATGACAGACGTTTGTAACACTGTACATGAAGTGTAACCAAAACCATCCCCTGAAAAAGAAATGTCAGAAGGCACAGTGGTTGTCTGAGGAGGCCTTACAAATAGATAAGAAAAGTAGACAGCCAAAAGGCAAAGAAGAAAGGGAGCTATATACCCAACTGAATGCAGAGTCCCAGAGAATAACAAGGAGCGAGAAGAAAGCCTTCTTAAGTGAACAAGGCAAAGAAATAGAGGAAAACAATAGAATGGGAAAGACTAGAGATCTCTTCAAGATAACTGGGCTATCCTGGTGGCTCAGACAGTAAAGAACCTGCCTGCAATTCAGGAGACCAGGATTTGATCCCTGGGTCAGGAAGATTCTCTGGAAAAGGAAATGGCTACCAACTCCAGTATTCTTGCCTGGAGAATTCTGTAAGTAGAGGAGCCTGGTGGGCTACAGTGGACTATAATCCTGGGGTTGCAAAGAGTTGGACATGACTGAATGACTCACAAGGGAATATTTCGTGCAAAGAAGGGAAAAATAAAGGGAAGACATGGCAAGGATCTAACAGAACAGAAGAGATTAAGAAACGGTGACAAGAATACACAGAAGAACTATACAAAAAAGGTCTTAATGACCCAGATAATCACATGGGGTCAGTCACCTAGAGCCAGACATCCTGGGGTGTGGACTCAAGTGGGCCTTAGGAAGAATTACTGTGAACAAAACTATTGGAGGTGATGGGATTTCAGCTGAGCTATTTAAAATTCTAAAAGACGATGTTGTTAAAGTCCTGCTCTCAATATGCCAGCAAATTTTGGAAACTCAGCTGTAGCCACAGGAGTGGAAAAAGTTTTCATCCCAGTCCCAAAGAAAGGCAATGCCAAAGAATGTTCAAACTACTGTACGATTGTGCTCATTTCACATGCTAGCAAAATAATGCTCAAAATCCTTCAAGCTAGGCTTCAACAGTACATGAAGCAAGAACTTCCAGATGTACAAGCTGGATTTAGAAAAGGCAGAGAAACCAGGGATCAAATTGCCAACCATGCTGGATCATAGCACAAGCAAGAGAATTCCAGAAAAACATCTACTGCTGCTTCATTGACTAGAGTAAAGCCTTTGAATGTGGATCACAACAAACTGGAAAACTCTTAAAGAAATAGGAATTACAAGGCCACTTTACATGTCTCTGGTTCTAACTGGTCAAGAGGCAACAATTAGAATCAGACATGGAAAAATGGACTGGTTCAAAACTGGGAAAGGAGTATCTCAAGGCTGTATATTGTCACTCTATTTATTTGACTTCTGTGTAGAGTACATCATGTGAAACGCTGGGGTGAATGAATCACAAGCTGGAATCAAGATTGCTGAGAGAAACATCAACAATCTCAGATATGCAGATGATGCCACTTTAGTGGCAGAAAGTAAAGATAAGCTAAAGAGCCTCTTGATGAGGGTGAAACAGGAGAGTGGAAAAACTGGTTTAAAACTCAGTATTCTAAAAACAAAGATCATGGCATCAAAGTCCCACCACTTCATGGCAAATAGATGGGGAAAAAGTGGAAACAGTGCCAGATTTTATTTTGGTGGGCTCCAAAATCACTGTGGATATTGACTGAAGCCACAGAATTAAAAGACACTTGCTCCTTGAAAGAAAAGCTATGACACACGTAGACAGCATATTAAAAAGCAGAGACATCACCTTGCTGACAAAAGTCTATATAGTCAAAGCTATGGTTTTTCCAGTAGTCATGTATGGATGTGAGCGTTGGACCATAAATAAGGCTGAGCACTGAAGAATTGACGCTTTCGAACTGTGGTGATGGAGAAGACTCTTGAGAGTCCCTTGGCCAGCAAGGAGATCTAACCAGTCAATCCTAAAGGAAATCAACTCTGAATATTCACTGGAAGGACTAATACTGAAGCTGAAGCTCCAATACTTTGGCCACTGCTGCTGAAGCTGAAGCTCCAGTACTTTGGACATCCTGATGTGAAGTGCCAACTCATTGGAAAAGACCCTGATGCTGGGAAAGATTGAGAGCAAGAAGGTGATGATAGAGGATGAGATGGTTGGAGGCATCCCCAGCTCAGTGGACATGAGTTTGAACAAACTCTGGGAGATAATGAAGGACAAGGAAGACTGGAAGGCTGCAGTTCATAAGGTCACAAAGAGTTGGACACAACTTAGCAACTGAAAAACGCAGCAGAGATATAACACTAAAGTAGAACAGGATTATGGAAGGAAGAATAGAGAAAGTAGTGGAAGAGCTCCTTGGAAGATAGCATCAGCTCTCACATGGTTTCACAGGAGAATTCCATGAAACCCTCAACAATCATGGAGACTTTATTCCCGAGAATCCCAATTTTACTTACATTACTCCAGAATATAGGAAAATAAGGTAAAACTTAAAACTCTAAGAAGTAAATATAACTTTGAGCCACAAAGTTGACAAAGATTTTATCAAACAGAAAGCTATAGATGAATCTCATGTATGAATATCAATACAAAATCCTAATCAAGTATTAATGAAAACAGCATCTGACATTTAAAAAAATTATTTTAAATATTTATTTATCTATTTGGCCACACCAACACATGGATCTTCAATCTTCATTGTGACATATTTTTAAAATGCAGCATGTAGGATCTTTAGTTATTGCAGTTGAACTCTTAATTGTGATATGTGAGATGTATTTCCCTCACCAAAATGAATCTGGGGCCCGTACATTGGGAGTGTGAACCACCAGGGACATCCTCAGAATCTGACAACATTTTAAAAATGTTATATCATAACCATGTGGGATTTACTCTGAAACACTAGCATGAGGGGGGAGGTTTGATAAGAGGAAAATTACTATATTAATATAGCCTTTCATAGTAAAAACATTTCATAAACTATGAATTGACACATAGTTTCTTATCTATTTCTCTACTCAACCTGAAAGCCAGCAACTTACTTAATGAAGAAATACTTTCTCACTAAAACTATAATCATTCCACCTCACTTTTCAATGGTTTCTGTGATATCCATCAATGCAGATAGAAGAGAAAGTGATTATAGGAATGAGAATTAGAAAAAGAAAAAAGGAGAGGCCAGATAGTAAATAACATCATTGAGCCTCTTAGGGTATTGGTGCACAAATAGGCCAGTGTAGGGGGGGGGGTGCAGAACAATAGAAAATCTCTACAAATGCTCATTTGCATAGGGAAATTCAGTATATAATAAAGGCAACATTCCGTATCAGTGGAGAGAAGATGGACATTGTAATAAGAAGTAATGAAATAACCGAATAACCATTTGAAGAAGCATAAAATTGCATTCATTCCTCATACCAGTGGAAGAAGTATCCCAAATTCATCAAGTATTTGTTAAAAACTATACTCTATTGGAAGAAAGCAAACAAATTTTTTCAAAACATGAGAGTGAGGAAAACATTTCTAAACTGAGCCCAAAATACAGATACAAAATGGAATCCAACTGATAAATTTGACTTTCAGTTTCTGGTTACATGTCAGAAGCTTGGAAGTCACTGCTCCATCCTAAGAATAAGTGAAAGTTGAATGAACTGAAAAATCAACTTTTCTCGAATACTTCAGAGGTTGCTTTGAGGAGACTGGGCAAGGTGCTGCCCCCAAGACTGCAGAACAGACAGGGAAATGCAGGGAGCCATGGCTCAGGAGAGCAGAGATTCCCCGTGGGCACCAGTGCTGTGGCAGCAAAACTGGGATTGACCAGTTGCTCGATGGTCAGTGTGGAGTTAAAGTTCCAGGAGGATCCTGTCATAGAGCGACCCCACACTTTTGTGAGTTTTACTTCTGGGAGCCCCGCTAGGTTCTGATAGTAAATATCCAAAAAAATCCCCTAGTGCTTCCTGCAGGGGAGGGGAAAAGAAATCATTTCAAAACAGGGCAAAGCATCTTCTTTTCAACAAAGCCTGCCCTCAGAGGAAAGCAGTGAACCAGAGCCTGACCTTCTGGGGTTTTATCAGAGCCTAACTCACTTAGAGAAAGAAAAATATACTAGTACAGTCAGTTCTAAGTCGTTCATATAGGAAAAGGGAAATACCCACCTCCAGTCCACTCGAATGCTCGAACCTGGGGTGGGGGAGAAAAACGCTTGTGAGGCTCACAGTCCAGAGGCAAAGGCTCACTAGAACTGAGATGCGCTCATAGGACGATAGACTATGTCCCCTCCCCCGCCCCAGCACCACAGTACTAAAGGCTTCTTTACAGCAGCAGTTCAGTTCACCCAGGACATTGTGTCCAGCTGATGAGAAAAATTACCAGACATACTACAGAGCAAAAAACATAATTTGAAAAGACAGAGCAAGCATCAGAACTAGACATGGCAAGTGTCGACCGAACAAAAATGCACAACCTGAAAGTTGAGAATGGTGTATTTGAGGAAGTACTGAACACTATAGCTTGGGAGACACTCTCTCAGATGGCTCTGAGCAACTGTTCCAAAGAGGTAGTGGAGGAGACAGGATATATAGGAGCCTTCATTGAAAACAAAACAAAAGAAAACAAAATGTATGGTCAAACATCAAAAGATTACTTCTAATCACAAAAAACCAGACACTCAAATTAATGATTATAGTGTTTTTCTACATGTGGGAAGATGCAACAGTCTAGGCTCATTGAAACCATTCCTTTGATATGCCTCTTAGCTATTTAGGGCCAGTATCCTGTTTTTCTCCAATCTGAATTCCCCTCTGGGCACACTGTCTGGGGCTGAAATGCTGATGACTTGATCATGGGCAACACTCATTACTTATTAAAATGGCAGGCAAGATTTATTTGTCCGCCCAGGGATCTTGGAATGATTAGACCAGGAATTCAAAACAACTAAGATGAATATTCTAGGGCTCTAACATAAGAACAGATGGGCCATGTAAGCACAGACATGAAATCCTAAGAACCAAAAATAAATGTTTGCAATCAAAAATAGTATAACAGAAAAGAAGAATGCCTTGGATGAGCTAATTAGACCAGCCCAGATTATAGTCTTCAGGATCAGTTTCTGCTCAAATAAACCAGGATCTCTTAGAGAAATGACTGATTTAAAATCTGAGGCAAGAAATGCATAAAATGACCTTGGATCATTTTATTGGACTTTTTTGTTTTTGCATCCTGATGCAAACAAACTAAACTATAAATAAATTATGAGATAATCCATGAAATCTAATGAAAGGATATTTGATAAAATTAAAAATGTATACTACATTTTAATGTGGTTATATTAAACCATGATAATGTGGCTATATTTTTTAGGAAATAATCTTTCTATTTCTATGTATCCTAAAATATTTGCAGCCACCTTCTAGTGAAGTGTTGTGGGAATCTAGATGAGAAGTCAGTGAGCAACCTTCTCATCTTCTCTTGCCAACCTCTTTGAGCCTTGCAGAGTCACCAGTTCTCTGGTATTTGGTTCTTTTTTCAGTGAATAAAGAGAATTAGAGTAGGTTTAATGGAATGCTGTCCAAATGGCTTTCCAGTTCTGAAGGTCTGCCTTGCTGTCACTAACCTGTATTGAAGGAAAACAACAGGTTTCCAGGTAACGTTATCACAACATACACTGGCTAAAAAGTACACTATGAAGACAAGCTTAGCCCCACCTGATGAAAGAGTAAGTGTACAATACATTACCTATGTTCCGGCCTCTGGCAACCACATTCCACTCACTGATTCTATGACTTTGACTATTTTGTATATAAATGGACTCACATAGTATCTGTCTTTCTATGACTGGCTCATTTCAGTTAGCATACTGTTCTCACATTTCATTTGTATTGTCTCATATGGCATGATTTTCCTTTTTAAGGTTGAATAATATTCCACCGTATGCATTTTTTTTTTTTTTAATTCATTCATCTGTTGATGGATATTCAGGCTGTTTCCACCTCTTGAATATTGGGAATAGTGCTCTAATAAATGTGGAAATGCTAGTGTTTCTTCAAGATTATGATTTCAATTCTTTGAATCAATGCCCAGAAGTGAAATTGCAGGATCATTTAGTATTTCTATTTTTAATTTTTTGAGACTCCTCCAGACTGTTTTATGGTTAGAGTTCATTTTAAGTGTTCTTACCATAATAAAATAAAGTTAAAAAATTAAAACTACGAATAATGTGGTAGTTATAGAAATGACTCAAATGGGAAATAGATGGGGAAGCAGTGGAAACAGTGACAGACTTTATTTTTCTGGGCTCCAAAATCACTACAGATGGTGACTGCAGCCATGAAATTAAAAGACGCTTACTCCTTGGAAAGAAAGTTATGACCAACCTAGATCACATATTCAAAAGCAGGGACATTACTTTGCCAACAAAGGTTTGTCTAGTCAAGGCTATGGTCTTTCCTGTGATCATGTATGGATGTGAGAGCTGGACTGTGAAGAAGGCTGAGCGCTGAAGAATTGATGCTTTTGGACTGTGGTGTTGGAGAAGACTCTTGAGAGTCCCTTGGACTGCAAGGAGATCCAACCAGTCCATTCTGAAGGAGATCAGCCCTGGGATTTCTTTGGAAGGAATGATGCTAAAACTGAAACTCCAATACTTTGGCCACCTCATGCGAAGAGTTGACTCATTGGAGAAGACTCTGATGCTGGGAGGGATTGAGGGCAAGAGGAGAAGGGGACAACAGAGGATGAGATGGCTGGATGGCATCACTGATTCGATGGATGTGAGTCTCAGTGACCTCCGGGAGCTGGTGATGGACAGGGAGGCCTGGCGTGCTGCGATTCATGGGGTCGCAAAGAGTCGGACACGACTGAGTGACTGATCTGATCTGATAGAAATGACTATAGGACCATAGGACTGAAAGGGGGAACAGATCACAATACTGTATAATTAGAAAACAGAAAGTTATCAAAAAAAAAAAAAAAACACCCAATGCATCAGCTGGGCAAACACCACTCAAAAAATGAGAAAGGAAGAAGTTAAACAAAAATGTTTGCACAGTATTTCTCTACACATAAATGAATATGATACATAAAAATGGAATCAAATCACGGGAGAATATAACCCAATGTAAAGAATATTCCCTCATGTGCTTTAAACTATGAAACACTATAATTAGAATACAAAATCAAAAACAAAATTCCTAAGAGTAGATGTTAGAATGAAGAATGAGAAGAAAATGCAGACTCAAAGAAACAAAGTGAAGATAAAAAGTGTAATCAATTTAGGACCCATAAATGACTTAGAAGCAAAGAGATCAGAAAAGGTATAACCCAAAAGTAAATGTCTGATTAGTAGGAAAGCCTTAGTAAGAAACACAGCAAATGAAAATCTCAAACACGAGAAAGTTCAACAGAGAACAACTAAAATGTGAGTAGGAGCAACAACAAATCCTACTTAAAAAAGATTGATGTTGCTGAAGTTAACAAATCAATCAATAAAACCCAGGAAGCATAATCCAGTAGTTTCCCTGAAACGGGAAAAATAACCACCACAAAAATCTAACTCTTTAGGAAAAAGAAGACTACATTTCATTCCCTGGAAACTTGATGTAGGGTATTTAACACTGAATTCTCATTTGATATGACATACCATATTCCAAACACAAAGAAGGAATTCTTAAGTTACTCAAGGAAAAAGTAAATAATAAGAGGGTTGGGTTGGCTTCACAATTTTTTACAAGCAACACAGAAACAGTAGAAACAGTGGTTTCATAACAGAATGTTAAGATTCCTGGAAAATGTAAAAATAATACATAATAATAATAATACATAACAAATAGTAGGAGGTTGGAGAAAGGAGATTTAAAAATGTCTGCAGTTTTTAACTGTCTAATGTCTAAAAGGAAACTACTAGATATTTTGCATAAGTTTTTAGTCCTGAAATATCTTTCTGGAATAAATAAATCATCAGTTTATCAAGGACCAAGGTCAGGCTCTGAATATGAATGCATGCATGTTACAAACTAAGGATGACCTCTATCTTGTCCTGTTGCCTTTGAGTTGCATTTGCTCCCAGAATATACATGTGAAATTGGACATATTTTCAAGAAAAAGAAAATGACATCACAGTATAAATTCATTTATTAGGATTGCATTTATCACTCTTCTACAGGGGTTAGCAAATTTGAAAAGGACCAGCAGTAAATACAATATTTTAGACTTTGTAGTCATAGTCAGTCAACTCTGGTTGGAACACAAAAGTGGCCCCAGATCACAGTAAACTAGTAAATGGATTAGGTAGCTCTGTTACACTGTAACTTTATTTACAAAGAGGTGGCAGGCCGTATATGGCCTATGGAGGGTAGTTTGTGTACTCTTGCTCCAGAGTCAGAAATTTGTTTATATCATGCAGAAAAAAAAAAAAAAAAAAAAAAGTCTTACATGTTCTAAAAACACTAACCTTTTGTGTGCATTTTGTGATAAATGTTCATCACTAAACTATGGGCACATTTTTGAAAACTCAGTGAAATAGAGAGCAGTCTGCAAAGAGAATAAATAAAAATTATATATAGTTCTACTCCCAAATTAGAGGCTATTTCATATGAACATCTTTCCTTCTTTTTGTATGTCTTGTTTTCCAATGGTTACATATTAATAACTTTATATCATGATACTTGTACCTAACATTATATCATAAAGACTTTTGAGAACAACTAAAATTTTTGTAAGCAAAAAAACAAAAAAACAAACACCTGTCTGGTTAAATATGAGATGTGTGGACATCACATGAATAAACCCCTCAGCTTCCCTTCCTATTCCATTCCCATGTGGGCCCCCATCTATTTCTCTTCCCTCTGCCCCCCTCCAATCCCCCCCTCCGCCACCATAGCCCCCTCCCATAGCCCTCTCACAATCTCCATTGCCCTCGTCTTGGCCAGTCTCACCTTCTCTTGCAGAACTGGTGAGATCTCAGCTCCTCTCCAGGAAAGCTACCTGAACTGGTATTTGCTTTCATTTGAAGAAAAGTGTGTTATTCCCTCTGCAGTCTCTGACCACAGGAAGCTGAGGTTGGGTGGGGTGATGAAGATGTAGTCAAATAGAAAGCATTTCCCAGTAATGTGATTGGTGCTTTGGTGTTGCCTTGCAGGGACCTTTACGTCCATGTACCTGCTGAACTACCAAGATTCCAAAATCTGAATCATTGCTTTGGATTATAGTGTTGGCTTCAGAAAACCCATTGAAGTGCCCCTGATTTTCAAAAAGACAACTAAACTTGCTTCATAATGTTTTGTTCCAGGTGTACAAGAAATCCATATATATATAGGGCTTCCCTGGTGGCTCAGACAGTAAAGAGTCTGCCTGCAATGCAGGAGACCCAGGTTTGATCCCTGGATCGGGAAGATCCCCTGGAGCAAGGCATGGCAACCCACTCCAGTATTTTTGCCTGGAAAATGCCATGAACAGCGGAGACTGGTGGGCTATAGTCCATGGGGTTGCAAAGAGTCAGACATGACTGAGTGACTAACACTTTCACTTTATATATATATGGTTATATATAGGTTAAGATTATATATAATAACCAGTATAGGTTAAGCTATTGTATATAGTTCCCTGTGCAACACAGTAGGTCCTTGTTTATCTATTTTATATACAGTAGTTTGTATCTGCTAATCTCAAACCCCTAATTTATCCTCCCCACCATCCCCTCTGGTAACTCTGTTTTCTATGTCTGTGAGTCTATTTCTGTTTTGCAAATAAGTTCATATGTATTTTAGAGTCCACATGTAAGTGATATTATAAAATATTTTTCTTTCTCTGACTTACTTCACTTACTATGATAACCTCTAGCTCCATCCACGTTCCTGCAAATGACATTATGTTTTTCTTTTCTATGGCCAGCAGTCCATGTATATAGTGAACATTTAGGTTGCTTACATGTCTTTGCTATTGTAACTAGTGCTGCAATAAACACTGGATGCATGAATGTTTTCAAATTTGGGTTTTTATCTTATCCAGATATATGTCCAGGAGTGGGATTACAGGATTATATGGCAACCCCATTTCTAGTCTTTTAAAGAACCTCCATAGTGTTTTCCATTGTGGCTGTACCAATTTACATTCCCACCAACAGTGTAGAAGGGGTCTCTTTGTTCCACACCCTCTCTGGTATTTGCATTTTTGGAGATGGTGAAATGGCCTAAATTTTGCTCAGTATAGTATCTTCTGTGGTCTGCCACTGAGATCCACCTCCACCACAGTTTCAGGACTGAAGTCCCCAGTCTCCCTGCTGACAGGAGTGTTCAGTTCAGTCGCTCTTTGCCTTTTCATACTGTTCATGGGGTTCTCAAGTCAAGAATACTGAAGTGGTTTGCCATTCCTTTCTCCAGTGGACCATGTTTTGTCAAAACTCTCCACCATGACCAGTCTTTCTTGGGTGGCCCTGCACGGTGTGGCTCATAATTTCATTGAGTTAGACAAAGCTGTGATTCATGCGATGAGTTTGATTAGTTTTCTGTGATTGTGCTTTTCATTCTGTCTGCCCTCTGATGGATGAGGATAGGAGGCTTGTGGAAGCTCCCTGATGGGAGAGACTGACTGTGGGACAATCTGGGTCTTTTTCTTATGGGCCGGGGTGACGCCCTCCCATAGCCTTATGGCATTCCCTCAGGGTTATTCTCAGCTGAAGAGATTCCTCTCTTCCGAGATGGTCCCCCCCACCCCGACAGCACTCACATTTTAGGACTGGTCCCTGCAGAGGCACAAGGACCCCAGTTTGGGACAAGTCTGCTCCACCCGCCGAGCTCCAGCACCAGGTGATGCGGCTGCGGCCTCCCTGTGACTCATCACAGCCCAGCGTCTCCTTCCGCCCCGTCCTACGTCCTTCAGGGTCGCACAGGTTTCCATCCCAAGAGCTCTCCTAAAGAAAGTTCACGTCTGTAGCATTTTTATCTCAGAATCTGCTCCTGGTGAACTCAGCCAGTGACACCCATCCAAGCACAAGGTGTGATCTTCCTCTCCCAGTTGAGCAGGAAGCGGGGAAGAATTGGGGAGGTGGAACCTGGCTTAGCATCCTGCGGACCCTGTTGTGGACTCTGTGGTGGAACGTAGGGCTTGGGGCATTTTTTGGTGACTGCATCCTTTGAGATTATTTTAGTCCTTCTGGAAGCTGACTATCCTTAAAGTGTACTTTCGTACTTCAGAACCAATGTCCCTAGTTGCCATTTTTCTTTCTTTCTGTTTTTTTGTGGTGAGAGGATTGACACTATGTCCAGTGGTTTGCTATTCTGGATATCCTGCTATAAATATTGTGTATACTATCTTTTGTTGGCAAGCACACATTTCTGTTGCTTTGCACCTTGGGGTAGAATGGGGAAGGTTGACTATGTGTAATATTCAGGTTTCTGAGATACTACAGAGCATTTTCCAAAGTGGTTCTACTAATACACATTTTCACTAAGCATAGGAGAGTTCTGTTTGCTTCACATCCTTGAAAGTTTCTCAGTTTTCTTCATTAGATTTTTATGCAATTTAAAAGTTTATTCTCAGACCTTTTATTTTCTATATTTTTATTGTTGTTGTTTTAAAAATCACAAGTCAGACCTAATTGACAGTTGTTTGTATGGTAAACAATTTTTATGATTTTTATTTACTTTTGCATCCATCAGTTTACTGAATTCTCCTATTGTTCATAATAGTTTATCAGCTTACTTTGTTAATTTTTCCCAGACTTACAAAGTGTCTACAAATAATGATAATTTCACACCCACCTTTACATTTTATACATGCAGCTTTTTGTCTAGAAGAAATATTGTCTACACAATATATTTCCTCTAGAAAAAAAAATTAAAATAGTGTTAATAGTGAACATTTGAATCCTCCATACATCCTTAAACCTCCAAAATATTTATTGAAATCTTTTTATTAATAGAATAGACCCCCTGAAAAATATTTTGGTTTCAGCTCTTTAAAGCAGTTTCAGAGAATAAAGATGGGAATGTGGAATTCAAGTAACTGAAAAATTCTTCAAGGTCCAAGCATCAAATAAAAGAAAGATCTTCTGAGAAAATGAAGAGGAAAAAGTTGGAAGTGACTAATACTTGGCCAGTATCACCTAAAGGGGGAGAAGAGGAGGAAAAGCAAAAAAAAAAAAAAAGAAAAATTGTGATGCCCACAGCCTAGGAACACAGACCCACTGACAGAGTAAGATTCAATCCCCAAGTAATGCTTCCCTCCTCACTCCTCCCCACAGCACAGGACTCAGGATGAAAACAGTGCATAAAGAGGAGTGAACAGCAAGATACAAGTTCTATTTAAGAAGGGGTTTTAGGGAAACCCACAGACAACTGGAGAGATAAACAAGGGCACCAGAGGAGAATGAAGCTCCAGCAAACGTTAAACACAGCCCAGCTCCCAGCCAGGTCAACATAAACTCTCACACCACAGGCCTATTCACCTTAATTCCTCATATCTGATATTATCATGTCCGACTTTCAGCAACATTACAGGATGTGCTAAAGGCAGGAGAAAACACAGAAAGCAAACCTTAGACCCATACTCTGATGTGACACAGATCTTGGAATGTTCAGGCACAGAATGTGTGTGGATATACACAAGTATAGAGAGACATTTATTGTAAAGAATTGGCCAGTGAGGCTCATGGGATTATGGAGGTGATGAATCTCAAGATCTAGGGTCAGCAAACTGGCGACCCTGGAGCCAAAGGAGTGGCTGAAGGAGGAGCTCGGGGAGAAAGAGAGTCAGGGAGTATGTGTCATGATGGAGAAGACAGAGGATGTCTGCAGGAAGGGGAATTCTCAAAAAGGAGGAAATCAGTAAAAAATCACTCTGCTGGTAGCACGTTTTCTGAAAGATCTGCTGCTTTGGTTTAAGCCTCTGAGCCAGTTGTCTTAATGCAGGATAAAAGTAATGACAACACTCGTGTTCCTGTTTCCCTTGTTGATGTTACCAGTGAAGTCATTCAGTTGTGTCCCAGTCTCTGTGATCCCATGGACTGCAGCCTGCCAGGCTACTTTGTCCATGGGGTTTTCCGGGTGAGAACACTGGAGGGGATCGCCACCAGGGCTGCAGACAAGTGCAGCCTGCAGTGCTTTCTGCCTGGAGGGCCTTGCTGGGGGGAGGGGGCTCCGCCCACTTCCTCTTCCCTCTTCTCAGGGCTGATGGCTGCACTCTCAAGCATAGTTCTTGAGCTGAGCGTCTGGATCACGTATTACTGAAAAAGTATCCGCCATGTCCTCTATGTGTGTGTACGTCTGGGGCACTGTCATTGATCTCCTCCATTCAGCCTGCAGGGTGTTAGCTCTCAAAGAAGACACAGAGAGTTCAGGAGAGCACACGGCCCCAGGAGACAAAAGACACAGGCATTCCTCCTGCCCCGCGGACAGCAGAGCGGTAAGTCCAAGGCCATGGTGACCGTGCCTGTGTGTGTGAGTCTGTGTCTGTGTATTGTGCTTGAGAGTGTGCTGTGGGGATGCTGTGCATAGTGTGTTTGTGTGTATCCGTGTTTGTATGTATATGTGTGTGTTATGTTTGTGTGTATCTGTGTGTTGAGTATGTCTATTTGTGTATAGATGAATATATGTGTGTTTTCCATGTGTGTTATGTTTGTATGTATGTTGACATGTGTGTTTGTATGTTAGCATATGCGTGAATGGTGTGTGTTGTGTTTCTATGTATGGGTTGTTGTGAATATATGTGTGTGAGTGGTCTCTGCGTCTTATGTTTGTGTGCTGTGTACGTAAGTTCATTGTTTGTGAGTAAATGTGTGTTCATGTGTGTTGTACGTGTGTGCTATGTTTGTACTTTTGTACGTGTATGTGTGTAAGTAGTGTATGTGTTGTGTTTGTGTGTATCTTTTGTTTGTATGTTTGTGAGAGTGTCTGTGTGTGTGTGTGTGTGTGCCTGTTTAAGGAGCAATGGGAGGACCAGGGGAATCAGGACCTTGCAGCCTTTGGGCTCTGCCTGGCGCTCCCCGCTTACCATTGGGCAGGACGCTCTGTGAGTCTCACTTTTCTCCTGAGAAACCTCACAGGGTGACAGATCTGCTCCATGTTGGAGACAAACAATGGTGCAACAATGGTGCGTGGTGCACATGTGGTGATGCCCCTCAGGGCAGGGTCTGGGGTGAGGGGGCCAGGGGCTGGGCAGACAGCTCTCTGGGCTGGAGAGTGGATGACAGGAGTTCCTGGTGGGTGACAGTGCCCTCCTTGGCAAAGAGGACTGGGAATTGCTCTAGAAAACATCGTAAAATATCCTTGAATCTTCCAGGGGGACAAAATCTCAGGAATATGTAGTTTGGACTCAGCATCCACATCTCCGGGGACATGGAGGCCCCGGCAGCGTGACCACATGTGTTGGTGCCCTGGAGCTGAGCGCTAAGGACCTGGGGCTCCCGGCAGGACTGGACCCCACGTGGAGAGGGACCCTGTGCGTGTCTGCCACCCTCCTCACCACCCAGCACTCGGCCTCTGCGGCCCTAACTGCCAGGCTCCCCCCACAGATCGTTCTGGCCCCATGAGCCTCTCACCAACCCCTCCAGCAACGTCCTGCTCACGTCCACCCAGCACCCTGGCCACTGCTCCCAGAACAGCGTTTGTCAGGACGCATCTCTGGTCATTTCTCCCCATCACAGAATCCCCCCCACTCCCCAAGTGGAGACCACATTCAGGGGAAGGAAGGGGGAAACAGGGTCCCTAAAGGAGGTAGCAGGTATCTCAGACACCCTCTCACCCAGTCCCATGCCAACAAACCAATGAAAACAGCTTCCATGGGCAAGAGAAAGACAAAGTCAGGAGCCCCTGAAAGCTCAGAGGAAACATCAGTAAGACACATTATGGTTTTTTTCTAGACTGAGGAAGAAGAATTTGAAATCCTTCTCCCGGATGAACCTGAAGAAGGCGCATCTCAGGATCCTTCTCCAGATGGGTCAGGAGGTAAAACAACTTTGTAGCAGACATGAACTTGAGAGAGGCGGGGCTGGGGCCTGAGGGGCAGGTGGTGTGCTGGGAGGGGCAGCGGGAGTCCCCCCCATCAGAGATTCACTCACTGGGATGGCCATCACTGGGCGTTTGGGTTGGGCCTCCCTTCACCCCAGCCAGACAGAAGGAGAGGGCCCCTGATGGTGCTGTGGGTCAAAGGGGGCGACAGACCACAGCCACTGCCCCTTCACTGAGTTTCAGGAAGGATGTGTTTGTGGGTGTAACAGACGGCTCACCCCAGGCCCTTGGTGGGTGTTGCGCTGGCTCTACTGTGAGACTCTCAGGACCACGGGGGCTACAAAGCACTAGTGAACACATAGGATGCAATCAAGGGCCCACAGGTCTGGGCTCTGTCTTCCCAAGGGGCACCCTCCCCGCAAAAGCTGTTTCATCAGGATCAGGGGCTTCACTTTCATGGGCTCAACTTTCCATCTAACCTGGAGAGACAGAACTTAGGAATTTAGGAATGCTGGAAATCCATCACTTTCCTGGATAAAGAAATTGATTGGCAATTTATTATGCATTTCAAGACAACTATGTTTTTATTAGACAAACTTCAGTGGCCTGGGCCATTGGGAGAAACACATAATATTAAGCTGCATAGGAAAGTGACAATCCCAGTGTTCACACCTGATTTACCCTTTTTGCAGCAATTGGGGTTAAGTATTTTTAAAATTTAAGTATTTTTAAAATTTAAAATTTTAAAATTCCCTTCTGTGCTCAATGTATTTCGCTTTTAAGTCCAAAGGTGTGGCATGAGTGTCTCAAGGCTTGCCCAGATGGGAGACCACTGTCTTCCTCCAGCTTTGCATTTGAGTACAGACGGACATTGCCCTTCCCTGCTTCTGTGGAACTCCCAGTCATTCACTCAGGTCACCTGCAGAAGCTGGAGGGAGCACATATCTTCCAGTCGGAGTTGGTGGGTGTGTTAGCCCACCAAGGCAGAAAGGCAGGAGAAACACACCCCTGCTGAGGAGAGCTGGAAGAAGATGGTGCCAGTCCTGGCCTCAAGAGGCTGAGGGCTCTGCACTGAGACACACAATGTCTTCCCTGTGAACAGACTGGAAATCACCTAGGGTTTGGTGCTTCTCTATGTGTTGTGGGTCCTGGGACCTGCAAGGCCAGGATAAGGGAATTCCCTTCGTGCCCTCCAGCCACGGTTATTTCTAAAATCTGGACGTGAGGTCCTCAGTATTAGATGGGCATAAAACATCTACTCACAGCTGATGGTTCTGATATTCTCCTGGGTGACGGTGTCCAGCCCAAAATTCAAGGGTGGAGCTTAGGACTGTGACCCCATTGTGAGCTGTGCTGTGGAGCTGGGGGTCTGGCTGAAAGGACCCCACCCTCACAACACTCCTTGATGGGAAAAGCGAAGGTAATGTGGTGTGTTCCATCACGGCAGGGAGAGGATGGACACAGAGGCTGTGTACTTCCAAGTTCACTGTCTTCCTGGAAAGGGTCTCCAACCAGAGGTCCTCAAGGAAGCTCAGGCTCCCAGTTCATGAGGGGATGATTCCACCTGGTGGGAATAGGTGGCCTGAGAAGAAGTTTCAAAACAGAAGCATAAAATGTGGCATTCTACCATATGATCCCACAGTTCTATTTCTGGGGAATATACCCCATAGAGTTGAAACAGATATTGAATATATGTGCACTGAAGTGCATAGCTGCATTACTCATCATAATAGCAAAAAGTGGAAACAACCCCTAACTCCATATATATCTGAATATGGATTCATATATACACTTACACCTACAGTGGAACATTATTCAGCCTTAAAAAGGAAGGCCATTCTGACACTTGCTCCAACATGAAGGAACCTTGCCCACATTATGCAAAGTGAATAAGCCAGACACAGTAGGGCAAAAATTGCCTGATCCCAGTAATGTGAGGTCCTTAGAACAGTTAAACACATGGAGACAGAAAGAGCAGTGGACGTCAAGTGGAGGGGAGGAAGAATGGGGAGTGAGTGTTTAATGGGGACAGGGTGTCATTTGGGAAGATGGAAAGTTCTTGAGAGGCCCAAGTGATGACTGCTCAGCAATGTGAATGTACTGAAGGCTACATGTAAACATGGTTCAAACGGTACATTTTATATTATGTATTTTCTACCTTATTTCCCCCAAAAAAATTCAGAAAAGAGAAAAGAAAGAAGGCATGTGAACCTAGGGCATATCTCGGATGCAGACGCTGGTCTTCCTTTGTCCTGCCCCCACCAGGACCGTCTGCCCGCCCCCCCCCCCCCCCGGAGGCTGAAGCAGGGGAGGGGCTCTAACCACAGCCCCCCACCTTCTCTCCATGCTTCCAGGGCTTCTGGGGGATGAGCGGACCCTGCAGACGCTGAGGCTCATCCTGGTGGGAAAATCCGGGAGCGGGAAAAGCGCCACAGGAAACAGCATCCTCGGGAGGAGAGTGTTTGAGTCCAAGCTCAGCGCTCGCCCGGTGACCCAGGCCTTCCAGCAGGGGTGCTGCTCGTGGGAGGGGAGGGAGCTGCAGGTCATCGACACCCCCGACATCCTGTCCCCCTGGACTGCGGGGCAGGGGACTGCTCAGGGCGTCAGCGAGGCCGGCGCCGGCTCTCTGCTGGAGCCGTACACGGTGCTCCTGGTGACACAGCTCGGCCGCTTCACCGAGGAGGACCAGCGGGTGGCTGGGCGCCTCGAGGAGGTGTTCGGGAAGGGGATCCTGGCCCGCACCGTCCTGGTGTTCACGCGGAAAGAAGACTTGGACGGCGGCTCGCTGGAGACGTACCTGCGGGAGACCGACAACAGGGCGCTGGCCAAGCTGGACGAGGCCTGCTCAAGGCGACACTGCGGCTTCAACAACAAGGGGGACGGAGCCGAGCAGGAGGCCCAGCTGATGGAGCTCATGCGGCACGTCGAAGGGTTCCTAAAGGAGCCTGAGGGCCGGGCCTACAGCCCCCCGGCCGCCCCTCAGCCCCGTGCTGCGCCCCGTGAGAGCTGGGGCCTCTGGTGGCTGAGCGCCAATGAGGCGCGGGGGGACCAGGCCTGGCTGTGGGGCCTGCACCGCATCCTGAAGGAACCCGAGCAAGCTGGACGCCAGCTCCCGCCCAGCGTGCCCATCTGAGGTGCAGGCCTCCGTGGCTTCCTGCCTGCCTCCCTTGGCCCGGAGAACAGTTCCCAAGCCCCTCCCTTGCCCGCTCCATCCCAGGGGTTCCTGGCCCCTCCTGTCTCCAGGGCAGCCTCTGGTCAGGCAAGAGGAGATGAGTGGGCTCCTGAGTTCTCAGGTCCTTCATCACACCTTCCAGAACACAGGGGCCCTCCTGCTCTGCACCCCCAGCCATTCCTCATGTGTCTCTGGCATTCCCTCTCTGCAACAGAACTCTGAGATAAGCCAAGCCTCCTGAGGCAGGCCTGTGCTCCCTTCTGCCATGGAACCCCGGCAGGATTCGGGCCACTGGAGTCTTGGCTTAAAACTCGGTGCAGCAGATCAGCATGGAACTTGGACTGGGCAACTCTGCGTCTCTTGGGCTGTGTCTTTGCCTGTTAATAGGGCAGGCATGATGGCTTTTAAAGGCCTGTGCCAGTGGGGCAGGACAGGCTCTGGGCTGGGGAGGAGAGGGCAACTAGAAATGGGGGAGTGTCATAAGGAGCTACTCTTGATTTGCTCTTGAAAGAGGCCACCACCCGCAGCAAAGGGGCCCCATGGGAAGGAGCAAAGCAGAGCAGGGGTATCCAGGGGCCAGATCTGCTCAGGGAATGGGGCCTAGACCTGGCTGTAGGACACGTGCCTCCCTGGAGGTCCAAGTGGACTTGGGCAGTGAAGCAGCTCTTCCCAGGGAGGCTTGGACAAGGGAGGTCACACACCTGATACCGCCCCTCTGATGCCCACCCTCCTGCATGGAGAGCAGAGGAGACTTCCAGCCCAGTCTCTGCCTGACCTGCAACCCCTTCCCTTCTCCTTGAGAGAGAGGAGAAAGCAAGGGTCATCTAGGCTTGTAGGCAGGTTCCCCAGCCAGGTGTTTGGGGGTGTAGAATGGAGGGAGGAAGGAAGAAAGGGAAGCTGCAAAGAAAGAAGAAGGAGACCATGTGAATGTCCTCAGGAGCAGCCTATGGGCCTCGGAGAGTCTTGCAACTCAAGGTGTCATCTCATCCTCACCCAGAGGATCCATGAGAAAGCTGGAGTAGGTCTTTAGCTAAAAGGGTCTGGAGTCAGAACAGAGACACGTCGGAGTATGCTTAAGATAGCCTTTGTGCGAGACCATTTACTAAGTAGATGATCATCTCCTGCTGAACTGAAACAGGAGTTATCACATGGTAAATTTTCATATTCCCTATGATTTCTGTGAGAATTTTTGCCTCTCTTCTTGTCTTCCATCTTCTCAACTCCTATATGAATAAAATATTGACTTGATTCTTGTGGCTTTGATTGTAATGTGAAGTCTCCCCCTCCACCTCCGATTTCCTCCCCCAGTCACCATTTTTGTATTTCTTTTGTTATTTTCAGGCATTTCTTCTTCTGTGAGAAATTTAAAACTACTTGTTGAATTTTCTAAAAAGTACATTGTTGGTATTCCAATTGGAGTTGTCTTACGTTTATGTATTGAATTTGGGAGAATTGGAAGCAAGATAAGTCAGAGAAGGACAAGTACTGTGTAACATGTGGAATCTAAAAAGTCAAACCTGTTTAAAAAAGGAAGAGAATGGTGGTTACCAAGACGTGGGGGCACAGGGGATAAGACTGATGGTGTTGCAGGCACAAACTTGTCACAAGCACTAAAAAGCCATAGAGGTCTATAGTACAGTAGATTGAATGTAGACAATAATATTGTAGTATAAGTATGTGATGTGCTGAAGATTGTTAAAATGAAAACCAACTACGATACACCAGTCTACCAAAGTAAGACTCAGCACACCTTAAATTTACACAATGAGAAAAGAAAAAATTTAAAGTCACATTAAAAATCTGAAATATTAAAAAAAAAACAAAGCTGGGAGAATCTGTAAATTCTTCAAGGATAAGTGAAATAAAGTCATTTTGTTTCTAGGTGAATAGACCCATTACCTCATAGACACTAAACAAACAGCTAAAGTCATTCGCATTTCCTTTAAGATAAGAAGATAAATATCTTTAACTTAGGTACTTTCGTTTTAATCCTGTTGGCTTAATTGATCTCATCCTAGAAAATACAGATCAGATCAGATCAGATCACATCAGTTGCTCAGTCGTGTCCGACTCTTTGCGACCCCATGAACTGCAGCACGCCAGGCCTCCCTGTCCATCACCAACTCCCGGAGGTCACCCAGACTCACATCCATCGAGTCAGTGATGCCATCCAGCCATCTCATCCTCTGTCGTCCCCTTCTCCTCCTGCCCCCAATCCCTCCCAGCATCAGAGTCTTCTCCAATGAGTCAACTCTTCACATGAGGTGGCCAAAATACTGGAGTTTCAGCTTTAGCATCATTCCTTCCAAAGAAATCCCAGGGCTGATCTCCTTCTGAATGGACTGGTTGGATCTCCTTGCAGTCCAAGGGACTCTCAAGAGTCTTCTCCAACACCACAGTCCAAAAGCATCAATTCTTCGGCGCTCAGCCTTCTTCACAGTCCAGCTCTCACATCCATACATGACCACAGGAAAGACCATAGCCTTGACTAGGCGAACCTTTGTTGGCAAAGTAATGTCTCTGCTTTTGAATATGCTATCTAGGTTGGTCATAACTTTCTTTCCAAGGAGTAAGTGTCTTTTAATTTCATGGCTGCAGTCACCATCTGCAGTGATTTTGGAGCCCAGAAAAATAAAGTCTGACACTGTTTCCACTGTTTCTCCATCTATTTCCCATGTAGTGATGGGACCAGATGCCATGATCTTCGTTTTCTGAATGTTAAGCTTTAAGCCAACCTTTTCACTCTCCACTTTCACTTTCATCAAGAGGCTTTTTAGTCCCTTTTCACTTTCTGCCATAAGGGTGGTGTCATCTGCATATCTGAGGTTATTGATATTTCTCCCAGCAATCGTGATTCCAACTTGTGTTTCTTCCAGTCCAGCATTTCTCATGATGTACTCTGCATATAAGTTAAATAAACATGGTGACAATATAGAGCCTTGACGTACTCCTTTTCCTATTTGGAACCAGTCTGTTGTTCCATGACCAGTTCTAACTGTTGCTTCCTGACCTGCATACAGATTTCTCAAGAGGCAGATCAGGTGGTCTGGTATTCCCATCTCTTTCAGAATTTCCCACAGTTTATTGTGATCTACACAGTCAAAGGCTTTGGCATAGTCAATCAAGCAGAAATAGATGTTTTTCTGGAACTCTCTTGCTTTTTCCATGATCCAGCGGATGTTGGCAATTTGATCTCTGGTTCCTCTGCCTGTTCTAAAACCAGCTTGAACATCAGGAAGTTCAGAGTTCACATATTGCTGAAGCCTGGCTTGGAGAATTTTGAGCATTACTTTACTAGCGTGTGAGATGAGTGCAATTGTGCGGTAGTTTGAGCACTCTTTGGCATTGCCTTTCTTTGGGATTGGGATGAAAACTGACCTTTTCCAATCTTGTGGCCACTGCTGAGTTTTCCAAATGTGCTGGCATATTGAGTGCAGCACTTTCACAGCATCATCTTTCAGGGTTTGGAATAGCTCCACTGGAATTCCATCACCTCCACTAGCTTTGTTCGCAGTGATGCTTTCTAAGGCCCATTTGACTTCACATTCCAGGATGTCTGGCTCTAGGTCAGTGATCACACCATCATGATTATCTGGGTCGTGAAGCTCTTTTTTTGTACAGTTCTTCTGTGTATTCTTGCCACCTCTTCTTAATATCTTCTGCTTCTGTTAGGTCCATACCATTTCTGTCCTTTATCGAGCCCATCTTTGCATGAAATGTTCCCTTGGTATGTCTGATTTTCTTGAAGAGATCCCTAGTCTTTCCCATTCTGTTGTTTTCCTCTATTTCTTTGCATTGATCGCTGAAGAAGGCTTTCTTATCTCTTCTTGCTATTCTTTGGAACTCTGCATTCAGATGTTTATATCTTTCCTTTTCTCCTTTGCTTTTCACTTCCCTTCTTTTCACAGCTATTTGTAAGGCCTCCCCAGACAGCCATTTTGCTTTTTTGCATTTCTTTTCCATGGGGATGGTCTCGGTCCCTGTCTCCTGTACAATGTCACGAACCTCAGTCCATAGTTCATCAGGCACTCTATCTATCAGATCTAGGCCCTTAAATCTATTTCTCACTTCCACTGTATAATCCTAAGGGATTTGATTTAGGTCATACCTGAATGGTCTAGTAGTTTTCCCTACTTTCTTCAATTTCAGTCTGAACTTGGCAATAAGGAGTTCATGGTCTGAGCCACAGTCAGCTCCTGGTCTTGTTTTTGCTGATTGTATAGAGCTTCTCCATCTTTGGCTGCAAAGAATATAATCGATCTGATTTCGGTGTAGACCATCTGGTGATGTCCATGTATAGAGTCTTCTCTTGTGTTGTTGGAAGAGGGTATTTGCTATGACCAGTGCATTTTCTTTGCAAAACTCTGTTAGTCTTTGCCCTGCTTCATTCCGTATTCCAAGGCCAAATTTGCCTGTTACTCCAGGTGTTTCTTGACTTCCTACTTTTGCATTCCAGTCCCCTATAATGAAAAGGACATCTTTTTTGGGTGTTAGTTCTAACAGGTCTTGTAGGTCTTCATAGAACCGTTCAACTTCAGCTTCTTCAGTGTTACTGGTTGGGGCATAGACTTGGATTACTGTGACATTGAATGGTTTGCCTTGGAAATGAACAGAGATTATTCTGTCGTTTTTGAGATTGCATCCAAGTACTGCATTTCGGACTCTTTTGTTGACCATGATGGCCACTCCATTTCTTCTGAGAGATTTCTGTCCGCAGTAGTAGATATAATGGTCATCTGAGTTAAATTCACCCATTCCAGTCCATTTCAGTTTGCTAATTCTTAGAATGTCGACATTCACTCTTGCCATCTCTTGTTTGACCACTTCCAATTTGCCTTGATTCATGGACCTGACATTCCAGGTTCCTATGCAATATTGCTCTTTACAGCATAGGACTTTGCTTCTATCACCAGACACATCCACAGCTGTGTATTGTTTTTGCTTTGGCTCCATCCCTTCATTCTTTCTGGAGTTATTTCTCCACTGATCTCCAGTAGCATATTGGGCCCCTACTGACCTGGGGAGTTTCTCTTTCCGTATCCTATCATTTTGCCTTTAATTATTGACCAAATGACAGGCACTGCCACTCACAAAACGTCGTCACCAAATGGCTAATGGCAAGTCACTCAAAACACGTCATTCATTAGAAATTCTAAAGGAATTGCTTAAATTTTTATGGAATATGGGGTTTTATCTCCTTTATTACTAAAAATCAAGGAAAATCCCTCCCATGACATTTCAGGAGGATGGGGAGCTGTTCCTTCACACCATCACTCCCTGAGCATCAAAGAACAGGCAAAGCATGGAAATCCCATTGTCTGTGTACCAGAAAGAAAAAGGTGCTGAGGATGAAGTCATGGTTAGGGGGAGGAAAGGGGGTTGTCTTGGCCAAAGCTGTGAAAATAGTGACCTTTGGAATTCATTATTCTCAAAAAAACCCCTACACAGGAGCAAAGCACGAAAGAGAGAGATCTGGAGGGTCCGAAGTGACCAGTGAGTCCACAGGCTGCTTCCTCCTTGGTGGTCAAAGCAGTGGCTAAAAATCTCAGGGAAGCTTTCCAGCTTTGAATTATCCTGTAATAACTTTCATACACTCTCTAGAAAATTCAAAATAATGAGAGTTTTTAAACAATTGTTGGAAGACCCTGAGAGGTCACCAAGTACAGGGAGAGGCTATAGGGAGCTTGACACAAAGGCATAGACTAGTAATTTAAGTGCTTGCTGGAGCAAACCCAGGATCCTTCAGAAGAGCATAATAATATCCCGAGTCTCTACAACATGCTATGGACAATATCCTGTAAACTACTAAAAGTTGTTATTTTCTAACACGAAGGTAGAAAGTTATAAAACTTCCCTCCCCACATGCTTATCTGCCTCTCATAATGTTTTGTGTGTTCTCTTTTCACTATCACTCAGTTTATGATATTTTGCATATTCTTTGTGATATCTTTTATTACTCATGTATTATTAAGGAGAATGTATTTAATTTCCAAATATTTGAGTATTTTCTAGAAATTGCAATATCCAGTATGATAGACACTAGCCACATGTGGTTATTGGGCCTTTGAAATATAGCTGTACCTGGGAAACTGAACTTTTATTTCATGATAATTTGTTTTAATTTAGATTTAAACACTGAAGCACTGTAAAATATTTTATTATTCAACACAGTTCTGTTGTTTGGGTAGAAATACACTTCACTCTAACTGTTGTATCACATATTATTGTTGTATTGCAATGTAAACCTTGGGCACATTTACCGTTTCTAGTGTCAGAACATAATAAGCACATCATCACCAATTTAATTGATGTCCGAAGACTGTTTTCCTTTGAACAATCTTCCTAACGAGTGTTGTGGTACTTTTATGAACACTTTGTGTAGATAACATGTGTTACAGTGATACAGAGTTACATTTAGTTGGTTATTAAATTTAAATCTTGATGATTATTTACTTATAATAGATTCAGATTAAGTTTTAGTTAAAAGTAAGCATGGAGAAAATTTAAGCTCCAAAATGAAGGCATGATATTGGTGCAGAATAAATGGAGATGACAAAGCAGGTACTAAACTGGAACAGGAGAGAGAAAAAGAGCCAGGAAGATGTTTTACAGCATTCACGATGAATGGTAATTGCAGTGTGCTGCAGTGCAGTGAATCCAAGAAAAAAGAAACCAAAAAAAGGTGTTAGAGATCTTTTCAGTAAATACATACAGGGTTTGATAAAAGGTTTCCTCTTAGCCATCAAAAACAGACTTGACAAAACTAATAACGGGGAGAGGAGGAGCTAAGATGGCCGAGGAATAGGATGGGGAGAACACTTTCTCCTCCACAAATTCATCAAAAGAACATTTAAACGCCGAGTAAATTCCACAAAACAACTTCTGAATGCCGGCAGAAGACATCAGGCACCCAGCAAAGCAAGTCATTGCCTTCTAAAGGAGGTAGAAAAAAATATAAAAGACAAAAAAGAGACAAAGAGGGAGGGACAGACCTCTGTCTGGGGAAGGGAGTCTTAAAAGAGAGGTTTCCAAACACCAGGAAACATTCTCACTGCTGAGTCTGTGCCGAACCTGGGAAGCACAGAGGGCAACATAACAGGGAGGGAAAATAAATAAACAATTAAAACCCACACGAGCCCTACGATAACTTTTCCAGCGGAGAAGCAACGCAAACGCCTGCATCCGCCATTAGCAAGCAGGGGCTGGGCAGGGAGGCGCGGCGCGGGCTGCATCGCTTACAGTAAGCATCTGGCCTGAATATCCCGAGTGCTACCTGAGCGAAATAATTTGTGCTAGCAAACCAGACTGTGGGATATCTACCACACGAAAAGCCAGCCCTAACCTAAGACACCGCCAGGCCCACGCACGGAACAAAGGACTGTACAGAGATAGTCGGCTGCAGACCATTCCCCTTCAGTGACAGGTAGCCAGAGCCAGAGGGGGGCAATCGCAGCCCCAGAGAGACATTATCTACAAAACTGTAAGCAGGCTTCTTTGCTAACTAAGACTTCTTGGGGCTCTGGTCAGTCAACATCTGCCTAAGAAGGTGCGCCGGTTGTACACCTAGAAAACCGAGCGGCGGGGAGGCGATAAGTCGCAGAAGCTATGCTTGCTAAACACCTCATAACCTGCACTGATGAAACCTGTGAAGGACACAAAACGCAGGCCCAACTGAACCTGGGCCTCTGAGGACTACCCGAGTGCCTGAACTTGAGCGGCTTAGATCTGGGAGGGGCAAGCAGACCAGAGCCTGCCTCGGATGGTTCCCTAGAGCCTGAGCAGAGTGGGCAGGGAGGCTACATGCACCGTGAGCAGGGGCAGGCCCAATGTGGCTGAGGCACTGCGAGCACACACCAGTGTTATTTATTTGCAGTGTCCCTCCCTCCCCACAGCACTACTGAACAAGTGAGCCTAAAAAAAAAAAAAAAAAAAAAAGAGTGTCCACCACCTCCCGCTTTGTATCATGGTGGAAATCAGAAACTGAAGAGACCAGCAAACAGAAGAAGCTATAACAGAGGGAACTGCTGTGGAAGTGACAGGCAATAAACTAAAACCCCGTGGTTAGTACCAACTACAGAGGAAGGGGCCTATGCTGCTGCTGCTAAGTCACTTCAGTCGCGTCCGACTCTGTGCGACCCCATAGACGGAAGCTCACCAGGCTCCCCTGTCCCTGGGATTCTCCAGGCAAGAACACTGGAGTGGGTTGCCATTTCCTTCTCCAATGCATGAAAGTGAAAAGTCAAAGTGAAGTCGCTCAGTTGTGTCCGACTCTTAGCGACCCCACGGACTGGAGCCTACCAGGCTCCTCCATCCATGGGATTTTCCAGGCAAAAGTACTGCGGTGGGGTGCCATTGCCTTCCCCGGGAAGGAGCCTATAGATCTTGAGAAATTTAAGCCGGAACAAGGAACTAGCCGAAAATGAACTGAACCCACAATACCCACAACAATATCAGAGAAAGTCATATATATATTTTTACTATTTTAACCATCATTCTTTCTTTTTTTTAATTAAAAAAATTTTTTAAAATCCTCTATTACTCCTTTAATTTTCACTTTTATAACCTACTATTACTTTGTAAAAAAAAAAAAATAAATAAATAAAAGACACTTTTTTAAAAAAACCTAACTTTATATATATATATATATATATATTATAACTTTTGTGACCTTTTTTTTCCCATTTTTTTCTTTTCTTCTTTTCTTTAAAATTGTATTTTTGAAACTCCAAACTCCACTCTAGATTTTTAACTTTTGCTTTTTGGTATTTGGTATCAATTTGTACCTATATTTTCTTTATAACTTTTGTGACTCTTTTTTTTCTTTTCTTTTTCTCTCTTTCTTTTCCTTCTTCTTTTCTTTAACATTGTATTTTTGAAACTCCAAACTCTACTCTAGAATTTTAATTTTTGCTTTTAGGCATTTGTTACCAATTTTGTACCTTTAAGAACCTAATCTTCAGTACCCACTTTTTACTACGGAGCGAGACTACTGGCTTGATTGTTCTCTCCACCTCTGGACTCTCCTTTTTCTCCACCAGGTCGCCTGCATCTCCTCCCTAACCCTTCTCTACTCTACCCAATTCTGTGAATTTCTCTGTGTTCCAAACAAAGGAAAACACTTAGGGAACTGATTACTGACTGGATCTGTCTCTCTCCTTTTCATTCCCTCCTTTTATCCTCCTGACCACCTCTGTCTCCTTCCTCCCTCTTCTCTTCTCTGTATAACTCTGTGAACATTTCTGAGCGGTCCAGTTGTGAAGTGCACATAAGGAAGTGATTACTGGTTACCCCGCTCTCTCCTCTATTGATTCCACCACATCTCATTTGGGTCACCTCTAACTCCCTCCTCCCTCTTCTCTTCTCCATGTAACTCTGTGAACCTCACTGGGTTACCCTCATGGTGGAGAAACTTTTCAGCTTTAAACTCGATGTTTTATCAAGGGTGCTGTACAGAAGGAGAAGTTATGAGACTACTGTAAAAATAAGACCGATAACTGGAAGCAGGAGGCTTAAGTCCAAACTCTGACTCCAGGGAACGTTAATTGACAGGAGCTCATCAAATGCCTCCATACCTACACTGAAACCAAGCACCACACAAGGGCCAACAAGTTCCATGGCAAGACATACCAAGCAAATTCTCCAGAAACACAGGAACACAGCCCTGAGCTCCAATATACAGGCTACTCCAAGTCACCCCAAAATCATAGACATCTCATTACTCATTACTGGACACTTCATTGCACTCCAGAGAGAAGAAATCCAGCTCCATTTACCAGAACACTGACACAAGCTTCCCTAACCAAGAAACCTTGACAAGCCACCTGTAAAAACCCACACACAGTGAGGAAACGCCACAATAAAGAGAACTCCACAAACTGCCAGAATACAGTAAGGACACCCCAAACTCAGTAATTTAAACAAAATGAAGAGATAGAAGAATAGCCAGCAGGTAAAGGAACAGGATAAATGCCCATCAAACCAAACAAAAGACGAAGAAATAGCGCGTCTACCTGATAAAGAATTCCGAATAATGATAGTGAAATTAATCCAAAATCTGGAAATCAAAATGGAATCACAGATAAATAGCCTGGAGAAAAACATTGAGAAGATGCAAGAAAGGTTTAACAAGGACCTAGAAGAAATAAAAAAGAGTCAATATATAATGAATAATGCAATAAATGAGATAAAAAACACTCTGGAGGCAACAAATAGTAGAATAACAGAGGCAGAAGATAGGATTAATGAATTAGAAGATAGAATGGTAGAAATAAATGAATCAGAGGAGAAAAAAGAAAAAAGAATTAAAAGAAATGAGGACAATCTCAGAGACCTCCAGGACAATATTAAACGTTACAACATTCGAATCATAGGAGTCCCAGAAGAAGAAGACAAAAAGAAAGACCATGAGAAAATACTTGAGGAGATAATAGTTGAAAATTTCCCTAAAATGGGGAAGGAAATAATCACTCAAGTCCTAGAAACCCAGAGAGTCCCAAACAGGATAAACCCAAGGTGAAACACCCCAAGACACTTATTAATCAAATTAACAAAGATCAAACACAAAGAACAAATATTAAAAGCAGCAAGGCAAAAACAACAAATAACACACAAGGGAATCCCCATAAGTATAACAGCTGATCTTTCAATAGAAACTCTCCAAGCCAGGAGGGAATGGCAAGATATACTTAAAGGGATGAAAGAAAATAACCTACAGCCCAGATTATTGTACCCAGCAAGGATTTCATTCAAATATGAAGGAGAAATCAAAAGCTGTACAGACAAGTAAAAGCTGAGAGAATTCAGCACCACCAAACCAGCTCTCCAACAAATACTAAAGGACATTCTCTAGACAGGAAACACAAAAAGGGCGTAAGAATTCGAATCCAAAACAATAAAGTAAATGGCAACGGGATCATACTTATCAATAATTGCCTTAAATGTAAATGGGCTGAATGGCCCAAAAGACAGAGTCTGGCCGAATGGATACAAAAACAAGACCCCTACATCTGTTGTCTACAAGAGACCCACCTCAAAACAGGGGACACATACAAACTGAAAGTGAAGGGCTGGAAAAAGATTTTCCATGCAAATAGGGACCAAAAGAAAGTAGGAGTAGCAATACTCATATCAGATAAAATAGACTTTAAAACAAAGGCTATGAAAAGAGACAATGAGGATCACTACGTAATGATCAAAGAATCAATCCAAGAAGAAGATATAACAATTATAAATATATATGCACCCAACATAGGAGCACCGCAATATGTAAGACGAATACTAACAAGTGTGAAAGGAGAAATTAACAATAACACAATAATAGTGGGAGACTTTAATACCCCACTCACACCAATGGAGAGATCAACTAAACAGAAAATTAACAAGGAAACACAAACTTTAAACGATACAATAGACCAGTTACACCTAATTGATATCTATAGGACATTTCACCCCAAAACAATGAATTTCACCTTTCTCTCAAGCGCACATGGAACCTTCTCCAGGATAGACCACATCCTGGGCCATAAATTTAGCCTTGGTAAGTTCAGAAAAATTGAAATCATTCTAAGCATCTTTTCTGACCACAATGCAGTAAGATTAGATCTCAACTACAGGAGAAAAACTATTAAAAATTCCAACATATGGAGACTGAACAACACGCTGTTGAATAACCAACAAATCACAGAAGAAATCAAAAAAGAAATCAAAATTTGCATAGAAACGAATGAAAATGAAAACCCAACAACCCAAAACCTGTGGGACACTGTAAAAGCAGTCCTAAGGGGAAAGTTCATAGCAATACAGGCACACCTCAAGAAACAAGAAAAAAGTCAAATAAATAACCTAACTCTACACCTAAAGGTTCGCCTAGTCAAGGCTATGGTCTTTCCTGTGGTCATGTATGGATGTGAGAGCTGGACTGTGAAGAAGGCTGAGCGCTGAAGAATTGATGCTTTTGAACTGTGGTGTTGGAGAAGACTCTTGAGAGTCCCTTGGACTGCAAGGAGATCCAACCAGTCCATTCTGAAGGAGATCAGCCCTGGGATTTCTTTGGAAGGAATGATGCTAAAGCTGAAACTCCAGTATTTTGGCCACCTCATGCGAAGAGTTGACTCATTGGAGAAGACTCTGATGCTGGGAGGGATTGGGGGCAGGAGGAGAAGGGGACGACAGAGGATGAGATGGCTGGATGGCATCACTGACTCGATGGATGTGAGTCTGGGTGACCTCCAGGAGTTGGTGATGGACAGGGAGGCCTGGCGTGCTGCAGTTCATGGGGTTGCAAAGAGTCGGACACGACTGAGCGACTGATCTGATCTGACACCTAAAGCAACTAGGAAAGGAAGAAATGAAGCACCCCAAGGTTAGTAGAAGGAAAGAAATCTTAAAAATTAGGGCAGAAATAAATGCTAAAGAAACAAAAAGACCATCGCAAAAATGAACAAAGCCAAAACCTGGTTCTTGGAAAGGGTAAATAAAATTGACAAACCATTAGCCAGATTCATCAAGAAATAAAGGGAGAAAAATCAAATCCATAAAATTAGAAATGAAAACAGAGAGATCACAACAGACAACACAGAAATACAAAGGATCATAAGAGACTACTATCAGCAATTATAGGACAATAAAATGGACAACGTGGAAGAAATGGACAAATTCTTAGAAAAGTACAACTTTCCAAAACTGAATCAGGAAGAAACAGAAAATCTTAACAGACCCATCACAAGCACGGTAATTGAAACTGTGATCAGAAATCTTCCAGCAAACAAAAGCCCAGGCCCAGACGGCTTCACAACTGAATTCTACCAAAAATTTAGAGAAGAGCTAACACCTATCCTACTCAAACTGTTCCAGAAAATTGCAGAGGAAGGTACACTTCCAAACTCATTCTATGAAGTCACCATCAACCTAATACCAAAACCGGACAAAGATGCCACAAAAAAAGAAAACTACAGGCCAATATCACTGATGAACATAGATGCAAAAATCCTTAACAAAATTCTAGCAATCAGAATCCAACAACACATTAAAAAGATCATACACCATGACCAAGTGGGCTTTATCCCAGGGATGCAAGGATTCTTCAATATCCACAAATCAATCAATGTAATATGCCACATTAACAAATTGAAAAATAAAACCCATATGATTATCTCAATAGATGCAGAGAAAGCCTTTGACGAAGTTCAACATCCATTTATGATAAAAACTCTCCAGAAAGCAGGAATAGATGGAACATACCTCAACATAATAAAAGCTATATATGACAAACCCATAGCAAACATTATCCTCAATGGTGAAAAATTGAAAGCATTTCCTCTAAAGTCAGGAACAAGACAAGGATGCCCACTTTCACCATTACTATTCAACATAGTTTTGGCCATAGCAATCAGAGCATAAAAAGAAATAAAAGGAATTCAAATTGGAAAAGAAGAAGTAAAACTCTCACTGTTTGCAGATGACATGATCCTCTACGTAGAAAACCCTAAAGACTCCACCAGAAAATTACTAGAACTAATCAATGAATATAGTAAAGTTGCAGGATATAAAATCAACACACAGAAATCCCTTGCATTCCTGTACATTAATAATGAGAAAATAGAAAAAGAAATTAAGGAAACAATTCCATTCACCATTGCAATGGAAAGAATAAAATACTTAGGAATATATCTACCTAAAGAAACTAAAGACCTATATATAGAAAACTATAAAACACTGGTGAAAGAAATCAAAGAGGACACTAATAGATGGAGAAATATACAATGTTCATGGATTGGCAGAATCAATATAGTGAAAATGAGTATACTACCCAATGCAATTTATAGATTCAATGCAATCCCCATCAAGCTACCAACGGTATTCTTCACAGAGCTAGAACAAATAATTTCTCAATTTGTATGGAAATACAAAAAAGCCTCGAATATCCAAAGCTATCTTGAGAAAGAAGAATGGAACTGGAGGAATCAACCTGCCTGACTTCAGGCTCTACTACAAAGCCACAGTCATCAAGACAGTATGGTACTGGCACAAAGACAGAAATTTAGATCAATGGAACAAAATAGAAAGCCCAGAGATAAATCCACGCACATATGGACACCTTATCTTTGACAAAGGAGGCAAGAATATACAATGGATTAAAGACAATCTCTTTAACAAGTGATGCTGGGAAAACTGGTCAAACACTTGTAAAAGAATGAAACTAGAGCACTTTCTAACACCATACACAAAAATAAACTCAAAATGGATTAAAGATCTAAATGTAAGACCAGAAACCATAAAACTCCTAGAGGAAAACATAGGCAAAACACTCTCTGACATACATCACAGCAGGATCCTCTATGACCCACCTGCCAGAATATTGGAAATAAAAGCAAAAATAAACAAATGGGACCTAATTAAACTTAAAAAGCTTCTGCACAACAAAGGAAACTATAAGCAAGGTGAAAAGACAGCCTTCAGAATGGGAGAAAATAATAGCAAATGAAGCAACTGACGAACAACTAATTTCAAAAATATATAAGCAACTCCTACAGCTCAATTCAAGAAAAATAAATGGCCCAATCAAAAACTGGGCCAAAGAACTAAATAGACATTTCTCCAAAGAAGACATACAGATGGCTAACAAACACATGAAAAGATGCTCAACATCACTCATTATCAGAGAAATGCAAATCAAAACCACTATGAGGTACCAGTTCACGCCAGTCAGAATGGCTGCGATCCAAAAGTCTACAAGCAATAAATGTTGGACAGGGTGTGGAGAAAAAGGAATCCTCTTACACTGTTGGTGGGAATGCAAACTGGTACAGCCACTATGGAGAACCGTATGGAGATTCCTAAAGAAACTGGGAATAGAACTGCCTTCAGATCAGATCAGATCAGTCGCTCAGTCGTGTCCGACTCTTTGCGACCCCATGAACTGCAGCACGCCAGGCCTCCCTATCCATCACCAGCTCTCGGAGGTCACCCAGACTCACATTCATCGAGTCAGTGATGCCATCCAGCCATCTCATCCTCTGTCGTCCCCTTCTCCTCCTGCCCCCAATCCCTCCCAGCATCAGAGTCTTCTCCAATGAGTCAACTCTTCGCATGAGGTGGCCAAAATACTGGAGTTTCAGCTTTAGCATCATTCCTTCCAAAGAAATCCCAGGGCTGATCTCCTTCAGAATGGACTGGTTGGATCTCCTTGCAGTCCAAGGGACTCTCAAGAGTCTTCTCCAACACCACAGTTCAAAAGCATCAATTCTTCGGTGCTCAGCCTTCTTCACAGTCCAGCTCTCACATCCATACATGACCACAGGAAACACCATAGTCTTGACTAGGCGAACCTTTGTTGGCAAAGTGATGTCTCTGCTTTTGAATATGCTATCTAGGTTGGTCATAACTTTCCTTCCAAGGAGTAAGCGTCTTTTAATTTCATGGCTGCAGTCACCATCTGCAGTGATTTTGGAGCACAGAAAAATAAAGTCTGACACTGTTTCCACTGTTTCTCCATCTATTTCCCATGTAGTGATGGGACCAGAGGCCATGATCTTCATTTTCTGAATGTTGAGCTTTAAGCCAACCTTTTCACTCTCCACTTTCACTTTCATCAAGAGGCTTTTTAGCTCCTCTTCACTTTCTGCCATAAGGGTGGTGTCATCTGCATATCTGAGGTTATTGATATTTCTCCCAGCAATCTTGATTCCAGCCTGTGTTTCCTCCAGTCCAGCATTTCTTATGATGTACTCTGCATATAAGTTAAATAAACATGGTGACAATATACAGCCTTGACGTACTCCTTTTCCTATTTGGAACCAGTCTGTTGTTCCATGACCAGAACTGCCTTATGACCCAGCAATCCCACTGCTGGGCATACACACTGAAAAAACCAGAATTGAAAGAGACACATGTACCCCAATGTTCGTAGCAGCACTGTTTACAATAGCCAGGACTTGGAAGCAACCTAGATGTCCATCAGCAGATGAATGGATAAGAAAGCAGTGGTACATATACACAATGGAGTATTACTCAGCCAATAAAAAGAATTCATTTGAATCAGTTCTAATGAGGTGGATGGAACTGGAGCCTATTATACAGAGTGAAGTAAGCCAGAAAGAAAAACACCAATACAGTATACGAACGCATATATATGGAATTTAGAAAGATGGTAACAATAACCCTGTATACGAGACAGCAGAGGAGACACTGATGTATAGAACAGTCTTTTGGACTCTGGGAGAGGGAGAGGGTGGGATGATTTGGGAGAATGGCATTGAAATATGTATAATATTATGTTTGAAACGAGTCGCCAGTCCAGGTTCGATGCCTGATACCGAATGCCTGGGCCTGGTGCACTGGGATGACCCAGAGGGATGGTATGGGGAGGGAGGACAGAGGAGGGTTCAGGATGGGGAACACATGTATACCTGTGGCGGATTCATTTTGATGTATGGCAAAACCAATACAATACTGTAAAGTTAAGTAAAATAAAATTAAAAAAAAAAATACAAAACTAATAACGGAAGCCAGAATTGAATGGCCAACAAAAAACACTCTGGAGAGCTTTTAATAGACTCAGGACTTTTAATAGACTCAGGACCACCTATAAAATAACTTGGATTATTGGGTAAAAAAAAAAAAAACAACATTTTCAATTGGAGAGATGATGAAAAATATTATTTGTTATGGAAAGTTTTCTTGCAAATGTTTGAAGAAAAAACTAAAAATGCTAATGTATACAAAACGTGAAAGATCTTCTAGGAAATAATTGCCCAGAGAAGAAAAGACTTTTAAAATAATATCAAAGATTAATGGACTTAAAGTTTTAATAATTTCAAATCTTTTCCTTTAGAGCTACATGAGAAGTGTGACTTTAGACACAATTGACATAATACTTTGAGTATGTCTTTATTTTTTTTCTCTATGCGATATTTGACTTGCTCAGTTCTTGCCTGATTGTGTCAACGAGCTCTTCATTTTGCATGATGTATCCTGCGTATCAGTTAAATAAGCAGGGTGACAATATACAGCCTTGACGTACTCCTTTCCCAATTTGGAACCAGTCTGTTGTTCCATGTCCAGTTCTAACTATTGCTTCAAGATTGCTGGGAGAAATATCAATAACTTCAGATATGCAGATGACACCACCCTTATAGCAGAAAGTGAAGAGGAACTAAATAGCCTCTTGATGAAAGTGAAAGAGGAGAGTGAAAAAACTGGTTTAAAATTCAGTGTTCAAAAAATGAAGATCATGGCATCCAGTCCCATCACTTCATGGCAAATAGATGGTGAAACAATGAGAACAGTGACAGACTATTTTTCTGGGCTCCAAAATCACTGTAGATGGTGACTGCAGCCATGAAATTAAAAGATGCTTGCTCCTTGGACGAAAAGCTATAACCAACCTAGTTCAGTTCAGTTCAGTTCAGTCACTCAGTCATGTCTGACTCTTTGTGACCCCATGAATCGTAGCACGCCAGGCCTCCCTGTCCATCACCAACTCCTGAAGTTCACTCAAACTCACGTCCATCGAGTTGGTGATGCCATCCAGACAGCATATTAAAAAGCAGAGACATTACTTTGCCAACAAAGTTCTGTCTAGTCAAAGCTATGGTTTTTCCAGTAGTCATGTATGGGTGTGAGAGCTGGACTATAAAGAAAGTTGAGTGCCGAAGTATTGATGCTTTTGAACTGGGGTGTTGGAGAAGACTCTTGAGAGTGTCTTTGACTGCAAGGAGATCCAACTAGTTCATCTTAAAGGAGATCAGTCCTGAATATTCGTCAGAAGGACTGATGCTGAAGCAGACACTCCAATACTTTGGCCACCTGATGGGAAGAACTCACTCATTGGAAAAGTCCCTGATGCTGGGAAAAATTGAAGGCAGGAGGAGAAGGGCATGCATCACTCACTCAATGGACATGATTTTGAGCAAGTTCTGGGTGTTGGTGATGGACAGGGATGGCTGGTATGCTGCAGTCCATGCAGTTGCAAAGAGTCGGACATGACTGAGTGACTGAACAGAACTGGACTGGGCTTTCTTCCATTTCCAGGGGAAGGAGGACTCCTAACTGTGGTTTCTGGTCCCTGTTTTATCTCCACTTCATCTTTACTAGGAAGTCCTAGGATATGGGTAACAATATGGTGTTTTGCTTTATTAGATTCAATTCTTTGTGTGTATACTTTTCCTTCAGAACCCTGGAGGGGAGAAGGGTCTTTGGCATCCTTGATCTAGCTGGTAATACTTGGGGCAGAGGAAGTGCCTTGAAAAATTTGAAGCCACTATCCCTTTCTTTGTCAGACACAGGGTATTTGCTCCAGTGCTGCTGCTGCTGCTAAGTCACTTTAGTTGTGACCGACTCTGCACGACCCCATAGACATGCAATCACTCTCAAATCACTGTCGAGAACGAGCCACATTGGCAATGCCAGGGAACTGTTAGGAGTGCAAATTCTCAGGACTACTCGTTCAGTAACTTTGTATGTTAACAAGTCTTTCAGGTGACTCTGATGCATGCTCAGTTTAGTTCAGTTCAGTGGCTCAGTCGTGTCCGATTCTCTATGACCCCATGGACTGCAGCACGCCAGGCCTCCCTGTCCATCACCAACTCCCGGAGTCCATCCAAACCCATGTCCACTGAATCGGTGATGCCATCCAACCATCTCATCCTCTGTCATCCCTTTCTCCTCCTGCCCTCAATCTTTCTCAGCATTAGGGTGTTTTCAAATGAGTCAGCTCTCTGCATCAGGTGGCCAAAGTGTTGGAGCTTCAGCTTCATCAGTCCTTCCAATGAACACCCAGGCCTGATCTCCTTTAGGAAGGACTGGTTGGATATCCTTGCAGTCCAAGGGACTCTTAAGAGTCTTCTCCAACACCACAGTTCAAAAGCATCAATTCTTTGGCACTCAGCTTTCTTTATAGTCCAACTCTTGCATCCATATATGACCACTGGAAAAACCATAGCCTTGACTAGACAGACCTTTGTTGACAAAGTAATATCTCTGCTTTTTAATATGTTGTCTAGATTGGTCATGACTTTCCTTCCAAGGAGTAAGCATCTTTTAATTTCATGGTTGCAATCACCATCTGCAGTGATTTTGGAGACCAGAAAAATAATGTTAGCCACAGTTTCCACTGTTTCCCCATCTATTTGCCATGAAGTGATGGGATCAGATGCCATGATCTTCGTTTTCTGAATGTTGAGCTTTAAGCCAACCTTTTCACTCTCCTCTTTCACTTTCATCAAGAGGCTCTTTAATTCTTCTTCACTTTCTGCCATAAGGGTGGTGTCATCTGCATATCTGAGGTTATTGATACTTCTCGTGGCAATCTTGATTCCAGCTTGTGCTTCCTCCAGCCCAGCGTTTTTCATGATACTCTCTGCATATAAGTTAAATAAGCAGGGTGACAATATACAGCCTTGACATATTCCTTTTCCTGTTTGGAATCAGTCTGTTGTTCTATGTCCAGTTCTAACTGTTGCTTCTTGACCTGCATACAGGTTTTGGAAGAGACAGGTCAGGTGGTCTGGTATTCCCATCTCTTTCAGAATTTTCCACAGTTTATTGTGATCCACATAGTCAAAGGCTTTGGCATAGTCAATCAAGCAGAAATAGGTGTTTTTCTGGAACTCTCTTGCTGTTTCGATGATGCATGCTAATGCTTCACAAAATATGGAAAAATCTGAATAATGTTTCCTCTATTTTAAAAAATATTAATAGATTTTTTCAAAAGATGACAGCCTTGTCAACCAATGGATTGTCCATATCCTATCATTCTCCAAGGTTTAGTCACTAGACAATAACATTTTACACAATAGAAGTCCAGCTAATTAAAGTTGAGAATAGTCTCTCCTCTTCTAGGGGAAAGGAAGCAGGAAGGGAGGAGAATAAAGCAATCAGATGTGGTCCTAAGCTTTTCTCTCCAGGTTCAGGAAACAAGAGGTATATTAGATAGCGAAGTTCTGGTCACTTCTTGCATTGTGGTCTGGGGAGTGCCCTCTGGAAAAAACTTTCAAACATGGATGTCACTCTATGTGGTTCTTGTTTCAAGGATGGAAATACTTTCCATATCTATCTGCTTTGGTGGCTCCCCAGTACTTTCTAGTATTTGTTGTTTGTAGTTTATTCCAAAGTTTATCTGTAGGATATTTAGTATGTTACAAGACTGTTTTTTTTTTTTTTTTGGAACCAGACTTGGGCACTGAGGTTCTATTTTCTTATTTATTTATTTTTTATTATTAAATTCTATTTTGCTTAACTTTACAATATTGTATTGCTTTTGCCATACATCAAGATGGATCTGCCACAAGTATACATGTGTTTCCCATTCTGAACCCTCCTCCCTCCTCCCTCCCCATACCATCCCTCTGGGTCGTCCCAGTGCACCAGCCCCAGGCATCCACTATCAGGCATCATACCTGGACTGGCGACTCATTTCAGATATGATATTATACATATTTCAATGCTATTCTCCCAAATCATCCCACCCTTTCCCATTCCCAGAGTCCAAAAGTCTGTTCTATACATCAGTGTTTCTTTTGCTGTCTTGTATACAGGGTTATTGTTACCATCTTTCTAAATTCCATATATATGCGTTAGTATACTGTATTTGTGTTTTTCTTTCTGGCTTACTTCACTCTGTATAATAGGCTCCAGTTCCCTCCACCTCATTAGAACTGATTCAAATGAATTCTTTTTTATTGGCTGAGTAATACTCCATTGTGTATATGTACCACTGCTTTCTTATCCATTCATCTGCTGATGGACATCTAGGTTGCTTCCAAGTCCTGGCTATTGTAAACAGTGCTGCTATGAACATTGGGGTACATGTGTCTCTTTCAATTCTGGTTTTTTCAGTGTGTATGCCCAGCAGTGGGATTGCTGGATCATAAGGCAGTTCTATTCCCAGTTTTTTGAGGAATCTCCATACTGTTCTCTATATGGCTGTACTAGTTTGCACTCCCACCAACAGTGTAAGAGGGTTCCCTTTTCTCCACACCCTCTCCAGCATTTATTGCTTGTCAACTTTTGGATAGCAGCCATTCTGACTGGTGTGAAATGGTACCTCATAGTGGTTTTGATTTGCATTTCTCTGATAATGAGTGATGTTGAGCATCTTTTCATGTGTTTGTTAGCCATCTGTATGTCTTCTTTGGAGAAATGTCTATTTAGTTCTTTGGCCCATTTTTTGATTGGGCCATTTATTTTTCTTGAATTGAGCTGTAAGAGTTGCTTATATATTTTTGAAATTAGTTGTTCGTCAGTTGCTTCATTTGCTATTATTTTCTCCCATTCTGAAGGCTGTCTTTTCACCTTGCTTATAGTTTCCTTTGTTGTGCAGAAGCTTTTAAGTTTAATTAGGTCCCATTTGTTTATTTTTGCTTTTATTTCCAGTATTCTGGGAGGTGGGTCATAGAGGATCCTGCTGTGATGTATGTCAGAGAGTGTTTTGCCTATGTTTTCCTCTGGGGTTTCTGGTCTTACATTTAGATCTATAATCCATTTTGAATTTATTTTTGTGTATGGTGTTAGAAAGTGCTCTAGTTTCATTCTTTTACAAGTGTTTGACCAGTTTTCCCAGCATCACTTGTTAAAGAGATTGTCTTTAATCCATTGTATATTCTTGCCTCCTTTGTCAAAGATAAGGTGTCCATATGTGCGTGGATTTATCTCTGGGCTTTCTATTTTGTTCCATTGATCTAAATTTCTGTCTTTGTGCCAGTACCATACTGTCTTGATGACTGTGGCTTTGTAGTAGAGCCTGAAGTCAGGCAGGTTGATTCCTCCAGTTCCATTCTTCTTTCTCAAGATAGCTTTGGATATTCGAGGCTTTTTGTGTTTCCATACAAATTGAGAAATTATTTGTTCTAGCTCTGTGAAGAATACCGTTGGTAGCTTGATGGGGATTGCATTGAATCTATAAATTGCATTGGGTAGTATACTCATTTTCACTATATTGATTCTGCCAATCCATGAACATTGTATATTTCTCCATCTATTAGTGTCCTCTTTGATTTCTTTCACCAGTGTTTTATAGTTTTCTATATATAGGTCTTTAGTTTCTTTAGGTAGATATATTCCTAAGTATTTTATTCTTTTCATTGCAATGGTGAATGGAATTGTTTCCTTAATTTCTCTTTCTATTTTCTCATTATTAGTGTACAGGAATGCAATTTCTGTGTGTTGATTTTATATCCTGCAACTTTACTATATTCATTGATTAGTTCTAGTAATGTTCTGGTGGAGTCTTTAGGGTTTTCTATGTAGAGGATCATGTCATCTGCAAACAGTGAGAGTTTTACTTCTTCTTTTCCAATTTGGATTCCTTTTATTTCTTTTTATGCTCTGATTGCTATGGCCAAAACTATGTTGAATAGTAATGGTGAAAGTGGGCATCCTTGTCTTGTTCCTGACTTTAGAGGAAATGCTTTCAATTTTTCACCATTGAGGATAATGTTTGCTATGGGTTTGTCATATATAGCTTTTATTATGTTGAGGTATGTTCCATCTATTCCTGCTTTCTGGAGAGTTTTTATCATAAATGGATGTTGAACTTTGTCAAAGGCTTTCTCTGCATCTATTGAGATAATCATATGGGTTTTATTTTTCAATTTGTTAATGTGGCATATTACGTTGATTGATTTGTGGATATTGAAGAATCCTTGCATCCCTGGGATAAAGCCCACTTGGTCATGGTGTATGATCTTTTTAATGTGTTGTTGGATTCTGATTGCTAGAATTTTGTTAAGGATTTTTGCATCTATGTTCATCAGTGATATTGGCCTGTAGTTTTCTTTTTTTGTGGCATCTTTGTCCGGTTTTGGTATTATGGTGATGGTGGCCTCATAGAATGAGTTTGGAAGTGTACCTTCCTCTGCAATTTTCTGGAACAGTTTGAGTAGGATAGGTGTTAGCTCTTCTCTAAATTTTTGGTAGAATTCAGCTGTGAAGCCGTCTGGACCTGGGCTTTTGTTTGCTGGAAGATTTCTGATCACAGTTTCAATTTCTGTGCTTGTGATGGGTCTGTTAAGATTTTCTATTTCTTCCTGATCCAGTTTTGGAAAGTTGTACTTTTCTAAGAATTTGTCCATTTCTTCCACGTTGTCCATTTTATTGTCCTATAATTGCTGATAGTAGTCTCTTATGATCCTTTGTATTTCTGTGTTGTCTGTTGTGATCTCTCCATTTTTATTTCTAATTTTATTGATTTGATTTTTCTCCCTTTGTTTCTTGATGAGTCTGGCTAATGGTTTGTCAATTTTATTTACCCTTTCAAAGAACCAGGTTTTGGCTTTGTTGATTTTTGCTATGGTCTCTTTTGTTTCTTTTGCATTTATTTCTGTCCTAATTTTTAAGATTTCTTTCCTTCTACTAACCTTGGGATGCTTCATTTCTTCCTTTTCTAGTTGGTTTAGGTGTAGAGTTAGGTTATTTATTTGGCTTTTTTCTTGTTTCTTGAGGTATGCCTGTATTGCTATGAACTTTCCCCTTAGGACTGCTTTTACAGTGTCCCACAGGTTTTGGGTTGTTGTGTTTTCATTTTCATTCGTTTCTATGCAAATTTTGATTTCTTTTTTGATTTCTTCTGTGATTTGTTGGTTATTCAGGAGTGTGTTGTTCAGCCTCCATATGTTGGAATTTTTAATAGTTTTTCTCCTGTTATTGAGATCTAATCTTACTGCATTGTGGTCAGAAAAGATGCTTGGAATGATTTCAATTTTTCTGAACTTACCAAGGCTAGATTTATGGCCCAGGATGTGGTCTATCCTGGAGAAGGTTCCGTGTGCGCTTGAGAGAAAGGTCAAATTCATTGTTTTGGGATGAAATGTCCTATAGATATCAATTAGGTCTAACTGGTCTATTGCATCGTTTAAAGTTTGTGTTTCCTTGTTAATTTTCTGTTTAGTTGATCTCTCCATTGGTGTGAGTGGGGTATTAAAGTCTCCCACTATTATTGTGTTATTGTTGATTTCTGCTTTCATACTTGTTAGTATTCGTCTTACATATTGCGGTGCTCCTATGTTGGGTGCATATATATTTATAATTGTTATATCTTCTTCTTGGATTGATCCTTTGGTCATTATGTAATGACCTTCTTTGTCTCTTTTCACAACCTTTTTTTAAAAGTCTATTTTATCTGATATAAGTATTGCTTACTCCTGCTTTCTTTTGGTCCCTATTTGCATGGAAAATCTTTTTCCAGCCCTTCACTTTCAGTCTGTATGTGTCCCCTGTTTTGAGGTGGGTCTCTTGTAGACAACAGATGTAGGGGTCTTGTTTTTGTATCCATCGGCAAGTCTCTGTCTTTTGGTTGGGGCATTCAACCCATTTACATTTAAGGCAATTATTGATAAGTATGATCCCGTTGCCATTTACTGTATTGTTTTGGGTTCGAATTCATACACCCTTTTTGTGTTTCCTGTCTAGAGAATGTCCTTTAGTATTTGTTGGAGAGCTGGTTTGGTGGTGCTGAATTCTCTCAGCTTTTACTTGTCTGTACAGCTTTTGATTTCTCCTTCATATTTGAATGAGATCCTTGCTGGGTACAATAATCTGGGCTGTAGGTTATTTTCTTTCATCCCTTTAAGTATGTCTTGCCATTCCCTCCTGGCTTGGAGAGTTTCTATTGAAAGATCAGCTGTTATACTTATGGGGATTCCCTTGTGTGTTATTTGTTGTTTTTGCCTTGCTGCTTTTAATATTTGTTCTTTGTGTTTGATCTTTGTTAATTTGATTAATATGTGTCTTGGGGTGTTTCGCCTTGGATTTATCCTGTTTGGGACTCTCTGGGTTTCTTGAACTTGAGAGATTACTTCCTTCCCCATTTTAGGGAAGTTTTCAACTATTATCTCCTCAAGTATTTTCTCATGGTCTTTCTTTTTGTCTTCTTCTTCTGGGACTTCTATGATTCGGATATTGTAACGTTTAATATTGTCCTGGAGGTCTCTGAGATTGTCTTCATTTCTTTTAATTTGTTTTTCTTTTTTATCCTCTGATTCATTTATTTCTACCATTCTATCTTCTAATTCACTAATTTTATCTTCTGCCTCTGTTATTCTACTATTTGTTGCCTCCAGAGTGTTTTTTATTTCATTTATTTCATTATTCATTATATATTGACTCTTTTTTATTTCTTCTAGGTCCTTGTTAAACCTTTCTTGCATCTTCTCAATGCTTTTCTCCAGGCTATTTATCTGTGATACCATTTTGATTTCCAGATTTTGGATTAATTTCACTATCATTATTCGGAATTCTTTATCAGGTAGACGCGCTATTTCTTCGTCTTTTGTTTGGTTTGATGGGCATTTATCCTGTTCCTTTACCTGCTGGGAATTCTTCTGTCTCTTCATCTTGTTTTAATTGCTGAGTTTGTGTTGTCCTTACTGTATTCTGGCATTTTTTGGAGTTCTCTTTATTGTGGCGTTTCCTCACTGTGTGTGGGTTTGTACAGGTGGCTTGTCAAGGTTTCTTGGTTAGGGTAGCTTGTGTCGGTGTTCTGGTAGATGGAGCTGGATTTCTTCTCTCTGGAGTGCAATGGAGTGTCTAGTAATGAGTTATGAGATGTCTATGATTTGGGGGTCACTTTTGGTAGTCTGTATGTTGGAGCTCAGGGCTGTGTTCCTGTGTTTCTGGAGAATTTTCTTGGTATGTCTTGCCATGGAACTTGTTGGCCCTTGTGTGATGCTTGGTTTCAGTGTAGGTATGGAGGCATTTGATGAGCTCCTGTCAATTAATGTTCCGTGGGATCAGGGTTTGGACTTAAGCCTCCTGCTTCCAGTTATCGTTCTTATTTTTACAGTAGTCTCAAAAACTTCTCCTTCTATACTGCACTCCACAACTGGACCGCTCACAGATTTTCACGGAGTTATACAGAGAAGGGAAGAGGGAAGAAGGAGACAGAGGTGGTCAGGAGGATAAAAGGAGAGATTGAAAAGGAGAGAGACAGATCCAATCAGTAATGAGTTCCCTAAGTGTTTTCCTTTATTTAGAACACTCAGAAATTCACAGAGTTGAATAGAGTAGAGAGGGGTTAGGGAGGAGACACAGGTGAACTGGTGGAGAAAAAGGAGAGTCCGGAGATGGAGAGAACAGTCAAGCCAGTAATCTCACTCCCTAGTAAAAAGTGGGCACTGAAGATTAGGTTCTTAAAGGTACAGCATTGCTAACAAATACCTAAAAGCCAAAATTACAAATCTAGAGTAGAGTTTGAAGATTCAAAAATACAGTGTTAAAGAAAAGAAGAAGGAAAAAAAAGAGAGAAAAAGAAAACAGAAAGGAAAAAAAAAGGAGTCACAATAGCTATAAAGAAAATATAGGTAAAAAAAAAATCTAGAGTAGAGTTTGGAATTTCAATAATACAATGTTAAAGAAAAGAAGAAGAAAAAGAAAGAAGGGAAAAAGAGAAAGAAAGAAAGAAAATAAAAACAAAACCAAAAACAAACAAAGTCACCAAAAATTATAAAGAAGATATAGGCACAAATTGATTACATATACCAGAAAGCATAAATTAAAGATCTAGATTAGAGTTTGGAGTTTCAGGAATACAATGTCAAAGAAAAGATGAAGAGATAGAGGGAGGAAAAAAAAAAGAAAAAAAAGTCACAAAAGTTATTAAAAACCATGAATAGGTAAAAAATTGATAGCAATTACCAATAAGCTAAACTTATGAATCTAGAGCAGAGTTTGGAGTTTCAAAAATACAATGTTAAAGAAAAGAAAAAAAGAAAAGAAAAGAAAAATATTTGTCTTACTCTTTCCCCCCACCCAGTATACGTGACTCATCCAGTCAGCAAATGACCTTCAAGACCCCTATCTCACCCCTTGTACTCTGGCTATAAAAGCAGACTAAGGACCCCTGTTTAACATCAGTTCTCCCTTGAGCTGGCCGACTGTTCTAACAGCATCTCCCACTCAATTAAACTTTGTTTCCCTCTCATTCTGTCTCATGTCTGGAAATTCTTTTCCAACCCGTGCCCAGACCACGGCACCTTCTGCATCATAATTGAAGGAGAAGTGAGAAGCTGGGATACATCCATAAGATGGAACACTACGCAGCGATAAAGGAGAACAAGCTCTTGGCACATACAACTTGAATGATTCCCCAAATCATTATGCTAAGTGAATGACATCAGTCTCAAGAAGGACTTTGTTTTCCTTATCTCTAGATTCTCAGTGTCTAGTATAAAACTTACCAGCCAGTGCAAACAATCAATCATTGTCAATAAATAGATGAAGAGGCACAAACTTCTAAACTCTTGAGAGAAAGAAATAAGCTTCATTCTTCTATTGTATTAATCACAGTGCATAGTATTAATCTGTCTGCCTTCTACCCTGGGAGGCAATGGGCAATACTGCTCTCAGGATATGTCACATGGGCTCCTCTTCTCTGTGAAGCTCAGGAGCTGAACCGGTTTTCTTAGAAGAAATCTAAGAATTGGAATTTGAGGATTTGGGAGGCAGTTCTTCCTGGGTTACTAGATCAGCTTTGCAAAATTTCCTAATTGTCTTACCTTGGGCAAGTTATTTAAGCTTTCTATGTTTTGATATTTCCCTCTGTAATAGAAGGTAATCAATCATAAATAATTTCTGGAAAGTTGGGAGAATTAGAAAAGGTGCTTAAAGTACTCAGGATAGTGTTGGGCACACAGGAAGCACCTGGAAGTTATTAGCTGTGATGATCACCAGTTCATTTTACAGAGGAGGGAGCAGAAATCCAGATGCGGTTAACGACTTGCCAGAGGTTACAATAAGAGTGGCAGAACCAACCATACTGGTGCAAGTCATGACTGCTTTAAGCCTCTGTCACTTGAACTGCAACATAGGGTTTGGACAACATCGTCTCTAGAGAGCTTCCAGTTCTATAGTTCTTGTTCTACTAATTTGCACCCTAGGACTTAAAGAACTAGTTTACCTGCCTGAATGGTCTGGCGGTTTCCCCTACTTATTCAATTTAAGCCTGAATCTGGCAATAAGGAGTTCAGGATCTGAGCCACAGTCAGCTCCCTGTCTTGCTTCTCCATCTCAGCTTCTCCATCTACAGCTGCAAAGAATATAATCAATCTGATTTCAGTACTGATCATCTGGTGGTATCCATGTGTAGTCTTCTCTTGTGTTGTTGGAAGAGGGTGTTTACTACGACCAGTGTGTACTCTTGGAAAAACTCTGTTAGTCTTTGACCTGCTTTATTCTGTACTCCAAGGCCAAATTTGCCTGTTACTACAGGTATCTTTTGACTTCCTGCTTTTGCATTCCAGTCCCCTATAATGAAATGGACATCTTTTTTTGGGTGTTAATTCTAGAAGGTCTTGTAGGTCTTCATAGAACAGTTCAACTTCAGCTTCTTCACTGTTACTGGTCAGAGTATAGACTTGGATTACTGTGATATTGAACAGTTTGCTAAGGAAACAGAGATCATTCTGTCATTTTTGAGATGGCATCTAAATACTGCATTTCAGAGCCTTTTTTTTTTTTGACTATGATGGCTACTCTATTTTTTCTAAGGAATTCTTGTCCACAGTAGTAGATATAATGGTCCCAAGAGTTAAATTCACCCATTCCAGGTCATTTTAGTTCACTGATTCCTAAAATGTCGATGTTCACTGTTGCAATCTCCTGTTTGAACATTTTTAATTTGCCTTGATTCATGGATCTAACATTCCACGTTCCTATGCAGTATTGCTCTTTACAGCATCGGATTTTACCTCCATCACCAGTCACATCCACAATTGGGTGTTTTTGCTTTGGAAGCGATGGGATTCCAGTTGAGCTATTTCAAATCCTAAAAGATGATGCTTTGAAAGTGCTGCACTCAATATGCCAGCAAATTTGGAAAACTCAGCAGTGGCCACAGGACTGGAAAAAGTCAATTTTCATCCCAATCCCAAAGAAAGGCAATGCCAAAGAATGTTCAATCTACTGCACAATTGCACTCATCTCACACACTAGTAAAGTAATGCTCAAAATCCTCCAAGAGAATCTTCAATGGTATGTGAACTGTGAAATTCCAGATGTTCAAGCTGGTTTTAGAAAAGGCAGAGGAAGCAGAAATCAAATTGCCAACATCCATTGGATCATTAAAAAAGCAAGAGGGTTCCAGAAAAACATCTACTTCTACCCTATTGAATACACCAAAGCCTTTGATTGTGTGGATCACAACAAACTGTGGGAAATACTTCAAGAAATGGCAATACCAGACCACCTGACCTGCCTCTTGAGAAACCTGTATGCAGGTCAGGAAGCAACAGTTAGAACTGGACATGGAACAATAGACTGGTTCCAAATAGGAAAAGGAGTACCTCAAGGCTATATATTGTTACCCTGCTTATTTAACTTCTAGGCAATGTACATTATGAGAAATGCTGGGCTGGATGAAGCACATCTGGAGTCAAGATTGCTGGGAGAAATATCAATAACCTCAGATATGCAGATGACACCACCCTTATGGCAGAAATTGAAGAACTAAAGAGCCTCTTGATGAAAGTGAAAGAGGAGAGTGAAAAAGTTGGCCTAAAACTTAACATTCAGAAAACTAAGATCCTGGTATCCAGTCCTATCACTTCATGGCAAATAGATGGGGAAACAATGGAAACAGTGACAGACTTTATTTTTGGGCTCCAAAATCACTGCAGATGGTGACTGCAGCCATGAAATTAAGAGATGCTTTCTCCTTGGAAGAAAAGCTATGACCAACCTGGACAGCATATTAGAAAGCAGAGACATTACTTTGTTGACAGAGGTTCATGTAGTGAAAGGTTTGATTTTTCCAGTAGGCATGTATGGATGTGACAGTTGGACTGTAAAGAAAGTTGGGTGCTGAAGAATTGATGTTTTTGAACTACAGTGTTGGAGAAGACTTTTGAGAGTCTCTTGGACTGCAAGGAGATTCAACCAGTCCATCCTAAAGGAAATCAGTCCTGAATATTCATTGGAAGACCTGAAGCTGAAGCTGAAACTCCAATGCTTTGGCCACCTGATGTGAAGAACTGTCTCATTGGAAAAGACCCTGTTGCAGGGAAAGATTGAAGGCAGGAGGAGAAGAAGACGACAGAGAGTGAGAAGGTTGGATGGCATCACCGACTCGATGGACATGACTTTGAGCAAACTTCAGAGGTTGGTGATGGACAGGGAAGCCTGACATGCTGCAGTCCATGTGATCGAAAAGAGTTGGACATGACTGAGCAACTGAACTGAACTGACCAGGCTGAATGCCTTTTTTATCGTCTGGAAATGACTTACTACACAGCATCAGTAAATTGGTAAAAAAAAATAAAAAAGCCAGACACCAGAGTGGGAGACTCTTCTGCAGCATTAATAATATACATATATTATATGCTGCTGCTGCTGCTAAGTTGCTTCAGTCATGTCCGACTCTGTGCGACCCCATGGACTGCAGCCCACCAGGCTTCCCCGTCCCTGGGATTCTCCAGGCAAGAACACTCGAGTGGGTTGCCATTTCCTTCTCACATATATTATATATGTATATCTATATAAATATATTGGTATATGTGTATTTGTGTATATTGGAGAGGGGCATGGTTACCCATGTCAGTATTTTTGCCTGGATAATCCTCATGGACAGAGGAGCCTGGTAGGCTACAGCCCATGGAGTCCCAAAGAGTTGAATATGACTGAGCTACTAAGAAGAGTCGGACACGACTGAGCGACTGATCTGATCTGATCTGATCTCTGAGCTACTAAGTACATATGTGTGTGTGTGTGTGTGTGTAGTTGTTCAGTCATGTCCAACTCTTTGCACCCCATGGACTGCAGCATGCCATGCTTCCCTGTCCTTCACCTTCTCCTGGAGCTTGCTCAAACTCATGTCCATTGAGTGAGTGATGCCATGCAACCATCTCATCCTTTGTTGTTTCCTTTTCCTCCTGCCTTCAATCTTTCCCAGCATCAGGGTCTTTTCTAATGAGTCAGTTCTTCGCAATAGGTAGCCAAAGTATTGGCTTTGGCTACATTCACTTCAGCATCAGTCCTTCCAAAGAATATTCAGGCTGTTTTCTATTAGGTTTGACTGATGTGATCTCTGTGTAGCCCAAAGATCTCTCAAGAGTCTTCTCCAACACCACAGTTCAAAAGCATCAATTCTTCGGTGATCAGCCTTCTTTACAGTCCAACTCTCACATCCATACATGACTACTGGAAAACTCATAGCTTTCTTTATACAGACCTTTGTTGGCAAAGCGATATCTTTGCTGTTTAATACACTGTCTAGATTTGTCATACTTTTCCATTCATGGAACAAGCATCTTCTAATTTCATGGCTGCAGCCATCATCCACAGTAATTTTGGAGCCCAAGAAAAGAAAATCTGTCACTGTTTCTAATTTTTGCCTTTCTGCTTGCAATGAAGTGGTGGAACCAAATATCATGATCTTTATTTTTTGAATGTTGAGTTTCAAGCCAGCTTTTTCACTCTCCTCTTTTACCTTCATCAAGAGGCTCTTTAGTTCCTCTTCAATTTCTGGCATAAGGATGGCATCATCTGTGTATCTGAGGTGATTGATATTTTCTTGGCAATCTTGATTCCACCTTGTGCTTCATCCAGCCCAGCATTTCTCATGATGTTCTCTGCATATAAGTTAAGTAAACAGGGTGACAATATACAGCCTTGTCATACTCATTTCCCAATTTGAACCAGTCTGTTGTTCCATGCAAGGTCTTAACTGCTGCTTCTTGACCCGCAAACAGATTTCTCAGGAGACAGGTGAGGATGTCTGGTATTCCCATCTCTTGAAGATCACAGCTTGTTGTGATCTACACAGTCAAAGGCTTTACCATAGTCAATGAAGCAGAATTAGATGTTTTTCTTGAATTCCCTTGCGTTCTCTATGGTCCAATGGATGTTGGCAATTTGATATCTGGTTCCTCTGCTTTTTGTAAACCCAGCATGGAAAATTGTAAATATTATTATATATTTATTATATATGTGTATATATATCACGCATATCTTTTTTTAAAGTCACATTCCTTAAGTATCAGGGAAGGGAGCCAAGTCCTTGGTAATTAGTAAAGCTAGTGGAGGTGATAGAATTCCAGCCGAATTCTTTAAAATCCTGAAAAATGATGCTGTTAATGTGCTGCACTCAGTATGCCAGCAAATCTGGAAAACTCAGCAATTACCACAGGATTGGGAAAGGTCAGTTTTCATTCCAATCTCGAAGAAAGTGGGTGCCAAAGTATGGCAAATAATTTCATTGAATATATTTCAATCCATTCTTGGATGTGTCTCAGGGGCATTTAAACTGTACATTCTTATAACAAAACAAGTATTCATGTACTCATGTTCACATTATTTTGATGAAATGATTAAAGTAATGAGATGGGAAATAAATAGCAGGACAATTTTCATTGTCTCATCTACAGCATTAACCTGGGATGCAAGAATAATCGAAATGTATTTATATTGAAAATTACCACTGCAGCTAGCTTGGTTTATTTTTGTTTTCATCTTAAGTCTGAATTTAATTTTCTTTGAGGGGTATATATGGTTCTTTGGTTGAATATTTGCTTGTATTGTAATACAATACAATACAAGTTTTAATATAATAAATATAATATTACCTTATTAACAATTTCTTATAATTTACCTTATATTACATTACTAATAATACAATATTGTATTTATTGTAATACAATAAAGTTGTAATACAATAGCATGTTAAATTCACACCTAAGAATTTTGACTGAAACACCAATGATGAAAACTATAGAGACTAAGTTCTCCCACATTCTGCAGAGTGAAACAGAATCTGTCCACTCAGAGTGACCGCGTCTGCTGGAGTCCTGTGCTTCTTTGCCAGGTGCTTCTCATACCCTTGAGCCTTTGCTAACTTCCCTAGTGGCACAGAAGTGTTTGCCTACAATGAGGGAGACCTGGGTTCAATCCCTGGGTCAAGAAGATCCTCTGGAGAAGGACATGGTGACCCATTCCAGTACTCTTGCCTGGAAAATCCCATGGACAGACGAGCATGGTAGGCTACAGTCCATGGGGCTGCAGAGAGTCGGACATGACTGAGCGACTTCACTTTACTTTAGCGACTGAACAACAACAGCAATAGTTTCTTTCTGAGAGTATGTTAGTTTCTACTGTACAGCAAAGTGAGTCAGCTATAGATAGATAGCAGCTGTGTTAAGGGTATAGTCCTGTGTGTTTGGGGGAAGTCAGGGCAAGGCATATGTCTTCTTTTGGACAGAATGGGATAGGGCATGGAGAAGATGATTTTAAGATGACCAAGCAAGGAGAGTTGGCATAGATCACGTGTGACCTCAGACCATATTGGAAAAACATGGAAATGTGCTTGGGGAAAGCCTACAATTACTAGGTGAAGAGGACCCATTGGAAGAGGAGAAAAGGGACAGGCATGTCTCTATTTTATCCATAGATTTAAAAGAATTTTTGCAGCAAGAAAGCCACAAAGGTCTCAGAAACCTCAGTTACACATAATTTCTACCAATACATAATGGATGAATCCAAGGAGAATATAGACTTTGACTGACAGAGGGGTTGAAAATGTGGCTCAAACCTTCTGAGGTTGGGGGAAAGGGGAGGGGAGATGTCTGGAGGGTGGACCAAGTCTACACCAAAATCATCTTGAACTTTAAAAAAAAAAAAAAACTGAAATTCATCTCTGTTCTTAGAAGGAATAGTGGTGCTTTTCAAGGAAAAAAAAAAAAAAAAAAAAAAAAACCAGATTCCAATTTGCACAAGTATGAGAGAACAGAAATATTTTATTAAAATAACAATAAGCAAACAATTCATCTGCATGGGACAGCTGTTAGTTTCACAGGAAAAGGAGAGAACTGGGTTATTCAGCAAACTGGTTGTTGTTGGTCAAAGATTTCCTACAGATACATCTGAATATACCAAGCATTATTCCCTTATCTGTTGAATATCTTTTGGGACTTTTGGCATTTCAGGTAGTTGAGTTCTGAAACATCTATATGCCAGATAACTCTTTGTTCATAATGGTCAGTTGATGAGGAACAATTTGAAGCCTTCAGTAAAATTATAAGTGAACAAATTTCCATTCATCTAGAAGGATGTCTATCAGTATCTCCTTCTGTAAGTTTAAATAATGGAAAGAATTGATCTTTCTAATAAACTATAAGGATAAGATGATCAGTGCTGTCTAAAGACAAAATAAGTGAGAAAAAGCTGTAGGGGAAGATCACCCACCAATCTAGAAAGAATCTAGAGGAAAAATCTTTTCTAGGGATTAAAGAAAGAAAGATGGGGGTCATCTTTTTTTGGTCTCCTGCATTTCCTGTCTTGGTGTCTCTGAGAAAGAATTCACAAATTAGGGAGCATCAATACTTTCTGCTTTGGAGTTTCACAAGTTGAGAATTTATCCCTTTCCTGTTAAATCAATCAAACATATAGCAATTATCAATAGTGAATTTACTTTCTTAGCCCTGAGAGTCTCAGAGAAAAAGGAGAATGCTCTGAGTTACATGGGGCAGGACCACCCCAAAATATGCAGGAAATATAGACAGATTTTCATGAGGTTTAATCCTTAAACAGAGAGGAAAAAACCCGAAACACATTAAGGATGATTTCAAATATCTTATTCTGACTCAAAACATCATCCCTGGCTGTTTGCTGCTTTGAAACCCAGTGAGCCTCCGTTTTTGCCAATTGCCTTTCCATTTCCACCTTCCACTTTTGCTGTTCAGGTTCATCCTTCAGCTTTCTGATTTCCTCTTCGAACTTCTGTGTTATCTGAGCTTTTGCTCTCTCGAGCTCTGCTCTGTAATTTTCTTGTAACACTTGGATTTGTTTCTGAATCTCCTCCTCGGTCTTCTGATACCGGCTATTCGTGTAGTATCTACCATTGCACTTGTCCACCACATCCTGGACCAGGGCCAGCAGCTGCTCCCTCTGGTTCTCCTGCTCAGTTCCTGTGGCCTTGTTGTTGAAAACACAGTAGCGATCTCTGAACTTGCAAATCAGCTCTTGGATGCCTGTAGGAGCTTGCTTTAAGTATTCATGGAAATCCATGCCATCTAAGTCATCTTTCCGGGTGAATAAGAGAATCACGTGTTTCCTAGCTGTCTCTCCAAACATTGTCAGGATCTTCTCTGTGGCTTTCTGGTCTTCCAGAGTGTAACGGCCCAGTGGGATGACCAGGAGCAGGGCGTGAGGCCCTGGGGAGGTCAGCACCATGCAGTGGGTAATCTCCTTGACAGTCTCAGCATCTGGGACCTCTGTGTCAAAGAGGCCAGGTGTGTCCACAACGACAACTTCTCTCCCCTTCCAGGTGCTGCTTCCTTTCTGACAGTGCTTGGTGATGGATACAGCCGAAAAGCTAGACAGAAACACTTTCTCTCTGAGGATGCTGTTTCCTGTTGCACTTTTTCCTGCCCCAGTCTTACCCACTAAGACAAGTCTCAGCTGGGAATCTCCAGAGTTTGCAAGCCCTGGAACATCAGGAAACAGAAGACCCAGTGTTAGAATGAACTTCAGCTGTCTTCCCTGCAAGGCTCCTGCCCACTGAATAAATATTCAACCCTGAATATTCATTGGAAGGACTGATGCTGTAGCTGAAGCTCCAATACTTTGGCCATCTGATGCAAAGAGCAGACTCACTGGAAAAAATTATGATGCTGGGAAAGTTTGAAGGCAAAAGGAGAAGGGGGTGGCAGAAGATAAAATGGCTAGACAGCATCACCAAATCAATGGACATGAATTTGAGCAAACTCCAGGAGAGAGTGGAGGACAGAGGAACCTGGCAAGCTGCAGTCCATGGGCATGACTTAGCAACTGAACAACAATAACAACAGATATTCTTCAGGATCCCTTTCAGCTTCTTACTCTGACCTTGTGGAAGCAAACAGCTCATAGAGGAGGAAACAATGTGATTAAGAAGAGGACTCTGAGTTGCTACCAGTAGCTGTTCTTCATAAGATAGGAGATAGCACAAAACTGACTATGCATATTCGACTTCCTAGGAAAGTTGAAAGTTAATATCAGAGCAGTAGAGCACAGCAATTTAAACCTGAATTTAAACAGCAAATCATCTACCAGTTCTTTCTGTGCTTGTATTTAGCAAGTCTCTGCATATCTCTGCAATGTGTCTATAAAGTCAAAGTCCCCTGGATTTGTCAGGCATAGACCCAGGACCAGAGGGAAGGCAATTGACAATCACATGTGAAAGCCTGTTTTTCTGAGAAGGCAGACCTTGCCAGGTGGCCCTTGAACTTAAGGGTCTGATTCCTGCGTGAGGAATCCTATGTTATATCTACTCATTTCTGCTTTGAGACAATGCCTACATTATCTCATGCACAACATCATAGACACTGTTACCAACTCCAGTTTATTTTCAGAGGCATCACCTTTCACCCAGGTCCTCAGACTGGAAAGCTAGGAGTTGCCCTTGACTCCCCTCTTTCCCCTACCTTTCAGACCCAACCCATCAGCATGTTCTCTTGGCTCCAAATCTGTTCACCTGTCTCTGTTTTGAAGTTCATCATTCCAGTCCAGATTCCATTACCACCCCTGCCTCAGCAGTCTCCTAACAGGTGTCTCCACTTCCACATTGTCCCTTTCAGTCTATTCTGTGAGTTGGGCTAATCTTTAAAAAATATCAATCAAACAGAACCAGGAACTTGCAGAAACCCCTCCTGTGACGTCCACAAAATCTGTAGTTAATCTCCATCTCCCACACACTTTCTGAAAAAGTGTTTGCTGCTCCCTGAATCCCTAAGGCAGAGTTTTCCCCATTTCAGAACCAGAATCCCAGGATAAAAGAAGTAAATTTCCCAAAGCTGCAAACACTGGATATGGGATGACTAAGATTTATCTAAGAAAAAATGTACATAAGAATTCAGAGTATTCTTAATAGTTGGCCTCACAATAGCAGCTCCAACCTAAGGAGATCCCAGGGCATTGGTTGGCCTTAGAGAGAGGGTATAGGAAATTCATGGCCTGGCAGTGAAAAGGCACCAAGGCCAATGCCAACACTACAACCATTGGCCAATGCTGATAACGAATGGATGGCAACCTCTGAAGATGACAGCCATAGCCACGAAGGAGTCCATCTCTGCACTCGTGCCTATTTGGAAGGTGGATTCTCAGCTCCTCTCATCAGGATGCTGGGTCTGTTTCTCCAAACCTCCAGTCTGACTGGGCCATGTGACTTGCTTTGGATCATAGGATCATGAAAACATGGTTAAGCAGAGAATCCAAAAGCACTGACACATTGTGCTTTGCCTTCTCTTTCTGATTTTTGGAATCCTACACCTGCCCTGGACTAGTTTACTTGGTGAGGGACACAAAGCCCTGTTATCCCTGTCTGCCTGGCCGACCCAGAGCTTGCTGAGCACCAGACATGTCTGTGAGGCTATCATAGTGCTGCATCCTGAACCACCAGCCAAGGACCCACACATGAGTCAGTCTGGCTGAGATTAGCCAGGTTGGTCCAGACCCAAGCAAGGCCCAAGTAGTGACCCTCAAAATTAAGAGCCAACTAAATGGTTGCTGTTTTAGGTTCCTAAATTGCAGGGTGATTTGCTGAACCAGCAAAAGCTCTAATGATAGAATCTATTCCTAGGATAAAGGGGTAGAGGGAGGGTTATATGAGAAACGGAGTGATCAGTCTGTTGAGTGTGTTGCTTAGAGTGAGGCCACTGGGAGCAGGGAAATTAGGGGCCTGAATGAGGCATTGATCATCCCCACGTTCCTCCTTCCCAGTCCTCTCGGGCTGAAGAGAGGGGCAGAGAAACCACCTGGGAGGCCACAGCCCCTGATCCGTGTGCCCACATGGCAGGAAGGAGCAAGTAAGAAACCTCATCAAGCCCAGGAGCAGTCAGGGTATTGGAACTCTCCTCCTGCTCACTGTTAAGCTACATCACAAGGAGGATGCGCAGAGGGTGGAGAGAATGAGAGAGCAGACCAAATGAGGGGAAAATGAGAAATGTGTTTGAAGATGTTTTGCTCTTGTACAGGTTGGCTGGATGACAGGGCAGGAGAGTCCCAGCCCTCCCCCCAAGCCTGGCTGCCCTCCCCAGGCAGCCTCTCACCGTGGCTGGTCCTGGGTTCGCTGAGGTTCTGGGCTGCCATTGTGGTTTGAATTCCTGGGAATAGAGAGACAAAACTATGTTATGTCAGGGAAATGCAGAACAAACCAGAAACATCGACCTCCTGTAAACAACACTTTCTTCATAAACTTGCTACTCGATGTCTCCTCTATTTCTCAACACTTCTAATTCTGCTTTCAGTCTCATTCTCAGACGTCAAATTTCTTTACACAGATGTTAGTGCTTCAAGTGCTTCCTTGGCACTGGTTCTGGGTGCCCTTCCCGCCTCTATTCAATTATTGCTCTGAGTGCCATTTATATGGCTCTGCAGCCTGGACCCTTCCCAGTGCTACAACGTTTTCTATCCCAGTCAAATTCTCCATTTGGCAATTTCATGGGCATTTCCATCCGATTTGGATAAAAAGAAACCCTGACTTCCATCCCCAGCCTGGTTCAAATTTCAGGAAGTGGCATCACAAAATGGCTCATGAAGAACCTCGAGGTCATCTCTAAAACACTTCTTTCCTCACTTGCTCATAGTCAATCACCAAATCCTATAGATTTTAGTTCCCCAAATGAAAAAGTATCCGTTTCTCCCAATCTCCATGTGAATCCAATCCTATCATTTGACTGCAATGTAGTAGGCTCCCAAATGATACTGTATCCTTCCTCTACTCAATAGTCAGAGGCCTTTTAAAATTTATAATCGAAGGATAATTGCTTTACAGCATTGTGTTGGTTTCTACCAAACATCAACATGAATCAGTCATAGGTTTACCATGTTCGCTCCCACTTGAACATCCCTCCCACCTCCCTCCATATCCTGCCCCCTCTAGGTTGTTACTGAGCCCCGGTTTGAGGTCCCTGAGTCATACAGCAAATTCCCATTGGCTACCTATTTTATATATGCTAATGTATATTTCCATGTTACTCTCTCTATACATAGTCAGATGCCTTTTTGATATTTGGTTTTTTTCTTGTTTAGATTTTCTAATGGATTGCTTTTGTTTTTTATTTTTCAAATAGTTGAAAGCCCTTGGAATGATCCCAAGGGCCTTGCATGATCAATTTCTCTCTCTCTCAAAAAGCTTTAATCATACTGGCCTCCTCAGTGTCCCCTGAATCCTCTAAGCTCCCCCCAGCTCCTAGATCTTTGAGGAGCACCTCCCCCTCCCCGGACCACTCCCACCCCCACCCAATGGCCAACTGGTTTCTGCTCAGCCCTGAGGCCTCAGAGTTTTGTTATTTCTCCAGAGGGGTCTCTCCACCCACATCATCAACCAACAAGACAGGTTTAGTGTGAAGTTTGTTCTAACTACACCCTAGACTTTCTATAGAATACATACCACGATAGGAAGTGGTTTGATTTTGTTTTTACTGTCTCCTTGTAAACTGCTAGCTTTGTGATGGTGAACTGTCTGTGTCTTGCATACCCCCTTATTCCGGAGGAAAAAAGCACAGTATTGGACAAAGCATGGATCTCAAAAAATATTTGTTTAATAAATTAATTGATTAAAAAATACCCCACTGTTTCTTGCCTCCTCTGTGACTGAGCTTTATATCTTGCTTGCATCTGGCTGTGAAAAAATATATCTTTTCTTTATTAAAACCACATTGCTCTTGAAACATGGCATTACATTTTAGATGTTTTCTTTTATCACTGCCTACTAAGGTTGGGCAATGGAGAAAGACATTTGAAGAATTCTTAGCAGAGCAGATTTTAACTAGAACAGGTTGAAAATGCTATTTGCTAAAGATAGAGTCATCTGATAGGAATGCATCAAATACAAATTTGAAACACTTTCTTTTGAAAGTCGATTAGTAATAAGAGTAGGAAACAGCTTTTTATAAACTGGGAACTGAAATCACTGAATTTTAAAGAATAAGCTTTGTTCATAAAGTTGATGTTGGTTGTGGGCGTTAGGAGAAGGAGTAAGATACCAGAAATAGGAACACACAAGGTTTGGGTTATTTCTTAAAGTCTGCTGTCCAGTCTGTGGACTCTGTCTTCAGCATTCTTTAATGCTGTTCTGTTTATCCTAGTTCAGATATTAAACCAGAGGACTGACCTTGTCTACACACTGACACTGGATGGCTGAATTCTCCTCCTACTGTTTAAGGAACAAGCATCAGTTGGTCCCCTGCTTCTCCTGAATGGTAGACAGTAATATGGGTTGGCGTCTCCCTCTTCCTGTCTTCTAAAAGCTTCTCTTCCCCAACTCGGGGTGAGGCCCAGGAAGAGACTGTCCCTGAGAAGGCAGGCCAAAGGGGCAGCTCTGAGCAGAGAGTTAACTGGGTAACAGACTCACTGGTCCTACTCTGCGTGCTGGTTTTGCAACATGGGAAGTGCTGAGCTGTGCCTCTTACATCTCCTCGAGCTCTTCTCAACACCAGCTTCCCACAGAATGAATTCTGTCTGCTTGGTCAATGCTAATCCTGAAAACTTTAAGTTTTCTTATAAATTCTATGAATGGTGAGAGGAATCATTTGTTTGTACAAGTATCCTCTGAGCCATTACCATGGAAAGAGACATCAATTTGTAGGGCTCAGCCTTCAAAACAGATTATAGCCTAAAATCTTCAAAAACAGCAAACAGAAACCCAATGAAAAATATATTCTGAGAGCAAGTTTGCAAGGAGGTTTAAGATATAGATCCAGGGGAGGAGTCCCCGTCCATCAAATCACACATTTCCCTCCCTCCCTCTCACCCCCACAAACACACCTCTTCCCTTACCTAGTAAATCTGGGGCCTGCTCCCTTCTCTTACTTTGAAAATAAAGCTGAACCAGGAGGTGATGCAAAGCTATTAAAAGGAGGAGGCAGGAAGTGAGGGAGGAGCCATTCAAACTCACCCCAAAGACCTGCTGTCCCTGTAATCATCTAGGAGAGTTAGAACTCTTTGCAAAGATGAAACTGTTTTGTGTGGTTCCATATGGTTGCCCTGAGCCACATGGGTTATTGAGCTCATGAAATGTAAGAAGTGTAACTGAAGAACTGAATTTTAAATTTTATTCCAAATTGTCTAATGGAAAGTTACAGTTGAATGGCCACACCTGCCTAGTCACTACCATACTAGGCCATGCAGAGATTACAAAAGGGAGGGAAACAAGATGGGTCATGCTCTGAAAGTCGAGAAAAAACTACTGGGTCAAAACCAGAGTGCTGATGCTCAGAGTATGGCCAAGATGGCAGGGTAGGAAGACCCTGAGCAGAACTCCTCCTATGGGCACACCAGAATTATAAGCAGCAATGGCACCCCACTCCAGTACTTTTGCTTAAAATATCCCATGAACGGAGGAGCCTGGTAGGCTGCAGTCCATGGGGTCGCTAGAGTCGGACACGACTGAGCGACTTCACTTTCACTTTTCACTTTCATGCATTGGAGAAGGAAATGGCAACCCACTCCAGTGTTCTTGCCTGGAGAATCCCAGGGACGGGGAAGCCTCATGGGCTGCCGGCTGTGGGGTTGCACAGAATGGGACACGACTAAAGTGACGCAGCAGCAGCAGCAGCCGCCGCAGAAAATAACTATCATCTAAGAACTAGTAGCAAAGATTTTCCACAGCTAAAGGTAAAAAGAAGGAACCACAGCAAGACAGATAGGAGGGAGTAAGGTCAAGACCCGCATCCCTAGGTAGGTGACTTGCAAACGGGAAGATAATCACAACAACAGAGGTTTCCCTAAGGAACAAAGGATTGGGCCCCACATCAAGCTCCCCGGAGGGGGGAGGTCTTGCACTAGAAAGGTGAGCCCCGAAATATCTGACTTTGTTGTGTCATTGCTAAGTTGTGGCTGGCTCTTTGTGACCCCATGGACTGCAGCCCCTCAGGCTCCTCTGTCCATGGGATTCTCCAGGCAAGATCCTTCTCTGGGGGATCTTCCTGACCCAGGGATCGAACTCACGTGTTCTGCATTGCAGGCAGATTCTTTACAACTGAGCCACCTGCTGTTGCTGCTGCTGCTAAGTCGCTTCAGTCGTGCCCGACTCTGTGCGACCCCATAGACGGCAGCCCACCAGGCTCCCCCGTCCCTGGGATTCTCCAGGCAAGAACACTGGAGTGGGTTGCCATTTCCTTCTCCAATGCATGAAAGTGAAAAATGAAAGTGAAGTCGCTCACTCGTGTCCGACTCCTAGAGACCCCATGGACTGCACCCTACCAGGCTCCTCCGTCCATGGGATTTTCCAGGCAAGAGTACTGGACTGGGTTGCCATTGCCTTCTCTGGAGCCACCTGAGAAGTTCCAAAACATGCAACTTTGAAGGCTACAGGACTTATGCATGGGGGAGCGAGAAGGCAGGAAAGCAGAGACCCCACTCTCAAAGGGCATGGACAAAATCTCTCATGCTCTGAGACTCAGTGCAGAAGCAGTGATATGACAGAAGCCTGAGGGAGACCCACTTGCTGATCTTGGATAGCTGCCCAGAGAGGCAGGAGGGAACTGTATATATATATGTTCACGGATTGGAAGAATCAATACTGTGAAAATGTCTGTCATGATAGTGTTCTATACTATCCAAAGTAATCTACAGACTCAATGCAATTTCTATCAAATAACCAATGGCATTTCTCACAGAATTAGAGCACAAAATTTTACTATTTGTATGGGAACACAAATGACCCTGGATAGCTAAAACAATCTTGCCAATAAAATGAACAACATGGAAGAAGTGGACAAATTCTTAGAAATGTACAATCTCCGAACAGTGAACCAGGAAAAAATCAAATATATGAATAGACCAATAACCAGTTCTATAGTCTCCCTATTGGGAAATCTAACCAGGTCTCCCACTTGACAGGTGGGGATACTGATAAAGAATCCACCCACAATGCAGGAGACTGGGGTTGAGAAGATCCCCTGGAGAAGGAAATGGCTACCCACTACAGTATTCTAGCCTGGAGAATTCCATGGACTCTATAGTCCATGGGTTCACAAAGACTCGGACAGAAGTGAGCAACTTTCACTTTCACAATAACTAATCATGAAACTGAATATGTTATTCAGACCAAGAAACAAAGTCCAGGACCAGATGGCTTCACAAGTGAATTCTACCAAACATTTATGAAAATGTTAAAAAAAAAAAAAAAAAGGAAAGGAAATGTTAACAGCTATCCTTCTCAAATGATTTAAAAAAATTGCAGAGGAAGAAATACTCCCGAACTCATTGTATGAGGTCAGCATCACTCTGATATCAAAATCAGAAAAGATAACACACAAAAAGAAAAGTATAGGCCAATATTGCTGATGAACATATATGCAAATGTCCTCAACAAAATATTAAACCATGCTGGGCTTTCACTCTAGAGTCACCTTCTGCACCTCCTAGATGGTGCCTGCATGTCACTCCCCTGCCCTGCCTGGCTGGGCCCTCCTCTTCTAGGGACCAGGCAATGGGTGGACAAGGGGTTGATGGGTTAAAGGGACGCTGGCCTGGAGGTGAGCTGCCTCTGCCCACACCACCTTATCCCCTCAGTCCCGCCATGGTGGAAGATGCTCCTTGAAGGCAGGTTGTGTGTGGGTGGCCCAGAATCAAGCGGTTTGGAAAAGTCTCTTGACCCAAAAATCACAGAGAGCTATTCCAAAGTAGAAGGAATGCACTAAAGCTAGCTTGACTTGAAGGTAGAAGGTGAGAAGAGAGTCCTGCACCAGTTGCATTGAGAAATGAAGAGCTCCTATGTGAATTCGCCAATCTGATTTCTTGCTCAGGGAGGCTGGAACATCTATCTCCAGAAATGTCTTTGAAAAATAAAAAGCAAGGTAATCTTTCATCTGAGGACTCCGTTAAAGGAATTAACCAATACATGTCTCCATGTAGGATCCTCTCTTGAGCACGAAGAGGAATCACGTAACAACTTTCAGCAATTTGAGACCAATGATCAACGCAGACCTTATCCTAGAGTCCACTTGGAGCCTTAAGAGAAACCAGATACTAACTTCAGGCAATTTGCCACAAAAACCTACAGATTCCAGTGCAATCCAACCAAACCCCAAAATACCATTTTTGGTGTCCTTCCTGTTTTGCAGTGGCTCCCAAAATGTAATCTGGAGGAAAACATTTTAGGAGATGTGATGTCTGGCTTGATTGTGGGCATCTTGTTGGCACCCCAGCCCACTGCTTATTCTCTCTTGGCTGGCCAGGAAAATAATGATGCTCTACACACATCTTTTTTTGTCAGCTTAGTTTACTTCCTATTGGGGACCCCCATTACATCTCTGTGGGCGTCTTTGGACTGTTGCGCCTTATGATCAGCCAGCTGTAGTTGACTCAGAATTGTACAGAGCCGGCTATGACGCTGTCCATGTTGCTCCTTCTTTGGGAATGGTTTCAGATGGGAGCACACTATTAAGCCAGACATCAGGCAAGATATGTAGCACAAGTAGCTGTGACATTATAGTTGACAGTATGGTAACCTTGAAGGTTGGAGTTTATCAGGCAGCCATTGGCTCTATCAAGTGGGCTTTGTTTCAGTCTATCTCTCAGATGCCTTGCTGAGTGGATTTGTCACCTGTCCTCCTTCACAGCTGTTACATCTCAGGCCAAGTATCTCCCTGGACTCAGACTCCCTTGCAGTAATGGTGGGGATTATTCATCACTGAAAGTGAAAGTGTTAGTCGCTCAGTCATGTCCAACTCTTTGTGACCACATGGACTGTAGTCCACCAGGCTCCTCTGTCCATGGGACTTCGCCAGGCAAGAATACCGGAGTGGGTTGCCATGCCCTCCTCCAGGGAATCTTCCTGACTAAGGGATACATCCTGTGTCTCTTAAGTCTCCTGCATTGGCAGGTGCATTCTTTATCACTAGTGTCACTTGGAAAGCCAAATCCCTGGAGAGCCCTAAGTAAATTTCAGAATCTGCCCAAGATGTGGTGCTTTCCTGGAAGCTCAGCTGGTAAAGGATCCGCCTCTGATACAGGAGACTCCTGTTCGATCCCTGGGTTGGGAAGATCCCCTGGAGAAGGGACCGGCTACCCACTCTAGTATCCTGGCCTAGAGAATACCATGGACGATGTGGAGGAATAGCCGAATGGATACAGTTATCTCATTTGGTACTGTGCTGTCCTCTGAACTAAGTACTGAAATAGGCCTGCTTATTGGGGTTGGTTTTTCTATGTTTTCACTCATCCTCTACACTCAGAATTCAAAGACTTCATTGCTTGGCCCAACAAAAGAGCCTGAAATCTTTGAATCCATGTCTGCCTACAAGACCTGTCAGGCTAAGTCAGCCATCAAGGTTGTCCACTTTGAATCCACTCTCTATTACATGAATAGAGAATATTTTAAATCTTCTTTATAAACCACCCCCACCCCAATCCAGTCTTAGTAACTTCAGTTCAGTTCAGTCGCTCAGTTGTGTCTGACTCTTTGCGACCCCATGGACTGCAGCCTGCCAGGCCTCCCTGTCCATCACCAAATCCCAGAGCTTGCTGAAACTCATGTCCACTGAGCTGGTGATGCCATCCAATCATCTCATAGGCAGCTCAGAAGAAGGTAGCAAAGAAAAAGATCAAAAGGGAAATAGCCGCTCTCAGTGGAATCCAGGATGAAGTTTCATCGCGACTTTTCCATGATTCCTTAGAGTTCCACACCATCGTGACTGACTGTAGCGCAATACAGCTTTTAGATCCAGCAGGTATCCACATGAACAAAGAAGTTCTCAGGGTTTATGAAGCCATTGGCATCCAGGTTCTGCTGGATACGTGCAATCCCTCTGTGAGGGACTCCCTGGCCCAGGGAGAGTACTGGAGAAATGAAGAGGAAAATCTCTTTTACAGTGTATGTGAAGAATGACTTTTGCAGAAGACTCTCAAAATTTGAAAGATATGTATGTTCCAATGGTCTGAGCTTTTCCAGTGATTGAGAAAGTAGATGGAAGGAAGGAATCCTGTGTAGCCAGTTGTTTAAAATTTCAGGTGTGCAGCATCTTGTACCGTGGACCTGGAAATTGTCCCCCCCGCCGGAGATTTTGGCCTTTTGGCTGGACAGAACTGTTCCTTTGAAGCTGATGGCCATCACTGATACATAAATGGAGCAGAGCTTTTAGTTAGGCAGAATCAAAAACAAGAAACTACCGAGGTTTTCAGATTTCTTGCACATATGGAATTAAATGAGTATCTGTTGAATTGAACCATAGTTCAGTTCAGTGGCTCAGTCGTGTCCGGCTCTTTGCGACCCCATGAATCACAGCACACCAGGCCTCCCTGTCCATCACCAACTTCCGGAGTTCACCCAATCTCCCGTCCATTGAGTCGGTGATGCCACCCAGCCATCTCATCCTCTGTCATCCCCTTCTCCTCCTGCCCCCTATCCCTCCCAGCATCAGAGTCTTTTCCAATGAGTCAACTCTTCGTATGAGGTGGCCAAAGTACTGGATTTTCATCTTTAGCATCATTCCTTCCAAAGAACACCCAGGGCTGATCTCCTTCAGAATGGACTGGTTGGATCTCCTTGCAGTCCAAGGGGCTCTCAAGAGTCTTCTCCAACTGTAGAGTAGCCCCCAGATTTAATGACCATCTTGTTTTAGGAGATCAGCATCTGGACTCTTCCTTCCTCAGGAGGTGAAGGGGTAAAGATGGCATTTACATGAGAAGTCCTGGAGCCTGTTTGGCAGGGCTCCCTAGAGAGGGAGTAGAACGGATGTAGGGAAAGAATACTGTGTCTGCTCCTGCAAGAGCAGGTCAAGAGGCTTCCCGAGTGCAGATTAGTAATTAGACAAGCTTGCGCTCACTTTGGGCTTCCCTAGTCCTTGTCCTCCCTGCCCACCCCGCCCCGCCACCCCCAGATGGCACTCACGTCTCTGACAATTCCTCTCTGGCAAAGTCTTGCCAAGAGTCTAATGGCTAAGCAGGTTTGCAAAATCCTACCAGCCAGCCCCACTTTATACAGAACACTCTTGATGATATATTTGATGCTTTTAGTCAGCCTTTTTGTTTAGGGTAAGTAGGTAAGAAACGAACTCCTCAAAATCAGCCGGCACAATGAGAATCCTCCCTGTCTCTTCTGTGATCCCTACCTGTCCCTGTTTCTGAGGACTTCTTCCCATTAAGTGCCATTTGCTTCCCATGGAATCTGTCCTAAACTGCTGTATCTGATGAGCAGTGAGTAACGAGTTGGCCAGGCAAAAGGTAAAATGCTGGCTGGGTAGTTTTGTATAGCCTTTACTTTTTTTGGGGGGTGGGGTGGGGCACTGCACTCAGTCTTTGCTGCTGCACCTGGGCTTTTCTCTAGTTGCAGAGAGTGGGGATAATCTCCAGTTGCAGGGAGTGTAGGTTTGTCTTGCTGGGAAGCATGGGCTCTAGGGCACGTGGGCTTCAGTAGTTGTGACACGTGGGCTCTAGAGCACAAGCTCAGTACTTGTGGCACACAGGCTTAGTTACTCTGCAGTATGTGAGATCCTCCCAGACTAGTAATGGAACCTGTGTCTCTTGTATTGGCAGGAGGATTCTTTATCACTGAGCCACCAGGGAAGCCCATATGTAGGCTTTTAAATGAGCCTGAAGCAAATTGTTCAGGACAGATTGCAAAAAGGCATGATTGACAGCTTCCCTTAAGAATTTATTTATTTAGCAGTGAATTGTTTTTTCCTTCCCATGATATTTTAGCAAAAGTCAACTGGAAATTGACAGTCTTGCATATTGAGAAGCTGCTGGCCATCTTTATTTATTCTGCAAGAAAAATTTATTGTAACCAGTGGAAAAGAATGAACATAAGTGATAGTCTGCTTCCCAAAGAACATCAATAATTAAGCTGCAGATGTTTTTAGTGAAAACAGAGTGAAAGCTTACTGCCATGCGCCATATTGATGTGCAAAGAATACTGATGACAGTGACAGCTTTCAACTCTGTGAAACAAGGTGAAAATGAAAGTCACTCAGTCATGTCCAACTTTTTGTGACCCCATGGACTGTAGCCTGCCAGGCTCCTCTGTCCATGGAATTCTCCAGGCAAGAATACTGGAATGGGTTGCCATGCCCTTCTCTAGGATGTCTTTCCAACCCAGGGATTGAACTCTGGTTTCCTGCATTGCAGGCTCTTTGGATAATCTAAAACTATTATGTAAGAGGATTTAGAAGCATCAAATTCATACAACCCAGATTCTGTGGGTGAATTATTTATGATAGCTGATCACAGGTTGTGGCATAGCAATATTTCCTTTTCAAAAGCAAGTATGTCCAACATTGAAAGCTTAAAGTTTCTGTATCTGGACTTTTATGGGTGAAGAAAATAAACAGATTTTCCAAAGCTAGGACTATGGGACTAGTTTATGCGAAAATGAATAGCACACTATTTTAAACAAATGAGATAAAAATAGCAAAAATGCAACATCAATTTTTGCCAAGGTCCAGGCCCGGCTGATCCAGGGAGTTTGAAGGGGAGACGGCTTCAGTGATCAGGATATGATAGCTTTAATTAGATATTAATTAGAGATATAAAGAGTAATAGAATAAGGATAGCTCAGTAGGAAAATTCAGTGGAGAAAAGAGGCTGAGTAGCGAGGTTTACACGGGAAACCAATAAAACTTCAAGACAAGAAGTTTGCACCACTTACGTAGGCCACAGGTATCCTTCTGTTCTCTCGAAGGAGAGGAGACACTAAGGCCTCCGCAGTCAGATCTTAGAAGCCCAGGCAAAATTAGTAAGCTTGGCAGGCTCTGCACTCCAGATGGAAACTCAGCCAGAGTTTGAGAGAGAGAGCGACATGGGGAGACCAGTATTTCGAGAAACTGATCCCAATTCTTTATTTTCCAGGGTCTGTTTTTATACACTGAGATGTTATACAAAAGTCACATGGGGTCAGCAGTCCTGACTTTTATTAAAGTCAGGTGCTTCATACAGATGTATACAGAAGTCTTAGGGGTGTTACATCATCTTCTGGCCAGGGGGCCTGCTGATAATTTATGACCCTCTCCTTGTGACAGTGGTCAGTCAACACTTATTTCTCCAGGGGTGATTATTCTTAATACACATGCCACTCAAATAAAGTTACATTCCTATAGGGTGAGGGTGTAGTGGGTTTTAATTAAGGAAAGAATTTACTTAGCCTAAGGTCTAATGTGATTAGTATCAAAGATTAATACTTATTTCTTCTATATATTCATTAATGTGTGTAAGGGCAGGGGATGTGGAGACTTAGCAGCAAACATTGGCTCAACAAATGAAAAACCCTTCACCAATACAATTTCTATCAGCCCACTATACTTATACTGATAGTGTTCTAATTTCTCTAAGGAACCTGTTTTTTAGAAGGTTTAAAACATCTCGTGCCTCTCACGGTTGGGAGGCTGTGAGCAATCACATGTGGCCGGACAAGCCTGTCAAGCAGGCTAGAGAACCTTCAGAGAAGTTTGTAGGTTGAAATACTCCTATCATGCCCAGGAATTATTATTAACTGAAGCTCTAAGTTAACTCCTTCTCTGAAAGAGGTGGTGGGAGACAGCCTCCCGTAAAGTCAGAGATGTAGGTGAGAGCACAATGTAGTAAAGCAGGCAGACTCTGGTTATGGGGGTAGATGCTCAAGAATTTCCAGGGGAACTCCTGAGGCTATATCCCACATTTGCGTATGTCAAGCATCCTTCCTCATGAATTTTGCCACGGGCAGAGCACCTCACGCTGGCCCCAACAAATTTTAACCCACTCCTACATTCTAAAATGACTACTGGTTTTTCCAGTAGTCATGTATGGATGTGAGAGTTGGACCATAAAGAAGGCTGAGTGCCAAAGAACTGAATTTTATTTTTTTTTTAGTTGATGATTTTTAAAAAAAATTTTATTTTGCTTAACTTTACAATATTGTATTGCTTTTGCCATACATCAAGATGGATCCGCCACAAGTATACATGTGTTCCCCATCCTGAACCCTCCTCCCTCCTCCGTCCCCATACCATCCCTCTGGGTCATCCCAGTGCACCAGCCCCAGGCCTCCATTATCAGGCATCGTACCTGGACTGACGACTCGTTTCAGATATGATATTATACATATTTCAATGCTATTCTCCCAAATCATCCCACCCTCTCCCGTTCCCAGAGTCCAAAAGTCTGTTCTATACATCAGTGTCTCTTTTGCTGTCTTGTATACAGGGTTATTGTTACCATCTTTCTAAATTCCATATATATGCGTTAGTATACTGTATTTGTTTTTCTTTCTGGCTTACTTCACTCTGTATAATAGGCTCCAGTTCCATCCACTTCATTAGAACTGATTAAAATGTATTCTTTTTAATGGCTGAGTAATACTCCATTGTGTATATGAACCACAGCTTTCTTATCCATTCATCGGCTGATGGACATCTAGGTTGCCTCCAAGTCCTGGCTATTGTAAACAGTGCTGCTATGAACATTGGGATACACGTGTCTCTTTCAATTCTGGTTTTCTCAGTGTGTATGCCCAGCAGTGGGATTGCTGGATCATAAGGCAGTTCTATTCCCAGTTTTTTGAGGAATCTCCATACTGTTCTCCATAGTGGCAGTACTAGTTTGCATTCCCACCAACAGTGTAAGAGGGTTCCCTTTTCTCCACACCCTCTCCAGCATTTATTGCTTGTGGACCTTCGGATCACAGCCATTCTGACTGGAATGATACCTCATAGTGGTTTTGATTTGCATTTCTCTGATAATGAGTGATGTTGAGCATCTTTTCATGTGTTTGTTAGCCATCTGTATGTCTTCTTTGGAGAAATTTCTATTTAGTTCTTTGGCCCATTTTTTGATTGGGTCATTTATTTTTCTGGAATTGAGCTGTAGGAGTTGCTTGTATATTTTTGAGATTAGTTGTTTGTCTGTTGCTTCATTTGTTATTACTTTCTCCCATTCGGAAGGCTGTCTTTTCACCTTGCTTATAGTTTCCTTTGTTGTGCAGAAGCTTTTAAGTTTAATTAGGTTCCATTTGTTTATTTTTGATTTTATTTCCAATATTCTGGGAGGTGGGTCATAGAGGATTCTGCTGTGATGTATGTCAGAGAGTGTTTTGCCTATGTTTTCCTAGAACTGTTGTTTTTGAACTGTGGTGTTAGAGAAGACTCTTGAGAGTTCCTTGTACTGCAAGGAGATCAAACAAGTCAATCCTAAAGGAAATCAATTCTGAATAGTCATGAGAGGAACTGATACTGAGGCTGAAGTTCCAAAACTTTTTAGCCTCCTGATGCAAAGAGCTAACTCATTGAGAAAGACCCTGATGCTGGGAAAGATTGAACGCAGGAGGAGAAGGGGAAGAGAATGAGATGGTTGGATGGCATCACCAACTCGATGGACATGAGTTTGAGCAAGCTCCGGGAGTTGGTGATGGACAGGGAAGCCTGGCATGCTGCAGTCCATAGGTTTGGAAAGGGTCAGACACCATTTAGTGACTGAACAACAACAACATTCTAAAACATTAAGGTATTTATGGAAAGCAAAACTTATGAGTAGAGCACCTATTAGAGGGGGAGACTTAAAATTTTCTTTTAATATTTTGTATTGGAATATAGCTGATTAAAGAGTGGGACACTTTTAAAATGTCTTTTTGGTTGGCTCCATAAATTCCAAGTGTTGCTTCTCTTTGGGGAGAGCTCTGCAAAAACATCTATTTCTGCTTTATTGACTATGCCAAAGCCTTTGACTGTGTGAATCACAATAAACTATGGAAAATTCTGAAAGAGATGGGAATACCAGACCACCTGATCTGCCTCTTGAGAAATCTGTATGCAGGTCAGGAAGCAACAGTTAGAACTGGGCATGGAACAACAGACTGGTTCCAAATAGGAAAAGGAGTACGTCAAGACTGCATGTTGTCACCATGTTTATTTAACTTATATGCAGAGTACATCATGAGAAATGCTGGACTGGAAGAAACACAAGTGGAATCAAGATTGCTGGGAGAAATATCAATAACCTCAGATATGCAGATGACACCACTCTTATGGCAGAAAGTGAAGAGGGGCTAAAAAGCCTCTTGATGAAAGTGAAAGTGGAGAGTGAAAAGGTTGGCTTAAAGCTCAACATTCAGAAAACGAAGATCATGGCATTTGGTCCCATCACTACATGGGAAATAGATGGAGAAACAGTGGAAACAGTGTCAGAATTTATTTTCCTGGGCTCCAAAATCACTGCAGATGGTGACTGCGGCCATGAAATTAAAAGACGCTTACTCCTTGGAAGGAAAGTTATGACCAACCTAGATAGCATATTCAAAAGCAGAGACATAACTTTGCCAACAAAGGTTCGCCTAGTCAAGGCTATGGTCTTTCCTGTGGTCATGTATGGATGTGAGAGCTGGACTGTGAAGAAGGCTGAGCGCCGAAGAATTGATGCTTTTGAACTGTGGTGTTGGAGAAGACTCTTGAGAGTCCCTTGGACTGCAAGAAGATCCAAGCAGTCCATTCGGAAGATCAATCCTGGAATTTCTTTGGAAGGAATGATGCTAAAGCTGAAACTCCAGTATTTTGGCCACCTCATGCGAAGAGTTGACTCATTGGAGAAGACTCTGATGCTGGGAGGGATTGAGGGCAGGAGGAGAAGGGGACGACAGAGGATGAGATGGCTGGATGGCATCACTGACTTGATGGGTGTGAGTCTGGGTGACCTCCGGGAGCTGGTGATGGACAGGGAGGCCTGGGGTGCTGCAGTTCATGGGGTCGCAGAGAGTCGGACACAACTGAGCGACTGATCTGATCTGAGCTGCTCATCATGAAAAATGCCTTTCTGTTATTAAAGCAAAGCAGTTTCTCATGAGCTAGATTTCGGTTTTGAGGTGATTGACATCATGATTCCATGTCATAGTGTCCTGAGTGTTGACATCCTTTTAGAACTTAAGTTTAGAATTTCAGAAATGTTAGCCGCTGTTTGCATTTGTCTTTTGTTCATTATTTGTAGCCAATATATGCTCTTTCTCTTCAGTCTTACGAATAGTAAAATTTAAAAAATTAGCAAACCAAATCAAATAATGCGTTCAAGGGTCTGATACCGGGATCAAGTGGGATTCATCCCAGGGATATGAAAAATTTTCAGTTTCTGCAAACCAATCAGTGTGATATATCATGTTAACAAATTGAAGAATAAAAAAACATCCAATTATCTCAATAGATGTAGAAAAAGTTTTTGATAAAATTCAGCATCCATTTATAATAAAAAAAATCTCCAGGAAGTGGACATAAGGGGAACATCAGTTCAGTTCAGTTCAGTCCAGTCACTCAATTGTGTCTGACTCTTTGCAACCCCATCAACCGCAGTACGCCAGGCCTCCCTGCCCAGCACCAACTCCCAGAGTCTACCCAAAACCATGTCCATTGAGTCGGTGATGCCATCCAACCATCTCATCCTCTGTCTTCCCCTTCTCCTCCCACCTTCAATCTTTCCCAGCATCAGGGTCTTTTCAAATGAGTCAGCCCTTTGCATCAGGTGTCCAAATTATTGGAGTTTCAGCTTCAACATCAGTCCTTCCAATGAATATTCAGGACTGATTTCCTTTAGGATGGACTGGTTGGATCTCCTTGCAGTCCAAGGGACTCTCAAGAGTCTTCTCCAACACCACAGTGCAAAAGCATCAATTCATCAGGGCTCAGCGTTCTTTATAGTCCAACTCTCACATCCATACATGACCACTGAAAAAACAATAGCCTTGACTAGATGGACCTTTGTTGACAAAGTAATGGCTACCTCAACACAATAAAGGCCATATATGACAAACCCATGGCTTTCCTGGTGGCTCAGTGGGAAAGAAGCCACCTGTCAATGCAAGAGATGTGGGTTCAATCTCTGGTTGGGGAAGATCTCTTGGAGAAGGAAATGGCTCCCCACTCCAGGTGTTCTTGACTGGGAAGTCCCACGGACAGAAGAGCCTGGCAGCTACAGTCCACAGGGTCCCAAAAGAGTTGGATATGACTTAGTGACTAGATAACAACAATTACAAACCCATAGCAAACATCATAGTCAACAGTGAAAAGCTGAAAGCACTCAGTCTAGGATCAGGAGCAAGTTGATAATGCCCACTCTTGCCACTTTGACTGAACATAGTTTTGAAAGTCCTAACTACAGTAATCAGAGAAGAAAAAGAAATAAAAGGAATCCACATCAGAAAGGGAAAAGTAAACCTGTCACTGTTTTCAAATGACATGATACTATATATAGGAAATTCTAAAGAAAACTACTAGAGCTCATCAGGGAGGTCAGTGAAGTGCAGGATACAAAATTAATACAGAGAAATCTGTTGCATTTCTATACACTAACAAAGAACTATCAAAAAGAGAAATTAAGGAAACAATCCCATTTATCTTTTCATAAAAAAAGAAAGAAATACCTAGGGATAAGCCTACCTAAAGGAGATGAAAGACCTGGACTCCAAACTATACCACATTGATGAAAGAAATTGAAGACAACACAAAGAGATAGAAAGACATATCACGTTCTTGAATTGGACCAATTAATATTGATAAAATGACCATACTACCCAAGGTGATGTACATCTAGATTCAATGCAATCCCTATCAAATTACCAATGGCATTTTTAAAGAACTAGAAGAAATAACTTAAAAAATTTGTATGGAAACACAAAAGATTTTGAGAAGTCAAAACAATTTTGAGAAAGAACAAAGTGGGAGGAATTATGCTGTCTGTAATCAAAACAATATCAACAGTAATCAAGACAGTATGGTATTGGAGCAAAAACAGACACATAGATTAATGAAATGACCCAAATCAGCCAAAATATTGCATGAGGCCTTCAAATTCCTTGGAGGCTTCACATTCCTTATCAATCCGGTCCTCCGGTAAGGTTGAGAGAGCCAAGCGAGTCCTAAATGAAACCCTGACCAAATTAACAATCGAATTTCATCAAGATTCGACTAAACTCCTCCCTTTAGCTCTCTTAAAGGTCCAGGTCTTACCAAAAAACCCTCTAAATATCAGTCCATTCGAGGCCAGGTATCGGTGGCCACCGATACCTGGCCGATAGTACCTTTAGGACCCTTCCCTCCCAGGACGGTCCCAAACTGCCATCCCACCTTCCTTTTCCTTTTCCCTTACTTGCCCAGATACGAGATGCCCTTTGGCAACATATGGATACCCTCGACCACTCTCCAATCTTCCATACCCATCCCTCCAAATAGGAGACAAAGTCTCTATGACAGTTCAATTCCACTCAGATCTAACCCCTAAATGGCAAGGACCCTACACGGTAATTCTGCTGACCCCTACTGCTGCAAAATTAAAAGAAATCACCCCTTGGGAGCACATCACTCAGCTAAAAAGGCTATGCAGCCCCATGATGAGGATGCTTACAGACTAATACTTATCAAGGTTCTCACACAGACCCTACAACTCTAAAGTTCTCATGGCTTCCACCGACAGATGAGCCTGTGGGTTTCACGATTACAATTATTTCTGGAATAACTCCCAGCAGGTATCCGGGTCTCGAGTCTTCAAGAGCCACATTTGAACACGTTGAAGATTACATCTTCACCCTGTGGCTGCAGGGAACCGTTTATAATTTTACCCTTTTGAAATCCAATTTTTCTCCATAGTCAGTCCAGCTCAGTTAAGCTTTTTCACTCTCCTTGTTCACTTTCATCAAGAGGCTCTTTAGTTCTTCTTCATTTTCTGCCATAAGGGTGGTGTCATCTGCATATCTGAGGTTATTGATATTTCTCCCAGCAATCTTGATTCCAGCTTGTGTTTCTTCCAGCCCAGCATTTCTCATGATGTACTCTGCCTATAAGTTAAACAAACATGGTGACAATATACAGCCTTGACGTACTCCTTTTCCTATCTGGAAGCAGTCTGTTGTTCCATGCCCAGTTCTAACTGTTGATTCCTGACCTGCATACAGGTTTCTCAAGAGGCAGGTCAGATGGTCTGGTATTCCCATCTCTTTCAGAATTTTCCACAGTTGATTGTGTTCCACACAGTCAAAGGCTTTGGCATAGTCAATAAAGCAGAAATAGATGTTTTTCTGGAACTCTCTTGCGTTTCCCATGATCCAGCGCATATTGGCAATTTGATCTCTGCTTCCTCTGCCTTTTGTAAAACCACCTTGAACATCTGGAAGTTCATGTATTGCTGAAGCCTGGCTTGGAGAATTTTGAGTGATACTTTGCTAGGGTGTGAGATGAGTGCAATTGTGTATAGTAGTCTATCTTATATTCACTTACCCAAATGTTTGTTAGCATCGTCTTATCTTTTTTCTTTCCTCTGACCCAAGAACTTTTTCAAAAGTCTAACCACAACTATCTACTCTGGACCCTTAATTTAACCCATACTCTCAATGCTTCTGACCCATGATTGGCTAAAGACTGCTGGATGTATCTATCCATAAGTCCTCTGGGAGATTCAGCTCTCCCCATATCCATCCTCGACTGGACCACTGGTAACATATCCTTACACCACTCATATTGTGGGGAGCCTTTATTCATTTCATATCTTAAACATCTTCACACCAGTGATCAAATCTGGAATTCGGACAAACTCTTAGAATCTTTACTCATTGATCTTCCCTCCTACAACAGAAAACTTCCAATATGAGGCCCTATCACCTAGAAAGTAAGACTATTACAACCAGCTCCTTTTTGCATATTTAGAAATTCCCAAAACAGTTCATATGACCAATCCTTGGGCATAATCCTTAAACCCATGTGTAACCATATCTTCACTTTACTCTTTGCCACTGGAAAGGCTATATATAATACTTCTGGTCCTATAGGACAATCTTTAACCTTTATAGGATGATTTCCCTCAGCATAGTCCTCCACTTCTCCCATCGTTGGGGCCACCTTAGCAGGGTCCCTGACCATTCTTGAATGAATGATCAAACCCCCTTTCCCTTGACTCCTCTTCATCATTGACTTCAGCAGTTGTGTTGAGACACCGGGCCTGTTTTTCTTGTGTGTGGCATCTACATACTTCTGTTTACCTACTAATTGGACTGGAACCTGCACCCTGATATACTCCAGTCTTAACATTTTTATAGCCCCCAGTGATCAACCCCTACCTATTCCTTTCATTCACAAGCAAATGAAACTCGCCATTCATTTCATTGCTCTCTTAGTGGGACTAGGAATAGTGGCTGGAATTGGAACTGAAACTGCCGGCCTAACCACCTCCATCCAAAACTACCAGGCACTATCTAAAGACCTATCAGACAGCCTCCAGGAAGTACCCCAAGGTCTAATAACTATTCAAAATCACCTCGATTCCTTGGCGGCTCTAGTGTTACAAAATAGAAGGGGAAGAGATCTACTCACTGTAGAAAAGGAGTGGGGGAGGTGGTTGTGCCTTTCTCTGGATGAATCCTGCTGCTTCTATGCCAACCAGTCGGGTGTTGTCCAGGAAGCTGCAAAACACCTAACAGATCGAGCCTGTCAAATCAGCCAGAGATTAAGCTGCCTCTGGCAGTTATGGTTGGCGGGTTGGAACTGGATGCCTTGGGTTTTGTCCCTTCTCGGACCATTCACATTCACTGTCCTCCTAGTCACATTTGGACCTCATTTATTTAATCTTTCCAGGGATTCCTCCAGGACTGAATTGGAACCATTTCTCGAGATCAAGTCAAGACTGTTCTTCTGCTCAAGACCCTGGCAGCTAGGATAGAAAATCAATATTATGGACCGTAGACTTCCTTCCTCCCAGACCACAAGCCTCCACCCCTCATTTACCAGCACGAAGCCCTGAACATTGACAACGCCCATCTCTCTGTCTCTTTTTATATATTCCTCAGGGTATGCAATGAAGGAAAGCTACCTGGCTCAAAATAGCCTGGAGTTAAAACTCCCTTCCAGGTCCTCCTCACCATTTAATACAGAATAAAGAACTTTCTACCTGAAAAAAGGAATGAACATGAAGATTGGTTACGTTCAGCTCCCAGCCGATCCCAGTCTCCAGCCAGTCTCAGGAATTCCTTGCCCCAGTGGTTGAAAGTGAACTAATCAAAAATAATCTTGAGGAAAAACAGACCCCCTCAAGACAATATATCTCTGCATACATACGTTTTCCATATATACCACTCTCTTCTTGACTTAGTGCAGCAGTTCCCTGGTCTGACTGCTGCACCTTCTCGCCTTGTTAAAGGTGATCTGTTTCTGTAGAGTATTGGTCTCGTTCTTTCTCCGAACCTTGCCTTCTCTAGTTCCTTTACCTTACAATGGCTACATCAAAAAGCCAAGAAACAAGTGTTGTGAGGATGTGGACAAAAGGGAACCTCATACACTATTGATAGTGTTGCTATGCTAAGTCACTTCAGTCGTGTCCGACTCTGTGCGACCCCATAGACGGCAGCCCACCAGGCCTCCCCGTCCCTGGGATTCTCCAGGCAAGAACACCGGAGTGAGTTGCCATTTCCTTCTCCAATGCATGAAAGTGAAAAGAGAAAGTGAAGTCACTCAGTCATGTCCGACTCTTAGCGACCCCATGGACTGCAGCCTACCAGGCTCCTCCATCCGTGGGATTTTCCAGGCAAGAGCACTGGAGTGGGGTGCCATTGCCTTCTCCAATTGATAGTGTTAGGTAGTTAGAATAGGAAACAGGAGTCCAAAATGGCGGTGGCTAAAAGACAAGGAAGGGGAAAGCCTATGAAAATAGAACAAAGCAAGGTCAAAGGAAGGTCCAAGGACCTGAGTGAGGACCTCAGGTAGAACAAACAGCACTCCTGTCTAGCCCAGTTTACATAAGGCAGGCCCAGGGGGAGGAAAAAACATATAAAAAGAGGAGGGAGCCAAAGGAGGAGCCAAAGGGCTCTCTCTCTCTCCTTCTCTATCTCTTTCTCCCACCCGCTGGTTCTCGTCTTTGGGTCAGCATGCTTTTGCCTGGAGGATGGATTCTTCTTCTATTTTCTAAATAAAATAGAACTGTAACACGGAGCTGTAACACTGATTTGTCTAAGAGCTACAACATGGTCTGTTCGAGATCTGAGAGCTATAACATGGTCTGTCCAATACCTGAGAGCTGTAACAAGCCGAGGGCTTTAATGTCTGTCACTTCAAATCTTTGTTGTCACGAGACAGAATCGAGGAGCATACACTCACCTGACATCTATGGTGCCGTGACTCGGATTTAATCTGGCTGAAAGAATCTCCGCGTGGCCTCCCCAAGGTGGAGGTCAAGCACAGCAGGAGCCCAACTCAGCAAAAGCTCCTTCAGTAGAAGCAGAAGACCAAGAAACCTAAGCTCAAGGTAACTGACAAGAGGCCCATCGTGCTGGAAACTGGGACAGCGAAAAATGAACTCAGCAGAAAGCTCCCGCAGCTCAGTCTCAGATTCCAGAAGACCTCCAGTTAAGGTAGGAGGTCCTCGTGCCTATGGCTGTAGGGACATATGCCTAATGAAATCTCAGTTCCTTTACAATCTCTCGTTTCCTGTTTCCTCAAACCCTGTGAACAGATGGGCAGCAGAGGGCACAAATGAGGGACTCTCGAGAGGTTACTCTTTGGTATGTCCCAAAGGCACTATCCATCCCCATGGGAAAGAAATGTCCTAAGACCATACCCATGGAAAAGAAATGCAAAAAAGCAAAATGGCTGTCTGGGGAGGCCTTACAAATAGCTGTGAAAAGAAGAGAAGCAAAAAGAAAAGGAGAAAAGGAAAGATATAAGCATCTGAATGCAGAGTTCCAAAGAATAGCAAGAAGAGATAAGAAAACCTTCTTCAGTGATCAATGCAAAGAAATAGAGGAAAACAACAGAATGGGAAAGACTAGGGATCTCTTCAAGAAAATCGGAGATACCAAAGGAACATTTCATGCAAAAATGGGCTCGATAAAGGACAGAAATGGTATGGACCTAACAGAAGCAGAAAATATTAGGAAGAGGTGGCAAGAATACACAGAAGAACTGTACAAAAAAGATCTTCACGACTCAGATGATCACAATGGTGTGATCACTGACCTAGAGCCAGACATCCTGGAATGTGAAGTCAAGTGGGCCTTAGAAAGCATCACTACAAACAAAGCTAGTGGAGGTGATGGAATTCCAGTTGAGCTATTCCAAATCCTGAAAGATGATGCTGTGAAAGTGCTGCACTCAATATGCCAGCAAATTTGGAAAACTCAGCAGTGGCCACAGGACGGGAAAAGGTCAGTTTTCATTCCAATCCCAAAGAAAGGCAATGCCAAAGAATGCTCAAACTACCACACAATTGCACTCATTTCACATGCTAGTAAAGTAATGCTCAAAATTCTCCAAGCCAGGCTTTAGCAATATATGAACCGTGAACTTCCTGATGTTCAAGCTGGTTTTAGAACAGGCAGAGGAACCAGAGATCAAATTGCCAACATCCCCTGGATCATGGAAAAAGCAAGAGAGTTCCAGAAAAACATCTATTTCTGCTTTATTGACTATGCCAAAGCCTTTGACTGTGTGGATCACAATAAACTGTGGAAAATTCTGAAAGAGATGGAATACCAGGCCACCTGATCTGCCTCTTGAGAAATTTGTATGCAGGTCAGGAAGCAACAGCTAGAACTTGACATGGAACAACAGACTGGTTCCAAATAGGAAAAGGAGTACATCAAGGCTGTAAATTATCACCCTGCTTATTTAACTTATATGCAGTGTACATCATGAGAAACGCTGGACTGGAAGAAACACAAGTTGGAATCAAGATTTATGTGAGAAATATTAATAACCTCAGATATGCAGATGACACCACCCTTATGGCAGAAAGTGAAGTGGAACTAAAAAGCCTCTGGATGAAAGTGAAAGTGGAGAGTGAAAAAGTTGGCTTAAAGCTCAACACTCAGAAAACGAAGATCATGGCATCTGGTCCCATCACTTCATGGGAAATAGATGGGTAAACAGTGGAAACAGTGTCAGACTTTATTTTTCTGGGCTCCAAAATCACTACAGATGGTGAATGCAGCCATGAAATTAAAAGACGCTTACTCCTTGGAAGGAAAGTTATGACCAACCTAGATCACATATTCAAAAGCAGAGACATTACTTTGCCAACAAAGTTTCGCCTAGTCAAGGCTATGGTCTTTCCTGTGGTCATGTATGGATGTGAGAGCTGGACTGTGAAGAAGGCTGAGCGCCAAAGAATTGATGCTTTTGAACTGTGGTGTTGGAGAAGACTCTTGAGAGTCCCTTGGACTGCAAGGAGATCCAACCAGTCCATTCTGAAGGAAATCGGCCCTGGAATTTCTTTGGAAGGAATGATGCTAAAGCTGAAACTCCAGTATTTTGGCCACCTCATGTGAAGAGTTGACTCATTGGAGAAGTCCCTGATGCTGGGAGGGATTGGGGGCAGGAGGAGAAGGGGACGACAGAGGATGAGATGGCTGGATGGCATCACTCACTTGATGGATGTGAGTCTCAGTAACCTCCGGGAGTTGGTGATGGACAGGGAGGCCTGGTGTGTTGCAGTTCATGGGGTCGCAAAGAGTCTTCGAACATGACTGAGCAACTGATCTGATCTCCTCTGAAAGGCCCTATCTGCTGAGCCCCAGTAGCTGTTACCCAAGCCGGTGGGGGTTTTTCTGACCTTACTCTTCTTTGTGCCAAGGATCAGGCCAATGAAAACTGTGAGCACTGGTCAGATTTTAGATATTTAGCAGATTTTTAGCAGATATTTAGCAGATTTTATGGCAGGCTATAAAGGGGATTCCTTGGCACGGTTTTCCCACTGCTTTTTCCTCCTGTCCTTCAGATCTCTCCTGAGACTTGAGCCCGGCCAAAACACAGGAGACATGGCTTCAGGACCTAATGCAGCTCAGGCTCTGATGTCTCATTACAAAAATTCAGTGAGAGACAGCAATAAGTAAGAGGTGGATTTGTTAGGATTCAGAGAGAAGCACACTCTTCAGAGTGTGGGCCATTGCTGAGGACAAGGGCTCTGTCCATGGAATGCTGCCTGGCTAGGTTTTGCTAGCCAAAATAAATTCATATGCTGATGAGGGAGAGGATCATCCCAACCATTGGAGAATCACCCACTCCTCCATCTTTTGACAGTGCCTTAGAGCTGTCCCGCCACCTTCGGGTGTGTCTTTTGGCTTACAGATTGGGGATTAAGGTTTACTTGAATTTGACTTGTCATCTTGAACCCAATTGATTTTAATTGGTTTGTGTTATGCCCTTGTGCTATGTGATTCTTTCAAAGACTGTGTCCTGCCCCCTTCCCTCCTGTTTCATGCTCTTTTCCTGAGCCCCATCCAGGCCCACAATGTCACCTCTACAATCTTCTGGAGGGACAACCAGAAAATAGCTGGCCCTTGGGAGGGAAATACTGTATAATATCCAATCCATCCAGATATTCAAGCCTTCATTTTCCATGTTTCCTACAACATGTGCAACATCAGCATCTCTCAGTGAACCCCCTAGGGTGGGTGACAGGCACACAATACCAGCTAGAAGTCCATCAGTTGGCATCCCTTCAAAGGCAATTGGACTTCCAGGGATAATGTTTGCCACTTTGGGAATTAGCCCTACAGGCCGTTTGGGCTCAAACCTTTACCACCATTCTCCTAAATTTACAATAATACCCCTGGATCAAATCTCCACTCCACTTTTATGGAACATTTGGTCTGTTGCCTCTTGACAAATTTGTTCTTAAGCCAATGACTAACTCCTATAATCAGGACCCTGCCCCCTTGTAGGCAATGTTGCTCCACCCAGCCTATTATTAAAATATCTTCGTGTCCCTAACAGGGCCAGATAACCAACTCCTGTGTCACTACTTCCGTGATTACCTAAAGTGGGTCTATGACAACGAAATGTTTACCTGTGGAGACACCCTAACCTGCCCTTAAGGAGGACTAGGAAAAGAAATCAGTAACTTAAATCCCTTAGAACAGTAAGAGGACAAGGCTTGTGACTCTTACACTGTTTCCCAGTCTCAGGGTACAGGCTTGGATTGCTTTACATCATGATATCTATTCCCATCTGTCGTGAACAAACTGGCAATGAGTTAAAATTACAACCTCTTAATCCTACCCAGCACTGGTCACTCTGGAGACCTTGGAGATGCCCAACTCCAGCCTGGGGGTCCCAGGAGGTCAACCTCCCTTGACCTGCCTAGGGGTCTGGTCGTCAAAAGGTTGTCACACCTAAACCTGCTCATGGATCTGCCAGTCCAGGGGTCCCAGGAAGTCATCACACTTCGACCTTCCCAGGGACCCAATTCTCATGAGGCCATCATGCCTTGACCTGCTTGTGGATTCAATCTCCAGGAAGGTGTCACCCCTCAGCCTGCCTGTGGATCTGCACCCTGATGTGGGGATGCCTGGCTCTCAGGTTGCAGCAGTACTGGGTAGGATAAGCTTCAGAAAGACTCACCCCTAACAAAGTCCACCCATGGAAATAGAAGGAAGCCTATTACTTGTGGGACTATGCCCAGTCTCAGCAATAACTCGAGAGCCCAATGAGAACCCCATTGCATTTCTGGAAAGGCTAAAAGAAGCCCTCCAAAAGTTTACCAATCTGGACTTAGACTCTTACAAGGGACAGGTGATTTTAAAGGACAAATTCCTGTCCCAATGTGCATCAGATATCAAAATTAAGTTACAACAGCTATAGCAGCAGGACCCTGCTTCTTCTTCAGATGAGATGGTCCAGATGGCCACCAATACCTTTTATAACAGAGAACAGTAGAAGGAGGCCAAGGCCCAGGAGAGGGAGAGAAGAAAAGAGACAAGGCATGCCCAGATGCTGGCCGCCTTCCAGGGAAGCCCTATTTCAAACCCTGAGTGCTTAAAGGACAAGACACGAGGCAAATGCCTAATCTGTAGGCAAGTGGGACATTAGGCCAAAGAGTGTCCAAATCGTGACAAGTCTCCTAAAATGGCTTGCTACAAATGCCATCCACTGGGACATTGGGTGGCACTCTGCCCTGGGGACCCAAGAGCCTCAAGGTCAAGCACCAAGCCTTCCCTCACGATGGTTCAACAGAACTGAAGCAGTCCACCCCAGCCAGCCCACCTATCACAGATAACCACCATGGGGATGGAGCCAAGGGCACAATTGGATGAGGCAGATAGGTCCTAGAATTTCTTGGTTGACACAGGGGCTGCCTACTCTGTCCTGACTTCCTACTCTGGAGCCTTCTCCTCCCAAATCTGTACTAGTTTGGGTGCTCCAGGAAAAAACAATTACAAAAAGATTCACTTGAGCACTTCTTTGTTGCTGGGATGGACAAATATTTTCCCACCAGTTTCTGGTGGTCCCTGAATGTCCTACTCCCTTAATGGAAAGAGATATACTCACTAAACAGGAGACCACCCTTGTGATGGGACGCTTTTCAGCCCCTAGAGCCCTACAGCTCCTGATTACTACTGAAAATCCCATTACACCTTCTCCAATAGAGAGGGACAAAAAACTATGAGAGAACAAAATTAACCCCCAGGTGTGGGACCAAGGGATTCCTGGACAAGCCCACCAAGCTGAACTGGTCATCATTGTCCTCCGAGATCCCACTTGGTTTCCTAACTGGAAACAATATCCCCTCAAAAGAGAGGCTTGGGAAGGGCTACAGCCTTTAATAAATAAAATCTTTGTTGTGTGCTATTGGTCCCCACCATTTCACCATGTAACACCCCAATCCTCTCAGTAAAGAAAAAGGATGGAACCTGGTAAATGGTTCAAGATCTCCGGATCATAAATGCGTCTGTAGTCCCTCTCCATCCCACAGTACCCAATCCCTATGTAATCTTGGGAGAAATCCCACCCAGTGCCAAGTGGTTTACAGTCTTGGATCTCAAAGATGCTTTTTTTTTTTTTGTATACCACTGGCTAAAAATCCCATATCTATTTGCCTTTGAGTGGGAGGCCCCAGGAGAAAAACACCAACAGATGACTTGGACAGTATTACCTCAGAGGTTCAGAGATAGCTCCCACTTGTATGGACAGGCCCTTAGCCGGGATCTCCTAGATCTGGACCTGGGACCTAATGGGGAAATATTACAATACGTAGATGACCTACTAATCTGCTCCCCAGATGAGAAAAATGCCCAACAACATGCAATTCAGGTTCTAAACTTTTTGGCAGAAAGGGGATATAAAGTCTCCCGTGCTAAGGCACAGATGGTCGAGACAAAGGTCAGTTACCTGGGAGTTCAGATTACACATGGGTCCAGGAGGCTGTCTTCTGATCAGGAACAGTTGCCCTCCCCCATGACTCGAAAACAGTTGCGAGCTTTCCTAAGGCTAACTGGGTATTGTAGAATCTGGATACCCAACTATGGTCTAATTGCCCAGCCCTTATATGAAAGCTTAAAAGGATGAGATGATTCAACCCCATTGATGTGGGGAACTCCTCAAAGGAAGGAAGAGGCTACATTAAAACAAGCCTTGAGGAGGAGCTAAGATGGAGGACGAGTAGGACGGGGAGAATACTTTCTCCTTCACAAATTCGTTAAAAGAACATTTGAACACTGAGTAAATTCTATAAAACAACTTCTGAGTACTGGCAGAGGACATCAGGCACTTAGAAAGACAATTCATTGTCTTTGAAAGGAGATTACAAGCCCTGCGATAACTCCTTTTGCGGAGAAGTGGCGTGGACACCAGCATTTGCTATTAGCAAGTGGGGGCTGGGCTAGGAGGAGCGGCACGGCCTGCATTGCTTTGAGTACGGATTTGGCCTGGCTATCCCGAGCACTACCCGAGCGAAATAACCAGACTGTCGGATATCTACTACATCAAAAGCCAGCCCTAACCTAAGACACCACCAGGATTACGTACGGAACAAAGGACTGCACAGAGATAGCCGGCTGCAGTCTGTCCCACTCCGGTGACAGGCAGCCAGAGCCGAAGCGGGCAATCACAGCCCTAGAGAGACATTATCTACAAAACCGTAAGCGGGTTTCTGTGTTAACTAATGCTTCTTGGGGCTCTGGACGGTCAACATCCACCTGAGAAGGTGCGCCGGTTGAATGCCCAGAAGACTGAGCAGCGGGGAGGCGATCAGTCACAGCAGCTGCGCTCGCTAAACACTTCATTACCTGGGCTATTCCGACCTGGGAAGGGCACAAAATGCAGACTAACCAAGTCTGTGCTTCTGAGGACTATCTGAGTGCCTGAACCTGGCCAGCATAGATTTGGGTGTTCATCTCCACCCCCTCTGTAACAGGGCAGAGATCAGATATTGAAAAGACCTGTAAACTGCCTCAATAAAGAGAATTCAACAAACTACCAGAATATAGTAAGGACACTCTAAACCTGGCAATTTCAACAAGATGAGGAGACAGAGGAATACCCAGCAGCTAAAGGAACAGGATAGATGCCCACCAAACCAAACCAAAGAGAAAGAGATAGGGAATATACCTGATAAAGAATTCCAAATAATGATAGTGAAATTAATCCAAAATTTTGAAATCAAAATGGAATCACAGTTAAAGAGTCTGGAGACAAGGATTGAGAAGATGCAAGAAAGGTTTAACAAGGACCTAGAAGAAATAAAAAAGAGTCAACAATAATGAATAATGCAATAAATGAGATCCAAAACACTCTGGAGGCAACAAATAGTAGAATAACAGAGGCAGAAGATAGGATTAGTGAATTAGAAGATAGAATCCTAGAAATAAATGAATCAGAGGAGAAAAAAGAAAAGCGAATCAAAAGAAATGAGGACAATCTCAGAGACTTCCAGGATAACATTAAACGCTACAACATTCGAATCATAGGAGTTCCAGAAGAAGAAGGTAAAAAGAAAGACCATGAGGAAATACTTGAGGAAATAATAGTTGAAAACTTCCCTAAAATGGAGAAGGAAATAACCACTCAAGTTCAAGAAATCCAGAGAGTCCCTAACAGGATAAACCCAAGGCGAAACACCACAAGACACATATTAATCAAATTAACAAAGATTAAATATAAAGAACAAATATTAAAAGCAGCAAGGGAAAAACATCAAATAACTCACAAGGGAATTCCCATAAGGATAACAGCTGATCTTTCAATAGAAACTCTCCAAGACAGGAGGGAATGGCAAGACATAATTAAAGTGATGAAAGAAAATAACTTACAGCCTAGATTATTGTATCCAGAAGGATCTCATGCAAATATGAAGGAGAAATCAAAAGCTTCACAGAGAAGCAAAAGTTGAGAGAATTTTGCACCACTAAACCATTTCTCCAACAAAAATTAAAGGACATTGTCTAGATAGGAATCACTAAAAGGGTGTATAAATTCGAACCCAAAACAACAAAGTAAATCTTACTTATTAATAATTACTTTAAACGTTAATGGGCTGAATGCCCTAATCAACAGACAAAGACTGGCCAAATCGATACAAAAACAAGACTCCTACATACCTTGTCTACAAGAGATAAACAAAATATTAAAATGGGTCGAATGGATACAAAAACTAGACCCCTATATATGTTGTCTACAAGAGAACCACCTTAAAATAGAGGATATATACTGACTGAAAATGAAGGGCCGGAAAAAGATTTTCTATGCAAATACGGACCAAAAGAAAACAGGAGTAGCAATACTCATATCAGATAAAATTGACTTTAAAGGTCCTGAAAAGGAGATAATGAAGATTACACATAACGACTTAAAGGAACAATCCAAAAAGAAGTTATAACAATTATATATGCACCCAACATTGGAGCATTGATATATCTAAGACAAACACTAATTAGTATGATAGAAGAAATATACAACAATACAATAATAGTGGGAGACTTTAATACCCCACTCATACAATCTGGCTGTAATAGACAAAGTAAAGAGGAAAACATATTCACTTATGAGCCTCAAAAAATTCAATTCACTCAGGAGAGTTTAAAAAAAAATTTAAAAAATTTAAAAAATTTGACTTATTTGTTCATTCTGTAAATGTTTATTGACTATTTTATGGGTCTAGTACTACTTTGGGTATTAGGGAGGAAGAAGTGACAAATGTGATCCTGTCCTAAATAATATATTGTTGTAAAGATAGACCTACCAATACAAAATACCAAGATGTGCCTAAGATGAGGACACCCAAACTGGACTTTTAGTTTCATGAACTTTTCATTTCCAAATCAAACCTCCTAATATAAGATAAATTAAATATGACTTTTTAAAATGTTCTTTGTGATTAAAAACAGAAAGCCATTAGTTAAGAAATTACATATACTCCTCCCCACCAATACTCCCCTTTTACCTTCCCATTTCCCTCCCACCCTCATTGATCCTCACCTTTGTCCATTTTCCCCTGCAAAAAAAAAAAAAAAATAAAATAAATAAAACATTTTAAACATCTTGAAAATGAACGAGAAAATAAATAAATAAATAAATTTCTTAAATTGCTAATGCACAGGAGTTTCTCAAATTGGCAATTATTTCATGGATTGGAAAGGTAATTAAATATCTAAAAAAAAAAAAAAAAAACAAGCCTTAACTCAGGCACCTGTCTTAAGGTTGCCAGACCCAGAAAAAGCATTCCAAGTTTATGTCCAAGAAAGAGAGGGAATAGCCTTGGGAGTGTTAATTCAAAGGTTGGGATCTGAGCCCTATCCTGTAGCTTACTTATGCAAGAGGCTCGATCCAACCACCTGAGGCTGGCAACTGCCTTTGAAATCTTGCAACTATTGCAGCCATGATAGAAGATGTTAAAAACTCTCCTTTGGGGGCAAATTAACTATTTTTACCAGCCACCAAGTAAAACAACTCCTAAATGGGGGAGGCCATTTATGGATGTCTGATTAAAGAATCCTCAGATATCAAGTAATGCTGATGGAAAATCCAGGCCTCACTATATCCCCTTGTGAAGTTCTTAACCCAGCCACACTCCTGTCTACCCCCGAGGGCTCTCTCCCCTTTCAGTATTGTCTAGATACCTTGGACTACTGGACAAAACCCCTGGTTTTGTATTTTTCATTTCCTGTTTTTTTCAACCCACAGACTACCTTCTCATGCATGTAAAAATATCTGTACCTATTTTTTTAGTAATTCTGTGATAAAGAGACCAGAGGATGGTTTTCACACATTACAGCACAGTCCCCAAGAAGTTTGTGGTTGGCCCATTTCTCAGAATCTTCTCACAATAACAAGAGTGGCTGTTATAAATTCCTTGTACACAGGCACAACCATTTCCTTCCTGCCTCATCTCCTTCACCTTTGGCCTGACCAAGGTCCCCTTCCCTCCTCTACGTGGGGTGATGCTCTCAGTGCACTCAGACGTGCTGAGGAGGCCTGACTGAGGCAGTCGCAGCTCTGTCGTGAGCTGAGTGAAAGAACCAGTGCAATCAGTGGATGCAGGTTGTTCTGCCTTCCTGACAAGGAGTTTTAAAAGCCTGAACATAATAGAAAACTTAAGAAGCCAATTTTCTTTCTCTTTGCCTATTTTGAAGTAATAAAAATTTGAAATTAGTATTAGAAAGTCTCTATCTTCAAGTTGTAGATGACCACAAATAATTCTGTGTATAAATATGTAAGAGTAGTTTGCACATTCTCTCTTATTGCACTGTATTTCTATGTAACAGGAGATCAGAGATTTCAGCATCAATTTAGCAAACTAGTCATACGCCAACCATTCTGGAAAATGGATTGAGATCAATTATAGACCACAGACATTTTCTTTCTGAAATCCCTAATAAAACTGGAATGTCATAGTGAACTTAGGAGCATACATATCAGATACAAGAGGATGCGACAATTTCTGGAAGGAGCACTGGGGCCAAACATTCAGAGTCAGCATGGGCCCAGAGAGGCTATCGCTAAGGTATCCATGGAGGAGACAGAATCACCATGAGGAGGTGGGCTTCAGACATTTCAGCTGTGAAGGGATGGGGCTGAGGATTCGTTGAGGATGTGACCATGAGACAGCTGGCCCAACTGTCTCCTCACGTCCCCCTCTTCAGAGGCTCACACTTCAAGGTCTCTCTTCCCGAGTGCATAACTGAAGGATTCGGCCCTATGATTAGAGCATCTCCAGAGAAAATCCTCCAATTTGGCCATTTTGGGTTCTCTCTCCATAACAGCCTGTCCCGCAGTCACCTCAGGTGAGACCTGCACTCAGAACCCTCACTCACAGGTGAAACTTCCAGCTTTTCTAATGATTTATTCCAAAATTCAAAAAGGTAAACAGGGAGAACTGCCACTTGAGGACAAACTGCAATATGATGGAGAGATGCAAGACACAAAGATAAACAGAAAAAAATAATCTTAAGGGGGCCATTAACTCAGCAAACAAAAGCATGAAAAAATTAACCAAGAGAAAATACATTTCTCTTTCAGATATCTAGATTAATCAACCTCCCTCTGAAATCAACTAAAAATGCTGAAAACATATTAGATACCTTTTCTCAAAAGCATATGTGAGTAGGCAAGTAATAAGCCTTCTCAGAACAGAGCTAAGTGGGTGACAAGTGGGGCGCAACAGCAGGCTCTCTCTCTGAGGATACTTTGCCAGTTCTGGAGAATTTACACTTTACTTCCGGAAGCCACTTTGACATGAAAATCATAGTCAAGGCAAAGGGGGATTCAAGGTGGGAGGGGGCGGGTAGCTAATAGAGGAAACTGTATAACTAAGTCCAAAGGGACACGCCCTCATTGAAGAGTGACATAGGGGTCAGTGACTTCTAGTCCGTGAAATGGATGAGAGATTTGAAAAAGAAAAGATCAGAATGAAGTATAAGGAGCAAAAGATGCTCATAGAAAAAGAGAGAGAATAGGCTAGAGGAAGGCTGTAAAGAAATAATGGTTGGAAATTTTTTTTTTCCTGAGCTGATGTAATTCAGCAATTAACACCTTTAAGAAATCTAATACCAAAGAATTTCATTAGGAAAGAATTCACACCTTAATGTGTAGTAGTGAAACTGTGGGGAAAGAAATGGACCAGAATGAACAGACAGATGACCTTTGAAAAAAGAAAGGAACTGGGCTGATTTCTTAGTAATGACAAAGGAAGCCACAAAACAGTAGAAGCAGGCTTTCAGTGTGCTCAAAGAAAATAACAGTCAACTTAAAATTCTACACCCAGGGAAAACAGATATCAGAAATAAGGCAAAAGAAACACATTTCAGACAATACAGACTGAGCGTCTTACCACCAGCAAAACTTTACTAGAATTTGTAAGAGTGTACTTGAGTAAGAGAAAAGTAATCCCAGATGGTAAATCATAGGTGAAAAAGAAGCAGAAAGAAAGAAAAATAGAAGAGAAACTATTAATAATTTCTAGGTCTCTCCTGGTGGCTCAGTTGGTAAAGAATCGACTGTAATGCAGGAGTCCCAGGTTCAATCCTTGGGTCAGAAAATCCTTGGAGAAGGAAATGACAATCCATTCCAATATTCTTGCCTGGGAAACCTTATGGACAGAGGATCCTGGTGGGCTACAGTTCATGGGATCATGAGAGCTGGACTCGACTTATAGACTAAATCACCAGGGCTTAAAAGGAAAAAAAATAAGAAAATTAAAATACGCAACAACAATAATGTAGAGATAGGGGTGGCAGGTGGGAATAAAGACTAAAATAGTCTAAAGTATTTGTTGTATAACAGAGAGATGAAAACATAGAATTACTTTTAAACTTTGACAAATTAAGAATATGTGTTATATAGGGAATAAAGACAATATTTTGTTATAACAGAAAGAGATATTTAACCTTTAAAAATTGAAGAAACATTAAAAATTTCCATACAAGTAAAGGAAAAAATTAGAAAGTGAAAAAAATAGCCAGATAATCCAAATTAAGATACAAAGAAGAAAGAAAACACAAATTATGAAACAGATTGGACATGTAGACAGCAGAAAATAAAATTATGAATGCACCCAAATAGATTACAGATTATAATTATGATAAATACAGCACAGACTTCAGTTACAAAAATAAATGTTTTTTGAAGTGGATTGCAAAAGTTATCTGAATCTAAAACATGAAACTAGAGATAGATTGAAAGCAGAAGTAAAGGCAAAATACAGCTATGCAATTCTAAACAAACACAAACAATATATCAAATGAAATAGGCTTTTCAGTGTCTAGTGAGAGCCTATTTCATGCCAAGCACTGTTCTAGGCAACTGGATATATTAGCACATGATAGCAGGTAAAGATCCCTGCTTCTCCAGACCTATCAGTGCTCCTTGAAGGAACAAACAACAAACCGAAAAGGAATAATTGATCAAATAAAGAATCATTATAGAAGACATTTCCCTAAAAAGAATAAGAACTCAGGGAGCATAGTAGAGAGGACCCAAGGCGGGAAGGCAGGTGAAACTTCAACAGTGTGGAACGCGAACACCTACCAAGTCCTATTCTGCAAAGTGGCAACTTGTTCATTCCATATCCCAGAGAACGCAGCCCAGGATAGGAAGAGATTTAGATAATAAGGATGCTGTTACACAAGCAAAAAAAATTTTGAGAATGATTTTCCTGGATATTCCAACAAATATTGTTTATAAATATAGATGAGACTGATTTTTAAAAATGTACGTTGATTTGCAGCTTCCTTGGGATCTATCCAGGTTTCATCTGAAACCTGAGAGTGAAACATACCACTCCAGGCTGCAAGCTGGAAGGTTTAATACACAGGGGACTGACTCAAGATGCTTGTCTTGGGCAGCCCCAAGAAAAGCAGTTCTTCACACCTGTCTGCCAGAATCTGAAACGCTTATAAAGAGCCCTTAAGTAGGTTCAATCACTTATACAATCCAGACAGTATCAGTTTCTACCCGAGGCTGCATCCTTGGAGGGGCTTCTTGAAGTGGGGAAGGCAAGCAGAAGGCACGTTTCTAGGACAAGGGAGTGGCTGGGGAGCCCTCGATTGCATGGGTGCAGTTTGCTGGACCACCTCTCAACCTGGTGACCAGCTCTCACGATCTCACAGGCTCCCCTCTCCCTGGCCTTTCACCAGCATGGAGACGGCTGCTCTGGTGGCTCCCTGGCTGCAATGCAGGTAGATGCCACAGCAACAATAGAGTCACATGTGAGAGAACTCGGGTGAAGTCAGTGATTCCCAACGGAATGACAACTTTTTCTGCCAAAAATCCTATGACCTGAATCTTGGATTTACAACATCCCCCACATAGGGGGTGGGATCCCTCAGGGCGTTCACTTGTGCCCTTGTGTGACTTAATAAAGAGGATACATTAACAGTTTCATCAGTAGGAACACACTACATTCTGTTTGGATAATGGTGCCAATGCTTCCTAGGGAGGAATGACCATGTCCAAGGCCACTTTTTCAGTTCAGTTCAGTCACTCAGTCATCTCTGACTCTTTGCGACCCTACGAACTGCAGCACGCCAGGCTTCCCTGTCCTTCACTATCTCCTGGAGCTTGCTCAAACTCATGTTCATCAAGTCGGTGATGCCTTCCAACCATCTCATCCTCTGTTGTTCCCTTCTCGTCCTGCCCTCAATCTTTCTCAGCATCACAGTCTTTTCTAGTCAATCAGTTCTTCTCATCAGGTGGTAATATTTGAGCTTCAACTTCAGCATCAATTCTTCCAATGAATACGCAGAATTGATTGCCTTTAGGATTGACTGGTTTGATCTCCTTGCAATCCAAGGGACTCTCAAGAGTCTTTTCCAACACCACAGTTCAAAAGCATACATTCTTTGGTGCTCAGCCTTCTTTATGGCCCAACTCTCACATCCATACAGGACTACTAGAAAAACCACAGCTTTGTCTAGACAGACTTTTGTAGGCAAAATGATGTCTCTCTGATTTTCAATATTTTGTCTAGGTTGCTCATAGCTTTTTGTCCAAGGAGCCAGTGTCTTTTACTTTCACGGCTGCTCTCACTATCTGCATTGACTTTGGAGTCCAAGAAAAGAAAGCCTGTCACTGTCTCCATTGTTTCCACATCTATTTGCCATGAAGTGATGGGACTGGATGCCATGAGCTTCATTTGTTGAATGTTGAGGTTTGACCCAGCTTTCTCACTCTCCTCTTTCACTTTCATCAAGAGACTCCATAGTTCTTTACTTTCTGGCATTCAGGTAGTGTTTTCTGCATACCTGAGGTTATTGATATTTCTCCCTGCAATCTTGACTCCAGCTTGTAATTCATCCAACTTGGCATTTTGCATGATGTATTCTGCATAGAAGTTAAATAAGCAGTGTGACAACATACAGCCTTGACATGCTCCTTTCCCAATTTGGAACCAGTCCGTTGTTCCATGTCTGGTTCTACCTGTTACTTCTTGATCTGCATACAGATTCCTCAGGAGGCAAGTAAGGTGGTCTGGTATTCCCATCTCTTGAAGAATTTGCCATGGTTAGTTGTGATCCACACAGTCAAAGTCTTTAGCATAGTCAATGAAGCAGATGTTTCTCAGGAATTCTCTTGCTTTTTTATGATCCAATGGAAGTTGGCAATTTGATCTCTGGTTCCTCTGGCTTCGCTAAATCCAACTTGAACATCTCAAAGCTCTCATTTGACAAATTGTTGAAGCCTAGCTTGGAGAATCTTGAGCATTACTTTGCTAGCATGTGAGATGAGTGCCATTGTGGGATAGTTTGAACATCTTTGGCATTGCCTTTCTTTGGGATTGGAATGAAAACTGACCTTTTACAGTCCTGTGGCACTGCTGAGTTTTCCAAATTTGTTGGCATACTGAGTGCAGCACTTTGATAGAATCATTTTTTAGAATTTAAAATAACTCAGCTGGAATTTCATCACCTCCACGAGATTTCTTCTTAGCGATGCTTCCTAAGGCCCACTTGACTTCACATTCCACGAGGTCTGGCTTTAGGTGATTGATTAGTCCATCATGGTTATTTGGGTCATGAAGATTTTTTTTTTTTTTTTTTATAGTTCTTCTATGTATTCTTGCCACCTTTTATTAAAATCTGCTTGTGTTAGGTCCATATCATTTCTGTCTTTTATTGTGCCCATCTTTGCATCAAATATTTCCTTGGTATCTCTAGTTTTCTTGAACAGATTTCTAGACTTTCCCACTCTATTAGCTTCCTCTCTTTCTTTGCATTGACCACTTAGAAAGGCTTTCTTATCATTCCTTGCTATTCCTTGGAACTCTGCATTCAGATGGATATATCTTTCCTTTTCTCCTTTGAATTTAGTTTCTCTTATTTTCTTAGCTATTTGTAAGGCTTCCTCAGACAACCATTTTGCCTTTTTGCTTTTCTTTTTCTTGGGGATGGTCTTAATCCCAGCCTCCTGTACAAATGTTATGAACCTCCATCCATAGTTCTTCAGGCACTCTCTCTGTCAGATATAATCCCTTGAATCTATTTGCCACTTCCACTGTATAATCGTAAGGGATTTGATTTAGGTGATACCTGAATGGTCTAGTGGTTTTCCCTACTTTCTTCAATTTAAATCTGAATTTGGCAAAAGGAGTTCATGATCTGAGCCAAAGTCACCTCCCAGTCTTGTTTTTGCTGATTGTATAGAGTTTCTCCATCTTTGTCTGCCAAAAAATATAACAATCTGATTTTGGTTATCTGGTGATGTCCATGTGAAGAGTCCTCTCTTATGTTGTTGGAAGATGGTGGTTGCTATGACCAGTGCATTCTCTTGGCAAAACTCTGCTAGGCTTTGCCCTAATTCATTTTGTACTCTAAGGCCAAACTTGCCTGTTACTCCAGGTATCTTTTGACTTCCTACTTTTTCATACCAGTCCCATACAATGAAAAGGACACCTTTTTTTTTTTGCTGTTAGTTCTAGAAGGTCTTATAGGTCTTCATAGAACCATTTAACTTCAGCTTCTTCAGCATTAGTTGTTTGGGCAAAGACTTGGATTACTGTGATACTGAATGGTTTGCCTTGGAAATGAAGAGAGATCATTGTGTCATTTTTGAGACTGCACCCACGTACTGCATCTCAGGTTCTTTTGCTGACTATGAAGATAAGTCCATACCTTGCCCACAGTAGTAGGTGCAAAAGCTATCTGAATTAAACCTGCCCATTCCAGTCCATATTAGTTCACCAATTCCTAAAATGTTGATGTTCACTGTTTGACCACTTCTAATTTACCTTGATTCATGGACTTAACATTACAGATTCCTATGCAATATTGTATTGTATTGTACTGTGTAACAAAGAGTCTGAAATGCAGTACTTGGATGCAATCTCAAAAATGACAGAATGATCTCTGTTCGTTTCCAAGGCAAACCATTCAATGTCACAGTAATTCAAGTCTATGCCCCAACCAGTAACGCTGAAGAAGCTGAAGTTGAACGGTTCTATGAAGACCTACAAGACCTTTTAGAACTAACACCCAAAAAAGATGTCCTTTTCATTATAGGGGACTGGAATGCAAAAGTAGGAAGTCAAGAAACACCTGGAGTAACAGGCATATTTGGCCTTGGAATACGGAATGAAGCAGGGCAAAGACTAACAGAGTTTTGCCAAGAAAATGCACTGGTCATAGCAAATACCCTCTTCCAACAACACAAGAGAAGACTCTATACATGGACATCAACAGATGGTCAACACCGAAATCAGATCGATTATATTCTTTGCAGCCAAAGATGGAGAAGCTCTATACAATCAGCAAAAACAAGACCAGGAGCTGACTGTGGCTCAGATCATGAACTCCTTATTGCCAAATTCAGACTGAAATTGAAGAAAGTAGGGAAAACCACTAGACCATTCAGGTATGACCTAAATCAAATCCCTTATGATTATACAGTGGAAGTGAGAAATAGATTTAAGGGCCTAGATCTGATAGATAGAGTGCCTGATGAACTATGGAATGAGGTTCGTGACATTGTACAGGAGACAGGGATCAAGACCATCCCCATGGAAAAGAAATGCAAAAAAGCAAAATGGCTGTCTGGGGAGGCCTTACAAATAGCTGTGAAAAGAAGAGAAGCGAAAAGCAAAGGAGAAAAGGAAAGATATTAACATCTGAATGCAGAGTTCCAAAGAATAGCAAGAAGAGATAAGAAAGCCTTCTTCAGCGATCAATGCAAAGAAATAGAGGAAAACAACAGAATGGGAAAGACTAGGGATCTCTTCAAGAAAATCAGAGATACCAAAGGAACATTTCATGCAAAGATGGGCTCGATAAAGGACAGAAATGGTATGGACCTAACAGAAGCAGAAGATATTAAGAAGACATGGCAAGAATACACAGAAAAACTGTACAAAAAAGAGCTTCACGACCCAGATAATCATGATGGTGTGATCACTGACCTAGAGCCAGACATCCTGGAATGTGAAGTCTAGTGGGCCTTAGAAAGTATCACTACAAACAAAGCTAGAGGAGGTGATGGAATTCCAGTGGAGCTATTCCAAATCCTGAAAGATGATGCTGTGACAGTGCTGCACTCAATATGCCAGCAAATCTGGAAAACTCAACAGTGGCCACAAGATTGGAAAAGGTCAGTTTTCATCCCAATCCCAAAGAAAGGCAATGCCAAAGAGTGCTCAAACTACCGCACAATTGCACCCATCTCACACGCTAGTAAAGTCATGCTCAAAATTCTCCAAGCCAGGCTTCAGCAGTATGTGAACCATGAACTTCCTGATGTTCAAGCTGGTTTTAGAAAAGTCAAATGAACCAGAGATCAAATTGCCAACATCCGCTGGATCATGGAAAAAGCAAGAGAGTTCCAGAAAAACATCTATTTCTGCTTTATTGACTATGCCAAAGCGTTTGACTGTGTAGATCACAATAAACTGTGGCAAATTCTGAAAGAGATGGGAATACCAGACCACCTCCTGATCTGCCTCTTGAGAAATCTGTATGCTGGTCAAGATGCAACAGTTAGAACTGGTCATGGAACAACAGACTGGTTCCAAATAGGAAAAGGAGTATGTCAAGGCTGCATATTGTCACCATGTTTATTTAACTTATATACAGAGTACATCATGAGAAATGCTGGACTGGAAGAAACACAAGCTGGAATCAAGATTGCTGGGAGAAATATCAATAACCTCAGATATGCGGATGACACCACCCTTATGGCAGCAAGTGAAGAGGGGCTAAAAAGCCTCTTGATGAAAGTGAAAGTGGAGAGTGAAAAGGTTGGCTTAAAGCTCAACATTCAGAAAACGAAGATCATGGCATCTGGTCCCATCACTACATGGGAAATAGATGGAAAAACAGTGGAAACAGTGTCAGACTTTGTTTTTCTGGGCTCCAAAATCACTGCAGATGGTGACTGCAGCCATGAAATTAAAAGACTTTCCTTCCTCCTTGGAAGGAAAGTTATGACCAACCTAGATAGCATATTCAAAAGCAGAGACATTACTTTGCCAACAAAGGTTCGCCTAGTCAAGGCTATGGTCTTTCCTGTGGTCATGTATGGATGTGAGAGCTGGACTGTGAAGAAGGCTGAGCGCCGAAGAATTGATGCTTTTGAACTGTGGTGTTGGAGAAGACTCTTGAGAGTCCCTTGGACTGCAAGGCGATCCAACCAGTCTATTCTGAAGGAGATCAGCCCTGGGATTTCTTTGGAAGGAATGATGCTAAAGCTGAAACTCCAGTATTTTGGCCACCTCATGCGAAGAGTTGACTCATTGGAGAAGACTCTGATGCTGGGAGGGATTGGGGGCAAGAGGAGAAGGGGACAACAGAGGATGAGATGGCTGGATGGCATCACTGACTCGATGGATGTGAGTCTGAGTGACCTCCGGGAGTTGGTGATGGACAGGGAGGCCTGGTGTGCTGCAGTTCATGGGGTCGCAAAGAGTCAGACACGACTAGCTACTGATCTGATCTGATCTGATCTGATGCAATATTGTACTTGACAGCAGCGAACTTTACTTCCATCACTGGTCACATCCACACCTGGGTGCTGTTTTTGCTTTGGCTCAGCTTCTTCATTCTTTTCTGAGGTTTTTCTCCACTGTCCTGCAGTAGCATATTGGGTTTCTACCGACCTTGGGAGTTCATCGTTCAGTGTCCTATTATTTTGCCTCTTCATACTGTTCATAAGATTCTCAAGGCAGTACTGAAATGGTTTGCCTTTCATTTCTCCAGTGAACTAGCTGATTCACAAGGGAAGCCCAAGAATACTGGAGTGGGCATTCTCTAGTGGATCTTCTCGACTCAGAAATAGAACAGGGGTCACCTGCATTGCAGGCAGATTCTCTACCAACTGAGCTATCAGGAAAGCTCCTCCAGTGGACCACACTTTGTCAGAATTCTCCACCATGACCCATTCATCTTGGATGGCCCTACACGGCATGGCTCATAGTTTCATTGCATTAGACAAGGCTTGGATCCATGTGATCAGTTTGATTACTTTTCTGTGATTGTGGTTTTCATTCTGTCTGAACTAACAGACATGCTAATTTTGAGGCCAGCTTTTCTCATTAGAGACATGTCAACGTTCAGTAAGGACAGGCTTTGTTGACTACCATTCAAGACTTGCTGGGTGAAGTCATCAGGGGCGTCTATGTGTACCATCTTCCAGGAATATGTAATTTTGAGTCTACATTCAACAGATTATGATTGTGACAAACGTTTGGTTGTTCATGGGTTCTGTATACAGCATTTTACAAATGACTGCTACATTTCAGACATGCTTCCTTGACCTTGAGGACTCATTACTCAACACCTCTGGAACACCTCTGGTGGAGTCATCTTTTAACTTAAATGCCACAGTGGAAAGAAAACAAGTCTATGCTTTGTAGCTTCTTTTTATTTTCAACCATAATATATATCCAAGCTTGGTCATTGTCTTTATTCACCAGATTGAGACTCTGTCATAAACTAAAGTCATTCTCGTGAGGTCCAGTCATGATCTCTAAGGACAGTGAAAGCGTCTGCCAGAGTTATCCCCTACAATTGAGTGACCTGCTTTCTCTTCAATCACAAGGACATGGAGACTCCACCGCACAGATGCTTAGCTGGTCAAGGCTGGTCTTTGACTGATCTTGAGTACATAAAGACCAGGGGTCTGAGGGACACTTCTACCATTTCACATATGCAGGTTCTACTCTACCTTTATGACTGTTCTGACTGTGGGATTTACATATAAATACCAGTCTGTGATAGGGATGTGGCCACCTCAAACTTCTTCCCATAATCTGAAGGAGCACAGTGCTTGTCTGGACTCCTGCTACACCACTCAGAGCACCCAATGCCACTATTTCAGGAATAGAAGGGGAAGATCTTGGGCTTCTTCTTTCTGTAGAGTGCTCTCCTCCACAGCAAACGAGGTGATCTATATCTAAGCTGTGCATTAAGTAAGAAGGACATCACAAAGAAGGAAGACATTTATTCTCGTCTCCTACAGACCCATCATGTTGGCTCCATTAGTGTCTCATGAAGGAAATCTTGGATAGCTGCTACCCTAAGCAGAAACTCTCTCCAACCACTGCTCATCCATTTGTGTAATAAAGCATCCAACCCAATAATCAAGCCTAATTTCTTTGAAGGGTAAAGCCTCTCCTTCCCACAGCTTGTGCCGGCTTCTGCTGAAGGCCGAGCAGTGTGGACAGGGCTGCTTCCATCTGCACCCCTGCCCTCACCTCCTTCTCCTCCTCCAGCCACTGGCCTTGCTTCTGACTCCTCCTTGGTTGGAGGAGAGAAAAGAAACCACTGAAGACAAGTCAGGCGCAATCTGGTCTTTGGGGAATGGAGACACACTTAGTGTCTCTTTTTCTCATGGGGCTCCGTTAATGATTCTGCAGATAGCCTCCCTGGAAATCTAGCATTACATGTCCAACTGCTGACTGCTATCTGCCCTCCAGCTGGTCATTTGAACTCCAGTTACTGGCAGAGTTGGGATCCCTGGTAGACTTCCAGTCCAGTCCCCTTTAAGCTGGCTTTGACTCTCTCCTGTGTGGCCTATAGCTGACTTGTGGGAAGAACACACTTGTGTCCCACAGTCAGTGAAAGCTATGGTTGCTTCAAATCAGCCTCCTCAATCATTATCCTCTGGCACATGGCAACATCTTTTATATTTCCCCCAAGAGCATCTGGCTCTAAAGTTTCACTCCAGAGGACACTGGTCTTGTCCCCCCAGGAATGTTACCATGCAGTACTCATGTCCTCAGGCAGCACCAAGACCCAAGGGGCCACCTTATTGGTGTGAGATAAGAGAGAACTCTTGTCATGTTTGGTAAACAAGAGGATTCCTCATGGAGCCTCCCTTATGAAATGCCATGGTTACAGAGAGATTGCCCTCTTGACTAGGGGAGCCACTACTCTAGGCATAATCCCTCCAAATTTGCCAAACCTGAAGGTTGTTGTCCTTCCAATCAAACTGTCCTCTTTTACAAAGCCTTTTCTTCATAGCTCAATTGGTAAAGAATCCTCTTGCTATGCAAGGAGACCCCTGTTCAATTCCTGGGTCAGGAAGATCCCCTGGAGAAGGGAAAGGCTACCCACTCCAGCATTCTGTCCTGGAGAATTCCATGGACTATCGTCCATGAGGTCGCAAGATTTGGACAAAACTGAGCTACTTTCATTTTCCTCTTAAACTCTTGGAATACCTACTGAATTATTTGAACAACTACACCTCACAGAACTGATCACCACCTGCTTCCTTTCAAGTTCTATGTAAATCTTTTAGTACATAAGACTGGAATGTGGGGACGTTGTCAGTACTGAGTCAGTCAAAATGAATATTTATTGTTAATATCCCACCACATTCACCCTAGGCCTCTCACATAACCTTCAGTTCAAAATTTTAATGTCGGACCCTCCCTTTGACTCTGATACTCAGCCTGTCACAAACCCAATTGAAGGCTGTCACTTCTGAGTCTACCCTGATGGTCTCACCTCCAGACCCTAAGTTTCCTCTTTCTGCAAAGAAAGGGGCTTATCATCCCATCATCCACATGCACACAGCCTATACATCCTTCAGAGTAGACCTCAAGCCCGGAATTCTTCCTCAAGTTTTCTCCTATGAATCCTACTTTCCCCAACTACGGATCATGGTATGGCATATTTCAACCATAGAAATAGTACACACAGTGAGTGCGGGAACTTCCTAAGACCTCAGGATTCAGAACCACCTTCAGAGAAAACTGGGATATGATGAAAGTGAAGATAATCTAATGGTCAAGAATTCACGCATCAAGGAAAAGATGATACCTATATGATTCACTTCAATTACTCATTTTTCTTCTGAGTATGTTTTACCTTCAAAAATAGAACACAGGTTTGAGAGAAAACAAGTCAACTCCTTTAAGTTGCATCTTCATTAGGTCCTAACACAAGCCTAGAAACACACAAGCTAACTGACTTCATAATGCTTCTGCAAATCCCTGAGAGAAAATATCATCCAAATGGTTCATAAAGGAAATATGTCTGGGCACTGCATGATTGTTCACTCTCTAGAGATAATGTAGCACTGATGAATCACTCACAAGGAACTAACTATAAACATAAGATTCTGTTATAGCAAATAGCAGTTGGGGCCCGCAGTGTTATTTCACATATACTATGAATGTTTCTCACAACAGACTTTTCTTCCACATTGTCTTACTCCATTCATAGTACTTGTGATGAACCTTAGAATGAGCAGGTATTTGAGATGTTATTTTCTCGAGATTTAATCTCCAATCCCTGTGTCCTTAGGTTTCATGGATGTAGTAAGCACTCTGTCACTTTCACAGACAAAACAAAGGACAGCTGTAAAAATTCTAGATATTTGACTTTGAGTTATCTGCCATATTTATTTTAATATAAACTCATCTCTCTATCACTGAAGTTTTGTAATGATTTTAGCAAGAGAGAACCTTTAATGTTGTCCGGAGCCAGTGTGACGATCTCTGCCCATGGCAAAGGTCATGAGGAAGGAGGCTCGGCATATGCAAAGGCTGGATCCAACCTCAGGATTCCCCCTGGAAATTCTCGAACATCTACCCCCAAAACCAGTGTCTGCCTACTTTACTCCTTTGTGCTCTCACCTATACCTCTGACTTTACGGTGGGCTGTCTCCCACCATGTCTGTCTGGAAAAGAGTTAACAAGAGCTTCAGTTAATAATGATTCTTGGGCGTGATAGGACTGTTTCAACCTACAAACTCCTCTGAAGGTTCTCTAGCCTGCCTGACAGGCTTGTCCGGCCACATGTGATTGTTCACAGCCTCCCAACCATGAGAGTCATGAGATGCTTTAAACCTTCTCAAAACAGGTTCTTTAGAGAAGTTAGAAAACTATTAGTATAGTGTAGTGGGCTGATTAGAAATTGTATTGGTGAAGGGTTTTTTATTTGTTGAGCCAATGTTTGCTGCTAAGTCTCCACATCCCCTGCCCTTATACACATTAATGAATATATAGAAGAAATAAGTATTAACTTTTGATATTAATCATGTTAGACCTTAGGCTAAACAAATTCTTTCCTTAATTAAAACCCACCATACCCTCACCCTATAGGAATGTAACTTTATCTGCTACCTTCAGAAGGTAGAGCCTGTTTTAAGAATAATCACCCCTAGAGAAATAAGTGTTCTGGTTGACTGATCGCTGTCACAAGGAGAGGGTTATAAGTTGTCAGCAGGCCCCCTGGCAAGAAAATGATGTAATACCCCTAAGCCCTCTGTATACATTTGTATGAAACACCTGACTTTAATAAAAGTCAGGACTGCTGACCCCACGTGACTTTTGTATAACATCTCAGTGTATAAAAACAGACCCTGGAAAAATAAAAAATGGGATCAGTTCCCTGAAAGACTGGTCTCCTCATGTCATTCTTTCTCTCAACCTCTGGCTGAGTTTCCATCTGGAACGTGGAGGCTCGTCAAGCCTACTAATTATGCCTGGGCTTCTAAGATCTGACCGGGGAGGCCTCAGTGTCTCCTTTCCTTCGGGAGAAGGGGAGGATGCCTGTGGCCTACGTAGGTGACGTAAATTCGTTGCCTTGGAATTTTATTAGCTTTTCACGTAAACCAAGTTATTCAGCCTCTTTTCTCCACTAAATTTTCCTGCTGAGCTATCCTTATTCTATTATTGTTTATATCTCTAATTAATATTTAATTAAAGCCAGTGTATTCACTGACGTCTTCTCTCCTTCGAATTTCCCTGGATCCACCGGGGCTGGACCCTGGCAAATGTGCTCACTGCCAATGTCACAGTCTATGTGGGTAAAATTTTCCCAGAGATTTCAACAGTCACGTGAGACTTTTCTGCTGTCAGAGGATTGAAAACAAAAACAAAAATAATAAAAATCTGGGAATGCTTTCAAATAGAAAAATAAGTAGATATCATAAGATGTATCCACCAGGATTCTAGCAGAAAAAAAGATGGTCTATAGTGACATACTTGAATCTGAGTCTAGTGAAGAGGCTTCCTATGAGTGCTGGATACAAGGTTTGGAAATGACAAGGGAGAGGGCCAGTAACAGTGAGGAAATTGTATCAGTGCCCTAAGTGGTGAACAAAAGGTGGGATCCAGGAGGAGAGTTGGGTGGAGAGATCTCAAAGGGAGGAGCTATGACCTTCAACTTAGGGGTAACAACTACTCAGAGATGACACCACAGGGAGAAAGGCAGGGGAACAGATATACTGACCTTGCTTTTCTACCTTCAAGAGATCTCCTGCTTGGATTTCCTTTGGCAGAAACCAAGCAGAGGACCGACAGCAAGAGATCCCACTGATGTAGTCCATGCAGATCAGTCTCCCAGGCAACGAGTTAGACTGAAGGGGAGAGGGGGTGAAGTGTGGATGTGCAGGGGCAAACGAAAACTATTTGATAGAGAAGAGGTTTTTATATTACAGTTAGGAGCACTTGAAGTTGGGACAGTACCTTAAAAGAGGGAGAGAGCCCACTGGTGGGGTTGGACCCGTGTCTTGTGAAAGTTTCCTAGTTGGGAGGACTTGTGCCTCTGCTCTGGTGGACGGAACTGGACTTTGTCTCTCTGAAGGGCAGTGCAGTGTCTCGCAGTGTGTGTTCGGGTGTCTATGGGCTTGATATGGCTTTGGGCAGTCCTTCTGCTAATGGTCAGTGTTGTGTTTCTGTTTTGCAAATGGTTTTGTGTGAAGTGTCCAGGACTGGAGGTTTCGGGTCTTTGGGTGGGGCTTTGTCTTAGTGTTGATGTGGAGGTCTTTGGGAGAGCTCCTGTCAACTAACGTCCCATAGCAAATGTGCTGTTTGATGCAGAGATCTCAAATCCCTAGGCTGTGCTCTGTGAAACCAACAGGGGTGGAAAGGGGGTTCAAGAGGGAGGAGACATATGTGTACCTATCACTGATTCATGTTGATACATGGCAGGAACCAACATAATACTGGAAAGCAATTTCTTCTAATTAAAAAGATTAAGATGTCTAAAAAGATCAAACTAGTGCCTTTGAAAGAGCTTTAACTTTAAAAACAAGCAGATATGAATCAAAATTCAGCTCTCTTGATCTCTAGGCAAGAATTCAGATGGCTCCAGTCAAATTACTTAGTATTTTGAGACTCACTGTCATCTTTTCTATGGGGTTGTTATCATAATTAATTTAAATACAATGACATATAAAATATTTTAGTATAGAATAACAGTCATGTTAATCTGTACTATACTTAGTTGGCATTGATAGCAAAAAAAGAGATACATTTAATAGCAAAAAGAGGAGAGAATAAAACAAGAGAATTTGCCAACTTCCACATCTCCATGAACCATAGAATAATGGTGCCAGAGAAGTCCATGCTTCACAAAGAAAGTTCTCATAGGTGTGGATTCAAATAATACACCAATTATTAGATCAGTGGAGCCTACACTTAACATAGGCAAGGTTTCTTATTTGAATTTTCCCAAATTGAATCTTTGAACTCTACAAAATGGATCATTACCTGGTTATGTCAATTTCATAAACTCTTAAATTTATTGGCATTGTGTGGAAGGACAGGTGGGAGCCAGGAATACTGGGGAATGAGCTGGGAAGTTATTTAATTCTGGTTAACTCTCACTACATGTGTTTCCCAGATGATGCTAGTGGTAAAGAATCCCCCTACCAATGTGTGAGATGAAAGTGATGTGGGTTTGACCCCTGGTTCAGGAAGATCCCCTGGAAGGTGGCATGGCAACTCACTCCAATATTCTTGCCTGGAGAATCCCACAGACAGAGGAGCCTGGTGGGCTACAGTCCACAGGGTCGCAAAGACTCGGACAGGATTGAAACAACTTAGCCAGCTTGCATGCAGCCCTCACTGCATAGCAAATCACCCCAAAACATAGTGGTTTAAAAGAATAACAATCATTTATTTTTCTCATGAATCTGGAATTTGGGCAGGACCTCGTGGGGATGGCCCATCTTTGCTCTTTGCAGTTTCATCAGTTGGCAGCTGAAGAATACACTCTGTGTTGCCTCACTTGCAAGGCCAGCAAGCTGATTCTGGATGGCAGATGAAATATCAGCCAGGGGAGTGGACCAGTGACTTCAGGTTCTCTTCATGGCAGCGACGTGGGCTTGTACTCAGGCTTCCTCACAACAGGGTTGGCAAATTCCAAGGGTAACCAATGTGGAAGAGCAAGGAGGCATTTTCCCTATCTAATGTTAGAAGGCATATGGGGTTCCTGCAACCACCCACGATTTCTCAAAGCAGTCACAAAATCCCTCCAATTTCAAGGTTAGGGACATAGACGCATAGTGCAAGGGAGAGAGATCATAGGAGGAAGTCAGATTGTAAGAAGTCAGAAAATATCATTTTAACCATCTTTGGAAACTATAAACTACCGTATTAACAAGTTATAGTAAAAATAAACTTTGTACTACCAGAACATGTGCCATATCTTTGAAAGCATATTTTTAATCTTGTTGAATGTAATTTGAAATATATTCATCTCAGCTTCTTCCCTTATATTTTTCATTCGTTCATCATGGTTCTGCATTAGGAACTTTATTTGTTTCTCCTTTTCTTCTGGTTTACCTGCATATTCCTTTTCTACTAGTTTCATTTTGTTTTGTAATTCATCAGCATAGATTTTCTTCAAGTGTTCTACCTGCTGTTTCAGCTTTTGGTCTATGTCCTTGTAAATGGGGTCAGAAAAGTAAGCCCCCTGGTTGTTCTGCACCATCTTGTCTATCAGCTCCACCAGCTCCTGCACCTGAGCTTCCTTCTCAGCCTGCTCCGTGTTTGTGTTACTGATGGCATAGCAGCGGTCTCCACATTCCCGGAGGAGGCTTCGTAGGTTTACACTTGCATTCTTCAAAAAGTCGCTCAGGCTCTGGTCCTCCAGTTGATCTCTGCCAGTGAATACAATGATCATATACTTCATGGCTGCTTTCCCAAACAGATTCTTGACCAACGCCACGGTTTGCTGCTCTTCCAGTGTGTAGCGGCCCAACCTCAGAACCAAGAGGATGGCGTGAGGCCCGGGACAGGAGGCGAGGACACATCGGCTGATTTCCCTGCAGGTGGTGTCCTGCCTATCCTCGGTGTCGAAGAGCCCTGGGGTGTCAACAACGAGAAGCTCTCTCCCCTTCCATTCCCGGGACGCTTTCTGACAAGTTTTGGTAACAGCTTCGGCAGCAATCCTAGAGTCGAATACTCTTTTCCCGAGGATGGTGTTTGCAGTCGCACTTTTCCCACTTCCGGTCTTCCCGACCAGCACCATCCTCAGAGTGTTGTTTGGCGTGGCAGACATGTTTATATCAAGAGACTCTGGCGTGCAGGCACCCACACCACCTAAGAAAAGGAAGGAGGAGGGAAAGGGTCAATTTAGGTAAGTAGGAACCATTTCCAACTCTCTTTTTTTCTTCTCCTTGTTTTCCTCACTGATAGTTTCTAATATTCGCTTATGCATATTGACCCCGGTAGCAACAGAAAATTTAAACAGTTCAATTGTTATTGAAGAAATAACCAAGTAGTTAAGAGTTTCTCCACAAAAATGTCAGGTCCTGATGGTTTCACAGGGAACTCACTGAAACCTTTAAAGACCTGATAATCTCAGTGCTACTCAAACCATTCCTGATTACATAACAATGAAGGAAAATGTTCAGTTTTGTTTTTTTTTTTATGAAGCAAGTGTAATGTTGATTCCAAAGCTAACAAAGATTTCACAATAAATAAAGCTATAGACATGTCTCATGTGTAAATACTGATACAAAAGTCCTAAATACATTATTAGATGCAAAAAGCAGTATCACATGAGTAAGTACGACTGTCAGATATACTAGGGTGATTCAACATGAGGATTTTCATTGTACAATATATCCCATGAAGAGATTAAGAAGAAAAGTAACTAGGTGCAGAAGAGTCATTTCGCCAAATTCAATCCTGATTCATGTTTAAAGAAGTTCATCAAATTTAAATTAATTGATTCTTCTTTAACATGAGTGTATGTATATATAAAATAAAAAATTTTGTTATCACTTCTTTTTTCATGCAACTAAAATTGTTGTTTGGACACTAACTTGTGTCGAACTCTTTTGTGACCCCATTTATTGTAGCCTGCCTGGCTCCTCTGTCCATGGCATTACCCAGACAAGAATACTAGAGTCGTTTGTCATTTCCTTCTCCAGAGTATCTTACAGACCCAGGGATCAAACCAGAGCCTCCTGCATTGGCAGGTGGATTCTTTGCCATTGAGCCACCTAGGGAACTCAGCAACTAAAGCAGTTGATTATAAAATTTATTCGGATGAAGGAAAAAAAATTAGCCTGGGCAAAGAAGCCAAAAAAAAAAAAAAATGAGGTAAGACTAGCTTTGCCAGATAGTAGAATATAACAGTTTCTATAATTAAAGCATATGATATTGATGCATGGATAGACAGAACAGTGAAACAAAAACAGAAAATTCAAATATAGACCAAGTTGATCACACAATATTAAATTATATTCAAATCATTTACATTATGCTACATTTATATTCAGTAAGGTAGCACCTCACATCAATGCAAAGAAAGATGGACTGATAAGGAACATTGAGATAACCATATAGAAAAAATAAAACTGTGTCCATTTCTTCTTGCCATTCAACTTCCAAATAGATTAGCAATTTAAATGTAGAAAAAGTTAATCCATATAAATAATAGAAGAAACATGAGTAAATCTTTGTAACCTGGGTACAGGTAAAATATTTATAAGATTTGGAATAGAGTAAGGTTGTGTGAAAATCACTTAGTCAAGTATCACACTTTGGGATCCCATGGACTATACCATCCATGGAATTCTCCAGGCCAGAATACTGGAGTGGGTAGCCTTTCCCTTCTCCAGGTTATCTTCCCAACCCCGGGATTGAACCCAGGTCTCCCGCATTGGAGGTGGATTCTTTACGAGCTGAGCCACAGGAAAGTCTAGAGTAAGGAAAGAGACTCCTAAATTTGATTACATAAAAATCAAACAGATATTTAGGGAATATACAAATTAAAACACAAATGTCAAACCAGAGGAAAAATTTTTCCTACTTTTATAAAAGAAGGGTCATTTCCCTTTTATACAAATAATATATGTACAAGTGGTCAATAAGCACATTAAAAGGTGCTCAGCATCACTAACTACTCAAGAAAATGCAATCAAAAATACCTTGATGTATCACCTCACAGCAGTCAGAATTGTCACCATCAAAAAGTCTACAAATACGAGGAGGAGCTAAGATGGCAGATGAGTAGGACAGGGAGAATACTTTCTCCTCCACAAATTCATTAAAAGAACATTTGAACACTGAGTAAATTCTACAAAACAACTTCTGAATGCTGGCAGAGGACATCAGGCACTTAGAAAGACAATTCATTGTCTTTGAATAGGAGATTACGAGCTCTGCAGTAACTCCTTTTGCAGAGAAGCGGCTCAGACACCAGCATTTGCTATTATCAAGTGGGGGCTGGGCTAGGAGGAGCAGCACGGCCTGCATCGCTTTGAGTAAGGATTTGGCCTGGCTATCCCAAGCGCTACCCGAGCGAAATAACCAGACTGTCAGATATCTACTACATCAAAAGCCAGCCCTAACGTAAGACACCACCAGGATTACGTACGGAACAAAGGACTGCACAGAGATAGCCGGCTGCAGACCGTCCCACTCCGGTGACAGGCAGCCAGAGCCGAAGCGGGCAATCACAGCCCTAGAGAGACATTATCTACAAAACCGTAAGCAGGTTTCTGTGTTAACTAATGCTTCTTGGGGCTCTGGACAGTCAACATCCACCTGAGAAGGTGCGCCGGTTGTATGCCCAGAAGACTGAGCAGTGGGGAGGCGATCAGTCACAGCAGCTGCGCTCGCTAAACACTTCATCACCTGGGCTACTCGGACCTGGGAAGGGCACAAAATGCAGACTCAACAGAGTCTGTGCTTCTGAGGACTATCTGAGTGCCTGAACCTGGCCAGCATAGATTTGGGTGTTCATCTCCACCCCCTCTGTAACAGAGCAGAGATCAGATATTGAAAAGACCAGTAAACTTCCTCATAAAGAGAATTCAACAAACTACCAGAATATAGTAAGGACACTCTAAACCTGGCATTTTCCACAAGATGAGGAGACAGAGGAATACCCAGCACCTAAAGGAAAAGGATAGATGCCCACCAAACCAAACCAAAGAGGAAGAGATAGGGAATCTACCTGATAAAGAATTCCAAATAATGATAGTGAAATTAATTCAAAATATGGAAATCAAAATGGAATCACAGTTAAATAGTCTGGAGACAAGGATTGAGAAGATGCAAGAAAGGTTTAACAAGGACCTAGAAGAAATAAAAAAGAGTCAACAATAATGAATAATGCAATAAATGAAATCCAAAACACCCTGGAGGCAACAAATAGTAGAATAACAGAGGCAGAAGATAGGATTAGTGAATTAGAAGATAGAATCCTAGAAATAAATGAATCAGAGGAGAAAAAAGAAAAGCGAATCAAAAGAAATGAGGACAATCTCAGAGACTTCCAGGATAACATTAAACGCTACAACATTCGAATCATAGGAGTTCCAGAAGAAGAAGATAAAAAGAAAGACCATGAGGAAATACTTGAGGAGATAATAGTTGAAAACTTCCCTAAAATGGAGAAGGAAATAACCACTCAAGTTCAAGAAATCAGAGAGTTCCTAACAGGATAAACCCAAGGCGAAACCCAAGGTGATCCTGTCCTATATAATATATTGTTGTAAAGATAGACCTACCAATACAAAATACCAAGATGTGCCTAAGATGAGGACAGCCATACTGGACTTTTAGTTTCCTGAACTTTTCATTTCCAGATCAAACCTCCTAATATAAGATGAATTTAATATGACTTTTTAAAATGTTCTTTGTGATTAAAAAAAAAGGCCATTAGTTAAGAAATTACATATACACCTCCCCACCACCACTCCCCTTTTTCCTTCCCATTTCCCTCCCACCCTCATTGATCCTCTCCTTTGTCCATCCCCCCCCCAAAAAAAGTCTACAAATAATGCTGAAGAGAGTGTGAAGAAAAGGGAACCCTCCTCCACTGTTGGTGGATACATAAATTGGTATAGCCTCTATGAAGAACAGTATGGAAGATCCTCAAGAAATTAGAAATAAAGTTGCCATATGATCCAGCAATCCAACTCCTGGGCATATTATCCAGATAAAGCTCTAATTTGAAAAGATACATGCAGCCCTATGTTCATAGCACTATTTACAATAGCCCAGACGTGCAAACAAACTAATTGTCCATCTACAGATGAATGTGTAAAGAATTCTGGTTTGTATATACAATTGGATATTACTCAGCCATAAAAGAGAATGAAATAATGCCATTTGCAGCACCATGGATGAAACGAGATGTTTTCACATTAAGCGAAGTAAGTCAGCCAGAAAAAAGCAAATATTATATGGTACAATTTATATGTGGAATCTAAAAAAATAAATTACTTTATTTACAAAACAGAAACAGACTCACTGACACAGAAGACAAACTTATGATTACCAAATAGGAAAATCAGCTGCTGCTGCTGCTGCTGCTGCTGCTAAGTCGCTTCAGTCGTGTCTGACTCTGTGCGACTGCATAAACAGCAGCCCACCAGGCTCCCCTATCCTTGGGATCCTCCTGGCAAGAACACTGGAGCGGGTTGCCATGTCCTTCTCTAAAGCATGATAGTGAAAAGTTAAAGTGAAGCCGCTCAGTTGTGTCTGACTCTAAATGACCCCATGGATTGTAGCCTACCAGGCTCCTCCGTCCATGGGATTCTCCAGGCAAGAGTACTGGGAAAAGGGATAAATTAGGAGTATCAAATTTATGGATACATACCACTATATATTCCTTGTGGCTCAGCGGATGAGAATCCGCCTGCAATGTGGGAGACCTGGGATCGATCCCTGGGTTAGGAAGATCCCCTAGAGAAGGGAAAGGCTACCCACTCCAGTATTCTGGCCTGGAAAATTCCATGGATTACAAAAGAACTGCACAAAAAAGTTCGTGATGACCCAGATAATCACGATGGTGTGATCACTCACCTGGAGCCAGACATCCTGGAATGTGAAGTCAAGTGGGCCTTAGAAAGCATCACTATGAACAAAGCTAGTGGAGGTGATAGAATTCCAGTTGAGCTATTTCAAATCCTGAAAGATGACACTGAAAGTGCTGCACTCAATATGCCAGCAAATTTGGAAACCTTAACAGTGGCCACAGGACTGGAAAAGGTCAGTTTTCATTCCAATCCCAAAGAAAGGCAATGCCAAAGAGTGCTCAAACTACTGCACAATTGCACTCATCTCACATGCTAGTAAAGTAATGCTTAAAATTCTCCAAGCCAGGCTTCAGCAATACATGAACTGTGAACTTCCAGATGTTCAAGCTGGTTTTAGAAAAAGCAGAGGAACCAGAGATCAAATTGCCAACATTCACTGGTTCATGGAAGAAGCAAGAGAATTCCAGAAAAAACATCTATTTCTGCTTGATTGACTATGCCAAAGCCTTTGACTGCATGGATCACAGTAAACTGTGGAAAATTATTCAAGAGATGGGAATACCAGACCACCTGACCTGCCTCCTGAGAACTCTGTATGCCAGTCAGGAAGCAACAGTTAGAACTGGACATGGAACAACAGACTGGTTCCAAATAAGAAAAGGAGTATGTCAAGGCTATGTATTGTCACCCATTATATAACTTATATGCAGAGTACATTGTAAGAAATGCTGGGTTAGAAGAAGCACAAGCTGGAATCAAGATTGCTGGGAGAAATATCAATAACCTCAGATATGCAGATGATATCACCCTTATGGCAGAAAGTGAAGAAGAACTAAAAAGCCTCTTGATGAAATTGAAAGTAGAGAGTGAAAAAGTTGGCTTAAAGTTCGACATTCAGAAAACTAAGATCATGGCATCTGGTCCCATCACTTCATGGCAAATAGATGGGGAAACAGTGGAGACAATGGCTGACTTTATTTTTCTGGGCTCCAAAATCACTGCAGATGGTGACTGCAGCCATGAAATTAAAAGATGCTTGCTCCTTGGAAGGAAAGTTATGACCAACCTAGATAGCATATTCAAAAGCAGAGACATTACTTTGCTGACAAAGGTCTGTCTAGTCAAGGCTATGGTTTTCCCAGTGGTCATGTATAGATGTAAGCTGCTGCTGCTGCTGCTGCTAAGTCGCTTCAGTCGTGTCCGACTCTGTGCGACCCCATAGACGGCAGCCCACCAGGCTCTGCTATCCCTGGGATTCTCCAGGCAAGAACACTGGAGTGGGTTGCCACTGCCCTCTCCATTGTGTGAAAGTGAAAAGTGCAAGTGAAGTCACCCAGTCGCGTCCGACCCGTAGCGACCCCATGGACTGCAGCCCACCAGGTCCTCCATCCATGGGATTTTCTAGGCAAGAGTACTGGAGTTGGACTATAAAGAAAGCTGAGCACAGAAGAATTGATGCTTTTGAACTGTGGTGATGGAGAAGACTCTTGAGAGTCTCTTGGACTGCAAAGAGATCCAACCAGTCCATCCTAAAGGAGATCAGTCTTAGGTGTTCATCAGAAGGACTGATGTTGAAGCTGAAACTCCCAATACTTTGGACACCTGATGCGAAGAGGTGACTCATTTGAAAAGACCCTGATGCTGGGAAAGATTGAGAGCAGGAGGAGAAGGGGATGACAGAGGATGAGATGGTTGGATGGCATCACCGACTGGATGGACGTGGGTTTGGGTAGACTCTGGGAGTTGGTGATGGACAGGGAGGCCTGGAGTGCTGCAGTTCATGGGGTCACAACAAGTCAGACACGCGTGAGTGACTTTCACTCACCACTATATATAAAATACATAAGTAACAAGGATTTACTGTATAGTAAAAAGGAACTATCCAACCAGTCCATTCTAAAGGAGATCAGTCCTGGGTGTTTGTGGAAGGACTGATGCTAAAGCTGAAACTGATACTTTGGCCACCTCATTCAAAGAGTTGACTCATTGGAAAAGACCCTGATGCTGGGACGGATTGGGGGTAGGAGGAGAAGGGGACAACAGAGGATGAGATGGCTGGATGGCATCACTGACTTGATGGACATGAGTTTGAGCGAACTCCAGGAGTTGGTGATGGACAGGGAGGCCTGGTATGCTACAATTCATGGGGTCACAAAGAGTCAGACACAACTGAGTGACTGAACTGAACTGAAAAAAGAACTATATTAAAAGTCTTGTAATAACTATAATGGAAAAGAATCAGAAATGTATACATATATATAAAACTAAATCACTTTGCTGCAATTACAGTAAATTGACTATACTTCAATAAAAATATTTTAGAAAACAAACAATATCTAAAAGTAGAGAAATGAAAAACCAATACTCAATAGAAAATGGGATAGGAGATATGAATGGACAAGTTCATGAAAAAATGTAAAAATCCTTTGAAGATATAAAAAGATATTAACATTGATTCATAGAAAAATATATCAAAACATAAAAAACCATAAAATTAATTAATTAATTAAAATTATACTATGACGCTATTTCTCACATACAGGTTTGGCAAAATTCAACTTTGTTGGCATAATCTATAGGTAAAGGGTATAGGGGAGGGACTCCCTGATGGCCCAGTGGTTAAGAATCCGCCTTGCAATGCTGGGGATGAAGGTTCTACCCCTGGTTGAGGAACTAAGATCCCACATGCCATCGAGCAACTAATCCCACCACAACCAGAGTCCGTGTGTCCCAAGGAAAGATCCCACAAGAGGCAACAAAGATCCCACATGTTGCAACTAAGACCCAGTGCAGGCAAATAGATAGATAACTATTTAAAAACATAAAGTTTAGGGAAGACAGGTCCTCTCCTGCATGACTATTGGCAAGAGAAAAACAGTCTAAAAGAACCAGAGGAGAAGTTAGCAAGAACTTGCAATGGTAGATATGCATTTACTCTTTGACTATCAATCACAATTTTAGGACTTATCCCAAAGGTACATCGGCCAAAAAATAAAAAAAAAGAAGAAGAAGAAAATTATGCAGAAGGCTGTTAACCGCACCATTGTTTGAAACCTCAAAAGACCAAAAACTTATCAAATGACCATCATTAGGGACCTGATTGAATTAACTCAAGTATATTCACACAGTGAAGTACTAGCGAACTGTAAGAAGGAATGAAGTATATCCCTATATCCCAGTATGGAGACATCTGTAGAACACATCATTAAGCAAAAAAAACAAAGTGAAGAAAATAACGTACAGTTTACTAGCATTTCTCTAACAAGGACGAATGTGACCTACATGTATAAATGTAATATGTATGTTTTTCATTCATCTGTAGAAGCAATGGCAGAATAATCTGAAAACTAAACAAATAATAAGTTACTTAGATGGGGATGGGAAAAAGAGGAAGGAGGGCACAGGGATAGATGCTGGGAACTAGACTTGTTGGGATATACTTACATTTCACAGATTTGATCTTAAAGCCATATAAATAGTTTAAACAATTATACAGAAAAGTTATGTTTCAAAATACTAGTGAAAATCAAAGGCAAATGAAGCAAACGAGTCTAATTGTATTTTGTGTTGTGAATGAGCCACACAAAAAATCGTTCCAAGAGACCTGACAAAGCGGTCATTTCTTTGTCCATCCCCAGTGGGATGTATTTAACTTCTCCCACTACTCTCCCCCCAGAAAGACCTGCAAAAAATTATTTTCAGGAATCCTATTCTTGGTTGTGTATGTTTGTATAGTTTTGAACTTCATTGAAAAGGCATAAAAACAATGAGCCAAGTAGCAACAAGCACCCTTAGTGCCAGATTTCAGTCTTCAAATACCATTTACCACCCCCAAAGTAGTTGATTTACAATCAACTATACTGCAATATAAAATGGAACTAAATTTTTAAAAAGAGAGATTTAGACTAGGTGGCCTCTATTTGCATTCCAACTCTAAAGACCCGCCTTGGGAATTCATTTCTTCTTAAGAGAAATATCTGGGTTATCAAGTGTACTCAATGTCTATCCCAACAACAACTGAATGGAAGGTGTAATATTCAGCAAGTTTGTCATGTTAAAATGAGATGCATGGATATTATGCTAACGAACACCATTACTCCCCTCCCTACCCTCCACCACTCCCGCTCTGGCAGCATCCTCTTGGTGGAGCTGCTTGCACAGCACGTGGTCCCTTCTCAGGCCAGAATCCATGCCCTCTCCAACTCCCAGGTATCCTACTGCCCCTACAGCTCTGTACTCTGGAGTCTCCTCTCAGCCAGGCTCACCTGCTTTTGAAGGATTTGATGAGCTGTCCGGTTTCTTCCAGAGAGCTGTTTGAGCCCCTGTTTTTGCTTTAACTGCTGCACCTGAGACCTCAGAGCCAGGAAGCAAATTGGGTGTGGTTAGCGAAGACACTTTTTTTTTTTTTTTAAAGAGACAGAAATATTGCCCATAATGTTTAGGTTTGCCAGGTTGGAAGCTTTTCCTCCATGTGCCTGCAGTCACAGCAAAATTTCCCAAAATTACACTTGTTGTTTGGGGTTATACTAAATGACTTAAATCTTGCCCAGAAAGCCAGTCACAGTGTCTGATCATCTCTCCTGGGAGCTGTGAGAGACCACAGGGTGCTTCAGGAAAGAAGTAAGTCAGACACATGGCTCACTGTTTCCTGGGGATACTGCCTGTTTTACTGCTGGGTGGAAAGTAGAACTTGTAAGTGATGAACCTGACCATTTAGCTGAAGTGATTTCCAAGCAAAGTGTGGAAGGTGCAGCCTGGTTCCTCCTTCTGCTTATAGTGAAATGCAAGAGGAAAGAGGTTGCAGTGATGCGTCTAGAGGCTGAGAATTGCTGGCAGCCCCAGAAGCCTGCCAGAGGCCAGAAAGCAGCCTCCCTAGGACTCTTCAGAGAGCACGGCTCTTGAAGCCAGCATCTTGAGTTTGAACTCTCAGAACTAGGAGATAATAAATGTCTTTCTTTTAAGCTCCATAGTGAAAGTGAAAGTTGTTCCATCATATCCCACTCTTTGGGACCACATGGACTATACAGTCCATGGAATTCTCCAGGCAAGAATACTGGAGTGTGTAGCCTTTCCCTTCTCCAGGGGATCTTCCCAACCCCGGGATCAAACCCAGGTCTCCTGCATTGCCAGCGGATTCTTTACCAGCTAAGCCACCAGGGAAACCCAAGAATACTGGAGTAGGTAGCCTATCCCTTCTCCAGTGGAACTTCCCAAGCTAGGAATCGAACCAGAGTCTCCTGCATTCCAGGTGGATTCTACCAACTGTGCTATCAAGGAAGCCCTTTCAAGCTCCACTCAGTTCAATTCAGTTCAGTCATTCAGTCGCATCTGACTCTTTATGACCCCATGGACTGCAGCACACCAGGCTTCTCTGTCCATCAGCAACTCACAGAGCTTACTCAAACTCATGTGCATGAGTTGGTGATGCCATCCAACCATCTCATCCTCTGTCATCCACTTCTGCTCCCATCTTCAATCTTTTCCAGCATCAGGATCTGTTCCACTGAGTCAGTTCTTCACATCAGGTGGCCAAAGGATTTGAATTTCAGCTTCAGCATCAGTCCTTCCAATGAATATTCAGGACTGATTTCCTTTAGGACTGACTGGTTTGATCACCTTGCAGTCCAAGGGACTCTCAAGAGTCTTGTCCAACACAACAGTTCAAAAGCATCAATTTTTCAGCTCTCGGTTTTCTGTACAGTCCAACTCTCACATCCATACATGACTACTAGAAAAACCATAGCTCTCACTAGATGGACCTTTTTTGGCAAAGTAATGGCTCTGCTTTTTAATATGCTATCTAGGTTGCTCATAGCTTTTCTTTCAAGGAGCAAGCATCTTTTAATTTCATGGCTTCAGTAACCATCTGCAGTGACTTTGGAATCCAAGAAAAGAAAGTATGTCACTGTTTCCATTGTTTCCCCATCTATTTGCCATGAAGTAATGGGACTGGATGCCATGACCTTTGTTTTTTGAATGGTGAGGTTTAACCCAGCTTCCTCACTCTCCTCTTTCACTTTCACCAAGAGGCTCTTTAGTTCCTCTTTGCTTTCTACCATGAGGATTGTGTCATTTGCATATCTAAGGTTACTGATATTTCTCCCAGAAATCTTGATTCCAGCTTGTGTTTCTTCCAGCCCAACATTTCTTGTAATAAACTCACCATGTAAGTTAAATAAGCAGAATGAAAATACACAGCCTTGATGTACTCCTTTCCCAATTTGGAACCAGTCTGTTGTTCCATGTCCGGTTCCAACTATTGCTTCTTGACCAGCATACAGAGTTCTCAGGAGGCAGGTAAAGTGATCTGGGATGCCCATCTCTTGAAGAATTTTCCATCGTTTGTTGGGATCTACACAGTTAAAGGATTTAGCATAGTCAATGAAGCAGAAGTAGATGCTTTTCTGGAATTCTCTGGCTTTTTCCATGACCCAGTAGATGTAGGCAATTTGATCTTTGGTTCCTCTGCCTTTTCTAAAACGAGCTTGAACATCTGGAAGTTCACGGTTCATGTACTGTTGAAGCCTGGCTTGGAGAATCTTGAGCATTACTTTGCTAGCGTGTGAGATGAGTGCAATTGTGTGCTAGTTTGAGCATTTTTTGGCATTGCCTTTCTTTGGGATTGGAAGGAAAACTGACCTTTTCCAGTCCTGTGACCACTGCTGAGTTTTCCAAATTTGCTGGCATACTGAGTGCAGCACTTTCACAGCATCATCTTTTAGAATGTGAAATAGCCCTAATTTTTAAGATTTCTTTCCTTCTACTAACCTTGGGGTGCTTCATTTCTTCCTTTTCCAGTTGCTCTAGGTGTAGAGTTAGGTTATTTATTTGGCTTTTTTCTTGTTTCTTGAGGTATGCCTGTATTGCTATGAACTTTCCCCTTAGGACTGCTTTTACAGTGTCCCACAGGTTTTCGGTTGTTGTGTTTTCATTTTCATTCGTTTCTATGCAGAATTTGATTTCTTTTTTGATTTCTTCTGTGATTTGTTGGTTATTCAGGAGTGTGTTGTTCAGCCTCCATATGTTGGAATTTTTAATAGTTTTTCTCCTGTTATTGAGATTTACTCTTACTGCATTGTGGTCAGAAAAAATGCTTGGAATGATTTCAGTTTTTCTGAACTTACCAAGGCTAGATTTATGGCCCAGGATGTGGTCTATCCTGGAGAAGGTTCCATGTGCGCTTGAGAAAAAGGTGAAATTCATTGTTTTGGGATGAAATGTCCTATAGATATCAATTAGTTCTAACTGGTCTATTGTATCTTTTAAAGTTTGTGTTTCCTTGTTAATTTTCTATTTAGTTGATCTATCCATTGGTGTGAGTGGGGTATTAAAGTCTCCCACTATTATTGTGTTATTGTTGATTTCTCCTTTCATACTTCTTAGTATTTGTCTTACATATTGCGGTGCTCCTATGTTGGGTGCATATATATTTATAATTGTTATATCTTCTTCTTGGATTGATCCTTTGATCATTATGTAGTGACCTTCTTTGTCTCTTTTCACAGCCTTTGTTTTAAAGTCTATTTTATCTGATATGAGTATTGCTACTCCTGCTTTCTTTTGGTCCCTATTTGCATGGAAAATCTTTTTCCAGCCCTTCACTTTCAGTCCGTATGTGTCCCCTGTTTTGAGGTGGGTGTCTTGTAGACAACATATGTAGGGGTCTTGTTTTTGTATCCATTCAGCCAGTCTCTGTCTTTTGGTTGGGGCATTCAACTCATTTACATTTAAGGTAATTATTGATAAATATGATCCCGTTGCCATTTACTTTGTTGTTTTGTGTTTGAATTTATATATTCTTTTTGTGTTTCCTGTCTAGAGAATGTCCTTTAGTATTTGTTGGAGAGCTGGTTTGTTGTTGCTGAATTCTCTCAGCTTTTGCTTGTCTGTAAAGTTTTTGATTTCTCCTTCATATTTGCATGAGATCCTTGCTGGGTACAATAATCTGGGCTGTAGGTTCTTTTTTCTTTCATCACTTTAAGTATGTCTTGCCATTCCCTCCTGGCTTGGAGAGTTTCTATTGAAAGATCAGCTGTTATCCTTATGGGAATTCCCTTGTGTGTTATTTGTTGTTTTTGCCTTGCTGCTTTTAATATTTGTTCTTTGTGTTTGATCTTTGTTAATTTGATTAATATGTGTCTTGGGGTGTTTCGCCTTGGGTTTATCCTATTTGGGACTCTCTGGGTTTCTTGGACTTGAGTGATTATTTCCTTCCCCATTTTAGGGAAGTTTTCAACTATTATCTCGTCTAGTATCTTCTCATGGTCTTTCTTTTTGTCTTCTTCTTCTGGGACTCCTATGATTCGAATATTGTAACGTTTAAAATTGTCCTGGAGGTCTCTGAGATGGTCCTCATTTCTTTTAATTCGTTTTCTTTTTTTTTCCTCTGCTTCATTTAATTCTGCCATTCTATCTTCTAATTCGCTAATTCTATCTTCTGCCTCTGTTATTCTACTATTTGTTGCCTCCAGAGTGTTTTGGATCTCATTTATTGCATTATTCATTATATATTGACTCTTTTTTATTTCTTCTAGGTCCTTGTTAAATCTTTCTTGCATCTTCTCAATGCTTTTCTCCAGGCTATTTATCCATGATTCCATTTTGCTTTCCAGATTTTGGATTAGTTTCACTATCATTATTCAGAATTCTTTATCAGGTAGGTTCGCTATTTCTTCCTCTTTTGTTTGATTTGATGGGCATTTATCCTGTTCCTTTACCTGCTGGGAATTCTTCTGTCTCTTCATCTTGTTTAAATTGCTGAGTTTGGGGTGTCCTTACTGTATTCTGGCAGTCTGTTGAGTTCTCTTTATTGTGGCGTTTCTGCACTATATGTGGGTTTGGACCAGTGGCTTGTCGAGGTTTCTTGTTTATGGAAGCTTGTGTCGGTGGGTGGAGCTGGATTTCTTTTCTCTGGGGTGCAGTGGAGTGTCTAGTAGTGAGTTATGAGATGTCTATGATTTTGGGGTCGCTTTGTGTAGCCTGTGTATTGGAGCTCAGGGCTGTGTTCTTGTTTTTCTGGAGAATCGTTTGGTATGTCTTGCCATGGTACTTGCTGGTCTTTGTGTGATGCTTGGTTTCAGTGTATGTATGGAGGCATTTGATGAGCTCCTGTCAATTAATGTTTCGTGGCATCAGGGTTTGGACTTAAGCCTCCTGCTTCCAGTTATCGGTCTTATTTTTACAGTAGTCTCAAAAACTTCTTCTTCTATACTGCATTCCACAACTGGACCGCTCAGAGATGTTCACGGAGTTATACAGAGAAGGAAAAAGGGAGGAAGGAGACAGAGGTGGTCAGGAGGATAAAAGGAGGGAATGTAAAGGAGAGAGACAGATCTAGTCAGTAATCAGTAAAGAAAAGAAAAAAGGAAAGAAAAAGGCAAAGGACAAAAAGAAAAAAGAAAAAAACAGGGTCGCAAAAGTTATATCTAAACGTGGAGATTAAAGAAGTACTAGAGGATTAAAAAATAAAAATAAAAGAAGGAAAAAATTTTTTTTGTTTTCCTTTTTTTAATAAAAAAAATAATAAAAATTAAAAAATACATATATTAGAAAAAGAAAAAAAAAGGAAATAATGATGGTAAAAATAGTAACAACATATATAAGAGTTTCTCTATTATTGTTGTGGGTTCAGTTCATTTTCGGCTAGTTCCTTGTTCCGGCTTAAATTTCTTAAGATCTATAGGCCCCTTTCTCTGTAGTTGGTCTGTATAGTCCTTTGTTCTGTGCGTGGGCCCAGCAGTGTCCTGGGCTAGGGCCGGCCTCTCCTGTGGTCGGCGATGCACAGTCTGGTCTGCCGGCCCAAACTACTCCGATCAGGCAGCGCTCGGGACAATCAGGCCAATGCAGCCTGCGCTGCTGTGGCCCGCGGAAGTGGCCAGCGGGGGAGCGCCGGTGGCGGCGGGGGGCGGGGCGGGGAGGGGATGGGGCGCGGCCCGCTCGGGAGCAGCTGCGGCTGGCGGTGGGAGCGTCCCGCGGGGGAGCAGCTGGAGGGGGAGCGGCCGGCAGGGGTGCGACCCGCGTGGGAGCAGCCCCCGGAGTCACCCTGCCCAGCCCCGGCTTGCTAATGGCGGATGCGGGCGTTTGCGATGATGATTCTCCGCTGTGGAAGTTACTGCATGGCTCGTAGTCTGTGGGTTTTAATTGTTTAATTGTTTTCCTCCCTGTTATGATATTCTCCGTGCTTCCTAGGTTCAGCACAGACTCTGCAGGGAGAGTTTCCTGGTATTTGGAAACTTCTCTTTTTCTTCCCCGGACAGAGGTCCGCCCCTCCCTTTTTGTCTCTGTTTGCCTTTTATATTCTTTCCTACCTCCTTTAGAAGGCAATGAGTAGCTTTTCTGGGTGTCTGATGTCCTCTGCCGGCATTCCGAAGTTGTTTGTGGAGTTTACTCGGCGTTTAGATGTCCCTTTGATGAATTTGTGGAGGAGAAAGTGTATTCCCCGTCCTAATCCTCTGCCATCTTAACCGGAAGCCCCTCTCCCTCTTTTAAAGTACTGTCCCAACTTCAAGTGCTCCTAACTGTAATATAAAAACCTCTTCTCTATCAAATAGTTTTCGTTTGCCCCTGCACATCCACACTTCACCCCCCTCTCCCTTTCAATCTAGCTTGTTGCCTGGGAGACTGATCTGCATGGACTACATCAGTGGGATCTCTTGCTGTCGGTCCTCTGCTTGGTTTCTGCCAAAGGAAATCCAAGCAGGAGATCTCTTGAAGGTAGAAAAGCAAGACCAGTTTATCTATTCTCCTGCCTTTCTCCCTGTGGTGTCATCTCTGAGTAGTTGTTACCCCTAAGTTGAAGGTCATAGCGCCTCCCTTTGAGATCTCTCCACCCAACTCTCCTTCTGGATCCCACCTTTTGTTCACCACTTAGGGCACTGATACAATTTCCTCACTGTTACTGGCCCTCTCCCTTGTCATTTCCAAACCTTGTATCCAGCACTCATAGGAAGCCTCTTCACTAGACTCAGATTCAAGTATGTCACTATAGACCATCTTTTTTTCTGCTAGAATCCTGATGGATACATCTTATGATACCTACTTATTTTTCTATTTGAAAGCACTCCCAGATTTTTATTGTTTTTGTTTTCAATCCCCTGACAGCAGAAAAGCCTCACTTGACTGTTGAAATCTCTGGGAAAATTTTACCCACATAGACTGTGACATTGGCAGTGAGCACATTTGCCAGGGTCCAGCCCCGGTGGATCCAGGGAAATTCGAAGGAGAGACGGCGTCAGCGAATACACTGGCTTTAATTAAATATTAATTAGAGATATAAACAATAATAGAATAAGGATAGCTCAGCAGGAAAATTTAGTGGAGAAAAGAGGCTGAATAACTTGGTTTACGTGAAAAGCTAATAAAATTCCAAGGCAAGGAATTTACGTCACCTACATAGGCTGCAGGCATCCTCCCGTTCTCCCGAAGGAGAGGAGACACTGAGGCCTCCCTGGTCAGATCTTAGAAGCCCAGGCATAATTAGTAGGCTTGACGACCTCCACGTTCCAGATGGAAACTCAGCCAGAGGTTGAGAGAAAGAATGACATGAGGAGACCAGTCTTTCAAGGAACTGATCCCATTTTTTATTTTTCCAGGGTCTGTTTTTATACACTGAGATGTTATACAAAAGTCACGTGGGGTCAGCAGTCCTGACTTTTATTAAAGTCAGGTGTTTCATACAAATGTATACAGAGGGCTTAGGGGTGTTACATCATTTTCTGGCCAGGGGGCCTGCTGACAATTTATGACCCTCTCCTTGTGACAGCGGTCAGTCAACCAGAACACTTATTTCTCTAGGGGTGATTATTCTTAAAACAGGCGCCACCTTCTGAAGGTAGCAGATAAAGTTACATTCCTATAGGGTGAGGGTATGGTGGGTTTTAATTGAGGAAAGAATTTCTTTAGCCTAAGGTCTGCTGCTGCTAAGTCACTTCAGTCGTGTCCGACTCCGCGTGATCCCATAGACATCAGCCCACCAGGCTCTCCTGCCCCTGGGATTCTCCAGGCAAGAAAACTGGAGTGGGTTGCCATTTCCTTCTCCAATTCATGAAAGCGAAAAAGTGAAAGTGAAGTCGCTCAGTCGTGTCCGACTCTTAGCGACCCCATGGACTGCAGCCCACCAGGCTCCTCCATCCATGGGATTTTCCAGGCAAGAGTACTGGAGTGGGGTGCCATTGCCTTCTCCGGTCTAAAGTCTAACATGATTAATATCAAAGGTTAATACTTATTTCTTCTATATATTCATTAATGTGTATAAGGGCAGGGGATGTGAAGACTTAGCAGCAAACATTGGCTCAACAAATGAAAAACCCTTCACCAATACAATTTCTAATCAGCCCACTATACTATACTAATAGTTTTCTAACTTCTCTAAAGAACCTGTTTTGAGAAGGATTTAAAGCATCTCATGCCTCTCACGGTTGGGAGGCTGTGAACAATCACATGTGGTCGGACAAGCCTGTCAGGCAGGCTAGAGAACCTTCAGAGGCGTTTGTAGGTTGAAACAGTCCTATCACGCCCAAGAATTATTATTAACTGGAGCTCTAAGTTAACTCTTTTCCAGACAGAGGTGGTGGGAGACAGCCCCCCATAAAGTCAGAGGTGTAGGTGAGAGCACAAAGCAGTAAAGTAGGCAGACACTGGTTTTGGGGGTAGATGTTCGAGAATTTCCAGGGGGAATCCTGAGGCTCAACCCAGCCTTTGCATATGCCAAGCCTCCTTCCTCATGACCTTTGCCACAGGCGGAGTTCCTCACTCTGGCTCTTGACAACATTAAAGGTTCTCTCTTGCTAAAATCATTATAAAACTTCAGTGATACAGAGATGAGTTTATATTAAAATAAATATGGCAGATAACTCAAACTCAAATATCTAGAATTTTTACAGCTGTCCTTTGTTTTGTCTGTGAAAGTGACAGAGTGTTTACTGCATCCATGAAATTTAAGGACACAGGAATTGGAGATTAAATCTCTAGAAAATAACATCTCAAATACCTGCTCATTTTAAGGTTCATCACAAGTACTATGAATGGAGTAAGACAACGTGGAAGAAAAGTCTGTTGTGAGAAACATTCATGGTATATGTGAAATAACACTGCGGGCCCCAACTGCTATTTGCTATAACAGAATCTTATGTTTATAGTTAGTTCCTTGTGAGTGATTCATCAGTGCTACATTATCTCTAGAGAGTGAACAGTCATGCACTGCCCAGACATATTTCCTTTATGAACCATTTGGATGATATTTCTCTCAGGGATTTGCAGAAGCATTATGAAGTCAGTTAGCTTGTGTGTTTCTAGGCTTGTGTTAGGACCTAATGAAGATGCAACTTAAAGGAGTTGATTTCTTTTCTCTCAAACCTGTGTTCTATTTTTGAAGGTAAAACATACTCAGAAGAAAAATGAGTAATTGAAGTGAATCATATAGGTATCATCTTTTCCTTAATGTGTGAATTCTTGACCATTAGATTATCTTCACTTTCATCATATCCCAGTTTTCTCTGAAGGTGGTTCTGAATCCTGAGGTCTTAGGAAGTTCCTGCACTCACTGTGTGTACTATTTCTATGGTTGAAATATGCCATAGCCATGATCCGTAGTTTGGGAAAGTAGGATTCATAGGAGAAGACTTGAGGAAGAATTCCGGGCTTGAGGTCTACTCTGAAGGATATGTAGGCTGTGTGCATGTGGATGATGGGATGATAAGCCCCTTTCTTTGCAGAAAGAGGAAACTTAGGGTCTGGAGGTGAGACCATCAGGGTAGACTCAGAAGTGACAGCCTTCAATTGGGTTTGTGACAGGCTGAGTATCAGAGTCAAAGGGAGGGTCCGACATTAAAATTTTGAACTGAAGTTTATGTGAGAGGCCTAGGGTGAATGTGGTGGGATATTTACAATAAATATTAATTTTGACTGACTTAGTACTGACAACGTCCCCACATTCCAGTCTTATGTACTAAAAGATTTGTGTAGATTTTGAAAGGAAGCAGGTGGTGGTCAGTTCTGTGAGGTGTAGTTGTTCAAATAATTCAGTAGGTATTCCAAGAGTTTAAGAGGAAAGTGAAAGTAGCTCAGATCAGATCAGATCAGTCACTCAGTCGTGTCCGACTCTTCACGACCCCATGAACCGCAGCACGCCAGGCCTCCCTGTCCATCACCAGCTCCCGGGTCACTCAGACTCACATCCATCGAGTCAGTGATGCCATCCAGCCATCTCATCCTCTGTCATCCCCTTCTCCTCCTGCCCCCAATCCCTCCCAGCATCAGAGTCTTTTCCAATGAGTCAACTCTTCGCATGAGGTGGCCAAAATACTGGAGTTTCAGCTTTAGCATCATTCCTTCCAAAGAAATTCCAGGATTGATCTCCTTCAGAATGGACTGGTTGAATCTTCTTGCAGTCCAAGGGACTCTCAAGAATCTTCTCCAACACCACAGTTCAAAAGCATCAATTCTTCGGCGCTCAGCCTTCTTCACAGTCCAGCTCTCACATCCATACATGACCACAGGAAAGACCATAGCCTTGACTAGGCGAACCTTTGTTGGCAAAGTGATGTCTCTGCTTTTGAATATGCTATCTAGGTTGGTCATAACTTTCCTTCCAAAGAGTAAGCGTCTTTTAATTTCATGGCTGCAGTCACCATCTGCAGTGATTTTGGAGCCCAGAAAAACAAAGTCTGACACTGTTTCCACTGTTTCCCCATCTATTTCCCATGCAGGGATGGGACCAGATGCCATGATCTTCGTTTTCTGAATGTTGAGCTTTAAGCCAACCTTTTCACTCTCCACTTTCACTTTCATCAAGAGGCTTTTTAGCCCGTCTTCACTTTCTGCCATAAGAGTGGTGTCATCTGCATATCTGAGGTTATTGATATTTCTCCCGGCAATCTTGATTCCAACTTGTGTTTCTTCCAGTCCAGCATTTCTCATGATGTACTCTGCATATAAGTTAAACAAACATGGTGACAATATGCAGCCTTGACGTACTCCTTTTCCTATTTGGAACCAGTCTGTTGTTCCATGACCAGTTCTAACTGTTGCTTCCTGACCTGCATACAGATTTCTCAAGAGGCAGATCAGGTGGTCTGGTATTCCCATCTCTTTCAGAATTTTCCATAGTTTATTGTGATCTACACAGTCAAAGGCTTTGGCATAGTCAATAAAGCAGAAATAGATGTTTTTCTGGAACTCTCTTGCTTTTTCCATGATCCAGCGGATGTTGGCAATTTGATCTCTGGTTCCTCTGCCTTTTCTAAAACCAGCTTGAACATCAGGAAGTTCACGGTTCACATATTGCTGAAGCCTGGCTTGGAGAATTTTGAGCATTACTTTACTAGCGTGTGAGATGAGTGCCATTGTGCGGTAGTTTGAGCATTCTTTGCCATTGCCTTTCTTTGGGATTGGGATGAAAACTGACCTTTTCCAATCTTGTGGCCACTGCTGAGTTTTCCAAATGTGCTGGCATATTGAGTGTAGCACTTTCACAGCATCATCTTTCAGGATTTGGAATAGCTCCACTGGAATTCCATCACCTCCACTAGCTTTGTTCCTAGTGATGCTTTCTAAGGCCCACTTGACTTTACATTCCAGGATGTCTGGCTCTAGGTCAGTGATCACACCATCATGATTATCTGGGTCGTGAAGCTCTTTTTTGTACCGCTCTTCTGTGTATTCTTGCCGCCTCTTTTTAATATCTTCTTCTTCTGTTAGGTCCGTACCATTTCTGTCCTTTATCGAGCCCATCTTTCCATGAAATATTCCTTTGGTGTCTCTGATTTTCTTGAAGAGATTCCTAGTCTTTCCCATTCTGTTGTTTTTCTCTATTTCTTTGCATTGATCACTGAAGAAAGCTTTCTTATCTCTTCTTACTATTCTTTGGAACTCTGCATTCAGATGTTTATATCTTTCTTTTTCTCCTTTGCTTTTCGCTTCTCTTCTTTTCATAGCTATTTGTAAGGCCTCCCCAGATAGCCATTTTGCTTTTTTTGCATTTCTTTTCCATGGGGATGGTCTTGATCCCTGTCTCCTGTACAATGTCACGAACCTCAGTCCATAGTTCATCAGGCACTCTATCTATCAGATCTAGGCCCTTAAATCTATTTCTCACTTCCACTGTATAATCATAAGGGATTTGATTTAGGTCATACCTGAATGGTCTAGTGGTTTTTCCTACTTTCTTCAATTTCAGTATGAATTTGACAATAAGGAGTTCATGGTCTGAGCCACAGTCAGCTCCTGGTCTTGTTTTTGCTGATTGTATAGACCTTCTCCATCTTTGGCTGCAAAGAATATAATCGATCTGATTTCGGTGTTGACCGTCTGGTGATGTCCATGTATAGAGTCTTCTCTTGTGTTGTTGGAAGAGGGTATTTGCTATGACCAGTGCATTTTCTTGGCAAAACTCTGTTAGTCTTTGCCCTGCTTCATTCCGTATTCCAAGGCCAAATTTGCCTGTTACTCCGGGTGTTTCTTGACTTCCTACTTTTGCATTCCAGTCCCCTATAATGAAAAGGACATCTTTTTTGGGTGTTAGTTCTAAAAGGTCTTGTAGGTCTTCATAGAACCGTTCAACTTCAGCTTCTTCAGCGTTACTGGTTGGGGCATAGACTTGGATTACTGTGACATTGAATGGTTTGCCTTGGAAACGAACAGAGATCATTCTGTCGTTTTTGAGATTGCATCCAAGTACTGCATTTTGGACTCTTTTGCTGACCATGATGGCCACTCCATTTCTTCTGAGGGATTCCTGCCCACAGTAGTAGATATAATGGTCATTTGAGTTAAATTCACCCATTCCAGTCCATTTTAGTTTGATAATTTCTAGAATGTCAACATTCACTCTTGCCATCTCTTGTTTGACCACTTCCAATTTGCCTTGATTCATGGACCTGACATTCCAGATTCCTATGCAATATTGCTCTTTACAGCATCGGACTTTGCTTCTATCACCAGACAGATCCACAGCGGGATATTCTTTTTGCTTTGGCTCCATCCCTTCATTCTTTCTGGAGTTATTTCTCCACTGATCTCCAGTAGCTTATTGGGCCCCTACTGACCTGGGGAGTTTCTCTTTCAGTATTCTATCATTTTGCCTTTTCATACTGTTCACGGGGTTCTCAAGGCAAGAATACTGAAGTGGTTTGCCATTCCCTTCTCCAGCGGACCACACCCTGTCATATCTCTCCACCATGACCCGCCCATCCCGGGTTGCCCCACGGGCATGGCTTAATTTCATTGAGTTAGACAAGGGCGCACAATTAAGAGCGCCTCGCCTTCCCACGGCCGGTGCACTAAGAGTGCCCCGCAGGCTGCGCTGTGCACTAAGAGCGCGGAGGAGAGGAGCTACCCCACGACCGAGGAAGGACGGCGGTGAGGGCCAGCGCATTAAGCACGGCTGAGAAGAGCTACCCCACGACCGAGGTCAGGAAGGGCGGCGGTGAGGAGAGACCCCCTCGTCCAAGGTAAGGTGCGATGGCTGTGGTTCGCTGGAGCAGCCGAGAGGAGATACCCCACGCCCAAGGTAAGAGAAACTCAAGTAAGACAGTAGGTCTTGAAAGAGGGCATCAGAGGGCAAATACACTGAAATCATTCTCACAGAAAGTAGCTCAGTTGTGTCCAAATCTTTGCGATCTCATGGACAATAGTCCATGCAAGGCTTGGATATAGATCACCTTGTTTGCTGTGGAGGAGAGCACTCTACAGAAAGAATAAGCCCAAGATCTTCCCCTTCTATTCCTGAAATAGCAGCATTGGGTGCTCTGAGTGGTGTAGCAGGAGTCCAGACAAGCACTATGCTCCTTCAGATTATGCGAAGAAGTTTGAGGTGGCCACATCCCTATCACAGACTGGTATTTATATGTAAATCCCACAGTCAGAACAGTCATAGAGGTGGAGTAGAGCCTGCATACGTTAAACGGTAGAAGTGTCCCTCAGAGCCCTGGTCTTTATGTACTCAAGATGAGTCAAAGACCAGCCTTGACCAGCTAAGCATCTGTGCGGTGGAGTCTCCATGTCCTTGTGACTGAAGAGAAAGCAGGTGAGTGGAGACTCTCACAGCAAGTGTAGGGGATAACTTTGGCAAACGCTTTCACTGTCCTTAGATATCATGACTAAACCTCACGAGAATGGCTTTAGTTTTTGACAGAGTCTCAATCTGGTGAATAAAGTCAATGACCAAGCTCGAATACATGTTTTGGTTGAAAATTAAAAGAAGCTACAAATCATAGACTTGTTTTCTTTCCACTGTGGCATTTAAGTTAAAAGATGACTCCACCAGAGGTGTTCCAGAGATGTTGAGTAATGAGTCCTCAAGGTCAAGGAAGCATGTCTGAAGTGTAGCAGTCATTTGTAAAATGCTGTATACAGAACCCATGAACAACCAAACGTTTGTCACAATCATAATCTGTTTAATGTAGACTCAAAATTACATATTCCTGGAAGATGGTACACATAGACACCCCTGATGACTTCACCCAGCAAGTCTTGAATGGTAGCCAACAAAGCCTGTCCTTACTGAATGTTGACATGTCTCTAATGAGAAAAGCTGGCCTCAAAATTAGCATGTCTGTTAGTTCAGACAGAATGAAAACCACAATCACAGAAAAATAATCAAACTGATCACGTAGATCCAAGCCTTGTCTAATGCAATGAAACTATGAGCCATGCCGTGTAGGGCCACCCAAGATGAATGGGTCATTGTAGAGGATTCTGACAAGTGTGGTCCACTGGAGGGGCTTTCCTGATAGCTCAGTTGGTAGAGAATCTGCCTGCAATGCAGGTGACCCTTGTTCTATTCCTGAGTCGGGAAGATCCACTGGAGAATACCCACTCCAGTATTCTTGGGCTTCCCTTGTGAATCAGCTAGTTCACTGGAGAAATGAAAGGCAAACCATTTCAGTATTGCCTTGAGAATCCTATGAACAGTATGAAGAGGCAAAATGATATGACACTGAACGATGAACTCCCAAGGTCGGTAGAAATCCAATATGCTACTGGAGAAGAGTGGAGAAATACCTCAGAAAAGAATGAAGAAACTGAGCCAAAGCAAAAACAACACCCAGGTGTGGATGTGACCAGTGATGGAAGTAAAGTTTGGTGCTGTGAAGTACAATATTGCATAGGAATCTGTAATGTTAGGTCCATGAATCAAGGTAAATTAGAAGTGGTCAAACAGGATATGGCAAGAGTGAACATCAACATTTTAGGAATTGATGAACTAATATGGACAGGAATGGGCAGGTTTAATTCAGATATCCTTGGACCTACTACTGTGGGCAAGAAATGGACTAATCTTCATAGTCAACAAAAGAGCCTGAGATGCAGTACATGGGTGCAGTCTCAAAAATGACACAATGATCTCTGTTCATTTCCAAGGCAAACCATTCAGTATCACAGTAACCCAAGTCTTTGTCCAAAAAACTAATGCTGAAGAAACTGAAGTTAAATGGTTCTATGAAGACCTACAAGACCTTCTAGAACTAACAGCAGAAAAAGATGTCCTTTTCATTGTAGGGGACTGGAATGAAAAAGTAGGAAGTCAAAAGATACCTGGAGTAACAGGCAAGTTTGGCTTTAGAGTACACAATGAATTAGGGCAAAGCCTAGCAGAGTTTTGCCAAGAGAATGCACTGGTCATAGCAACCACCATCTTCCAACAACACAAGAAAGAACTCTTCACATGGACATCACCTGATGGTCAACACCAAAATCAGATTGTTATATTTTTTGGCAGCCAAAGATGGAGAAACTCTATGCAATCAGCAAAAACAAGACTGGGAGGTGACTGTGGCTCAGATCATGAACTCCTTATTGCCAAATTCAGACTGAAATTGAAGAAAGTAGGGAAAACCACTAGACCATTCAGGTATGACCTAATTCAAATCCCTTACGATTATATAGTGGCAGTGACAAATAGATTCAAGGGATTAGATCTGACAGAGAGAGTGTCTGAAGAACTATGGACAGAGGTTCATAACATTTGTACAGGAGGCTGTGATTAAGACCATCCCCAAGAAAAAGAAAAGCAAAAAGGCAAAATGGTTGTCTGAGGAAGCCTTACAAATAGCTAAGAAAATAAGAGAAACTAAATTCAAAGGAGAAAAGGAAAGATATATCCATCTGAATGCAGAGTTCCAAGGAATAGCAATGAGTGATAAGACAGCCTTTCTAAGTGGTCAATGCAAAGAAAGAGAGGAAGCTAATAGAGTGGGAAAGTCTAGAAATCTGTCCAAGAAAACTAGAGATACCAAGGAAATATTTCATGCAAAGATGGGCACAGGAGTAATCAATCACCTAAAGCCAGACCTCGTGGAATGTGAAGTCAAGTGGGCCTTAGGAAGCATCGCTAAGAAGAAATCTCGTGGAGGTGATGAAATTCCAGCTGAGTTATTTTAAATTCTAAAAAATGATTCTATCAAAGTGCTGCACTCAGTATGCCAACAAATTTGGAAAACTCAGCAGTGCCATAGGACTGGAAAAGATCAGTTTTCATTCCAATCCCAAAGAAAGGCAATGCCAAAGATGTTCAAACTACTGCACAATGGCACTCGTCTCACATGCTAGCAAAGTAATACTCAAGATTCTCCAAGCTAGGCTTCAACAATTTGTTAACTGAGAGCTTCTAGATGTTCAAGTTGGATTTAGCGAAGCCAGAGGAACCAGAGATCAAATTGCCAACTTCCATTGGATCATAAAAAAGCAAGAGAATTCCTGAGAAACATCTGCTTCATTGACTATGCTAAAGACTTTGACTGTGTGGATCACAACTAACCATGGCAAATTCTTCAAGTGATGGGAATACCAGACCACCTTACTTGCCTCCTGAGGAATCTGTATGCAGATCAAGAAGTAACAGGTAGAACCAGACATGGAACAACGGACTGGTTTCAAATTGGGAAAGGAGCATGTCAAGGCTGTATGTTGTCACGCTGCTTATTTAACTTCTATGCAGAATACATCATGCAAAATGCCAAGTTGGATGAATTACAAGCTGGAGTCAAGATTGCAGGGAGAAAAAGCAATAACCTCAGGTATGCAGAAAACACTTACCCGAATGCCAGAAAGTAAAGAACTATGGAGTCTCTTGATGAAAGTGAAAGAGGAGAGTGAGAAAGCTGGGTCAAACCTCAACATTCAACACATGAAGTTTTTGAATGGCATCACTTCACTTCATGGCAAATAGATGTGGAAACAATGGAGACAGTGACAGGCTTTCTTTTCTTGGACTCCAAAGTCAATACAGATAGTGACAGCAGCCGTGAAAGTAAAAGACGCTGGCTCCTGGACGAAAAGCTATGAGCAACCTAGACAAAATATTGAAAATCAGAGAGACATCACTTTGCCTACAAAAGTCTGTCTAGTCAAAGCTATGGTTTTTCTAGTAGGCCTGTATGGATGTGAGAGTTGGGCCATAAAGAAGGCTGAGCACCAAAGAATGTATGCTTTTGAACTGTGCCATTGGAAAAGACTCTTGAGAGTCCCTTGGATTGCAAGGAGATCAAACCAGTCAATCCTAAAGGCAATCAATCCTACATATTCATTGGAAGAATTGATGCTGAAGTTGAAGCTCAAATATTACCACCTGATGAGAAGAACTGACTGACTAGGAAAGACTGTGATGCTGGGAAAGATTAAGGGCAGGACGAGAAGGGGACAACAGAGGATGAGATGGCTGGAAGGCATCACCGACTTGATGGACATGAGTTTGAGCAAGCTCCAGGAGATAGTGAAGGACAGGGAAGCCTGGTGTGCTGCACTTCGTGGGGTCGCAAAGAGTCAGAGATGACTGAGTGACTGAACTGAAAAAGTGGCCTTGGACATGGTCATTCCTCCCTAGAAAGCATTGGCACCATTATCCAAACAGAATGTAATGTGTTCCTACTGATGAAACTGTTAATGTGTCCTCTTTATTAAGTCACACAAGGGCACAAGTGAACAGCCTGAGGGATCCCACCCTCAGGGGGAACGTTGTAAATCCAAGATTCAGGTCATAGGATTTTTGGCAGAAAAAGTTGTCATTCCATTGGGAATCACTGACTTCATCCGAGTTCTCTCACATATGACTCTATTGTTGCTGTGGCATCTGCCTACATTGCAGCCAGGGAGCCACCAGAGCAGCCGTCTCCATGCTGGTGAAAGGCCAGGGAGAGGGGAGCCTGTGAGATCGTGAGCTGGTAATGAGGTTGAGAGGTGGTCCAGCAAACTGCACCCATGCAATCGAGGGCTCCCCAGCCTCTCGCTTGTCCTAGAAATGTGCCTTCTGCTTGCCTACCCCACTTCAAGAAGCCCCTCCAAGGATGCAGCCTCGGGTAGAAACTGACCCTGTCTGGATTGTATAAGTGATTGAACCTGCTTAAGGCCTCTTTATAAGCATTTCAGATTCTGGCAGACAGGTGTGAAGAACTGCTTTTCTTGGGGCTGCCCAAGACAAGCATCTTGAGTCAGTCCCCTGTGTATTAAATCTTCCAGCTTGCAGCCTGGAGTGGTATGTTTCACTCTCAGGTTTCAGATGAAACCTGGATAGATCCCAAGGAAGCTGCAAATCAACGTACATTTTTAAAAATCAGTCTCATCTATATTTATAAACAATATTTGTTGAAATATCCAGGAAAATCATTCTCAAATTTTTTTTGCTTGTGTAACAGCATCCTTATTATCTAAATCCCTTCCTATCCTGGGCTGCGTTCTCTGGGATATGGAATGAACAAGTTGCCACTTTGCAGAATAGGACTTAGTAGGTGTTCGCGTTCCACACTGTTGAAGTTTCACCTGCCTTCCCGCCCTGGGTCCTCTCTACTATGCTCCCTGAGTTCTTATTCTTTTTAGGGAAATGTCTTCTATAATGATTCTTTATTTGATCAATTATTCCTTTTCGGTTTGTTGTTTGTTCCTTCAAGGAGCACTGATAGGTCTGGAGAAGCAGGGATCTTTACCTGCTATCATGTGCTAATATATCCAGTTGGCTAGAACAGCGCTTGGCATGAAATAGGCTCTCACTAGACACTGAAAAGTCTATTTCATTTGATATATTGTTTGTGTTTGTTTAGAATTGCATTGCTGTATTTTGCCTTTACTTCTGCTTTCAATCTATCTCCAGTTTCATGTTTTATATTCAGATTACTTTTGCAATCCACTTCAAAAAACATTTATTTTTGTAACTGAAGTCTGTGCTGTATTTATCATAATTATAATCTGTAATCTATTTGGGTACATTCATAATTTTATTTTCTGCTGTCTACATGTCCAATCTGTTTCATAATTTGTGTTTTCTTTCTTCTTTGTATCTTAATTTGGATTATCTGGCTATTTTTTTCACTTTCTAATTTTTTCCTTTACTTGTATGGAAATTTTTAATGTTCCTTCAATTTTTAAAGGTTAAATATCTCTTACAGTTATAACAAAATATTGGCTTTATTCCCTATGTAACATATATTCTTAATTTGTCAAAGTTTAAAACTAATTCTATGTTTTCATCTCTCTGTTATACGACAAATACTTTAGACTATTTTAGTCTTTATTCCCACCTGCCACCCCTATCTCTACATTATTGTTGTTGTGTATTTTAATTTTCTTATTTTTTTCCTTTTTATGCCCTGGTGATTTAGTCTGTCGGGGAAGGCAATGGCACCCCACCCCAGTACTTTTGCCTGGAGAATCCCATGGATGGAGGAGCCTGGTAGGCTCCAGTCCATGGGGTCGCTAAGAGTCGGACACGACTGAGCGACTTGACTTTCGATTTTCACTTTCATACGTTGGAGAAGGAAATGGCAACCCACTCCAGTATTCTTGCCTGGAGAATCCCAGGGACAGGGGAGCCTGGTGGGCTTCTGTCTGTGGGGTCGCACAGAGTCGGACACGACTGAAGCGACTTAGCAGTGGCAGATTTAGTCTGTAAGTCGAGTCTAGCTCTCATGATCCCATGAACTGTATCCCACCAGGATCCTCTGTCCATAAGGTTTCCCAGGCAAGAATATTGGAATGGATTGTCATTTCCTTCTCCAGGGGATCTACCCGACCCAAGGACTGAACCTGGGACTCCTGCATCACAGTCGATTCTTTACCAACTGAGCCACCAGGGGAGCCCTAGAAATTATTAATAGTATCTCTTCTTTTTTTCCTTCTTTCTGCTCCTTTTCACCTATGATTTACCATCTGGGATTATTTTTTCTTACTCAAGTACACTCTTACAAATTCTAGTAAAGTTTTGCTGGTGGTAAGACGCTCAGTCTGTATTGTCTGAAACGTGTTTCTTTTGCCGTATTATACCTATTTTCCCTGGGTGTAGAATTTTAAGTTGACTGTTATTTTCTTTGAGCACACTGAAAGCCTGCTTCTACTGTTTTGTGGTTTCCTTTGTCATTACTAAGAAATCAGCCCAGTTCCTTTCTTTTTTCAAAGGTCATCTGTCTGTTCATTCTGGTCCATTTCTTTCCCCACAGTTTCACTACTACACATTAAGGTGTGAATTCTTTCCTAATGAAATTCTTTGGTATTAGATTTCTTGAAGGTGTTAATTTCTGAATTTCGTCAGCTCAGGAAGAAAAAATTTCCAACCATTATTACTTTACAGTCTTCCTCTAGCCTATTTTCTCTCTCTCTTTTTCTATTAGCATCTTTTGCTCCTTATACTTCATTCTGATCTTTTCTTTTTCAAATCTCTTATCCATTTCACAGACTAGAAGTCACTGACCCCTATGTCACCCTTCACTGAGGGCGTGTCCCTTTGGACTTAGTTATACAGTTTCCTCTATTAGCTACCCACCCCCTCCCACCTTGAATCCCCCTTTGCCTTGACTATGATTTTCATGTCAAGGTGGCTTCCAGAAGTAAAGTGTAAATTCTCCAGAACTGGCAAAGTATCCTCAGAGAGACAGCTTGCTGTTGCACCCCACTTGTCACCCACTTAGCTCTGTTCTGAGAATGCTTATTACTTGCCTACTCACACATGCTTTTGAGAAAAGGTATCTAATATGTTTTCAGCATTTTCAGTTGATTTCAGTGGGAGGATGATTAATCTAGATATCTGAAAGAGAAATGTATTTTCTCTTGGTTAATTTTTTCATGTTTTTGTTTGCTGAGTTAATGGCCTCCTAAAGGTTATTTTTTTCTGTTTATCTTTGTCTCTTGCATCTCTCCATCATACTGCAGTTTGTCCTCAAGTGGCAGTTCTCCCTGTTTACCTTTTTGAATTTTGGAATAAATCATTAGAAAAGCTGCAAGTTTCACCTGTGAGTGAGGGTTCTGAATGCAGGTCTCACCTGAGGTGACTGTGGGACAGGCTGTTATGGAGAGAGAACCCAAAATGGCCGAATGTGAAGGATATTCTCTGGAGATGCTCTAATCATAGGGCCGAATCCTTCAGTTATGCACTCGGGAAGAGAGACCTTGAAGTGTGAGCCTCTGAAGAGGGGGACGTGAGGAGACAGTTGGGCCAGCTGTCTCATGGTCACATCCTCAATGAATCCTCAGCCCCATCCCTTCGCAGCTGAAATGTCTGAAGCCCACCTCCTCAAGGTGATTCTGTCTCCTCTGTGGACACCTCAGCGATAGCCTCTCTGGGCCCATGCTGACTCTGAATATTTGGCCCCAGTGCGCCTTCCAGAAATTGTCGCATCCTCTTGTATCTGATATGTATGCTCCTAAGTTCACTGTAACATTCCAGTTTTATTAGGGATTTCAGAAACAAAATGTCTGTGGTCTATAATTGATCTCAATCCATTTTCCAGAATGGTTGGCATATGACTAGTTTGCTAAATTGATGCTGAAATCTCTGATCTCCTGTTACATAGAAATAAAGTGCAATAAGAGAGAATGTGCAAACTACTCTTACATATTTATACACAGAATTATTTGTGGTCATCTAAAACTTGGAGGTAAAGACTTTCGAATACTAATTTCAAATTTTTATTACTTCAAAATAGGCAAAGAGAAAGAAAGTTGTCTTCTTAAGTTTTTTATTATGTTCTGGCCAGAACATAATAGAAAACTTAAGAAGACAATTTTCTTTCTCTTTGCCTATTTTGAAGTAACACCCTCTTCCAACAACACAAGAGAAGACTCTATACATGGACATCACCAGATGGTCAACATTGAAATCAGATCAATTATATTCTTTGCAGCCAAAGATGGAGAAGGTCTATACAATCAGCAAAAACAAGACCAGGAGCTGACTGTGGCTCAGACCATGAACTCCTTATTGCCAAATTCAGACTGAAATTGAAGAAAGTAGGGGAAACCACTAGATCATTCAGGTATGACCTCAATCAAATCCCTTATGATTATACAGTGGAAGTGAGAAATAGATTTAAGGGCCTAGATCTGATAGACAGAGTGCCTGATGAACTATGGAATGAGGTTTGTGACATTGTACAGGAGACAGGGATCAAGACCATCCCCATGGAAAAGAAATGCAAAAAAGCAAAATGGCTGTCTGGGAGGGCCTTGCAAATAGCTGCAAAAAGAAGAGAAGTGAAAAGCAAAGGAGAAAAGGAAAGATATAAACATCTGAATGCAGAGTTCCAAAGAATAGCAAGAAGAGATAAGAAAGCCTTCTTCAGCGATCAATGCAAAGAAATAGAGGAAAACAACAGAATGGGAAAGACTAAGGATCTATTCAAGAAAATCAGAGATACCAAAGGAACATTTCATGCAAAGATGGGCTTGATAAAGGACAGAAATGGTATGGACCTAACGGAAGCAGAAGATATTAAGAAGAGGTGGCAAGAATACACAGAAGAACTGTACAAAAAAGAGCTTCACGACCCAGATAATCATGATGGTGTGATCACTGACCTAGAGCCAGACATCCTGGAATGTGAAGTCAAGTGGGCCTTAGAAAGCATCACTAGGAACAAAGCTAGTGGAGGTGATGGAATTCCAGTGGAGCTATTCCAAATCCTGAAAGATGATGCTGTGAAAGTACTGCACTCAATATGCCAGCAAATTTGGAAAGCTCAGCAGTGGCCACAAAATTGGAAAAGGTCAGTTTTCATCCCAATCCCAAAGAAAGGCAATGCCAAAGAGTGCTCAAACTACCGCACAATTGCACTCATCTCACATGCTAGTAAAGTAATGCTCAAAATTCTCCAAGCCAGGCTTCAGCAATATGTGAACCATGAACTTCCTGATGTTCAAGCTGGTTTTAGAAAAGGCAGAGGAACCAGAGATCAAATTGCCAACATCCGCTGGATCATGGAAAAAGCAAGAGAGTTCCAGAAAAACATCTATTTCTGCTTTATTGACTATGCCAAAGCCTTTGACTGTGTAGATCACAATAAACTATGGAAAATTCTGAAAGAGATGGGAATACCAGACCACCTGATCTGCCTCTTGAGAAATCTGTATGCAGGTCAGGAAGCAACAGTTAGAACTGGTCATGGAACAACAGACTGGTTCCAAATAGGAAAAGGAGTACGTCAAGGCTGTATATTGTCACCATGTTTATTTAACTTCTATGCAGAGTACATCATGAGAAATGCTGGACTGGAAGAAACACAAGCTGGAATCAAGATTGCTGGGAGAAATATCAATAACCTCAGATATGCAGATGATACCACCTTTATAGCAGAAAGTGAAGAGGAACTAAAAATCCTCTTGATGAAGGTGAAAGTGGAGAGTGAAAAGGTTGGCTTAAAGCTCAACATTCAGAAAACAAAGATCATGGCATCTGGTCCCATCACTACATGGGAAATAGATGGAGAAACAGTGGAAACAGTGTCAGACTTTATTTTTCTGGGCTCCAAAATCACTGCAGATGGTGACTGCAGCCATGAAATTAAAAGACGTTTACTCTTTGGAAGGAAAGTTATGACCAACCTAGATAGCATATTCAAAAGCAGAGACATTACTTTGCCAACAAAGGTTCGCCTAGTCAAGGCTATGGTCTTTCCTGTGGTCATGTATGGATGTGAGAGCTGGACTGTGAAGAAGGCTGAGTGCCGAAAAATTGATGCTTTTGAACTATGGTGTTGGAGAAGACTCTTGAGAGTCCCTTGGACTGCAAGGAGATCCAACCAGTCCATTCTGGAAGGAGATCGGCCCTTGGATTTCTTTGGAAGGAATGATGCTAAAGCTGAAACTCCAGTATTTTGGCCACCTCATGCGAAGAGTTGACTCATTGGAGAAGACTCTGATGCTGGGAGGGATTGAGGGCAGGAGGAGAAGGGGACGACAGAGGATGAGATGGCTGGATGGCATCACTGACTCGATGGATGTGAGTCTGAGTGACCTCCGAGATCTGGTGATGGACAGGGAGGCCTGGCCTGCTGCAGTTGATGGGGTCACAAAGAGTCGGACACGACTGAGCGACTGATCTGATCTGATCTGATGTTCTGGCTTTTAAAACTCCTTGTCAGGAAGGCAGAAGAACCTGCGTCCACTGATTGCACTGGTTCTTTCACTTAGCTCACGACAGAACTGCGACTGCCTCAGTCAGGCCTTCTCAGCAAGCCTGAGTGCACTGTGAGCATCACCCCACGTAGAGGAGGGAAGGGTACCTTGGTCAGGCCAAAGGTGAAGGAGATGAGGCAGGAAGGAAATGGTTGTGCCTGTGTAGAAGGAATTTATAACAGCCACTCTTGTTATTGTGAGAATATTCTGAGAAATGGGCCAACCACAAACTTCTTGTGAACTGTGCTGTAATATGTGTGAAAATCATCCTCTGGTCTCTTTATCACAGAATTTCTAGCAAATAGGTACAGATATTTTTACATGCATGAGAAGGTAGTTTGTGGGTTGAAAAAAACAGGAAATGAATACAAAACCAGCAAATGCTTAAAAGAGCAGAAAGCATTGAAAGTAAAACTGCAAAGCCTTTGAGGCTTTGAGCTTCAAGAGGTGGAAAAATAGGTCCTAACTCTGCATTAGAAGAGATCCAAATTAACATCTTACAAGGGCCTGGAGACAAGGTAGTTTGACAACTTAGACCAATTTTACAATCAATCTCTTACATTTGACTTTTCAACTTTATTGAATTTCAATTTGCATGAAATAAAAATTCATGCATTTTCCAGGAGATTCAATAATCAATCAAAAATATTTCTAAGTCTTGGTATTTCCCGTTAGCTTATATATGTGTGTATATGTTGCAATTAGTATGCGTTTTATTTTATTTTAATTTTTTTGCCTTTTGATCCCATTCACCCATTTCTCCCGCTTCCACTATCAGTCCCCGACCGCTGGCAACCACCAATATGTTCTCTGCATCTATGAGTTTGGCGTTTGTTTTGTTTAGATTCCACATATAAATTTGTTTGCACAGTATTTGTTTTTCTGTTAGACTTACTTCACTTACCATACTGCCCTCCCATCTATCCATGTTGTCAAAGGGGCAAGATTTCCTTCTCTCTTATGGCTGAATACTATTCGTGTGTGTATGTGTGTGTGTACACCAAAATTTTTTATCCATTCATCCCTCACTGACACGGAAGTTGTCTCCATATCTTGACTATTGTAAATAATGCTGCAATGCACGTGGGGGCACAAACATCTTTACTTGTTAGTGTTTTTATCTTCTTTCGATAAATACCCGGAGCTGAGATTGCTGATTCATATGGAGTTCTATTTTAGATTTTTGAGGAGCCTCCATAGTGTTTTTTGCAGTGGCTGCACTTTTTTGTATTCCTATTGTCAGGCGAGTGTATGTTCTTCAGGTCTGTCTCGTCACAACAAAGATTTGAACTGACAGACATTAAAGCCCTCGGCAACAGCTCTCGGGTCTTGGACAGAGCGTGTTATAGCTCTCAGGTCTCGAAGAGACTGTGTTCTAGCTCTTAGACAAATCAGTGTTACAGCTCTGTGTTACACGTTTATTTTATTTAGAAAATAGCAGGAGAATCCATCCTCCAGGGGTGAGGGCGGTTCATTTCAGTTCAGTTCAGTCGCTCAGTCATGTCCTACTTTTTGCGACCCCATGAATCGCAGCACGCCAGGCCTCCCTGTCCATCACCAACTCCTGGAGTTCACCCAGACTCACGTCCATCGAGTTAGTAATGCCATCCAGCCATCTCATACTCTGTCGTCCCCTTCTCCTCCTGCCCCCAATCCCTCCCAGCATCAGAGTCTTTTCCAATGAGTCAACTCTTCGCATGAGGTGGCCAAAGTACTGGAGTTTCAGCTTTAGCATCGTTCCTTCCAAAGAAATCCCAGGGCTGATCTCCTTCAGAATAGACTGGTTGGATCTCTTTGCAGTCCAAGGGACTCTCAAGAGTCTTCTCCAACACCACAGTTCAACAGCATCAATTCTTCGGCGCTCATCTTTCTTCACAGTCCAACTCTCACATCCATACATGACCACTGGAAAAACCATGGCCTTGACTGGACAGACCCTTGTTGGCAAAATAATGTCTCTGCTTTTGAATATGCTATCTAGGTTGGTCATAACTTTCCTTCAAAGGAGTAAGCATCTTTTAATTTCATGGCTGCAGTCACCATCTGCAGTGATTTTGGAGCCCCCAAAACAAAGTCTGACACTGTTTCCACTGTCTCCCCATCTATTTCCCATGAAGTGATGGGACCAGATGCCATGATCTTCGTTTTCTGAATGTTAAACTTTAAGCCAACTTTTTCACTCTCCTCTTTCACCTTCATCAAGAGGCAAGTTCCTCTTCAGTTTCTGCCATACGGGTGGTATCATCTGCATATCTGAGGTTATTATATTTCTCCCAGCAATCTTGATTCCAGCTTGTGCTTCTTCCAGCCCAGCGTTTCTCATGATGTACTCTGCATATAAGTTAAATAACCAGGGTGACAATATACAGCCTTGACGTACTGCTTTTCCTATTTGGAACCAGTCTGTTGTTCTATGTCCAGTTCTCATTGTTGCTTCCTGACCTGCATACATATTTCTCAAGAGGCAGGTCAGGTGGTCTGATATTCCCATCTCTTGAAGAATTTTCCAGTTGATTGTGATCCACACAATCAAATCCTTTAGCATAGTCAAAAAGCAGAAATAGATGTTTTTCTGGAACTCTCTTGCTTTTTCCATATCCAGCAGATGTTGGCAATTTGGTCTCAGGTACTTCTGCCTTTTCTAAAACCAGCTTGAACATCAGGAAGTTCACAGTTCACATATTGCTGAAGCCTGGCTTGGAGAATTTTAAACATTACTTTACTAGCGTGTGAGATGAGTGCAATTGTGCGGTAGTTTGAGCATTCTTTGGCATTGCCTTTCTTTGGGATTGGAATGAAAATTGACCTTTTCCAGTCCTGTGGCCACTGCTGAGTTTTCCAAATTTGCTGGCATATTGAGTGCAGTACTTTCACAGCATCATCTTTCAGGATTTGGAATAGCTCCACTGGAATTCCATCACCTCCACTAGCTTTGTTTGTAGTGATACTTTCTAAGGCCCACTTGACTTCACATTCCAGGATATCTGGCTCTAGGTGAGTGATCATGACCCAAAGACACAAACCAGTGTGCAGGAGAAAGAGAGAGAGAGAGAGAGCCCTTTGGCTCCTCCTTTGGCTCCTCTTTTTATGTGTTTTCTCCTCCCCCTGGGCCTGTCCTATGTAAACTGGGCTAGACAGGAGTGCTGTTTGTTTTACCTGAGGTCCTCACTCAGGTCTTCAGACCCTCCTTTGACCTTCTTTTGTTCTATTTTCGTGGGCTTTTCCCTTCCTTGTCTTTTAGTGCGTGCCCCCACCCCCCATTTTGGACTCCTGTTTCCTATTCTAACTACCTAACATTGCCCCCTCAAGAGAGGGAAGGTCAGATTCTTTGGGAATAGGGACGCCGAGGGCTTTCTGGCTACTTCCTGCTGAACTGGGACAGCGAGGGGCATTGGGCCTCCCCCTCTTGCTAGTCTCAGGCCTCAGAGTCCTTGTAGCGGTGTCCATCTAAGAGTGAGTGATATTTTCCTTAGGTCGGCTCTAGTTTTATATATTTGTTGAACTGGCACTGCATGCTGTAGCTTTTTGACCTGGTCAGAGACAAACAGGTTAGGCAATTGATAATACATGGAACAATCATAACCAGCATCAATATGGCATAACAAGGACCAGTAGGGGCATTAGCCAATTTCAAATTCCCATTGCCAGGATGGCTCAAGTCCCTTCTTATTCAGGGATCAGAAGATTTATCTCTTGCCTGTTTTGGAGTAAAGTCTCTACCAAGCTGTGTTGGCTCTTTGGAGCTGTCCTGAGAAATCTTATTTCCAGAAACTAGATTTTGGGGTGTTTATTAGAATGGCACTCATTGGTAGTTCTGAATAGGTATCCGAGATCTCCCAGGGGCTCACAGGTGTATTGAGTGTCCTCTTCTGTTTTCTTTCATGGCGTAACTCGTGAGTAGTGAATCCAGGAGTCATGTCCTGGTACCTTGACTGCTGTGGGGGTAGAAAGTATTACAGCATAGGGACCCTTCCATGTGGGCTGGAGTTGAGCCTTTGGGGACCCATCTCACTAGACTTTAATTAGGATTTGAGTCCCTGGAGCATATAGTGGTGACTCGTTAGAATCTTTTGGGTCTTGGTTCCTACCCGACAAGCGTATATCCTGTTGGAATTGCTCAATGGCCATGGTATAAGTCTGGAGGGTCTGAACCTCTGGATCTAGGAAGAGGTCATTGACATAAACAAAAGGTATCCCATAAAGACTAAGACCAACTTGTCCCTTAGGGGCAATATGGATGCGGAGGAGAGCTATCGGTAAAGCCTCTTTCCATCCCAGGAAGGTCTCCTGGGTTATCTTTTTTATTGCTGATTTTAAGAATTGGTTGGCTCTTTTGATGTTTCCTGAAGACTGAGGCCTCCAGGCACAGTGGAGATAATAAGTAATGCCCAATGCTTTAGAGACCCCTTGGGTGACCTTAGAAGTAAATGATGTCACTTTGTAATGACCTAGGCAGACCAAATCTTGGAATGATTTCATGGAGCGGTTTTTTTACCATCTCCTCAGCCTTTTCAGTCCGGGTGGGAAAGCCTTCAATCCATCCTGTGAATGTATCTATCATGACTAATAGGTATTTATATCCTTGAGAAACTGGCATCTGGGTGAAGTCCATCTGTCAGTTCTCTCCTGGGTAGGTCCCATGTCGTTGGATGGGCTGAGCCAGCTGGGGTCTTTGAGCTCCTTGGGAGTTAATTGGCAAGTGGGACAAGAAGAGACCACTTGACTTATAGTTGTTTGGAGGGCTGTTCCTCTGAAGGACCTTTCGAGTAATTTTTGGAGGGCCTTTTCTCCTAAATGAGTGGTGGCATGTAAGGAGTTAACCGACTTCCATTGGAGGCTCCCAGGCAGAAAAAGAAGTCCCTCCTTTTGGAACCACCCCATATAATCTTCTTGAAAACCCTCACTCTTAGCTTTAAGAGTCTCACCTTCAGGATATGAAGCAGTTTCTGGCAGATTAGCCTGTGGAACTAGGGTGGCAACCCCTATTAGGTCCTTGTTCTATAATGTTGTTCTCTTAGCTGTCTGATCAGCTGTTTGGTTCCTTTGTGCCACTTCTGTGCTCTCTTTTTGGTGTCCTTTACAGTGGGAGACTGAAGCCTCAGTGGGCAGATGGACTGTCTCCAAGAGTCTAAGAATTTGATCCCCATATTTGATTGGGGACCCTCGGGTGGTCAGGTGGCCCCTTTCTTTCCAAACAACAGCAGATGCATGTAGCACCAGAAAGGCATATTTGGAGTCAGTGTAAATGGCTATTCTTTTTCCTTTTTCCAGCTCTAAAGCCGGAGTCAGGGCTATGAGTTGAGCTAATTAGGCTGAAGTACCTGGTGTCAGAGGCTTAGCCTCTATGATCTCAAAATTTGAGACCACTGCATATCCAGCTCTTCTTTTTCCATCCAAGACAAAGCTGCTTCCATCAGTGTACCAGATTTCCTCAGGATTGGTCAAAGGATCTTCCAACAATCCCTCTCGGGGTTTTGTCCAGTGGTCCAAGGTTTCTAAACAAGAGTGAAAGGGGAGAGAGCCTTAGTGGGTAGACAGGAGGGTATCTGGGTTAAGAACCCCACAAGGGGATATAGTGAGGCCTGGATTTTCCATCAGTATTACTTGATATGTGAGGATTCTTTGATTAGACATCCATAAATGACCTCTCCCATTTAGGAGTTGTTTTACTTTGTGGCTGGTAAAAATAGTTTACCCCCAAAGGAGAGTTTTAAAGCATCTTCTATCATGACTGCAATCGTTGCAAGATTTCGAAGGCAGTTGCCAGCCTCAGGTGGTTTGATCAACCCTCTTGCATAAGTAAGCTACAGGCTGGGGCTCAGATCCCAACCTTTGAATTAACACTCCCAAGGCTATTCCCTCTCTTTCATGGACATAAAGTTGGAATGCTTTTTCTGGGTCTGGCAAACTTAAGGCAGGTGCCTGAGTTAAGGCTTGTTTTAGTGTAGCCTCTGCCTTCTTTTGAGGAATTCCCCACATTAGTGGGATTGAATCATCTCGTCCCTTTAAGCTTACATATAAGGGCTGGGCAATTAGACGATAGTTGGGTATCCAGATTCTACAATACCCAATTAACCCCAAAAAGCTCAAAATTGTTATCGAGTCATGGGGGAGGACAACTGGAGGATTCCTTGTACCCGATCAGAGCACAGCCTCCTTGACCCATGTGTAATCTGAACTCTCTGGTAAGTGACCTTTGTCTCAACCATTTGTGCCTTGGCACGGGAGACTTTATATCCCCTTTCTGCCAAAAAGTTTAGAACCTGAATTGAATGTTGTTGGGCATTTTTCTCATCTGGAGAGCAGATTAGTAGGTCATCTACATATGGTAATATTTTCCCATTAGGTCCCAGGTCCAGATCTAGGAGATCCCGACTAAGGGCCTGTCCAAACAAGTGGGAGCTATCTCTGAACCTCTGAGGTAATTCTGTCCAAGTCATCTGTTGGTGTTTTTCTCCTGGGGCCTCCCACTCAAAGGCAAATAGATATGGGATTTTTTAGCCAGTGGTATACAAAAAAAAAAAAAAAGCATCTTTGAGATCCAAGACTGTAAACCACTTGGCACTGGGTGGGATTTCTCCCAAGATTACATAAAGATTGGGTACTGTGAGATGGAGGGGGACTATAGCTTCATTTATGATCTGGAGATCTTGAAGCATTTACCAGGTTCCATCCTTTTTCTTTACTGAGAGGATTGGGGTGTAACATGGTGAATTGGTGGGGACCAATAGCCCACAACAAAGATTTTATTTATTAAAGGCTGTAGTCCCTCCCGAGCCTCTCTTTTGAGGGGATAATGTTTCTGATTAGGAAACCGAGTGGGATCTCAGAGGACAATGATGACTGGTTCAGCTTGGTGGGCTCGTCCAGGAATCTCCTGGTCCCACACCTGGGGGTTAATTTGTCCTCCCATAGTTTTTGGTCCCTCTCTATTGGAGAAGGTGTAATTTGATTTTCAGTAGTAACCAGGAGCTGTAGGGCTCTAGGGGCTGAAAAGTTTCCCATCACAAGGGTGGTGTCCTGTTTAGTGAGTATATGTCTTTCCATTAAGGGAGTAGGACACTCAGGGACCACCAGAAACTGGCAGGAAAATATTTGTCCATCCCAGCAAAAGAGAAGTGCTCAAGTGAATCTTTTTGTAATTTTTTTTTTTTCTGGAGCACCCAAACTAGTACAGATTTGGGAGGAGAAGGCTCCAGAGTAGGAAGTCAGGACAGAGTAGGCAGCCCCTGTGTCAACCAAGAAATTCTAGGACCTATCTGCCTCATCCAAGTGTGCCCTTGGCTCCATCCCCATGGTGGTTATCTGTGACAGGTGGCCTGGCTGGAGTGGACTGCTTCAGTCCTGTTGAACCATCGTGAGGGAAGGCTTGGTGCTTGACCTTGAGGCTCTTGGGTCCCCAGGGCAGAGTGTCACCCAGTGTTCCAGTTGATGGCATTTGTAGCAAGCCGTTTTAGGAGACTTGTCATGGTTTGGACACTCTTTGGCCCAATGCTCCACCTGCCTACAGACTAGGCATTTGCCTTGTGCCTTGTCCTTTAAGGACTCAGGGTTTGAAATAGGGCTTCCCTGGAAGGCGGCCAACATCTGGGCATGCCTTCTCTCTCCTTCTCTCCCTCTCCTGGGCCTTGGCCTCCTTCTACTGTTCTCTGTTATAAAAGGTATTGGTGGCCGTCTGGACCATCTCATCTAAAGAAGAAGCAGGGTCCTGCTGCTATAGCTGTTGTAACTTAATTTTGATATCTGATGCACATTGGGACAGGAATTTGTCCTTTAAAATCACCTGTCCCTCGTAAGAGTCTAAGTCCGGATTGGTAAACTTTTGGAGGGTCTCTTTTAGCCTTTCCAGAAAGGCAATGGGGTTCTCATTGGGCTCTCGAGTTATTGCTGAGACTGGGCATAGTCCCACAAGTAATAGGCTTCCTTCTATTTCCATGGGTGCGCTTTCTTAGAGGTGAGTCATTCTGAAGTTTATCCTACCCAGTACTGCTGCAACCTGAAAGCCAGGCGTCCCTGGGTGCAGATCCCCAGGCAGGCTGAGGGGTGACAACTTCCTGGAGATTGAATCCACAAGCAGGTCAAGGCATGATTGCCTCCTGAGATTGGGTCCCTGGGCAGGTCGAGGCGTGATGACCTCCTGGGACCCCTGGACTGGCAGATCCCTGAGCAGGTTTAGGTGTGACAACCTTTTGACGACCAGACCCCTAGGCAGGTCAAGGCAGGTTGACCTCCTGGGACCCCCAGACTGGAGTTGGGCATCTCCAAGATCACCAGCGTGACCAGTGCTGGGTAGGATTGCTGCTGCTGCTACTGCTAAGTCACTTGAGTCGTGTCCGACTCCACGTGACCCCATAGACGTCAGCCCACCAGGCTCTCCTGCCCCTGGGATTCTCCAGGCAAGAAAACTGGAGTGGGTTGCCATTTCCCTCTCCAATGCATGAAAGCGAAAAAGTGAAAGTGAAGTCGCTCAGTCGTGTCCGACTCTTAGCGACCCCATGGACTGCAGCCCGCCAGGCTCCTCCTCCATGGGATTTTCCAGGCAAGAGTACTGGAGTGGGGTGCCATTGCCTTCTCCGTGGGTAGGATTAAGAGGTTGTAATTTTAACTCATTGCCAGTTTGTTCACAACAGATGGGAATAGATATCATGATGTAAAGCAATCCAAGCCTGTGCCCTGAGACTGGGAAACAGTGAAAGAGTCACAAGCCTTGTCCTCTTACTGTTCTAAGGGATTTAAGTCATTGATTTCTTCCCCTAGTCTTCCTTAAGAGCAGGTTAGGGTGTCTCCACAGGTAAACATTTCGTTGCCATAGACCCACTTTAGATAATAACAGAAGTAGTGACAAAGGAGTGGATTATCTGCCCCTGTTAGGGACATGAAGGTATTTTAATAATAGGCTGGGTGGAGCAACATTGCCTACAAGGGGGTAGGGTCCTGATTGTAGGAGTTAGTCATTGGCTTAAGAACAAATTTGTCAAGAAGCAACAGACCAAATGTTCCGTAAAAGTGGAGTGGAGATTTGATCCAGGGGTATTATTGTAAATTTAGGAGAATGGTGGTAAGGCTTTGAGCCCAAATGGCCTGCAGGGCTAACTCCCAAAGTGGCAAACATTATCCCTGGAAGTCCAATTGCCTTTGAAGGGATACCAACTGATAGACTTCTAGCTGGTATTGTGTGCCTGTCACCCACCCTAGGGGGTTCACTGAGAGATGCTGATGTTGCACATGTTGTAGGAAACATGGAAGATGAAGGCTTGAATATCTGGATGGATTGGATATTATACAGTATTTCCCTCCCAAGGGTCAGCTATTTTGTGGTCGTCCCTCCAGAAGATTGTAGAGGTGACATTGTGGGCCTGGATGGGGCTCAGGAAAAGAGCATGAAACAGGAGGGAAGGGGGCAGGGCACAATCTTTGAAAGAATCACATAGCACAAGGCCATAACATAAACCAATTAAAATCAATTGGGTCCAAGATGACAAGTCAAATTCAAGTAAACCTTAATCCCCAATCTGTAAGCCAAAAGACACACCCAGAGGTGGTGGGACAGTTCTAAGGCACTGTCAAAAGATGGAGGAGTGGGTGATTCTCCAATGGTTGGGATGATCCTCCCCCTCATCAGCATATGAATTTATTTTGGCTAGCAAAACCTAGCCAGGCAGCATTCCATGGACAGAGTCCTTGTCCTCAGCAATGGCCCACACTCTGAAGAGTGTGCTTCTCTCTGAATCCTAACAAATCCACCTCTTACTTATTGCTTTGTCTCTCACTGAATTTTTGCAATGAGACATCAGAGCCTGAGCTTCATTAGGTCCTGAAGCCAGGCATCCTGGGTTTTGGCTGGGCTCAAGTCTCAGGAGAGATCTAAAGGACAGGAGGAAAAAGCAGTGGGAAAACCGTGCCAAGGAATCCCCTTTATAGCCTGCCAGAAAATCTGCTAAATATCTGCTAAATATCTAAAATCTGACCGGTGCTCACAGTTTTCATTGGCCTGATCCTTGGCACAAAGAAGAGTAAGGACAGAAGAACCCCCACCAGCTTGGGTAACAGCTACTGGGGCTCAGCAGATAGTGCCTTTGGGACATACCACAGAGTAGCCTCTCGAGAGTCCCTCATTTGTGCCCTCTGCTGCCCATCTGTTCACAGGGGGGTTGAGGAAACAAGAAACGAGAGATTGTAAAGGAACTGAGATTTCATTAGGCATATGTCCCTACAGCCATAGGAGTGAGGACCTCCTACCTTAACTGGAGGTCTTCTGGAATCTGAGACTGAGCTGCGTGAGCTTTCTGCTGAGTTCATTTTTCGCTGTCCCAGTTTCCAGCACGATGGGCCTCTTGTCAGTTACCTTGAGCTTAGGTTTCTTCGTGTTCTGCTTCTACTGCAGGAGCTTTGGCTGAGTTGGGCTCCTGCTGCACTTGGCCTCCACCTTGGGGAGGCCACAGGGAGATTCTTTCAGCTAGGTTAAATCCGAGTCACGGCACCATAGATGTCAGGTGAGTGTATGCTCCTCGGTTCTGTCTCATCACAACAAAGATTTGAGTGACAGACATTAAAGCCCTTGGCTTATTACAGCTCTCAGGTATTGGACAAACCATGGTATAGCTCTCAGATCTCGAACAGACCATGTTGTAGCTCTTAGACAAATCAGTGTTACAGCTCCGTGTTACAGCTCTATATTATTTAGAAAATAGAAGAATCCATCCTCCAGGCAAAGGCATGCCGATCCATAGATGAGAACCAGCGGGCGGGAGAAAGAGAGAGAGAAAGAGAGAGAGAGAGAGCGCTTTGGCTCCTCCTTTGGCTCCTCTTTTTATATGTTTTTTCCTCCCCCTGGGCCTGCCCTATGTAAACTGGGCTAGACAGGTGTGCTGTTTGTTCTACCTGAGGTCCTCACTCGGGTCCTTGGACCTTCCTTTGACCTTGCTTTGTTCTATTTTCGTAGGTTTTCCCCTTCCTTGTCTTTTAGCCACCGCCATTTTGGACTCCTGTTTCCTATTCTAACTACCTAACACTATCAATAGTGCATGAGGTTCCCTTTTGTCCACATCCTCACAACACTTGTTTCTTGGCTTTTTGATGTAGTCATCGTAAGCTAAAGGAACTAGAGAAGGCAAGGTTCGGAGAAAGAACGAGACCGATACTCTACAGAAACAGATCACCTTTAACAAGGCGAGAAGGTGCAGCAGTCAGACCAGGGAACTTCTGCACTAAGTCAAGAAGAGAGCGGTATATATGGAAAACGTATGTGTGCGGAGATATATTGTTTTGAGGGGGTCTGTTTTTCCTCAAGATTATTTTTGACTAGTTCACTTTCAACTACCGGTGCAAGGAATTCCTGAGACAGGCCAGAGACTGGGATCGGCTGGGAGCTGAACGTAACCAATCTTCATGTTCATTCCTTTCTTCAGGTAGAAAGTTCTTTATTCTGTATTAAATGGTGGGGAGGACCTGGAAGGGAGTTTTAACTCCAGGCTATTTTGAGCCAGGTAGCTTTCCTTCATTGCATACCCTGAAGAATATATAAAAAGAGACAGAGAGATGGGCGTTGTCAATGTTCAAGGCTTCGTGCTGGTAAATGAGGGGTGGGGGCTTGTGGTCTGGGAGGAAGGAAGTCTATGGCCCATAATGTTGATTTTCTATCCTAGCTGCCAGGGTCTCAAGCAGAAGAACAGTCTTGACTTGATCTCGAGAAATGGCTCGAATTCAGTCCTGGAGGAATCCCTGGAAAGATTAAAGAAACAGGGTCCAAACGTGACTAGGAGGAGAGTGAATATGAATGGTCTGAGAAGGGGCAAAACCCAAGGCATCCAGTTCCAACCCGCCAACCATGACTGCCAGAGGCTGCTTAATCTCTGGCCGATTTGACAGGCTCCATCTGTTGGGTGTTTTGCAGCTTCCTGGACAACACCCGACTGGTTGGCATAGAAGCAGCAGGATTCATCCAGAGAAAGGCACAACCGCCTCCCCTGCTCCTTTTCTACAGTGAGTAGATCTCATCCCCTTCTATTTTGTAACACTAGAGCCGCCAAGGAATCGAGGTGATTTTGAATAGTTATTAGACCTTGGGGTACTTCCTGGAGGCTGTCTGATAGGTCTTTAGATAGTGCCTGGTAGTTTTGGATGGAGGTGGTTAGGCCGGCAGTTTCAGTGCCAATTCCAGCCACTATTCCTAGTCCCACTAAGAGAGCAATGAAATGAATGCCTAGTTTCATTTGCTTGTGAATGAAAGGAATAGGTAGGGGTTGATCACTGGGGGCTATAAAAATGTTAAGACTGGATTATATCAGGGTGCAGGTTCCAGTTCAATTAGTAGGTAAACAGAGGTATGTAGATGCCGCACACAAGAAAAACAGGCCCAGTGTCTCAACACAACTGCTGAAGTCGATGGTGAAGAGGAGTCAAGGGAAAAAGGGTTTGATCATTCATTCAAGAATGGTCAGGGACCCTGCTAAGGTGGCCCCAACGATGGGAGAAGTGGAGGACTATGCTGAGGGAAATCATCCTATAAAGGTTAGATTGTCCTGTAGGACCAGAAATATTATATATAGCCTTTCCAGTGGCAGAGTAGGGGGAAGGCAATGGCACCCCACCCCAGTACTCTAGCCTGGAAAATCCCATGGACGGAGGAGCCTGATGGGCTGCAGTCCATGGGGTCGCTAAGAGTCGGACACGACTGAGCGACTTTACTTTCGCTTTTCACTTTCATGCATTGGAGAAGGAAAGGGCAACCCACTCCGGTGTTCTTGCCTGGAGAATCCCAGGGACAGGGGAGCCTGGTGGGCTTCCGTCTATGGGGTCGCACAGAGTCGGACACGACTGAAGCGACTTAGCAGCAGTAGCAGCAGCAGCAGCAGTGGCAGAGTAAATTGAAGATATGGTTACACATGGGTTTAAGGATTATGCCCAAGGATTGGTCATATGAATTGTTTTGGGAATTTCTAAATATGCAAAAAGGAGCTGGTTGTAATAGTCTTACTTTCTAGGTGATAAGGCCTCATATTGGAGGTTTTCTGTTGTAGGAGGGAAGGTCAGTGAGTAAAGATTCTAAGAGTTTGTCCGAATTTCAGATTTGATCACTCGTGTGAAGATATTTAAGATATGAGATGAATAAAGGCTCCCCACAATATGAGTGGTGTAAGGATATGTTACCAGTGGTCCAGTCCAGGATGGATATGGGGAGAGCTGAATCTCCCAGAGGACTTATGGATAGATACATCCAGCAGTCTTTAGCCAATCGTGGGTTAGAAGCATTGAGAGTATGGGTTAAATTAAGGGTCCAGAGTAGATAGTTGTGGTCAGGCTTTTGAAAAAGTTCTTGGGTCAGAGGAAAGAAAAAAGATAAGACGATGCTAACCAACATTTGGGTAAGTGAATATAAGATAGACTACTATGCACAATTGCACTCATCTCACACCCTAGCAAAGTATCACTCAAAATTCTCCAAGCCAGGCTTCAGCAATACGTGAACTTCCAGATGTTCAAGGTGGTTTTACAAAAGGCAGAGGAAGCAGAAATCAAATTGCCAATATCCACTGGGTCATGGGAAAAGCAAGAGAGTTCCAGAAAAACATCTATTTCTGCTTTATTGACTATGCCAAAGCCTTTGACTGCGTGGAACACAATCAACTGTGGAAAATTCTGAAAGAGATGGGAATACCAGACCACCTGACCTGCCTCTTGAGAAACCTGTATGCAGGTCAGGAAGCAACAGTTAGAACTGGGCATGGAACAACAGACTGCTTCCAGATAGGAAAAGGAGTACGTCAAGGCTTTATATTGTCACTCTGCTTATTTAACTTCTATGCAGAGTACATCATGAGAAATGCTGGGCTGGAAGAAACACAAGCTGGAATCAAGATTGCCGGGAGAAATATCAATAACCTCAGATATGCAGATGACACCACCCTTATGGCAGAAAATGAAGAACTAAAGAGCCTCTTGATGAAAGCGAACGAGGAGAGTGAAAAAGCTTAACTGAGCTTTACTGACTATGGAGAAAAATTGGTTTTTAAAAGGGTAAAATTATAAACGGTTCCCTGCAGCCACAGGGTGAAGATGTAATCTTCAACGTGTTCAAATGTGGGTCCTTGAGGACTCGAGACCCGGATACCTGCTGGGAGTTGTTCCAGAAATAATTGTAACCGTGAAACCCACAGGCTCATCTGTTGGTGGAAGCCATGAGAACTTTAGAGTTGTAGGGTCTGTGTGAGAACCTTGATAAGTATTAGTCTGTAAGCATCCTCATCATGGGGCTGCATAGCCTTTTTAGCTGAGTGATGTGCTCCCAAGGTGTGATTTCTATTAATTTTGCAGCAGTAGGGGTCAGCAGAATTACCGTGTAAGGTCCTTGCCATTTAGGGGTTAGATCTGAGTGGGACTGCACTGTCATAGAGACTTTGTCTCCTATTTGGAGGGATGGGTATGGAAGATTGGAGAGTGGTCGAGGGTATCCATATGTTGCCAAAGGCCATCTCGTATCTGGGCAAGTAAGGGAAAAGGAAAAGGAAGGTGGGATGGCAGTTTGGGACCGTCCTGGGAGGGGAGGGTCCTAAAGGTACTATCGGCCGCCAATACATGGCCTCGAATGGACTGATATTTAGAGGGTTTTTTGGTAAGACTTGGACCTTTAAGAGGGCTAAAGGGAGGAGGTTAGTCCAATCTTGATGAAGTTCGATTGTTAATTTGGTCAGAGTTTCATTTAGGACTCACTTGGCTCTCTCAACCTTACCAGAGGACCGGAGTGATAAGGAATGTGAAGCCTCCAAGGAATTTGAAGGCCTCGTGCAATATTTTGGCTGATTTGGGTCATTTCATTAATCTATGTGTCCGATTTTGCTCCAATACCATACTGTCTTGATTACTGTTGATATTGTTTTGATTACAGAGAGCATAATTCCTCCCATTTTGTTCTTTCTCAAAATTGTTTTGACTTCTCAAAATCTTTTGTGTTTCCATACAAATTTTTTAAGTTATTTCTTCTAGGTCTTTAAAAATGCCATTGGTAATTTGATAGGGATTGCATTGAATCTAGATGTACATCCCCTTGGGTAGTATGGTCATTTTATCAATATTAATTCGTCCAATTCAAGAACGTGATATGTCTTTCTATCTCTTTGTGTTGTCTTCAATTTCTTTCATCAATGTGGTATAGTTTTCGGAGTCCAGGTCTTTCATCTCCTTTAGGTAGGCTTATCCCTAGGTATTTCTTTCTTTTTTATGAAAAGATAAATGGGATTGTTTCCTTAATTTCTCTTTTTGATAGTTCTTTGTTAGTGTATAGAAATGCAACAGATTTCTCTGTATTAATTTTGTATCCTGCACTTCACTGACCTCCCTGATGAGCTCTAGTAGTTTTCTTTAGGATTTCCTATATATAGTATCATGTCATTTGCAAACAGTGACACGTTTACTTCTCCCTTTCTGATGTGGATTCCTTTTATTTCTTTTTCTTCTCTGATTACTGTGGCTAGGACTTCCCAAACTATGTTCAGTCAAAGTGGCAAGAGTGGGTATTATCAACTGGCTCCTGATCCTAGACTGAGTGCTTTTAGCTTTTCACTGTTGACTACTATGTTTGCTATGGGTTTGTCATTGTTGTTATCTAGTCACTAAGTCATATCCAACTCTTTTGGGACCCCGTGGACTGTAGCTGCCAGGCTCTTCTGTCCGTGGGACTTCCCAGTCAAGAACACCTGGAATGGTTAGCCATTCCCTTCTCCAAGAGATCTTCCCCACCCAGCGATTAAACCCATATCTCTTGCATTGGCAGGTGGCTTCTTTCCCACTGAGTCACCAGGAAAGCCCAAGGTTTGTCATATATGGCCTTTATTGTGTTGAGGTAGACATTACTTTGTCAACAAAGGTCCATCTAGTCAAGGCTATGGTTTTTTTCAGTGGTCATGTATGGATGTGAGAGTTGGACTATAAAGAACGCTGAGTGCCGAAGAATTGATGCTTTTGCACTGTGGTGTTGGAGAAGACTCTTGAGAGTCCCTTGGACTGCAAGGAGATCCAACCACTCCATCCTAAAGGAAATCAGTCCTGAATATTCATTGGAAGGACTGATGTTGAAGCTGAAACTCCAATAATTTGGACACCTGATGCAAAGGGCTGACTCATTTGAAAAGACACTGATGCTGGAAAAGATTGAAGATGGGAGGAGAAGGGGATGACAGAGGATAAGATGGTTGGATGGCATCACTGACTCAATGGACAGAGTTTTGGGTGGACTCCAGGCATTGGTGCTGGGCAGGGAGGACTGGCATGCTGCGGTTCATGGGGTGGCAAAGAGTTGGACACGATTAGTTACTGAACTGAACTGAACTGATGTTCCCTTTATGTCCACTTCCTGGAGATTTTTTTATTATAAATGGATGCTGAATTTTATCAAAAAGTTTTTCTGCATCTATTGAGATAATTGGATATTTTTTTATTCTTCAATTTGTTAACATGGTATATCACACTGATTGATTTGCAGAAATCGAAAAGTCTTCATATCCCTAGGATGAATCCCACTTGATCCAGGTGCATGACCCTTTGAACATATTATTTGATTTGGTTTGCTAATTTTTAAAATTTTACTATTCATAAGACTGAAGAGAAAGAGCAAAGATTGGCTACAAACAATGAACAGAAGACAAATACAAACAGCGGCTAACATTTCTGAAATTCTAGACTTAAGTTCTAAAAGGATGTCAACACTCAGGACACTATGACATGGAATCCTGATGTCAATCACCTCAAAACAGAAATCTAGCTCATGAGAAACTGCTTTGCTTTAATAACAGAAAGGCATTTTTCATGATGGTCAGAGCTCTCCCCAAAGAGAAGCAACATTTGGAATTTATGGAGCCAACAAAAATACATTTTAAAAGTGTCCCACTCCTTAATCAGCTATACTCCAATCAGATCAGTCGCTCAGTCGTGTCCAACTCTTTGCGACCCCATGAACCGCAGCACGCCAGGCCTCCCTGTCCATCACCAACTCCCAGAGGTAACTCAGACTCACATCCATCGAGTCAGTGATGCCATCCAGCCATCTCATCCTCTGTCGTCCCCTTCTCCTCCTGCCCTCAATCCCTCCCAGCATCAGAGTCTTCTCCAATGAGTCAACTCTTTGCATGAGGTGGCCAAAATACTGGAGTTTCAGCTTTAGCATCATTCCTTCCAAAGAAATTCCAGGATTGATCTCCTTCAGAATGGACTGGTTGGATCTTCTTGCAGTCCAAGGGACTCTCAAGAGTCTTCTCCAACACCACAGTTGAAAAGCATCAATTCTTCGGCGCTCAGCCTTCTTCACAGTCCAGCTCTCACATCCATACATGACCACAGGAAAGACCATAGCCTTGACTAGGCGAACCTTAGTTGGTAAAGTAATGTCTCTGCTTTTGAATATGCTATCTAGGTTGGTCATAACTTTCCTTCCAAGGAGTAAGCGTCTTTTAATTTCATGGCTGCAGTCACCATCTGCAGTGATTTTGGAGCCCAGAAAAATAAATTCTGACACTGTTTCCACTGCTTCTCCATCTATTTCCCATGTAGTGATGGGACCAGATGCCAATACAAAATATTAAAAAAAAATTTTAAGTCTCCCTCTCTAATAGGTGCTCTACTCATAAGTTTTGCTTTTCATAAATACTTTAACGTTTTAGAATGTTGTTCAGTCATTCTTGACTGACTGAACAAGTCATTCAGTCACTTGTTCAGTCACTAAGTGGTGTCTGACCCTTTTCAACCCTATGGACTGCAGCATGCCAGTCTTCCCTGTCCATCACCAACTCCCGGAGCTTGCTCAAACTCATGTCCATCGAGTTGGGGATGCCATCCACCCATCTCATCCTCTTCCCCTTCTCCTCCTGCGTTCAATCTTTCTCAGCATCAGGGTCTTTCTCAATGAGTTAGCTCTTTGCATCAGGTGGCCAAAGTATTGGAACTTCAGCCTCATTATCAGTCCCTCTCATGACTATTCAGAATTGATTTCCTTTAGGATTTACTTGTTTGATCTCATTGCAGTCCAGGGAACTCTCTAGAGTCTTATCTAACACCACAGTTCAAAAACATCAGTTTTTTTGCACTCAGCCATCTTTATGGTCCAACTCTCACATCCATTCATGACTACTAGAAAAACCAGTAGTTATTTTAGAATGTAGGATTGGGTTAAAAATGATGTTGCATTTTTGCTATTTTTATCTCATTTGTTTAAAATAGTGTACTATTCATTTTTGCATAAACTAGTCTCCTAGTCCTAGCTTTGGAAAATCTGTTTATTTTCTTCATCCATAACAGTCCAGATACAGAACTTTAAGCTTTCAATGTTGGACGTACTTGCTTTTGAAAAGGAAATATTGCTATGCCACAACCTGTGATTAGGTATCATAAATAATTCACCCACAGCATCTGGGTTGTATGAATGTGATACTTCTAAATCCTCTTACATAATAGTTTTAGAGGATCCAAAGAGCCTGCAATGCAGGAGACCCGAGTTCAATCCCTGGGTTGGGAAGGACATCCTAGAGAAAGGCATGGCAACCCACTCCAGTATTCTTGCCTGGAGAATTCCATGGACAGAGGAGTCTGGTGGGCTACAGTCCACGGGGTCGCAAAAAGTTGGACATGACTGAGTGACTGTCATTTTCACCTTGTTTCACAGAGTTGAAAGCTGTCACTGTCATCAGTATTCTTTGTACATCAATATGGCGCATGGCAGTAAAGCTTTCACTCTGTTTTCACTAAAAACATCTGCAGATTAACTATTGATGCTCTTTGGGAAGCACACTATCACTTATGTTCATTCTTTTCCATTGGTTACAATAAATTTTTCTTGCAGAGCAAATAAAGTTGGCCAGCAGCTTCTCAATATGCCAAAGACTGTCAATTTCCAATTGACCCTTGCTAAAATATCATGGGAAGGAAAAAACAATTCACTGCTAAATAAATAAATTCTTAAGGGAAGCTGTCAATCATGCCCTTTTGCAATCTATCCTGAACAATTTGCTTCAGGCTCATTTAAAAGGCTACATATGGGCTTCCCTCGTGGCTCAGCAGCAAAGAATCCTCCTGCCAATACAAGAGACACAGGTTCCGTCCCTAGTCTGGGAGGATCTCACATACTGTAGAGCAACTAAGCCTGTGTGCCACAAGTACTGAGCTTGTGCTCTAGAGCCCACGTGTCACAACTACTGAAGCCCACGTGCCCTAGAGCCCATGCTTCCCAGCAAGACAAACCTACACTCCCTGCAACTGGAGATTATCCCCACTCTCTGCAACCAGAGAAAAGCCCAGGTGCAGCAGCAAAGACCGAGTGCAGCCAAAAAAAAAAAAAAAGGTAAAGTCTACACAAAATTACCCAGTCAGCATTTTATCTTTTGCCTGGCCAACTCGTTATTCACTACTCATCAGATACAGCAGTTTAGGACAGATTCCATGGGAAGCACACGGCGCTTAATGGGAAGAAGTCCTCAGAAACAGGGACAGGTTAGGGATCACAGAAGAGACAGGGAGGATTCTCATTGTGTCAGCTGATTTTGAGGAGTTCATTTCTTACCTACTTACCCTAAACAAAAAGGCTGACTAAAAGCATCAGATATATCATCAAGAGTGTTCTGTATAAAGTGGGGCTGGCTGGTAGGATTTTGCAAAGCTGCTTAGCCATTAGACTCTTGGCAAGACTTTGCCAGAGAGGAATTGTCAGAGACCTGAGTGCCATCTGGGGGTGGGAGGTGGGGAAGGAAAGACAAGGACTAGGGAAGCCCAAAATGAGCACAAGCTTGTCCAATTACTAACCTGCACTCAGGAAGCCTCTTGACCTGCTCTTGCAGGAGCAGACACAGTATTCTTTCCCTACTTCCATTCTACTCCCTCTCTAGGGAGCCCTGCCAAACAGGCTCCAGGACTTCTCATGTAAATGCCATCTTTACCCCTTCACCTCCTGAGGAAGGAAGAGTCCAGATGCTTATCTCCTAAAACAAGATGGTTATTAAATTGAGGGGCTATTCTACAGTTGGAGAAGACTTTTGAGAGTACCTTGGACTGCAAGGAGATCCAACCAGTCCATTCTGAAGGAGATCAGTCCTGGGTGTTCTTTGGAACATCATCAGAAGGACTGATGCTAAAGCTGAAGCTCCAGTATTTTGGCCACCTCATGCAAAGAGTTGACTCATTGGAAAAGACTTTGATGCTGGGAGGGATTGGGAGCAGGAGGAGAAGGGGATGACAGAGGGTGAGACGGCTGGATGGCATCACTGACTCAATAGACGTGAGTCTGGGTGAACTCCAGGAGATGGTGATGGACAGGGAGGCCTGGCGTGCTGAGATTCATGGGGTTGCAAAACGTCGGACACGACTGAGCCACTGAACTGAACTACAGTTCAATTCAACAGATGCTCATTTAATTCCATATGTGAAAGACAGCTGAAAACCCTGGTAGTTTCTTGTTTTTGATTCTGCCTAACTAAAAGCTCTGCTGCATTTATGTGTCAACGATGGCCATCAGCTTCAAAGGAACAGTTCTGTCCCGCCAACAGGCCAAAATCTCCGGGGTGGGGGGACAATTTCCAGGTCCACAGTACAAAATGCTGCACACCTGAAATTTTAAACAATTGGCTACACAGTATTCCTTTCTTTCATCTACTTTCTCAATCACTGGAAAAGCTCAGACCATTGGGAACATCTTTCAAGTTTTGAGAGTCTTCTGCAAAAGTCATTCTTCAAATACACTGCAAAAGAGATTTTCCTCTTCATTTCGCCGGCACTCTCCCTGGGCCAGGGAGTCCCTCACAGAGGGATTGCACATATCCAGCAGAACCTGAATGCCAACGGCTTCATAAACCCTGAGAACTTCTTTGTTCATGTGGATCCCTGCTGGATCTAAAAGCTGTATTGCGCTACAGTCAGTCACGATGGTGTGGAACTCTAAGGAATCATGGGAAAGTCGCAATGAAACTTCATCCTGGATTCCACTGAGAGCGGCTATTTCCCTTTTGATCTTTTTCTTTGCTACCTTCTTCTGAGCTGCCTATGAGATGATTGGATGGCATCACCGGCTCAGTGGACATGAGTTTCAGCAAGCTCTGGGATTTGGTGATGGACAAGGAGGCCTGGCGGGCTGCATTCCATGGGGTCACAAAGAGTCGGATGCGACTGAGCAACTGAACTGAACTGAAGTTACTAAGACTGGATTGGGGGGAGCGGTTTATAAAGAAGATTTAAAATATTCTCTGTTCATGTAATAGAGAGTGGATTTCTAGTAGACAACCTTGATGGCTGACTTAGCCTGACAAGTCTTGTAGGCAGACATGGATTCAAAGATTTCAGGCTCTTTTGTTGGGCCAAGTAATGAAGTCTTTGACTTCTGAGTGTAGAGGATGAGCGAAAATGAGAAAAACCAATCCCAATAAGCAGGCCTATTTCAGTACTTAGTTCAGAGGACAGCACAGTACCAAATAAGATAACTGTATCCATTCGGCTAATCCTTCACATCATCCATGGAATTCTCTAGGCCAGGATACTAGAGTGAGTAGTCATTCCCTTCTCCAGGGGATCTTCCCAACTCAGGGATCGAACAGGAGGCTCCTGCATCACAGGCGGATCCTTTACCAGCTGAGCTTCCAGGAAAGCCCCACATCTTTGGAAGATTCTTAAATTTATTTAGGGCTCTCCAGATATTTGGCCGGAGAGGGCAATGGCACCCCACTCCAGTACTTTTGCCTAGAAAATCCCATGGACAGAGGAGCCTGGTAGGCTGCAGTCCATGGGTTGGCTAAGAGTCGGACACAACTGAGCGACTTCACTTTCACTTTTCACTTTCATGCATTGGAGAAGGAAATGGCAGCCCACTCCAGTGTTCTTGCCTGGAGAATCCCAGGGACGGGAAGCTTGGTGGGCTGTCATCTATGGGGTCGCACAGAGTCGGACACGACTGAAGTGATGCAGCAGCAGCAGAGATTTGGCTTTCCAGGTGGCACTAGTGGTAAAGAATGTGCCTGCCAATGCAGGAGACTTAAGAGATGCAGGGTGTATCCCTGAGTCAGGAATATTCCCCTGGAGGAGGGCATGGCAACCCACTCTGGTATTCTTGCATGGTGAAGTCCCATGGACAGAGGAGCCTGGTGGGCTACAGTCCATGGGGTCACAAAGAGTCAGACATGACTGAGCTTCTAACACTTTCACTTTCAGTAATGAATAATCCCCACCATTACTCCAAGGGAGTCTGAGTCCAGGGAGATACTTGGCCTGAGATGTAACAGCTGTGAAGGAGGCACAGGTGACAAATCCACTCAGCAAGGCATCTTAGAGACAGGCTGAAACAAAGCCCACTTGGTAGAGCCCATTGCTGCCTGATAAACTCCAACCTTAAAGGTTACCGTACTGTCGACTATAATGTCATAGCTACTTGTGTTACATATCTTGCCTGATGTCTGGCTTGATAATGCGCTCCCACCTGAAACCATTCCCAAAGAAAGAGCAACATGGGCAGTGTCATAGCCAGCTCTGTACAATTCTCAGTCAACTACAGCTGACTGATCATAAGGCACAACACTCCAAAGATGCCCACAGAGATGTGATGGAGGTCCCCAATTGGAAGTAACTAAGCTGACAAAAAAGATGTGTGTAGAGCATCGATATTTTCCTGGCCAGCCAAGAGAGAATAAGCAGTGGGCTGGGGTGCCAACAAGATGCCCACAATCAATCCTAAAATATTTTCCTCCAGATTACATTTTGGGAGCCACTGCAAAACAGGAAGGACACCAAAAATGGTATTTTGGGGTTTGGTTGGATTGTACTGGAATCTGTAGGTTTTTGTGGCAAATTGCCTAAAGTTAGTATCTGGTTTCTCTTAAGGCTCCGAGTGGACCCTAGGATAAAGTCTGCAATGATCACTGATCTCAAATTGCTGAAAGTTGTTACATGATTCCTCTTCACGCTCCAGGGGGGAATTCTACATGCTGCTGCTGCTTGCTGCTGCTAAGTCGCTTCAGTCGTGTCCGACTCTGTGCGGCCCCACAGACAGCAGCCCACCAGGCTCTGACATCCCTGGGATTCTCCGGGCAAGAACACTGGAGTGGGTTGCCATTTCCTTCTCTAATGCATGAAAGTGAAATGTGAAAGGGAAGTCGCTCAGTCGTGTCCGACTCTTAGCGACCCCATGGACTGCAGCCCACCAGACTTCTCCATCCATGGGATTTTCCAGGCAAGAGTACTGGAGTGGGGTGCCATTGCCTTCTCCGGGATCTTACATAGAGACCTGTATTGCTTATTTCCTTTAACTGAGTCCTCAGATGAAAGGTTATCTTGCTTTGTATTTTTCAAAGACATTTCTTGTCAGGGTCCAGCCACCGTGGATCTAGGGAATTCGAAGCAGGGACGGCGTCAGCGAACTGGATAAAATAACCTTAATTAAATATTAATTAGAGGTATAAGGAGTAGTAGAATAAGGATAGCTCAGTAGGAAAAATCAGTGGAGAAAAGAGGCTGAATAACTTGGTTTATGTGGAAAGCTAATAAAATTCCAAGACAAGGAATTTGCATCACCTATGTAGGCCACAGGCGTCCTCCCATTCTCCCAAAGGAGAGGAGACACTAAGGCCTCCCTAATCAGATCTTAGAAGCCAGGCATAATTAGTAGGCTTGACGAACCTCCACACTACAGATGGGAATTCAGCCAGAAGGTGAGAGAAAGAACAACATGGAGAGACCAAGCTTCGGTAAACAAGGCCCACACTTTATTTTCCAAAGTAGTTTTTATACCTTAGGTTGTGCATAGAGGATAATGGGGGGAAGGGGTAGAGACATGCAAGGACAGCAGTCCTTGATCGCTATCGAAGCCAGGCTTTCAAACTTATCATATGCAAAAGTTTAGGTGATTTACATCATCTTCTGGCCAGGAGGCCTGTTAATATTTTATGATCCTTTCTTCAGAAAACTTATTTTTCTCTAAAGGTGATTATTCTAAAGTCAGGAGCCACCCTCCGTAAGTATTAGATAAAGTTGCATTTTTATAGGACAAAATTGTGGTGGGCTATAACAAGAAAAGAATTAACTCAAGGGTCCAAAGTTACAAACATTAAAGCTAATACTTACATTCCTATACACCAATTATCGGGGAAGGCATGGCACCCCACCCCAGTACTTTTGCCTGGAAAATTCCATGGACGGAGGATCCTGGTAGGCTCCAGTCCATGGGGTCGCTGAGTCGGACACGACTGAGCGATTTCACTTTCACTTTTCACTTTCATGCATTGGAGAAGGAAATGGCAACCCACTCCAGTGTTCTTGCCTGGAGAATCCCAGGGACGGGGAAGCCTGGTGAGCTTCCGTCTATGGGGTCGCACAGAGTCGGACACGACTGAAGCGATTTAGCAGCAGCAACACCAATTATATTAATCAATACACTCCCAGGGACACAGTAGGTAAGGGATATGGAAACTTGGCAGCAAACATTGGCCCAACAAGTGAAAAACCCTTCACCAATACAATTTCTAATCAATCTTTTAACTGCTCAAAGGAATCTGTATTTAGACAGTTTAGAACATCTCATGCCTCTCACGGCTGGGAGGCTCTGAACAATCACATGTGGCCGGAAGAACCTGTTCAGGCAGAGGACTTCCAAAGGAGTTTGTAGGTTGAAACACTCTTGTCATGCCCAGGAACTTTATTAACTGGAGCTGTAAGTTAACTCTTTTTCAGAGAGAGGTGGTGGGGGACAGCCCCCCGTAAAGTCAGAGGTGTAGGTGAGAACACAAAGCAGTAACGTAGGCAGACTCTGGTTTTGGGGGTAGATGCTCGAGAATTTCCAGGGGGACTCCTGAGGCTAGATCCCGCTTATGCATATGCTGAGCCTCCTCCCTCATGACTTTTGCCACGGGCAGAGTTCCTCACACTGGCTCCCGGCAATTTCTGAAGATAGATGTTCCAGCCTCCCTGAGCAAGAAATCAGATTGGCGAATTCACACAGGAGCTCTTCATTTCTCAATGCAACTGGTGCAGGACTCTCTTCTCACTTTCAACCTTCAGGCCAAGCTAGTTTGAGTGCATTCCTACTTTGGAATAGCTCTCTGTGATTTCCAGGTCATGAGACTTTTCCAAACTGCTTGATTCTGGGCCACCCACAAACAACCTGCCTTCAAGGAGCATCTTCCACCATGGCGGGACTGAGGGAATACGGTGGTGTGGACAGAGGCAGCCCACCTCCAGGCCAGCGTCCTTTTAACCCATCGACCCCTTGCCCACCCATTGCCTGGTCCCTGGAAGAGGAGGGCCCAGCCAGGCAGGGCAGGGGAGTGGCATGCAGGCACCATCTAGGAGGTGCAGAAGGTGACTCTAGAGTGAAAGCCCAGCATGGTTTGTTAATATTTTGTTGAGGACATTTGCATATATATTCATCAGCGATATTGGCCTATACTTTTCTTTTTGTGTGTTATCTTTTCTGATTTTGATATCAGAGTGATGCTGGCCTCATACAATGAGTTCGGAAGTATTTCTTCCTCTGCAATTTAAAAAAATCATTTGAGAAGAATAGCTGTTAACATTTTCTTTTCTTTTTTTTTTTAACATTTTTATAAATGTCTGGTAGAATTCACTTGTGAAGCCATCTGGTCCTGGACTTTGTTTCTTCGCCTGAATAACACATTCAGTTTCACGATTAGTTATTGTGAAAGTGAAAGTTGCTCGGTTGTGTCCGAGTCTTTGTGAACCCATGGACTATACAGTCCATGGAATTCTCCAGGCCCGAATACTGTAGTGGGTAGCCATTTCCTTCTCCAGGGGATCTTCTCGACCCTGGTCTCCTGCATTGTGGGTGGACTCTTTACCACCTGTCAAGTGGGAGACCCAGTTAGATTTCCCAATAGGGAGACTATAGAACTGGTTATTGGTCTATTCATATATTTGATTTTTTTCCTGGTTCACTGTTGGGAGATTGTACATTTCTAAGAATTTGTTCACTTCTTCCATGTTGTTCATTTTATTGGCAAGATTGTTTTAGCTATCCAGGGTCATTTGTGTTCCCATACAAATAGTAAAATTTTGTGCTCTAATTCTGTGAGAAATGCCATTGGTTATTTGATAGAAATTGCATTGAGTCTGTAGATTACTTTGGATAGTGTAGAACAGTATCGTGACAGACATTTTCACAATATTGATTCTTCCAATCCATGAACATATATATATATATATATATATATATATATATATATATACAGTTCCCTCCTGCCTCTCTGGGCGGCTCTCCGAGATCAGCAAGTGGGTCTCCCTCAGGCTTCTGTCATATCACTGCTTCTGCACTGGGTCTCAGAGCATGTGAGATTTTGTCCATGCCCTTTGAGAGTGGGGTTTCTGCTTTCCATGCCTTCTCACTCTCCTATGTGTAAGCCCTGTAGCCTTCAAAGTCGCATGTTTTGGGGCTTCTCAGGTGGCTCAGTCAAAAAGAATCTGCCTGCAATGCAGAACACGTGCGTTCGATCTCTGGGTCAGAAAGATGCCCTGGAGAAGGGAATGGTTACCCACTCCAGGATTTTTGCCTGGAGAATCCCATGGACAGAGGAGTCTGGTGGGCTACCATCCATGGGGTCACAAAGAGCCAGACACAACTTAGCAATGACACAACAAAGTCAGATATTTTGGGGGCTCATCTTTCTAGTGCAGGACCTCCCCCACCCCACACCTTCCAGGGAGCCTGAAGTGGGGCCCAATCCCTTGCTCCTTGGGTAAAACCTCTGTTGTTGTGATTATCTTCCCATTTGCGAGTCACCTACCTAGGGATGTGCGTCTTGACCTTACTCCCTCCTATCTGTCTTGTTGTGGTTCCTTCTTTTTAACTTTAGCTGTGGAAAATCTTTTCTACTAGTTCTTAGATCATAGTTATGTTCTAGATGCTTATAATTCTGGTGTGCCCATAGGAGGAGTTGTGCTCAGGGTCTTCCTACCCTGCCATCTTGGCCACACTCTGAGCATCAGCACTCTGGTTTTGACCCAGTAGTTTTTTCTTGACTTTCACAGCATGACTCATCTTGTTTCCCTCCTTTTTGTAATCTCTGCATGGCCTAGTATGGTAGTGACTAGGCAGGTGTGGCCATTCAACTGTAACTTTCAATTAGACAATTTGGAATAAAATTTAAAATTCAGTTCTTCAGTTACACTTCTTACATTTCATGAGCTCAATAACCCATGTGGCTCAGGGCAACCATACGGAACCACACAAAACAGTTTCATCTTTGCAAAGAGTTCTAACTCCCCTAGATGATCACAGGGGCAGCAGGTCTTTTGGGTGAGTTTGAAAGGCTCCTCCCTCACTTCCTGTCTCCTCCTGCCTCCTCCTTTTAATAGCTTTGCATCACCTCCTGGTTCAGCCTTATCTTCAAAGTAAGAGAAGGGAGCAGGCCCCAGATTTTCTAGGTAAGGGAAGAGGTATGTTTGTGGGGGTGAGAGGGAGGGAGGGAAATGTGTGATTTGATGGATGGGGACTCCTCCCCTGGAGCTGTATCTTAAACCTTCTTGCAAACTTGTTCTCAGAATATATTTCTCATTGGGTTTCTGTTTGCTGTTTTTGATGATTTTAGGCTATAATCTGTTTTGAAGGCTGAGCCCTACAAATTGATGCCTCTTTCCATGGTGATGGCTCAGAGGATTCTTGTACAAATGCTTCCTCTCACCATTCATAGAATTTATAAGAAAAATTGAAGTTTTCAGGATAAGCATTGACCAAGCAGACAGAATTTATTCTGTGGGGAAGCTGGTGTTGAGAAGAGCTCGAGGAGATGTAAGAGGCACAGCTCAGCACTTCCCCTGTTGCAAAACCAGCACGCAGAGCAGGACCAGTGAGTCTGTTACCCAGTTAACTCTCTGCTCAGAGCTGCCCCTTTGGACCTGCCTCCTCAGGGACAGTCTCTTCCTGGGCCTCACCTGGAGTTGGGGAAGAGAAGCTTTTAGAAGACAGGAGGAGGGAGCTGCCAACCCATATTACTGTCTACCATTCAGGAGAAGCAAGGGACCAACTGATGCTTGTTCCTTAAACAGTAGGAGGAGAATTCAGCCATCCAGTGTCAGTGTGTAGACAAGGTCAGTCCTCTGGTTTAATAGCTGAACTAGGATAAACAGAACAGCATTAAATAATGCTGAAGACAGAGTCCACAGACTGGACAGCAGACTTTAAGAAATAACTCAAACCTTGTGTGTTCCTATTTCTGGTATCTTACTCCTTCTCCTAATGCCCACAACCAACATCAACTTTATGAACAAAGCTTATTCTTTAAAATTCAGTGATTTCAGTTCCCAGTTTATAAGAAGCTGTTTCCTACTCTTATTCCTAATCGACTTTCAAAAGAAAGTGCTTCAAATATTTATTTGATGCATTCCTACCAGATGACTCTATCTTTAGCAAATAGCATTTTCAGCCTGTTCTAGTTAAAATCTGCTCTGCTAAGAATTCTTCAAATGGCTTTCTCCATTGCCCAGCCTTAGTAGGTAGTGATAAAAGAAAGCATATAGAATGTAATGCAATGTTTCAAGAGCAATGTGGTTTTAATAAGGAAAAGATAAGTTTTTTCACAGCCAGATGCAAGCGAGATATAAAGGTCAATCACAGAGGAAGCAAGAAATAGTGGGGTATTTTTTAATCAATTAATTTATTAAACAAATATTTTTTGAGAACCATGCTTTGTGCAATACAGTGCTTTCTACCTCAGGAATAAGGGGGTGTACAAGACACAAACGGTTCACCATCACAAAGCTAGCAGTTTACAAGGAGACAGTAAAAAAAAAAAAAAAAAAAAAAAATCAAACCACTTCCTATCGTGGTATGTATTCTATAGAAACTCTTGGGCGTAGTTAGAACAAACTCCACACCAAACCTGTCTTGTTGGTTGATGATGTGGGTGGAGAGGCCCCCTCTGGAGAAATAACAAAACCCTGAGGCCTCAGGGCTGAGCAGAAACCAGTTGGCCATTGGGTGGGGGTGGGAGTGGTCCGGGGAAGGGGAGGTGCTCCTCAAAGATCTAGGAGCTGGGGGGAGCTTAGAGGATTCAGGGGACACTGAGGAGGCCAGTATGATTAAAGCTTTTTGAGAGAGAGAGAAATTGATCATGCAAGGCCCTTGGGATCATTCCAAGGGCTTTCAACTATTTGAAAAATAAAAAACAAAAGCAATCCATTAGAAAATCTAAACAAGAAAAAAACCAAATATCAAAAAGGCATCTGACTATGTATAGAGAGAGTAACATGGAAATATACATTAGCATATATAAAATAGGTAGCCAATGGGAATTTGCTGTATGACTCAGGGACCTCAAACCGGGGCTCAGTAACAACCTAGAGGGGGCAGGATATGGAGGGAGGTGGGAGGGATGTTCAAGTGGGAGCGAACATGGTAAACCTATGACTGATTCATGTTGATGTTTGGTAGAAACCAACACAATGCTGTAAAGCAATTATCCTTCGATTATAAATTTTAAATTATAATTTTAAATTATAAAGGGCCTCTGACTATTGAGTAGAGGAGGGATTGAAGATACAGTATCATTTGGGAGCCTACTACGTTGCAGTCAAATGATAGGATTGGATTCACATGCAGATGGGGAGAAATGGATACTTTTTCATTTGGGGAACTGAAACCTATGGGATTTGGTGATGGACTGTGAGCAAGTGAGGAAAGAAGTGTTTTAGAGATGACCCTGAGGTTCTTCATGAGCCATTTTGTGATGCCACCTACTGGAATTTGAACCAGGCTGGGGATGGAAGTCAGGGTTTCTTTTTGTCCAAATTGGTTGGAGATGCCCACAAAATTGCCAAATGGAGAATTTGACTGGGATAGAAAGCGTTGTAACACTGGGAAGGGTCCAGGCTGAGGAGCCATATAAATGGCACTCAGAGCAATAATTGAATAGAGGCGGGAAGGGCACCCAGAACCAGTGCCAAGGAAGCACTTGAAGCACTAACATTTGTGTAAAGAAATTTGACGTCTGAGAATGAGACTGAAAGCAGAATTAGAAGTGTTGAGAAATAGAGGTGAGATCGAGTAGCAAGTTTATGAAGAAAGTGTTGTTTACAGGAGGTCTATGTTTCTAGTTTGTTCTGCATTTCCCTGACATAACATAGTTCTGTCTCTCTATTCCCAGGAATCCAAACCACAATGGCAGCCCAGTACCTCAGCGAACCCAGGACCAGCCACGGTGAGAGGCTGCCTGGGGAGGGCAGCCAGGCTTGGGGGGAGGGCTGGGACTCTCCTGCCCTGTCATCCAGCCAACCTGTACAAGAGCAAAACATCTTCAAACACATTTCTCATTTTCCCCTCATTTGGTCTGCTCTCTCATTCTCTCCACCCTCTGCGCATCCTCCTTGTGATGTAGCTTAACAGCGAGCAGGAGGAGAGTTCCAATACCCTGACTGCTCCTGGGCTTGATGAGGTTTCTTACTTGCTCCTTCCTGCCATGTGGGCACACGGATCAGGGGCTGTGGCCTCCCAGGTGGTTTCTCTGCCCCTCTCTTCAGCCCGAGAGGACTGGGAAGGAGGAACATGGGGGTGATCAATGCCTCATTCAGGCCCCTAATTTTCCTGCTCCCAGTGGCCTCACTCTAAGCAACACACTCAACAGACTGATCACTCTATTTCTTGTATAACCCTCCCTCTACCCCTCTATCCTAGGAATAGATTCTATCATTTGAGCTTTTGCTGGTTCAGCAAATCACCCTGCAATTTAGGAACCTAAAACAGCAACCATTTAGTTGGCTTTTAATTTTGAGGGTCATTTCCACCTCATGCAAAGAGTTGACTCATTGGAAAAGACTCTGATGCTGGGAGGGATTGGGGGCAAAAGGAGAAAGGGACGACAGAGGATGAGATGGCTGGATAGCATCACTGACTCAATGGACGTGAGCCTGAGTGAACTCTGGGAGTTGGTGATGGACAGGGAGGCCTAGCGTGCTGTGATTCATGGGGTTGCAAAGAGTCAAACATGACTGAGAGACTGAACTGAACTGAACTGGGCTGTGCTTGAGTCTGGACCAACCTGGCTAATCTCAGCCAGACTGACTCATGTGTGGGTGCTCAGCTGGTGGTTCAGGATGCAACACAATATCTTGGATCGCCTCACAGATATGTCTGGTGCTCAGCAAGCTCTGGGTTGGCCAGGCATACAGGGATAACAGAGCCTTGTGTCCCTTACCAAGTAGGCTAGTCCAGGGGAGGTGTAGGGTTCCAAAAATCAGAAAGAGAAGGCAAAGCACAATGTGTCAGTGCTTTTGGATTCTCTGCTTAACCATGTTTTCATGATCCTATGATCCAAAGCAAGTCACAAGGCCCAGTCAGACTGAAGGGTTGGAGAAACAGACTCAGCATCCTGATTAGAAGAGCTGAGAATCCACCTTCCCAACAGGCACGAGTGCAGAAATGGACTCCTTCGTGGCTATGGCTGCCATCTTCAGAGGTTGCCATCCATTTGTTATCAGCATTGGCCAATGGTTGTAGTGTTGGCATTGGCCTTGGTGCCTTTTCACTGCCAGGCCATGAATTTCCTATACCCTTTCTCTAAGGCCAACCAATGCCCTGGGATCTCCTTAGGTTGGAGCTGCTATTGTGAGGCCAACTATTAAGAATACTCTGAATTCTTATGTACATTTTTTCTTAGATAAATCTTAGCCATCCCATATCCAGTGTTTGCAGCATTGGGAAATTTACTTCTTTTATCCTGGGATTCTGGTTCTGAAATGGGGAAAACTCTGCCTTAGGGATTCAGGGAGCAGCAAACACTTCATCAGAAAGTGTGTGGGAGATGAAGAATAACTACAGATTTTGTGGACATCACAGGAGGGGGTTTCTGCAAGTTCCTGGTTCTGTTTGATATTTTTTAAAGATTAGCCCAACTCACAGAATAGACTGAAAGGGACAATGTGGAAATGGAGACACCTGTTAGGAGACTTCTGAGGCAGGGATGGTGATGGAATCTGGACTGGAATGATGATCTTCAAAACAGAGACAGGCGAACAGATTTGGAGCCAAGAGAACATGCTGATGGGTTGGGTCTGAAAGGTAGGGGAAAGAGGGGAGTCAAGGGCAACTCCTAGCTTTCCAGTCTGAGGACCTGGGTGAATGGTGATGCTTCTGAAAATAAACTGAAGTTGGTAACAGTGTCTATGATGTTGTACGTGGGATAATGTAGGCATTGTCTCAAAGCAGAAATGAGTAGATATAACATAGGATTCCTCATGCAGGAATCATACCCTTAAGTTCAAGGGCCACCTGGCAAGGTCTGCCTTCCCAGAAAAACAAGCTTTCACATGTGATTGTCAATTGCCTTCCCTCTGGTCCTGGGTGTATGCCTGACAAATCCAGGGGACTTTGACTTTATTGACACATTGCAGAGATATGCAGAGACTTGCTAAATACAAGCACAGAAAGAGCTGGTAGATGATTTGCTGTTTAAAGTCAGGTTTCAATTGCTGTGCTCTACTGCTCTGATATTAACTTTCAACTTTCCTAGGAAGTTGAATATGCATAGTCAATTTTGTGTTATCTCCTATCTTATGAAGAACAGCTACTGGTAGCAACTCAGAGTCCTCTTCTTAATCACATTGTTTCCTCCTCTGTGAGCTGTTTGCTTCCACAAGGTCAGAGTAAGAAGCTGAAAGGGATCCTGAAGAATATCTGTTCAGTTGCTAAGTCATGCCCATGGACTGCAGCTTGCCAGGTTCCTCTGTCCTCCACTCTCTCCCGGAGTTTGCTCAAATTCATTGATTTGGTGATGCTGTCTAGCTATTTTATCCTCTGCCACCCCCTTCTCCTTTTGCCTTCAAACTTTCCCAGATCAGAATCTTTTCCAGTGAGTCTGCTCTTTGCATCAGATGGCCAAAGTATTGGAGCTTCAGCTATAGCATCAGTCCTTCCGATGAATATTCAGGGTTGAATATTTATTCAGTGGGCGGGAGCCTTGAAGGGGAGACATTTGAAGTTCATTCTAACACTGGGTCTTCTGTTTCCTGATGTTCCAGGGCTTGCAAACCCCGGAGATTCCCAACTGAGACTTGTCTTAGTGGGTAAGACTGGGGCAGGAAAAAGCTCAACAGGAAACAGCATCCTCAGAAAGACAGTGTTTCAGTCTATTCTTTCGTCAGTATCCATCACCAAGCACTGTCAGAAAGGAAGCAGCACCTGGAAGGGCAGAGAAGTTGTCGTCGTGGATACACCTGGCCTCTTTGACACGGACGTCCCAGATGCTGAGACTGTCAAGGAGATTACCCGCTGCATGGTGCTGACCTCCCCGGGGCCTCACGCTCTGCTTCTGGTCATCCCACTGGGCCGTTACACTCTGGAAGACCAGAAAGCCACAGAGAAGATCCTGACGATGTTTGGAGAGAGAGCTAGGGAACACATGATTCTCTTATTCACCCGGAAAGATGACTTACGAGGCATGGATTTCTGTGATTACTTAAAGCATGCTCCTACAGGCATCCAAGAGCTGATTTGCAAGTTCAGAGATCGCTACTGTGTTTTCAACAACAAGGCCACAGGAGCTGAGCAGGAGAACCAGAGGGAGCAGCTGCTGGCCCTGGTCCAGGATGTGGTGGACAAGTGCAACGGTAGATACTACACGAATACCCTGTATCAGGAGACCGAGAAGGAGATTCAGAAACAAATCCAAGTGTTACAAGAAAATTACAGAGCAGAGCTCGAGAGAGCAAAAGCTCAGATAAAACAGGAGCTCGAAGAGGAAATCAGAAAGCTGAAGGATGAACTAGAACAGCAAAGGCGGATGGTGGAAATGGAAAGGCAATTGGCAGAAACAGAGGCTCACTGGGTTTCAAGGCAGCAAAGAGCCAGAGATCATGTTTTGAGTCAGAATCAGATATTTGAAATCATCTATACCTTGTTACAGGTTGCTTCCTTTGTCTTCCCTCTGTTTAGGGATTAAACTTCATGAAAATCTTTCTATATTTCCTGCATATTTTCGGGTGGTCCTGCCCCATGTAACTCAGAGCATTCTCCTTTTTCTCTGAGACTCTCAGGGCTAAGGAGAGTAAGTTCACTATTGATAATTGGTATATGTTTGATTGATTTAACGGGAAAGCGATAAATTCTCAACTTGTGAAACTCCAAAGCAGAAAGTATTGATGCTCCTTATTTGTGAATTCTTTCTCAGAGACACCAAGACAGGGAATGCAGGAGACCAAAGAAGATGACCCCCATCTTTCTTTCTTTATCCCTAGAAAAGATTTCTCCGCTAGATTCTTTCTAGATTGGTGGGTGATTTTCCCTTACAACTTTTTCTCACTTATTTTGTCTTTAGACAGCACTGATCATCTTACCCGTATAGTTTATGAGAAAGATCGATTCTTTCCATTAGTCAAGCTTACATAAGGAGATACTGATAGAAATCTTTCTAGATGAATGGAAATTTGTTCACTTATAATTTTACTGAAGGCCTCAAATTGTTCCTTATCAACTGACCATTACAAAGAGTTCTCTGGCAAATGATCTTTCAGAACTTAACTACCTGAAATGTCAAAAGGCACAAAAGATATTCAACAGATAAGGGAATAATGCTTGGTGTGTTCAGATGTATCTGTAGGAAATCTGACCAACAACAACCAGTTTGCTGAATAACCCAGTTCTCTCCTTTTCCTGTGAAACTAACAGCTGCCCCATGCAGATGAATTGTTTGCTTATTGTTATTTTAATAAAATGTTTCTGTTCTCTCATACTTGTGCAAATTGGAATCTGTTTTTTTTTTTTTTTTTTTGAAAAGCACCACTATTCCTTCTAAGAACAGAGATGAATTTCAGTTTTTTGTTTTTTTTTTTTTAAGTTCAAGATGATTTTGGTGTACACTTGGTCCACTCTCCAGACATCTCCCTTCACCTTTCCCCTTTCCCCCCAACCCCAGAAGGTTTGAGCCACATTTTCAACCCCTCTGTCAGTCAAAGTCTATATTCTCCTTGGATTCATCCATTATGTATTGGTAGAAATTATGTGTAACTGAGGTTTCTGAGACCTTTGTGGCTTTCCTGCTGCAAAAATTCTTTTAAATCTATGGATAAAATAGAGACATGCCTGTCCCTTTTCTCCTCTTCCAATGGGTCCTCTTCACCTAGTAATTGTAGGCTTTCCCCAAGCACATTTCCATGTTTTTCCAATATGGTCTGAGGTCACACATGATCTATGCCAACTCTCCTTGCTTGGTCATCTTAAAATCATGTTCTCCATGCCCTAACCCATTCTGTCCAAAAGAGGACATTCGCCTTGCCCTGACTTCCCCCAAACACACAGGACTGTACCCTTAACACAGCTGCTATCTATCTATAGCTGACTCACTTTGCTGTACAATAGAAACTAACATACTATTGGAAAGAAACTGTTGCTGTTGTTGTTCAGTTGCTAAAGTGAAGTGAAGGCACTCAGTCATGTCCAACTCTTTGTGACCCCATGGACTGTAGCCTACCACACTCGTCTGTCCATGGGATTTTCCAGGCAAGAATACTGGAGTGGGTCACCATGTCCTTCTCCACAGGATCTTCTTGACCCAGGGATTGAACCCAGGTCTACCCCATTGTAGGCAGACACTTTACTGTCTGTGCCACCAGGGAAGTTAGCAAAGGCTCAAGGATATGAGAAGCACCTGGCAAAGAAGCACAGGACTCCAGCAGAGGCGGTCACTCTGAGTGGACAGATTCCGTTTCACTCTGCAGAATGTGGGAGAATTTAGTGTCTATAGTTTTCATCATTGGTGTTTCAGTCAAAATTCTTAGGTGTGAATTTAACATGCTATTGTATTACAACTTTCCACAAGCAAATATTCAACCAAAGAACAACACATACCCCTCAAAATTAAATTCAGGTTTAAGATGAAAAAAAAAAAAAAAAGCTAGCTGCAGTGGTAATTTTGAGTATAAATACATTCAATTATTCTTATTCTTGCATCCCAGGTTAATGCTGTAGATGAGACAAAGAAAATCGTTCGGCTATTTATTTCCCATCTCATTCCTTTAAATCATTTCATCAAAGTAATCTGAACATGGGTATATGAATACTTGTTTTGTTATAAGAATGTACAGTTTAAAAGTCCCTGAGACACATCCAAGAATGGATTGAAATGTATTCAATGTAATTCCATCTATGGGGTCACACAGAGTTGGCCACGACTGAAGTGACTTAGCAGCAACAGCAGCAATGTAATTATTCGCCATATTTTGACACTGGCTTTCTTTAGGATTAAAATGAAAACTGACCTTTTCCAATCCTATGGCGATTGCTTAGTTTTCCCGATTTGCCGGCGCACTGAGTGCGGCACATTAACAGCATCATCTTTCAGGATTTTAAAGAGTTCGGCTGGAATTCCATCACCTCCCCTAGCTTTACTAATTACCAAGGACTTGGCTCCCTTCCCTGATACTTAAGGAATGTGACTTTTAAAAAAGATATGCATGATATGTATACATATATGTAATATATAAAATAATATTTACAATTTTCCATGACTGGTTTACAAAAAGCAGAGGAACCAGATAGCAAATTGCCAACATCCGTTAGATCATACAGAAAGCAAGGGAATTCAAGAAAAACATCTAATTCTGCTTCATTGACTATGCTAAAGCCTTTGACCATATGGATCACAACAAACTGTGATCTTCAAGAGATGGGAATATCAGACCTCCTCACCTGTCTCCTGAGAAATCTGTTTGTGAGTCAAAAAGCAGCAGTTAGAACCTTGCATGTAATAACAGACTGGTTCAAGATTGGGAAATGAGTACGACAAGGCTCAGCCTGTTTACTTAAATTATATGCAGAGAACATCATGAGAAATGCTGGGCTGGATGAAGCACAAGCTGGAATCAAGATTGCCAGGAAAATATCAATCACCTCAGATATGCAGATGATGCCACCCTTATGCCAGAAATTGAAGAGGAACTAAAGAGCCTCTTGATGAGGGTAAAAGAGGAGAGTGAAAAAGCTGGCTTAAAACTCAACATTCAAAAAACAAAGATCATGGCATCTGGTTCTATCACTTCATCTCAAGTAGAAAGGGGAAAAAGGAGAAACAATGACAGATTTTATTTTCTTGGGCTCCAAAATCACTGTGGATGATGACTGCAGCCATGAAATTAGAAGATGCTTGCTATTTTTCTGGGCTCCAAAATCACTGCAGATGGTGACTGCAGCCATGAAATTAAAAGATGCTTACTCCTTGGAAGGAAAGTTATGACCAACCTAGATAGAATATTCAAAAGCAGAGACATTACTTTGCCAACAAAGGTTCACCTAGTCAAGGCTATGGTCTTTCCTGTGGTCATGTATGGATGTGAGAGCTGGACTGTGAAGAAGGCTGAGCGCCAAAGAATTGATGCTTTTGAACTGTAGTGTTGGAGAAGACTCTTGAGAGTCCCTTGGACTGCAAGGAGATCCAACCAGTCCATTCTGAAGGAGATCAGCCCTGGGATTTCTTTGGAAGGAATGATGCTAAAGCTGAAACTCCAGTATTTTGGCCACCTCATGCGAAGAGTTGACTCATTGGAGAAGACTCTGATGCTGGGAGGGATTGGGGCAGTAGGAAAAGGGGATGATGGAGGATGAGATGGCTGGATGGCATCACTGACTCGACGGATGTGAGTCTGAGTGACCTCCAGGGGTTGGTGATGGACAGGGAGGCCTGGTGTGCTGTGATTCATGGGGTCGCAAAGAGTCGGACACGACTGAGCGACTGATCTGATCTGATCTGATTTCCTTACTTTATTTTTTGTATACTTGATTTGTTTTTTTCTGACAATGGTATATTAAAATCTTATATTTTTTAGGACCATTAATCCATATCCCCTTACCTTTTTGTAGATTTTCCTTCATAAACACAATGCTATGTTATGCAGTGCATACACTTTCTTGATTTCTGGAAGAAATATCAATAACCTCAGATATGCAGATGACACCACCCTTATGGCAGAAAGCAAAGAGGAATTAAATAGCTTCTTGATGAAAGTGAAACAAGAGAGTGAAAAACGTGGCTTAAAACTTAACAAAGTATGTGGAGAAATGGGAATCCTCTTACACTGTTGGTGGGAATGCAAACTAGTACAGCCACTATGGAGACCAGTGTGGTGATTCCTTAAAAAACTGGAAATAGAACTGCCATATGACCCAACAGTCCCACTGCTAGGCATACACACCAAGGAAAGCAAATTGAAAGAGACACATGTATCCCAATGTTTATCACAGCACTGTTTATAATAGCCAGGACATGGAAGCAACCTAGATGTCCACTGGCAGACGAATGGATAAGAAAGCAGTGGTACATATACACAATGGAATATTAATCAGCCATTAAAAAGAATAGATTTGAATCAGTTCTAATGAGGTGGATGAAACTGGAGCATATTATACAGAGTGAAGTAAGTCAGAAAGAAAAACACCAATACAGTATACTAACGCATTTATATGGAATTTAGAAAGATGGTAACGATAATCCTGTATGTGAGACAGCAAAAGAGACACAGATGTATAGAACAATCTTTTGGACTCTGTGGGAGAAGGCAAGGGTTGGATGATTTGAGAGAATAGCATTGAAACATTTATATTATCATATGTGAAACAGATCACCAGTCCAGGTGTGATGCATGAGACAGGGTGCCCAGGGCTGGTGCACTGGGATGACCCTGAGGGAATGGATGGGGAGGGAGATGGGAGGGGGATTCAGGATGGAGAACATGTGTACACCCATGGCTGATTCATGTCAATGTATGGCAAAAACCACTACAATATTGTAAAGTAATTGGCCTCCAATTAAAATAAATCTCCAGTAGCATATTGAGCCCCTACTGACCTGGGGGAGTTTCTCTTTCAGTATCCTATCATCTTGCCTTTTCATACTGTTCACGGGGTTCTTAAGGCAAGAATACTGCAGTGGTTTGCCATTCCCTTCTCCAGCGGATCACATCCTGTCAGATCTCTCCACCATGACCTGCCCATCCTGGGTTGTCCCACGGGCATGGCTTAGTTTCATTGAGTTAGACAAGGCTGTGGTCCTAGTGTGATTAGATTGACTAGTTTTCTGTGAGTATGGTTTCAGTGTGTTTGCCCTCTGATGCCCTCTTGCAACACCTACCGTCTTACTTGGGTTCCTCTTACCTTGGGCATGGGGTATGTCTTCATGGCTGCTCCAGCAAAGCACAGCCATTGCACCTTACCTTGAACGAGGGGTCTCTCCTCACCGCCGCCCTTCCTGACCTTGGAGGAGGGTTATCTCCTCACCGCCGCCCTTCCTGACCTCGGTCGTGGGGTAGCTCTTCTCGGCCGCGCTTAGTGCACCGGTCACAGCCACCGAGGTGCTTAGTGCGCCTAAATTAATTAATTAATTAATTTAAAAAAATAAAAAGAATATGAGGACCAAAAAAAGGAAAACTGAGATCATGGCATCTTGTCCCATCACTTCATGGCAAATAGATGAGGAAACAATGGAAACAGTGATAGCCATTATTTTGTGGGGCTTCAAAATCACTGCAGATGGTGACTGCAGCCATGAAATTAAAAGACACTGGCTCCTTGGAAGAAAAGCTATGACCAACCTAGACAGCATATTAAAAAGCAGATACAGTATTTTGCCAACAAAGGTCCATCTAGTCAAAGCTACGGTTTTTCCAGTAGTCATGTACAGATGTGAGATTTGGACTATAAAGAAAGGTGAGTGCCGAAGAATTGATGCTATTCAACTGTGGTGTTGGTGAAGACTCTTGAGAGTCCCTTGGATTGAAAGGATATCAAACCAGTCGATCCTAAAGGAAATCAGTCCTGAATATTCATTGGAAGGACTGATGCTGAAGCTGAAACTCCAATACGTTGGCCTGTTGCAAAGAAATGACTCAGTGGTAAAGACCCTGTTGCTGGGAAAGATTGAAGGCAGGAGGAGAAAGAGATGACAGAGGGTGAGATGGTTGGATGGCATCACCAACTTGATGGACACGAGTTTGAGAAAACTTCAGGAGTTGGTGATGGACAGGGAAGCCTGGTGTGCTACAGTCCATGGGATCACAAAGAATCAGACATGACTGAGCAACTGAATTGAACTGAACTTTTCTTAAGCTTTGTACTGTAGATATAGGATTTGGAAGAAAGGATAATGAGACGGGAAAATGTTGTTTATATTTAATTCCTCTTGAGGTAACAGTTACCTTTACAGACCTAAAGTTTTGAACAAGTGTACAGAAAGGAGTCCTCTGAAACTATAAGTCAGTTACTCCCTGTGGAACAATTTCAAATCCACTGGAAATGGCTTCTGTGGCAAAATTAAACATATACTATGTTTAGGGAATACAGAGAAAAGTTACATGTTCACATTGTCTATAAATTCATTGTCTTTCCTAGGTCCTATTCATTATTTCCAGAGAAAACACAGAATTAAATGTCTGCTCTTGTGTAAAAACCAGTCCAATCTGATGTGTTAAAGAGCCCCTTTATGGACTTCCCTGGTGGTCCAGTGGTTAAGACTTTGCCTTCCAATGCAGGTGGTGCGGGTTTGATCCCTGACTGGGGAGCTAAAGATCCCACATGCCTTGCAGCCAAAAAAAACAAAACATAAAACAGAAATGATACTGTAACAAATTCAGTAAAGACAGGGGAAAAAAATAAAAAGAAATGGCCCCTTTAGATTGTGTTCACTCTCCATGTAGGTGACTCAGACAGTTTCTGCAACCATTGAATTTATTTCCTCCCATGGACTTTAGATGCCTTATGTGACATTGGTTTGTGAAGAAAGATGGAGTTCTCCAGGCTTTCCAGGTGGTGTCGGTGGTAAAGAATCTGCCTGTCAATGTAGGAGATACAGATTCGATCCCTGGGTTGTAAGATCCCCTGGAGAAGGAAATGGAAACCCACTCCAGTATTCTTGCCTGGGAAATTCCATGGACGAAAGGCTACAGTCCACAGAGTCACAAAGAGTCGGACACAACTGAACACACACACATGCATGTACATATGGGGTTTCCAGCCTCAGCCTCTGTCTCCCCTACTTGCTGGGTGATGTCTCATGTCTGTCAAGCCTCTGAAGGCCTGCTATCCCCAACAAGAAAGTCCACAAGCTGGTGTAAAGGCACCAAGTGAGTTGATTTCCCACTCTAGGCAATGCCCTTTCGGGGGCTCCTCAACTGACTTGATCACAGTTCCAGATGGTCTATGTTCTCGTGGCTGGTCAGGCAGTGGCTCTCATTCAGCCCTGGAATATCAGCTAGAGGGTGATATTTCATGTGGTTGCAGGAAATACAACTTCACCAAAGTAGCTTAACAAAGGGTTCAATTTTGATACAGGGAGTTTATGGCTGGTACTCCAGGGCTGATGTAACTATCCAAAGAACTTGATTTTTTTCTTCCACCCATTCTGGTATCTTTTGTCCTCAGAGTGGTAAGATGGCTGCTTCAGCTTCAGCCTCATGTCAGAACTGCAGGCAGAAAGAACATAGACACAAGAAGGAAAACAGGATGACACTTCTATTGCAAAAGCAAAGCCAACCCACAGGGCTTCTTCTACCACCTCTTGGTCATATGCTTACCCCAGCTATGAGAAACACAGTACAACTCAGCATTTCATGTAGGTACATTGCTGTGACAAGAAAAATTGTAGTTTTGTTAGTAATGAGGAGGGACAAATGCTAGTGAGCTGATGACTAGCAGCACCTGCCATATGAGATGGGGTGAATTTGCCGTACACATCTCACCCTAGAGAGACCTCATTCTCAACGGTATGGTGAATTATTTTGACGATTCACAACCAAACTTTCCTACAGTCCTAAACTCTTGCTCATTATACACATTAACCAAGGAAAGAACAAGAAAATAGAACCTCAGTGCCCAAGTCTGGTTCCAAAATACAGAGTCTTGTAACATACTAAATATCCTACAGACAAACTTCGGAATAAACTACATCTCACATGCTAGTAAAGTAATGCTCAAAATTCTCCAAGCCAGGCTTCAGCAATACGTCAACTGTGAACTTCCAGATATTCAGTCTGGTTTTAGAAAAGGCAGAGAAACCAGAGATCAAATTGCCAACATCTGCTGGATCATCAAAAAAGCAAGAGAGTTCCAGAAAAACATCTATTTCTGCTTGATTGACTATGCCAAAGCCTTTGACTGTGTGGATCACAATAAACTGTGGAAAATTCTGAAAGAGATGGGAATACCAGACCATCTGACCTGCCTCTTGAGAAATATGTATGCAGGTCAGGAAGCAATAGTTAGAACTGGACATGGAACAACAGACTGGTTCCAAATAGGAAAAGGAGTATGTCAAAGCTGTATATTGTCACCCTGCTTATTTAACATATGCAAAATACATCATGAGAAATGCTGGGCTGGATGAAGCACAAGCTGGAATCAAGTTTGCTGGGAGAAATATCAATAACCTCAGATATGCAGATGACAACACCCTTATGGCAGAAAGTGAAGAAGAACTAAAGAGCCTCTTGATGAAAGTGAAAGAGGAGAGTGAAAAAGTTGGCTTAAAGCTCAACATTCAGAAAATGAAGATAATGGCATCCAGTCCCATCACTTCATGGCAAATAAATGGTGAAACAGTGGAAACAGTGGCTGACTTTCTTTTTCTTGGCTCCAAAATCACTGCAGATGATGACTGCAGCCATGAAATTAAAAGACACTTGCTCTTTGGAAGGAAAGTTATGACCAACCTAGACAGCATATTAAAAAGCAGAGACATTGCTTTGCTGACAAAGGTCCGTCTAGTCAAGGCTTTGTTTTTTCCAGTACTCATGCACTGATGTGAGAGTTGGACTGTAAAGAAAGCTGAGCACCAAACAATTGATGCTTTTGAACTGTGATGCTGGAGAAGACTCTTGAGAGTCCCTTGGACTGCAAGGAGATCAAACCAGTCCATCCTAAAAGAGATTAGTCCTGGGTGTTCACTAGAAGGACTGATGTTGAAGCTGAAACTCCAATACTTTGGCCATCTGATGTGAAGAGCTGACTCATTTGAAAAGACCCTGATGCTGGAAAAGATTGAGGGCAGGAGGAGAAGGGGAGGACAGAGAATGAGATGGTTGGATGGCATCACCAACTCACTGGACATGAGTTTGGGTAAACTCTGGGAGTTGATGATGGACAAGGAGGCCTGGCATGCTGCAGTCGTGGGGTCACAAAGATTTGGACACAACTGAGCGACTGAACTGAACTCAACTGAAGTGAACAAAGAACAAATACTAGAAAGTACTGAAGAGCCACCAAAGTAAATAGAAAGGGGAAGTATTTCCATCCTTGAAACAAGGACCACATGAGGGACATCCATGTTTGAAAAGTTTTTTCCAGACGGCACTCCCCAGACCACAATGCAAGAAGTGACCAGAACTTTGCTATCTAATATATATACACCTCTTATTTCCTGAAGCTGGAGAGAAAAGTTTAGGATCGTATGTGATTGCTTATTCCTCTGCCTTCCTGTTTCCTTTCCCCTAGAAGAGGAGTGACTGTTCTCAACTCTAATTAGCTGGACTTCTACCCGTGGACTGCAAGGACATCCAACCAGTCCATTCTGAAGGAGATCAGCCCTGGGATTTCTTTGGAAGGAATGATGCTAAAGCTGAAACTCCAGTACTTTGGCCACCTCATGCGAAGAGTTGATTCACTGGAAAAGAGTCTGATGCTGGGAGGGATTGGAGGCAGGAGGAGAAGGGGACGACAGAGGATGAGATGGCTGGATGGCATCACTGACTCAATGGATGTGAGTCTGAGTGAACTCCGGGAGTTGGTGATGGACAGGGAGGCCTGGCGTGCTGCGATTCATGGGGTCACAAAGAGTTGGACACAACTGAGCGACTGAACTGAACTGAACCAATGGGACTGGATACCATGATCTTCATTTTTTGAATGTTGAGTTTTAAACCAATTTTTTCACTCCCCTCTTTCACTTTCATCAAGAGGCTCTTTAGTTACTCTTCACTTTCTGCTAGAAGGGTGGAGCCATCTGCATATCTGAGATTATTGATATTTCTCCTGGCAATCTTGAAACAACAGTTAGAACTGGACATGGAACAACAGACTGGTTCCAAATTGGGAAAGGAGTACGTCAAGGCTGTATATTGTCACCCTGCTTATTTAACTTCTATGCAGGGTACATCATGCTAAATGCTGGGCAACTAAGCACAGTTAAAAGAAGAGCTCATTGACGCAATCAGGCAAGAACTGAGTAAGTCAAATACCCCATAGAGAAGCAAACTAAGGAGAGATAGGACTTTCATCTGGGGAGAGAAGAAAAAAAAAACCTACAAAGAATGACTGATAACAACAATAAGACCCTTACATTTTGTGAGCTGTAAGAAGAAAATGGAGACATGCACTTGGAAGGAGGGGAAAACCAACATACTTTGAAAGCCTTCAAACATTACTACTCTGGGGATAAGCTATTTCCCTCCCAGTTTGCTGCTTTTTTTTCTGACTTTTAAACCAGGATGGAGGAGAGTCGTATAGGAGTTCCTGTATCAGTTATGCAGAAAATACTAAACCCATCAGGCAAGATCACTGTGCATTGAAAATATTTTCATGTCAAGAGAAAATCATATATTTCCATCCATTGCTAAAATAAAGAGGAGAAAGGCTTTAAAAAATCAAGACATACACAGAGTGTTACATCGATCTTGTCTAAAGTCACACTTCTCAAGTAGCTCTAAAGAAAAAGACTTGCAATTTTTAAAACTTTAAGTCCATTAATCTTTGATCTTATTGTAAAGGTCTTCTCTGGGCAATTATTTGGTAAAAGGTCTTTCATGTTTTGTATACATTAGAATTTTTAGTTTTTTCTTTAAAAATTTGCAAGAAAACTTTCCATAACCAAAGTAATAATATTTTTCATCATCTCTCCGATTGAAATTCTTTTTTTCACCCAATAATCCAAGCTGTTTTTTATCTGGCCCAAGTTCCAAGTCCTGAGTCTGTTAAAAGCCGTCCAGTGTTTTTTGTTGGCCATTCAATTCTGGCTTCCGTTACTAGTTTTGTCAAGTCTGTTTTTGATGGCTAAGAGGAAAGCTTTTATCAAACCCCATATGTATTTACTGAAAAGATCTCTAACACCTTTTTTTGGTTTCTTTTTTCTTGGATTCACTGCACTGCAGCACACTGCAATTACCATCCATCGTGAATGTTGTAAAACATCTTCCCGGCTCTTTTTCCCTCTCCTGTTCCAGTTTAGTACCTGCTTTGTCATCTCCATTTATTCTACACCAATATCATGCCTTCATTTTGAAGCTTAAATTTTCTCCATGCTTATTTTTAACTAAAAATCTGAATCTATTATAAGTAAAATAATCATCAGGATTTAAATTTAATAACCAACTAAATGTAGCTCTGTATCACTATAACCCATGTTGTCTACACAAAGTATTCATAAAAGTACCACAACACTCATTAGGAAGATTGTTCAAAGGGAAACAGTCTTCGGACATCGACTAAATCGGTGATGATATGCTTATTATGTTCTGACACTAGAAACGGTAAATGTGCCCAAGGTTTACATTGCAATACAACAGTAATATGTGATACAACAGTTAGAGTGAAGTGTATTTCTACCCAAACAACAGAACTGTGTTGAATAGTAAAATATTTTACAGTGCTTCAGTGTTTAAATTTAAATTAAAGCAAATTATCATGAAATAAAAGTTCAGTTTCCCAGGTATAGCTATATTTCAAAGGCCCAACAACCACATTTGGCTAGTGTCTACCATACTGGATACTGCAATTTCTAGAAAACACTCAAATATTTGGAAATTAAATACATTCTCCTTAATAATCCATGAGTAATAAAAGATATCACAAAGAATATGCAAAATATCATAAACTGAGTGATAGTGAAAAGAGAACACACAAAACATTATGAGAGGCAGATAAGCATGTGTGGAGGGAAGTTTTATAACTTTCTACCTTCGTGTTAGAAAATAATAACTTTTAATAGTTTACAGGATATTGTCCATAGCATGTTGTAGAGACTCGGGTTATTATTACGCTCTTCTGAAGGATCCTGGGTTTGCTCCAGCAGGCACTTAAGTTACTGGTCGATGCCTTTGTGTCAAGTTCCCTATAGCCTCTCCCTGTACTTGGTCACCTCTCAGGGTCTTCCAACAATTGTTTAAAAACTCTCATTATTTTGAATTTTCTAGAGAGTGTATGAAAGTTATTACAGGATAATTCAAAGCTGGAAAACTTCCCTGAGATTTTTAGCCACTGCCTGACCACCAAGGAGGAAGCAGCCTGTGGACTCACTGGTCACTTTGGACTCTCCAGATCTCTCTCTTTCTTGCTTTGCTCCTGTGTAGGGGTTTTTTTTGAGAATAATGAATTCCAAAGGTCACTATTTTCACAGCTTTGGCCAAGACAACCCCCTTTCCTCCCCCTACCCATGACCTCGTCCTCAGCACCTCCTTCTTTCTGGTACACAGACAATGGGATTTCCATGCTTTGCCTGTTCTCTGATGCTCAGGGAGTGATGGTGTGAAGCAACAGCTCCCCTTCCTCCTGAAATGTCATGGGAGGGATTTTCCTTGATTTTTAGTCATAAAGGAGAGAAAACCCCATATTCCATAAAATTTTAAGCAATTCCTTTAGGATTTTTAATGAATGACGTGTTTTGAGTGACTTGCCATTTGCCATTTAGTGACTTGATGTTTTGTGAGTGACGGTGCCTGTCATTTGGTCAATACTTGTATTTTCTAGGATGAGATCAATTAAGCCAACAGGGTTAAAATGAAAGTATCTAAGATAAAGATATTTATCTTCTTATCTTAAAGGAAATGCGAATGACTTTAGCTGTTAGTTTAGTGGCTATGAAGTAATGGGTCTATTCACCTAGAAACAAAATGACTTTATTTCACTTATCCTTGAAGAATTTACAAATTCTCCCAGTTTGTTTTTTTTTTCAATGTTCCAGATTTTTAATGTGACTTTAAATTTTTTCTTTTCTCATTTTGTAAATTTAAGGTGTGCTGAGTCTTACTTTGGTAGACTGGTGTATCTTAGTTGGTTTTCATTTTAACAGTCTTTAGCACATCACATACTTATACTACAATATTATTGTCTACATTCAATCTACTGTACTATAGACCTCTATGGCTTTTTAGTGCTTGTGACAAGTTTGTGCCTGCAACACCATCAATCTTATCCCCTGTGCCCCCACGTCTTGGTAACCATCATTCTCTTCCTTTTTAAAACAAGTTTGACTTTTTAGATTCCACATGTTACACAGTACTTGTCCTTCTCTGACTTACCTTGCTTCCAATTCTCCCAAAAAACATAAGACAACTCCAACTGGAATACCAACAATGTACCTTTAAGAAAATTCAACAAGTCATTTTAAATTTCTCACAAAAGAAGAAATGCCTGAAAATAACAAAAGAAATACAAAAATTGTGACTGGGGAGGAAATCGGAAGTGGAGGGGGAGAGTTCACATTACAATCAAAGCCACAAAAGTCAAGTCAATATTTTATTCACATAGGAGTTGAGAAGATGGAAGACAAGAAGAGAGGCAAAAATTCTCACAGAAATCATAGGGAATATGAAAATTTACCATATGATAACTGCCATTTCAGTTCAGCAGGAAATGATCACCGACTTAGTAAATGGTCTGGTACAAAGGCTATCTTAAGCATACTCTGATGGGTCTCTGTCCTGACTCCAGACCCTTTTAGCTAAAGACCTGGTCCAGCTTTCTCATGGGTTCTCTGGGTGAAGACGAGATGACACCCCGAGTTGCAGGACTCTCCGAGGCCCGTAGGCTGCTCCCAAGGACGTTCACATGGTCTTCTGCTTCTTTCTTTGCAGCTTCCCTTTCTTCCTTCCTCCCTCCATTCTACACCCCAGAACACCTGGCTGGGGAACCTGGGTACATGCCCATATGTCCCTCGCTTTCTCCCCTCTCTCAGGGGAGAAGGGACGGGGTTGCAGGTCAGGCAGAGGCTCTGCTCTCCATGCGGGAGGGTAGGCGTCAGAGGAGCGGTATCAGGTGTGTGACCTCCCTTGTCCAAGCCTCCCTGGGAAGAGCTCCTCTGCTGCCCAAGTCCACTTGGACCTCCAGGGGGCGTGTATCCTGCAGCCAGGTCTAGTCCCCATTCCCTGAGCAGACCTGGCTCCTGGATATCCCTGCCCTGCTTTGCTCCTTCCCATGGGGCCCCCCTTTGCTGCGGGTGGTGGCTTCTTTCAAGAGCGAATCAAGAGCAGCTCCTTGTGGCCCTCTCCCGTTTCTAGTTGCCTTCTCCTCCCCAGCCCAGAGCCTGTCCTGCCCCACTGGCACAGGGCTTTAAAAACCATCATGCCTCCCTCTTAACAGGCAAGGACACAGCCCAAGAGACACAGAGCTGCCAGGTCCACAACCACGCTGATTTGCTGCATCGAGTTTTAAGCCAAGACTCCAATGGCCGGGATGCTGCCAGCGTTCTACAGCAGAAGGGCACACAGGCCTGCCTCAGGAGGCTTGGCTTCTCTCAGAGTTCTGTTGCAGAGATGGAACCCCAGAGATACATGAGGAATGGCTGGGGGTGCAGAGCAGGAGGGCCCCTGTGTTCTGGAAGGTGTGATGAAGGACCTGAGAACTCAGGAGCCCACCCACCTCCTCTCGCCTGACCAGAGGCTGCCCTGGAGACAGGAGAGGCCAGGGACCCCTGGGATGGAGCGGGCAAGTGAGGGGCCTGGGAACTGGAGTCCAGGCCAAGGGAGGCAGGCAGGAAGCCGCGGAGGCCTGCGCCTCAGATGGGTGCGCTCTGTGGGAACTGGCGTCCAGCTTGCTCGGGCTCCTTCAGGAGGCGGCGCAGGCTGCACAACCAGGCCTGGTCCTCACGCCCCTCGCCGGCGCCCGGCCTCCAGAGGCCCCAGCTCTCACCGGGCATGGCGCAGGCGTGAGGGGCGGCCGGGGGGCTGTAGGCGCAGCCCTCTGCTCCCACAGGACCCCTTCGATGTGCTTCGATGTGCTCCCTCAGCTGGGCCTCCTGCTCGGCTCCATCCCCCTTGTTGTTGAAGCCGCAGTGTCTCCTTGAGCAGACCTCGTCCAGTTTGGCCAGCGCCCAGTAGTCGATCTCCCGCAGGTACGTCCCCAGTGAGCAGCTGTATATGTCTTCGTTCCGCGTGAACACCAGGACGGTGTGGGCCAGGACGCCCTCCCCGAACACCTCCTGGAGGCACCCAGCCATCCCCTGGCCTCCTCGGTTTACCGGCTGAGCTGAGTCACCAGGAGCACTACATGAGGCCCGGGTGGGAAGTGGGCGCCGGCCTCGCCTATGCCCTGAATGGTCCCCTGTGGCGTCACCCAGCGGGACAGGATGTCGGGGGTGTCGATGACCTGCAGCTCCCTCCCCTCCCACGCGCGGCACCCCTGCTGGAAGGCCTGGGTCACCGGGCAAGCACTGAGCCTGGACTCGAACACTCTCCTCCCGAGGATGCTGTTTCCTGTGGTGCTTTTCCCGCTTCTGGATTTTCCCACCAGGATGAGCCTCAGCGTCTGTGGGGTCCCTTCATCCCCCAGAAGCCCTGGAAGCATCAAGAGAAGGTGGGGACCGCAGTTAGAGCCTGTCCCCCGCTTTAGCCTCCCCAGGGGCAGACGTCTGGATGTGGGCAGGACAAAGGAAGACCAGCGTCTGCATCCAAGATGTGCCCTAGGTTCACATGCTTTCCTTCCTTTTATCATTTCTGAATTTTGGGGGAAAATAAGGTAGAAAATACATAACATAAAATGTACTGTTTGAACCATGTTTAGGTGTAGCCTTCGGTACATTCACATTGCTGGGCAGTCATCACTTGGGCATCTCAAGAACTTTCCATCTTCCCGGATGACACCCTGTCCCCATTAAACACTCACTCCCCATCCTTCCTCCCCTCCACCTGATGTCCACTGCTCTTTCTGTCTCCATGTGTTGACTGTTCTAAGGACCTCATATTGCTGGGATCAGGCAATTTTTGCCCCACTGTGTTTGGCTTATTCACTTTGCATAACGTGGACAAGGTTCCTTCATGTTGGAGCAAGTGTCAGAATGGCCTTCCTTTTTAAGGCTGAATAATATTCCACTGTAGGTGTAGGTGTAGACTTCCCTGGTGGCTCAGATGGTAAAGTGTCTATCTACAATGAGGGAGACCCGGGTTCGATCCCTGGGAGGGGAAGATCTCCTAGAGAAGGAAATGGCAACCCACTCCACTATTCTTGCCTGGAAAAATCCATGGATGGAGGAGCTTGATAGGCTACAGTCCATGGGTCGCAAAGAATTGGACACGATTGAGTGATTTCACTTACTTAGGTGTAGGTGTATATATGAATCCATATTCATATATATATGGAATTAGGGGGTTGTTTCCACTTTTTGCTTCCCAGGAAGAGTGTGAAGTTGAAAGCACACAGCCTCTGTGTCCATCCTCTCCCTGCCATGATGGAACACGCCACATTACCTTCACTTTTTCCAACAAGGAGTGTTGTGAGGGTGGGGTACTTTCAGCCAGACCCCCAAGCTCCACAGCAAGCTCACACTGGGGTCACAGTCCTAAGCTCCACCATTGAAGTTTGGGCTGGACACCGTCACCCAAGAGTATATCAGAACCAACAGCTGTGAGTAGATGTTTCATGCCCATCTAATACTGAGGACTTCACATCCAGCGGAGAAGGCAATGGCACCCCACTCCAGTACTCTTGCCTGGAAAATCCCATGGATGGAGGAGCCTGGAAAGCTGCATTTCACGAGGTTACTCAGGTTCGGACATGATTGAGCGACTTCACTTTCACTTTTCACTTTCATGCATTGGAGAAGGAAATGGCAACCCACTCCAGTGTTCTTGCCTGGAGAATCCCAGGGATGGGGGAGCCTGGTGGGCTGCCATCTGTGGGGTCGCACAGAGTCGGACATGACAGAAGCGACTTAGCAGCAGCAGCAGCAGCTGCATTCAGATTTTAGAAATGACCGTGGCTGGAGGGCACGAAGGGAATTCCCTTCTCCTGGCCTTGCAGGTCCCAGGACCCACAACACATAGAGAAGCACCAAACCCTAGCTGATTTCCAACCTGTTCCCAGGGAAGACACTGCTGTGTCTCAGGGCAGAGCCCTCAGCCTCTTGAGGCCAAGACTGGCACTGTCTTCTTCCAGCTCTCTCCAGCAGGGGTGTGGTTTCTCCTGCCTTTCTGCCTTGGTGGGCTGAATGTGGCCCACTGGAGAAGGGAATGGCAAACCAGTTCAGTATTCTTGCCTTGAGAACCCCATGAACACTATGAAAAGGCAAAATGATAGGATACTGAAAGAGAAACTCCCCAGGTCAGTAGGGGCCCAATATGCTACTGGAGATCAGTGGAGAAATAACTCCAGAAAGAATGAAGGGATGGAGCCAAAGCAAAAAGAATACCCAGCTGTGGATGTGACTGGTGATAGATGTAAGGTCTGATACTGTAAAGAGCAATATTGCATAGGAACCTGGAATGTCAGGTCCATGAATCAAGGCAAATTGGAAGTGATCAAACAAGAGATGGCAAGAGTGAATGTTGACATTCTAGGAATCAGCAAACTGAAATGGACTGGAATGGGTGAATTTAACTCAGAGGACCATTATATCTACTACTGTGGGCAGGAATCCCTCAGAAGAAATGGAGTGGCCATCATGGTCAACAAAAGAGTCTGAAATGCAGTACTTGGATGCAATCTCAAAAACTACAGAATGATCTCTGTTTGTTTCCAAGGCAAACCATTCAATGTCACAGTAATCCAAGTCTATGCCCCAACCAGTAATGCTGAAGAAGCTGAAGTTGAATGGTTCTATGAAGACCTACAAGACCTTTTAGAACTAACACCCAAAAAAGATGTCCTTTTCATTATAGGGGACTGGAATGCAAAAGTAGGAGGTCAAGAAACACCTGGAGTAACAGGCAAATTTGGCCTTGGAATACAGAATGAAGCAGGGCAAAGACTAATAGAGTTTTGCCAAGAAAATGGGCTAGTCATAACAAACACCCTCTTCCAACAACACAAGAGAAGACTCTATACATGGACATCACCAGATGATCAACACCAAAATGAGATTGATTATATTCTTTGAAGCCAAAGATGGAGAAGCTCTATACAGTCTGCAAAATCAAGACCAGGAGCTGACTGTGGCTCAGACCATGAACTCCTTATTGCCAAATTCAGACTGAAATTGAAGAAAGTAGGGAAAACTACTAGACCATTCAGGTATGACCTAAATCAAATCGCTTATGATTATACAGTGGAAGTGAGAAATAGATTTAAGGGCCTAGATTTGATAGATAGAGTGCCTGATGAACTATGGAATGAGGTTCGTGACATTGTACAGGAGACAGGGATCAAGACCATCCCCATGGAAAAGAAATGCAAAAAAAGCAAAATGGCTGTCTGGGGAGGCCTTACAAATAGCTGTGAAAAGAAGAGAAGTGAAAAGCAAAGGAGAAAAGGAAAGATATGAACATCTGAATGCAGAGTTACAAAGAATAGCAAGAAGAGATAAGAAAGGCTTCTTCAGCGATCAACGCAAAGAAATAGAGGAAAACAACAGAATGGGAAAGACTAGAGATCTCTTCAAGAAAATCAGAGATACCAAAGGAACATTTCATGCAAAGATGGGCTCGATAAAGGACAGAAATGGTATGGACCTAACAGAAGCAGAAGATATTAAGAAGAGGTGGGAAGAATACACAGAAGAACTATACAAAAAAAGAGCTTCATGACCCAGATAATCATGATGGTGTGATCACTGACCTAGAGCCAGACATCCTAGAATGTGAAGTCAAGTGGGCCTTAGAAAGCATCACTATGAACAAAGCTAGTGGAGGTGATAGAATTCCAGTTGAGCTATTCCAAATCCTGAAAGATGATGCTGTGAAAGTGCTGCACTCAATATGCCAGCAAATTTGGAAAACTCAGCAGTGGCCACAGGACTGGAAAAGGTCAGTTTTCATTCCCATCCCAAAGAAAGGCAATGCCAAAGAATGCTCAAACTACTGCACAATTGCACTCATTTCACACGCTAGTAAAGTAATGCTCAAAATTCTCCAAGCCAGGCTTCAGCAATATGTGAACCGTGAACTTCCTGATGTTCAAGCTGGTTTTAGAAAAGGCAGAGGAACCAGAGATCAAATTGCCAACATCCACTGGATCATGCAAAAAGCAAGAGAGTTCCAGAAAAACATCTATTTCTGCTTAATAAAGCAGACTATGCCAAAGCCTTTGACTGTGTGGATCACAATAAACTGTGGAAAATTCTGAAAGAGATGGGAATACCAGACCACCTGACCTGCCCCTTGAGAAATCTGTATGCAGGTCAGGAAGCAACAGTTAGAACTGGCCATGGAACAACAGACTGGTTCCAAATAGGAAAAGGAGTATGTCAAAGCTGTATATTGTCACCCTGCTTATTTAACTTATGCAGAGTACATCATGAGAAATGCTGGACTGGAAGAAACACAAGCTGGAATCAAGATTGCCGGGAGAAATATCAATAACCTCAGATATGCAGATGACACCACCCTTATGGCAGAAAGTGAAGAGGAACTAAAAAGCCTCTTGATGAAAGTGAAAGTGGAGAGTGAAAAAGTTGGCTTAAAGCTCAACATTGAGAAAACGAAGATCATGGCATCTGGTCCCATCACTACATGGGAAATAGATGGGAAAACAGTGGAAACAGTGTCAGACTTTATTTTTCTGGGCTCCAAAATCACTGCAGATGGTGACTGCAGCCATGAAATTAAAAGACGCTTACTCCTTGGAAGGAAGGTTATTACCAACCTAGATAGAATATTCAAAAGCAAAGACATTACTTTACCAACAAAGGTTTGCCTAGTCAAGGCTATGGTTTTTCCTGTGGTCATGTATGGATGTGAGAGTTGGATTGTGAAGAAGGCTGAGGGCTGAAGAATTGATGCTTTTGAACTGTGGTGTTGGATAAGACTCTTGAGAGTCCCTTGGACTGCAAGGAGATCCAACAGTCTATTCTGAAGGAGATCAGCCATGGGATTTCTTTGGAAGGAGTGATGCTAAAGCTGAAACTCTAGTACTTTGGCCTCCTCATGCGAAGAGTTGACTCATTGGAGAAGACTCTGATGCTGGGAGGGATTGGGGGCAAGAGGAGAAGGGGACGACAGAGGATGAGATGGCTGGATGGCATCATTGACTCGATGGACATGAGTCTCAGTGAACTCCGGGAGTTGGTGATGGACAGGGAGGCCTGGTGTGCTGCGATTCATGGGGTCGCAAAAAGTTGAACACGACTGAGCAACTGATCTAATCTGATCCAATCTGGGCTGACCCACCCACCAACTCTGACTGGAAGATATAGGTTCCCTCCAGCTTCTGCAGGTGACCTGAATGACTGGGAGTTCCACAGAAGCAGGGAAGGGCAATGTCCATCTGTACTCTCAGATGCAAAGCTTGAGGAAGACAGTGGTCTCCTGCCTAGGCAAGCCTGGAGACACTCATGCCACGCTTTTGGACTTAAAAGCCAAATACACTGAGCATGGAAGAGGAATTTTAAAGTAATACTTAACCTTGATTGCTGCAAAAAGGGTAAATCACGTGTGAACAAGGGATTGTCACTTTCCTATGCAGCTTAATATTATGGGTTTTTCCCAATGGCTCAGGCCACTGAAGTTTGTCTAATAAAAACAGGTGCATGGAACTGCATAAAAATTGCCAATCAATTCCTTTATCTAGGAACAGCATTCCTAAATTCCTAAGTTCTGTCTCCCCAGGTTAGATGGAAAGTTGAGCCCATGAAAGTGAAGCCCCTGACCCTGATGAAACAGCTTTTGTGGGGAGGGAGCCCCTTGGGAAGACAGAGCCCAGACCTGTGCGCCCTTGATTGCATCCTATGTGTTCACTAGTGCTTTGCAGGCCCCGTGGTCCTGAGAGTCTCACAGTAGAGCCAGTGTGACACCAACCAGGTGCCTGGGGCGAGCCATCTGTCACACCCACAAACACATCATTCCTGACACTCAGTGAAGGGGCAGTGGCTGTGGTCTGTCACCCCCGGTGACCCACGGCACCATCAGGGGCCCTTCCCTTCTGTCTGGCTGGGGTGAAGGAAGCCCAACCCAAATACCGAGTGATGGCCACCCCAGTGGGTGAATGTCTGATGGGAGGGACTCCCGCTGCCCCTCCCAGCACACCACCTGCCCCTCAGGCCCCAGCCCCGCCTCTCTCAAGTTCATGTCTGCTAGAAAGTTGTTTTACCTCCTGACCTGTCTGGAGAGAGATCCTGAGATGCACCTTCTTCAGGTTCCTCTAGGAAAAGGATTTCGAATTCTTCTTCCTCAATCTAGAAAAAAACCATAATGTGTCTTACTGATGTTTCCTCTGAGCTTTCAGGGGCTCCTGACTTGTCATTCTCTTGCCCATGGAAGCTGTTTGCATTGGTTTGTTGGCATGGGACTGGGTGAGAGGGTGTCTGAGATACCTGCTACCTCCTTTAGGGACCCTGTTTCCCCTCCCTTCCCCTGAAAGTGGTCTCCACTTGGGGAGTGGGGGGATTCTGTGATGGGGAGAAATGACCAGAGATGCGTCCTGACAGATGCTGTCCTGGGAGCAGTGGCCAGGGTGCTGGGTGGACGTGAGCAGGACGTTCCTGGAGGGGTTGGTGAGGGGCTCATGGGGCCAGAACGATCTGTGGGGGGAGCCTGGCAGTGAGGGCCGCAGAGGCCGAGTGCTGGGTGGTGAGGAGGGTGGCAGACACGCACAGGGTCCCTCTCCACATGGGGTCCAGTCCTGCCAGGAGCCCCAGGTCCTCGGCACTCAGCTCCAGGGCACCAACTCGGGTGGTCACACTGCCGGGGCCTCCGTGTCCCCAGAGATGTGGATGCTGAGTCCAAACTACACATTCCTGAGATCTTGTCCCCCTGGAAGATTTGAGGACATTTCACAATGTTTTCTAGAGCAATTCCCAGTCCTCTTTGCCAAGGAGGCATTGTCGCCCACCAGGAACTCCTGTCATCCACTCTCAGGCCCAGAGAGCTGTTTGCCCAGCCCCCAGCCCCCTCACCCCAGACCCTGCCCTGCGGGGCATCACCATACGTGCACCACGCACCATTGTTTGTCTCCAACATGGAGCAGATCTGTCACCCTGTGAGGTTTCTCAGGAGAAAAATGAGACTCACAGAGAGTCCTGCCCAAGGGTAAGCGGGGAGTGCCAGGCAGAGCCCAAAGGCTGCAAGGTCCTGATTCCCCTGGCTCCTCCCCTTGCTCCTGAAACAGGCACACACACACACACAGACACTCTCACAAACACACACTCACAAACATACAAACAAAAGATACACACAAACACAACACATACACTACTTACACACATACATGTACAAAAGTGCAAACATAGCACACGTACAACACACATGAACACACATTTACTCACAAACATATGAACATACGTACACAGCACACAAACACAAACATAAGACGCAGAGACCACTCACACACATATATTCAAAACAACCAATAGATAAAAACAACACACCATTCACGCATATGCTCACAAACATACAAACACACATGTCAACATACATACAAACATAACACACATGGAAAACACACATATATTCATCTATAGACAAATAGACACACTCAACACAGAGATACACACCAACATAACACGCACACATATACATACAAACACATATACACACAAACACACTATGCACACCATCCCCACAGCACACTCTCAAGCACAATACACACACACAGACTCACACACACAGGCACGGTCATCACAGCCTTGGACTTACTGCCCCACTGTCCGTGGGGCAGGAGGAATGCCCGTGTCTTTTGTCTCCTGAGGCCGTGTGCTCTTCTGAACATTCTGTTTCTCCTTTGAGAGCTAACACACTGCAGGCTGAATGGAGGAAATCAGTGACAGTGCCCCGGACGTACACACACATAGAGGACATAGTGGATATTTTTTCAGTAATATGTGATCTGGACACGCAGCTCAAGAACTGTCCTTGAGTGCACAGCCATCAGCCCTGAGAAGAGGGAAGAGGAAGTGGGTGGAGCCCCCCAGCAAGGCCCTCCAGGAAGAAAGCTCTGCAGGCTGCATTTGTCTGCAGCCCTGGTGGCGACCCTCTCCAGTGTTCTCACCTGGAAAACCCCATGGACAAAGTAGCCTGGCAGGCTGCAGTCCATGGGGTCACAGAGAGTGGCACATGACTGAGTGACTTCACTGGTAACATCAACAGGGGAAACAGGAACACAAGTGTTGTCATTACTTTTATCCTGAATTAGGACAAGTGGAACTCAGAGGCTTAGACCAAAGCAGCAGATCTTTCAGAAAACGTGCTGCCGGCAGAATGATTTTTTACTGATTTCCTCCCTTTTTGAGAATTCCCCTTCCTGCAGACATCCTCTGCCTTCTCCATCATGACACATACTCCCTGACTCTCTTTCTCCCCCAGCTCCTCCTTCAGCTGCTCCATTGGCTCCAGGGTCGCCAGTTTGCTGACCCTAGATCTTGAGATTCATCACCTCCATAATCCCATGAGCCTCACTGGCCAATTCTTTACAATCAGTGTCTCTCTATACTTGTGTATATCCACACACAGTCTGTGCCTGAACATTCCAAGATCTGTGTCACATCAGAGTCTGGGTCTAAGGTTTGCTTTCTGTGTTTTCTCCCACCTTTAGCACATCCTGTAATGTTGCTGAAAGTTGGACATGATAATATTAGATATGAGGAATTAAGGTGAATAGGCCTGTGGTGTGAGATTTTTATGTTGATCTGGCTGGGAGCTGGGCTGTGTTTAATGTTTGCTGGAGCTTCATTCTCCTCTGGTGCCCTTGTTTATCTCTTCAGTTGTCTGTGGGTTTCCCTAAAACCCCTTCTTAAATAGAACTTGTATCTTGCTGTTCACTCCTCTTTATTCACTGTTTTCATCCTATGTCCTGTGATGTGGGGAGGAGTGAGGAGAGAAGCATTACTTGGGGACTGAATCTTACTCTGTCAGTGGGTCTGTGTTCCTGGGCTGTGGGCATCACAATGTTTTGTTTTGTTTTGCTTTTCCTCCTCTTTTCCCCCTTTAAGTGTTACTGGCCATGTCTGGTCACTTCTGACCTTTTCCACCTTATTTTATCCTAAGATTTTCTTTTCTTTGATGCTCTGGCCTTCAAGAACATCTTTGGTTACTTGAATGCTTCATTTCCACCTTTATTCTCTGGAACTCCTGCAAAGAGCTGGTACTAAAAGATTTTTCAGGGAGTGTATTCTATTAATAAAAAGATTTCAATAAAGATTTTGGAGGTTAGTGGTGCTTTGGAGGATTCAAATGTTCACTATTTTAAAATTTTCTAGAGGAAATATATACTGAAGCCATAAAAGACAAAGAAGCTGCATGTATAAAAATGTAAAGAAGGATGTGAAATTATCACTATTTGTAGGTGCTTTGACTATATATCTGGGAAAGATTAAGAGAATAAATTAATAAACTATGAAAACAATAGAATTTAGTAAACTGATGGCAAGAGTTTCTGCCCCTCTTCAGTTGGCGCCCAAGCATCTGGAGTGGCTAATCAGTGGCAGGATGTTCCAGCAACTGGAATTTTCAGAATTGATCTCAAGTCTGTTTCCATTTCCAAATCTGTAGTTTAAAAGTTGTATCCTTGGAAGTACAATTCTGGGCGGGGCGGGGGGGGTGGGTAGGGTGGGAGGAGGGAATGATATCAGAGAATGTGTTAATACCCTGACTGAGATTTCAGCAGACTTGCCAACATTTGTCTTGGTGGCAGCAAATGAAGCCAAACTGTATCTTAAAGAACCTGTTGTCCCTTTAAATATGGCATTGCCACAAGCTGCATTTGAGACTCATTGCAGCAGCATTTCCAGGAGGCCACTGACAAGAGACACTTCAGGTCTTTCTTACTGATGGACACATGAAGGAAATAGTTCAGCGGTTCATTGGTATCCTGAGTATCACAGTCAAGAGACGTGTCTTGTATTTACCTAGGGATGAAAACCTAACACCAAGCAAAGTTTTAAAAACTAGTAATAGGAAAGCAAATGTTGCAATTCTGTTTTCTGGAAGGATTGATTCCATGGTCATCACAGCCCTTGCTGATCATCATATTCCTTTAGATGAACCAATTGATCTTCTCAATGTGGCTTTCATGACTAAAGAAATGACCATACCAGTTCATTTTAACAAAAAAGAAAGAAAACAGAAAAATCATTGTGAAATACCCTCTGAAGAGTTCTCCAAAAGTGTTGCTGCTGCTGCTGCTAGCCCTGGTGAACAGTTCAATGTACCAGATCGAGTCACAGGAAGAATGGGACTGAAGGAACTGCTAGCTGCCAATCCTTTACAGTTGTGAAATTTTGTTGAAATTAATGTTCCTCTAGAAGAACTGCAAAGATTAAGAATAACTTGAATATCGCACTTAATCCAGCCCTTGGATACAGTCCTGGATGATAGCATTGGCTGTGCAGTCTGGTTTGCTTCCAGAGGAGCTGGTTGGTTAATGACCCAAGATGGAGCAAAACCATATCAGAGCAGTGCAAAGGTAGTTCTTACTGGAATTGGTGCAGATGAGCAGCTTGCAGGTTATTCTTGTCATCATGTCTGCTTCCTGGCACATGGGCTGGAAGGACTGAATAAGGAAATTGAAATGAAACTGGGTTGAATTTCTTCTAGAAATCTTGGTCATGGTGATAGAGCTATCAGTGATCACGGAAAAGAAGCAAGATTTCCTTTCCTGGATGAAAATGTTGTCTCCTTTCTAAATTCCCTACCAGTCTGGGAAAAGGCAAACTTGACTTTACCCTGTGGGATTGGTGAAAAATAAATTTTGCATCTTGCAGCAGTGGAACTTGGTCAAACAGCCTCTGTTCTTCTGCCAAAGTGGGCCATGCAATTTGGATCCAGAATTGCAAAAATGGAAAAGAATAATGAAAAGGCATACGGTAAATGTGGAAGTCTCCAAATCATCTCCTTAGAAAACCTTTCAGTTGAAAACTAGATGTTTTATAGTGTAACAACATTTACTGAATGATGTTTTTTTTAAAAAATAAAATAAAATACTCTGCTGCTTTCAGTGAAAAAAAAAAGATTGCTGGTAGAAATATTAGTAACCTCAGATATACAGATGACACCACACTTATGGCAGAAAGTGAAGAGGAGCTAAAGAGCCTCTTGATGAAAGTGAAAGAGGAGAGTGAAAGAGCTGACTTAAAACTCAGCATTCAAAAAATGAAGATCATGACATCTGGTCCCATCATTTCATGGCAAATAGATGGGGGAAACCATGGAAACAGTGACAGACTTTCTTTTCTTGGGCTCCAAAATCACTCCAGATGATGACTGCAGCCATGAAATTAAAAGACGCCTGGGTACTCTTTCTACCCCCTTCTGATGCCTATGTCAGAAGCTTTCTCTATCTCCTTTATACTTTAATAAAACTTTATTACACAAAAGCTCTGAGTGATCAAGCTTCATCCTGGATTGAATTCTTCTCCTCCGGAGGCCAAGAATCCCGGCATCTTTGCGTGGTTCAGCAACAACCTTTCATCTTGGGGGCTTGTCCAGGATCCTTCTGGACAAGGTAAGGATGCTTGGAGCTCTAGTTCTTTGTTCTCCTAGAGAACACGTTTTCTGCTATACTTTACTAACTATGGTGTGCTTGTGTGAATGAATGAAACGCCCTGCATGAATCAAGTGAGGAGCCCTGCTCTGCAGTTCTGCGGTGACCTCATACAGCTTATGGCAGAAACCTGTTGGGGGTTTATACTGACTTGTCAATGCCAAGAGGCACCCAATGTCTCCTTTGGCCCGAGCAGAAATGGGCAAAGTACGTGGACCGAACTCTCCTTTCTCGGTCAAACTTTTCGATCTCTTTGACTATTTCATAACTCCTTGGAAATTAGAAGTACTAACCTAATCTATTGGATCATAGACTTTCAAGGGACTGGTGATATGTGCTGTTACTGTGTCCTGTGACTTAGGTCCCAAACTTGGATTGGTAGTCAGGAAGCGTCTAGCCTCGCTAGGAACTGAATGTTCAGAAGTTAGATGGAGCTTTAGCTACAAGAGCATCTCTGAGGTTAAAGGTTACTCAGATTGGAACTACAATGTGTCCCCACTCCCCCCCACCCCCCACTTTGGTAACACTGGCTCTTAGTAGACCAGAAGAGGCTCTTATACTGGTGTGGTGACGCTTGGAAGAAACGGCTCAGTTTTATGTTTGTATCGGTCTTATTGTGGTCAGGAATATACTCAGGGTCATGCACAGGCACTCAGGTGATGAGTGTTTCCCCCAGCGGCTTAGCCTGGGAGGCATTCCGGAAGGTTACTCTGATTGCACCCCGGGTGGCATCAGAGGCAAGCAAGGTTTTAATGGTTAGGAGCTGGACGGCAGTCAGGGATGCCATCAGGTCTACCTGTGGTGCATCTCCACCCCATCTCCGTGGTAGAACCTGGAGGGATGAGTAGGTCGCCTGCGTCAATAAGGGACAGACTAAGTCCGACCAGGGAAGGAAAGCTTTGGTGTAAAGTCTGTCTACATCCCCATCTACAGCGGGGAGGGATGCCCCTGGTAGAAAGATGGCACTGGTCGCTTTTTTTTTTAATCTCTTACAGATGGGAGCTAACAATTCCACCCTCATTCCTTTGAACTGTATCCTGAAAAACTGGGATAGATTTGATCCCCAGGGTTTAAAGAAGACACACCTGGTCTTCCTATGTGATACTGCATGGCCACAGTATCCATTGGAGGATGGTGAGCGGTGGCCGGTTGGAGGGTCTCTTAAGTATAATACTGTTTTACAATTAGAGCGGTTCTGTAGAAAACGAGGGAAGTGGGTAGAAGTAGCATATGTGTTGCCTTTTTTCTCTCTGCGAAATATGCCAGACATATGTCCTAAGGGTATAGATTTCGGTGTGATTCCTTCAGCTCCCTCCTGTCCTCCTACTTTGCGAGATGAGATGGAGGACAGGAGACAAAGAGATAAAGAAAAGTAGGTTTCTCCAATCTACCCCTGGGATCATATGTGCAGTGCAGCCAGAGAGACTGAGCAACAGCCACACAAGCTGTTGCCTCTTCATGAAGCACCCACCGGGAGAAATAATCAGTCTATGAGAGTTAATAAGCCTTTTTCTTATCCAGAAATACAAAGAATCAAGGAGGATCTAGGAAACTATTTAGAGGACCCAGAAAATACATATAAGAGCTTTTAAAGGTGTTAGTCTGCTTTATGACCTTACTTGGAAGGATGTGATGTATATCTTGGGACAAACGCTGACTTCTGACTCAAAAACTCAAGTTTTGGGAAAAGTGGTTGCTTATGGAGATGAATGGTTTGGTAATGAATCAGTAATGAAGAGGGAGGAGGAGATAACCGCCTTCCCCACTGGGAATCAGGCGGTCCCAACTACAGAACCAGACTGGGACTACAACACAGCTAAAGGAAGATGGGATCAGAGTCATTTTGTCAGATGTATTCTCCCTCCCCCTGCCCACTTCCCTCCCCATACTATCCCTCTGGGTCATCCCAGTGCACCAGCCCCGAGTATCCTGTATCATGCATCAAACCTGGACTGGAGATTCGTTTCACATATGATAATATACATGTTTCAATGCCATTCTCCCAAATCACCCCACCCACGCCCTCTCCCACAGAGTCCAAAAGACTGTTCTGTACATCTGTGTCTCTTTTGCTATCTCGCATACAGGGTTATCATTACCATCTTTCTAAATTCCATATATATGCATTATTATACTGTATTGGTGTTTTTCTTTCTGGCTTACTTCACTCTGTATAATAGGTTCCAGTTTCATCCACCTCATTAGAACTGATTCAAATGTATTCTTTTTAATGGCTGAGTAATACTCCATTGTGTATACATACCACAGCTTTTTTGTCCATTCATCTGCTGATGGACATCTAGGTTGCTTCCACATCAGATGTATTCTTGAAGGACTCAGGCAGGCACGTGCTAAGCCTATAAACTATGGCAAATTGGCAAACATAGAACAGGAGGAGAAGGAAGCTCCTGATAAATTCCTAGGTAGACTGAGAGAAGCCTTTCACAGATTCACTGAGATTGATCCTGAAAGTGAAGAGGAAAAGTTATCTTAAAGGATAGATTTTTCACTCAGTTGGCTCCAGATATTCGCTGTAAGCTATTAAAACAAGTGTATGGACCAAATCAGTCTTTAGATACTCTGTAACAATGGGCTCAGACAGTCTATTATGGTAGGGAATATGGGGAAAAGAAGAAAAGGCAGAAAAAGACAAAGGAACAGGCAGAAGCCCTCACAATGGCTATGAGAACCATTTTTAAACAGCCTGAGAAAAATGCCCACAGGGACCCACGTGAAAAGGGATGGGCTTGCTACTACTGTGGAAAGAAGGGGCATCTCAACTGGAATTGCCCTCAGGCATCTAAGCCACCCCCCGCTCCATGTCCAGTCTGCAAAGGACCACACTGGAAGAGAGACTGCCCCTAGAGGCATAGGTTTCAGGGGTCGGACTCTCAGGACAACCAGGACTGAAGGTGCCTGGGGGGCCCCACAAAAGCTCCTGTCCTAATTACACCTGAGGAACCCCGGGTATCAATAACTGTGGAGGGGCCAATCCATTGATTTCCTTTTAGATACTGGGGCAACTTACTCTGTGCCTACTGAAGCCCCTGGTCCACTTTCTTCCTGATCTGCTTCCATAATGGGACTGTCTGGACGTACCAATCTGCTTTATTGACTATGCCAAAGCCTTTGACTGTGTGGATCACAATAAACTGTGGAAAATTCTGAAAGAGATGGGAATACCAGACCATCTGACCTGCCTCTTGAGAAACCTATATGCAGGTCAGGAAGCAACAGTTAGAACTGGACATGGAACAACAGACTGGCTCCAAATAGGAAAAGGAGTACGTCAAGGCTGTATATTATTACCCTGTTTATTTAACTTATATGCAGAGTACATCACGAGAAATGCTGGACTGGAAGAAACACGAGCTGGAATCAAGATTGTGGGGAGAGATATCAATAACCTCAGATATGCAGATGACACCACCCTTATGGCAGAAAGTGAAGAGGAACTCAAAAGCCTTTTGATGAAAGTGAAAGTGGAGAGTGAAAAGGTTGGCTTAAAGCTCAACATTCAGAAAATGAAGATCATGGCATCTGGTCCCATCATTTCATGGAAAATTGATGGGGGAACAGTGGAAACAGTGTCAGACTTTATTTTTCTGGGCTCCAAAATCACTGCAGATGGTGATTGCAGCCATGAAATTAAAAGACGGTTACTCCTTGGAAGGAAAGTTATGACCAACCTAGATAGCATATTCAAAAGCAGAGACATTACTTTGCCAACAAAGGTCCATCTAGTCAAGGCTGTGGTTTTTCCAGTGGTCATGTATGGATGTCAGAATTGGACTGTAAAGAAAACTGAGCACCAAAGAATTGATGCTGTTGAACTGTGGTGTTGGAGAAGACTCTTGAGAGTCCCTTGGACTGCAAGGAGATCCAACCAGTCCATTGTGAAGGAGATCAGCCCTGGGATTTCTTTGGAAGGAATGATGCTAACACTGAAACTCCAATATTTTGTCCACCTCATGTGAAGAGTTGACTCATTGGAAAAGACTCTGATGTTGGGAGGGATTGGGGGCAGGAGGAGAAGGGGATGACAGAGGATCAGATGGCTGGATGGCATCACCAACTTGATGGACGTGGGTCTCAGTGAACTCTGGGAATTGGTGATGGACAGGGAATGTTGGTGTGCTGCGATTCGTGGGGTCGCAAAGAGTCAGACACGACTGAGTGACTGAACTGAACTGAACTGGACGAGCCAAAGGATGAGCCTGATAATCTACTTGAGCCTACTTCTGCTGACTTCAAAAATCCTGAGTCTGCCGTTTGATCCTCAAGACAATGCCCTCCTGTCCTGGGCTCACTCCTAAGCTGAATTCCACAATCAGTCTAACTGCTGGGTCTGTGGAGTGCTCCCCTCTTCATCTTCGGGAAGTGGAAGGCTTCCCGTGGTGGACATCTCTACTTCAAGGAAAAGACTTTCTCCAAGTCTGCAAATACCTTCCACAACAATCGCATGTGATGCCTCTTCTTAAACTGATGACATCTAACACCCTTAAGATGGACTGATGTAACTATGGACTTAATGCGACTTTTCATTTTGATTTTAACTTGGTTTAATGACTATTTTGCCTTACGTCTGTAACTGTATAATGGGGTTTTCTAACCATCTAAAAGCTTTTAAGTTACAAATGGTTGTCCAAGCTCCTATGAGTGCCACAGCCTCCTCCAACTATTACTTGGGCCCCCTGAATCAGATCCTCAATATGAGTGTTAGGAGAATATGTTGCCTCAACAATTTAGGGACTACACCCCTAAACAACAGGAAGTAGTTATGGAATGAAAACTATGCCCCTTTCCCTCGGCAACAATTATTTCTTTTCTCCTAAAAGAAAAGGGGAGAATGAGAGAGTCATTACCTAGGCATGTTGATAAGAAGTCTAGGGGTCCCCAAGGAGAGAGGGGTCTGGAATTCTCAAGGAGGAAGAAAGGACAAACCTTTTTTTCCCTCTACATTCCTTAGGATTATATAACAATAAAATATCCTGCTTGAGGACAGCCTCTGGATTAAACCTTCTGGCTAATTCTGTTATTTTACAATGTAAATTATGGGAGTAGGTCTGGTCTTTACAAGGATTATATAACAGTAATGTATCCTGCCTAAGGACAGTCTCTGGATTAAGCCTTCTGGCTAATTCTGTTATCTTAAAATGTATATTATGGGGATAGATCTGGTGAGGTCTTTACAACCTCCAGACATTCTTTGGATTCATTGGAGAGTATATAACTCCACCGCTAACACTAGCAAGCAGGTACTCCTTCTGCCCCTTTCTGATGTCTGTGTCAGAAGCTTTCTCCATCTCCTTTTTACTTTAATTAAACTTTATTACACATAAAAATAAATAAATAAAAAATAAAAGATGCCTGCTCGTTGGAAGAAAAACTTTGACAAACCTAGACAGTATATTAAAAAGCAGAGATATTACTTTGCCAACAAAGGTCTGTCTAGTGAAAGCTATGGTTTTTCCAGTAGTCATGTATGGATGTGAGAGTTGGACCTTAAAGAAGGCTGAGCGGTGAGGAGTTGCTGCTTTTGAACTGTGGGGTTGGATAAGATTCTTGAGAGCCCCTTGGACTGCAAAGAGATCAAACCAGTCCATCCTGAAGGAAATCAACCCTGAATATTCATTAGAAGGACTGATGTTGAAGCTGAAGCTTTAATACTTTGGCCACCTGATGAATAGAACTGACTCATTGGAAAAGACCCTGATACTGGGAAAGATTGAAGGCAGCAGGAGAAGGGGACAACAGAAAATGAGATGGTTGGATGGCATCACTGACTCAATGGGCAAGAGTCTGAGCAAGCTCTGGGGGTTGGTGATGGACAGGGAAGCTTTGTGTGCTGCAGTCCATGGGTCGCAAAGAGTCAGACACAACCGAGGGACTGAACAACAATAAATATTAATAGAACCACTTTGGAAAACGCTGTGGAGTATCTCAGAAACCTGAATATTACACACAGTACACCTTCACCATTCTACCATAAGGTGCATAGCCAACAGAAATGTGTGCTTGTCAACCAAAGGTAATGCCCACAGTATTTATAGCAGGATACTCAGAATAGCAAACCACTGGACATAGTGTCAATGCTCTCACCACAAGAAAAGAAAGGAAGGAAGGAAAATGGTAACTATGTGAGGTGATGGATATGTCAATTAGTTTGTGGTGACTAATTCAGAATGTACATATCAAACCATCAAGTTGTATATATGTTAAAGATATACAATTATAATTTGCCAATTATACCCCCAATAAAACCTGAGAAGTAAAACATCTGAGGGAAAGAAAAGCTGATTTTTAAAATGAAAAAGCAAAACAGTATGGTCCAAATTAATGGGGTTAACTATATAAATATCTTCATATTACAAATTAAATATGTTGGGTTATAGTCATCCAATGAAATAGTATACAGCAGTGAAAATACACAACTTATTGCTACATATAACAATATGGATACATCTCAAAATACAATGGTAAGCAAAAAAAGCCAGTTACAACAGAATACCTCATGCATGATTTCATTGCTATAAAGTACAAAAACAGCTAATGTAATCTATGCTATCACAAGTTCAGTGAAAGGTCACCTATAGAGGGTATAAGGGGTTTTGGTTTGCCAACAACATTCTGTATCTTGAGTTGAGTGCTCGTTACTTGGGTGTGTTCAGTTTGTGACAACTGAAAATTTAATGTGCTGTAAATTTATATGCTCAAAATTCTCCAAGCCAGGCTTCAGCAATATGTGAACTGTGAACTTCCTGATGTTCAAGCTGGTTTTAGAAAAGGCAGAGGAACCAGAGATCAAATTTCCAACATCTGCTGGATCATGCAAAAAGCAAGAGAGTTCCAGAAAAACATCTATTTCTGCTTTATTGACTATGCCAAAGCCTTTGACTGTGTGGATCACAATAAACTGTGGAAAAGTCTGAAAGAGATGGGAATACCAGACCACCTGATCTGCCTCTTGAGAAATTTGTATGCAGGTCAGGAAGCACCAGTTAGAACTGGACATGGAACAACAGACTGGTTCCAAATAGGAAAAGGAGTACGTCAAGGCTGTATATTGTCACCCTGCTTATTTAACTTACATGCAGAGTACATCATGAGAAATGCTGGACTGGAAGAAACATAAGCTGGAATCAAGATTGCTGGGAGAAATATCAATAACCTCAGATATGCAGATGATACCACCCTTATGGCAGAAAGTGAAGAGGAATTTAAAAGCCTCTTGATGAAAGTGAAAGAGGAGAGTGAAAAAGTTGGCTTAAAGCTCAACATTCAGAAAATGAAGATCATGGCATCTGGTCCCATCACTTCATGGGAAATAGATGGGGAAACAGTGGAAACAGTGTCAGACTTTATTTTTCTGGGCTCCAAAATCACTACAGATGGTGACTGCAGCCAGGAAATTAAAAGACGCTTACTCCTTGGAAGGAAGGTTATGACCAACCTAGATAGCATATTCAAAAGCAGAGACATTACTTTGCCAACAAAAGTCCGTCTCGTCAAGGCTATGATTTTTCCTGTGGTCATGTATGGATGTGATAGTTGGACTGTAACGAAGGCTGAGCGCCGAAGAATTGATGCTTTTGAACTGTGGTGTTGGAGAAGACTCTTGAGAGTGCCTTGGACTGCAAGGAGATCCAACCAGTCCATTCTGAAGGAGATCAGTCCTGGCATTTCTTTGGAAGGAATGATGCTAAAGCTGCAACTCCAGTACTTAGGCCACCTCATGCGAAGAGTTGACTCATTGGAAAAGAGTCTGATGCTGGGAGAGATTGAGGGCAAGAGGAGAAGGGGACGAGAGAGGATGAGATGGCTGGATGGCATCACTGACTTGATGGACGTGAGTCTGGGTGAACTCCTGGAGTTGGTGATGGACAGGGAGGCCTGGCGTGCTGCGATTCATGGGGTTGCAAAGAGTCAGACACGACTGAGTGACTGAACTGAACTGAACTGAAATTTATATGAGCCCTTTCCTCTATTAATACTATATTTCACAAACAACTTAAGATTAAAAACAAAAAGAAGAAAGTGACTGATGAACACACATGAGCACAGAATTAAAAAAAAAAAAAAAATTGCAGCATGCCTAGAAGGAAATCTATCATGAAACTGTCGGTACACCTTCCTAGGTATATGAATGCATTTAATTCAATGCTGATTTTTTTTTTTAAGTCCTCTGTAACTTTGGTATTGTATACTAGATAGGGACATTGGTTCTGAAGTACGAAAGTACACTTGTAAGGATAGCCAGCTTTCAGAAGGACTAAAATAATCTCAAAGGATGCAGTCACGAGAAAATGCCCCAAGCCCTATGTTCCACCACAGAATCCACAACAGGGTCCGCAGGACGCTAAGCGAGGCCCCGCCTCCCCAATTCTTCCCCGCTTCCAGCTCAACTGGGGGAGAAATATCACACCGTGTGTTTGGATGGGTGTCACTGGCTGAGTTCACCAGGAGGAGCAGATTCTGAGATAAAAATGCTGTAGGTGTGAGCTTTCTTTAGGAGAGCTCTTGGGATGGAAACCTGTGCGACCCTGAGGGATGTAGGACAGGGCGGAAGGAGACCTGGGCTGTGATGAGTCACAAGGAGGCTGCAGCATCATCTGGTGCTGGAGCTTGGAGGGTGGGGCAGACCCGTCCCAAACTGGGATCCTTGTGCCTCTGCAGGCACCAGTCCTAAAATGTGAGTGCCCTGGGAGTAGGGGGGACCATCTCGGAAGAGAGGAATCTCTTCAGCTGAGAATAACCCTGAGGGTTGCCATAAGGCTGTGGGAGGGCATTGGCTGGCCCATAAGAAAAAGACCCAGATTGCCCCACAGTCAGTCTCTCCCATCAGGGAGCTTCCACAAGCCTCTTAGATATGTCCATCAGAGGACAGACAGAATGAAAACCACAATCACAGAAAACTAACCAAGCTCATCACATGAATTGCAGCCTTGTCTAACTCAATGAAACTATGAGCCACGCTGTGTAGGGCCACCCAAGAAGGACTGGTCATATTGGAGAGTTCTGACCAAACATAGTCCACTGGAGAAGGGAATGGCAAACCACTTCAGTATTCTTGCCTTGAGAATCCCATGAACAGTATGAAAAGGCAAAGAGCGACTGAACTGAACACTCCTGTCAGCAGGGAGACTGGAGGCTTCAGTCCTGAAACTGTGGTGGGGACGGATCTCAGTGGCAGACCACAGCAGATACTATACTGAGCAAAATTTGGGCCATTTCACCATCTTCAAAAAGTCTAAAAATGACAAATGCTGGAGAGGGTGTGGAGCAAAGGGAACCCTATACTGTTGTTGGGAATGTAAATTGGTACAGCCTCAATGGAAAATAGTATGGAGGTTCCTCAGAAAACTAAAAATAGTTGTGTCATGTGAACCAGCAATTCCACTCCTGGGCATATATCTGGAAAAGATAAAAATGTTAAATCAAAAAGATATGTGCATCCCTATGCACATATAGCAACATTATTTACAATAGGCAAGACATGGAAGCAACCTAAATGTTCATCAAGAGATGAATGGTTAAAGAAAATGTGGTATATATATGCACACACACACAATAGAATATTACTCAGCAGTAGAAAAGAATAAAACCATTTGCAGAAACATGGATGGAGCTAGAAATTACCATATGAAGTGAAGTAAGTCAGAGAAAAATGAATATTAAGCAATATCACTTATATGTGAAATCTAAAATACAAATGAACTTACTTACAAAACATAAATAGACTCACAGGCATAGAAAACAAACTTATGATTACTAAAGGGGAGAGGAAGTGAGGAGGGATAAAATATGACTTTGGGATTAACAGATACAAGCTACTGTATATGAAATAGATAAACAGCAAGGACCTACTGTATAGTACAGTAAACTACATTCAATATTTTATAATAACCTATAATGGAAAAGAATCTGAATATATATATTTATTTATTCTGTTGTTTATTTGCTAAGTCATATTCAACTCTGTGCAACCCTATGAACTGTAGCCCACCAGACTCCTCTGACCATTGGATTCTCCAGGCAAGAATACTGGAGTGGGTTGCAGTGCCCTCCTCCAGTGGATCTTCCCAACGCAGGGATCAAACCCACATCTCTTACGTCTCCTGCATTGGCAGGCAGTTTCTTTACCACTGGAGCGGGTTTTTATTCTGGGATTGAACCCATGTCTCCTGCCTTGGCAGGTGGATTCTTTATCCCTGAGTCACCAGTTCAGTTCAGCTCAGTTCAGTTGCTCAATCGTGTCCGATTCTTTGCAACTCCATGCGTGCAGCACACCATGGCTTTCTTGTCTATCACCAACTCCTAGAGCTTGCTGAAACTCGTGTCCATCGAGTCAGTGATGCCATCCAACCATCTTCATAGCTATATATATATGCTGCTGCTGCTGCTGCTGCTAAGTCGCTTCAGTCGTGTCCGACTCTGTGTGACCCCATATATGGAAGCTCTCTCTCTCTCTATATATATATATATATAAATTTGCTGTATACCTGAAAGTAACAAAAATTATAAATCAAAGCTAATTGTGATTTAAAAAAAATTGGGACCATTTCACAGGGTTTTCTGGAGCCAGGGCTATAATCCAAAGCAATGGCTAAGATTTTGGAATCTTAGTGGTTCAGCAGGTGCATGGGGGTAAAGGTTTCAGAGAGCAACACTGAAGCACCAAGCAAATTACTGGGAAATAGAAACAGTAAAGCATTTCTATTTAACTAAATAAACAGGTTTCTGTTTAACCACAAAATGTAGTCTTCACTCCA